>CAMAPE010000065.1:8560000-9906250 GCA_945859875.1 Cuscuta europaea
GGTAGTTCTAAATCCAAGAACGGACTTAGAAGCCAAAATGACCGGTTCGTCGGAAAATAACCTTTTAGAGGTTATTTGTATTGATATGAGTTTTGTGATGATAAAAACATGTTAGGAACATAAAGAAAGTGTTTCTAGAGTTTGCCGGAGTTTCTCCGGAGTTCACTGGAGTTTCGCCGGAATCCAACCGAGAAGCGTAGAACGCGCTAAAGCTTATTTAAGGTGAGTGGATGGCTTAATATCTTATAACTTTTGGGTTAATTATGAGATTACCTAAATGAATGTTATATTTATTCATAATGATGTTTAAAAGATATTGAAACATGTGATTAGCCAAAATGATTAGGCATGTATGAAATGAAGTACATGAATATGCATGAAATATGATATGAGAGTTTCTATGGAATTGCATACTATGTTTGAAAGGTAAAGGAAATAGAGAATAAACATTGTTAACTTAATATGTATATATGATGATTAAGTTGATATGTACAAGGCTTGAAATGGCGGTCAACTAAAACGTTGACCGACGGATAATGGATTAATTAATACCGGTTGGTATTAGTTAATAATAAATTTATATAAATGCATGGTTTTGCATGGATTGTGATCCGTAAGCTTTATGTATTGATTTAGCTATGAATGAATAAATATGATATAGTCTCTATCTAGATTGATAGGAGCTTGATCATAGGATTATATATTGGTGGAGGACCCTAGGACTTAAAGTCCTTAACACTCGAAATATATATAAATTGGTGGAGGACCCTAGAACTTAAAGTTCTTAACACTCGGATTATAAATTGGTGGAGGACCCTAGGACTTAAAAGTCCTTAACACTCGGATTATAAATTGGTGGAGGACCCTAGGACTTAATGTCCTTAACACTCGGATTATAAATTGGTGGAGGACCCTAGGACTTAAAGTCCTTAACACTCGGATAATAAATTGGTGGAGGACCCTAGGACTAAAAGTCCTTAACACTCAAATACAATTTGGTGGAGTACCCAAGGATTATGATCCTCAAAACTCATAGATTATGATATTGAAGTATGGACAAGGAGGAGTCCTATACACTCATAGGCATATGGGTGGGTTGGGTTTTTTTTTAGTCAAGGATATTGACTATTAATATTTTCCCAAATAAAACGGTGATCTACGGATCGGGTATTTTCCAAGTGTATATGTACTACTAAGTATTTATTAACTTGGGGGGAGACTATTTATATAAGTATCACCCTATGTTTGGGTCTTATACTTGAAACGCTAGTTATTCTATATTTAGCCTGCTACTCGCTCGGTACTTGTACTGACCCCTTCGGGGGGGCCCACCATTTCAGGTTGAAGTTAAGGCTTGTCATCTACACCTTTGCACGGGTGAAGAGAATCCAGAGGAAGACGTGGTTCGTGTTCCCTCTACTATTTCAAAAGATAAACTATGCTCATGGATACTTTTGTATTAATACATTGTTTTGGCCTGCGAGCCTACGTTTTGGCCGTGTGTGGCCCACGATTGATTATTGAATATTTCCGCTATTCAACTAATCTAAACTATGATGTTGTTGTGTATGTTTACTACTGAGTATGGATATATATTATGTTCATGGACGCCTTGTATGATTAAGACATGTTGACTTGCGAGTGGCGTTACTTGGTAAGGACTATTGCAACCAAAATTACTATTTTGCCCCTATATTGTATAAACTAGGTTTTGTGCTATGATTTGAGTTTCTTTCTGAAATTTTATGGATAATTCGGCTATAATAGTATGAGATGATGATGTATGCTTTTCTGGGAATTTATGAACGTGTGATTTTTGGTGAATTTATCAAATCAGTTTATCATGAGGCTCCATCTCATTAAGCCAGCGCTAGAGGGCTGCAATGATTTCGTCCCTGGGATCCTTCGGGAGGGCCTCCGCCCCCTGCGAACGAACACGGGCCGAGTGGGCCTGATTGATTTGGTGTCTTGCGTCATCGGCATGAAGTGGTGCCTTGCCTTTGTCCTGATGGGGACGCCTCTCGTCTGCCCTTGAGACGGATCCCCCGCTCTCTTGGGGTCTTTGGGACGCCTTTCCACCGAGGCAGTCTTGGACCCCTCGGCGGTCTTGCGCTCCTCCGAGCCTCTCGAGGGCTGAGGTCTGAGGCCTTTCTTTGTTCGCACCGCGTTGGTCCCGGGATTGGACCTCCTGGGAAGCGATGTCTTGAGCCACGACCCCTTCGTCGTTCCCCACCCGAGGGGTAGGGTTCACGAAGGGGGGTGGTCGTGGGTAGGGCTGGTTCGGTATGGCATACCGAAAAATTTGTGTCATACCGTATACCGTACCGAAATACCGGTATACGAAAATGGCATACCGTTGCCGTACCGAAATTTCGGTATACCGAAGGTTCGGTATACCGAAGTTTCGGTAACCCCAAATAGCATATTGATGTCGTACCGAATAATCGGTATATTCGGTATACCGAAATTCATATCGGTATACCGAAAATCTAATGACTTGTCACACTAAAATCTTACATAATAAATTCGAAAGTTATTAACAAAAACCTACAATAAATATCATAGACAGATTCTCCAGCCCCTAAATGACAGATTCTCTAGCATAGGAACATCAACAACATAATTTGAAACATTTGTAGGACCGAAGTCAATAAATACCAATTTTAAAACAAAAAATATGAAAAACTTACAATCATGTTCAACCCTATTCAAGAATCTAAGGCTCAAGGGAATCAAGGCAATGCAAATTTAAAATGTCAAAGCACATTAAATCTGACAAAAAAACAATTCAAGTACATATTTAAATGAAATTATAGCATAGAATTCATTAAAGCAAAATAGATGAAGCAGCTCGAAATCTGAAATCCACATGATCACTGAACTCATGGCTATCGTTTAATCATTCCTTGAGCTCTGAAAAGAGAAAGAAAAAGGTGAAAAAACAATTAATGGAGAAATAACAAAATAGTAAAGCTATTGTGCAAAATAAGGGTTTTAATCCAGAGAGTCAAGCTATTGTGCAAATTTCTGAAGGCTCAAAGTTCAGGGCACGAGCGTGGTACTGATCAAATATTTTGCACTAAATAAAAGTAGTACTGGTTGCATACATATCTATCTAGATGAAAACTGAAAAACATTTAAAATTATTACTGGAGTAAATAAAAGCAGGCTCCAAACATATCTCAAAGCAGTAAGTATTGCGCAAATGATTTTACCCAATGGAAACCATGCATTCATACTGGCAGCTGAGTCTGAGAACGTTCTTGAGTCACATTTGCATCTGTAGAAGAAATATAAAGATGCATTAGATTAATATTAAAATTTATCATTTAAATCTAAAGTTAATGCAATAAAAAAGCTTTACTCTTTTCAATTTCTTCAATCTCTTTATACAAGTCAAGGTCATCATCTGTTGGATCCTTATAAAAGCTGAAATCCTCTGCTCTTAACCAATCATTCGTACAAATCAAAGCTTCAACCATTTTAGGACTTAAACTGCTTCTAAAGGGATCAACAACTCTTTTACCTAAACTAAAAGCAGACTCACTAGCAACTGTTGAACTTGGTATTGCAAAAATATCTTTTGCAATCAATGAAAGAATTGGATACCTAGTTTCACTTCCTTTCCACCACTCCAAAAGATTAAAAGATTGATTAGATCTCTTCTCAATCTCATCAGCTAGGTACTTATCTACCTCATTAGAAATCTCTTGGAGTTGCTCTTCTTCATTTTGTGCTTCAACGTCGGTAAACAACTCATCCCAAAGACCATCACCTGCATTATTAGTACCATCTCCACCTTCCAACTCCAATTGCATACTTTGCCGCTCAACATTAGTGGTCTCATTTATGCCTTTATATTCTGCCCACAGAGTCGCTAAGTCACTTTTGACTTTATCAACAAAATCTTGGACCTTTATAGAAGTAGCTGGCAGCTTCTTGATACTGACTTTAATCATCTGAAGCTTGTTTCTTGGGTCCAAAATATTGCTAATAAAAATTAAAGGATTCATAGTATTCCACTCGCCCCAATACTTTTGAAACTTCAACATCATTACACTAGCCACCTTCTTGAGAATTGGGTCAGAATTGTCATTTTTCTTTTTTTCTATCTCAATTTGTAGTGCAATCATGGATTGATAAAGCAATTGAGAGGTGGGAGTTTTTGATGCACTTAACTCTAAGGTTACATCATAAAACTTTTTTAAAAAGTGCACAAAAGCTTTAGCATTCTCCCAATTGTCATGACTTGGAGGCCCTACCCGTACTTTACCCTTTTCATTTTTTTCACGAAAGTACTTCATAAATGGTAACCACTCTTCAGCCATCCTTTCAAACACTCTCCTAAACTTCAATGCAACTTCAAGCATTTTATAAGTTGCATTCCATCTTGTTTTTACATCCATAGGCACAGTTGATGTATTAGAAAACTTCGCTAATACGGCAAACTCTCTAAATTTATGCAACCTAGATGGTGAAGAATGAATGAAAAGAACCGCATTCTTTATAGATTCAATTGAATCATTGAGTTCTTTGAGACCATCCTTAACAATCAAATTGAGTATATGACATCCACACCTCAAATGCAAGTACTTTCCTTCAAACATCAATGTATTTTCGATTTTCATTCTCTTTTTCAAGTAGTCAATAGCTGTATCATTTGAAGAAGCATTGTCAACTACTATCGAAAATACTTTTTCAATCCCCCACTCTCTCAGACACACCTCAACCACCTTACCAATATCTTCCCCAATATGACTTGTGATTTTTGTAAAATTAATTATTCTTTTGTGCAATTTCCAATCACTGTCCAAAAAGTGGGCAGTAACAACCATGTAATTTATATTTTGTATGGAAGTCCAAGCATCAGTTGTGATACTTACCCTTTGCCCACTTATGACACTTTTTATTTTAGCTTTCTCAACTAAAAATAAGTCATAAATCATACCTGCCACCTTCTTACGATCTGGGATTCTGAATCTTGGTTGTAGTTCATGCACAAGACTCACAAAGCCCTTCCCTTCAACAGCTCGGAATGACATCTCATCGATAATAACATATTGAGTAACCTTCAACTCACACCTTTTTTGATTGAAAGTATGAGACACCAATTCACTGACCTGTCCCATTGTCTCATTCGTTAATACAGACTGACTTTTGTCACTTCCACTTGCTTTGTACAAGGGACTTGATTTGCACCTCTTCTCTAAGTGGTTTTTCAACCCACTGGTACTTCCATGACTCGCTGGGATCTGCGTTTGACAATACGTGCACGTTCCGATTGGTTGAACAGTGCCATCCAACAAGGTCCTTGACCCTTTTTGACAATGACTCCAATAGATGCTTCGAGATTCAGAAACTGGGAGCTTAAGTGCTGCTGATTTGTTCCTTGCTCGTTTTCGACTAGTGGCAGCTTCACGTGTTTCAGATTCAATCATATTGGGTGATTCAGATGGAATTGGAAGAGAATGAGATGACTGGGATTCCATTCTTACTTCTGAAATCAAAACAAATCATTAGTTTATGAGATGTTAAATAGCCATAAAAGTTAGATGTATAAATCATCACAGATTCTAACCTAGACCAAATATTACTGAAATAATATTAAAAGTTACAGGTGTTTTCAAGAGAAAATCATGTTTTCATATTACAACTCAGATGGAGAATACCTTTTCGTATCAAAGGGGTAAATGGTTCTGAAGAAAGCAAACAGATAGATGGAACTGATATATTTGAGCAATAGCTATTTCATCCAGAGAGAAGATCGATGGATTACATACTTGAGCAGGGGTTTACAACGGTGATATATTATTACGATTAAGATATGAAGTAATAGTTGGATGGGGTGAAGAGTACCTTCGTCAAGAGCGATTAGGTATTGGAGAGTGGAGATGAAGACCTCTTTGGAACTGTGAAACCCTATCTCTTCTTCGTTCGGCTCTTCCAGAGTTCCAGTCCCGTTCTTCGACCTTCGTAAATCGTAACTCCACAGTCCACAGTTCCCACAGGGCAACACAGGCTGACAGGCTACACAACTAGTTTGGACTTTGGACTTTGGAGTTTGGATTAGGAGTTAGGATTTTGGAGAAGTTTATTTTGGGCTGAACTGGGCTAGGCTAATACGTATATTGGGGCAGTGGACTGTTTTTTACTCAAGAGCCATAGTGAATAAGTATATGTAAATAAAAAGAAAAATATATATGTGGTATTACGGTATTTCGGTATACCGAAAATTTATACGATACATACCGATACCGTACCGAAATAATTCGGTACGGTAACATACCTTATCAAAATTTACGGTAAGGAAATATTTCGGTAAAATTGGTATTTTTCGGTACGGTAAGAGCGGTATTTCGGCCGTTTCGGTATTTTTCCCCAGCCCTAGTCGTGGGAGAAGAACAGCGTTCTCCCCGATTTGCGGTTGGAGAGGCACCAGAGTGCCGAAGGCACCTGGGTTTTGAGTGAGTGTCTGGATGAAGGCAGAGAATGCCGAATGTACGTCGATAGTGAGAACCGGAGGGATCACTTGATTTTCGCTTCGGTCCCTCCTTCGGGTTTCGATGCCAAGGCGGGCATCGGGAGCGTTTTGTTGGAGTTGAAGGTGCAGGTCAACAGCAGCCTGTTCCAACTCAGTGATGACCCCGCCCTCGGGAGCCTTGTTAGAGGCTCCAGGGCGTTGACTTCACCGAGGGCCAGGTTGTTGTCCTCAAGGTTCTTGGACTGAGCACGGGTGGTTCTTCCCATTTTAGTAGGTGTTTTTAGCTGAAGGGGAGGGTTTCTTACTTGATTGTTCGACCTCTCAACGAGAGCACCAAATGATGGATAAGTATACCCGGGGGGTATCTATCCGAGGGGTTACTGCGGGGAATAACTAGAGAGAAGTCAGAGCAAAAGTAAGAGAGAGAACATATATTGCCGAGAATGTGTTGAGCGTATTGAGCATGGATTACAAATGGGGAAAAGGTGTGTTATTTATAGTAGTAATAAATGCCAGATAGAGACACGTGTCATCATTCTGGTGGTCGAGGGGTCACCTCAACGGGGTGGCACTGGCACTCGCATGTGGCCGCATTAAATGCGGTGGTTGGATGTGACGTTTGTACTCGGTACATTGATCCAGCGCATGTGGGTGGGAGATTCTGTCGAGGAGATGCCTTCAGCCGTAGATGATTGGTCGAAGGCTCTTCATATCGGGGGCCTCTAGGTGCCGAGGGCTCTAGGTGCCGAGGGCTAGTGTTTTAGCCGCTTTCTCCCAGACACTTTGAGTGCTCAAAAGAAGCTGCATTGTGAGTTTATTAGCCTTCGGCTAGGGGGGCGAAGGCACACCAGTGTTTGCCGTGGGCTGTTTGGCACTTGGGGCGCTATGAGTTGGACCTTTTGTGCTCCCTGGCCTTATTGGGTCTCTGCTTCAGTAATGGGAGTCTATGGACCGGGGGTTCCTGGGCCATATACTCCATCAAATAATAATAATAATAATAATAATAATAATAATAATCATAATAATAATAATAATAATAATAATAATAATAATAATGATGATGATGATGATGATAATGATGATGATGATAATGATAATAATGATAATAATGATAATAATGATAATAATGATAATAATGATAATAATAATAATAATAATAATAATAATAATAATAGTAGTAGTAATAATAATAATAATAATAATAATGATAATAATGATAATAATGATAATAATGATAATAATGATAATAATGATAATAATGATAATAATGATAATAATAATAATAATAATAATAATAATAAGTGTACATTTAGTATAAATAGAAGGGGAGGGGAGGAATAAAGGCAGGATGTTATTGAATTTGAAAATAGAACTTTGGAGTGCTCTTGCACTCTCAAACTTGCCCAGAAACTATCACTTTTGTAATTCTTTCTGACAGTTGAATGAAAGATCAGTTTCTTGATTATCTTGTTAGATAGAAATCTGGAAACTCTTAGAGTTCTATCATTTTATATATATCTATATATATAGTAAAACAAAAAAGTCTCAAAGATGGGCAAGGAGGATTTGTGCGGAAAAAAATGTAGCACAAAATAAATGTAGAGGTGGGGAACGAAGTAGTAGTAAAAGAGGAGTAATAATTGTGATTAATTACAGCCCTTAATAATTAAATCCAACTATTACACTTTTCAAAAAGGTATATATGAAAAAACGTGCATCACATTGCTCACAGACGTATAACAAAGTTGGCCAACTGTTCTCCCACAACAAGGCTTGAGATTAACAATCTACACAAGTAACACAACCATCAATACCGTCCTCATACAAATATAGTTTCACCTTTTTACAACTTCATCACAGGTGCAGTCCAATGAGATGGCTACAAAGAAGCAAAAACTTGAAATATTAAAATTTTTATTTTCAGATCTATGCACAAGACAAATTATATATTTATTGTTATCATAGTTGTCGTAAGAAATATGATCTCTATACATGTTTGGTGTTTAGATGTCCCAGCTTTTGGTTTGGTGATGTACATTACTTCTTCAGATAAGCATTGGACATTAAGGTAAAGTAAGCTAAGACTAATACATTTACAGTTAAAGATCTACTTTTATACGTAGTAATATCAACTGTTTATTTGTTATTATCAAAGACTCTTACGGTGTCTATTGCTTTCTTATCATCTAACACATGTTGTTCTCATGGAAATTTTAGTTTAAACATATAAGAAACTTTAGTTTAAACATATAAGAAATTTTAGTAAAATCATTGAATCCAAAGTAATTGGGACTAAGAGAATTTGTTTCACCTTCCGTTAAGAGAAACTTTTGCATGGGTTGTTTTTAAAAATATTCTTAATTTTTCCTAGTGTACTTTTAAAAATTTATCTGTTTGAAATATTCTCGAAATGTCTTAAACATAATTATATTTGACTAACATGTTGTTTTGTTTCAACATTTACCCTTAAGGATTATTGTTAAGTACTTAAGTACTACGTAGTTACATACTCCCTCCGTTCCTCTTATATCTTCCATTTCACTTTGGCACACAATTTAAGAAAAGTGGGTATTGTGTGGTGGAGAATTGTGCAGATGAGAGAGAAATGTGTAAGAAATGTTGTGAACCACAAATTCTTTATCGAAAAGGGAAAGTGGAAGTTTAATTGGAACGGATGAAAAAGGAAAGTTGGAAGATATAATAGGAACGGAGAGAGTACTAATTTAATGTACGGTTAGTGTTATTCCAAAAAAGAATTATATTCAAAATTCACACAAAAATTGGTGATAATAAACAGGGGAAAGGACAATAAGGATTACTCATAAAACCAACAGTTGTGTTTAGATTTTTTGTTCAGCAACTTCCTTTATTCAAAGATGCTTACCTATCCAAAATAAAAAATGTTAGCCATGGCAGATTAACTTGCCGCTAAAAAACCAAATAATGATAGATTGATGATCATGTACATCTCTAAAATATTGTATCTATGATAAATATAACATAATACTTAACCCAATCTCCAGATTTTGTACAAAAATACTCCTTTATATTTTATCTTATGTTTTGCGTGTAGATATATGAGATATTGGTGATAATTATGTATGCATAGACTCATTATGGTGCATTATTTGGTTCAAAGAGAGGATTTAATCTACTTCCATGAAAAAACATCCAAAATATTCTTTGTGTTGTTTCAATATAGCGATGATCCGAAAAGTTATCAACTCAAATCACACAAACAGTAAAAGTAGGGAGAAGAGATTGTATTTGGTGACATAGTAGATTCAATATAGCAATGATCGGAAAATTTATCAACCAAACACTTCTATCGAAGTTCGGATTACCGAGTGCTCCAAGATTTAACAAATCAAACTATTAATGATGTGCCATCAAATATGATGCATCCTTCGAGTGTCATTCTTTCCCATAATCGCTTATTAAACACTTACAAAGTATGATAAAGATGATGATGATGTTGATGTTGACGAGGAATACATAGATTGTGAAGATCTGAAAAAATTGTAAACGAAACTTTGTATAGGTTTGTTTTAGTGAAAACCGTCAAACGGTCATTTTTTTTATTTCCAATTCATCACTTAAGTCACTATATTAAAAGAATATCATATGATACATTTTTTAGAAGGATTTAAATGAATGATTAGAAATAGTAGACATATTTTGACCCTTTTGCCATACTTATTTGTACTAAATTACTCCTTTATATTTTATCTTATGTTTTGCGTGTCATTCAAAAAAAAACTTATGTTTTATGTTTATACTTTTGGGACAGTGGTGATAAGTATGTATGCATGGATCCACTATGGTGCATTATTTGGTTCGAATAAAGGATTGCTCGAGTTTACTTCCATAAAAAATACTCCCTTCGTTCCATTGGACTTTGCCAACTTTCCTTTTTTGATTGTTCCAAAAAACTTTGTCACTTTCCTATTAAAGCAAATAATTAGTGGTTCTACACATTTCTCTTTCCTTTGTACAAATTTCAATCACACAACTTTTACTATTCTTATTTCTCACCAACTTTTCACTTGGCAAAGTCCATCGAGACGGAGGTAGGGATGGACTAAACCGGGTCGGCCCGGCCCGGAACCGGCCCGCTATTGTGCGGGCCCGGACCGGGACCGGTTGGCCGGGTCCGGGCTTTTAGCCCGTTTGGACGGCTCGGGCAGGCCAGGCTCGGGCCCAGTTTTGGGCGAACCGGCCCAGGCGGTTCGGGCCGGGCCCCTGGTCAATTTTTTTTTTTCAATTTTTTTTCTTTTCTTAAGGTAGGGCTGGGTGTTTTGGGGAGGTTTGGGGGGTCGGGAATAACAAGAAAGCAAAAAAAAAATTAGACATTGAACCAGGCCCAGACCCGGTATCAACCCGGGCCAGTTCCAGGCCCAAGGATTTGCTAAAAAGGCCCGCCCGGGCCCGGCCCGGAACCGGAGTCGGACCGGCCCGGGTCCATGACTAGACGGAGGTAGTATCTAAATTCTAAAATATTCTGTGTTGCATTCAAGATAAAGTCCGGTTACCACATATAAGCTCCACGAACTGTGCTCCAATAGTGCTTCATTCTGACGACGACGGGGCATAAGATGAGATCACAAATGTAATATAAAAGGAAGTTTTTTCACAACATACAGTTTTCATATGTATTCAGTGCGATTCAGTTACATCATATCATCGTAATAATTTAACAACCGAATAATTATTATTTTCATTTTTTCCGTGCATCGCACGGGTATAATACTACTCCGTAGTATATTGTTATAACACAGAATTACAGACGTACAGATGTGGAGCATCTTACAACACAATTTCACAGTTTAACTACAATTACACACACCTCGTAATAAAGAAGTCACCATGGATTTAGAGGACACGGTACGATTCGAGTTTGCTTGATTCCTGGCCAGGCTGGCCCCCCATACCTAATACTCAAAACTGCCGATTGTTGATTATTTTGGGTCGTTTTGAGTTTCGGTCCAGTATAGAACCAAATTTTCAGTGATTTTTTAGAGGGGAGGGAACCAATTGTTTAAAACTGGATACCAATACCAGTTCCGAACGAAAATCTCTATTGTTTAAAACTGGATACCAATACCAACTAACTCCGCTTCTTGATAGTTTCTGACCCTAGGGCCTTGACACAATAAAGACTAATGGTTCTAGGAAGTCATACCAGTTTTAATGACACTGATGGTTATTCCTCAGAACATAGCTCAAGTGGAAGACAAAGGGGGTGAAGTCTCACCATTGCTTTGAGATTCAGGATGGGGGTTCAAACCCTACCAAGGCAAGCAGAAGAACTGAAGAAGACCCCTTTGTTGCAAAAAGTGTAGAGACACCCTTCCTAAGCCATTATCTTAAAATTTACATGCTTCTCAATCACCTCGACGCAGATAAAGCCCCATGGTTTGGGGTACACCATTTTAAAAAATGAAAGAAAAAGATCATGAAAATAATATAGTGATAATAATTGAGTAAATGAAAAGCTACCTATATATGTTTCGATATACTTTCTATGGATCATCAATCCCAGCTTCCCTATGCCATCACACATCTGGGTCTGTGAATCTTTTGGCTATTAGAAACATGTTTTCTTCTGGTCCTTATGTCCATCTATTTCCCAGAAAGCTTTACCACCCATGCTCCACCCAAGTAGAGACCCAACAGGGGGCCCGCTAACAAAACTTGGGTGAGTGGGTCCGTAGACGGAGTGAGCACAGCAGCTGCAACCACAGCCCCCACAATGACGTACCGCCAAACAGACAACATTTGATCTCCAGAAACTAGACCGGTTTGCCCCAGAAGAAGCTGTACAACTGGAACCTGATTTTGAGTTGGTCGATTCAAAAGAAAGTAAGAAACAGACATCACACAGTTTTTGCATCAGCTTCATCATCATGAGAGCACCACATTAATCTCAACTATGATGGGATCAGTGATATGAAATTTACAGTACTGTGCATTCCTAAACAACAGTCCCATTTTCTTGTTCAGTCTCTCCCTAGACAAAGTCTTTTTCCTTATTTGATAAAAATAAAATTCCAATTTTCTTCACTGCCGTCATTTAATATATTCATACCTACCACCATTCCTCACCCCAAATCTAAGGGGAAATTTGGAAGTCAAAAGGATAGTAATATTAATAATAATAATAACGCCAGATAAAATAGGGAGGGTGGTTTATGAACCCACATAAATTAAAGGTCTAAAATTTATTATAACAATAAATTCATGCAAAAGCAATATGGTAACATTATAAACTATAATAGACTTTAACTTTTATCACAGTTATCATTTATTGAAAACAGATAAAGGTAACTTATTTTGCTAAGTTATCCTCTAATAGGGCTCACATTCAAATCACTTTAGAAAGCTAAAAGGTAGTATGGGTGAATAGGGAAAACTACGACAATAAAATGGGAAAGTGGGAAGCTAGTGAATCTTTTTTGGGCAGTACTACAAAAGAGTGGTAATAAGAACAAAGTCAGGCAAAGATCTACCTGGAAAGATAACCCAGTGCTGAACATGAGCACAAGCACAAACTCAAAGTATTGATCGATGGACCATATCGATTCCACGACCCCTTCAGCATAATTAACAAAGAAATTTAAGGCTGCGGGGGTGAGGACATAATATGAAAAGACAATTCCGGCATAGAAAAGAACAGATGATCCTAGCACAATGGGTCCGAGGAATCTTCTCTCTGCTTTCGTTAAACCTGGAAGAACAAACGCTATGATCTCATAGAGAAGTACAGGGCTCCCTAAGAGAAGACCACAATATCCTGAAACCTGCATTTAGTGTGGGTATTTAGAGGCAATAAGTACAGAAGAGTGTTTATCACGGCAGTGTAAACCAACAAATCGAGAATATAAAACATGTAACCCAAGCAACACACACTAGAAGTGATCAGTTGATTTTAAAATCATCAAACCTAACGACTAGAGGTGATAGTTGCACCACGAGCGAATTCCTATGATAAGGTGGGTTTCAAAATGAACCTTCTATATTTATATAAATAAATGTATGTAAAAATAAAATGAAACAAAAAAAAAATTTGAATTTCCTTTTGTATTTTCTAGAATTAATCTAAACATTAAAATAACTCTCCCTCTGCGCTTTTTCTCTTTCCATACCAGTTCTGAGTTTCAAACATTGCCTTAATGTGCTGGGGAAGAAACAAAGCAGAAAAAGTATCTCAATAGTAAACTAGGGACATGATAAGCAAGCATAAGATAAATGAACCAAAGCCTGACTAACCTTTAGAGTAGTGAAGAAAAACTCGCCAGGGCCAAGTTGTAAAAATCGAACACCTTGTTCACTAACGGGGGCTTCAAGAAACAATATGAGTTCTTTAGAGATAGCAAAACATCCAACCATAGCGGCCCCAACAGCCAAAACAGACACAAATATTCTTTGACGCAACTCCTCTAAATGATCAAAGATACTCATTTCTTTGTCATCTGGCAGAAGTTCTTTACTGGGATAAAGAAAATCATAGAGAGTGTTTCCTTCCCTGTCATCTGATTCTTTATTGGTCAGTTTATTTTCTTTTGAGGTATCTGCAAAATAATACAGAGGAACTAATCAACTTACTACAAAAAATATGTTTGATCTAAATATATTTATAAGAAAATATGATGATAGACCACCTACAAATGAAAAAGTTACAGTAGAACCAAACCCCCATCAACTATTATCATTGAGGATGAAACCTAACCTACTTGGCATAAATCAACAACAATTCTAATAGTAGCTTGAGAATGAAGTCTTGAGTGTTTTATGGAAACTTTGTTTAGAATATATATATATACACACACACACATGTGAATGTAATTATGGTTATAACATCTGCAGCATTTATATATATATATATATATATAACTCTAAATGCTGCAGATGTTATAACCATAATTACATTCACATGGATGCCAATGGCCACGCAAAGCATAAAGAAATGAACTGTTGAGTTTAAGTGAGGAGAAAAACATACACTCAGAAATAGACAATGACATGCTCTCTCCGTCCCAAAAAAGGAGACATGTTTCAATATTTATCTTTTGTCCCAAAATAGTGTCATGTTTAAACAAAAGAAGTTAAAAATTACATTAAATTTGATGTTAAGTTTTCCAAAACACAAGTGTTCTATATAAGTTAAGCATGTCTGATTTAGTTGAGCAAACAAAAGAACGACTAAAATAGTAGGATTGATCATTTCTGAGAGTTGTAACCTTACCACACTTAAAACAAAAATGACATTGATAACCCATGACTATTTTTTGAGGCAGATGTAGTATAATCTTCTCATATAGGGACTTAGGTCTATGATCCAAGGTCTCACTTGCATCAGTTCGCCAAACAAAGATTGGGACTTCAATCAGATCCAAAAGATATAAAACTATAAACTTCCGAGGAAAAGTTGCTGTCTCTTTTTAGCTACTTTAAAGAATTGAAGATTTGGAAAAGTTAACTATGTAAAGGCCTACATTGGTGCTTTCAAATAGTTCATACCATTTTATTTTGGAGTTTTAATCACTTCTGGTTTCTGAACCATGAGCATTTCAACCTGTTGTGCAGGCCCTATAGTCTTTTAAATCATCTGGTCTGGAAGAAACATAAAACTTCTTTTCTATAAAAAAAAAAGTAATAAAACCTTGCGTTTTTAGTTCCCCAATTTGAATTGTTTTATTAAATTGATTGGGACGTCAGAATATTTAAAACATTACAAATGTGAACTTTCCATCGCAAACTAATTTAATTAATCCAACATTACAGCCCTTGCCTACATGAAGATAGTCTTAGATTGTCCTGGTAAGTTAATTTGTGATGTTCTTGAGAAAAAAACTCATCTGATGTTACCCTCTTCCCAAATTAAGAATCCCAAGGTAATGTGAGATTACCTAAAGCAAACCCCCCGTAGAGCCAATACAAATATAATACTCTTTATTCTTAAAGATCAACCCAATGCTTGGATAGTAGCTAAGACAATATTGATTTGCAGTTTTTCCTTAAAAATTACTAACTAGAACTGATAGACAAAAATGTGTTTGAAGTTGTTAATATGAGTCACTAAAATTATTAAAGTCATTAAAGAGTAAAAAACATCACATTTTTATCAACTACCTTTATTTTAGTCTTATATTAGTCATTATTTATGTTTATTAAAGTATAATAAAAAAACAAGAACATCACATAACTAAACGTTTTCAAGGAAAATAATACTCCGTATTCCACAATCAACATCCCTCATTTCTCCAATATCATATTATCACGTACTATATTTACTTACAGAGCTTGTCTTCACTATCTGAGACGAATCCATTGGTGATTACACCGCCTGCTCCTTGTCGTTTCTCCGTGGCGTCTTCAACAGCAGAGCAAACTGTTCTGCCGAATCTGTTTGTGCTCGAGAAGGCAGATATGGGTTTTGTTTGGGGCGGTTGTAAAAGAATTCTTTGAATTAAGAATCTAGAATTCAGGCATTTAAAGCAGCCGGAAGGGTTGAGATTGAAATTGGGGATGATAGTGCTCGAGCTTCCCATCTATGGACGCGTCTCTGCTGCTTGAGAAAATGGGAAACACCCGATCAATGGTCCTCACTCCTGAGTCAGGGAAAATCCGAAAATCTAGACATTATAGGGGTGTTTGGTTCCCTTGTCTCCCGCAGGAGCAGAAGTTGGAGTGTTTTGAGTGAAAAATGAAGGAAGTGATTATGTTTCTCTAATTTACTCCTAGAATCATTTTTTTTAGAAGTTGGGGGTACCAGCTTCTGAAAACTGATTCTGATTCTGCTTCTGCTTCTGCTTTAAAAAAGAAGTAGAAGCAGAATCAGTTCCAAACACCCCCATAAATGGATCGATTATTCTTGTTCCAAAAAGTGTAATCTGCCACCTCACAGCCCCAAACCAACCCCCTCCGTCACACCGGCTCATGTCCACCAGAGATCCAGTCTTATTTCAGGTTTTGTAACCTCCACACGGTCGTTACGGGTTTCAAAACTTAGTCATTTGGTCCAATTTTCTCAGCACTCGAACAACTGAGCTATTTCACAGCACTCGACCAACCGAGCTAGCCGTGGGGGTTGGATCGATTATTCAACTTTTATGTTTGGATGGCAAACATGGAAGGGTGAGTCACGGGATATTACGGCTTGTTTGGATGTAGTGTTGGTGGGTTGGTGTTGTGAGGGACTCAGGGGTTAGCGATGGATGCAAGTGTTAGGAAGTACGAAAGTGTTAGTACGGGTTGTCCGGGTCCACAAAGGAAGGTAAGTGTAAATATTAAACATAACCTTGATCCAAAAAAAAAGTGGAATCTCCCACCCGGAGACTCATGCCCTGACCCGACAACGCACATGGGAGGATGTAAATCACGGTGGCTCGGTCGGTGGAGCAGCAGTAGGCACATATGTTCCGTGCGCGTCAGAGGTCCAGCCCATTTCAGAGGTTGTGGCCTCCACACGGTCGCTGCGGGGACTCGAACCAGGGTTCCTTGATCCAAATTCCCGCCACTCAACCAACTGAGCTACCCGTGTGGGTATATTAAACATAACCTTACCTTGTTTGAGAAAGTTAAAAAAATGAAGCGTTAGTAATAGAAGTGTTTTCACTTAAATCGGCAAAAATATCTTTATACGAGTACCTTTTAAATTAATACTCTCAATCCCTTACAACTTTGTCATCTTTACTTTTATGGACGTCCCAACAAATTTTGTCATTTTCCCTTTTAATCAATTATTTTGTGGTTCCTCATATTTCTCCTCCTCTGCATAACCTTCAACCACACAGTTTTACTTTATTATTCTCTGCGCCGGTCAAATTTAGACAAAATTTTAACAGACGGATGTAGTATTAAGTACCACAATTGCATGTTTTTAGATGATATTTACACTACTTAATATCCTCTAAATTTCTGCCCCTTATGTTTAATGGGATAGTTTGCATGCTAAAAACTATTCTTTGTATTAAAACTGATGTGCTAAAAAATTAAAACTAAAGTGTTAAAATTAAAATATTTTACCTATGGTATATATACTTAAAGATAAAGTGCTAAAAAATAATCTACTTAAAAACATTACACGTAAAGTGCTAAACAATATGTGGATCAACACTACACACTAAATTAAACCACCAGCTTGGAATTGTTTAATTTGATTTTCTCTTTTGCATGTTTGGCAGCCTCATAACTCTAATACATGGAAATATGGAATCACAATTTAATAAAGTTTACTAACATAAGAATCAAATAAACAAAAAACTTCATTAACTTTGAAAGAGAATTTGCATTTTTTACAAACTTGGCCCTTGGGCATACATGGTTTTAAGAAAATCATACATGACCCGACTACAAAATCAACCACACCACAATACTAATCCTTCTGAAACACAACAACAATATCAGATAGCAGAAAAAAACCATGCCATCTTCTTTTAGCTCATTCCCTTCTGCTCATGAACCTCATTTTGAGGCTTGTTTATATTTCTCAAGAAACCTGGTATCATCACCTTGGCCTTTGGACATATTTCTAGACTGTTGGGTTAATGGCCTCCCAGGATCGGCCCATCAACCCCGGAAAGCCCAAGGGCCAGGGGACGTACGTAGCCCATCATAGCCAGGCCTCAGGGTCCAAGGGCCAGGTGACGTACGTAGCCCAGCACAACCGGGTCTCCAGGGCCTAAGGGCCAGGGGACGGACGTCTGTGGGCTATACTTAAGGGCCCAGGTTGCCACCAAAGAGTTGAGTCCAGTTTAGGGGACAGACGTCCCCCGCGTTATGGCGGGAAACCAAGATCTTGGCGGGAAGCGCATTTAATGCTGAAGATTTGGTAGTTGGAATCATGTCGCCCACAGCCGGCCACGTCAGCCCCCCAACCACCAGGGGGTACTATAAAGGGTTCGCACTTCATTACTCTAGAATTGTAACAGCATCAGCAGCACGTAGTATATTATCAGTACGTTCGGCCTTTCGGCTTGTAATCATAATAGTGAAGAAAACAGTTATTAAATCCACCCCCCGTTTGTTTAAGTGAGTTCATTTGCCTGCTACCCATTCGAAACCCCCAGGTTACGTGTTGGGCCTGTGGGTTGAGGGGAATAAACTTCAACACTGGCGCCGTCTGGGGGAAACTGATCAAGAAGCTCTTTTTAATCAAGCTCTCCATTTAAAATTTCTGAGACAACCAAAAAGCAAACAAAATGAACACTAACAACGTGGGCAATTCTCAAGACCTATCATCACGATTGGCTCACAGCAGGAGGAGCCGTAACCAGGCGGCGGGGGCCCAATCCACTAGTCTATGGAGCCGAGGGGATTTCGGGATGCTCACCGACCTGATTCCACAGGAACTCCGCAGGGACCCCAACGCCCTGCGAGATATCGTGGACACTATCCGCCGATTGGCGGACCAACGGGAGGAAGAGCATGTGTACACTGCCAATACCGAGCACACCCCGCTCTCACCCGTCCGTCCCATGCAGTCTTTCACCGAACACACTGGCGAAAATAGCAATCCCCGCCGCTCGGTCCATTCCAGAATAACCCAGAACACCCGCCCTCCGGGTATGGGGGGCGCCACGGGAGCTAGGCCCTTCAGGGGAGCACAGCGCCACACGTTTCAGGACCCCACGCCGGTCATGCCCCGCGATGGAGGAACGGCTAGGGAACATACCCCCGTAGTGGGTGGCATGGCGGCAGAGGCCCGAGTGTACCTTGTCCAACACAATCATGGCGTTGCACCAAGAGGGGACACCTTGGCAGTAGTAACCCCCGCGCCCCTTGGGACTGATCCACAAGATGCCATGCTCCTGGACATGCAGAGGCAAATAAATGAGCTGAATCGCCAGACGGAGAACGCTCAGGTCCAGCCCAGGATTGCACTTTCACCCCCTTTCACCGATAGGGTCATGGCGGTAGACATTGCGTGGGACGTTCGGCCCCCTGGAACATTAACTTATGACGGAGCCGGGGACCCCAAAGCCCATCTGCTATCTTATCAAGGGACGCTCTTCATGTTGGGAGCCTCCGACGAGGCTGTGTGCAGACTTTTCTTCAGCACCCTTAGAGGGCCAGCACAGGAGTGGTTCGGGCAGCTCAGACCCAGATCTATCGACAACTTTGAACAACTATCCCGGCAGTTCATGGCTGAGTTCGCGTCTAGCTCCACGCCCAAGAAGCATTTCAGTTGGCTGACGAACGTCCACCAGAATAAGGGTGAATCCATATCTGCCTTCATGATCAGGCAGAGGGATGAGACCTTGAAGGTGGAGGATCTTCCGGAGAGCACCGGCATCACCCTCTTCACCAACGCATTGGCAACCGGGGACCTCTATCTGGATTTAAAAAGGAACCCCAGGAACAACTACGCCGAGGTGCTGGCCCGCGCGCACAAATTCGCAGCAATTGAAGAAGAGGTCTCACAGCGGGACGGAGCATCAACCCCCGCTGCGCGCAAGACATCAGACCGATTGGGTCCCGGACCGGTGGAATCACCACCCCTCAAAAAGAAGAAAATGGTCGGCGAGTATGTCCCGTGGGCCGCACAGGAACGCACGGGGGATGGCCCCCATATGAGCATGGGGCGGGCACCCCTGGCCTACCCAATCAGCCAAATCTTTGGGGCCATCAAGGACCAGGGGCTGCTCAAAGAGCCGGTACCCACCAAGGGGCTCATGATGGGCCGGGATGCAGGATCATATTGTGAGTACCACCGCAAACAGGGACACCGTACTGACGATTGTAAAAGTCTGAAGTACGCCATCCAACAGCTCATTGATAGGGGGTATCTGGGTGAATTCACCACGGGCGGAGAGGAAGAAGTTCGAGAGGGCCCTCCGAATAAATTCTATCTCCGCACCCCTCGCCAAGAAACACAAGGTCGAGCCCATCACTTTTGGGATGGCGGATCTGCCGCAAACACCAGGGCCACACAGGGATGAGCTGGTAGTCAGTATGGATATCCGGGAGTGGATAATCCGACGAGTTCTGGTTGATACAGGGAGCAGCGTCAATGTCCTCTACTGGGACGTGTTCGAAAAAATGCACCTGGGAAGGGCCGATTTGAGCCCCTTACGGACACCCCTGGCTGGTTTCACCGACCACAACATCGATGCAGAAGGAACTATCATCCTATCGGTTGAAATCGGGGACGGCGAACACAGGGCAACGATCCCCATGACGTTTGTGGTGGTGCGGCTCAAATGCGCCCACAACGCCATTCTGGGACGATCTGGACTGGAGGACCTGGAAGCCATCTGCTCCGTGCGGCACTCCTGCATAAAGTTTCCCACGGAAACTAGGGTGGGCGGGGCCCGTACGGATCCAGACACGGCAAGGGCATGCTACAAGGAGGCGGTGAAGAGGATGACAGAGAAGGACATGAGGATTAACAGCATTGCGGAGATGGCCCGGCAGGAGGAGGCCATGTTCCGACCAGAGCCGGCTACCTTGCTGGAGGAAGTAGAACTGGACGATCCTTCCGATCGAAAGGTGTCCATTGGGATCGGCCTGGAACCGGAAATCTGAGAAGGGGTGGTCATGATTCTCCAGAGGTTCAAAATCTTATTTGCTAGGGGGCCAGAGGATATGCCAGGGATTGATCCCAGCATCATCTGTCACAAATTGGCCGTTCGTCCAGATGCCAGACATGTGAAACAGAAGAAAAGATACATGGCAGTCGAGCGAAGGGACTTCATCAAGGTGGAAGTCACCACCTTGCTGGACATACGCCACATACGGCCTGTCATGCATGTGGAATGGCTGTCCAACGTCGTCTTAGCTCCGAAAGGGACTACCTGGCGGATGTGCGTCGATTACTCCGACCTCAACAAGGCTTGCCCGATGGACCCATATCCCGTTCCGAGGATTGACCTCTTGGTGGACGAAACTGCAGGATGCGAGCTGCTAAGCTTTATGGATGCCTTCAGGGGGTATCATCAGGTATTCATGCACCCAGACGACGCCGAGAAAACTGCTTTCGTCACCTCAGACGGGGTGTATTGCTATGTGGTCATGCCGTTCGGTTTGAGGAACGCGATGGCCACCTTCCAAAGAATGATCGGGATATTGTTCAAGGACGTCCTTGGGAAGATCATGGAGGCGTACATGGACGATATCCTGATCAAAAGCAGGAAAAAGGAGGATCATGTACAGGACATGGAGCGGGTTTTCACCATTATGGAGGAGCGAACATGAGGCTGAACCCAAAGAAGTGTGCCTTTGCCATCAAAGGAGGGAAGTTTCTTGGTTACATGATGAGCGAGCGGGGAATCGAGCCTAATCCCGAGAAGGTCAAAGCCATCATGGACATGGAGGCCCCCAAAAATTTGAAAGATGTACAGAGACTCATGGGGCGCTTGGCAGCACTGAGCCGGTTTATGTCAAAACTGGCCGATCGGGCGATCCCTTTCTTCCAGATCATGAAGAAAGCCAACCCATTTGAATGGACGCCGGAATGTCAGACAACCTTTGAAGATTTCAAGACGTACCTCTCCTCACCACTTGTCCTAACTAAGGCAGACCCCGAGGAACCACTATACATGTACCTAGCGGTGGCTGACTTGGCAGTAAGCTCCGTCTTGCTGAAAGAGGTTGAGGGTGTTCAACGACCTATATACTTTGTCAGCAAAGCGCTGAACGGCCCGGAGACAAGGTACACACTGATGGAGAAGACGGTCCTGACATTGATCGCGGCAATAAAACGCTTGGCGTCGTACTTCCAGGCACACCCGGTGACGGTATTCACCACTCAACCTTTGGCCACTATCCTCAGGAACCCAATGGCGAGTGGGCGGATTACGAAGTGGTCCTTGATGATCGGGCAGTACAACGTGGAATTCAAACCCAGGCCGACGATCAAATGACAGGCGTTGGCAGATTTCATTGCCGAATGCACCGCACGAACGGAGGAAGAAGAATATGGTAGCAGTGACCTAGACAACTGATGGGAAATGTATACTGATGGGGCAGCGAGTGCAAAGGGATGCGGGGGGGGGGGGTGCGGTCATCACTTACCCCGAGGGTTTCAAGGCCTATTACTCCATGGAATTCAAATTCAAAGTCACCAACAACGAGGCCGAGTATGAGACTTTGATCGCAGGATTGAGATATGTGAGGGCCCTCAGAGCAGCTCGTCTGAAGCGTCAGTCAGCATCAGTCATGGAGGAAATCCATGAGGGCATCTGTTCCAGCCACCAAGGACCCCGGACGCTGGCAAGGAAGATCATCCTACAGGGGCACTACTGGCCAACCATCCAACGGGACTGCTTCAACCACACCCAGAGGTGCGCGGTGTGCCAGCAGTACGCACCCATGCCAGGAAGACCGGCCAACTTCTACACCCCAATGACCGTCGCCCTACCATTTGCGAGATGGGGGATAGACCTGCTGGGACCCCTTCCCAGGAAGACCGGCGGAAAGAAATTCATAATAGTGGCCATTGACTATTTTACGAAGTGGGTGGAGGCCGAACCATTGAAGAACATCACTGAGTTCCAATGCCAACGGTTCGTATGGCAGAACGTATTGTGCCGGTTCGGCATCCCGGAACAGATCATCACAGACAACGGCCGATAGTTCATCGACAAGGGATTCGAGGCATATCTGGCCAAGTGGGGCATCCGGCATTCAAAGGCCTCAGTCGCATACCCGCAGGCAAACGGCCAGGTGGAGAATATGAACCGGGCCATCATGGATGGCATAAAGAAAAAGTTGGAAGATTACTCCTCAACCTGGCCGGAGCAGCTGAATTATGTCCTGTGGACATACAGGACAACTCCAAGAACGGCGACCGGGGAAACACCGTTCGCGCTGGCATACGGATTTCAGGCCAAGGTCCCCACCGAAGTACTTGTGCCCACACACCGGACTCTGCACTTTGACCCAGGACAGAACGAGGAGAACCTAAGGGCCGAATTGCACTTCATCGAGGAAAGAAGGGACCTAGCCGCACGGCGCATGGAGGAATATCATCGGGCAACCGAGATGTATTTTAACAAAGCGGTAAAGGTCAGAGAAATCAGGGTCGGAGACTTGGTGTTACGGAAGCAGGAGAAGAGCAAGCCGCTGGAAGGAGGCAAAATGGCCAGAAATTGGGAAGGACCGTACAGGGTATACGAGAAGAGATTGGTGGCGGGGACGTTCCTCTTACAAACTATGGAAGGACGTTCCCCTAGCATATGGAACGTGGAGCACCTGAAGAAATTTTACCAATAGGACCCCCCTGAAAAAATAAAAATAAAAAAATAAAAAAAAAAGGACAGGGGGAAGAAATCATAAGAAGTATTCCGTTCATACAAATGTAACAGCAGGAATCAATAAAGACAAGAGGCTTGGACATTAGCCCAAAAAGTCCTATGGTTTTTCCCTTTCCGGGTTTCCACGATAAAATCATGGTGTACAACGTCATCACAAAAGCATTGCGAGCCTCCCAGGGGAAACCAACATCCCCCACCGGCGGGACTAATCATCCAAACGGTATAACCACCGTACCAAAAGACCTCTCCAACAAAAAATGGAGAGAGGCACTGGGGAATCCCCAAAGGGGATAAACCCGTTCCGCATCACAATCGCGGCCGAGCCCAGCTCAGGATCCTAAGGACCGGGCCAAATGGGCAGGTAAGATGAACGGATGACGGGACGAAGACCGGGGAATCCCCAAAGGGGATAAACCTGCTCCGCGCCACAATCGCGGCCGAGCCCAGCTCAGGATCCCAAGGACCGGGCCAAATGGACAGGTAAGATGAACGGACGACGGGGCAAAACAAAAGACCTGTCCAAAAAAAATGGAGAGAGGCACTGGGGAATCCCCAAAGGGGATAAACCCGTTCCGCATCACAATCGCGGCCGAGCCCAGCTCAGGATCCTAAGGACCGGGCCAAATGGGCAGGTAAGACGAACGGATGACGGGACGAAGACCGGGGAATCCCCAAAGGGGATAAACCCGCTCCACGTCACAATCGCGGCCGAGCCCAGCTCAGGATCCCAAGGACCGGGCCAAATGGGCAGGTAAGACGAACGGATGACGGGGCAAAACAAAAGACCTCTCCAAAAAAGGAGAGAGGCACTGGGGAATCCCCAAAGGGGATAAACCCGTTCCGCATCACAATCGCGGCCGAGCCCAGCTCAGGATCCTAAGGACCGGGCCAAATGGGCAGGTAAGACGAACGGATGACGGGACGAAGACCGGGGAATCCCCAAAGGGGATAAACCCGCTCCGCGTCACAATCGCGGTCGAGCCCAGCTCAGGATCCCAAGGACCGGGCCAAATGGGCAGGTAAGACGAACGGACGACGGGGCAAAATAAAAGACCTCTCCAAAAAAAATTGAGAGAGGCACTGGGGAATCCCCAAAAAGGGAAGGATAAGCAGAAAGACCAACGGACGACAAGTTTTAAAAAACGACCGCGGCAACCAAGATACACTTTATTCATCGGCTCTGCCGGCCGGAAAGTACAACAAACACGAGTTCGGAGTGAAATCAAGAGTACAAAATAATCGGAACCATCACGCCTCGGGGAGCTATCCTTGAATATAGATGTGACTGCAAGAGCTTTCTATGAACCTAGAGGCGTGAGGGCCGAAGTAAGCCATCTTAAAAACATTAGCCGCCTCGGGAAGAACGGCCGGCAAGCCAGGAGGTACGGCTGGAAAGCAAAATTTGACAAACTCACTCAGCCAGGGGGAGCATCCGTCACCTGGCACTTGCCCTTCAAAGCCTCCCCGTTAGCTTCAACAAACGAAGCATTGAAACCAGCGGCCTCAGGATCAAACGGGGTGGGGAGATAACGCTGGAGAGCCGGGAGGTTTCCGGCCAAAAGGCCGATCATACCTTTGGCAAAGGCATCGTCGGCAAGCTCTGCAAGGAACTCCTGTCCGGCGGAGGTTCCCGATACCAACCCAATGCCATCCTTCAGCGGATCAGAACTCTTAGCCAGAAACTCCCCAAAGCTCTGGACAAGGCGCTCCTTTACACGGACATTCACGACATCAACATAGGCACGTGACTTCTGGAATTCAATAGAGCCAGCCTCCTTGATCTTGGAAACATCAGCCTCAAAAACAGGAACAACCCCATCCGTACCAACCTGGCGAAGCTGCACGTCGGACTTCTCCACGGCAGCCACCTTGGCACGAAGCAGCTCCAGCTCCTCGGCTTGCTTCCTCACCGTCTCCTGAAGTGATGTGCTTCCCTTAGCAAGCCCCAGGGCAGCGTTCAAATCCTGCTGCATCTGGTGCAGGTGCTCTTTGGCCTTCTTCACCAAATCATCGGCTTCACAACGCACCTGGGCGGAAGCACGCTCCTGAGCTTCATAGGCAAACCGCGCCTTGCAGAAATAGATGGCGGCCTTGTTGAGCGTGCTAAGGCCGCACTCATGAAGGTCCACCGCGCTGTCACGAACAGCGAAATCCCGAGGGAGTTTCAACCCCAGGGAACACCAAATCGAAGAGGCCGTCTGCCTAAACAGCCTCTTTGACTCCGCATGGGGGCCCAACCCGGAGAACTCAATGATATCAGAAAACGAATCCTCAGAACCGGACGGAGGAGGATCGCTCGAACCCTGGCCCAGCAGGGGTTTGGGGGGTGGCTTAGGAGGAGAGGCGGCCTCATTATCAGGCCCATCAAGAACCACCACGGCCTTGGAGGACCCTTCCCCGTGGCGAGACTTCTTGGGGGCGTTCATCCCCAGCAGGTTCAACCTTGGGCCTTTTTTGGCCCTGATCCTCACCAACGATCTGCTTTCCCTTGCTAGCATCAGCCCGGACAAAGGAGGGAGTAGCACGGGGTTTGGGAACCATGGCAGAGGATCTGGGACAAAGCCATGCACAAAGGACAAGAGAAATTGTCAGAACAAGTTGGGAGTCATAAAAAAGAGAGTCCAAAACTCGGGCCACAACGAGGACGTACCTATGCCGGCCTTGCCCAAGTTGGTGTCATTCACCAGCAAATGCAGGTTCTGGACCCCCTCACCGGCGATAAGCGCGGCCTGTTCCAGCTCAGCTGAATGGAGAACCGGAGGCTCAAACTTGACCGGGAAGGCATTCCACCGATCGGAGAAGGGGAGGGGGGAATCAACCCCGACGAGGAAGAACCTCTCCTCCCAGCTGTTCGGGTTGGAGGGGTTGTTGGAAAAAAGAACCCTCCACGAACGGGCCACCACACTGAGATAACCCATCTGGCCATACGGGAAAAGCCGGAAGAAATGCAGAAACAACTTCATAGACGGCTCGACCCCCACGTTGTGGTACCGGATTATCAAACCGGCGAGAATCCGATGGGAATTCGGAACGAGTTGGGCCGGGGCGATGTCAAGTCCCCTGAAAAGAGAAACGTGGAAAGGCAGCAGCGGGAAAAGGAAACTCGTTGCCACAGAGTCCAGATGGACGACCACATGGCCAGGAAGATGCCGCATAGGATGACGGAGGAACCTCGCGTCCCAAACTCGTGGGGGGAAAGCAACCGGGGAATCGGGTTCTTCTCGCTGAGGAGCAGATGTTGGCATTGACGTCGAACGAGGAAGTTAAGAGAGAAACGAGGAGGCTGGGGGGCATCCCACGCCTATAGACCGAGAGGTCGTCCCCTGAGTTACAGCAGTCATCGGATAAGTTTCCGGAACGGACATGGGCGGACGGCTTGGGGACGAGGGAAGACATGGCAGGTACGGAGGAGAAATGGGAGACTTACAAGGAATCTAGAGAGAGGAGATAATCTGGCAGAAGTAACAAAAGCAATCCCCCAATTTTGGCAAGGGGGTATTTATAGGCGAAAACCACCCTGGCTCCCGAATGAAGGAGAGACACGTGGAGGGCCATGGTTGGTGCATCTTACGGCTGGGGACGCTTCGAGATCCACGCCACAGGGGATAAGTGCTGAAACCACCCCCTCACAAGTTTCGAAAAAAAAAGAGGAGAAGAGGAAAGAGCCCATGAACAAGGAGCAAGGGCCGTTCCTCTCCAGAAGAAGAAAAAAGAGCCAATGAACAAGGAGCAAGGGCCGTTCCTCATCAGAAGAAGAGGAAAGAGCCCATGAACAGGGATCAAGAGTCGTTCCTCGTCAGAAGAAGAGGAAGGAGTCCATGAACAAAGGGGCAAGGGTCATTCCTCGTCAGAAGAAGAGGAAAGAGCCCATGAACAAGGAGCAAGGGCCGTTCCTCATCAGAAGAAGAGTAAAGAGCCCATGAACAGGGATCAAGAGTCGTTCCTCGTCAGAAGAAGAGGAAAGAGCCCATGAGCAAAGGGGACAGGGGTTGTCCCTCACAAAAGGGGGGGGGGGGGGAGAAAGTAGGGAAGTACGAATGAGTAAACAGAACACAAGCTGTAAATACAAAGGAGGCTTTATTCTTCGGCCCTACCGGCCGGAACATACAATTAAGCAGAAGAGGGAACTAGCAAAGCTATGTAAGGAAACCATGGGGAGGGGAGGGTGGGGAGGCCGGCGGTTCTTCTGATGGCACCACGGGAAGCTCGGGAGTGGGGGGGTCAGGGATATCACCCCTCTGAACAGCCGTTGTGCACTGCTCAGCTCGGTCGAGTTTGCCAATAACTCGCCGAAGCTCAGCCCCATTGGTATAATCATCCACATTGAACGGGGGACAGCCGACCAGAGGGAGCACGCTTCTAAGGGCTTTAACACCTTCAAAGTACCCCTTGGCGAAGGCATCATCAGCAAGCTCTGCAAGCCACTCACCACCGAGGGCAGTCTTCCCCAAACGCTGCACCCCATGACCTAAACGCTCCGTATCCGCCACCGACTGCAGCTCGGCTTCAAAAACCTCCCCAGCAGCGCCCCGACAGTACTCATAAGTGGCCTGGAGGAACTGAGAAGTTTTCTTGAACTCCTCCACATTAAGGGCCAGGGTCAGAACGTCGCTGGGAGGATCTCCACCTTCGGGACGGGGGCAGGATCTGCGGCAGGAACAAACGAAATCCCATGCTTCTCAGCAAGGGCTACCTTGGCGAGCAAGCCTTGTTTCTCACGCTCGCCCTGAGCACGAATGGCCTGGAGCTCCTGTTGGGCCTGGTCCAGGGCAGCCTGTGCTTTCTTCGCCTCCGCCTGAGCAGCCTCCTGCAGCAGCGAAGCCTCCTGCTCTTTCTTGGAAGCCGCATCGGCCTTCCTCTTGAGCTCGGCGAGGTCTTTCTCCCGAGCAGCCCTAGCCTGCACAAGCTCAGCCCAGCCTACAAGAAAGAAAAATAATAATAATAAAAAAAGGGGTTAGGTGGAAACGAGGAGCAGATTTAGAAGACAACACAGAGGAAGGTGGAGAATATACCTCAAGGCTCAAAAGCAGGGCGTTATCAACAGAGTCGCCCGAGGAACGACCTAATAACTCCAGCCCGGTCTGGAGGGCCATGTCCTTCCAGACTTCAGAAATGGGACGAACGGCGGAGGGCACCGCGACGCCCGTAGACTTGGGAGCAGAGGGCTCAAGGCGCAGCCTCTTCATCTTCTTCCCATTATCCTTCTCCCCGCCAACAGGGATACCAGCGCCGACCGGGTTCACATTCAGAACCCGGTTATCTTGAAGGGGGGCCTCAGAGGTTTGGCCAGTCACCTCAGCGACCAGAAGCCGCTTTGCATCAACAACCCGCTGACTAGCCTGAGATGCGGCAGAAGAGGTGGCCCCCGAGGATTGAGCGACTGCACGGGCTTTAGCTAGCACCTCCTGTTCCTTGGCAGCCTTTGCCTCACGACGAGCCGCCATAGCCGCGCTATCCATTTGCTCTTGAGTAGGGGGAGGGCCTGAAAAATAGGAAAAATAACATTAGTACCGGGCGGTGCGAATCACAAAGGCACTCTCCTCAGGGAACAGACCGCCCCGGGCCCACAAGATGAACACTAGAGAAGGCCAGTCCAGGGATCACGGGCCGTATCTAACCCGGCGTTGGAGAGTGCCTCAATGGTCAGAAGGCCTTTTAATTTCCTAATGCCACCCAGCCTCAACTTGTCCACGGCTTCCCGCAACACTGGGGTTAGCTCCGGTGTCTGAACCTTCGGAGGGTACCCATTCCACCTTACAGGAAGCCGATCGTCCGCATAACGAATAAAGAAGTAGTGGTTCTTCCAGTCATGGATAGAGGAGGGAGCCCCCTCGAACAGCTTTCTCTTGGGACGAGCGGCCACGCTCAGGAACCCATCAGCGTTCTAGGGGGTAACTTGGAAAAAATAGTCGAACAGCTCCAGTGAGAAGGCGAGCCCCAACTATTTGCAGAGGACAAGAAACGCAGAGATCAGGCGATAGGAGTTCGGCATGAATTGGGCCGGGACCACACGGTAGAATTCGAAGAAATCCAGATAAAACGGATGTAACGAGAACCGCAATCCGGCCTTTAGAGAGTCTATATGTACCATTACCATCCCCGGGCGTCTCATAAAGAGATTATCTGCGCCCCGGAGGCTATAATAGGCAGGTGGGGGAAGGATAGTTTGCAATTCCCTCAAGGCCCTTTTGGAAAAAACCTGCTCGATCACAGCTACGTTCGGGATAAGCACAATGTGCCTATGATGATCCATGGGGATGCCACGCTTGTAGGTCCGGAGGTCATCCCCTTTTTCAGCCTCCTCGCCCGAGTCGTGGTCGGCTGGGTGCCCCGCCGCCGCGACAGGTTGTACCACCGTCGCAACGGCATTTTCAGGGTCAACGACCATGTCAACATGTTCCCCTGCGACCGGGACGGCGGCATCAGTTACTACATCAGGGACTGACATTGAAGAAGCACTGGAACGGCCAGAACCGCTCGCTTCAGCCGAAGAACGGGATCTGAGTTCAAATGCCGAAGATGAACCGGCTGAAGAACCGGTAGAAGAGCCGGAGCTAGTTTCCGAGGAGGAAGAAATCTCCATGGAGCAGGCCATGGGAAGATGTACGAGAAGGAAGGGAGAAATTGGAATCAGGGAATTACCTTTGCTAGAAGCTTGGAAAAGGAACGAACACCGGGACCGAAATGCTCGCTGATCGACGCTGAGAATGCAAGAGAAGACAACAGATGAAAAACCCTAACCCTTCCCTGATTACCGGTATTTATAAGGGAAGGCACCGACTCAACAACCAACCCGCGGGCGGCACGTGGCAAGGAGCATATACAGGGACGCGTGTCGCATAGAGACGGGCTGATACGGAATGATTACTTTTTCATTGGAAGTTGAACCGGTCTGATAGCTGGCACCTAGAGCCCCGCAAACAACGGCGGAAAGCAATCGTCACCCAGAGAAAAGGGAGCAACGGCTCAAGGCGGTACGGCGGAAGTTATCTTACTTCTTTATGTCCCGTGCAGGCTTGGAACATCAGAAGTGGGGGGCTTGTGTTGGGTTAATGGCCTCCCAGGACTGGCCCATCAACCCCGGAAAGCCCAAGGGCCAGGGGACGTACGTAGCCCAGCATAGCCAGGCCTCAGGGTCCAAGGGCCAGGGGATGTACGTACCCCAGCACAACCGGGTCATCAGGGCCTAAGGGCCAGGGGACGGACGTCTGTGGGCTATACTTAAGGGCCCAGGTTGACACCAAAGAGTTGAGTCCAGTTTAGGGGACGGACGTCCCCCGCGTTATGGCGGGAAACCAAGATCTTGGCGGGAAGCGCATTTAATGCTGAAAATTTGGTAGTTGGAATGATGTCGCCACAGCCGGCCACGTCAGCCCCCAACCACCAGGGGGTACTATAAATAGCCGCATTTATTTCATTGTAAAGGGTTCACACTTCATTACTCTAGAATTGTAACAACATCAGCAACACGTAGTATATTATCAGTACGTTCGGCCTTTCGGCTTGTAATCATAATAGTGAAGAAAACAGTTATTAAATCCACCCCCCGTTTGTTTAAGTGAGTTCATTTGCCTGCTACCCATTCGAAACCCCCAGGTTACGTGTTGGGCATGTGGATTGAGGGGAATAAACTTCAACATAGACCAATCCATTAAAATGCGTTTCATTCAACATAAACCTAAAAATAAATACAAATACTCAAAATGAAAAATTAAATACAAGTTAGCAGCTCAGCTCAAGAGCAGGGATCAAAGGACTCAGCATCATTTGACTCAGCATCATTTGGATGACTTTGTGCCACCACGTCATATAAAACTGTTGATGGATAGTGTACCCGGGGGGTAGCTTATCCGAGGGGTTATTGCGGAGAATAACTAGAGAGAAGTCAGAGCAAATAAGTAAGAGAGAGTGTGTATATTCGATATGTATTAAGAGTGGTTTACAATGGGGGAAAGGGGTGCTATTTATAGTAGTAATAAATGCTAGATAAGGACACGTGTCAGTTTTCTGGTGGTCGAGGGGTCACCTCGACCAGGGTGGCACTGGCACTCGCATGTGGCCGCATTAAATACGGTGGTTGGATGTGACGTTTGTACTTGGTACGGTGATCCAGGCGCATGTGAAGAGGATTTTCTGTCGAGGTGGATGCCTTCGGCTGAAAGGTGTTGGGCCGAAGGCTCTTCTAACCGAGGGCTCCTACCTGCTGAGGGCTGCAGGTGCCGAAGGCTTGGTTTTCAAGCCTTGTTCTCCTGTGATGCCTCTTTTAACCGAGGGCTCCTACCTGCCGAGGGCTGCAGGTGCCGAAGGCTTGGTTTTCAAGCCTTGTTCTCCTGTGATGCCTCTTCTAACCGAGGGCTCCTACCTGCTGAGGGCTGTAGTTGCCGAAGGCTTGGTTTTCAAGCCTTGTTCTCCTGTGATGCCTCTTCTAACCGAGGGCTCCTACCTGCCGAGGGATGCAGTTGCCGAAGGCTTGGTTTTCAAGCCTTGTTCTCCTGTGATGTTTCTGAGCTCGATTCCGTCACTGGTAGCCTTCGGCCATGGGGCCGAAGGCACCCCTTTGCGTATTGTGGGCTGCTTAGATCTCCATTTTGCTGGGCTTGGCCCGTTTGGGCCTGTTGGGCCTGATTGTAGTAGAGGAAGTATGTGGGTTGGGGGTCCCTGGGCCATATACTCCATCAGGAGTCCCCCACTCCTTTTGTGGAAAGGTACTTGAGGGAAAAGGAGTAGCTGTGGTGATTGGCCCGATAGCTTCCCTGTTCTGTTGGGTGCCTCATTTTCTCAATTCCCCCATATGTCGAGGGATGAGAGCTTCCTGAAGGGAGTGTAAGTGTGTTGCTCGTATGTGTTTCTTTGTTGTAGTTTGTAAAGTAATGAGAGATCTGCATTTGTGTGCTTTGCCGAGGGCATTTGTTGACTGAAGGCTTTGTGTGGCTGAAGGCATCATGTGGCTGAAGGCATCATGTGGCCGAAGGCATTGTGTGGCCGGAGGCATCATGTGGGCGAAGGCATTGTGTGGTCGGACGTATTCTGTAAGCCGAAGGCATCATGTCGAGGGGAGTAGATTGCCGTTGTGATCTTGCCTCAGCTTGCTGTAGCTGAGAAATAGAAATTTTTAACATTTGCGTGTTTTTTCGAGGGGAGTCCCCCAGTCCCCGACTCCTTTTGCCGAGAGTTTCTCGAGGGAAACAGGAGTAGAGTGATGCATGCCTTCAGCAGGAGCCGCCGAGGGGTGACGCCTTTTGTTCCACAATGGGGAGATGCCTCGTTAAAAACCTCATTAGGAAAAAACCCTGTGGGAAAAAATCATAATGAGGGAAAAAGAGTACACCGGATGCCCTCAGAATGAAGCAAAAGGAGTGCACCCTTCGGCCTTGATTGTTGAGCGGCGGTTGTGTCCGTCTGCTGAGGGGATATCCAAGATCAGCCTTAGATCCTGCATGAAAAAGCTAAGGAGCTTGTAAGGACCCCCCCCCCCCCCCCCCCGTTATCAAATAAAGGTGACGGAGGGGTGCAAGGCCAGGTGGGCTTGTGTGAGAGCCCCCGACATCAAATACTGATGCCGGAGGGATGGAGACCGAGGGGTCTTCGTGATGGCCCCCGACATCAAATAAAGATGTCGGAGGGATGAAGGCCGAGGGGCCTGTATGATAGCTCCCGGCATCAAATAAAGATGCTGGAGGGCTGAAGGCCAATGGCCTGTGTGATGGCCCTCGACATCAAATAAAGATGTCGGAGGGATGAAGGCCGATGGGCCTGTATGATAGCCCCCGGCATCAAATAAAGATGTAGGAGGGATGAAAGCCGAGGGGCCTGTGTGATGGCCCTCGACATCAAATAAAGATGTCAGCGGGATGAAGGTCGATGGGCCTGTATGATAGCCCCTGGCATCACATAAAGATGCCGGAGGGATGAAGACCGAGGGACCTGTGTGATTGCCCCCGACATCAAATAAAGATGCCGGAGGGATGAAGGCCGATGGGCCTGTATGATAGCCCCGTCATCAAATAAAGATGTCGGAGGGATGAAGGCCGAGGGGCCTGTATGATAGCTCCCGACATCAAATAAAGATGCCGGAGGGCTGAAGGCCGATGGCCTATGTGATGGCCCCCGACATCAAATAAAGATGCCGGAGGGATGAGGGTCGATGGGCCTGTATGATAGCCCCCGACATCAAATAAAATGTCAGAGGGATGAAGGCCAAGGGTTGCTGTGATGTGGAATCACGCTGAGGCCGAGGGCTGTTGTGATGTTGAGGCTGAGGGTCGTTCTGATGTTGAGGCCGAGGGCCGTTGTGATGTGGAATCACGCTGAAGCCGAGAGCCGTTGTTGATGTAGAATCACGTTGAGGCGGAGGGCCTTTGGTGATGTGAAATCATGTAAAGCAAAAACCGTTATGACATAGAGTCATGTTGAGGCCGAGGGCCGTCTGATGTTGAGGCCGAGGGCCATTGTGATGTCCTCACGCTGAGGCCGAGGGCCGTTGTTGATGTTGAGGCAGAGGGCCGTTTTGATGCTGAGGTCGAGGGCCGTTGTTGATGTTGAGGCCGAGGGACGTTCTGATGTTGAGTCCGAGGGCCGCTGTGATGTGGAATCACGTTGAGGCCGAGGGCCGTTGTTGATGTTGAATCACGTTGAGGCCGAGGGCCTTTGGTGATGTCAAATCATGTAAGGCAAAAACCATTATGACATAGAGTCGTGTTGAGGTCGAGGGCCGTCTGATGTTGAGGCCGAGGGCCATTGTGATGTCCTCACGCTGAGGCCGTTGTTGATGTTGAGGCCGAGGGCCGTTCTGATGCTGAGGTCGAGGGCCGTTGTTGATGTTGAGGCCGAGGGCCGTTCTGATGTTGAGGCCGAGGGCCGTTGTGATGTGGAATCACTCTGAGGCCGAGGGCCGTTGTTGATGTTGAATCACGTTGAGGCCGAGGGCCTTTGGTGATGTGAAATCATGTAAGGCAAAAAACGTTATGACATAGAGTCATGTTGAGGCCGAGGGCCGTCTGATGTTGAGGCTGAGGGCCATTGTGATGTGGAATCACGCTGAGGCCGAGGGCCATTGTTGATGTTGATGCCGAGGGCCGTTCTGATGTTAAGGCCGAGGGCCGTTGTTGATCTTGAGACCGAGGGCCATTCTGATGTTGAGGCCGAGGGCCGTTGTGATGTGGAATCACGCTGAGGCCGAGGGCCGTTGGTGATGTGAGATCACGCTAAGGGCAAAACCGTTGTGGCGTAGAGTCACGCTAAGGCCGAGGGCAATTTTGATGTTGAGACCGAGGGCCGTTGGTGACGTGGAATCATGCCAAGGCCGAGGGCCATTGGTGATGTAGAATCGAATTGAGGCCGAGGGCCTTTCCTTGATAGTTCCAGGAGTCCTCTGGGTGTATGTTCCTTCTTTCAGGCATCGACCGATGGGTTGATTCCCCGCCTCGGCCGAAAGGGGTCCAAGTGATCCGTCCGTGGGTTCGTCTGTTAGTCCCCCGGCGCTGGGCCGTCCCTTGATTGTGCCAGGAGGTCGTATGTTAGTCCTCCTGATGTGTGTTCCTTCTTCCACGCTTCGGCCAAGGGGGTTGCTTCCCCGCCTCGACCGGAATGGGGTCCAAGTGATCCGTCCGGGGGTTCGTCTGTTAGTCCCCCGGCGCTGAACCGTCCCTTGGCCTTGGGGGGTCCCATCGTCTATTTACGGCGCGGGCTAGGCTTGGTCGGTTTCCGACGACTGCCGTTTCACCCCCAAGTTTGGGGATTTCGTCACCTCAGCCATTCTTTCAGGCCTGTCGCCGTGCGTTGCGCGCCGGTGACGCGGCGAGCGTCCCGCTCAAAAAACGCGGGCCTTTTGCAGGCCCCTCGTCTTTAGACACCATCGGCCATACATGGGCATTTGGCCTCGAAGGGGCCGATAAGATGTCTAGATTGTGTTGTAGTTTACTTAAATTCATAGAAATAAACGGAATACAAGGGGTGCGTTGTTTGACAACGGCTTTGTTAAGATTCACCGCTCAAGGCCGAGGGCTCTAGGTCGAGGGGATGATAATGTGCCTCGAGGTCGAGGGCCCAAGGCTAAGACTAACGCCGAATGCGAGGAACATGATTACCGGAGGTAACGCTTCTTCGGCTGGGGCTCCTCGAACTCCTCACCGTCGTTGAGCCTCCCGATTTCATGTTTTTTCGTTGCGATGTCCCCTTCTTCTTTATCGGTGCTCTTCCCGGTGTTTTTCCTTGGGGCATTTTTGATGAATTGGTGGAGCTCACCCCGTTGAATTAAGAGTTCAATAGCCTTCTTTAATGAGACACAATCGTCTGTATTGTGGGAGGTGCTTTTGTGGTAACGGCAATAAGTGTCGCCTTGGTGGATGGCGTAGATCTCCTTCGCCGACCGAGGGTCCTTGGGGAAAAGGTCCTGCTCTTCCGCATAGTTGAGGATAGTGCTCACCGGGTGCGTGAGGGGAGTCCTTGGCATGTCCAGCCGAGGGCGCCATTGGCGTTCGTTACGGTCCTGCTGGGTGTGGCTTCCATGGTCTCGGCCTCCGGCCGAGGGCGCATTTAGGGTCGGCGTTTTGTTTGTCTTCTTCGAGGGCTGGCCCTCGTTCTTCTTGAAGGAGTGGAGGTCGTCGGTGTCGGCGTATAGGCTCCCCCCGCTGGAGTACTCTGAGGTATGATCTTGAGGGGTCGGTGATGAGGCTCCGTGCGTAGGGGCTGCTGCGGAGAACCCCCTGGAAGAGGACGAGGAGGGTACGCTCGTCGGCGCCCTCGACCTCGTCTGTCTCCTTCATCCACCGGTCAATGAAGGACCGATGTGTTTCGTCAGGCTGTTGTTTGGCGGAGAGGAGGTGGGAGAAGTGCTTTCTCGCACGTTTCCTTCCAGCAAAATGGGTGAGGAAGCGTTGGGCAAGATCTTGCCAAGAGTCAATGCTGCCCTCAGGCAATCGTTTGAACCATTCGTATGCTGGTCCCTCCAAGGTGGAAAGGAACCAACGACATAAGTATTCATCTGATGCCCCCATCACCATCATGTTGTTTTGATACCTGTTGTAGTGCTCCTGGGGGTCAGTTTTTCCTTCATAGGGCTTGATGAGTTGCCCTCGGTACTTTTGCGGGATTTGGGCCGCCAATACCCTTGGGGTAAATGGCGTCCTAGTTCGGAGTTGGATGACGGGTTCCCCAGAGCGTTCGACAAATTTCCTTTGCATCTCCTCCATTTTGGCCAACATGGCCTCATATTTAGAATCTGCATGAGGGGCGGAAACGACAATATGTGCTTGACGGGCCTCCATTTCATCAAGCCGGTGCTGGAGGGCCGCAATAATTTCGTCCCTGGTGTCCTTCGGGAGGGCCTCCGCCCCCTGCGAATGGCCATGGGCCGAGCGGGCCTGGTTGATTTGGTGTCGGGTGCCGTCGGCATGGAGGGGTGCTTTGCCTTTATCCCGAGGGGGAAGCTTCTCATCTGCCCTGGAGACGGATCCGCCATTTTCCTGAGGTCTTTGGAGCACCTTTCCGCCGAGGCGGTCTTGGAGCCCTCGGCGGTCTAGCACCCCTCCAAGTCTCTCGAGGGCGGAGGTCCGGGGCCTTTCTTTGTTTGCGCCGTGGCGGTCCCGAGATTGGACTTTCTGAGAGGCGGTGTCCTGGGCCACAACCCTCTCGTTGTTCCCTAACCGAAGGATAGGGTTCACGAAAGGGAGCGGAGGAGGGGGGAGAATGGCGTTCTCCCTGACCTGCGGCTGAAGGGGTACCAGCGTGCCGAAGGCACCTGGGTTTTGAGTGAGAGTTTGGATGAAGGCGGAGAACGCTGATTGTACGTCAATGGTGAGAACCGGAGGGCTCATTTGGTTTTCGCTCCGGTCCTTCTTTTTGGCCTCGATGCCAAGGCGGGCATCGGGGGCATTATGTTGGAGCTGAAGGCGCAGGTCGACAGCCGTCTGTTCCAACCCAATGAGGGCGCCGCCCTCGGGAACCATGTTAGAGGCTTCGAGGGCGTCGACGTCACCGAGGGCCAGGTTCCTGTCCTCACGAGTCTTAGATTGGGCACGAGTGTTTCTTCCCATTTTGATAGGTGTTTTTAGCTGAAGGGGAGGGTTTCTTACTTGATTGTTCGAACTCTCAATGAAAGCACCAAATGATGGATAGTGTACCCAGGGGGTAGCTTATCCGAGGGGTTATTCCGGAGAATGACTAGAGAGAAGTCAGAGCAAATAAGTAAGAGAGAGAGTGTATATTCAATATGTATTAAGCGTGGTTTACAATGGGGGAAAGGGGTGCTATTTATAGTAGTAATAAATGCTAGATAAGGACACGTGTCAATTTTCTGGTGGTTGAGGGTTCACCTCGACCGGGGTGGCACTGGCACTCGCATGTGGCCGCATTAAATGCGGTGGTTGGATGTGACGTTTGTACTTGGTACGGTGATCCAGGCGCATGTGAAGAGGATATTCTGTCGAGGTGGATGCCTTCAGCTGAAGGGTGTTGGGCCGAAGGCTCTTCTAACCGAGGGCTCCTACATGCTGAGGGCTGCAGGTGCCGAAGGCTTGGTTTTCAAGCCCTGTTCTCCTGTGATGCCTCTTTTAACTGAGGGCTCCTACCTGCCGAGGGCTGCAGGTGCCGAAGGCTTGGTTTTCAAGCCTTGTTCTCCTGTGATGCCTCTTCTAACCGAGGGCTCCTACCTGCCGAGGGCTGCAGTTGCTGAAGGCTTGGTTTTCAAGCCTTGTTCTCCTGTGATGCCTCTTCTAACCGAGGGCTCCTACCTGCCGAGGGATGCAGTTGCCGAAGGCTTGGTTTTCAAGCCTTGTTCTCCTGTGATGTTTCTGAGCTCGATTCCGTCACGGGTAGCCTTCGGCCATGGGGCCGAAGGCACCCCTTTGCGTATTGTGGGCTGCTTAGAGCTCTATTTTGCTGGGCTTGGCCCGTTTGGGCCTGTTGGGCCTGATTGTAGTAGAGGAATTATGTGGGACGGGGGTCCCTGGGCCATATACTCCATCAACTGTCATCAAGCATATTAAAGGTTCCCCTCCTCATTGATACACTCCTACTTGTAGGTGGAGGGGTCCACTGCATCGCTTCTAGATCCTCCATCATACTCTTCTTTGTAACGCTCACCATCATATCACCCTCCTAATACAAAGAAAGTTACACTCATCACCACATAGGATGTAAAAAATAAAAAGACCAGGGTAGTAGAGTTCTTAGGTTTTAGCTTAACCAACCTTCGAAATTTATCATATTATCTGTTGCGTTTGAGAAAGGTAAAGCACAATAAGAAACAACTAGTTACTTAATATATGCAAAGCAAGATACTAGCTATTTGCATAGAATAAATATCAAGAACAATATTATACTTTGTGCACCTCAAAGCTCAAAATTCAAAAGAATGGAGTTTCAAGAAGTGATGCAGCAAAAATGATCCAGCTCCAAGCTGCAGAACAATGCAATAAAAGTATTGTCAGTTATTATCCATGGAATTAAGACAAATTTGGAAAATCGTGAAAATAGACATTCGAGAGTGAAAAGGGGCTACCATTGATCCATATATAGTTATGTAGAACATATTTTGCACTATGTATTTTACTTTATATTAAAACACTTGCGCAATGTAAATGTAAACACCAATCTAATTCATACTCCCTCCGTCCCTTAAAACTTTGTCATCTTTCCTTTTTTGGACGTCCCAAAAAACTTTGTCACTTTCCCTTTTAATCAATTTATTGTGGTTTCTGTTATTTCTCTCTCCTCTGCACAAACCTCAACCACACAGTTTTTACTTTATTATTTTCCGTGCCGGCCAACTTTGGCAAAGTTTTAAGGGACAGAGGTAGTATATGATATACATTCATTCCCCAATTTAATTTAAAAGTACTTATCCACAATAGAGAATGTTTATTAAAACTGTGAGTGTGTGTGTGATTGTGAATGCGTATAATATTCGAGCACCAGATTAGGTTAGTGATAACTAGGAGGGTAGTGATAACTAGGCAAATACCGATCATCGAGGTAATAGAAGGGCGTATAATTAGTCATCACATAGAATAGGTTATTTGGGTTGGTACATATTCCTCTGTGTGATGAAAAGGGGTTGTCCGGCAAAATAAATAGTTAGATAAAGGTATGGTAAATAAAATACTCTGTAATATATATTAATGACTACTGAAGAATGGAACCCCTAAGAAGTATGCATATGCATAATGTTTTATGCTTTAAATTAATGAACTTAATCATACTCTGATGAGTACTTAAATCAATGGGTTTTATGCTTTAACTGCATCACATTTATTATCAATCTGATGAGTACTTAAAGGCAATGGGTTTTGCTAAATCACAAGCTCAACTATTGGTTGGATTAGCTTGAATATGAAAACTATTTATTTTTTGTATTATTGCTGCTAGAATGCTTCATCATCTCATATTCTCTTTAAGTGTGAGGTCATAATAAAGAATAAGATGCTTTTTCCTATCAAAGTTTCACAAGGGTTTGAAATTAATAGTAGTTCCTTAACAGATTGAACATAAAAGGGCGTACAACTGAAATCATGCTTTCAAAAAGTGAAGGTAACAACTGATATGGAAAAGAAACCAACCCTAATTTAGAACCATTTAAAAAATCAATATTTAATTCAACTAAATTCACACTAACCAAATTCATAATCCTAAATGCAAATCAAATCACGGATAATAACTTTAACACACAGGTTAGATCAAATTAGTGAAGAGTCAACAAATTAGAGATGATGCCACTAACCTGGATCAGAGTTGCTCCAAAGTGGATTGAACCACTATAACGGTAGGACTGTGCGAACTTGTAGAAGACGATACCGACGTTGAGGATGATGATGTCGGCCTTTCATTTCTCTCTCTATGCTTCCCCGATTTCAATTCGTCTCTTTGACGAACTCTGGGGGCAAGAATGTGTCGCACAACTTTCGTCTGTGTGGAGCTTTCCCAGACACTATGGCTCATTTTCGTAAAATTAAACTCAAAAAATAAAAAAATGGGTTGGAGAAGGACTTGTTGCGCAATACTAATCGAATTTTATTATAAACGTGAGTTGGATATATTACCCAATCAGATGGTGCCAAATGTGGAATGCACCAAAACATTCCCCACCCATTATGCACCATAAAAGTTTCCTTTATTTAATGCAATCAAATAATTTGGTTTATAACTTTGTGTTGTTTCCTTTAAAAATTGTTCAAAAGCTTTGACATTTTGTCTTTAATTAGTTAATTTACCGTTCATAATATTTCCTTTCCCCCACAGTTTTTATTTTATTATTCTTTGTATAGGTTAAACTTGGCAAAGTTTTGAGAGAAAATATATCCTAATAGGGGTGTGAAGCAAATAGAGCTAGAATGACTGAGTTCAAACTCGAGCTGAGTTTCAAATGAGTCAAAAATATATATGGCTTCATTCAAATTGTGTTCGAATTCAAGTCGAATTCGAATTGTGTCGAGTTATATATAACTTGAGAATGCATTGTAAACTCTGTTTTCTGATTCGGTACCATATCCATCAGGTTCGATATCATAATAATATAGTAGCTCGATATTTTTGTCACTCACTAGTTCGAAAATGCAATCAAGTACTATGTATCAATTAGAACTACGTCTAACTCTTTAAATAAAAAAACTCTTGCGAGTGTTAAAGGGTCTTGGTAAGTTAAGTCTTGGAAAGCACAAACACGAGTAAGAAAAGAATGTAAATGGCATGCAAGTGTAAGATACAAACTTATCTTATTTGAGGAAAAATTAAAAAAAAATGAAGTGTTAACATGCAAGTATCATGTGAGAAACATCACAATAATTTGTAATGGAAGAAGGATAACACTACAATAGTAGTAGATGATACGTGAAAGAATAAGAATTTTGTATTTTTTCTAAATAAAGAGAAGGATAAAGATTGTCTAACACCTCAAAATACTCTGATAGCTTGTGATATCGGGATACCACTCACAATATATATTATCATAGAGAGGATGGAGAGTTAGAGAGAGAAAGTGAGAATATATGGTTGGGGAATGTTTTGGTGCATTCCACATTTGGCACCATCTGATTGGGTAATATATCCAGCTCACGTTTATAATAAAATTCGTTTAGTATTGCGCAACAAGTCCTTCTCCAACCCATTTTTTCATTTTCTGAGTTTAATTTTACGAAAATGAGCCATAGTGTCTGGGAAAGCTCCACACAGACGAAAGTTGTGCGACACATTCTTGCCCCCAGAGTTCGTCAAAGAGACGAATTGAAATCGGGGAAGCATAGAGAGAGAAACGAAAAGGCCGACATCATCATTTTGTGTCTCTAATTAAGTGTTGAAGTTACTAGTCTACCTGTGTATTTTGTTTTAAATTTTCATATGCCCCGGTCTGCAATTTCGAAAATTGGTAGAAAATAAGTAACTAAAATGCTTTAGTGCACAAAATAAAGGATGGTAGAAAACTCCATCACAGAATCACCAAACTAGAAACTGAAAATTAGTAGTAAAACTTCAGACTGGAAATGGCAGTACGAATCTAAAAAACTATAGTACCATTGTACCAAACTAAAAACTGTAATAAATTTTTCAACAAATTTCACTTCTTTCATACCGGTAAACCTTCTAGCACACCAATTCAAACCTGCATAGGATATATATACAAAGCTGAAAATCAAATTTTGAAACAAAAACAAGAAAACAAGCGCCATATTTTAGCTATCATATATTTCAGACTAAACTTAACAAAATGTGTAATGCCATTTGTCTTTTTCACTTGACACCCATTCTTCCCAAGGATACAAAAACCCTATTGCATAGTAGTTGTAGTTGTAAATACCTGCTGTTTAATGGAATTGTAGCTTACAAATATTAACCACCATATACAGCTCGCAGCTTAAATAAACAACTACTCTATACAATTGATAGCTAACAAAAAGCTCCACTGCTCTATTCAATCTACCACATTGAAACTCTTCATCATCTCCATTGTCAAAGTAGAATTGATCTTCTGCCTCAATTGCAAAATCTTCAAATCGTAAATCAACTATAAATGGCTTCTGCACATGTTGGTCCATTCAAGTGACTTGAACCCTCATTCCACATCTGCTGAAAAGCCTCCATGTGTCTGGAGCAAGTAATATAACAATATTAGAAATAACAACATAGGTAATTATGTATAACATAAATAAATTACATTAATATTTGAACCACCTATTTGAGACCTTAAAATCTCTAAATGTATACTATTAAAGAAGCTCTTACATTCAAAAAGTCTTCCTACCAATAATTACCTTGTTCTATAGACAATATTGTTGTAGTTTTTCCATTTGGCTTATGTACAATAAGGACATATGAATTAGGTGTTACAATGTGTGAAGTTTAGACTATTTTCAAAATAAACATAATCAATTTAGTTTAGTGGTTCAATTAGGCCCTAGACTTCTAATTGAGCATGTGAAATCATAAATAAGTATCTGAGATTGATATCTAAAAACATACATTTCCTTATAGCCATTCTTCTCTCCCTAAGTCATGCTATGTCCTAAGAAGCTCTATATGGTTCAGTTTAAAAAAAACTGCAATAAAGATACAAAATGATTAGAATAATTATAATTTAAATTAATTAGAATTAAAATTTTCAAAGTCATCTTTTGGAATGTATAGCTATATGCTACTGCCAACAACCTGCTATAATTGGCTGAATTTCAAGGCTACATTGCTTGCGAAGTGTTTAGGGTAGTGCATGTATGATTAATAATGAACATAAGGATGATACTTATTGTATGCTTGTAAGAAAAACAAACCCAACTTTATCTATATACATGAAGTAATCTCTTTATGTTCCCACCACACACATTAACATAATCATCACAATTCACAATCACGTATTGCAAAAGTTCCAAATTTGCATTTTATTTTCTCATAAAATCAGATAATGCAAAAATGTTCAGAAAACAAAACAAACCTTTTACTCAACCAGTAAGTAAGATGTAACTCGTTCTTGCTTGGCAAAAGCTCATTTTCTACCTAAATTTGTACAAGCATAGGATCTAAAATTATAAACTAAGCCTAGACAACAATTTAGGTTAGGAAAACTTTTTAGAAACCAATTGATATCATAAAATGGTACTTTCTTTTCAAGGCTAAATGGTGTCCCCAGCCTGAAATAAATTCCCAGGTCTCATTAACTCTAAAACTAAATAAGATGAAATAAAATAGCAAAACCCTACCAATTAAAATTGGTTATGTTGTTACCTGTAAATCTGCAATGGTTGCAGTCTTGGTGTGTCGCTTAGCTCTTCAGTAGAAAGGTAATCAAGACGGAACTTTCTTCAACACCGTTGTCTTCAAGGTCGGCAATTGTTGAAGGAAGAACAAGATATTTTCGAAAAATGAACCCGTAGAAAAAATAGGGAAACACAGCTCTGCAAACATGTTGAGGCCGTAGGACATGGTGTCTTCTTCTTTAACCTCAAGAATTAGACTTGGTGAGAGCTGGGATGAAGAAAAGGGAAAGGAATGTTCGACACAACAAATTTCCAAAATGATCAAAATACTTATGGTGTAAGGATCACTATGCAATTTTTTATTTTTTTCCTCAAATAACTTAAGTGGAATGTTTTTCCAATGATATACAACCACAGGTAGGATGCACTAAAACACTCCACAATATGAAGGCACCGAAGAGGCTCCCTTAAATAATGAAATAATTACATAAATATGACCAAAATAAATATGATTTACAAAAATATGACTAATGACTAGAGTAGTAATGAAATCACAGTAATTCATGTTCAAATTTTGAGTTTAAGTTACCACAACACCACATTGTAGTAATGAATAATCATATTTATGTAAATGTGTTTTATTTTAGTAATATTCTCGTAAAAAACTCTTAAATAAATGTATTAAATTTCTCACATGAGTAACTGGTGACTAGTGAGTGGTGAGTGGGAATTAATCGTATTTTAGGAAGGCAGCAATCGGACACAGCAATATCCCCGAGTCCAGTGTTCTCTGCGTCGCAGCAGTTCATGTTCGCCGCAACACCCAACACAAGTAAACGCGCCATTGACGAAGCGTAAACTCCATAGTTGAAAAAGGAGCTGCACGGGAGCCGCATCACGCTGCCGCTGCCTCGCCGACCTTCTGCATATTTTGGCAGGTATTGTAGACATTATGTACTTCAATTTGCTGAATTCAAACCTGGGTCGTCCATGATTCTATGTCACTTTGTTAGACCCGTCTCCGGGATTTTCTCCAATCGAAGGAGTAAGAAGGCAAGCTCCCCCTCTCAGTGCCAATTTTCCCGCCATTTTCTAACGATTAGCCGCGGAGCAGACCCGGCAAGTATGGGTCGACGAGACAACTCGGCGGAGCGAGCACTAGTCCTGCTCCGAACCCGATTATGCAATCCGAATTACATCTTCACTCTTTTTCCCGATTCCCCTGACAGCAATTACAGGTATACCCTGCACACATCCCATCTTCCACTTGACAATGAAGACGAAAAATGATGAAAAATTCACATTACTTCTCTTAACGCCATCCTATTTTCCAGCAAATTGAAGTACATAATTTCTAGCTCTGTCACAGAAGCCTGTAACAATTCGGCTTTGCTTCTTGGTCCGCGCGGATGCGGTAAAGTTGCGGTATAGTTTCAGTTGTTGAGTCATCTTATAGAAAATAATATTGAAGTCTTATTATTTTAATTTTATGATAATTACAGGGTGGTAAGTTATCTCAAATGTACACCCTATAAACAAGTCAGGGTTTGACAGTGTAGAGGCAAGTTTGAGATAATTTTACCATTCCCTAAACCTTTTCCTCACCACTCCCTGCCACTATCATTGTCCAATCTATTTATTTAATTTTTTCTGTGAAGGTTTTGGAGCTAGTTCTTGAGGCTTTACTAACTGAGTTTCCAGATATGATCTCTGTGGTACTAATTTTATCACTGTCTACACTCTACAATATATGAATTAAGTTATTTATCTAAGCAGTTATGAGCAGTTATAAGCCTTGTTTTTTTTTATCGAAGTGAATATGGAAAACTTGAAAGAAAATGCCAGAACCTAATGCTGTCAACCACCAAAAGGACAGCTGCTTCCCTAATCTGTATAAAATACTTTTCATGACAGTGCTACTCTGGTTTCAGATTAAGCTCAATGGGCTATTGCATAGTGATGACAATTGTGCCTTAAAGGTCTGATATCCGTTCTCTTGCAATGCCCCTCACCCCGTTTAATTTAAATTATTTTATTTTTACATCTGTATTTTATTTATCATGTCCATCAGTCCATGAATAGTAATAGCTAACTTGCAAAGGTCAGTTTGTAATGGCGTAGGTTTGGTAGTTCTCTAAGTCTTCATTGATTTCATCACCTCACAGCCCGACCTTGAAATAATAGGGTCAAATAAATGGCTAATTGGATTCCATATGGAGACAATTCTACAAAAAATTAGAAATGTGGAACAAAATATTGACATGAATCTCTGATTCATACAAGTATACAACAACAATAAAGCCTTATTCCCAAAATAGTTTGGGGTAGCAAACATGAGTTGACATATGATAATGGAGTTAAAAACATTAGAGAGAAAGAGAGAGATATAAACAGTCCTTCACGCGTATGCTCTTCCTCTACTTCTCTCTCTCTATAGTCATACTCTCATGATCTCATCTTACCCAAGTGTATGAGAGTATTTAGTCATTCTCTCCTTATTGACAAGAGTACTAACACGATCTCGCTGCTTGGTATAATCATTTGGCCACACAGGAGATTGCAAGGCAATTATGTTTGGAACATCAGTTGCTTTTCTCAAAAATGGTAACAAAGTTTTCTCTTAAATTCATCCATAATATATATTCTTTGCTATCATCCTCTCACTTGACACATCGTCATAAAAAATGTTACAGGCATCATCTGATGATAACACCCAGTTCTTGATAGCAATTCTAAGGTTTGTCCTTGCTTGTGCAATGAACAATCTTTTCCTGTTGTATAAAAAAGCGATTTCTCCATTTTAATCTATCTGAATGTTTAAGATACTAGTATATCTTGTTTTATCCCTTTCCCCTGGTGCATGCATTTTCTCTCTCTCTCTCTATATATATATGTATATATATATATTATATATATATATATATATATATTCATTCATTTATTCATTTATTTATGCGATGAGTTTTATCAGGGAATGCGGATTGGCTCATAAAACAATTATATTTGTATTGGATGAGTTTGACCTTTTTGCACAGGTAAGTCCTCAGGAGAACAGCAGAGAAAGACGTTCTGTATTACTCCGTAACTATTAGGATGTTTTTACTTGGATTGTAATTCCTCCCAGACCAGATCAGACCAGACCAGACCAGACTTGGATAGTTATAAAAATACAAAGAAACCAGACCAGACCAGCAAATTACAGTCCAAGTAAAAACATCCTTAAGGTTGCAAGTTTTTGCACCTGATGCTTATGTGGCTCTCCCCGTTTTACTTTTCAGGGTAAACAAAGGTTACTTTATAGTTTATTAGATGCAATGCAATCTGTGACATCACAGGCTGTGGTTATTGGCGTCAGTTGCCGGTTGGTATGTTCACCTCTCAGTTCTTTTCAATGTTTCAAAAGTTTGCTCTGTTTTGATTATTCACCTGTAACAACTTTTTTTGAACATAATCATGTCATTTGCATGGGAGGATTGCAATCTGAATTCTGAACATCCTGAATGCTCAATTTTTATCATTTTATTTTTTTGTAGAATAAATTAGAGTTTCTGGGCTCCCTTCACTGCAGAACTGTTTGCATGGCTCCTGAATCCTGATCAAATAACCTTTAGTAATTGTAATATTTTGAAATTTCTATTTCACTATCCATAGAGAATGTTGAAATCATAAATTCAATGCATAGAGTTAGTTAAATAAATTAAGCTTCTAATTATTCAAATTTGTAATACATGATTGGATCATTACTTACATATTTATTTTCTATGTTTGAAATGGAAAACAAAAACTAAACTTGAAGTAAAACACTGAGTGACTGAGTGATTGTGCTTGGAAAAATTTGATATATCTTATGTTTAAGATCTTATCTTAAGCAATCGTAAAATAATCATAAATTTTCAAATAGAAAAATGGTAGCAATACCTCAAAATAGAATTCACTTTTTTAAAAGAAATAACAGTTTAATGATATTCATTTTGTTGAAATCTCACAACACAAAAATAAGAATGCACTGCTTTCTTCAAAATAAATCATATGTATAACTTGGCAGTTTACAGATCATAATCAATGTTGTAACACCTTCTATAGTTAAATGATATAATCAATGTTCAACACTAAAACTTTAAAGATGATTAGTTTAGGTGCTATATATAAAGGTCACTTGATGATAGGAGAGTTTATAAGGGGAATTGATTAGTTCAGTGCAAAGAAAACTTAGTTTCGGGCAGGATTAAAAAAATTCCACAGGCTTCCAAGTGGCAACATTGTTAGGCAATGTGACAAAATTGGTAGGCACCTGATTTTTACTTTTGATTATATTATATCAATGCTGAAATGATATCTATGCACATTGCAGGATGCTGATCAACTCTTAGAGAAAAGAGTTAGGTCTCGTTTCTCACATAGGAAACTGTTATTTTTGCCTCCATCAAGGGAAGATTTGGACCGGTAACTCTTCACCTCATGTCTCACCTTTAGATGTTTTTGCTCAAAGTTGTTTTTCTTGACATTTGTAATCTGGATAATCAGAATTCTGGAGCACATTTTGCAGTTGCCGAAGGACACTGGTCTTCCTACTAAATATGTAGATGCTTTCAACACCAAGCTTCTTGTATCCTCTCTTCTATTAGTTATATTTGCATTTGGGTTGGTAGTTTGTCCTATAATACCCTACAATTCATTTGGTCTTTTATTTATAGAGTTCAGAAGTCAAAATGTGTTTCTCCTTTCGGGTATGTTTGGGCGTTAAAAGTTGTAGGGCATTGTAAGGGTTATTTTTATTTTCATTTAAGTGAATTATATATGGGTTGTGGACTTGTGGTAATCAATAAATAACTAGGAGTCTAGGACTGAAAATATTAATTGTAATTTATCATATCAGATGTTTTCCTTAAATAAAAAATGACAAGCATTTTGTTTTTGTTAAAAAACATAACCTCCCCCATCTAAAACCCTCTAGACCTATCTCTCAAACAAGCTCTAGGGAAAAAGTAATAGCAACTGGATAGCTACTTGTTTTCATCCTGTTATGTAACTATGTAAGATGCAGTATATTGTTTTACATCCTTGATACTGTCTCAAGAGTATTGTATCAGATGGCACATTCAAAGGCATTATTGATTTGCTGTGTAACACCGACTCAACTTTCAACCATCTTTTGAAATTCCTGTGAGTCGACATTTTTCTAGGTTAAAGAACTGAAGTGCAACATTTCTTTTCTTTTTTCTTCTTTGATGGTAAATCCTCATACTTTTACTTGACATTAGGTTCTCTGCTGTGTCTCAAATGGATATGAAATCTGGATTCTTATCAATTGAGAACTTTAAAACGGCACTTTCATATACCCAAAGGCAACCCAAGCTGGAGTGTTTGAAAGGTAATGTGTATATCATTATTCATGTTACCTTGCTGTCTAGCTCTTTCAATTGAAAAATGTTTGGTTCAAACTCTCCTTATATATATTATAAAAACTAAGAACTCTATACATATACACTTTTAAAAAGATTTAATTAAATTTAAAAAGATTTAATTAAATTTAATTCTTCCTTTGTACTCTATTTTAAGGTAAAGCCAATCATTAAAAGATCATTTTTTCTTAGCACCCCCACCATTTTCTTAAGCTCCAAATGTATGCTTATTTTCTCTCTTCCATTTTAGTTTAATTTTTTCTATGGTATGTACCCCATTTCTATCAGGACATTTATGCATTTCATTTGTGAGGTTTAGATCCGAAACTCTGAATGACATCACTATCAGTGTCATAGCCTCATAGGTGAAAATATGGGACCATAGTTGTCATAGCGCGTAGTGATCACCATTGCTCAAAGGCATTTTTCATGGCGCATGAGGGTGGCGCATGAGGGTGGCGCATGAGGGTGGCGCATATACGAATGGCGCATATGGCGCTATGGTGATGACCACTTTGTCATGGCGATGGCGCATATGGCGTGCGCCATATCTCGCCTTTGACTACTATGTATGGGACATAAAAATGAGTGGAAAGAAAACTTGCAGACATATTACTTTCCCTCGTTTGGATTGGATTTGTGAGAAATTAAGGGATGAATTGGGAAGAAGAGATATCGTTTGTCATTTTTCTATCTACTTTTCCATCTATCCTATCCATCATAACCAATGCTCTAAAAAGAGCTAGGTAGGTTGACAGACTGTCCAGAGTAGTTAGACAAGGTGGAACGGGGTTAGGCAGAACATAGACAGGATTAGGCAGGATCAGTTAGACGGAATAGGGATGGCTAAGATAACATAATGTGACAACCAAGCAGTACTACATATTGTTTCGAATCTAATTTCATAATAGAACAAAACATATTGAAGTTGATTGCTGCTTTGTTTTTTAAAAGACTGTTTCTGGTGTATAATAGCTACACTTGTTGGGTTAATAGACCAGGTAAGTGTTTTTCTCACTGTCCTTTAGAAATCCCAGCGGTAGAATTATTAATTTATTATATACCAAGCTTGGAGCATTTGAAAAACATGCACCATATAGCGTGATTGGAGCACTTGATCTACATGATCCAGCTTGAGGGGGTGTTTAATTATATCTAGAAATAGTACAACCTCCGTCCCTTAAAACTTTGCCAACTTTCCTTTTTTGGATGTCCCACTAACTTTGCCACTTTCCCATTTAAGTAAAGAATTTGTGGTTCCATTTAATTCTCTCTCCTCTCCACAAACCTAAATCGCACAGTTTTTACTTTATTAATCCCCGTGCCGGTCAAACTTGGCAAAGTTTTAAGGGACAGAGGAAGTATTAGAATAGTCATAGCACACAGTTTTGAGGTTAGAGATTGTGTGGCACATAGCATTGTATTTGTGCTCTTTTTACCTAAATAATTAGGGAATGTATCTCCTTCATTACCCAACTAGTATATATAAATTCTTTTCATTTTCTTTCAACAAGCCCCACAAAGTATTTTTTTTACTAATTTATCTATATTTGCCAGTCTTGGAAACAAGTTTTTTTGTGTTTTATTAAGTCATGTTTTTTTATATAATTTTTCATCTTCAATCTCGTGTGGGGTAAGGGGGTTCGGATGTACGCAGTCTTACCCCTATACTGAAGCACAGAGAGACTCTTTCCGGATGACCCTTAGTGAAAACTGAAAACCGTGTCGAAAATTGCATGGACTTTGAGCCACTTTGCTTTATTCCAAGGACTCACTACTTTTGACAGTTTTCTTGACAAAGAAGCGGTCTACGTCCAGTGACAGTTTTCACTACTAGTGAAAACTGAAAACCAGTCTAAGTCCTTTGCTTTATTCCAAGGACTCACTACTTTCAAGCGCAAACAGTTTAGTGAGCCACTTTGCTTTATTCCATCATATTCCCAAGCCAAAAGTAGTGAGTCCTTGGCTCCATTGCAAATGTAAAAAGTAAATGAATAAAACAAAACATCAACCCTCCCCCTTCTTTCCAATTCTGACAATCAAACCATAGTAAAATGTTTATTCTATTAATGAGTGGGAGATAATTGAAACCTGCAAACTTACATGCAATGCAGATTGCTCTATTTTGGAGTTGTATATTCTGGTTTGCATGAGAACGTTGGAAGTCAATAAGCAAGAGGCTTGCAACTTCAACTCTATAATGAAAGGTTTGCAGCAATGTAGATTTCGTTTCATTATATCAAAGTGTCCAGTTAAATGTCATTCTGTTATATCCAAGTGTCCAGTTATATTTCTTCTGTCATATTCAAGCATCCAGGAATGTAAATTTCACTATGTGAAATTTCATCCAAGCGTCCAGTTTTATTCTGCTTATAAAGCCACTATGTTTTGCAGAGTACAAGAACATTCATGATTCTTCTTCTATGCCTGATTATTATGCTAGGAACGTTTGCTTGCGGGTATGTAGTACAATCCTTTATGCTTTCATTAGAACCATAAATATGCCAGCAAAGATAATATGGAGGAGAAATTGTGAAGGAAGAAGTTTTTGCTGAAAAATAAATTAAAAAGCTATGTTTAAATCAATTTTATACATTCGTTCAAGTTTATTTAACTCATATACTCTAACTTTTATATATTTTCGCCAAGGTATAATCAAACCTAAGAAAATAATTTGTTCAACATTTTCTTTCATCAACATGTCTGGGGAAGTCCACCATTAGACCATTTTTTGATAGCATGCTTGTCCCAAGTTAAGATAAAGGAGAAGGGCGTATAAATGTATAATATATTACTACCTCCGTCCCACTAACATTGGGACGGAAGAAGATGGTACGGTTATTAAGAAAAGTGGGATTATGTGGTTGATATTAAATTGATAAAGTAAGAATGGTTAAGAGCCACACAAACTTTACCAAATATGGTATGAGACGATCTTAGTGGGATTTTCCAAAAAGGTAAAATGAGACAATCTTAGCGGGACGGAGGGAGTGGTATGTTTGTGTATATATATAGCGGGGTCGGGTATAGCACTCCCTGTCACCTGCCCCATATTTTAGCCGGGTGGGAATATCTCACCCATCCCCAGTCCAGCCCACCCCATCATTCCCCGCGTGGCGTGGTCTCTTCATTGTTATTCTTAGACGAGAGTACGATTTTGGGAGAGCGAAATGGAGGAAGAGTATACATGTGGAGCATTGATATCTGTTTATCTTCTTTAATTCCGATTTTATACATTGATTCATATTAGCCGACCACAAACTCTTTTGAGACTAAGGTTTGGATGTCATTGGTGTAACATTTTTGAGGAGCAGACATAGATGTAGAATCGGGATGAATTTGGCTGAAATGGCCGAATATATTAAATTTGCGAGTAAAATATCTGAATGAATTGAGTTAGATAATTATCTAGAGAAATATTTAAAATGTATATTTTTATAAATAAAAGATGATAATATCTAAAAAACGAAGGTAGAACTTAGAAGTGCCATTTATTTTCATTTCAGATACCGATCAAGTGTTTAACTAATGCTCCGTATAAAAATTAGCAGATATCGCTAATCTTGTGGAATAAAATTTTGGTCAGTAAAAAAATGGACACGGGTGGTACATTTTAATTTTTAATGTGTTCAAATTGGAAGTAATACCCATATATGTTCTGATTTTTCTTCATAGGCATTTGAGCACCTTTTGCAGCGTGAGCTAATCTCCTTCACGGAGAATAGGGGCCACAACCAATCTATCGAATTCCGGCCAGTAAAGCTTCTATTATCTGTCCATGAACTTCAACAAGGACTCAAATCTTATCCTAATTGTCCACGGAGCCTTCTCAAGTACTGTGGGAATGCTGTTACAATTGCCTAGTTTTTTATTTGGCTATCTATCCTTCTCCTTCACACTTGAGCTCTTCTTAATTCTTATTATCAGCATGTTTCCCTTTATTTATGTATGTATCTTTCTTTGTACCAAAAATATTTTATTTATGACTGCTCAATATCTTTACTAACAATGCTTATTTGGCAAGCACTTGTTCCTCTAGTGAGTCACTACTGGCCTTTGTGACTTACGCCTGCATGGCTTCATCTACTTGATATATACTAGTACTTTTTTTAAAACCTAGAAGGCAAACCACCAAAATCAGTGGGGTAAATGCTGGAGAACATTTACCAAGTTGTATAGGATATATACTCCATTTGTCCCGTTTTGTAAGATACTTTACGGTTTACGATGTTTGACCGACGATAAAGCAAATTGATCCCTGTGAACACTCAAATTAGTTTTAGAAAAATAAAATTTACATATTCAGAAACTACATAAAAATTGCTACAAACCCTGCAAACAATAATTCAAATTTTATAAACTTTTGATATATAAAGTAAAAGATTAAGAGTGATTTAAGTTGACCAAGTGAATGGTAAGTGAATAGTAAATGTATTTTACAATTTGAGACTACATTTATATTTCTTCCTCCAATTGTCTTTATTTCAAAATCAATCCATTTTCCTTCTACAAAATTAAAAGTTTAAAAAACATTGGATTTGCTTGCGATATGAGTTATGAGTTTATGACCATATCAATCTTCCTAATTTGATCTAGTCTAGTGCTTTTAGGGGTGGACCGGTTCCAGTTCTGGCCCGGTTCGGGCTTGGGCCCGGCCGGGCCTCGGTTCATGAAAGGGGAGTATTGATGGACTCGGGCCGGGTGGCCCGACCCGGAACCGGCCCGGGACCGGTACTGTTCCGGCCCGGCCCGACCCGGTGGCCTGGTCAGTGACTGGTCCAGGTAGGCCTGACCCGTGTGTTTTTCGGTCTGGGCTCGGATCACCCAAAACAAGGTTCGACCCGGCCGGATCCGGGCCCGGTTCGGGCCAAAACTATTTTTTTTTTTCATTTTTTTTTTAAATTTTCGGGTTGGGCTGAGTATTTTGGGTCATTTGGGGTGGTTTGGGGGGTTGGGGGTGGGAGGGGGGTTAATTAGGGAGAGGAAAAAAAATTGATAATGGGCCCGGACCGGACCCGGTGGTTACTAGGGCCGGTCCCGGGTCCACCACTTCTGAACCGCCGGCCTGCCCGGGCCTAGGCCCGACCCGGACCTGAGTCCATCCCTAAAGGGGAGGCCCGGAACCGGCCCGGGCCGGGCCGGCCAAGGCCTCGGTTCATGTAATTTTTTTTTGGCTTTTCCTAATTAACCCCCAACCCTCCCCCCTCACCCCCAAACCACCCCAAACCACCTCAAATGGCCCATCATACCCAGCCCAACCCAAAAACTTAAAAAAAAAATCAAAAAAAAAGAAAAAAAAAATAAATTGGCCCGGACCGGGCCGATTCACTATTTAGCAGGCCCGGGCCCGAACCGCCTACCGAACCGGACCGGGTGGCCCGAACCGGGCACCAACCGGTTCACCGGGCCGGTCCGGGCCCACACAGTAGCGGGCCGGTCCGGTTCCGGGCCGGTTGGCCCGGCCCGAGTCCACTCCTAAGTGCTTTCGTATCTTTGTAATTTCATCCCATTAAGGATGTTTTCTTTTGGAGTGAAATTTGTTGGTCTGATCTGATCTGAACTAGTCTTGTTTGGTCTAGTAAATATCTGGTCTTTGTATTTTATAACTGTCCAAATCTGATCTAGTTCGGTGTGTTTAAGTCTGATATGATTTGGTCCGTTTAAATCTGGTCTGATTTGATCTGTCCTGATCTGGTATTGAAAACAGTCCAAAAAAAGACATCCTAGGTGATTGGATATCAATGCACTCTGCTTTATGATAGAGTGCTTGAAGGTTGGATGTAATTATGTAAATGGCGGGACTTGGAGATTGGTAAAAATATGGACCCTTCAATCTGTATCAGTAGATTTTTTATTAGATGGCTGCTAATGGCCATGCACCTACCCTGCCCATCGGCCCAACTAGTTATTACCCGTTTCGGCTCAGCTTGTCAACCCAAATCCCAATTGTAACATTTGTTTTCTTAAAAGACAGACATCGGTAAACTTTAGATAGTAAGCAGTAAGCTGGAAAAGCTATATTGGATCAATAACGACAATATTTTATTTGTATTATTACATCAAGACTGAATTGGATAACCAATGCTTATATGGAAAAGAGTGAATTTTAGAATGATTGAGGCAATAAACGCTTATCATATAACTTGAAATGTTTAAATTAGAAGAAAAAGTGTGATATTTGTGCATACTTTCTTTTTTTGTTTGTCTTAAAGGTTGTCATTTTTCGCTTTGAAGTAAATACTTTGTGGTTACATTTTCTCACATTTGCACAATTTTCAATCAAAATTTTTACTTTTCTTATTCCACGCCTAATATAAATTCGCCAATATCCAATGCAACGGAGATAATATAAGTTGTAGATAAACTTGAATTTTTATTTTATTAGAATGTTTTCTAGAGCAATGAATCCTTTTTCACCCTCTTAGTTGGTATCATTATATTTTGTGATGCATTAAAGTTTTTTCTTTTTTTCTTGTAAATCCATCTTGCCCTAGTCCTATTAGTGACACGTGAGTCAACCCGCCTTAACCCCTTAAGACAATCTATATACACATGTTAGGGTACAATTTTATTAAAACATTAACCTGAACCTACCAATAAATCATTTCTGTATTGAGCCCAACTTGGGATGGACCCGGGCCGGGTCTGGGTGGACGTTTTTTTCAGATACTTGGGCCTGGAACCGGCCCGGGTTGATACCGGGTCCGGGCCAAACTATGGATGGACTCGGGCCGGGTGGCCCGACCCGGAACCGGCCCGGGACCGGTACTGTTCCGGCCCGGCCCGACCCGGTGGCCCGGTCAGTGACCGGTCCGGGTAGGCTCGGCCCGTGGGTTTTCCGGTCCGGGCTCGGGTCACCCAAAACAAGGGCCCGGCCCGGACCCGGGCCGGTCCCGGGTCCACCATTTCTGACCCGCCGGCCCGCCCGGGCCTAGGTCCGACCCGGACCCGGCCCGGACCCGAGTCCATCCATAGGCCAAACCGGGCCGGTTCAATGTATAATTTTTTTTGGCTTTCTTATTATCCCCCGACCCCCCCTCACCCCCAGCCCTACTCAAGGAAAAAAAAATGAAAAACAAAAAAAAGGCCCGGAATCGGCCCGAACCAGCCGGTCCGGTTCATATAAATGTGGGCCCGGAACCGGCCCGCCCAACCCGAGCTAAAGCCCAGAACTGGCCATCCGGGTCCGGTCCGGGCCCATACAGTAACAAGCTGGGCCGGTTCCGGTCCAATTCAGCCCGGTTGGGTCCATACCTAAGCCCAACCTTACCCAATACATACCCATTAGCTTTGGACCTGTGTGATCCAACCAAACCCATTGAAGATCCCTACTGGCTACTATCAAGTACCAACAAAGGCAAAGACACCAAATCCATTCTGATTATTGTGGATTTTTCTTTATGAATATAACATTTGGTTTTGGTCGATAGTCTACATATCTTAATTCTTAAGTGTAGTCTGTGTTTGTAATTTAGTATGGTTGAAATTTTCTCATCCGATTAGAATAATAAGAATAAATATGAGAGAAAAGAATTTAATCCATAAAACGAAGAGAGCAACGACCAAATTTTCTTCCAAAATTTTACTAACTACTAATGACGTAGTATTTTATAGTATTCTGCATCACAATGGCCATGTTCGAAGATGACGATCCCGTCTTTTGGGTAGCATAGTGACAAAGTGAAGTGATTTATAAATATTAAACTAAAGAAAAGATTAATAAACAGAACGCCTTTCAAAAAACGGACCAGGGAAAGTCTATGAGAAATAGTAGAGAAAAATGCCTTAAACAAATAATACAGTAACATTCTTGGCTTCACAAGTAAGCTCTTAAATAGCTTCAGGCAGCAATTCTCATCACTTGTGGTTAAACCTCTAATTGTGAGGTTCCCAACTTGCTGTGCCCCAGCCATGTTTTCTACCATCAACTGTCTCATTCAAAATCACTGATATCACTAAATATTTGAGGTTCTATGTTCTCAGCATTACATTCAGTCTCCATGGAAACAACGGATCCCTCGTCTTCCTCTTCCTCACTTTCATCATCCTTGTCTTCATAGATAAGGGGAACAACAGCACCATCTTCATCCGATCCATAATCAACCATCTATGCAACAAAACAAAAGTGTGTCAAACAAAAGTTATATAAATCCAATGCAGTTAAATTTGATGTTAACAGCAAGAAATGCACACACTTTTGGTGGCGAAAAAAGTTACTTTAATACAACAGCGTATGATGATTTTGTTTTGCATTAGTACCAATCCTAAAGCCCCTAGATTTGAAATCCTGATGAAATCCATTCTGATTTCTCATGGGCAGGTGTCATTGCCATTTGACCACACACACACACTTACATAAATGTGTGTGTATACACAATTACATGTTGTACACTGAGATATAATCAAATATGCACATAAATTTTAAAAAAGGAATCAGAAATAGACTTTAATGGTAATGGTAAGATGATACTTACTCCAGCATAGAGCAAATCTAAGCTACTTGATAGCTGAAGAGCTTGGTGTAAAGTAGAAACACGGGATTCAGTGAGCTGCAATTGGGAAAATTGATAGCATTCACTGTAAGTATTTTTCCTTGCCAAGACAAATGATCAGATAAAGGCTTGTTTTATTATGTTTTTTCAAGGTACAACTTTGAAAAATGGTGAGGCCCAACTATTGTAAACTGGAAATATCACTTACATTTTTAAATTCATTTGTTTGTTCAACTAAATTGAAATGTTCAACTTGTTTGATAGAAATTAAACTAAATTAAGTGAAAACTAACTATATCTTTCATTCTTTAAATATCCTTTTTAAACGTCCCCGGCTAATGCCAATTAATCCTTGCGTAACAAGAATGAACTATGGTGTAGCCTTGCTATGTCATAGCACCACCTTTCACAGCTTCGATAATTACTCCCGTCACAAAGATATTTTCTCACAGTTTTCTTTTCATCGCTCCCATTTATACTGTGCTTTTCTAGAATGGGAAACATTTTGAGTACTAAAGAATCAAATATACGAAGTATATGATATATTTTTACTCTTACTTTAATAACAGTCCACCTCTAGACACATGAATATAGAAGTAAACCCCTATTCAATATTATGTTTCATAAACTCCATGCTGAATGTGGATGAGACATATTTGGAACGGAAGGAGTAGCACGCACTAGTGTTCCTTATTGTCTGATCAGCAAACTTATAGCTAGACATTGTTACTATCCTGACTGTAAATTTGCTCACATTTCATACGCATTCATTCCCCTGAAGTTTGTTTCATGTGCATAATTAGCACTGGCAAAAGTCATAAGAGATCTCCTCTGACCTGATACAGAGAATTAAGTGCAAGGAAAGAAGATTCTTGAGATATTATTATGCTTGAATGTTGAAGAAGTACACTTCTCAGCCAAGGAAGAGCGCAAACCAATATATTACCCCTGCAAAAAAAGAAACACTAAACCCTGAACAAAACACGATCAGTTTTGAGAACAGGAGTACTAGTGTTATTTTAATTACCTCGACTCCATTATGGATAGAAGAGACTTCAAAAGCTTGATTACATCCGATGGATTCAACAAAGCAACAGTGTTTGCAATTACCTGCAAGACTAATACAAATTGCAACACACTAATTAAATAAAAGCTCATTGTAACCAATGTACCCTACTGCTACAAGGGTGAAGGGGATAGAATAAACTCAATAGGACCTTCTCATCTTGTCTGAACAAGCAATCTTTCAAAAGGGCACGATCATCAGCATTCAGTGCTTGCTTAAGCAGTACATGAACTGAATCTGCACTTGGAGGCTTTATTTGTTCAGAAGGTTCTTTAACTTCATTGCTACTCACCAAATTGAGACTCGCAAGTTTCTCGCCCATAGTTGGCTCATTTGAATCATCGTTATATTCATCCACTCCTTTGACAATATCACTCTTACCTGCATATCATTTGCACCCATTCACATACAACCCCAAAAATGACAGAAATTAAGAAATGGAAAATAAAAAAACTAAACACAAAAGTCAAGTAAATTTGAGAACACAATAAAAAAGGCAAAGTTAAAATTAAGCTGAACCCAGAGTCACTATAGCATAACAAAATCGGATGGGGTTTACGCTGAAACCGCCGGCGCCCAAGGGCAGTTTGGTCCGGCATGGAGGATCGGGCAGTGATTGGTGGTGCCGCAGGTTGGGACGGGGAGAGAGAAGATGGCTGAAGCGGTATTTAGGGTTCTGGGTTTAGTCTTCTGAGTTCCGAAATAAGATCGGTTTGTGATGCGAATCATGCGATAGGCTTTGGTCCTCGTTTTTTAAAAAATAATTAAGGTGAATTATTATTTTTATGAAAAATAACTTTAAAATAATACCAACTATTTAAATATAGACCAAAAGTGTTTTGCAATGAAAATTCAGTTATTTAATTCATCAAAAATTAGTATAAAAATATCAAATAAGTGATTGTATTTCCAAATGTCATTTATTTGATAATTTTCTATTAATTTTTAATGTCTTTTATGACTGGATTTCTTATCGAAAAGTGACTCCATATTATTTTTGGTTTATACTCAAATAGTTAATGTTGAGGGTAAATCCTGTAGATCCGAAAGCCCAACACGAACTTTGGATATATCAGGAATGACCCAGAATCAAAGCGTGTAAAAAATATAAGATCTGAACTAACTAAACTCGAAAGATCATTTGTATTAATTAACCAATCTGATTACAAGGAATTTCCCGATCGGTATGTCGGAAACTATGCTTTGATACAAGAAATAAGAGCAAATGATGCTATTCAAGAGCTTGAGTATTGAAATGCTAACCCTTACAATGACTTGAAACCTTCTATTTATACTAATGAAGAGCATTGGCTGCCCCATGCTGATTGGCCGTTGTTCCACCGACTTGGTCATTCATGCTTCCACTTGCTGATGTCACAGTCTGGCATTAATTGCACCTGGCCACTTGCTGATTGGCCGTTGCTCGAACGGGATGTCGGGTTGTACTGAAGATGCTGTAAAATTGGCCCAAGTATGATATATAGTCCGAACTCCGTTCGGTATGTCTTCTGACTGGGCCAACCTTTGTTTGGGCCGAACTCCGTTCGGTATCTCTTCTTACTGGATCTATTCATCATAGAGTGATGGGCCCGTTGCTTGGGCCGGATATCTTGGGCCTTCCCGATCTGGGTATTGGGCCTCTAGGTCAATATCCCAACACAAGTCCCTCACTTCCGATGTCTCGAACGATAGTGAGTGCATTAGGAAGTATATCAATGTTATAATACCCCGAATGACGATCGGGGTACAGAAGTAATCAGTTCCCCATGCTGTGATTTGACGGTTGCCGCTTCATTTCCCCATTTTCATCATGATAACCGTCGTTTAGTATTTTCATTAAACACGTGTTTAGCTTAAATGCTCCTTATGACGTGTCGCTTTCTGATTGGTTCTTGACACGGCGGTTTCAAGACTATAAATTAGCCTTTAACTTCCCAATTCGTGGTTTCGACTCTGCAATTCCTTGGCCTTTGTTGTTTCCTCTGCAAATTTTCTCCCAGCTTCCTTCGCTCAGGTAATCCCTTCAAATCCGGATTCCTTATCTTCATTTCTGGCTCGACCGAGATGAGCCCCAAACAGCATTCCTCTGATTCGGAGATGGCTTCCCATGGAGATGATCGTGACGCCGCTATTGTGGACGTCATTACAGTCCCGTTTGCCGGTGGTTCTACTGAAACGACGACGAATACCAGGGCTGAGGCGGAGGACCTCCCTAGCACTTCTTCTTCCTCCAGTGAAGATTCCGACGACACCAAATCCGAGGACGAAATAGCCTCCATGGCGGCCGGACGTCCCAACGATTTTCCTCGCCATACCCTTGACCTAAAATTGATTAGGGAGAGGCGGCAAAAACTAACCTCCCATAATAGGGCCGAAATTCCGGCCCTTATCCCTGACCCGGTGGATTTCCGTTTGCAAGCTGGGCTTCACCCAATGTGTCATAGGCCCGGAATGACCATAGTTCACTTTGACTCAATTAGGGCCGGCCTTAGGTTTCCGCTACACCCCTTTTACATTTCTTTCTTCAATTTCTACGAAGTTGTACCGGCCCAAATTATGCCGAACTCCTATCGGGCAATGGCGGGTTTTATCTGCCGTTGCAAAGATGCCGGCGCCCGACCAACCCTAGAACTCTTCCACCAATTCTTCAAAGTAGCCCCCAACAAACCCACGGCTATCTGGACACTAGTGCCCGAACGGGACACATCCTGTTCAAGGGAAACCCAACTTCAATCAAAGGGTGGAAAGACCATTTTTTCTTCGTGTCTGTCCCGGACGGCCTAATTCCCCGCAAATGGAATGCCTTCCCTCGCAAGACTCCTGATCCTGTCCTCACTGAAGAAATTTACAAGGACGTGCTTGCTGTGGAGAAGGATAAATGCATGGACATCATGAGTTATCTGACTCCCGAGCGACTTATTACAGCCGGGATAGGTACTGCCCGTTCTCTTGGGTTTACTTGTTTTGATAAACCAAGTGCCATGGTCCGGGCGGTCCTTCCCGTGCGAGAAACGTTCTTTTGTTCTTTTTTGTAGTTTCTCACACGCTAAGGCCGCTCGATACTAACGTTGTTCTTTGTCTTTTTTCAGCACCAAACCCAGATCTACCTATGGATGACAGCAGAGTTATCGCAGCCGGTGGGGCCGGTAAACGGAAAAAATCCAGGAAGAACCCCCAACCTACTCCCACCATTATTCCTGCTCAGGATGCTGCCCCTTCTCAACCGCTTCCAGAGCCTCAGCCAATACAGCAGGTCCACCAGGACCAATTCGAGGCCATGCTGGTCGACGACCGGTTCGGCTCTGATCAACTGCATCAATTTTCTCAGCATTTCGACTCCATTCGGGGGGGAACCCTCGAATGCAGGTGAGACCCACACCGACCATATTACAGGTCAGGTCGAGCGGATCTCCTTATCTGATCCTGTCCACGAAGTTTTAGAAAGGGCTGGTTCTACCGCAAGCCAGATCTGGTCGACCTCCTCTTGGTTCAACAATTTTTCCCTTCCTCAGTTGCCGGTCGAGCAATCTGAAGAATGTCTGGCTTTGACTGCTCTGAAGGTACATTATCTTTTGTGCTTTGTCTTTATTTTATTCTCTGTAATCAGTACTAACTCTCGAACGGTACTCTGTAGATGGGTTTGTACACCCTACAGATGCGGGAAGCCCGTATGGCCAAGGAGCGGGAACTGATCGTCGCCCAATCTTCTGCTGAGCAAAATGCTGCTGCAGCCATCACCTCTTTGGAGGCTGAACGGAGGGCCTTTGCGGAGGAGAAGCAGAGGCTGGATGCTGAGCTTGGTACCCTTCGGGTCCAACTTGCAGCTTCCCAGGCCAAGGTCCTTGCCGCTGAGGCCGCACAGGTTAAATTTGAAGAAATGCCATCCAGCATCCCGGACGGTCCTTATGAAGTGAACGTGGATATGTCTGCCGTCCGGGAAACATTTAAATCCTCTGATGAATTCTCCATCATCAAGGATGAACATGCAAGGACCCAAATCCCGTTCGCCTTTGGGGCGTACTTGAAGGATTTCCCCAAAGGTGCTGATCAGCTATCGGCAGGGGTGGCCCTCTTGGACAAGGATCCTGAGGCCAAAAAATGGAACGACTCCATTGTTTCAGACCTTTATGGCAAAATTGGTCAGGTCTTGCTGCGTCCCTTCGTTGCTCAGCTTCAAAATAATCTGGGGAAGCCGGTTCAGGCTTCCGATCTTCCCAAAGATGACATCATCCAGGCTCAGTTCGAGAAATTTCTGCGAGCTCAGCAACGAGAAGCCGATCGGGCCACTGGGAGAGAGCCTGAGCCCCCGTCTGATGATGATGAGGACGAGGACGAAGAGGGAGATGAAATGGCCCCCGGCCAATAATTTATATGTACTTTTTAATTACTTGTTGTAATTTTCTTTTCTCTAAGTAGCTTGTACTTCCCGGTCAGTAGCACCGATGAATATATATCCCTTTTTTGCCTGAAGCTTCGTGTACTGTCTTTTCTGTTTTTAATGCATGATTTACTCTTCATTCGGAATTCGGCCCGTTTTGTAGGACAACCAATTTCCTAACTTTATTTCTTGCTCAAATACTCTTAATGTCGTTGATCGCCGTTCGGGCATTAGAAAGTTCTGATAATTTATTAAGGAAAAACCCCTTCTCTCTGGGACTCAGCCGTTCGGGCTTCAGACCATTTTTTAGGACTTAGCACATTCTTGCTTCAGATAATCTTTTATAACATTGATAGCCGGTCGGGCTTCAGGTTAACATTTAGGACTTAGCATTTTTCCTAAACAGCAAGTCCCTGTGATCTTTGCTAATCCTCTGTAAGCCCGTCCGGGGTACGTGCACAAAAAATGAATCATAAATGCCCCAGATTAATTGTAACCACCCAATGCCACATGTTGCTCATGGATTAGGGATTTGTGCGGCACTTTCCCTATTTATAGAGAGGTGCTTCCCCTAATTTCTCCTACTGTTTTCTCATTTTTCTTTCGAGCTTTCTCTCTCTAGAATTCCCAGAATTCCCTTGCATACTCTCAAGCCTTCTCTCTCTAGAATTCCCAGAGTTCCTCCAGCGTTTTTATGTACTACCCCTCTAGCTCAGAATCTCAAGAGATGCCTTTGATTCGCAAAAGCAAAACATCCGCTGGTAACCAGGCCGAAGGCTCTTCGTCCCAAACACCTAAACCCGCTAATCCTCAGGCCAGCAAACATACCGAACAGCCACAGGATGACGGATGTCTGTCCGGAGATGACCTCCAAGTTTATAACAAGGGGATGCCCGAGCGGCCACCCCGCATTGCCCTACACTTCACTCGCATATGCAAACACAAACAACGTCTCCCAGAAGATGTCGAACGGCAACTTAGCCAGTTGTTGCCCCCACCAAGGGAATACTATGCCGGATTCATTCGGCACCCTATGAGGCACCGACCGGGGCACGTGCTAGTGCACCTTGACGCTCTGACTGCTGGACTTCGGTTCCCTCTCCATTCATTCATAGTGGAGTTCTTATGCCGGGTTGCTGTACTGCCCGCTCAGTTCGTGCCCAACACCTACCGCATTCTGACAAGCTTCATTATTCGGTGCCATGAGATAAGGATCACCCCAAGCGTCGATCTATTCCTTTACCATTACTGCTATCAGCCTTACTGGACGATCGGGTACCTGAAGCTGGTAGTTCGTTCTGATCGTCAACTGTTCACAGAGAATGTTACCCAGCAGGCTGACTGGGAGGAGCGTTTTTTGTTCGTTCGGGTAGGTGATTCTCTGCCATTCCCGGACAGGTGGAACGCATACCCCATTCGGGATTCTCTGCCCAGGGTGGACGCCGTTCTTCGCTCTCAAGCTGAGTCTTTGCGGATGGGCGGAACCCGAAGTCTCCGGAGTTTCGTCACTTCTTCAAGCATGTTATCTGCTGGAATCGGTAAGCATAGTAGGATTTTAACCCGATCATCCTTCATTCTCACAAATCAGCTTCTTATTTTTTATTCTTCTTTCTTGTAGGTGTGATATCTCACATACCCGTTCGGCGCTCTATCTCTTCTGCCACCTTGACGGCTTCTTCCGGTAAAGGAAAGGAGAAGATGATAGCCGATCGTGATTCGGTGGAGCAAACCCGTAAGAGGCGCAAAGGGAATGATGGTGATCAACTAATCCCGATCGACCATGTGGTTGATTTGACCGGTCCGGATGTTGAACCCAAAAGATCAGTACCTGCTAAAACCTCAACCCCGGTTCTTACTGACATACCGATCGATGATCGGATGTTTGTTGAATTTTCAAATATGGGGCCCAAATCAGAGGGGAGGTATCTGTTCGGGCTGATGCCATCTTCTATGTGGTGTCACACTGCGATCAAAGTTCCCCCGAGCTTCACCAACTTGACTCACTGGTCGGATCTTTTCGAAGTAGGTCACCAGGAAGCACTCAAGGTACACCTCCTTCAGATTCATGCCTTTCTACTATTCATGCTTTACCTTATCTGACTTTCATTGTAATCTCGTTTTCAGGCTAGCGTGTATTATCACAAGGCCTTTCTTGCCGCTGAGAAGGAGATGAAAGCCCTGGCCAGCGATCGGGATGACGGCCAGGTCCTCCTTTCTGCCGCTCGGAAGTTAGCGGCCGATCTCCAAGAGCAGGCCAAGGAGGGTGAGAAAGCAAAAGCTGCTCTGGCTGAGATGCAGGAGAAGTCCCATCATCGCGATCGGGAGCTTAAAGAACTCCGGGCCAAGGTGCGGGCTGCTGAGTCTGCTGGTATCAAATTTGACAAGGCTGTTGGCGACCATCTGCCCGAACCCTACACGGTCAATACTTCCCAGATTGCTCAACAATCGATAGTGGAGTTTCAACGGGGAAAGGGCCTGAACGTCGCTCTGGAGAACACGGCCCGACAATTCCTGGGTCCTCACCTTGGCCAATTCTTGCGTGAGAACGAAGATCCCATCAAAGCAGGGATCGACCTCCTGGACAGCACGCCGGAAGGGAAATCTTTGTTGGATGTCCTGACCGAGAAAACTGTGAAGCAAAGTCAGGACCTGCTTCTGGACAGGAACCTTGAATGGATCCTGGAGCATTTCCCCAAGCCGTTCGATCCCGACGAATTAGGCTTTGACGATCTGTTCGGGAATACATATGATCGCATTATGGAGAAAAGGTCCAAAGCAGCGCCTGAGGATGCAGTGCAGGCAGGGAGCTCTCAGCCTACATCCTCCCCGAACGGCTATCCTCCAGTAGTGTAGCCTTGCTGTAATTTTTTGCTTATTCATTCTTCTTGTATATTCCGGCTAGTAATGCCGAAGAATAAACTGGACTTCTTTCCTTATCTGTTGTCTTTTTTCTATCTTCCTTTGATTTTTTGTTCACAATCTTTTCTACGTGGCCGAACCTCACTCGGCTCATGTATCTTTATATCTGACACCTTTCCCGAACCCATTTTGATCCCTTTTCCGTTCGTGACGCACGGGTTCAAAACTCTTAGCTGAGGTGAATCCCTCCAAGCCGTTTTGATCGTGACCACAGGGTCAAACTCTCAGCTGGGACAGGGGCTCCCTCCAAACTGTTAACCCGTTCGTCATTCGGTCATCCAGAATGATTCCACACGTTAACAAGCCGAGATGAGGCTATCTCTTTACAATTGTTCTGACACCTTTCCCGATCCCGTTTTGATCCCTTTTTCCGTTCGTGATGCACGGGTTCAAAACTCTTAGCTGAGGTGAATTCCTCCAAGCCGTTTTGATCGTGACCACAGGGTCAAACTCGGCTGGGATAGGGGCTCCCTCCAAACTGTTAACCCGTTCGTCATTCGGTCATCCAGAATGATTCCACACGTTAACAAGCTGAGATGAGGCTATCTCTTTACAATTGTTCTGACACCTTTCCCGAACCCGTTTTGATCCCTTTTTCCGTTCGTGACGGACGGGTTCAAAACTCTTAGCTGAGGTGATCTCCTCCAAGCCGTTTTGATCGTGACCACAGGGTCAAACTCTCGGCTGGGATAGGGGCTCCCTCCAAACCGCTAACCCGTTCGTCATTCAGTCATCCAGAATGATTCCATGTGTTAACAAGCTGAGGTGAGGCTATCTCCCTTCCAAACCCATAATTCCGATGCATTCCGAATTGTTCTCTCTGGCTCGTATCACCCATATTAGGGGTCTGAGGTAACCCTTTTCGAACTGTAAGCAAGATCACCGAATTTGGGTCATTCCTTACTTATAGCTAAAAGGGCGACTCGCTTCCAAATCAAGTTAATGACTGAGGCGAGATTTTTCAAAACCATAGTTCCGATTCCCCGGGCGACAATCCGTACCTTATCCGAACGTCGCTTGGTTAATCCATATCTTACAGTCTTGACACCATCTCCAAGCCGTTTTGATCCCTTTGCCCGTACGTAATTACAGGGTCGACTTTGGCTAAGTTGACGACTCAGCTCCCTCCAAGCTGTTAACCCGTTCGTCATTCGGTCATCCAGAATGATTCTACGTGTTAACAAGCTGAGGTGAGAATCATTGTCCTTCGAACTCCAGGCCATTTTGATCCCTTCATCAATGCGTAATTACAGGGTCAAAACTCTTGCTGAAATAATGGCTCCCTCCAAACTGCTAATATGTTCGTCGTTCGGTTTTCCAGAATCGATTCTCATATTAACCGCTGAGGTGAGACTATCTGAGCGTCAAACTCCAAGCCGTTGGCTGAGAATGACTTTCATTCCATGCTGTTAACTCGTTCGTCATTCGGTCATCCGGAATGATTGAGTTAACCACGGGCACCGATTTTCTGAGCCTCAATTCTTCAAGCCGTTTTTGATCCCTTTATTCTTTCATAAATCTAGGGTCAAAAACTCTCTAAGCTGAGAATTGATTTTCCTTCCATGCTGTTAACCCGTTCGTCATTCGGTCATCCGGAATGATTGAGTTAACCATGGGCTGAGTTTGTGTGGAAGTTATGTCTCCCTCTCTATACCTTTTTTTTAGAGGTGGCAACAGCCGTTTTTACTGATAAAATTTCCTTAGATGCTCCACATTCCAAGTTCCTGCCGGTCGGCCTTCGGTATTTTGTAGGCCAAACGTTCCTGAAGCATACTTCTTACATACTTGGTAGGGGCCTTCCCAATTTTGTGCCATTTTGCCCCCTTCGAGCGGTTTGCTTTTCTCTCTCTTTCTTAGCACCAGGTCCCCTACCTCGATTGAATGAACTTTAACTTGCTTGTCAAAATATCTTCTTGTGGCTATGTGATACTCTTCCATTCGTGCAGCTGCCAGATCCCTTCTTTCTTCTATGAAATGCATTTCGGCCCGTAGGTTGTCTTCATTCTGTTATGGGCTGTAATGCACCGTTCGGTGTGTGGGAACTAGGATCTCCGTTGGTACTTTGGCCTGGAAACCATAGGCAAGGGCAAATGGAGTCTCTCCCGTGGCCGTTCGGGGTGTGGTCCTGTAAGTCCACAAAATATAATTCAACTGATCAGGCCACGATGAGGAGTATTCTTCCAGCTTCTTCTTCATACCATCCATGATAGTTCGGTTCATATTTTCTACCTGGCCATTCACCTGAGGGTATGCCACGGACGCTCTGGAATGCTTGATTCCCCATATGACCAGGTAGTTCTCAAAATTCCAGCTCACGAACTGCCTTCCATTGTCAGTTACAATCTGTTCAGGGATTCCGAATCGGCAAATGATATTTTTCCAGACAAACTTCTGACATTTAACATCTGTGATGCTGGCCAGTGGCTCGGCCTCTACCCATTTGGTAAAGTAATCTATCCCCACGATGATATACTTGTTGTTTCCAGGTGCCGTAGGTAGAGGACCTAAGAGGTCTATTCCCCATCTTGCGAATGGAAGGGCCACCGTCATTGGAGTGTAGAAAGTGGCAGGCCGTCCGGGAACCGGTGCGTATAGTTGGCATACCTTACATTTCCTTGTATGTGTAAAGCAGTCCTGTTGGATAGTCGGCCAATAATACCCTTGTAGGATGATTTTTCTGGCCAGTATCTTGGGCCCTTGGTGGCTGGAACAGATGCCTTCATGAATTTCTTCCATTACGGCCGCCGCTAGATCGGGTGGGAGGCATTTCAGATATGGCCCACCAAATGTCTTTTTGTACAGCTGCCCATCTACCAATTCGAACATGGAAGCCCTCCTCTGGATGCATTTTATTTGATAAGCAGGATTTTTATCTCGTGGGAGGGTTCCGTCTTTCAGGTAGTTGGTCATATCAACGACCCAGCTCAGGACGGCATAAGATATGGCCTCGATCTGGAGCACCATGATTGCTGGGGTCGCCAATGTTTCCCGATGGGCAAAACGTTGGATATGAGCCGGGATCTCTTGTGCCCGATCGTCGAACGCTGCATTCTCTAACTTGGACAGGATATCTGCTTCAGTATTTTCAATCCTGGATATTTGGTCGAGCACCACCTGTTCAAATTTTCTTATCTGTTCCTCAACTATCTCCTTGTATGCCTTCATTCTCTCTTCTTTGGCCTCAGCAGTGCCGTTCACTTGATGTACTACCAATTAACTATCTGACCGGATTTTTAACCGATCGGCACCCAGGGCCTTTGCATATTTTAAACCAGCAATGAGGGCCTCTATTTCAGCCTCATTGTTGGTTACCTTGAAGTCAAAATGGATAGAATAATATGCTTTGAACCCCTCAGGCGATGTAATCACAGCTCCAGCTCCACAGCCCTTGGCACTAGCTGCACCATCCACATACATTTCCCACCAGTTATCCAGCCCATTGTTCTCCGAATCTGTTTCTGAGGGCCGGGCGGTACATTCTGCAATGAAATCTGCCAGGGCCTGCCCTTTGATAGTAGGCCGGGTTTTGAAATCCACCTCGTATTGTCCGATCAGGAGGCTCCACTTGGTAATGCGTCCACTTGCCATAGGATTTCTCAAGATGGTGGCTAGTGGCTGGGTAGTATACACAGTTACCGGGTGGGTCTGGAAATATGGTGCTAGGCGTTTAATGGCAGCTATCAGGGCCAGTACATTTTTCTCTAGCAAGGTGTACCTGGTTTCCGGACCGTTCAACGCCTTGCTTACAAAATAGATTGGCCGTTGAACGCCATCTTCTTCTTTCAACAGTACTGTGCTCACGGCCAGGTCAGCTACTGCTAGGTACATATACAGGTGCTCCCCTGGTTCGGATTTTGTCAAGATCAGAGGGGAAGACAGATACGTTTTGAAATCTTCAAAGGCCGTTTGGCATTCGGCCATCCATTCAAAAGGGTTGGCTTTTTTCATGATCTGGAAGAACGGGATAGCTCGATCGGCCAATTTGGATAGGAATCTGCTCAGGGCTGCTAACCGACCGGTCAATCTCTGCACCTCTTTGAGATTCCTTGGAGCCTCCATGTCCACAATTGCCTTTACTTTTTCTGGATTGGGCTCAATCCCCTTCTCGCTCATCATGTACCCCAGAAATTTGCCTCCTTTCACAGCAAAAGCACATTTCTTGGGATTCAGCCTCATATTTGCTTTTTTCATTATCCCGAAAACCTTTTCTATATCCAGGACATGGTTTTCATTCTTTTTGCTTTTGATCAGGATGTCATCAACATAGGCTTCCATTGTGACACCCAGCACTTCTTTGAACAGCATCCCGATCATCCTCTGGAAAGTTGCCATTGCGTTTTTTAATCCGAATGGCATGACGATATAGCAAAACACGCCATCCGAAGTAACGAACGCCGTTTTCTCTGCATCGGCCGGGTGCATGAATATCTGATGATAACCCCGGAAAGCATCCATGAAGCTCAGTAATTCACATCCGGCAGTTTCATCCACTAGCAGATCGATCCTCGGTACTGGATAGGGATCCATGGGGCACGCTTTATTTAGGTCAGAGTTGTCACGCCCCGGACCTACCCGGACACGTCAACAACCCGCCGTACAGTGCGAATAGTCAACCGCAGTCCGACTCATCCATACTATACAAGGCGTCTTGAATACCATTCACACATAGTACATCCATAAACAAACATAATGTAAATCATTTATTAAAGCAGCGGAAACAATTGATACAAGTGTTCAAGCCACACTTGGCATAATTAGGCATGCAAGCCCCCAAAGTAATTATTCAGAAAATATTATCCATGAGCATTATTCATATTGTTTTCAAAACGAGAACGGAAGAAGCACGAACCAAGTCTTCTTCTCAGGAACTTCCCGAACAGCGGCTGGTAGTAGCAACCTTCAAGTTCTACCTGAAACTGTGAGGTGGCCTCCCCCGTGAAGGGGAGGTCAGTACTTGGAAGCATTTGACAAGTACAATGACAACTATACTAAGTATAATCGAAGTTTAAATCTCTGAGGCCCTCAATCTAGAGCATTATTACATTATAGTTAATCCGTTCATTTAGTATCAATTCATCATTATTTACTACGGTCTAGAGCCCAGCTCATAATCACCGTTATCTACTACGGTCTAGAGCCCCGCTCATAATCACCGTCATCTACTACGGTCTAGAGCCCAGCTCATAATCACCGTCATCTACTACGGTCTAGAGCCCAGCTCATAATCACCGTCATCTACTACGGTCTAGAGCCCAACTCATAATCACCGTTATCTACATCGGTCTAGAGCCCAGCTCATAATCACCGATTCTTTATAATTCTCATTCTTAGGATCTAATTCATCCATTTCTCAACTAACATTTCCAACTAATATTTTAATGCTAGTTATTTATTTATTTCAATATAATTCTTCCTTCATGCATGATTGGCCTAAATATCAAATTTCACTTTCATACCTTCATGGCTTCTCCTCATGGTATCAAAGTATACTATCTCAAATGAAATTCATGGTTGGTACAACCATCATACACACATATTCATAACATCTAAACATACACAATTTATTCATAAATTTGTGTATCATGCATACTATACTTAAAATCAATAGTAGTTTTATTTAGGCATTATTAACCATTAACAATCCATGCACATCACATTTGTATTCACTTAGGAAATCCAATGAAATTAACCCAAAGATTATAAGTAACATAGTCGATCATCCTCACCTTAATTAAGCTTAAGCGCGTTCTACGTTTCTCGATTGAACTTTGACTAGTTTCGGCGAACTTTGACCAACTCCGGCGAACTTTGAACAACTCCGACGAAACTCCGGCGAAGCTCAAAAATACTTTAAATCAAGTTCCTAACAAGGTTTTATCATCACAAAACCCATATCAACACAAATAACCTATAAAAGGTCATTTTCCGGCAAACCGGTCGATTTGGCTTCTAAGTCCGTTCTTGGACATAGAACCACCTTCCAACCCATAAATCCATACTTAGAACATGGAGAACCATCCCAAGGGTTCTTCATATAATAAATATTCCTCATGGTAGAAGAAAAATAAAGGGAAAGCTATGGCAAGGTGATTACCTCAATTTCCACACCTTCCTACACCTTTTTCCTTCTCCAAACACTCCTCCTTGGATCCTCCACCTTGAGCTCGAATTTGGGTGTGAAAATGAGGAGTTTCAGAGCCCCTCCTTGCTATCCTAGGGTGCTGAATCGTGTGGGTGGAGATGGTGAGGTGAGAGGGGTGGTTTTTGTCTCATTTAGACAAATGAGTGAAGGGAGGGGGTCTACTACATGTCAAGGGTGTCTCCCCCATCCTCTCAATTGTTGTTCAGCCATCTTAGCACCCATCCAGCCCCCAAGGGTTGACAAATTCGTGGGGTGGCCCCCACCTATGTGGGAGGTCATCCTAATTTGTCCCAAAGTGTACAATTTGCCCCGAAAGTTGTATTTTCCGGACTGTTTTAGATATATTTTATTTTATCGGGTTAAATAAATATATTACGTGTTCTTAATCATTATACCATTTAGAATGAATATGCATTCCCCAACTTTAATTTATAAGTCTCCAAAATCCAATTTCGGGCTTTTATCTGATAAATTTATCGATACCGGTATTTGGGCCTCCATTGACCAATCGGTCAACTCTGGGCCTTTCCATGGCCCAAATGAAGTATCCACCATCTATAAATATTTTTTTAGACCCAGATGAATATAATATGTGGTCCCGATAATATCGGGCGGTCCCCACTCCCGATGTGGGCCCCACGTGCATTTACTATTCACGCGAAAAAATTAATACAAATTCACAACCTCGTAAATTCACAAAAATTTCATAGGGTTCAATAAATTATTCGCTTAAAGATAAATACATTTGGGGACGGTGTTACAAGAGTAATCCACGCACATTCTCCAAGTAGATTGTTTTGGGGCTAGAACCACATTGGATAGCCATTCTACGTGGATTACCGGACGGATGTGCTTTATTCTCAGCAAGGTAGCCACCTCCTTCTTTGTGAATTCCCGCCGTTCGGTTGCTTGATACCGTTTCTTCTGTTGGACTGGTTTTGCGTCAGACCGAACGGCAAGTTTGTGACATATTATTTCCGGATCAATGTCGGGCATATCTTCTGGCCCCCAGGCAAACAACACCTGAAACTTTTTGAGGACGGCGATCACGCCATCCCGGATATCAGCCTCCAGATCTACCCCGATAGCCACCTTACGGTTCGGGGGGAAATCGAGGTCGATTTGCTCAAGAAGGGTGGCGGGCTCTGGGTGTGCCTCGAACTCCGTTCGGTGTGTTTCCACCTCAATTGTATTAACCCGCATCCCACGAGTGTTCATCTGTTTTAGGGCCTCCCGATAACATGTCCGGGCTGTCGTTGGATCAGTTCTGGCCACCCCTACCCCAGTGTCTGTAGGGAATTTGATGCATGAGTGGCGGACAGAGGCTATTGCCTCCAGATCTTCCAATCCCGGTCGGCCCAATATGGCATTGTGGGCGCACTTTATATCTACCACCACGAACGTCATTCGGAGTGACGCTTTGTGGGTTTCATCCCCAATTTCAACCATTAATTGGATGGTCCCCTCCGCCTCGATGCAGTTACCGGTGAAACTTGCCAGTGGGGTCCGTAGGTGAGTCAGTTGGCTCCTTTGTAGACCCATTTTCTCGAATGATTGTAGATACAATACATTCACACTGCTCCCGGTATCGACCAGTACTCGGCGGATCAAAGCATTGTCAATACACATGCTTACCACCAGCTCATCCCTGTGCGGGCTTGGAGAGTTGGGTAAATCAGCTGGCCCGAACGTGATTGGGTCTGTCCTTCCTTTCTTCTGGGGGGAGTGGAGACGGATCCCACATAAAGACTTCGCTCGAACCTTTTCCGTTCGGCGTTCGAATCTCCGGTCTCCCCGCCCCCAAATATAACCTTGACCTCCATTCGAGGCTTCTTTCCAGGGCCTCCCGAGCCCTCTGGCTCATCCCTGGGAGGAACATACACATCATTTTGAGGTTGGGCGTCACGTTGAGCATCCCGGCGCCAGCTATTAGGTTTCCTGGACGGTTTCAACGTGCCCATAGCATTCGGATCTTTGTTCACATATTTGCCCAGATGGCCCCTTCGGATCAGATCCTCAATAGCTGTTTGTAGGGCCCTGCAGGCATTGGTGGCATGACCCTTTCTGTTGTGATATTTACAGAAAGCATTGTCATCCGTTCCCATGAACTGTCCAGAATCGGTCGGGATGGGAATATTGTCCCTCTCGTGCTGATAGATGGTCGCTATTGATAGGACCGGGGGTGTAAATCTCCCTTGTTTGGGAGGTAAAGCGGCCGCTGGGCCAGGACCCAGCCGATCGGTCATTCTGATCGGAGCAGCAGGCGTAATGACCTTATCCCTGATCATTATCTCCTCTTCTAGGGCGGCATGCTTGCGAGCCCTATCTAATACCTCGGCGTACACCGTACTCGGATTTTTCTTCAACTCTTTGTACAACTCCCCCGTTCGGAGAGGGTAATGGCGGCATCATCCGTCATGTTTCCCACCGTTAAAGTTTCATCCCTCCACCTTTTCAGGAATTGATTGAGGGTCTCTTTGGCGTTTTGCTTCACACTGGTCAAATAGCTGAAGTGCCGTTTGGGATTGGCACTGGAAGCAAACTGAGCCAAGAAAAACGCTGATAACTCAGCAAAGCTGTTGATTGACCCGGGCTGCAGTGTCCCGAACCACTCCTGGGCAGGCCCCCTGAGCGTGCTGAAAAACAATCGGCGAATGGCGGCTTCGGGTGCTCCTAGCAGCATAAGTCCCCCTTGGTAACTCCTCAGATGTACATGGGGATCTCCCACCCCGTCATAAATTTGGCCGGTCGGGGGCTTGGCGCCCCCTTGGATATCTGCGTACATGAGTTCCCTAGTAAACTGGGAAGTAATTCCCAGCTGAACTGGGGCAGGTTGTACAGGTACCCTGTTCATCTGGTCCCGCATTTCATTCATTTGCCTCCTCATCTCGGCCATTTCTTCCTCCTGGGCCGTCAAAGGGGGCGGTGGTGGAGCCCTCATATCCATACAGTCCCGGTCCCAATGCCGCTGAGGGGCCCTAGTATTTCCCCGCTCGGCATACTGGAAATGATGACCAACGGGAGTTGGTCCTCTAGCTTGTGATCCGACCGGGGTTCGGTCACTGGGACTGTGGTGCGCTGTTGGTGGGGCGCTACGTCGATTATCCCGATGGACATGTGAACGGGATGACGCCGCGGTTGTTTCCGTGCGTGGGGTCTCCCCTGTAAAGCTGGAACTTCCTTCCTCTTCGTTTGCCATATGCTGCATGACCTGGGCCATGTCCCGCATGGCCTGAGGATTTCTTCTCAGAGATTCAGGAATCACAAAATCCCCATCGAAACGAGGATTCGGTCCTCGACTGGATTGTCCCTGAGGGTTTTGACTCCCCGGGGTGTGACTCCTCCCGTGACGGCGTGAACCGTCGCTTGTATGATAGGAACTGATTCTGACCATTTTTTGAAAAATAGAATTTTTTTGGATGATTTGAAAGTGAAACTTTTTGTAAGTTTCCCACAGACGGCGCCAATGTTGAGGGTAAATCCCGTAGATTCGAAAGCCCAACACGAACTTTGGATATATCAGGAATGGCCCAGAATCAAAGCGTGTAAAAAATATAAGATCTGAACTAACTAAACTCGAAAGCTCACTTGTATTAATTAACCAATCTGATTACAAGGAATTTCCCGATCGGTATGTCGGAAACTATGCTTTGATATAAGAAATAAGAGCAAATGATGTTATTCAAGAGCTTGAGTATTGAAATGCTAACCCTTACAATGACTTGAAACCTTCTATTTATACTAATGAAGAGCATGGGCTGCCCCATGCTGATTGGCCGTTGTTCCACCGACTTGGTCATTCATGCTTCCACTTGCTGATGTCACAGTCTAGCATTAATTGCACCTGGCCACTTGCTGATTGGCCGTTGCTCGAACGGGATGTCGGGCTGTACTGAAGATGCTGTAAAATTGGCCCAAGTATGATATATAGTCCGAACTCCGTTCGGTATGTCTTCTGACTGGGCCAACCTTTGTTTGGGCCGAACTCCGTTCGGTATCTCTTCTTACTGGATCTATTCATCATAGAGTGATGGGCCCGTTGCTTGGGCCGGATATCTTGGGCCTTCCCGATCTGGGTATTGGGCCTCTAGGTCAATATCCCAACAGTTAGTATTATTAAAAATCATTTTCAAAGTACGTATTATTATTGGTTTATAAGTGATAGTTGGTACTTCCTTCGTTCTCTAATAGATGGGAGTATAGCCTTTGGCACAAGATTTAAGAAGGAATTAATAGGGGTATGATAAAAAGTGTAGTGGATTGTGTGTAAAAGTAAAAGTAGGAAAGAGAATGAAAAAGTAGAAAAGAGAATGAGGGTAAATGAGTACTCCCTCCGGTCCCTATTAAAGTTCTCAGTTTGACTTCACACATATTAAGAAAATAAATTTGACTTTGCTGTGGAGTGCACTGTTTGGCACTGTTTGGACACTGTTTGACACTGCTTGGCACTGTTTTGCACTGTTTTGTTTCCTACAATGGAAGTGTAAACTTAAATAAGGGACATCCCAAAAAGGAAAGTGAGAACTTTAATATGGACCGGAGGGAGTATATTTATTGAAAAAACTTACCAAAAGTGAAAAAGGAGACAACTAATAGAGAACATCCCAAAATGGAAAGAGGACCAAGTATTAGAGAACGGAAGAATTATTATTTAAAGTTATTTTCCCTTATTTTTATACTCACCATTTCTTTTTTATCTAGGTCATTTTATCATAATTTCATAATATTTGAACCTAAAAAGTATAAGATTATCCTTGACGGGTAAATATATGACATGGAGTATTTTTTTTTACATGTGCTCACAAACCAATTATGTGATATACTATCTGCTCTATGTTAAATGTTAATATACTTAATTGGAATGAGTTTTGACTTTGTGATCTCCTCATTAGGAATGTCATAGTGATATCATCAATTCACAAGGTATTTAGCGTACTCTGTAACATCCTCGTTTGGAGTGTATGTCATTGAAACACAAGGTATTCAGCGTAATATGTAATAATACAAAGTATAATATTCTTATTTTAGCTGATACAAATGACAACAACTATATAATTTGAAGTGAACAAAAATAACAATTATAATAATATGAGTTATGTTATAGGTACAAAAACTTTTATAAAAAGTCTTACAAAAGGGGTATGTGTCATCATCACATTATTTAACACATCACATCACATTTACAACACTTTTACATCAATGGTAATTAGAATAGCCACATCACTTGTTTGTAAGTTTTTTTGTAAGCGTGTTTGTACTTCTAGCATTTTTCTAATAATATAGCTTCATACGAAGTATTAGACTACACGTAATATTAGACTATCTGCATCCGGATCCTCCAGTATTAGACAACGCGGATCCTTGTGCCACCATCAGCGTTGGATTTGGGCCCACACTGGGACCGATCATGTGTGAAGTACGAAAAAAATCACTCGAGACCAGCACCAAAGCCCATAGCTGGTGCGAGACTTGTCCAACCCCCTAATCCATCACAAATGCATGATTCGATCCTTGAATCACTTTCTAGTTTTTATATTTGCTCTTTCTTCTTCTTCATGGTGTTCTTGAGGTGCGGAAGCTTCTTACAACCATTGATGTTTAGATAATATTTTCTTTTATTTTCATATTCTTCTACTTTTACAGCATTGTAATCTTGAGGTTATGTCCCTTAAACCAAGACTTGAACGACTTGAGGTCAACACCCAGAGGCCAAACGACCATCGGTCAAATGTCTAGAGACCAAGCGACCTTCGTTCAAATGCCACAGGCCAAACATTCAGAGGATGAACGATGATGGGTAACATCAAGAGACCGAATGACATGATTCAAACATCGACATACTAAATTACTAGATGTCACACATCCAGAGGCCAGATGCCTAGAGGACGTGCAATGGAACTATTTACAATCATTGTTGTTTAGGTAGTATTTCATTTTCCTTCACCTTTACAACATTGTAATCTTGATTAATACGAGTGTTAGAGGTTAAGTCCCATAAACCAAGGCTCAAACAACTAGAGGTCAAATGTCAAAAGGCCGAACCACTAGAGATGAAATCTCCATAGGTCGGACGACCATCGGTCAAACATCCAAACACCAAATGACCATCGTTCAAATGACCAGAGGCCAAACTTTCATAGGATGAACAACTATTGGTCAAACATCAAGAGGGCGAACCATTATGTGTCAAACATCCAATTAGTGAAGAATAAATTCCACTTTTGGTTCTACGAGTTTTAGTTCAATTCCACATTTAGTTCACATCTTTCACTTTGTTCACTTTTGATACTCCCTTCGTCCCATTAGAAGGTTCCCACTTTCCTTTATTGGACGTCCCATATAAAGGTTCTCATTTCCATTGTAGGAAACAATTAACAATCTTAAGCGACAAATTGATCATTAAATATTAAAAATAATACATTTATAACATCACAATTATCAATGCTAACTACATTATAATATATACCTATTAACATTATTTATCAAAATATACTCGAAGTACTTTATTTAATTATTGTCTAAGTCATCGTGCCGTTTTGCTATGGGAACCTTCAATTCCAACAGGACGGAGGTAGTACATGACTATTGTGTTTTTGCCTGTATATGGTCCTTCCGGCATTGTTTCCGATGGTTAAATTTGCCGGAAAATGACTACAAACGGTTAAAAACATTAATCAAGTACCAAAATTAGACAAAGTGAAAGATGTGGACTAAAGGTGGAATTGACACAAAACTCGTAGGACAAAAGGTGGAATTATTCGTTAGTGAATGACCAGATCTCAAACATCCAGAGGTCAAACGTATAGAGGAAGAACGACCATCAGCCTGAATGTTGATCCACAAGTCAAAGATCCACAAGTTAAACATCCATAAGCCAAGCCTCCCGAGTCGAACCTCTCCGGCCAAACCCGAACTTCTCTATAAAGCGCAAGCCTCTTGAACCAATCCCACCTTCAATGCAGAACCGTGTATGGACAACATATGATATACGATGACAATAAGGGTACACCTCTCTACCCAAAAATCACATGTCATGCATGCAGTGCACTCATACACTCATCTACTTCATTCATTCATCATTTCATACATGTAACACTCTGAGTCCCATTGCATATGACATAGAATCATATGGAGGTCTATTGGCTATTGCAACCAGACTTGGGTCTCGTCTCACCTTGTTAGTTATAGAGGAGGGAGAAAGAACAGAGGAGAGACTCCTTTGCATGCTCTAGCAGGAGGGAGAGCATCCTACCATCTTGCTCCATTCAAAAGGGCTAAATCCCACCAGAGTCAGAACAATGTAAAGATACATACTCATGGAAGACAGGGAAGAGCAGGAGCTAGAGTATAATTTCTCGAGTGGTTTCACACGCTTACTACTCATGAAACTGAGGGACGTGTGTTGGGTATATATTTCTCCTAGCCTATCAACATTTTTGGAAACCCAATATATTAGCCCATCTTGTAGCCTTATAGTTAGGCCCATTTACGGCTCGTTAGGGTATAAATGTACTCCCTCCCCTTGATGTAGTAAAGTTTGTTGGTTCAAAGAGACGTTAAGTAAAATAACGGAGAGCTGACGTGGAAAGAGCTAGAAACGGAATAACACAAGGCAATCACATTAAATGCTAAGTTATCTGTTACACAAACGTCCAAGCTAGTGATTGGAAAGAGCTAGTGACTGGTCATGACTAAGGGCGTGAGCATTAAAGGTCACCTTCTTCCTCCAATGAGAAGAAGACAATCCAATACAAGAAGAAGCAATGTTATAAGAACAAAGAGAAAAAAACCACAAGAGATACAACATCGATACACGTATATGAAGAATTTTACCTAAATTCAAACCAAGACCATCGATAGAAAGAGTATATTGGAATATCTTCAAAAACCAATCTTCAAAGTTGTTTAAGGTTCTTTAAACACTCCGTGATCTTCAAATCTATGTCAAATCAATTAGAGAAGGTGGGTGAAAACCTTTTCATTCGAAGTACTACTTCTTGTAAAGTAAGGATGCCAAAGTAACTGGTGTGAAGTGATGATACTTCATTTCCAGGAGTCTAGTGAAAAAGCCAGATATCAAGAAAGTTGTTTGCACCCTCAGGTGACAAGGAAAGTCTATCATTGAGAAGATGTGGAGTGTTTCTTAAGTGATAGGAGGAAACTAGTGAAAAGTGGACTAGAGGAACATGTTGTTCCTTGAGCTACAATAAAAAACCATGGTGTCCTTTACTTTATTGCACTAGGATTCGATTTCCCAATGATGTGAACTCTAACTTCTTACGGATTTCACTCGGTGAAAGTTGAGGGCAAATCTCCGTGATAATGTTTTTAGGCTTCCTGTGATCGATCTCTATTAAATCCTCTGCACGACTAAATCTGACTAGATTTAGTCTAACTTTGTGAGAAAAACATATTTTTTCATTTGGAAAGTTTCTGAAAATAGTTTATTCACCCCCTCTAGATTGTTTCTCCACATACTAGTATATCACCCGTGTAGTGCACAATGTGAGATATTTCAGAAAGAATTATTAATAGGTCAACTTTTATCATTGTCTAAAGTACAATTATCACAAATAGGAAACATAAAATAATCTATATTCTGTAATATATGTTTGCCAAGTCTTTTTAATATAAATTATGTATTATTATGCAATCTCATAAAATCGTCCATATCTGTAACAGCAATACACCAGTGTCAACTTTCAAGGTTAGTCTATGAGTTGGTACTCAAGAGTCTCTTGATAGTCTAATGCTATTTGAGAGCTCTCGTGTCTACAAATTGTCCATAAAACCATTAATTGAACCTAGTTTACACACATGTACAAATATATATATTTTAGATGTGTTAGTTATAAAAAGTGTTCGTTGACATACTTGTTGAAATACAATGGCATATGTATTAAAACAGTAGGATAAATTTGATGTATATATTAATGAAAGCCTAATATCTAAAAAGTATGAGAAATTGGATTTTCCTCTTCAAAAAACATGCTTAACAAAAAACTAAAGTATTTAACTTCAAACATTTAACGTTTTTAATGTATTAATATTAAGAAATCATATAACATTTTCACACATGAAGTATAATTCATTTATGCTTAATATCAAAACTTAATATTAAAAAAAATCAAAATTAATTGAATACTCATGTAAAAAAACACTGCACACTACTCCTTTGGGAGTACTTAGATTGTCATGACACTTTCAATTTCATTAAGCTTACTCTCTTTTTTAAACCAAGAAATAAATCAATAAAATTAATGGGGTAAGGGTTAGACATCACTTTTTGTATATTTAATCAACTTCTTCATATTATGAATGGTTTCAATTGAAATAAAAATTTCTAATCAAATCTGGTTTTGTATGGTGTGATATGGAACTCAATATTTCTTTAAACATCTAAGAACATAATTCGTCTCCTATTTTTTCAACTTTAAAATCTTATCTTTCTACTTTTTCATCTTATGTCTCATTCATTTCTATCTTTCTCTCGTACTTTTTCACAGTTTTTTATACTCTGTATATGCATTACTCCTACTATATCAATATAAACTCTAAATAAATGAATAACATCACAAATATTTAAATGCTAAGAGTAATAAATTTCTATTTAAACTGATATTGATTTTGGACACCCATGTATATTTTAATAGAATTAGAGTATTAAGGAGAGGAGGGAGATATCCTGTGAACCATAAATTCTTTGTCATAAAAGAAAAAAAAAAGAGTTTATATATTTTAGATGTGTTAGTAATAAAAAGTGTTCGGTGAACATACTTGTTTAAATACAATGGCATATGTATTAAAAAGTAGGATAAATTTGATGTATATATTAATGAAAGCCTAATATCTAAAATGTATGAGAAATTGGATTTTCCTCTTCAAAAAACACGCTTAACAAAAAACTAAAGTATTTAACTTCAAACATTTAACGATTTTAATGTATTAATATTAAGAAATCATATAACATTTTCACACATGAAGTATAATTCATTTATGCTTAATATCAAATCTTAATTATTAAAAAATATCAAAATTAATTGAATACTCATGTAAAAAAACATTGCACACTACTCCTTTGGGAGTACTTAGATCGTCATGACACTTTCAATTTCATTAAACTTCCTCTCTCCTTTTTAACCAAAAATAAATCAATAAAATTAATGGGGTAATGTTAGACATCACTTTTGGTATATTTACTCCACTTCTTAATGGTTTCAATTGGAATAAAAATTTCTAATCAAATCTGGTTTTGTGTGGTGTGATATGGAACTCAATATTTCTTCAAACATCTAAGAACATAATACGTCTCCTGTTTTTTTCAACTTTAAAATCTTATCTTTCTACTTTTTCATCTTATGTCTCATTCATTTCTATTTTTTTCTCGTACTTTTTCACAGTTTTTTATACTCTCTATATGCATTACTCCTACTATATCAATATAAACTCTAAATAAATGAATAAAATCACAAATATTTAAATGCTAAGAGTATGAAATTTCCATTTAAACTGATATTGATTTTGGACACCCATGTATATTTTAATAGAATTAGAGTATTAAGGAGAGGAGGTAGATATCTTGTGAATCATAAATTCTTTGTCATAAAAGAAAAAAAGAGTTTACATTGGGACGAAAGAAAAAGAAAGGAATGAAATTTATTTTGGGATGGAGGAATTAATCTAGTCTTTATGTTTGTGAACTGCATTATGCGAGAGCTTGCTACAATCCTTTACAATCCACAAAAATATCACAGGGACTTTTTAGCTAGAGTACCGTAGCAAAAAAATTGTTACTTTTAAATTAGAGATGATATGTTGTCTTGTCTTATGTATATTATAAGAGTAGTTTAAAAAAATCTTTTGCTTTTGATGTGATTCATTAAGAAAAGTTTATAGAGAATGTATATTTTATTGTTTTTTATATAGACATTTTTAGCGAAAGAGTGCTCCATCAAATCCCTTTCGCTTTTAGATATTAAGAGATTTATCCGGGACCAAAAATCTAAAATTGGATGCAATTGGTATCATGTATGACCAACCTACGATATGAATTTTAGTTCGCAACTAAAAAGTTAAAGTGCACAAACAACAAACCATATAAAGGTCATGGTTGTTAGATTTCAATCCAACGTTGAAAGTGCACAATAACAACGAGAAATGAGCTTTTCAAAATGTTCTTGTCAAGTACAAAAATTATGTCTTCCCGAGAGAGTATAATTGTATCATTTGTATGCATCTCATAACACAAAACAAAAATATACAGACGGTAGTTCCAAAAGAGTTTAGAGTCGACTAATATGAATTGATTTATAACATTGAAACTTAAGTTCAAAGAGAATTTGGGTCAAGCTAACATGAGACTACCTATGAAATCGGAGCTAAAAGGAAAAAAATAAGATAAGATAAAAAAATAAAAAGATATGATAAAGACGAAAAAAGATAAACATAAGAAAGATAGAAAAAACTATCACTACTCCGAGACCTATGAAGTGTAGCGCGCACTTGCACATTTGACACGACGCCATGTGGAGAAATGACATGTCTTTTCTTGAAAATAAAAAGAAAAGTTTTCTCTAGAGTCATCCTTTTACCATTGAAACGTGAGCATACAACACAATGTATATACAATTGCAGCCAGACAACATTTACAAAGACATTCTATAACATGAATAACGAATCAAAGAATGAGGTATCAAATGCGGGATTGGTAAAAAAACTCATTGCCGCTTTCTTCTCATCAATTGATGTGACCAAGCTATCAAGAATGTAATAAGGCCAACCCCGACGGATGCCCAGAAGACTACTAACCACTTGGGCATTGGCTCAGGAAACAATCCTAAAAAGAAGATAAATAAATTGGTACCAAAAGTTTGAAAAGAAGATATTTGATTGGGATAACTTAGATGCAGGGAACATACCATGTCCAAACTTTATGCACATTAGGAATTCAACAATACATATAGCAAGGGACAGCCAACAAAATGATCCCACCTTTTTTACCGAGTTTCTGCAAAAGAAAAATGTATGCAAGGAGTGAGAGAACAATAGTACGTCCAAAAAATGGTAACATGGTTAATGATATTTTTTGTCCATAAAAAATAGTCCTTTTTCAGTATTGAAAAATATACCTGTCCTGCAGGTAAGTATTGTACTCGCGAATGGTCGGTATTGCAATTAGCCACCATAAGACTAATCTGTATACGACAAGAGGGTTTCTTGGAGGTATCCACAGGCAAAACTTGAGGAAGAATGTGTTCAACTCAACAGTCAAGAATACAACACAAAGACTCAGAACTTGAAGAAACCGCCAAGGACCAAGAAGTGGATGCCATTCGTCTTTGTCCCAACATGCTGGAGTAAATTGTCCCAGTGTTCGTTTCACCTAAAGCATTTATTTCAAAAATAAATCCAACAAAAAAAAAGGGGCTAATATTACTAATAATCCCCGAAGCGCAAGGACAAAAATCAATGGTAAAGTTTAAGAAATGCTTACTTTGCCTATAATGTTTGGCTGTTTGCTTATACCGACCCACTCATATGTTTTTCCATCAAAGTACCTAACGGTTTTCATCCCTGCCCATATACCTGTAGAGCACACTTTACATATTAGTATCATGTCAAACACTGGGCTAGCAAAATTCACCACATAATAGATTTATTACGCGGCATTTGGGTAGCATTGGCTCCCAAATCGTTATTTTAAGTAAACGCTCTTTCATTAATGTTTTGGATAATAATCTAAACACTCGTTACATCTTAACATAAGAAGATACAAAAATAACAAACAAGTTGTAGTGAAAAAATGGAATCTCACCAAACCAGTTGCAGATGATTACGTCAAGAACAATACTATCCCACCAGCACTCATTGAAATTTGGTAACATATGACGGAAGGTAAGCTGAAGTGAAGAACAAACAAATGGTCAGAGAAGTGTCTGAACATCAGTGTATAAGCCAAACAGCAGGTAGCCCAGATTTCTACCTCCATCAACTCAAAGCCAATTGATAAGACCCACAAAAGTGGCTGATTTCTAATCATTATGGCTTTTCCCCACCACCCAAGAATATGAGCCAGAACAAACTCATCAAACAAGGTATCCTACAAGGCAAGGCAATATATATCAGAAAGATGTAGACAGACAAGGGCATAAGTGGAAGAAGGAAATACACATTTACAAGGACTGTGAAAGTCGAAACATACATAAACATTCTTAAACTTGTTGGTTGTACTTTCAGATATGTAGATTCGGCAATCAACACCGTAGGATCTTTCAGGGAGTTCTGTACACAAAATAATTGCACTTAAAATTAAATACATATGTAAATAAAGATTGCTCTCTCTGGAAAAGACAAGTCAAGTTGCATGGATTGTCAACAAGAGATGAACATAAGGGTGACATAAAAATCCATTTATCCACCATCTATCCAGACCATCGGTAGGTTGAATCCATTCAATCCATCCTTTTAAAGTTAGTAATAATGGATCAGATATATCAAGACATCCATATTTATTGTATGGCAGATCATGAATAGTTACCCATCTGTTATTTTTTAAAATCCGCTGGATCACATTTAAAATGCTAAATTATTACTGTATGCATTCCTTAATTCTCATTAAAAAATCAAAGTAATAAGAAAATACATGGACCGGAAATCCATTCGTGAATATGTTGTCAATTATATGGATATATTGGATGGATTACATTAAATCGTTATGGATGGATTGGGGGGTTTTTATGGATCATAAATGGATTAATGGATTGCTTTCAGTCCTTTCATCCGTTATAATCCAAATAAAGATTTATCCAATCCATCTATTTTCCACAACTAAGATCATCTGATCCATGTCAAAGTGCAAGAGGATATGCCCAAATTTCTTACCAAATCCGAGATCAGGATGTAGATATTTCATAAACTGCCGAGCATCATCACGCTTCTGAAGGAAGAAGGAAATTATAAATAAATAAATAAATAAATAAATAAATAAATAAATAAATAAGTTGAATCGCGTTAATGGCAGACAGCAGTAAAGGTGATTAACAAGGTCAGACAAAGTGACAGAACGATCGGTTACAGTTTTCACAAAAGCAAGCAAAACCTAATCTCAAGAATAACTAACCTGAAAAAGAAAAAATGTTAACAAAACGAGGTAGATGACAGCCATTCCATGAACAAGGCGCCATATTGCAGGATGGGGTCTGGTAAGAACCCTGCAATGACATGTATTTGAATAATGTCATGGATTTAAGAAAATGCAAGAGTACATAATCAATCAGAATTAAAGTTAACAACTTACGTCGAAGGGGCTTGTAGTAAAGAGTATGCAAGATAAACTGCAACCATCGCCCATACTCCCCTAATAAAAATAAGAAAGCAACACTTTACATTCCTTAGAAACAATCATCATAACCTTAATCTCATTTGTTAAAAATAAGATTGAGTTAACTCAATCCTAAAATAGCTCTTGGGAGGAAATGATTGTCCAACACTTGCTACAGGGTATTCATAGTGGCGTGGAATCTATAGTGTCACTGCTATGGAGTATTCATAGTGGTGTGGAATTATACAAGTGGAATTACTACAGGGTATTCATAGTGGCGTGGAATTTATAGTGTCAATTAATTTAAAAAACCACAATAAAATATTATAAAGTGACACAAGTTTAATGCCAAGAGTCCATCATCATCATCATAGATTATTTCAAGTTACATGGAAAAAATTGGGGGGACAACTGAAAGAGAGGGCAAAAACCTATTCACAGAAACGGAACGATCACTTGTTGACATGCTTTCTGGATCTAGAGCTCCACTGGCCCAACTGAAACAATGTTGACATAAACAAATCAATATATTCAAGTGAAACATGCTTAATGTCAGAAACTTGCAAGGAAAACTACAACATTAATTAGCAGCATGTGAGAAAATGCAGACATCAAGAAAAACATCACTAAGAAGACAGATGTGTAGAGGAGAAGCATTATGTATCGCTTCAAGAGGAAACTTGAAGTTCTAACACAACCCTTGCAAGTACATTTGGTGTTTGAAAAATAATATGCCATTATGACGTGCCACTAACAGAATAAACTAACTGCAGCTTTTTATTAATCAAAAAAGAAGAAGACAGGGGATAAGATACCTCATTTTTAAAGATAGTATATGTTATACGTATTTAAATTGTAGAAGCGGGGAATCAAGGAAATGCCTTAAAATACTATTTGCTCCTTAACAAGCAAAGAATGTGCAATTCTGGGAGCATAAAAACATTAGTTTCGAATTGCAATACTCAGTATATAATAAAAATATATGGGGTTGACTACCTAATTTGATTGGAATCAATCTTCTAGTTCGATTTGATCAATATGCATGATGACCTAGTTACGCAACCCCGACTAATTATGAAATCTATCACGAAAGCATCTCTACATTATGTCAATGTGCAATCCAATTTTCTTGTGTGAAAAAACATGCATATTAAATTCTATGAAATGTATAAAATTGTTAAAGTAACTTCAAAAGGCATAAAGTAAAAAGTTCTATAATAACAACACAGACTAAAAAAGTAAACATACTGTGAAACCAAAGGAGATCAACCAACTCACATGAGAAAACATGCACCGATAAATAACAAAGTAATTGTATGCGGTTTGTATGCCCAAGAAGTCCATGGATCCAAATCATCAAGAGAACTTGTTATGCTCAATTGGCCGTTTTGGAAAGAAACAAAGCTCCTTTTGCCACCCCTTTTATGGCAATCAGGCTCCATAAGCCTACTCTACAGAAAATTCAACTGCTTGTCTACACACAAAACATTTCAGAATGTTAATGAGGCCGGTAGATCAAGTAAGAAAAAGATTACTACCGCAAAAATATCTAGCTAACATATGGAAAAAACAAAGCTCATAATTTTAAGGTATAATTAATTTCAAAATGCATACACCTTAGAGAGATTATCACTATCTATTTAGCAAGATTTAGTGCCCATTGAGGGATGTCTTACTTAGGATCTTCATATCACCCCCCTCATCAACCCATTTGGTTAATTCTTTGCCAAACACTAGCTTACTACTTATTTAACAGCTTTGGCTGGATGAATTAGTTGAAAATGTAAAATATATATAGTGCAGAGATAATGATGATGATTTATGTGAAAATTACAGTATTACACTTCTACACTCACTTTAAAAATTCTATTTAATTTGTCAAAGGAGTATCATATTTATTTTTTGCAAAAAATCAGCAACTTCAACCATTTCAACCACAATTTCAGCAAATTCAGAAACTTCATCCATTTTATCCAAATTAAGGGGGTGTTTGGTAAAGTTTATTTGGCTGACATTGCAGAATATGCTAATTTTTTCAAAAGAAAAATGTATGATATCATGCCAAAAAGAAAGTCAAAAGTTACTTTCTGGTGAAAAGGAGAATAAGCCGGTTATAGCTACCAAAGGGATTCTGGAAAGTGGAAGCGGGACAAAGGTGGTAGGCAACCACCATTAAAGAGCAAGCTGAAATAATTTGTTGTAGTTGACATCTATGCTTGAAACTTAAAAGTCTATATATGCTTTTAATGGACAAAAACCTTAATGAAAGTGCGTGATTAAATCAATTAATCACCCATGAGATTATCCAGAGTCCAGACAAAGTTTCCACAAAAAAGATAAAAAAAAAATTAGAGTCAGATCAAAGCAAAGAATTCGCCAGAACTCAAACTCTCGAACAAAGTGACCTTTCATCAAATATCAACCAGACAACTACAAGAACAAAAATTTTAAAATATCTCCCTTGCATGCCACCCAAAATCAACAAATTCAATCCAAAACCCACCTCAGACCACGTAATTCTTCCCTAAATCCACCCAATTTAGATAAGCAACCAAAACCCAGAATTCAGATTCCAAGAACAGCCGCCTAAGTACTATGTGGTGCATGCCCAGACCCACCACCACCTTAACCAGAGCCAAAGAAACAGACTTTCTCTGCTACGTATCAGACCCAGACACGAAAGTGTAACTCTACATTCCCACAATACACATGTACGTACGTACGGAATACGAAAGCACACTACGACGAGTATAATAAATGAGGATAAAAGTAAAAAAGAAGAGTGGACTTGCATTGGAACAGGCGAGCCGCGAGCGTACGATGGCAGAGAGAGATTAGAGTGGAGGTCGGATCAGACCCAGAGAGATACAGAGGGATGGATTGAGAAGAACCAAGAAATGGTTATTCTTGTTCTTGATAAACAAAGATGGGGGACGAAGCAGCTGAGCTGAAGGCTGAGGAATTGCACTTTCTGGACCTCTCCGAAAGCAAACCATACATGTAATTCAGGCGGGGGAATTTTAGAATGACAGAGAGACTGAGGGGAGAGAGAGAGGGGGGGTTTTATGTTTCAGATTTGTGTGCTTCTCTGCTCTGCCAGTTCACAACAGCTGCAGAGAGAGCAATGAATGTGTTGTCTGTATGTATAAGCCGGTCAAAAGGCCAGAGTGGTGTGGAGATTGTTAGGATTCCTTCTGCCACGGGATGTGATTATTGTTTATTTATAAGGACAATCATGAGGAAATCCAAATGAAAACCTAAAATATTTTGAGTAAATATGAGTAGTGGATTGTGAGTAAATGAAAGTGTGGTGGATTTGAGTCCTCTTAGGATTTGAGTAAAAAGTGTAGTGGACTGTGAGTAAATGAAAAAGTAAGAAAAAGAAAGTGGTAATGGAAACAAAAGTGTGGATATAAAGGTATTTTGATTGAAAAAACTTACCAAAAGGGAAAAAGGATAAATAATTAAAAATGTCCCCAAAAGGAATGGAAGAAAGAGGGAGTATTCAATTCAAGATTGATCATGTCTTAACCTTCTCTTTTTCCCACTAAACAAAAATAAAACCATTTCTAATTTTCTTTTAGAAAAGCATTTCGAATTAAATTATCTCAAAGCTCTACTCTTTGTCACACAGTAGCATGTTTTGTAGGAAAAGTTCATACTATTTAAAATTTGTAGTTTTTATACTTGTTGAGTCAAACCCACGTCTAAATCACTGTCCCTGTTAGTTACATTCGCTATTATCGACATAGTGACATGTTTAATTTTCGTTTAGTCACTTTATATAAACTCCTGACATTTTTATTTACCATATTTTCAGTGATATACATGCCATTATTTTGCATAGTACACTGTGTTATTAGTATATTAATAACACCGTAAAACCCCAATTTTCATTTAGAAAAATGTAAGCCAATTTCATCACTCATAAACTCTTTATTAAGAGTCGATTTGATAACACCTTTTCATTTTATTTGTCTTATCAATTAACATTTTTTCAAACATTAAATTTTAGTGTTACGTGTTAAATTGCATAATAATTCAAATGAGTAAGATTGATATCACTTTTCCAACTAAATTTGCAAAAGATGCATATTCTAGATTTATTTTTCTTTACCTATAACATCTATGTAAGTATATTGATTTCTTAACTCAGCCGATTCATCCTCTGTAAAGGTTTAATCTATGATTATAGTAATTTATGTAAATTCAACCAATTTAGTAAATCTAAGTACTGGCAAACGGGTTTTAATTCTATCCATGTATATCTCAATATTGTAATATATACATGTATTTATTTATTCTAATTCTGTGCATGCACATGTTTAGTATACAGACTTTATTTTCTAGCTTTTGTATTATTTAAAATTTCTCTAATAGTGGATAGTGATATGTTTGAATCTACACAACAAATTTTAAGAGCTTTTTAAAAATTTAAAATCTTTTTCGAGAAACTACACACAATAACATTGGTATTAGTAATCACAAATATAATACGCTTACCATTTTTGTTCTCCTGCTAATTAAAGAAATTGCATCGTTTTATGCAACATGCACACAAATATAATATAGAAATTGCCCTAAATAGGAGAAAAAACGTATTGAAATTCCAAAATAGAAGTATCATGTTTTTTATTCCCTGAACAAGAGTAATCTGCCAAGTTTGGAAGAAAATGCCATGTTTAAAGCCTAGTAAAGCCACAATTGGCAGAAATTTACTCCTATTTAGGGAATAAAAAACATGATAGTCCTGTTTTGGAATTTCAAAACTTTTTTACTCTTATTTAAGGAATTCTCTCAATGTATAATTGTCCTGCTTTCCTTTTCGGTCGGTCGCGAAATAATTGTCTCCTTTCCTTATTTGGTAAACAAATCTATACAAAACAGTGTCAAACAGTGTCAAACAGTGTCGCTACAGTTCCAAACAGTGTCGCTACAGTGCAAAACAGTATCGCTACAGTGTGAAGTCAACTTTATTTTCTTAATCTGTGTGAAGGTCAAAACATAACGATTATTTCGGAAGGGAAGAAGTATATTGTACATAGATAGCGGGTACATTGTGAGTATTAATTAGAGTATTATTTGGTGGGGCAATGTGGTATGATGTGATATGCACAGACTTATGTGGCGCCTATGTCTTCTTGGAAGGAGATCCATCCGTATTTTCACCGTTGAAGATGAGTGAATGAATAAATCATCTGACTTGGGATTGGTTCTTCTCCCACTGTGCTACCAATACATGACTTTCATGCTAAGGATTTCTATTTAATACCTTGTCCCATCCTTTAAATTATTTTCTACATAACATCTTTAAATAATCTCATTTTCTTTATTCGAAACTAAAATATAATCTCATTTTCTTTATTCGAAACTAAAATTCATATGAGTTTAAATAATTGTCTTTAAATCATAAATTCATAATAATTGTGCAATAATATTCACCTTTAAAATTTAAAACTGTTGAAGGAAATTCTTTATAGTGTGCTATCGTATATATAGAATATGTATTAGGATCACTCTATATAAACTATGTATTATATGGGTCCATTGGCCCGTCTCTGTAAACCCTAATATCTCCCTATTTATAGGGCCTTTGATGATGAAAGTATACACACAATTCTCCCTACAACACGTTATCAGCACGTAGCCCTAAACCTATTTTTTTCTCCCGTTCTCCCTACACTCAATCCGTAGCTGCGCCTCCAGCAGTCCAGCCGCGCCGCCAGCAATCCAGCCGCGCTTGGCCGCCTCCCAACACACCGACCGTCGCCCAGCCTCCCTCTTTCCTAGCCTGCGACTCACCAATTCCCGGATCTCTGTTGAGGTATTTTTTTACTCAAAAATCATTGCAGGATCTTATGTATATGATTTATTGCATCATGTTTATCATTGTGATGAACATCATTGATTTTTTTAGAGATTAAGTTGTCATTTTTTTGAGATCCATTTCTTGCACCCCAAGTGTTTGATGATATGCCTCATCCATTTTTTTTGAGAGATAGATGCAATTTTTTATTATAATTCCGTAATGCTATATGTTATAATCATATAGTTGGAATTAATATCACATTACGCATCCCTCTTCGTTTTTATACATCTATGTGATCATACTTTTTCGTAAAACTAAATGTCATATACATATAGTTGGAATCAAAGATCACACGATTAATCTTATTTTCATGTATTTTATATGATTATATGATTATACTTTCCGTAAAGCTATATGTTAGATACATATAGTTGGAATTAAAATCATATTATGCACTTTTTTAATTATTTTAAACATATTATGTGATTATATTTTTCTGTAATGCTATATGTCACTTACATATAGTTGGAACCATAATCACGTAAGATTAGTATATTTTATGCCTAATCCGTTCATTAGACCAATATTAATACTTTCTATATTAAATTAAAAACACCATATAACATCCTATAAAAATCTCTATGATTTTTTTAAGGAGGTGAATATATATCTCCTCACTTCGATGCATTGTAAAATATTGTCTACAAAGAGACATACTCTCATGATTATTTTTTTTGTGATAAAGAATTTTCACACAAAGAATCGATTTTGTTTATACACAAGTTTTCTGTTTTATATCATATGAACTACACAAGTTCATGAATGTACTCATGATCATGTAATTTTTTTAAGATGGTTGACCATCTCAACTTGTATTTGGCATTTTGGCCTCGGACGGATTTGAGTACCATTATTCAGTTTTCTATATTAATTATTTGTGTGATAAAGAATTTCCACACAAGGCTCTACAAATTTAATTGACCAATCAATTTGACCGGAGTTTGACATTATGCACTCAAATGAACTTGAGTATGTTCAACGCTTATTTTAGAATTCAATGCTACTCCGGCACACTTTGTGAAAAGCAAATCACAAAAGCTTATTTAATTTGATAGAAAAAAATTAACCATTTTTACACATACTTCTCTAGACATATACTAATGCACCAGTATATATTAAATAATTATGTAACTAACTAGCTTTTAGCTGGAGCTAGTGAATGATGTTTATTGTTATTGTGTCTTTTTTTAAATGCAATTACAATATTTTTTGGGGGATAAAGAAACCTCCCAAGAGTTATTTGGATAAAGAAATTTCCAAATAAAAAAAATAGAAAATATAAATTTTAAAGTAAATCCCTTAATATAAGAGGATTAAATGTAATTATCTCGTCAGGATATATATAACTTGAAAATATACTTTTAGTTTTTATCTTCGTAGAATCTCTAAAGAATAAGAGATTCACCGCATGAGAATATAAATTAAGTTTCATGATTGTCTACTATTTTGAGAATAAGAACACTCTCTAATTATTCGGTTTATCCATTTTTTATTTTACTCTTTCATGAGTTTTAAAAATATGAACATTACTAATTCTAATTATACTTTTATTCAAGTCTTACAGTTTGGTATAAATTATATTCGTTTGAGATTTTTAATTAATTTAACATCTCATTGTTCAATCTGAAATTATATTTGAGATGTTTATTCATACGAATTCATTACATGCATATCTTTGAATTTTATTCATAAAAGAATGGATACAAAGGAATATATCCATAAAATAGTAGAATGATATGTACGACATTTGACTTGAGGTCATAGCACTCTAAGGTATATGGGTGACATTTGTAAATTATTGAAATCTGTGACAAATAGGTGATTTAACACATTGTGGTGATGTACAATAAATTAAGGAATATATTTATCGAAGTAATCCTTAAAATCAGTTATGATTGAAACAATTGTACTCATGTCCTCACATAGAATGGAGTCATGTCATGAGTTTGAATCTGGTGACCAGTCTCTTGTCAAAGTAACAAGAATGACCTTATATACCTTTGTGGGGCTTCCCCGAACCCTCACAATGTGAGGACGCCAATGTCCACCAAGGTACCCTCAATGTTTTTTACATAGAAACTCGCTATAAAAATGAGAGAAAATATTAGATTGCATCTAATAAATGCAAAAGAAAATGCATATTTAAGCAGATTATGAGTCAAAGTGGTCATTGACTCATACAAACTTTGAAATAACTCATTTAGGTTATTAATTATTCGAATAAAGGATGATATGAGATCCAACACAATGCAAATTGTTAGTTTTAGCATTGATATATAGAAAAACAATATCAATCTTCTAAAGTACTAGAAGAAATATTTACCTTTCATTATGCCTTACAGATATAGTAGAAGGCACGTCAGTTATTTCTTAAAGTTTACTCCTTAGCAAAAATAGAATCGAGACATTTCCACATATGCTAAGGAAATAACAATATAGATATCTCATTTTTTCAATACAATGTGATATGTGACGACTCATCTAACAAAATGCAGGCCATTTAAGAGATTATGGTTTGGTAGAAATTTACTCATGCTGTCTATTTTTCTGTTGCATAAAAATGTTGCATTTGCAAAACTTCTAGCAAAACTTGTTTATTTAAGGCCCACCACCCGACCAATCAAATCAATATGGCTTGTTACGGCTAGACAGTTCTCATCAAAAATACTTGATGATTATTGCATATATGTCGAGATCAATGAAAAGATCTCGCATCCCATGTGCAAAATAAGATCTCAATGAAACTCACATTTAAAAGAATATAGATGATGAATATTATATCTACTATGCGCATGTGTATATATAATTATTTTTATGGGATTATGCAATATGCAAGCACTCTTACACATTTGTTTTTTTAAAATCGATACTAGACAACCACGTTTATGTATACCAGTTGGTGACTGGATATTAGCCTGAGATGTTCTACTTATGAATATGTGGTTGTTAAATAGTTGTGCCTATTGCGTCTCCCACAACGCACTATAATCGGTTTTAAAAGAAAAATGATGTTTGTGTTGGATATGAATCCCCAACAATATTCCGCTACTAGCCTTAACAAATAATGTGTACACCGCTTTGCGGGATATGACTTTGATGAGACAATTGATTTTCATGTCATTAGGGGAGATTAGAGAAAGAACTCTCTAAATGAATGACAAAATCATTATGATGGTACATCACTACTTTGTCTCAATGATAAATCTTAGACTTCAAAATGTAAAATTGAAGTTAAAGTGGTATCATAAATGATTTAAGTAATCAGATTATACACACTAGCTGCAAACATATTATAAGGCTTGAATTTAAATTAAAAGAAACAATGCTAAAGGAAGAAACATTGCAATCACAAGCAGTGGGGTTGTGGTTGAGGCCGTGGCTCTCTAAAGGAATAGAGGGAAGCAACATGGTTCGATTAATTATCCACCCCAAGTAGTAGAGGGTAGATAAGACACAAACCAATATACTCGTCATCATATGAATTCCTCTCATGAGATTATCTCTGATTAAACATGTCCATGAATTTATAATGGGGGACGCCCCGAAGTTTAAATGATTTCAGAGAACTAAAATCTCAATGTTAATGAGAGTGTGTATGAGTCGAATGATAGACCTTACACTTATACTGAAGGTATATTTATACAGTTGCTCAAAGGAGCATAGAGCACGATGATATCGAACCATACTCTATTGCAATATGAAAGCAATGAGAATATTGGCCTAAATGTGTACAAGTGATCCAGGTATAAATGTAATATTTGACAAAGAGACAGGTATTTGGTATGATAGTGCTAATCAACCAAGTGTAAAGCCGGTAGGACATGAAATAATTCTTTGTTCGAAAGCGTACTGAGATAATGAGGTCCTAATTATTCTCACAACGCCCTGGATTCAAATATGAAAAGTTATACCTCTCTATTTTGAACACAAAAATGTTCAACTACTTAATCTATAAGTAGACTCCAAAGTAATGAAGACGCAGCTAAAGATTATGGACATTAAATGTCTCAATAGAATTTCATTAAATAGATGTATATGAAGTATTTGTTATATTTTTATTATCTTTAATCAAGTGGTTTTAAATTACATTGTATATTTACATTGAAACGTTCACATTTGGATTAAATCAATCCAGAGGAGGGTGACATACCCGTCTAAGTGACCACTTGACTGAAAAGGGATAGAAAAAGATAGATTATATTTTCCCTCCAAGTATCATTATATGTCAAAGATATAGACATAGTATGTACTCATATTAAAGAAAATGAGAAATCTTAGATACTTGGAAGTCATAATTGAGATAAAGGATCTTGGGAAACTCAGGTTGTTTTGAAAACACCGAGTTGGTTGAATAATAATTCACCAGTTGCATATATCCAAAAAGGTTCTCAGGCAAATTAACATGGATAAATGTAAATCGTTAGCACTCCCATGATTGGTCGAAATATGGATGTTAGAAAATATATCCATCATTGGAAAGTTATTGAGAGAAGAAATTCCCTATAAAAGTGCAATATGCGCATGATTGTATTTGACAAACACATTCGACCAAATAATACATTCTCAAGAACGTGTTAGCTGAAAATAACACAAGACCAATACATAGTATATCATCATTGAAATAGTATCAAGAATGTACTTTGATATCTATATGAAACAATTGGTATAATCTTTATTCATCCCTTATAAATTAATTAAATGATTGATGATAATAATATTTCTAAAGGAATTGGAAATGTTAAAAGTATCACCCTAACACAAAGTAACGTGATTTGAGTTTTACAGATGATGGATATCCCCTTACCTCATTGATACCCTTACCTCATTGATACTTTCTTATATGAGGATATATTTACCATGAAATAAACCAAGATGTTATATACGTAATACCTTGATAAAAGTATATATCAAGTACATATCGAATTTTTATTGATGTGTTACATTTAGGGGGAGTCGTTACATACTTATTTATCATCAGTTATATTGGTGCGTTGTACTCTTTTTGTTTTCTCCCTTTTGACCAAGGTTTTTTTCCCATTGGGTTTTGTTACTTGGTAAAGTTTTTTTTTATGAGACAACATAAATTTTTAGAAATTATGTAATAAACCTTGAAAGATGATTTATGAATTTTCGTAATTGTAAATTTTTATTATTTCTTTTACGTGAATAGTAAATTGCATGTGGGGCCCACAACGGGAACGGGGACCGCCCGATAATTCCCGAACCACATATTGTATTCATCTTGGTCTAGATGACATCTATATGGTTGTGGATATTTTATTTGAACCATAAGAAAGGCATGAGTTGACCGGTTGGTCAAACGGGGCCCAATTACCGGTATTGGCAAATTAACGGATAACAGCCCGAAATGAGTTTCGGAGGCTCCTAAATTAATGTTGGGGAATGTACATCGTTTCTAAAGGCCCATAATTATTAGGAACACGTGATATATTTTATCCGGCCCGATAAAATAAAATATGACTAAAGTAGTCCGAAAAATACAACTTTCGGGGCCGATTATACATACCGGGATGTAATGGGATGACCTCCCACATAAGTGGGGGCCACCCCACGTTTTTATGGGTGCTGATTGACTGAGTAATAAGGGAAGGGGAGCAACACAATGTGCTGGTACGCACAAGTGAGGGGAGGAAGCCTCCTAAGGACAAGGAATACCCCCCATGTCCTCTCAATGCATGTGCATTGGTTTTGATTGAAAATCAGATGCCACCCCCCTATTACTTGCATTCATTCGGACCTTACAAGGAGAGGATAAGCTTCAGGAAGTCTCTCACAAAGGTTGGAGCTTGAGGCCAGCAAGAAGAGAGGAAATCCAAAGAGAAAAAGCTAGGTAAGAACACCAATAGTTCTTTTAACTAGTTTTATGGTGTATGATTTTTAAGAAATCATATGGTGGATTAAACATGATGTTCTACACGTTTAAAAGTGTAGAATATTGATATAAAGTGATGATTTTTAACTTAGAAGAGTTGGTGAATCGATAGGAGTCGAAATCACCGGAAACCGTCACTTTAAAGGAGCTGCTCGTTTCTGCAGACCACGAAAGCCGCCCGGCTTTTGCCCAGCAGTTCAGTTTTACACCTTCAATCGGCCTAGAACGGGGATTGATCGAGGGGCTTAGCAAAGGCAACTATTTCAGCACTTCATAAGGTGAGGATGGCTGACTATATTGCTTATAATTTGTGAGTTAATTTCATGAGATTACCAAAGGTAATTAAATGTGTTTTTACGGATTATTAACGATTAATAATGCCTAAAAATGAAAAGACTAAATGTCTAGAGAAAAAGGAGCATGATATACAAATTTAAGAATAAATTGTGTATGTTCGTGTGTTATGACTATGTTGACTTGAAAGTGGAATTTATTATGAAACATGTGTTGAAATATACTTTTTCTTCATATTAGAATATATGAGTGATTAAAAGTGATATTTTGGATATTGAGATAAATGATGTTTTCAAAGGAAAATCAGTTGGGATTGTCTATATGACTATGAGTTGAGAACTTGGTTTGTTGATATTAATTTGACTAGTATTAAGATACTAGTTGGACATTAAAATGAAATGTTGTTAAGATTGATCCTAAGGTTGGATTGTGAAATGTTATGCCTTAAGTAGTCTTAAGAGATGCTTTAAGGTAGGAAAGTATGAACTTTAAGTTATACTAGGGGTAGGCCTTAAGGGATACCCAAGATAGTGTGAATATTAAATTGATCCTAAGTATAGGATTGGCCTACGGGTGTGATCGGTAATTCTTGTGGATAGCCGGTTGAATTATGGAAATAGTAAGGACCATGGCCCTTCCCGACTCTAGAGAGCGGGGTTGGATAGCATGGACTTACATCGTGATCACGGGTTAGGGTGGAATCCGAATCGGAGACCTAACTAGGTTCCGGTAGCGGTAACACATAAGATAGGACCCCGAAGGGCCTTACCTTCCTACGGGATGATGGGTACGAGTCTAGGGGCGGGATGTTGGAGTCCGAACCGGGAGCCTCATGATGAGGTCTCGGACAGCGGTAGCAAGTCCCGTAGAAATAATAGGACCCAAGGGTTGGGTTGTGCAAATGATAAATGAAAAAGGATATATAAGAAGGACCGTGTGCCGACAAATAAATAAATTTACTTATTATAAAGATAATAAGTGGGAAATATAAATTATTATTTATATTATGATATCACCCTATTTTGAGGGTCTTGGAAATTAAAACGTTGATTATACTTAGTATAGTTGCTATTGTACTTGTCAAATATTTCCAAGTACTGACCTCCCCTTCACGGGGGAGGCCACCTCACAGTTTCAGGTAGAACTTGAAGTTGCTACCATTGCCCGTTGCTTCGGGAGGCTCAAGGGAGGAAGACGTGGTTCGTGCTTCTTCCGTTCTGTTTTAAAAACAATTAAGTTAATGTTCATGGATATTATTTTTGAATAATTACTTTGGGGGCTTGTATGCCGAGTTATGCCAAGTGTGGCTTGAACAATTGTATTTATGCTTCCGCTGTTTTAAATGAATGATTTACATTATGTTTGTTTATGGTTGTACTATGTGTGAATGATATTCATGACGCCTTGTATAGTATGGATGAGTCAGACTGCGGTTGACTATTCGTACTGTACGGCGGATTGTTGACGTGTCCGGCTAGGCCCGGGGCGTGACACGTTACATACTTATTTATCATCAGTTATATTGGTGCGTTGTACTCTTTTTGTTTTCTCCCTTTTGACCAAGGTTTTTTTCCCATTGGGTTTTGTTACTTGGTAAAGTTTTTTTTATGAGACAACATAATATGCACCATCCCACATTTTAATTTTGCGAAAGTAAACAATGTTGAAGAAAGAGTATAATTACTATATCGCAGTCAAAAGTAATTGACGTGTAGGTTTTAGTGCACCATACTCCCTTTTCACTTTGACCGATGTTTATTTTTCCCATTGGGTTTTGTTCATTGGCAACATTTTCGCAAGTTAATTTGAAAAAATTTCCTACGCTCGACACACAGGGGGAGAATTAAAGGAATTATATTCCTCTATTGTGTGCCTTCGCTAAGGTAATTAATGTGACAAGTATTGAAATGCACATATTTTACAAACACCCTTGATTAATGTAAATATCAATGGTAGATGTAGACTTGAGGGGGAGTACCCCAACTAGATTACGTTACACTCTTTTCCTTTACCCAAGTTTTATTTTTTCCCACTGGGTTTTGTTACTTGGTAAGGTTTTTAATGAGGTAACAATACTTATAAACTTTAATGATCAAAGCAAAGATCAAATAAAGATAGACTTAATGAAAGAAGCCTATCTTGATGCTATACTCCTTTTTCTCCAGTCAAGGTTATTTTTCCCACAGGGTTTTTGTTACTTGACAGAGTTTTGACGAGACAATAAGACTGATACCAAATTCTATCTACAACTCAGCACAAGGGGGAGTGTTGAAGGAAATTCTTTATAGTGTGCTATCGTGTATATAGAATATGTATTAGGATCATTCTATATAAACTATGTATTATATGGGCCCATTGGCCCGTCTCTGTAAACTCTAATATCTCCCTATTTATAGGGCCTTTGATAATGAAAGTATACACACAATTCTCCCTACAACAAAAAAAAAACTTTTATTTCTATTATTCAAATTAGGAAGTTCCTTGAGCCACAAACGTGATATTCATGATTTTCTTCAGTCACACTTAGATCTATCAACTTTATTTGTTTAATTGTGTCAAAAGTATCTTCATTCTTTAAATAATAACTTTGGGATTGATGCTATATACTACCTGATATGCATCGGGGGTGTTTGGTTAGGAGCTTTTCGGCAATTTTTTGGCTGCTTTGACCATATTTGATCTTTTGACCAGATCAATCAGCTAATAAAAGTGTTTGGTCAAATGGCTTTTCCAATTAGCTTTTTGCTTCAAACAACCAAAAAGTAAAACGCCATTAACCGCAACGTTTAGAACTAGTTGTTCCCTATATTTCTTAGACTACCCTGTATTTTCCGTTTCTTTCCTAGACTTGCAGGAAAAAAAAACCATCGAAGAGCAAAAGTAAAATTCCCCCAACCTAAATCTTCTTCCGTCTAGATACAGAGAGGGATTTGGATGAGGTTGCTTCCTCTTTGTCATGCTTCTCGACTAATGACCGTCTCATAAAAAAGGTCTAAGGCATGGATTAGTATTATTATTAAAAGAATTGGGATTTCAAGTGAGGTTGCCTCATCTGTCGTATTCATCTCATAAAAATGTCTTGTTCATCTGATAAAAAAGTATGAGGAGTGGGTTATGACTTATGAATTAAAAAAAATAAAGATTTAAGATATGGAATGATTATTAGTTGTGTTAATACATATGACGTTTTTAATCATAAAAAGGATATAAAAAAGATTTATGAAGCAGTACTAATTACATTAATAAAAAATTAATTGATGTCCAAAAATGTCATTCAATAAGTTATTAGCTAAATATAAACATCCATTTAACCAAACACCATTTTACAAACTGTTAATACTATCAGCTAATCAAAATAGCTAACAGAATCTGCTGTCATCAATCAGCTAAAATGATCGCCCAACGGTCAACGGCCGATTGCCAAACACCCTCATTATCTATCTTCTTAAATTGACGCAAAATGTTAAAATTTAAAATATTCACTTGCTCCATTTTGACTACATATTATTTATTAATGAATAAAATTTAAGTTTTTAAAAATATTGTTAAATTCTTCTCATTTTAAATTCTTAAAATCTATTTTTTTTTTACTACTAAAGAAAGAAATATATCGACAGTCAAAATTTTGTGTTGTTAAACATGAAAATGAAAACACTACAATTAAAAAAGAACAATGGAAGTAATTGGTTTTTCAGTACAAACATTCATATCATATTTTTCCTTTATCATCATTCGTGCCGGTCAAACTTAGATCAAATTTAACAAGACACATATATAGCATATACTCCGTATAATATTTTGCCTCTATGAACTTATGTCTACCATAATGGAAAATCGGATGGGTAAGGAATACAATTTTGTTTTCATCTTATTTTATCTTAATTTTACTTATGTCCGATCCTGGTCATGGATCGAACACGACAGGGACCGTCGGGTCATTGACCGGATCGGACATGGACCGTCGGGTCATTGATCGGACCGGACATGAACTGTCGGGTCAATGATCGGACTGGACCACCAGGTTATTGGCCGGACCAGACAAGGACTGTTGGGTCGTTGACCGGATCGGATTGGAACAAACATCGGAGCGGGACCGGATCGAACACTAGGCGTAAGTATGCAAATTCATTGCAGCGGCACTACAATATCGGCGTTTTCCAAATTTTGAAAACTAGTAAAAGTCATATCTTCAATTCTTTAAGGAAAATAGAGACATATCTCATTTTTTTGGTTTTGAAAAATGATTTGGTAAACCCAATTTTATGTTTTCCTTTCTCCAGTTTTCTAGATTTTTTTTGGTAAACACGTTTTTTGTTTTCTGTTTTCCAGTTTTCTGAAAAAACTGGAAAATATCTCTTAGTAAACAGGCCCTAATTTTTTCAAAAAAGCAATCCCTGACCAACGAATCAGCCTTCTTGATTTCAGTCTTTTGACATTTGTGGCAATTAGCTTTTAGAATTAGTTAGGATGTTTTTATTTGGATTGAAATTTGCTAGTTTGATCTGAAGTGATCTTGTCTCTGTGTATTTTATAACTATGAAAGTGTGGTCTAATCTGGTCTGCTCTGAATTGGTCTGCTTTGAACTGGTCTGACTTGGTCCGATTTGTTTAAGTCTGGTCTGGTCTGGACTAAAAGCAGTTCAAGTAAAAACATTCTTACTCCCAATTTCATCAAATGCTTGTTTCGACTAATTTTATTTTTAGAACTATTTTTTTGGAAATTGATATTTAGAACTATTAATTAATTATTAAAGTTGGTCAAACAAATCAAAAGCCTGAGTACTCAAAATTGATTAATTAGCCGTTATCAAAAAGAGCAAAGTTGAATTGCACTAACTAAATTAAAGTTTTTCGCTGTTTTCCGGAATCACTCCCGGTAAAATAGCAAATTAATTAGCTATGTTGGACTTTCCAGTGGTCCTGCGTTTTTACCTTGAAATGATTCGTCATCTATGACTAATAAAAAATTGTTAATCACATGCAAAATATGTGAGATAATTGGGAAAACCATACTCCAATAGGAGTCCTGGTAGATATATTTATAGTAAAATAAGAGTTGCCAAAATACACAAGGATTCCTAATATATATCAACTATTACACCCCCTCAAACTGTGCGGGAGATACAACGCGCATGTTGTCTTTTAAAAAATGAAACTGCTGACTAATTAAACTTTTAGTAAAAATATCCGCAAGTTGCAAACGTGTAGGAACATACTTCACGATCAGATCACCATCGGCCACTCGCTCACGAACAAAATGATAATCAATTTGAATATGCTTGTTGCGTGCATGCTGAATAGGATTAGCTGTTAGGTAAGAAGCAGAGATATTATCACAAAATAACTGAACAGGCTCGCGGATTGGATAACCAAGCTCAAATAGGACCGATCGAATGTGTAATGTGTCTTGCACTGTATATGCTATGGCACGGTATTCAGCTTCAGTAGAAGATTTAGAGACTGTAGGCTGCTTCTTGGACTTCCATGAGACAAGGTTGGGACCCAAGAAAACAACGAAACCTGTAGTAGAACGAGAGGTATCCGGACATCCTGCCCAATCCGCATCAGAATAAGCCAAAATACACATAGGGCGAACAGACTTCTGAAGCCATAATCCGTGATCAATGGTTCCCTACAAGTAACGAAATATGCGCTTGACAGCAAGCATGTGAGTGGTGCGTGGGGCATGCATAAATTGAGACACTAAATGAACTGCATAAGTAATATCAGGTCTTGTCAAAGTTAAATACTGTAATGCACCTACCATACTACGATATTCCGTAGCATCAGACAAAAGTTCTCCATCAGTGAGGGAGAGAGATGTACGAGTGGCTAATGGCGTACGAACAGACTTGAGAGTGTGTAAATGAAAACGAAGAAGAAGATCTGAGACATATTTGTGTTGAGAAAGAAACAAACCTGTGGATGTGCGAACAGCTTGGATCCCCAAAAAGTAATGGAGATCACCGAGATCTTTCATAGCAAAATGTGAAGCAATGCATGTAATGAAAGAGGACACAAGAGATGGAGAATTTCCAGTAATAATGATATCATCGACATATAGTAATAAATACATAACTGACTTCCCTTGACGAAAAATAAACAAAGAATTATCGGACTTACTACATACAAAATTATGAGTTCGTAAGAAACTACTGAATCGATGAAACCACGCTCGCGGGGCCTGTTTGAGACCATAAATAGCCTTGCGCAAACGACACACATGATGGGGAAATTGAGGATGAACAAAACCCCGCGGCTGACGCATATAGACCTCTTCAGTAAGATGGCCATGAAGGAATGCATTTTTCACATCCAATTGACGCATAACCCACCCAAAAGAAATAGCAAGTGTAAGAACTATACGAACTGTAGTGGGTTTAACTACGGGACTGAAAGTCTAAGAGAAATCAACACCAGCCTGCTGATTAAATCCTTGAGCTACCAAACGTGCTTTATGGCGCTCAATAGACCCATCAGAATGAAATTTAGTTTTGTAAATCCATTTAGACCCAACCACATTTTTAGATTCAGCAAACGGGACTAACTCCCAAGTATTATTAGAGATAAGTGCATTAAATTCATCTGCCATAGCCTCACGCCAAATTAAATGTTTCTGAGCCTCAGAGTAACAAGTTGGATCAGGTGCCTAATAACTGTGTTTAATGTAAAAATTGATTTGGGTTTAAAAATACCGGACTTAGCCCGGGTTTGCATGGGATGAATATTAACATGGGGACCAAGGGAGCTTGTGGAGTGAGAGGCGGGTGAACTCGAGACATGGGTTGGAGAACTGGCTATTGAAATGGGCGAAGGCACTACTGATGTGGTCTTGGTGTCGGCAGAAGATGGCGCAGGTGCGGGAGTGGTTTCTGGTTGGGTGGCGGAAGAAAGGGTTGGTGAAGATAGCGAAGTGCTGGTTTGGGTGGTGTCGGGTGCTGTGGTGACCGGGACAGGAGAGGTTGGTGTCGGGTGCTGTAATGGCCGTGAGTGTAGAAGTGGTCCTGCAATGTGTTTGGTATGTGGCATAGGAGGAGGTATAGGGGTACGTATGGTGTTGGGAAGAGTTAATTGAGGAAAGTCAGAGGAAGTGGATGACTCAGAGAAGGAGGATGATAAAGAAGAGAAAGGAAAGTTATTTTCTAGAAACTTAACATGACGGCTGACATAAACTCTACCAGACTTAGGTTCAAGACAACGATACCCTTTATAACCAGATGCATAGCCAATAAAGACACAGTGAATAAAACGGGCTGAAAGTTTATTTGCAGAAGATGCAGAAATATTAGGAAAACATGAACATCCAAACACACGCATAAAGGCATAATCAGGAGATTTTTGAAAGAGTCTTTCATATGGAAAAAAGTTACCAAGCAAGGGAGAAGGTAAACGATTAATAATATATGCAGCAGTAAAAATGGCATCTACCCAAAACTGGCTAGGAATAGAGGCTTGAAGAAGCATAGTCCTAGTAATTTCGAGCAGATGTCGATGTTTTCGTTCAGCCACCCCATTTTGTTGAGGTGTGTCAGGACAAGATTTGCAAAAATAAATTCCATGAGTATCAAAAAATTGCTGCATATTAGTATTAACAAATTCACCCCCTCCATCACTTTGAAAATTTTTAATTTGAGTGGTAAAAAGATTTTCAACTAAAGATTTAAAAGATTTAAAGTGATTAAAAACTTCAGCCTTTGTGCGCATGGGATACAGCCAAGTGTAACGAGAGAAGTCATCAATAAAACAGACATAGTATTTAAAACCTAAATTAGATAAAATAGGAGATTGCCAAACATCAGAATGAATTAATTGTAAAGGCATTGTAGAATTATGACTAGCATCCGTAAAGGGTAAACGTTGAGATTTGCCTAAGCGGCAAGAAATAGAGTCATGAGATAACTTAAAATTACCAGATATATGATGTTGACTACGTAAAGTATTTAAAATAGAATTGCCACAGTGGCCTAATCTATGGTGCCAAAGAGAGCTAGACGAATCAAGAGAAGTCAAAGCAAGCGGTGACTGAGGGCTGAGGTTGACTGGATATAGATGACCTTGACTAGGAGCTCGAAGAAGGATGGTCCCCGTGATTTTGTCCTTAACAAAAAAAGAATTTTTATCAAAAATTACATAACAGTTATTATCAGCACAAAGTTTCTGAATGGATAATAAATTGAATTTAATGTGAGGCACATGAAAAACAGATTTTAACGTGAGGGGACGACCAGAAGAATGTAAATGAACATCTCCAATATTAGCAATGGGAAGTTTAGAACCATTAGCTACACTAACAGAAAGTGATCCAGTATAAACAGATTTATTAACTAAAATACCTTCCGTAGGAGTCATGTGTGCCGAAGCCTCAGAGTCAGGGTACCATAAAGCAGGGTTGGAGTCACCATTGGAAGTTAACAGAGCTGGTGCAGACGGTGGAGCATAACGAGAGGGACACTGAAGTGCAGAATGACCTGCAGAAAAACAAAGCTGACAAACAACAGGTGGTGGAACAGAACCAAGAATTCCCTCTCCTGATGAAAAACCTGCAGAGCTAGTGTGAGTATCATAAGTAAAACAGGGATTAATATTTAAAGTTGACAAAATAGAATTACTTGCAGAACCTGTAGTGTTCCCTTGAGAATTAGGCACCCCCTGAGTTGAAGCATGCTGATGACCGAACCCCTGCTGTCCGAAGCCCTGCTGTCCGAAGCCGTGTTGCGGAGCTTGTGCAGGCTGCTGTGGAGCATAAAACGGCGCTGCCTGGTGCTGATACCCATACGGTGGTCCCCTGCCGCGTCTGCGGCCCTGCCTGCCGCGTCCCCTGCCGCAGCCCCCTCTGCCGCGATTGGCGTAGCCAGCTGGAGGCTGTCCTCCTGCCGCAGCAGCCGCGAAGGCTTGATGTCCAACAGCTGGTTGTTGTTGGCGTTCAGACAAGACCCGTTGCTCCTCCTCCAACAGTCGGGGTTGTAGAATATCATAGGGAAATTGGTCGGGGAATAAAGAGACACTAGTGACAAAGGACCGGTACTCAGGACCCAAACCAGCCAAAATAGCTTGAAGCATCTCTTTACCCGACACATGAGAATTAATTGCCGCAAGGGCATCAACAACAGTTTTAATTTCTCTTAAATAGGATTCCATGGATTGGCTCTCCTTCTTCTTTATATTTGATAATAATCGTTTAAGTTCCATGCATCTGGGTAGACTAGCAGACATAAAGCGAGTCTGAAGTCTAGCCCAGATAGCAGATGAATGTTTAAGGTCATGAACATCGACTAACACATCCCGAGTTAAAGTAGCAAACAACCAACAACGAATTGTTTGATCTACCCGAAGCCAATAATAATATTCTGTATTTGGAACTTGACGATTAAGAAAATCAACTGTATACATCGGGGGTACCTGAATAGAGCCATCCACGATCCCAAGCAGGCCTTGAGAAACCAAGAAGGATTCAAACTGTGTACGCCAGGTGAGATAATCCTCGACTGCCTTCAGTTTAATGGTGATGATTTGAGAGACCGTGGTAATATGGGAAACCGACTGAGCAAGGGCAGACATCGGGGAGCCAAATCCCAGTTGATCAGGCGGCCGAAGAACTCCCGGTGACCCAGAGAACGTAGGGCCGAAGAAAGACGTGACTGTCGGCTACAACACCGTTGGAGGCGGCTGGATAGGGTCTGGCGCAGGCCATGTTTGCTGCGAAGGGAACGACTGAAATTGATGAATGGGCGCAGGCATAGTAAAATTTGGAGGTGGAGGAAAATTGGTGAAAAGTGTTGAGGAAGTCGGCGTCATCACCGGTGATCCGGTGGCGCTCGAGATGGCGGCTGTGACGGCTGGAGGCGTGGAGAAGCCGGGTTGTGCCGTCTGAGGAGGGAGTGATGTGTACGCCGGCGCCTGGGAAGGAGCTGCAGCAGCGGCGGCCGAGCCTATGGCTGAAGAAACCATGGCTGCGGCGCTGGAGTAGGGCGACGTGCTCATGATCGGCACGGAAGTTTAGGAGAGAGAAAAAAAATTTAGGTTAAGGCTCTTGATACCATGTGAGATAATTGGGAAAACCATACTCCAATAGGAGTCCTGGCAGATATATTTATAGTAAAATAAGAGTTGCCAAAATACACAAGGATTCCTAATATATATTAACTATTAAAATATACTTGATTTTGTTTTAAAAAGTTGGGTTAATGCATCAACCCGTGATACAGAAATTCAGTGCATTAGCCCATGTGAATTGAATTTTGAAAAATGCGTCAAACCCAGGGCCGACCATAGAGGCAGGTAGTCTAGACAATTGTTTAGGGCCTCCAAATTTTAGGGGTCTCTAAATTTTAAAATAAGCCAATTAGTATTATGTATGTAAATTCAATTCTAATTATTAATTTTAATTAAACATCAATACCTAATTTAAAAAATCTGCAACCGAATGATTGAAGGAGTTCGAGGGTCGAAGTCCGGAAGAATCGGCGAGTGGTCGGTGACCTGCGTGGTGGCATCTCGACGTCTGGTGCAGATTGCAGCGGCGAGCCGCAAACACTCCGACCTGAAGGCTTCAATTTCAAGTGATCGTGAGACTCCTTCGGTAATCCTAATCGATACAACACCCCCGACTTTAGCTAAGTAGGCCCTTCTGTCTTGAATAACTTTAGTAATGTTATTTTTTTTTTTATTATTTACTTTTAGTTCTTTCGATTTTTCTTTGTTCGACTTATAGTTGGCTAAGGCAGTAGGGCCTAGGGACATAGCCACCTAGGATATATTCTTGGTCCAAAAAAGGTGGAATCTCCCACCCCAGGAGTCCCCCATACTCGACCTGACTTGATTTTTGGGAGGATGTTAATCACGGTGACTCAGTCGGCCCAATGATGATAGGCCTTTTTTCCGTGCGCACCAGAGGCCTAACCTTATTTCAGGTTCTGTGACCTCCACACGGCCGCTGCGGGTTTCGAACCTTGGTTACTTGGTCCAAATTTCCCACCACTGAACCAACTGAGCTACCTGTGCGGGTACCTAGGATATATTCTAAATATGTTGATGTAATGAATAATTGAAATTGTAATTTGTTATTTTGAACTATTTAAATATAACTAATATGTGATTAAAAGAGTCTGTTTAATAATATCCAAATCGGCTGTGTTGGTTGATTTTGTTGAAATTTATGAAATTCTGGCTGAAATGATTGAATTGGTTGATTCTAGTGATTTATGGAAAGAAAATTAGAATATATTTTGCTAATAAAATAAAGAAAAAAGTATACGAAAAACAACTAAAATGATCATCTGTAGTAATTTCAGTCAATACCGTCACAAAAGTAACTTCAACCTTCACTACAGCCAATATCGTAAGAAAAGTAACTTAAACCTTACATTTTCTTATTATGACAAAAGTGAACGTGTAAAATCAAGAGTTACGTGTTTAGCGAAAAAGTGGACTGATAAGTCTGATAAGCCGAAAAACAGGGTCACCGAACGGGCTCTAAATTTATATTTATGAACCATTAATTTATATTTAGTACTTCGTATTATTTTCAATGAAATTATAAGTTTTGTAATGATTAGAAAACAAAAATATGATTCGGGATTACAAAAACAAAGAACAAATTAAGAAAGGATTTGGTCATGAAATCACTTGTTCGCTATATGGATTGATATGTAAGCACAATACCTTCTCCCTCAAATATTGTTGAGAACGAGAGTACGTAAATAGTATATGATACACTTCATATGTAAGTTACTTCTATTTAATTGCTACTATTGTTTATTATTGTTTATATCTTTGTGTTAAATAAAACATATTTAAACAAAATGTCTACATGATTGTCTAGGGCCCCATAATCGCTCTAGCCGGCCCTGGTCAAACCCCTTGTGTTTTAATTAATCATCCATAAAACCCATTTTATGACTAAATTTAATGATTTTGAAATCACTTTTCCTAATATCATGATTGAATATGCAAGTAAATATGTCTGTTGGGATATTGGGCCGCAGGCCCAATACCAGATCCAAGGCCCAATATATCTCGTCCGATAAACGGGCCTAGAATCCAGAAGATGAACAGGCTCATGGAGAAATATGTACTGAACGAGGTTCGGGTCAATCAATGTACTTGGGCCAGATCAATGATGATTCCAACAAGGTCCACTACCCGTTCGGACAGCGGGTAGCCAACAAGTGGCATGGAGCATTTATTGCTAAAGTATGGCGGCAGCAAGTGGGAGTATGGGTTTCCAAGTGGCTAGATAAAGCAACCAATCAACATGAAACACCCCATACCCCCCATTAGTATAAATAGAAGGATTAATTTCATTGTAAAGGGTTAGCTTCTTGAGACTTAAAGCCTAGAATAGATTTATCTCTCTGATTTCTTGTATTAGTCACTATTACGATGTACCGTTCGGGAAGTTTATTGTGTAATCTCCCAATTACTTAATACAAGAGGGCTTTTGAGTATTCGATTATTCATCTTTTATATTTCTCTTTACACGTGATTCTTGACCCATTTTCCTGACATATCCAAAGTTCGTGTTGGGCTTTCGGATCTGCGGGACTAAACCTCAACATTGGCGTCGTCTGTGGGAACCACTGAACAAAAAGTTTCATACTAAACATCAAACTATCCTTAAACATTGTTAGAATCACCTCTCATCACACTAGTGAAGGCTCTGGGAGACGCGGGGAAAGCCGGACCCCCCAAGGGCAATCCAACCGGGGGTCCTACCCACATTTTGATGGGGATTTCTTCATTCCCGAAGCTCTGAGGAGGAACCCCCATGCCATGCGAGATTTAGCTCAGGTCATGCAACACCTTGCGGATGAGCAGAACGGGGGACGATCCAGCTATACGGGGGAAACTAGGTATACCACCCCATCTACGATGCAGTCATTCGAGGACGATACCTCCGATGCAGAAACAACCATGGCATCGAATCAGTCACGAATCCATCGGGGAGAGCGCAGCAGAGCTCATGCATCCGGGGGCAGGCATCATACTTCTAGCGACCACACCCCAACCGGGTCCCGGGCCAGAGGAGATACGCCGGTTGGCCACCATTTCCGTTATGGAGAACATAACAACACGCGATTCAGATAGGGACGTCAGAATCAGAGAACAACCTCGCCGGAAGGAAATCGGGAGTTTGTTAACCTGGGAACTCCACCTCCACCTCCCCTAACGGCCCAAGAGGAATAAATGGCCGAAATGAGGAGGCAAATGAATGAAATGAGGGACCAAATGAACAGGACGCCTCTACAACCTACCCCAGTGTGGGTTGGTATCACTTCCCCCTTTATCCGAGAAATAATGCAGGCTGAAATCCATAGGGATGCCAAACCATCGACCGGTCAAATATATGACAAGGCGGGAGATCCCCACAGGCACTTGAGGAGTTACCAAGGGGGGCTTATGTTATTAGGAGCATCAGAGGCGACCATCTGCCGACTTTTCTTCATCACACTAAGGGGACCTGCCTAGGAATAGTTCGAGACCCTGCAGCCCGGATCGATCGGCAGCTTTACCGAATTATCATCTTTGTTCCTGGCCCAGTTTGCCTCCAGTGCCACCCCAAAATAGCATTTCAGTTACCTCACCAATGTCAAGCAGGGCCCGAAGGAGACCCTAAACCAATTCCTGAAAAGATGGAGGGATGAAACCCTGAAAGTTGGGAACATGACGGATGATACAGCCATCACTCTGTTTACTAACGCTCTCCGAATGGGTGAACTGTATAAGGATCTGAAGAAGAATCCAGGCACAATGTATTCTGAAGTGCTGGAAAGATCCAGAAAGCATGCGGCTCTGGAGGAAGAGATCATGATCAGGGATAAGGTAGCTACACCCCCTGCCCCAACAAAATTGGCCTATCGACTGGGTCCTATCCCAGCGGCCGCTCTTCCTCCAATTAAAGCCAAGACGAGTTACCCCTTTGGTCCTTTCTGTTCCGACCATTTATCAGAATGAGAGGGATAACATTCCCCCCGATTGACTCCAAAAATTACATGGGGGCATATGAGAATGCCTTTTGTAAATACCACAACAGGAGGGGTCACTCCACCCAATCCTGTCGGGCATTACAGATAGCAATTGAGGAATTGATCCAGAAGGGTCATCTGGGTAAATATGTGAATAGAGACCCGAATGCGGTGGGCGTCATGAAGCCATTCGAAAGACCAAACAGCTGGAGGCAGGACGATCAGCGTGATGCTCACCCCAGAAATGATGTTTATAATCCTCCCAAGGATGAACCAGAAGGTTCGGGGGAACCCGGGTAAAACATCCAGAATGGAGGTGAAGGTTATATTTGGGGGTGGGGAAACAGGTGACTCGAACGCCGAACGGAAGAAGTTCGTACGAAGCTTGTACGTGGGCTCTATAGACACGCCACCCCAGAAGAAAGGAAGGATGGACCCAATCACATTTGGGCCTGCAAACTTGCCCAACTCACCAAGTCCACACAGGGACGAATTGCTGATCAGCATGTGCATAAACAATGCTTTGATCCGCCGCGTGTTGATAGATACCGGAAGCAGCGTGAACGTATTGTACTTACAAACGTTCAAAAAAAGGGCCTACAGAGAAGCCAACTGAATCACTTGAGGACACCGCTCGCGATCACAGGGAATTGCATTGAAGCTGAAGGCACGATCCAATTGATGATTGAAATTGGTTATGAAACGCACAGGGCATCGGTCCGGATGACGTTCATGGTGGTGGACATTAAATGTGCCCACAACGCCATTTTGGGCCGACCGGGATTGGAAGATCTGGAAGCAATAGCCTTTGTCTGCCACTCGTGTATCAAATTCCCAACAGATACTGGGGTTGGGGTGGCCAGAACTGATCCAACAACAACCCGAACATGCTATCGGGAAGCCTTGAAGTATATGAATGCCCGAGGAATGCGGGTTAACAACATTGAGGTTTAATCTCACCGAGCAGAGTTTGAGTCACATCCCGAGCCTGCTACTCTCTTAGAGCAGATTGACATTGATTCTCCCCTCAATTGACAAGTGGCGATCGGGGTGGACCTGGAAGCCAGAATTCGGGAAGGTGTTATCAGGGTCCTGAGGAAGTTCCAGATATTATTCTCTCGCAGTCTAGAAGACATGTCTGATATTGATCCAGACATAATCTGCCACAAATTGGCCGTTCGGCCTGATGCCAAACCAATTCAGCAGAAGAAGAGATATCAAGATGCCGAACGATGAGATTTCACTAAGCAGGAGGTTGTCACCCTGCTACGGATCAAACACATCCAGCCAGTGATTCATGTGGAATGGTTGTCGAACGTGGTACTAGCACCAAAGGGGTCCACCTGGAGAATGTGTGTAGATTACTCTGATTTAAATAAAGCCTGCCCAATGGATCCCTATCCGGTACCGCGAATTGACCTTTTGGTAGATGAAACGGCTGGATGTGAATTATTCAGTTTCATGGATGCCTTCCGGGGATATCATCAAGTCTTTATGCACTCGGATGATGCGGAGAAAACGGCATTTGTCACTTCAGATGGCGTATTTTGCTACATCGTGATGTCGTTCGGGTTGAAGAACGCCATGGCTACCTTCCAAAGAATGACCGGGATACTTTTCAAGGAGGTATTGGGGGTAACAATGGAGGCTTATGTTGATGACATTCTGATCAAAAGCCGGAAGAAAGAGGACCACGTCCCGGACATGGAAAAGGTGTTCAGGATAATGCAAAAAGCCAACATGAGGCTAAATCCCAAGAAATGTGCCTTCGCAGTTAAGGGGGGCAAATTCTTGGGTTATATGATGAGTGAAAGGGGTATTGAGCCTAACCCAGAAAAGGTAAAGGCAATCATGGATATGGAAGCTCCAAGGAACTTGGAGGTTCAGAGATTGACTGGCAGATTGGCAGCCTTAAACAGGTTTTTGTCCAAACTTGCCGACCGAGCAATCCCATTCTTCCAAATAATGAAAAAGGCCAATCCCTTTGAATGGACTGCCGAATGCCAAACGGCCTTCGAGGAGTTCAAATTGTATCTATCTTCTCCTCTGGTCTTAACAAAAGCTGAACCAGGGGAACACCTATATATGTACCTTGCCGTGGCCGATCTGGCCGTAAGTTTAGTGTTGCTAAAAGAAGAAGATGGCATCCAGCGTCCCATTTATTTTGTGAGTAAAGCCCTGAACGGGCCGGAAACTAGGTACACCCTGATGGAGAAAACGGTATTGGCCCTAATAGCATCCATCAAACGACTGACACCATATTTTCAGGCACATCCAATAACCGTGTATACAACTCAGCCGTTAGCTACCATCTTGAGAAATCCAATGGCTAGCGGGCGCATTACAAAATGGAGCCTCCTGATCGGGCAGTATGAGGTGGACTTTAGACTTCGACCCACTATCAAAGGCCAGACATTAGCAGATTTTATAGCAGAATGTACCGCTCGGCTTTCGAAAATTGATAAGTGACTGGTGGGAGATGTACGTAGATGGGGCATCAAGCGTTAAGGGTTGTGGGGGTGGAGCCGTGATCACTTCACCAGAAGGGTTTAAAGCATACTACTCCATCCATTTTGACTTTAAGGTAATCATCAATGAGGCCGAATATGAAGCTCTCATTGCAGGGTTAAAGTATGCAAAGGCCCTGGGCGCCGAGTGGCTCAAGGTCCGGTCAGATAGCCAACTAGTGGTCCACCAAGTGAATGGCTCGGCCGAAGAAAAAGAAGAAAGGATGAAAGCCTACAAGGAATTGGTCGAGGAACAATTCAGAAAATTCGAACAAGTGGTACTCGACCAGGTTTCAAGAATAGAAAATCATGAGGCAGATATCTTATCCAAATTGGAGAATGCAGCTTTCGATGATCGGGCACAGATGATCCCAGCTCATATCCAACGTTTTGCTCATCCGGAAACCCTAACAACACCAGCAACTATGATCCTCCAAGTAGAAGCTATCTCTTATGTCGTTCCCAGTTGGGTCACGGATATGACCAACTACCTAAAGGACGGGACCCTCCCAGAAGACAAAAATTCAGCATATAATATGAAATGCATTCAGAGGAGGGCTTCCATGTTCAAACTGGTGGACGGACACCTATACAAGAAGACATTCGGTGGACCATATCTAAAGTGCCTACCACCTGGTCTAGCAGCGGCGGTAATGGAAGAAATTCACGAAGGTATCTGTTCTAGCCATCAGGGGCCTAAAACATTGGCAAGAAAGATCATCTTGCAGGGGTACTACTAGCCAACAATTCAACAGGACTGCTTTGCTCATACCAGAAAGTGCAAGGTTTGCTAGTTGTATGCACCAGTTCCCGAACAGCCAGCTACTTTCTACACCCCAATGACAATTGCTCTTCCATTTTCCAGGTGGGGGATCGACTTGCTAGGGCCCTTACCTACTGCTCCCGGAGGACTTAAGTACATCATCGTCGGGATAGATTATTTCACCAAATGGGTTGAGGCCGAATGTAACACCCCGGCCCCCATAGGACCCGAGGTAGTTACTCCAGACCTCTAGTACTGTCCTCACAAACCGCCACTAGCCTTTTCCGCGCACTTTGTCCTCACTCATGCGCGCCCTGAGAAACTTCCCAGGGGGTCACCCATCCCAAGACTACTCCCGTGCAAGCACGCTTAACTTTGGAGTTCTTGACTAATGAGCTCCCTTAAAAGGAGATGCACCTTGTTTGTATGAGTAGTACTATTAATCCTCTTAAATTAATCTCGGGTATTACAATCACCCCCACTTAGGAACGCAACGTCCTCGTTACGCCCATAAACCAATCTCAATCATATCCTAGAATCTTTTCCCCTGCTAAGTGCCCGCCCGATATCTAACGGATCATCACACTGTCGCAGGGTTGCTCTGATACCATTTGTAACACCCCGGCCCCCATAGGACCCGAGGTAGTTACTCCAGACCTCTAGTATTGTCCTCACAAACCGCCACTAGCCTTTTCCGCGCACTTTGTCCTCACTCATGCGCGCCCTGAGAAACTTCCCAGGGGGTCACCCATCCCAAGACTACTCCCGTGCAAGCACGCTTAACTTTGGAGTACTTGACTAATGAGCTCCCTTAAAAGGAGATGCACCTTGTTTGTATGAGTAGTACTATTAATCCTCTTAAATTAATCTCGGATATTACACCGAACCACTGACAAGTATCACAGATTTCAAATGCCAAAAGTTCGTCTGGCAGAACATCATTTGCCGATTTGGTCTCCCTGAACAGATCATCACAGATAACGGCAGACAATTCGTGAGCAGGAACTTCGAGAATTATTTAATCAAATGGGGGATCAAAACATTCCAGAGCATCTGTAGCATACCCTTAGGCAAATGGCCAAGTAGAAAATATGAACCGTACCATTATGGATGGTATGAAGAAAAAACTATAGCAGTGTTCCTCATCATGGCCAGACCAATTGAATTACATCCTATGGACGTACAGGACAACACCCCGAACGGCCACAGGAGAGACTCCGTTTGCCCTTGCCTATGGATTCCAGGCTAAAGTTCCAACAGAAATTCTAGTTCCCACACACCGAACGGTGCATTATGACCCCGAACGCAATGAGGATAATCTACGGGCCGAACTGCACTTCATAGAGGAAAGAAGGGATCTAGCTGCAATATGGATGGAGGAATACCACCGAGCGACAAGAAGATACTTCGACAAACAAGTAAAAATCCGATCAATCGAAGTAGGAGACTTGGTTCTAAAAAAACGGGAAAAGAGCAAACCTCTCGAAGGTGGAGAAATGGCACAAAATTGGGAAGGCCCTTATCAGGTCTACAAAAAATATGCTTCAGGAACGTTCGGTCTACAATCTACCGAAGGCCGACCGGCAGGGACATGGAATGTAGAGCATCTGAGGAAATTTTATCAATAAAAACGGCTGTTGCCACCTCTTAAAGAAATAGGAGAGGGAGATATAACTTCCAGAACGTTTGATCTCAGCTTTTGACACGTCAAATCATCCCGGATGACCGAATGACGAACGTGTTAACAGTTTGGAGGGAGCCATCATCTCAACTAACAGAATTTGACTCAATCAAAATGGCTTGGAGAGGATGTCAGAACCGTGAGAGTCTCATCTCAGCTTTTAACATGTAGAATCATTCCGGACGACCGAATGAAGAACGTGTTAACAGTTTGGAGGGAGCCATCATCTCACCTAACAGAATTTGACCATGGGATTACGAACGGATAAAGGGATCAAAACGGCTTGGAGATGGTGTCAAACCCATAAGTATGGACGAGCTGAACGACGTTCGGTAACATGGATTGTCGTCCGGGAGATCGGAACTATGGTTTTAAAATCTCGCCTCAGTCATTAACTTGATTTGGAAATGAATCTCCATTTTAGCTATAGGTAAGATACGACCCGATCCGGGGATCTTACTTATAGTTTGAAGATGGTCATCTCAAACCCCTAATAAGGATGATTCGGATCAGAAAAAACCGGACGGACTACATCGGAATTTTGGGTTTGGAAGATAGAGAGTCTCATCTCAGCTTTTAACACGTAAAATCATTCCGGATGACCGAATGACGAACGTGTTAACAGTTTGGAGGGAGCCATCATCTTAGCTAACAGAATTTGATTCGATCAAAACGGCTTGGAGAGGATGTCACAACCAGAGAGTCTCATCTTAACTTTTAACACGTAAAATCATTTCGGATGACCGAATGATGAACGTGTTAACAGTTTGGAGGGAACCATCATCTCAGCTAACAGAATTTGACTCGATCAAAATGGCTTGAAGAGGATGTCAGAACCAGAGAGTCTCATCTTAGCTTTTAACACGTAGAATCATTCCGGATGACTGAATGACGAATGTGTTAACAGTTTGGAGGGAGCCATCATTTCAGCTAACAGAATTTGACTCGATCAAAACGGCTTGGAGATGATGTCAAAACTATAAGTATAAACGAACCGAGCCACGATCGATAATCCTAAAAATGGAGGAACCAGGAGTTCGGGTTTGGAAGAAAAATGCAATGAGATAACAACATTGAGTAAAGAATCAAGTTTTATTCTTCGGCACTACTGGCCGGAACATACAAAGGAATTAAGAGTAAAGCTACAAAGACAAAAAAGCTACTCTATTGGATGATCCTCGGTCGGGGAAGTTAGAGGTTGAGAGCCTCCAGCCTGCGCCGCATCATCATAAACTACCTTCTGTCTTGTATCCATAACCCGATCATAGGTGTTCCCAAACAGGTCATCAAACCCCAAATCATCAGGATCGAACGGCTTGGGGGAAATGTTCCATGATCAGATCAAGATTCCTGTCGAGAAGCAGATCCTGACTTTGCTTGACAGTCTTCTCGGTCAGGACATCCAAAAAGGATTTCCCTTCAGGCGTACTATCCAGGAGCTTGATCCCCGACTTGATCGGATCCTCACTCTCACGAGGAAATTGGCCAAGATGGGGCCCCAAGAATTGTCGAGCGGTATTCTGCAGAGCAACATCCAGGCCTTTACCACGTTGATAATCAATCACTCTCTGGGTGGTGATCCTGGAGGTATCAGCAATGTAAGGAACGGGAGGATGTTCTCCCTGAACCTTCTCAAACTTTACGCCAACAGTTTCGGCTGCCTTTACCTTGGCCCTGAGATACTTTACGGGAGGATCACGATGCCAGATCCTCTCCTCCATTTCAGCTAGTTCGGCCATTGCTCTCTCACCCTTTTTTAGACGATCCTGCATATCTTTGATCAGCTTACGGGCAACAGATAAAAGCATCTGACCTTCATCCCGATCGCTGGCTAGACGCTTCATCTCCTGCTCGGCTGCTAGGAAAGCCCGATGATAGTATACGCCGGCCTACGAACAGTAACAACAGAGTCAGATAAGATCTAAAAATCGAAAAATATGTAAACTAAAGGATATTTTGAAGGGTCCATACCTTGAGAGTCTCCAGGTGACCTGCCTCGACCAAGTCAGAGCAATGGGTCAGAGTAGAAAAACTGGGAGAAGCTTTTAATGAAGTACTACACCACATAGAGGCTGGTGTTTGCCCGAACAGGTACCTTCCCTCTGCCCGGGGGCCGAGATTAGAGAATTCCACAAACATCCGATCATCGAACGACATATTTGTAAAAACTGGATTCTTGGGCTGAGGGAGAACAGGTCTTATCGGCTCAACCTCTGGACCGGTCAAATCAACAACGTGATCGACCGGGATAAGCTGGCTACCATCATCTACCCGACGTTTCTTCCGGGCTTGTTCAACATTTGTATGATCGGCAACCATTTTTTCCTTGCCTTTTCCAGAGGAGGCAGTCAGAGTGGTGGTAGAGATGGGATGCTGAACGGGAATAGGCGGTATCACACCTGCAAAGGAGGAAATAAAAGATAAGGAATAGAGTGGAATGAAGATCGATCGAGTTAAAAACAATGAACTTACCGATCCCAACAGTTAGCAGCTTGGAAGGAGTAATAAAACCCCGAAGACTCCGAGTTCCTCCCAGACGCATAGATTCAGCTTGAGAACGCAGAACGACATCTAATCCGGGCTCAGAATCCTGAACAGGATAAGCATTCCATCGATCAGGAAATGGAAGTGAAGCACCCATACGGACAAAGAGGAACCGTTCCTCCCAATCAGCCGGTGGTGTAGGGTTCTCCGTGAACAACCGACGATCAACTCGGGCCACCAACTTCAGATACCCAGTGGTCCAGTAGGGCTGATAGCAGTAGTGGTACAAGAACAGATCAACACTAGGAGCAATATCAAGTCCGTGACAACGGATGATGAAACCGTTCAGGATGCGATAGGTGCTGGGCACGAATTGAGCAGGGAGTACATAAACCGACACAAGAACTCCATAATGAATGGATGCAGAGGGAAACGAAGCCCAACAATCAAGGCATCAAAATGCACAAGCACGTGCCCCGGTCGGTGCCTCATGGGATGCCTAATGAATCCAGCATAAAACTCCCTAGACGGAGGTAAAAGTTGGCGAAGTTGCCGTTCGACGTCTTTAGGAAGGCGTTGCCGTTGTTTACGAATACGGGTGAAATGCAAAGGAATGCGGGGGTACCCATTCGGGCATTCCCTTGTTATATATTTTAAGATCATCTCCTGAAAGACATCTGTCATCTAGAGGGTGTTCGGATCTTTTGATACGGGAGGATTAGTAGAAATGGGTGTTTGGGAAGATGAGCCCTCGGCCTTGCTAACAGCAGTGCTTCCTCTAGGACGACGAATGAGATGCATATCTTCGGATTCTGAGCTGGAACAGAATAACATAAAAGGGCACCGGTAATTCAAGAGAGCCTCAGAACTCTAGAGAGAAAAAGCTTAAAGAAAGAGAAGAGAAGATTGAAGAAGCAACAGAAAAAGTGAAAAGGGAGCACCTCTATTTATAAGTAAAGATGTCGTCCAAAACCCTAACCCATGACAAACACGTGGCAGAATATGGTTGCGCGAAATTAGGGCGCATTTGTGGAAATCTAGCATGTACCCCGAACGATCAATAAGTGATTCATAAGGAACGGGTTAACAGTTTTTAGGAAACCATCATAGAGACACCAAACGATGAACATATCACGGGGCATCCCGGACCAAGGTTGACATAAGCCGTATGTTTGGAGCAAGTATCTCAAGATAGTCCGAACGGGTAATATTTGAGGAACAAAGGATGAAGAAAATATCAGCAGGTTGGAGAAAATAACCGATTCAAAGATGATGTCAAAACAATAGAGAAAAAATAAAACGACTTTTGAAAACCAAAATAATGAGTTGGTAAAGGTCTATATAATGAGTTGGTAAAGGTAATGGGCAACAAACAACCCGAACAGGAGGTCCTATCAACAGTTAGGTAGGGCGAATGGAGCATTAGAAACTAAAAGGCTCGAGAAACGACTAAGTCCTACAGAACTGTTTGAAGCCCGAACGGTAAGCCAAATGACAAGGAACACGGGAAAGGGCCGAGTCCAGGTGAATTGTCGGAAGCCCGAACGGTGGTACAAAGAATGATAAAAAACTGAGGGTAAGAAAAATTGTTGTCCCATGAAACAGACCGATTACCGACAGGTAAAACAAGAAATTGATAAAGACAAGAAAGATAATAAATAAAGCATTGAGCAAAAAAGGTTTCAGATATATTCATCGGCTCTACTGGCCGGGAAGTACAATGATCATATGCCGAAAAAGGAGAAGGGGGAGGAAATTACAAATACTAAAAATACTTGATAAAAATTATTGTTCGGTGGCCTCCTTATCACCATCATCATCTTCATCCTCATCCAAGCCAGAAGGGGGTTCAGGCTCTCTCCCCGCTTCATGATCCGCGGCCCATTGCAGGTCCCTTTGGTATTTGTCAAATTGGGCCTCAACGATGGGGACCGAGGGAAGATCGGCAAGCTCGACTGGCCTCCCTAGTGTTTCTTGAAGCTTGGTCACGAAGGGGGCTAGGATATGCTGGCAGCCCATCACATAAAGGGATTTCTCCAAGGAGTCATTAAAATGTTTACCCCGGGGATCCTGATCGAGCAGCTTCACCCCTTCTTGACGTCGGACATCACCCCGAGGGAATTGATCGAGACAAGCCCCAAAATTGGCTGGCAGATGTTGTCGGGCGTATTCCTCCTTGATAGCAGTAAATTCATCGGAGGATTTAAATATATCCCGAACGGTGGACAGATCCACATTAATTTCAGTAGGACCGTCCGAGATGCGGGGAGCCGTTTCTGCGAACTTAACCAGAACGGGCTCAGCCGCAGAAACTTTAGCCTGGGCAGTGTAACACCGTCCCCAAATAATATTTACTTCTTAGTAAATAATGTATTAAACCTTATGTAATGATCAATGAATTTATGAAGTTGTAAATTTTTATTAATTCTTTCACGTGAATAGTAAATTGAATGTGGGGCCCGCATCGAGAGCGGGGACCATCCGATAATCCCGGGACCATACATTATATTCATCTTGGTCTAGATGATATTTATATGGTGGTGGACATTTTAGTTGGGCCATAGGAAGCGCATAGGGTTGACCCGTCGGTCAAACGAGGCTCAATTACCGGTATTGGTAATTTATTAGATAACAGCCCGAAACGGAATTCGGAGGCTCCTAAATTACAAAGGAGGAATGTATATTCATTATAAGAGTCCATAATGATGGAAAACACATAATATATCTTATTTGACCCGATAAAATGAAATACAATTAAAACAGTCCGAAAAATACAACTTTCGGGACCGATTGTACACTTCGGGACAAAAGGGTTGACCTCCCACATGTGTGGTGGCCAACCCACGAATTTAGACACTCAATTAAGAGGGTTGGCCGGATGGGGGGATGGGAGTGCATGGGAGGGGAGTGTGAAAGGAGAGGAATGACATCAAAGGTACAATAGGGGACCCATCCCCACATTATTTTGAGAGAAAAGCCAAAGAAGCTATCTCCTCACTCACCCACTCCATTATTTTCGGCTAAGCTACCAAAAGAGGAGGAAAAGGAAGCTCTCAAGCCTTCCTCCATTGCTGCAACTCGAGCTCAAACAAAGGTGGCCCAAGGAAGAAGATTATAGGAGGAAAAAGCTAGGAAAAAGTGTGAAAATTAAGGTAATAACCTTATCATAACTTTTCCCTTATTTTTCTTCTATCATATGAGATAAATATCATATGGAGGACCCTTAGGATTGTTCTACATGGTATGAGTGTGGAATAATGGGTTGGAAGGTAGTTCTAAGTCCGAGAATGGACTTAGAAGCGAAAACGACCGGTTCGCCGGAAAATAACCTTTTAAAGGTTATTTGTATTGATATGAGTTTTGTGATGATAAAACCATGTTAGGAGCTTAACTAAGGTGTTTCTAGAGTTCGCCGGACTTCGCCAGAGTTTCGCCGGAGTTTCGCCGGAGTTTCGCTGGAGTTTCGCCGGAGTTCAACCGAAGAGCGTAGAACACGCTATAACTCATTTAAGGTGAGTGGACGGCTTAATATCTTATAACTTTTGGGTTAATTATGAGATTACCTAAATAAATGTTATATGTGTTCATAATTATGTTTAAAAGGTATTTAAATATGTGATTAGCCAACATGGTTAAGTTTGTATGAAAGGAATTAATTGTTTATGCATGAAATATGTTATGAGGAATTATATAAAATGCATGTTTGCTTGAAGTGTAAGAGGAGCAAAAATGAACATTATTAACTTAATTATATGATGATTAAGTTGACACGTATAAGGTTTGAAATGGCGGTCAACAAAAACGTTGACCGATGGATAATGGATTAATTAATACCGGATGGTATTAGTTAATTATGAAGTTATATAAATGCATGACTTTGCATGGATTGTGATACATAAGCTTTATGTATTGATTTAGATATGAATGAATAATTATGATATAGATCCTATCTAGGTTGATAGGAGGTTGATCATAGGATTATAAATTGGTGGAGGACCCTAGGACTTAAAGTCCTTAACACTCATATTTTGGTGGAGGACCCTAGGACTTAAAAGTCCTTAACACTCATATTTTGGTGGAGGACCCTAGGACTTAAAAGTCCTTAACACTCATATTTTGGTGGAGGACCCTAGGACTTAAAGTCCTTAACACTCGGATTATAAATTCGTGGAGGACCCTAGGACTTAAAGTCCTTAACACTCGGATAATAAATTCGTGGAGGACCCTAGGACTAAAAGTCCTTAACACTCAAATAAAAATTTGGTGGAGTACCCAAGGATTTTGATTCTCAAAACTCATAGATTATGATATTGAAGTATGGACAAGGAGGAGTCCTATACACTCATAGGCATATGGGTGGGTTGGGGTTTTTAGTCAAGGATATTGACTATTAATATTTTCCCAAATAAAATGGTGATCTACGGATCAGGTATTTTCCAAGTGTATATGTACTACTAAGTATTTCTTAACTTGGGGGAAAAGACTATTTACATAAGTATCACCCTATGTTTGGGTCTTATACTTGAAATGCTAGTTATTCTATATTTAGCCTGCTACTCGCTCGGTACTTGTACTGACCCCTTCGGGCGGCCCCACCATTTCAGGTTGAAGTTAAGGCTTGTCATCTACACCTTTGCACGGGTGAAGAGAATCCAGAGGAAGACGTGGTTCGTGCTCCCTCTACTATTTCAAAAAATAAACTATGCTCATGGATACTTTTGTATTAATACATTGTTTTGGCCTGCGAGCCTACGTTTGGCCATGTGTGGCCCATGATTAATTGTTGAATATTTCCGCTATTCAATTAATCTAAACTGTGATGTTGTTGTGTATGTTTACTACTGAGTATGGATATATTATGTTCATGGACGCCTTGTATGATTAAGACACGTTGACTTGCGAGTGACGTCACTTGATCATACGGCGGTTGTACACGTGCCTAGATGCGGTGTGGGGCGTGACAGGCAGTGGCCAGTTGAACTCGAAGCCCCCCCACGTCATTCTCAAGTTTCTGCCTCTCCTCAGAAAAGGCCCTCCGTTCAGCCTCCAGAGTTGCGAGGGCAGCGGCAGTATTTTGCTCCGCGGAGGTTTGGGCGATGATCACGTCCCGTTCCTTGGCCAACCGGGCCTCCCTCAGCTGCAAGCTGTATAGCCTAACCTACAGAATTTCGTTCGAGGAATGAGATAATGTAGAACAAAGGTTAACATATCAAAAAAGCAAAAAAAAAGTACCTTCAAGGCTGCTAAGGCCAAACATTCCTCCGACTGCTCGACCGGTAGTTTGGGAACATCAAAGTTGTTGAAGAATGCAGAGGTTGATCAGATTTGACTCGCCGAACAGCCAGCCTTCTCTACAATTTCATGAACCGGATCTGCTAGTGAGATCCGGTCGACCTGGCCAGAAAGGTGGACGAAATGAGTGCCACCCGTATCCTGGTTAGCATCCTGAGCAACCTGAAAGTGGCCAGTGAAGTTATGCAGCTGATCGGACCCAAACCGATCGTCAATCAGCATATGTTCCAGCTGATCCTGAGGAGGAACCTGCTGAATGGGCTCAGGCTCCTGAACAGGTTTAGAAGAGCCTGCCTCTTGAGTTGGCCTTGGGTTTTTTTCTGGCCTTCTTCCTTTTCCCCACACCACCAGCTGCTAACACGCGACTGTTATCCATTGGAGCGTCGGGATTGGGAGCTGAAAAATGACAAAGGAAAATATTAGTACCGAGCGGTCTTATCACGTGGGAAACAAAGGAGACAAGAACGTTTCTCGCACGGGAAGGACCGCCCGGCCCATGGCACTTGGTTTCCAGTCAAGTAAACCCAAGAATACGGATAGTACCTATCCCGGCTTTAATGAGCTGGTCAGGAGTCAGGTACGTTATGATATTGCAGGTCTTGGGCTGGAACAATTTCGTAGAAATTTAAAAAAGAAACAAAAAAGGAGGCAAGGGGAATCTAAGCCCAGCCTTAACGGAGTCCAAGTGGACTACGACCATCCCAGGGAGATGGCACATTGGGTGAAGCCCAGTCCGCAATCGGAAATTTACTGGGTCTGGAATTTGGGCCGGAATTTGGGCCCTATTATGAGAAGTCAACTTCTGCCGCCTTTCCCTAATTAGCCTTAGGTCAATCTTGTAGCGAGGAACGTCGCCCGAGGGTCCAGCCGCCATGGAAGCAAGTTCGTCACCAGATTGTGTATCGTCGGAATCATCATCGGTAGAAGAAGAACCGGCGGAAGAATCCTCTGCCTCTGCCCTATTTCCTTCCGCCGCCTCACTGGTGCCTTCAACAAAGGGGACGGGTATAACGTCCACTACGGTGACATCTTGATTTTCCCCTTGAGAAGCCATTCCCGAATCAGAGGAGCAAGATTGAGGACACATATCGATCGAGGCAGAAAAGTGGAGGAGAAAAGGTAAGGAACGAAGAATACTTGAACTCAAAAAACAAAGCTTGAAGAAGCTGGAGAGAAGGCAGAACAAGGGCTCGAAGGAAATATGAATTCAAAACCCTTGTCCAAGGATTTCAAGGCCCATTTATAGCCTGACAGGCGCCGAATTAGTAACCAATCAGAAGAAGACACGTCACCTAGACTATTTGAAAAGACACGTGTCACACAGGAGATCAAGGGCCAGTAATCATGACGATAATGGAAAAAATCAAACGACAGCCGCAAGAAAGGTACTAATCATGACATGGGGAACCAGCGAATTCTGGATCACGATCGTCATTCGGCGTGTAAATTTTTTACTTCCCAATGCACTCACTACCGTTCGAGACATCGGAAGTGGGGGACTCGTGTTGGGATATTGGGCGACAGGCTCAATACCCGGATCCAAGGCCCAATATATCCAGTCCGATAAACGGGCCCAGAATCCAGAAGATGAGCAGGCTCATGGAGAAATATGTACCGAACGAGGTTCGGGTCAATCAATGTACTTGGGCCAGATCAATGATGATTCCAGCAGGGTCCACTACCCGTTCGGGCAGCGGGTAGCCAACAAGTGGCAGGGAGCATTTATTGCTAAAATATGGCGGCAACAAGTGGGAGTATGGGTTTCCAAGTGGCTAGATAAAGCAACCAATCAACATGAAGCACCCCATACCCCCCATTAGTATAAATAGAAGGATTAATTTCATTGTAAATGGTTAGCTTCTTGAGACTTAAAGCCTAGAATAGATTTATCTCTCTGATTTCTTGGATTAGTCACTATTACGACGTACCATTTGAGAAGTTTATTGTGTAATCTCCCAATTACTTAATACAAGAGGGCTTTTGAGTATTCGATTATTCATCTTTTATATTTCTCTTTACACGTGATTCTTGACTCATTTTCCTGATATATCCAAAGTTCGTGTTGGGCTTTCGGATCTGCGGGACTAAACCTCAACAATGTCAAAATCTCTAAATCATACAAAAACGTTAATCATTTTTCTTTTATTTGACAATTGAATTTTTTCATAGAAGAGATTATTAAAAGACAATGGGGCTTGACACATTTATTAAATCACAAGGGGGCTAATGCGTCAAATTTCCATATCAAATGAGGTTTGGTTCTTTAAACCCTGAAAAGTTCTGCATTATGTTTGGTCACATTTCTATTAAACAAAAGTAGCAAAATATATGTCGAATACTCCATTCATTCTTTAAGACCTGTCACTTTGGATTTAAATGGAGATATTATAAATGCAGTAGTGATTAATAATTAGGTAACCAAGTGGTCGGTAGTGAGGCGCGGCTAGGGTTTAGCCAGTGATCAGTTTGGGGTCGACGATTTCCCAATCGCTCAACATTTCGTGTACACGGCGAAGATTATGTTGATGAAATTGGCCGGATAAACCTGCAAAAAAGCGTTAGAAAATAATATAGCTCGAGTCGTGTAAACGCTGTCCTCAAGAACGTATTTTTGACTAGTGAAAATCTTTCCCCAAGATAAAACGAACTCTTCGGCGTAAGCCGGTAACAGAACAACGAGAGTGAAAATTATATTAATCCAGCAGAGTAAAAATATTGGAGGATGCTTAGCTCAAATTAATCTTTATATTTCATTCAGCAAGCTATCTTGGCCGAACGTATATATTTATATGCAAGTGAAAGTTGCTGGCCAGATTAGAAACAGATGGAATTTAAAACATCTTGATGTTTGTATTTTCAACAACATTGAGTAACGTTCTATGCATTAAAAAATTATAAACGTTAAGCACAGAATATTTAAAGCTCAAAAACCGTTTCATATTGAAGTATTAGTTAAACAGGCTAACATTAGTATATTCATATTATTAACCGTAAATAATAGTGCTATGGACCTCCAACCATGCAAGCAACGTATAACATGTTTAGAAGAGCTAGACATAACAAAGTTATTTTACTTTAAATTAGTCAAATTAAAGTTTCCTAGCATTATTACTAATGAAGGAAGACAAAACATTTTTAATACCCCGTAAATAATTTAATAGTAATATTTTATTCATTTGAAATACTTTTAATATTTTCCAACAATCCCTCACATATTTCAAATGAATATTTTGAGAATTCGAAAATAATTTAGAAAATTTCTGTTGGATTAAAAGAATGAGACTTTAAGTTTGGTGTCCGTAGACTATGAACCAAACCGAGACGATTAAGTCTTAATAAACCGAGCTTTTGGTGAAACGTATATTTTCTTGAATCAACAAGTTACTATTGGTAAATCGGGGTCTTAACGGTCGTGTCTCACCCTGCACAATGTCTCGTTATTACGCCGTTGTGCGGCGTAAGGCCATGTGCGTGCTTGGTGTTCATGAGTTCTCTGGGAGTTTTGTCATGCTTCATAGAGGCGGCCACACCTCACACTCATATAGGTGATATCATCAAGTGTGTCCGCTTTTGCACACCACCCTAAAATTAAGGGTTATGATAATCATTAAAAGCTTTTAGCTCATCCTCTCAAAGAATGTTGTTTATAGCATATATCTCACATCATGAAAATGAGCAATATTAGTTAGACTAACAGAACTAAATGGAAGATTTTTTTTTTGGACCAAGACGGCTTAAATTGATATCAAAGCATTCAGCAAGGGAACAAGACGATAAAAGGACCACATCCAACCACCGACCCTCGAACCAGACTTAGGCAATCACCCTAGAAAAAGCAATATGGCTCGCTGATCCTATAATGGGTCTAAATGAGCCTACCTTGGTTAGAGGAAACCCCTCATCACCCCAACCTAATGCAAGAGTTTGTCTGAAAAAAACATAGCAAAAAATAACAACGACAGTCTGATCAAAATAAAGTAGTGGGAATTCAGCTGCATCCACACGCAACTGACCAACAATTTTCGATCTTCCGTATCCTGGGACAACCTTCATTCCTTTGGTGGCGGATCTAGAAACCTAGACCCGCTCCTGCTCCGTTTTTTGAGAGGTCCATTGCCATATTATCCTCTTCACCCTCCTCATGGTTCTTCTCTTCCCAAGTTCTTCTGCGTTTCTACTCCCCTGAAAAGCCCTCCATGTCAGTTGATTCGACCTCCTTCCCTCCCTTCGTACGAGCTTCCACCACAGTAGTGATCGTGCGTTGCACCTCTGACTCGTCAGCCTCCTCTATGCCGCGTGTTTCACTCTGGCGATTAACTTTCTGAGTCGACCCACTTCCACTTGGAGCACCTTCAGTAACTAGCCATTTATTGACCCTCATCGGTCGAGTTTTCCCTCCCCCCCAACATGGAGATGAACCCTGAAAGGTTTAGTCAACTCTTTCTTCCCACAGTCATATGCCAAGGGACAAAACCTGTCAGCATGACCAATAATACCACAGGCAAAGCAAAAGCTAGGTAGTTTTTCATATTTAAAGTCCACCTTATGCCCTATACCCCACCCTTATCGCAATGTTGTACCCACTTTAAGAGCTTTACCAACATCCATGGACACCCTAATCCTCATATAAGAATTCCAACGGTTCTCAATTTGACTTTCATCAAAACTGATAAAATTACCAATGAAATTACCCAATCTCCTAGCCACCCCTAAGTTCATGAAATCATATGGCACCTTGTGGACCTGTACCCAAAATTTAGCCTCGTTTAGGGGAACCCGAAGAGGGATATCCCCCGGTTTCAGCGCCCTCAGCACCAACAAATTCTGTTCATACAACCACGGGCCTCCTCCTAAGATACGCTCCATGTCAACAATATGCTAAAAGGTAAATAAATACCTTTTCTCGACGATTTCTTTAATGGATATTCCTTTGCCCGGACGCCAAATAGAAGCCATGAGATCCCTAAATACAGAGAATTTCACCATTTTGTCAGTAAGAGCAGTGCCAACAACCATGAAAGTGCTGCTGCGATTCGAAGAGACCTCCTCGTCATCAATCTCCTCGTCCAGAACCAGCTCTTCCTCGTCCCCTCCAATCTCCACATTATTGCACTCGTTCACCATCTCTTCCATCTTTGCCATGTCGTATTGTTGTTTTCAATCTTGCGAAGCTGGACTCCTTCTCCGAAGACGGCTGCGCAGTTGAAGCCCAAACTGCCTGGAAATGTCGCTACAAAATCTTTCTAGAACCAACGCAGCCCTGCAGTTTATTGCTGCTCCCACACCAAGGAAAGAAAAACGTCGTGTCGCACTTGGCTTTCCGGCTCACCGATCAACTGACGTCGGCGCACAAACTGTGCGAGCGTAAACCCTACTCAGAGGGAGGCGGCTGCTTTAATTCCACAACTAAATGGAAGACTTGTTATTGCCTATATGAACTTGCTTCATGGGATCTCCAATCACACAAGTTGCATTCCCATCCCCATTTGTTTCAAAGTGACACTAGTCCCATTTCCTTCGATGTTTTGGTTATCATTTTACTTCCTAGGGATTCTGTCAAAGGAGTGGCTAATTCCTTCTGACCTCACAAATTAATGGAAATAATTCCATTCTCAAACATCATTGCACCACTTTTAGGGGTGAATGGATATCCACTATTTTAATTTATCTCATGTGAGTATACTCAGATGTCGTCGTTGTATCCTGATAATACAATGTGTATATAACTCTCAATAATATATAAAATCGATGTGACCCTCCAGTGCATCTGATAACTCTCAATAAAATATATACCATCATTGTATCATTATAGTACAATGGATAATTCTCATATAACATCATACTCGCTATAGGACAATGGATATTTCTCAATAAAACATATCATTATTGTATCAAAAAATTACAACGGATAATCTCAATAAAAAATACCGTAATTAATGGTACCTCTCGAATATCTCAAGAACTGCCTCAACGCATTCCAATGATCCCTGATGGTCTCGGATAAGGTAAAAGTCTAGAGGGGGGTGAATAGACTTTTAAATCTTTTCGACTTTTACAGAGATTTCCCTCTAGAGGAATTGATCTATAATCTTTTGAGAGATTAATAGATGCACAGCGGAAGTCTTTACCCTTTATATAGTGAGTGTTTTAATCACTTTCTGATCTATCTAAGTTTGGACTTAGATAGCTAGCAGTTGGCTGGGCAGTTGGCTTAGCTGTTGGCTAGATAGAAGGGAACTGCTGAGGCAACTGCTAGTCAAATACAGACTGTATGACAAAAATGATGTTGAAATATTGTTTAGGACGATGAAGGCATTGGGATACAATCCTTTTGTTGAGAGGAAGCTACAGCTGTATTTCAGCAGTGGTCTCAGCAGTTGGGTGGTACTGAGTGAACTGCTAAGTCACCTGCTTGAATTATAAACTGAAATTTGTAGCCTGGTTCAAACTGCCTTCTTTCTAGAGAGGTTATAAATCTGTGATGATACTTCAGAAGTTCACAGGAGGTAAGTTTGTATGAGCAGAGGGCTCAGTAGTTGGGTGGTCACCAGGGCACTGCCGAGGTCTCTGCTATACTAGAAGAGTGAATTCCTGGAATATGATAGAGCGACTCTTTTGGTGATTATGTGACCTTGTATAGTGTGATGAGGGCTTCCTGATTGGATACTGAGCTTGAGAATTTTAAGGTGTTTTTCCTGAATAGAGGTCTCAGCAGTTGAGTGAAATCAGGGAACTGCTGAGACAGCTGGTTCAGTAAGAGAAGTGATTTCTGGCAAAGTGTACCTTTAGACAGTCATGTTGCGAAGCTCTTGTGAAAAGGTTATCTCAAGAAAAGGTGAGTGATTGAGCAGTAGGATAAGCAGTTGGGTCAGTTAAGACAACTGCTTAAGATGCTGCTGGCAAACTACAATTTCTTATACGAGAAGTGTTGGGTGTGTGCTTTGTTGACTAAGGAAATCAACACACGATATATCCTGGTTCAGAGGTGGTGTAATCCTCCTACATCCAGTCTCATCCTATTTCAAATGGATTTCACTAATGTATTAAGCCCAATACACTTAGTGCCAATCTAGCCTTGACAACTCTGGCCTAGATTGAAGGTGTTTCACGAGGAGTACAACACCACTCCAAGCTACTCAATCCTTTAGGTTTTTCTCAATTGATCCAGTGGGGATCAAAAGGTACTCCTAACCTATCTAACCACACTCAGGCCGGGACCAACTGTCCTCCTGAAGTGTTTACAACAATTTGTGGTAGTGATTACAAGAAAGTTCTAACCTCCAACTAGGAACTAAACTTCTATGATTTTGGCAATGAAGATTTGATACTGAGAAGTTTAGTGAAGCAAGAGACTTAAGCAGAGAGTCATGGATAGAATAGCACTTCTTGCTCAGTGAAATATCTCTCTACTTAGGATGCTCAGGCTTGGTTAGAAACTTTCGTTTCAGCCTCTATTTATAGGCTTTTTGGCTGATCAATCTTATCCGTTGGTTAGGATAAATTGATCTCTGCCGTTGATCTTCTGGCGAGGACGAATTGTACATTCGTCTTTTTGTGCTGAAGCATTTATTTTGGGCTGATGCATTTGTCTTTGAATTATTCAGCCGCTGAGGCATCTTCCAAGTGTGCATCCCATGCCGCGGCCCCCAGTACTTGATTCGGTATTAAATACCGGTCAAGTTTTGTCTTCCAATCATACACATTTAGTGTATTATTTTTCGAGCCTTTCTCTTATTGTGACCAAGAGAATTAGTGTACAGATAAAATATACCGGTAGGATCTAAAATATCCTATTAAGGTAAATAAATATTACCTTATTGCATTTTTACTTTTCCGGTAATATTTTATTTGTATCACCAATTTGTACATTTATGTGTCACTTCAAGATAAATCAACTTCTAATGCCTACTAAGTGTATTTTCCTTTTTGTGACGAACTTAATTTATGATAAAGTAAATATATACCGGTAGGATTTAAATATCCTTTTTAAGGTAAGAATTACCTTATTGCATTTTGACTTTGCCGGTATAATTTACTTGATACAAATACCACTTTTGGTCACTCTAGGTTGTGTATAGCCATCCGTATTCTGAACATAAACCAAGTCCTTAACTGGTAGGATAACAAATCCTATTAAGGTAAAAATTATTACCTTATTGCATTTTTGTATTCCAGTTTTAATAACTAGTTTATTTGTTCGAACTATTTGAACTATCAGATAAATTTAACTGGTTGGATTTATGAGAAATCTGTTTTAAGATAATGGAATATTACCTTATTGCTTTTTATGTTTTTCCAGTTTATATTTATTTGACAGTTCGGATGAGACACTTTTTGGATAACATTTTACTGGCACTAGGTTGAAGCAAGATACATCATTTTAATTTCCTAATGCTACAAAAGAAGGGGGGCAACATTAGAAGAGCTTTTGGAATCATCAAAAGGATGGTACATCAAAATCTAGAGGACTAACAATTTCCCCCTTTTTGATGATGCCAAAAGAATATACAAGTCAAAGGAGGAAATCATGACAATTTTGTTTTGACTTATTTCTTCCCCCTCTTTTGGCAGCATGACCCTCTTATTATGTCCTTCTCCTTTGTCTGTTGGATGACTCCCCAGGGACCGGGTTTGGGGTTCTTCTCCTCCTGAGATTGTTTGCTTCCCTGAGGTTGTCCAGTTTTTCGTAGTAGACACGACGAATGGTGGGTAAGGACAGAGCTTCTCTGACGTTTGGAACTTGGTGCCAGTGAAAAACGAATTGTTCTTCTTGTATGATGCGCGTAGCTACTTGAGAAAGCAACTCCATTGGAGCCAATATCCATTCCCTCCACCTGAAGACTCTTCTTACCTGATTGTCCAGAGCAGCCTTTTCTCTGAGGAATAGAGCTTGTGACTCCATATTTTCAAGTTGAATTTGTTGTCGAGAAGTCAGGGTAGGATGTTGGGAGGAGGATGGTTGTGCTAGTGTTAGCTCAAGAGATGGTTCTTGGGACATTCTGAAGGAGGGATTCATTACGAAGAAGAGTTTGATATGAGTAGTTAGAGGTCCGAAGGAGGATTATTTGAATGAGATGTGTGGTTATGGGTAAGAGGAATTTATATGAAGTGTGATGTCTCTTACTATTCTGAAATGGGTGGTAATCGAAGTGTCTTTATTCTTTCATTAATGTTGTTACGGCTGACTCTTCTTTTAAGACAATAAATGTCTTGATTCGAGGGTGAGAGATCATTTATTAAATATTCTCTCAGAGCTTCATTAATGAGGAGGTTGAGAGAGCATCTTTGATTACCGGATTTTGGAATATTTTTGACACTTCTTTTAGCATGCTCTGTTAGCTTAAAAATGGAGAATTCTAGGATACTCTTTTAGCTTGTTTATGGCTGATGTTTCGACAGTAAAAAATAGGGTACTGACGATCTTTGTAAGTAGTATCCCCCTTTTTCAATCCATATATGAGTTTACTGCTGAGTTTTATGGATCAATACCGTACCTTTTTGAATGGGTAGCTGATATTGCGAGCAGTTTTGAGCTTGTTGTTCCTCTCGACCTTTGATGATCATGACTTCCAGATTTGGTGGTAGTAGGGTCCTTTGATTTGAGTCATGATTTGATATCCTCTTTCCTCCCTTGATGAGGTGGCCTCTTTTGCATTCATTCCCCCTTAGTTGATGCATCTTTAGGCCTACTTTTCTGGATTTGCTTGTGGAAAAGTCGTGCTTTGTTTTTGATGATCCCAGAGTTTTAAATCAGCCTTGTCTGCTTCTGGTTACTCTAGGGGCGTAAGTCAACTGCAGGAAAAGGGGAGGAGGATTTTGCTCAGAAATTGAGCCAACTGCTGACCTGAATCAGTGCCCTGCTCGAGAGGCAGTCACCTGCATGAAATTTTGAACCAGTGTCTTTACCTCCGTTTGCTTTCCTTCTTGACCCTTTTCTTCTTCTTGAAAGGATATGCATCCACTTCTTTCCTTTGTTCAGGTAGCAACGGGCTAGTAGCCAGTTACTTGCTGAGCCCACTGCTTGCTGGGATGCAGTCAACTGCTGAGCCACTTTCTCGGATACTTACTCCTTTTCTTCTTTCTACAGTTTCTGGTCATTCATGACTAATCCTCCTCTTGAACGTCTCCTTCTGTTATCCAGAACTTTGACCAGTCTCTGCCATATTGATTTGTTTTTATTGAACAGATACCACCTAATCCTCACAGTTAGTCAAGTCATCTGGTTTCTGGATTTTGTCAATTGGAGTTAACTAGTCTCCAAGTGAGGCGTAGAATACTCTTGGGAGAGTGAGTAGTATTTCAGAAATCATTTCTTTGTGGCTTAATTATCCTGTGGGCTCGTTTGGTAGTCATCCTGCCGAGTTACAGAAATCTTTCAAGAAGTTGTAGCAGTGGACTTATGGGTAGTCATCTGCTGTTGTGAGAGTCAGTCACCTGCTTAGTTTGTTGCTCGGAATTTGAGTAGATGAGCAAGTGACTGTTCATAAAAGTTGGGATATGTGTTCCCCCTCAGTAGATGCCTAGGAATTCCCCCTCAATTTATGAGTTATGTTCCCCCTGAATGGGTACGGGGCAATTCCTCTTCTTTGATCATCATTCCAAGTTTTTGTCAAGATGTATTGAGTCTTGCTTCACTCACTTGCTTGGTTTGATGTGAAAATCTTGTGGAGTCATATGTAGTCCCAAGAGATAGTTCAACTCTCCTTTTAGGTATTCTTCAAAGTAAGTTTGAGAGTTGAAAGTTTTAAGGAGTGTGTGGGGACCTTCTTTAATAATGTCTTGTCTACTTGCCTTTGATGAACTTATATTTCACCATATACTTAGAGAGTGTATCATACCCTTCATTTGGAGTTTGCCTGACTCCAGAGAATGATTCAGGTTTGAATACTTCATCCCTTTATCAATTTCAAATCAAAGGGACTGCTCCACGTAGTCCTCTTTTTCTGGTAGACCCTTTTGAGGAAAGCACATCCAGTATGTGAACTTGCTTATGGGCAGCACATTGTTAAGGATGTTTGGATAGATGATGTTGTGATGGCCCAGAATACGTTGAGTACTTTTGGAGTACTTCTGATGAGATCAGAATGCTTTATCAGAGGTTGGGGTGTTCTGTTCAAGGGTTACCAGAGATCCTCCTCAGAGATAATTTCAACAAAGAACCTCATCAGAGAACCTTAACAGAGAACCTCAACAGAGAGCCTCAACAGAGAGCCTCAACAGAGAACCTCATCAGAGAAACTTAACAGAGAACCTCAACAGAGAGCCTCAACAGAGAGCCTCAACAGAGAACCTCATCAGAGAAACTTAACAGAGAACCTCAACAGAGAGCCTCAACCGAGAACCTCATCAGTGAATCATAGCAGAAAAGAGAAGCAACTCTCATTCTGATAGTAAGACGTTACTGGGGCAACTTTGGGCAGGGCTTTTATCAAAATCTAGTCCTTCTCTGTAGTACCCTTTTGCCACAAGTTTTCCTTTATCCTCAACAATGATACCTTCCTTCATTTTTGGAGACCCTTTTTGTTCCTATCACTTGATGATGATAGGATCTGGACACAAGCTTTCAGGAAATGTTCTTTGAGTACTTCTTTCATAGCTTGTGTGCAGTCAGAGTTTGGTAGGGCTTCTCCAGTTATCAATAATTTTCTGAGGAGGATGTAGGTTCAATTGTGTTTTATTTGAGATACCTGCTCATCCTCCTTTATCATCTGGTAGAGTGAAGATTGGGATCTTTTAAGCCTTTGTGCTTAGTTTAGCTGAAGCGTCTGGACAGTTGATTTAGAATAAGTCAACTGCTGGCAGTGATCTGCTTTCTTGAGTCAACCGCTGATTCCAGAGTTCAGTAGTCTCTTGGCTTCTATTCTAGGAGGGCAGCTTGGAGCCTTCCAGAGTTCTTCAAAAAAATCCCTTGCATGGTTTGCTCAATTACTTATTGAGTTCTGTAATTGAGATGGAAATATCACTTGATGATACCACCTGATGGTACCACTTGATGGTTTTTGAGCTTGAGATGGCTATGATGTGGTGCCACTTTTCAACTCATGTATGAATCTGCTTTTGGAGAGCAGATTCCTTCTTTTGTAAACTCCAATCAATACCATGCTTCATCTTATTCCTTTATCAGTTGGCACAACTTTGTTCTGGGCATCTAAACAGATGTCCATGGAGAATGTCATAGTGTGAACATTATCTTGGACCTGGCTTGTGTTTCTTGAATTTGAACTTCAATCCTAGGTTGGTTTGAAAGTTCGCATTTGATTTGGATTTTCCAGCTCCTTTTGTTTCTCCTTTTTCTTCTCATTCCCAATTCGTAAAATTGGGTCCTTCTTCCAGATCTCCTAACTTGATAGTAGCCCCCTGCTAACTATCATGTGCATGGAGTAGCTTGTAGTTAAATCTTTTCAATGTTGGCTACTCCAGCACCTTCCCGTTTTCATTGGTTTTGAGTAACAGCCCACAACTTTGTGGGCATCTTCCCTTGAATGTGTTTGGGCATCCATACCAATTTAGGACCATTTGACTTTGAGCTGATGGGTTTGTAGCCATTTGGATTTATGTTTCCATGAGAACGGGCTATATGTTTGTGATAATTATTCCTTGTGTGAGGGGGTGAAGGAATATGAGCATTAGAAGTGATCAGCTTTTTCTGAGATAAGTTGTTGGTCTTTTTGATTGGTTGCCAATGAGGTCTTTGATTTGGTTGGTTATTCAGGAAGTTGAAATTGTAGGGAAGTTTAGATTTTGGTCTGGAGGAGGACTGAGTCCTTTTCTTTGACAGAGTTTGGGAGTGAGGTTGTTGGTGGTTTGAATTCCTTGTGTCTAGTAGATCTGTGGTGGGCTTTGTGATAGGAGAGTATTTAGGAGAGTCTTCAAATGGCTTGGATAAGGGTGTGAATCCCAATCCTGTGTTCTTCCAGGTGTGATGGATTTCCTCACTTATAGGGGTAGTGAGGGAGCTCAACCTTTCTTTTAAACTGAAGTTTTCGAGTTCAAGAAAATCATTTCTCTTTATCACTTCACCCATTTGAGCTTGGGCTACTATTAGATTAGCTTGAAGTCTACATTTTTCGTTCATTAAAAGAAGGTGATCCTTTTGAAAGTTTTCAAATTGAAGGAGTAGAGCTTCCATATCAACACTGGAACAGCTAGAGTGAAATGAGCTGTTTGAAGAACTAGATAATATCTCATCATTATCATTGCTTGTAGTTCCGGCCATAGAGCAGTCATTGGAGAAGTTTTCAAGATGGTGCATTCCATAGAGACAAATCAGAGTCTCTTCTTCATCTCCTGATGAACTGCTTTCATCACTTGAGCCTTTGTGATCATCAATTGATTGATTCATTGAGAGCTCATCCCAGACATCCTTGGTTCTCCAGTCATCATACATGTTTTGGTTAGGCACAGAATCTGTTGCCAACCGTTTGTCCATTTCAGAAAGTGTTTGGGAAGTTGAGTGGTTTGGATCTTTAGTTCAAATTAGTCAGGAACTGACTCTATGAACACTCCTCTCTGATACCACTTGATGGTCCCGGATAGGGTAAAAGTCTAGAGGAGGGGGTGAATAGACTTTTAAATCTTTTCGACTTTTACAGAGATTTCCCTCTAGAGGAATTGATCTGTAATCTTTTGAGAGATTAATAGATGCACAGCGGAAGTCTTTACCCTTTATATAGTGAGTGTTTTAATCACTTTCTGATCTATCTAAGTTTGGACTTAGATAGCTAGCAGTTGGCTGGGCAATTGGCTTAGCTGTGTGCTAGATAAAAGGGAACTGCTGAGGCAACTGCTAGTCAAATACAGACTGTATGACAAAAATGATGTTGAAATATTGTTTAGGACGATGAAGGTAGTGGGATACAATCCTTTTGTTGAGAGGAAGCTACAGCTGTATTTCAGCAGTGGTCTCAGCAGTTGGGTGGTACTGAGTGAATTGCTAAGTCACCTGCTTGAATTATAAACTAGAATTTGTAGCCTGGTTCAAACTGCCTTCTTTCTAGAGAGGTTATAAATCTGTGATGATACTTCAGAAGTTCACAGGAGGTAAGTTTGTATGAGCAGAGGGCTCAGCAGTTGGGTGGTCACCAGGGCACTACCGAGGTCTCTGCTATACTAGAAGAGTGAATTCTTGGAATCTGATAGAGCGACTCTTTTGGTGATTATGTGACCTTGTATAGTGTGATGAGGGCTTCCTGATTGGATACTGAGCTTGAGAATTTTAAGGTGTTTTGCCTGAGCAGAGGTCTCAGCAGTTGAGTGAAATCAGGGAACTGCTGAGACAGCTGGTTCAGTAAGAGAAGTGATTTCTGACAAAGTGTACCTTTAGACAGTCATGTTGCGAAGCTCTTGTGAAAAGGTTATCTCAAGAAAAGGTGAGTGATTGAGCAGTAGGATAAGCAGTTGGGTCAGTTAAGACAACTGCTTAAGATGCTGCTGGCAAACTACAATTTCTTATACGAGAAGTGTTGGGTGTGTGCTTTGTTGACTAAGGAAATCAACACACGATATATCCTGGTTCAGAGGTGGTGTAATCCTCCTACATCCAGTCCCATCCTATTTCAAATGGATTTCACTAATGTATTAAGCCCAATACACTTAGTGTCAATCTAGCCTTGACAACTTTGGCCTAGATTGAAGGTGTTTCACGAGGAGTACAACACCACTCCAAGCTACTCAATCCTTTAAGTTTTTCTCAATTGATCCAGTGGGGATCAAAAGGTACTCCTAACCTATCTAACCACACTCAGGCCGGGACCAACTGTCCTCCTGAAGTGTTTACAACAATTTGTGGTAGTGATTACAAGAAAGTTTTAACCTCCAACTAGGAACTAAACTTCTATGATTTTGGCAATGAAGATTTGATACTGAGAAGTTTAGTGAAGCAAGAGACTTAAGCAGAGAGTCGTGGATAGAATAGCACTTCTTGCTCAGTGAAATATCTCTCTACTTAGGATGCTCAGGCTTGGTTAGAAACTTTCGTTTCAGCCTCTATTTATAGGCTTTTTGGCTGATCAATCTTATCCGTTGGTTAGGATAAATTGATCTCTGCCGTTGATCTTCTGGCGAGGACGAATTGTACATTCGTCTTTTTGTGCTGAAGCATTTATTTCAGGCTGATGCATTTGTCTTTGAATTATTCAGCTGCTGAGGCATCTTCCAAGTGTGCGTCCCATGCCGCGGCCCCCAGTACTTGATTCGGTATTAAATACCGGTCAAGTTTTGTCTTCCAATCATACACATTTAGTGTATTATTTTTCGAGCCTTTCTCTTATTGTGACCAAGAGAATTAGTGTACAGATAAAATATACCGGTAGGATCTAAAATATCCTATTAAGGTAAATAAATATTACCTTATTGCATTTTTACTTTTCCGGTAATATTTTATTTGTATCACCAATTTGTACATTTATGTGTCACTTCAAGATACGTCAACTTCTAATGCCTACTAAGTGTATTTTCCTTTTTGCGACGAACTTAATTTGTGATAAAGTAAATATATACCGGTAGGATTTAAATATCCTTTTTAAGGTAAGAATTACCTTATTGCATTTTGACTTTGCTGGTATAATTTACTTAATACAAATACCACTTTTGGTCACTCTAGGTTGTGTATAGCCATCCGTATTCTGAACATAAACCAAGTCCTTAACTGGTAGGATAACAAATCCTATTAAGGTAAAAATTATTACCTTATTGCATTTTTGTATTCCAGTTTTAATAACTAGTTTATTTGTTCGAACTATTTGAACTATCAGATAAATTTAACTGGTTGGATTTATGAGAAATCCGTTTTAAGATAATGGAATATTACCTTATTGCTTTTTATGTTTTTCCAGTTTATATTTATTTGACAGTTCGGATGAGACACTTTTTGGATAACATTTTACTGGCACTAGGTTGAAGCAAGATACATCATTTTAATTTCCTAATGCTACAAAAGAAGGGGGCAACATTAGAAGAGCTCTTGGCATCATCAAAAGGATGGTACATCAAAATCTAGAGGACTAAGAATCCCTACATGGGTCATGAGTATATGGGCTCTATTGTGGTTTAGTCCCGAATGACCCGAAGACCCAACACTAACCTTGGATCTTGGGTTGAACTGCTACAGTAATGTATATAAAAAGAAATATAAAATCTGATTTAACTATTCAAACAACTCAGATTGTATTAGCACAGTAATAACAATTACACAAAAATGACCGAATGGTAGTTATGGTTCAAAGGCTAATACGAGAGCTAGAATGCAATATAAGCTTGTGAATCAATAATCTCCAACCCTTCCAATGAATTAAAAGCGGCTATTTATACTAAATGGAGACATGGGGTGACCTAATACGATTGGTTGCTTTCCATGCCACTTGAGACCCCCATGATCCAGCATTAACTGCAGTCGGTCACATCTCGTTCGGGTGGTGCCGAACGGGTCTTTCCTTCTAGCAGGTTATACATCGTTCGGGTCTACTGATTTCTTCTGGACTACCCTTTGTATTTTGGGCCTTAAGGATGTGCGGTGACGCAGAAAATATCGAAATTTTGAGTTTTGAGGAATTTCTTCAAAGTTGAGGTGCTCGATGTTGAATGTCGAGAACAAGTGCGATCAAGGAAAATTCTTAGGCAATACCTTGAAATCCTAATCTCGAGTGAAAACCTCGAGATTGTAATCTCGAGTTTGCCTCGAAGAATAATGGCGAAATCCACATTCAAACCAGACCCCGAGACCTCGAAATCTTCAGAATTTCAAGTTGTTGGGAACATCGAAAACTTTGAAGTTTCGAAAACCTCACAATATCGAAAACTTGTTGTTTGAAAAACATCAGAACATCGAAAACTTCTAAAAACTTTGATAAGTAGATATTCATTCAGCCTATAATTTAAAGCTTCGATGAACTGCGAAGAATGTCAAGTTTCGAACAATTTTGAGTTTCAAGAAACTGCAAACTTTGAAATATTCAAAACATCGAGAAATTCCAAAAATCTTGAAATCTTTCAGAATGTCGAAATCCTAAACATCGAGTTCCCAAAACTCAAAATTCCAAAACTCGAAATTCTAAAACAAGAAATTTCAAAACTCGAAGTTTCACAACTCGAAGTTTCAAAACTCGAAATTTCAAAAACTCGAAATTTCAAAACTCAAAATTTCAAAACTCGAAATTTCAAAAATACGAAGTTTCAAAACTCGAAATTTCAAAACTCGAAATTTCAAAACTCGAAATTTCAAAACTCGAAATTTCAAAAACTCGAAATTTCAAAACTCGAAATTTCGAAACTCGAAATTTCAAAACTCGAAATTTCAAAACTCGAAGTTTCAAAACTCGAAATTTCAAAACTTGAGTTTAGGAATTCCAGACCCTAAATGTCGAGTTCCTGCAAAATCTGAAAACTATTCTGAATAGCCCTGAAGGTCGAGATTCCTCTTGTATCTGTTTCAAGTCAAAATCGTTTCTGCAGCCATGTAAAAGCATAAACTCGAGATTTCATGTAGAGTTCTTCGAAATTGAAAATTTGCAGAAATCGAAAACAAAGATATGATGTAGAATCGTTTTGAAGAGGCGATTCCAACAGTATAATTTTTACATATTTTCGTTCACAAACAAGATTGCAGGAGCAAAAGTACTAGGGGTGGGCATAAAACCCGAACCGAACCGGTACCGAACCGTCCTGTAATGGTTCCGAACCGAATACCGGATATCTAAACGGTTCTATAGATTTTAATCCAGTGCCAAAACCATACCGTTTGAAACGGGTACAGGACCGGTCCTAGATTTTGAGAACCGAAAAATACCGGACCGAACCGTTCGTAAATAATGCATTTGAATTTTTTATATTTTTTTCTGTATCAATAGATCTAGACCAATAATTTTATACCCCAAGTATGTATTCATGTGTTCCTAAGATATCTAAAATGTGTTGTTTATATTTTAGATAATTTATGTTATATTTTGGTATGTATTGAAAGAATATTAAAATTTTTGAAATCATTAATGATTATTTATTTCTAGTAATGTAGTGTACATGACTTTTTGTTGTATCATGTTTGTGCATTTTTTACAACTTAATTAATATGGTTTAAATCTTAGTTCTCAAGGTTCAACTATAAATTAAATTAGAACTACAGAGTAATATTTAACCTAGAACGAAGAAGAAGAACGTTGAAGATTTCTATTATATTCAACAATTTGATGATATTCGTGTTTATATTTTCACATGAACTTAGTAAATTAAAAATGATATTTATCTCGCGCGTCATCGTTTTGCTATACTTTTTCTTAGTTGTGCTCCACTATTTGTGTATTTGTGAATTTTAATACTAGGTATGCAACTTCTTGTATTTATTTCAACATTTCATGTGAGTTAGTTGGTGTGATGATATCTACTAATTGAAAGATTTGTTCAAAAACTTTAGCATGTGTTTAGCATTGTACCGTACCGTTTTGTACCGTTCCGAAACGATATGGTACCGAACGATTCTATCCTTGGAACGGACCGTATCGGACCGTTAAAAATCTCACGGATACATTACGGGTTTTACCAATTTACCGGACTGTTCCGGACCACGTCCACCCCTAAGCAAAACTCTATATTGAAGAAAAATAGAAGAAAAGCAGAGCAATTCTTCGTTAGATCCAAAAAATCGCAGCTACATTCAACCTGTTTCACGCCTCGGTTCTGATACCAATTGATAGACCCAGTATACTAACAATCAAACAAGCTAAACAGTGAAGAAGAAGCAGATAGAAAGATATGAGATGAACAATGAATCTTGTATACCGTGATAATGGTCGTTGCTCTCCCTCGAGAAGGAGAGCAGCGGCAAACTCTAATCTCTCTATCTCCGCGCCTCTATTCTCTAAAGCCTCAATCGTTAGGGTTTCCATAAGTTAGCCTCCTTTTATAGGAGAAGTTGGCTAACTTATGGATTACAAAGAAGCTAACGGGCTGATACACATTTGTGGCCAGTATTACACGTTTAATTAATAACTACACAAATACAAAGATATTTAACCAGATTGGACACCATTAAAATATTCTCAACAGACCAATAGGGAGATAGTCCCCTCTGTGTTGATGCAGTTTCCTGTGAAGCTTGCCAACGGTGTTTTGAGAGGCATCAGTCGGTCCCTCTCCAGTTTCATTCTCTCAAACGTCCGGAAATACAGGACGTTTACACTGCTACCCGTATCCACTAGTACTCGGCGGATGAGGGCGTTATCAATGCACATGCTCACTACCAACTCGTCCATGTGTGGACTGGGCGATGCTGATAGATCTGCATGACCGAACGTGATTTGTTCGATCCTTATCTTCTTCTGAGGTGGGTCGGAGATGGAGGCCACAAGTAGGCTCTGTTCGAAGTTCTTCCGTTCGGCATCTGTGTCCCCAGTTTCTCCCCCGCCGAATATGACTTTAATCTCCATTCTGGGCTTTTTTTTTTGATTTCCCGAACCCTCGGCCTCGTCTCTAGAATGTGTGCACGCCTCATTTTGTGGTTGGGCGTCTCTCTGATCATCCTTCCTCCAGCTTTTTGACCTTTTGTTTTGCTCCTAGACAGGGCCTGTTGCATTCGGGTCTCTGTTAACATACTTACCCAGGTGACCTTGCTGGATCAGCTCCTCTATGGCAATCTGGAGCACGTGGCAGGCCCTGGTAGAATGCCCCTTCCTCTTGTGATACTGACAATATGCATCATCACGCCCCATATAAGCTTCTGTATCCGTTGTAGGGGGGATAAAATCCTTTTCATTCTAAAATATGGTAGCAATGGACAGGACGAGCGGTGTAAATGGACTTGGTTTATAAACATTTGTGGCCCCTAGGCTAGGACCCAGCCGATCGGCCAACTTCGTGGGTGTTTGTGGTGCCCTCTGGTCCCTGATCGTGATTTCTTCCTCCAGACTGGCATGCCTCCATCACCCAGTCTGAAGAGCATCTGTAAATAGCGTGATTGCCTTGCAATCTGTTAACTTCTCCACCTTCAACGTCTCATCCCTCCATCGGGTCAAGAACTGGGTGATGGACTCCTTTGGCTCTTGGCGGACGCTGGTGAGATAGCTGAAGTGTCGCTTCGAGGTAGAACTTGAAGCGAAGTGTGCCAGGAACAGAGTGGATAATGCAGCAAAGCTCCCGATCAACTGAGGTTGTAACTGGCTGAACCATTCCTGGGCAGTTCCTCGGAGAGTGCTAAAAAATAACCTGCATATAGCCTCTTGTGAAGCTCCCAAAAGCATGAGCACTTCCTAGTAGCTTATGAGGTGGGCATTGGGGTCTCCTACCCCATTATAAACTAATCCGACCGAGGGTCGGCAATCCCTCTGGATCTCTACTTCCATTATTTCCCTTGTAAAGGGAGATGTGATCCCCGCACGAGGTAGCGGGGGCGTCTGATTTTGTTGACGAGTGAGCCCGTCAATTTGTCTTTGCAAGGCAGCCAGCGCCGCTTCTTGAGCCGTTCGGGGAGGTGTCATCACGTTAACCCTCTCAGGGGTTCTCTCCACTCGGTGTGCAGTCGCCTCCTGGCATCCTCTTGTAGGCCGCTCTGCATTTCTTTCGGTGTACCGGTACTGATGCTCTACCATTCCCACCGGGGTTTGTTCCCTAAACTGACGCCCCTGTCTAGTCACGAACGGGGTATGGTCCGAGGATGAGCGTTGTTGGTGCCCGAAGTATGGGCCCTTTGGCGCCCTCTTTGCCCCAATCGTGTGTAGACTGAAGCCCTAGTTGTCTCCGTTTCATCAGTGTCTTCGTCAAAGGATTGCCCCCGATGGGTTGGCGAAGGGGTTGTATATTCAGTCTCCGTGTAACTGGATTGCCCCCCATCCTGCTCATCCGCTAATGCCTGCATTACCTGGGCCATATTTCGCATGGCAAGAGGGTCTGTCCTCAGTGCTTCGGGGATGAAGAAGTCCCCCTCGAACTGCTGGTACGAACCCTGATTAGATTGCCCTTGGGGAGTCCGGCCTTCCGGCGTCCTGCTGTCCCCGCGTATCCCCGAGCTTCCTTCGGTGTGATGAGAGGTGAGTTTGACCATACTGAAGGGTAGGTTGATGCTTAGTTAAGTGGTTTTGTTTGCAACTTTTTGTTCAGTAATTTCCCACAGACGGTGCCAATGTTAAGGTTTAGTACCAAATGACCCGAAGGCCCAACACTAACCTTGGATCTTGGGTTGAACTGCTACAATAATGTATATAAAAAGAAATATAAAATCTGATTTAACTATTCAAACAACTCAGCTTGTATTAGCACAGTAATAACAATTACACAGAAATGACCGAACATTAGTTATGGTTCAAAGGCTAATACGAGAGCTAGAATGCAATATAAGCTCGTGAGTCAATAATCTCCAACCCTTCCAATGAATTAAAAACGGCTATTTATACTAAATGGAGACATGGGGTGTCCTAATACGATTGGTTGCTTTCCATGCCACTTGAGACCCGCATGATCCAACATTAACTGCAGTCGGTCACATCCCGTTCGGGTGGTGCCGAACGGGTCTTTCCTTCTAGCACGTTATACATCGTTCGCGCCTACTGATTTCTTCTGAACTACCCTTTGTATTTTGGGCCTTAAGGATGTGTCGAACCCCCGTTCGGGATCTATGACCTCTGGGCTTTCCCTGGTGCCTGGGCCTCATGGATATTTTGGGCCGCTGTATGTGTCTTTGCCCCAGGGATATTTTGGGCCGCCATATTGGGCCGTACCTCAATATCTTATCAGACTCAATCTTCCGACAACGCAAACTATGTCGGACCTAGTATAATTTATAAAATGTAATAAGCATCCAATAATTTGGGAATACTCATATTGAGCCTCATGATCACCTCTTTTTTTAAGTGCATACGAAAGTCATAAGGGATACTCACGGGTGTGACATTAAAATGTCCAAACCTCTTTAGAAATCTATCAGAATAATGCTCTTGAGATGGTATAACACCATCATCCTTCCTTGTGACTTTCATATATACCCAAAATCATTTTTGTTACCCCCATGTCTTTCACGCTTAAAATTAACATATCATCCACATACAGGCAAATTATAATGCACACACCATTTTTACATTTAGTGTATACACACTTTGTGTTCCTGACCACTAATCACATGGCCCTCCGATTGCACCATATAAATTTCATTTCTTCCTCTAGCTCACCATTTAAAAAACATAATTTTAAAATCTACTTGATGAAAATAGTTTGTAACTATAGTCAATTTCAGTTTGTATGACGCCAAGACGAAATAGATTTTTTCCCAATAAGAAATAGTTTGTGAATAAGTCAAAAAATCATCATTAATAAGATATGAATAAAAATCATTTCCATAGGATTTCTCTATCCTTGACCTTTTACTTCTTCTCAAAGGAGAAGGTTCATCATTAAAAGAATATTTTTCTTTTAATGGATCACCATCACTAGAGGGTTCATCATTAAAGGATTTATTTCCTTGTAATGGATCACTATCACCATACGGCGCAACGGTCTTGTGTTCAAGTTTCGTAGGAAACACATTTTCAAAACAAATATCACCATTTTTGTTTCAACAACGCATAAACAAATAATCATACATGCATCGTTTAGTGTGTACACATTATCCAAAAACGATCACATTAATATCAGCAATAACGTAGCTTAAAGTATTGCACATTAGCACATTATTTTTTCAACTTAAGAAAATTATATATATGCTCCGTTGTTTCAGTTTATGCAAAAGTAGCCAAGAGTTATAAAGTCATTTTCACTCAATGAGATAGGTAATAAAAATATAGCTAAGCACCCCCACAATTTTAAATATTTTTAAAAAACAGGTGCATAGCCCTTCTAGAATTCATAGAGAGAGAATTTATATCTCAACCTTTATTTGTACACAATGATTTTATCAAATAAAAACTCGCCTTTTAAATTTAAATAAGATAAAATTTAGTTATCTCAAAAAATCACCAATAAATGTGACAAAAAACTTTTACCACCTCTAAAGACAGTGTAGATGCTCTAATAAAATTTATATAAATTCATCAAATATATCACAATTTTCTAGAGGTGCTCCCATATCACTAAATAACAATCTTAAGATATTTAGAACTTTCACAAATCAAACAAAGATATAGAACAACAAAAAATTGCCATGTAAAACACCAAATCCTATTATATCACATAACACAATAATTAACCAACCGAAAGTACGTAGATGCATCATCATGCAGCATTTCAAAATTACTAAGCTCAAAAAGTTCATTCTTACAATATTCATTTCCACAAGAACGTCATTTTTGGTCATGACAAAATTGTCACAACCAAAAGAAACTTTAACTTCAACTTTTCACAAGAGAGAAACGGAAACCAAATTAGTTCGAATCTCGGGCACATAAAGCACATCATTTAGTGATAAAGGTTTCCCTGATGTGAGCTTCAGAATAACTTTCCCTTTTCCATGCACCTTAACGGTTTTAGAGTCCGCTAAGTACACGAGCTCTTCACCATCTCTATAATAGTATAGGAGGTAAAAGCATTTTTGTTTTTACAAATATGTTTGGTAGCCCCGGAGTCTATCACCCACTCATTCACATCATTAGTCATACAACTTTGAGAAACAACTGCAATAAAACTATCATCACTAAAAACCAAATTTATACTTGATTTTAGTGGGTTGTTCTTTTTCATAGTTGTCTTTTTACCACTAAATAAAAGAATAACATTTTTCTTAAAATGTGGTGTTAAAGTATGGCTATTGTAAGTAGGAAAATAAAGAGAGTAAGTGTTATACATAGAGATATATCCGAATACCAGTCTAAATCGCACCACACATGCAAAAATAACATATCCGCGATGAGTGCGACAACAACACCTTCTGAGATCATGTGTCCAGGCATATCCGACGCCAAATACTTTATTGAAATTGTTGGCGGAAATTGGCCGGATAAACCTGCAAAAAAGCGTTAGAAAATAATATGGCTCGAGTCACGTAAACGTTGTTGATGGAGTATATGGGTCCTGACCCCATGACCCACATACTCAGAAGAATAAGAAGCACAAGTATCACCCAACAGGTCCTCCGTCGGCCAGATGATCCTCCATCAGCCAGAAAGACATCAACTCAGAATATGGTCGAGAAGCCAGGAGAACCGTGATGTCCCTGTCGGCCGGGTTTCCATCGGCCAGACCTCCGTCGGCCACAAAGAGCTCACAGAGCCGGATTTCATACTTAGTCAATTTACATACTTTATATTCAGCCCGATAGAGGCGTCATTATAGGACGTGGGAGAACACTACTCCACCACCTCCACCTCTCCGTTGTTGACCCTCAGCTCCAGGCCGCTGTATCGGCCATCATAGCCATCTTGGCTCAGAACCCCACCGTCCTCAGCGCACTCATGCCCAGGACGAGGGAGAACACTACTCCACCACCTCCACCGCCCCAACCGTTAGTCATGAAATTAGGCAACAACGAGGGGGTGGAGGCCCAAGACACGATGTCATCCCATTCCCACCCTACTTCCCCTCTTCGAGCTGGACCGACCCCAGCGCGTGGAAAAGCCTCGACCTTCAATAGGCTAGGTGACACGCGCCATCGGCCAGCATCGGCGGGGATGGCAGGACAGATTGGTGAACGTGAGCCTGGCTCACCAAGGGAGAGAGATTGGGGTCCGTATCCCGGACAGCGGATTGGCCCCGCCAGGACAAAGGCAAAGGAAAGTTGCACGAGGACCCCTGGGACGAGGTCATCACCCAGCTGGAAAGGAGGCTTGCACAGATAGAGACCAAGCCGTCGGCCGCCATCCCTACGTCCAACACGTCTAGGGACCCCGACTTCAACGCACTCCTACAAAAGGTCAACGCCTTGGAAAGGGAGTTGGCCGAGGGACGAGGTGACCCCATCATCCAAATCAGGACGAGGACTCCCTTCACCACAAGGGTACTCTCGGCCCCTATTCCCAAGAAATACCGAGACAACGCCATCGAACCCTATGATGGCCGCACCGACCCTCAGGAGTATTTCAGCCGCTATCAGAATAACATGTTGATGGTGAATGTGTCGGATGAGTACCTCTGCCGCTGGTTCCTTTCCACTCTCGAGGGACCAGCGTATGAATGGTTCAATGCGCTCCCCGAAGGAAGCATAGACTCATGGCAGGATCTTTCCCAACGCTTCCTCACCCACTTTGCTGGCAGGAAGCGCGTAAAGAAGTACTTCACTCATTTCCTCTCTGTCAAGCAGCAACACGACGAATCACTCCATTCTTTCATCGACCGGTGGACGAAGGAGACCGACGAGGTTGAAGGGGTCGATGAGCGCACCCTCCTTTTCCTTTATCATGGCGCTCTCCGGAGTAACCCATACGCAAAGAGCCTCACCACTGACCCGCCGAGGTCATACACGAAGGCACTCCAACGAGGGTACCTATACGCTGAAACTGACGAGCTCCATTCCCACAAGAAAGATGGAGGGCAACCCTCGAAGAAGGCAAACTCCGCGCAAGCTCAAAGCGCACCCTCGACTGGGGACCGAGGACAAGGAGGACAGAACCGCCAAGGGTCTGGCGGATAGAACAAGAAGGATCGCTCATGGCGCCCGAGGATGGAAAGCCCGAGGACTCGTCTCACACACTCGGTCAGTTCTATCCTCGACTACGCCGAGGAGCATGATCTCATTGCGAGAGATCCTCGGTTGGCAAAGGAAATCTACGCCGTTCATCAAGGCGGCACCTACTGCCATTATCACAAGAACACCTCCCATAGCACTGACGATTGCGTCACGCAGAAGAGAGCCATCGAGCGCCTGATTCGGTGGGGGGGGACTCTCCCAATTTGTTAAAGGTGGCCTACACAAAAATACTTGGGTAAACACCGGCAAAATGGGGGGGAATCCTTGATGAGGAAGCGTGAGATCGGTAGGCTTAGCGACGACGACGAGGACTTCGAGGAGCCCCATCCAAAGAAGAACCACATCCACCTCATCGTGGGAGGCAACACTGGGGGGGGACTCCGCCACCCAGAGAAAAAAATGGGCACAATCCCTATACATTGGCGAGGTGTCCCACGTTCCCCCCCCCCCCCAGCCGAAGAAATAACAGACGGAGGCGATCACCTTCACTGACAATGATCTGCCTCTAGGCCCTGCATCACACATGGACGCCCTCGTCATCCGAAGTGAGATAGCCAACTCTATAAACCATCGCACTTACATAGATACGGGAAGCTCCGTCAACGTCATGTACCTTGACACCTTCAAGAAACTGAAGTTGGATAGGGTCCTGCTCAATCCGATATGGACACCGTTGTCCGGCTTCACCAGGGACTGTATCGACGTCGAAGGCATGATAGTCCTTCCTGTGGAAGTCGGCAATAGCTCCCATTGCACCAAGATTGACATGGAGTTCATGGTGGTGAATCTCGAATGTGCCCACAATCTAATCTGGGGGCGGCCGACATTGGAGGACATGGAGGCCATCATCTCCATGAAACATTTGTGCCTAAAGTTCCCCACCAGCAGCGGCATCGGCTACACCAGGGGAAACCAGAGGATAGCCAGAGCATAATACCTCAAGCTGACAAAGCAGGCCGCAAGCACCGAGCAGAGGGTGGACACCATCACCATGACCATCGCCAAGGACGAAGAGAGGACACATGCCAAGCCGATCGAGGACGTTGAGGAAGTCCCCTTAGATGCCTTTCGGCCAGAGCGGATCCTGAAGATTGGGAGACAACTCCCTCAGGACCAACGCGACGCCATCCTCTTAGTCCTGCGATCGCACGCCGTCATCTTTGCATGGGGTCGGAAGACATGCCAGGCATTAGTCCAAATGTGATCACCCACCGGCTGTCAGTCGACCCAACTTCCACACCCGTCAAGCAAAAGCGACGTTATCTCTCAGCCGAAAGACAGGACTTCATCAAGGGGGAGGTCACCATGCTCCTCTCAATCTGCGACATCAAGGAGGTGAAATATCCCACATGGCTGGCCAACGTCGTCCTCGCCCAAAAGCTGCCAACACTCAGAATGTGCGTCGACTACACTGATCTAAACAAGGTGTGCCCCATGGACTCGTTCCCTCTTCCCAACATTGATCAGTTGGTGGACGAGATGGCAGGCTGCGAGTTGATGTCGTTCCTAGATGCCTTCAGAGGGTACCACCAGATCTTCATGCACGAAGATGACGCCGAGAAGACGGCCTTCATGATCCCAGAGGGAATTTTTTGCTACCTCGTCATGGCTTTTGGGCTCAAAAATTTGGGCGCCACATACACCAGAATGGTAGCCAAAGTTTTCAGAGCAGTTCTTGGCCGGACGATGGAAGCGTACGTCGACGACATGATCGTCAAGAGTAAGCAATCTACCACCCATGTTGATGACCTCCAAGAAATCTTTGAGACCGTGAAGAAGTTCAAACTCCGCCTGAACCCCAAAAAGTCCACCTTCGGCGTCCAAGGGGGCAAATTCCTTGGCTACATGCATGGTCAGCCGAAGGGGCATTAAGATAAACCTGGAGAAAATCGAGGCCATTGGGAACATGGACCCACCACGCAACGTCAAAGAGGTACAAAGGCTGACAGGGCGACTTGCGGCCCTGAACCGTTTTCTCTCCAAATCGGCTGAAAGATCTCTCCCCTTCTTCCAAATCATGCGCAAGGCCAACAGCTTCAAATGGACGACGGAGTGCCAACAGGCATTCGAGGAGGTGAAGCAGTACCTTTCATCCCCTCCTGTGCTTTCCAAACCAAGAGCCGGCGAAACCCTTTTCCTGTACTTAGGGGTGAGCACATCAGCGATCAGTTCTGTGCTCATCCGTGAAGATGAAGGGGTACAAAAGGCCATTTTCTACATCAGCAAGACGCTCCGAGAGGCTGAGCTCAGGTACTCCCCCATCGAGAAGATGGTGTTTGCCATCGTCTATACGGTGAAGAAATTGGGGCACTACTTCCAGGCACACGTCATCCATGTCCTGACACAACAGCCCCTTGGCGCACTTATGCGGAGCCCGACCAGCTCCTCGAGGATGGTGAAATGGGCGATCTTCCTCAGCCAATTTCAGATTAAAATCAAGCCAAGGTCATCCATCAAGGGGCAAGCATTGGCCGACTTTTTCACCGTGTGCACGACAAGGGAGACAGTCGCTACCATACCCGGGTCATAGCCGGATGAAGCATGGACCCTATTCATTGACGGGTCATCAGCCGCCAAAGCATGTGGAGGCGGCGGCGTCCTCATCTCCCCTGAAGGATTCAAAGCTTACTATGTCATCCGCTTCAACTTCAGGGTATCCAATAACGAAGCTGAGTATGAAGCCCTCCTCTGTGGCCTCAGACTCGCAGCCGGCCTCAAAGCGCGACGCATCAAGATCAAATGCGACTCCAAGCTGGTGGTGGGCTAGATCGAGGGCTCGTACGAGGCCAAAGAAGGAAGAATGAGGCAATACAAGCAAGCAACTAAAGAGTTTCTCAAGGCATTTGAAACCCATTAGATCACACAGATCCCAAGGGCGGAGAATGCCAAGGCCTACATCCTCTCTAAACTCAGCACGGATACCCCGGAGCACATCTCCAAGATAGCCAAGATCAAGGAGCTCAGCATGTCCAGCATCCATGCCACTCCGGTCATGTGCATTCAACAACGTCTCGAGGACTGGATCTCCGACATCATGACCTTTATCACCTCGGGAGACCTACCCCAGGACGAGGAGAGGGCCAAACTAGCCAAGCTCATGGCGCCAAGCTACACCATTGAGGACGGGAAGCTCTACAAAAGATCCTACAATGGCACTCTCCTCCGATGCCTGCACCAAGACGAGGCCGAAGTGGCCGTGGAGGAAGTCTACTACGACGTCTGCTCCTCACATCAGGGCCCTTTCAGTATGTCCCGCCGACTCGTCGTCCAAGGCTATTTTTGGCCGACGATGGCACGGGATTGTGCTAATCTTGCAAGGAAGTGTACTGCATGCTAGGTACTTCAGAAGGCCCCTGGTCGGCCAGCCGTCAATTACGCCCCGGTCAGCACTGCAATCCCATTCTCAAGATGGGGGATTGACCTGGTCGGCCCTTTGCCAAGAGCTGCCGGCAACAACCGCTACATCATCGTCGCGGTAGACTACTTCACCAAGTGGGTCGAAGCGGAACCTTTGGCATGCGTTACAGGGGCTAGATGCCAGAAGTTTGTCCACAAAAACATCCTCACCCGCTTCGGCGTCCCTCAGGAGTGCACCCAAATTGAAGCCGCACCCTTCCAAGAGCTCCTCTGGGCATGGGGAATCAAGCATCGTTTCTCCTCCATTGCCTACCCTCAAAGTAACGGGCAAGTTGAGAACACCAACATAACCATACTTGAAGGCCTGAAGAAGAAACTCGACGAAGGAGGAGGCAGTTGGGCCGATGAGCTCCCCAACATTCTATGGTGCTACCGTACCACGCCGAGGAGAGCGACGGGCGAGACACCTTTCGCCCTATGCTATGGTTTTGAGGCAAAAACACCCACAGAGGTCACCATACCTAGCCGACGGGATGAGCAGTATGAACCCGAGGCTAACGAAGAGAACATGAAGATCGACCTCCACCTGGTCGAAGAGAGACGTGAGCAAGCCTACAGCCGGGCAGAGAACTATCAGCGTCAAGTAAAATCATAATATGATGCCAAGGTATTTATATTACATTAATAAATAAAATAGAGTCAAGTAGAACATGTGAATAGTTAAAAAAAATCAAATGTTGTGTTTAAAAAAGAACGGAGGAAGTATATATGAACTGATAAGGCTGTGTTGGGTAAAAGGCAATAGAGATGAGAGAAAGGAGAGATTCCATCGCCGCCGTAATTAATTAATAGTGCTCCCCATCCTACGGCAAATCCTCCCACATCCACAGTCGACACATAGTTATGCTCATTCCTTCTTCAGTCCATCATCATCATCATCATATTGACCAGTTGACCACTCTGCATTTATTTTAAATTTTAATCAAGCTTCTTCACGGACCTTCCTGGAATGTAATTTAAACATAGAAAAATGATAGATGTATACTTTTTCTTTTCACAATAATAGAAGCACAAAATTTGGAATGAAGTTGACAACTCTCCGATCGAAATCTCCTTCCTTAGCCCCTTTTCTCCACTTCATTGCAATGAAGAATGGCTGCCGTCTGTGTGCCCAGGGATGATGGCTGAGCAGGATTTCCAAATATTGTAAGGACTTTTTTGTAGTGATTTTAGAGAAAGTGATTAATAATTTAATACTCCTCCATGTCATAAAATTTTTTCCATTTTGACTTGACACGTAGATTAAAAAAATGGAATAAAGTGGAAATGGGACTAAAACCCTAAATCTTTCACAAATAGAACTAAATATTAATTTTCTACCCTAAAATACCTTCAAGGGTATTAATTCGCAATGAAATGTTTAATTCATAATAAAATCATAAAAATGTATAAAAAATGATAAAATATTTAAACAATAAAATTTCAATTTTTTATTTTCTTTTAAAAAAATTAATAAAAAATAGTACAAAAACATTAAAAAAATATGGATGACTTTCCAACCACCTCTATCGCTTCTCAGCACCACCAGCTCTGATTAGAGAAAAAAATGCCATTTTTTAAAAAATATTGCTATTTTTTCTGAAAATGCCAAGAAAATGACATTATTACTCTTGGTAATGCCAAAATTTTCACTGAAACTGCCATAGATATGGCATTACTAATGCATGTTTATATTTTTTCTCCGGTGATCGGAGCTGGTGATGTTGGGGTGGCAGATGCGACGCTATTTTTTTAACTTCTTTTTTCTCTCTTTCTAATTTTTAAATTTTTTATTTATAATTTTTTTTTCTCGTTTTAATTTTTATTACCTTTATTTTCAAAAAATGATATTTTGAATATTTATTTTATTAATGTTTTTACGATTTTAATTATTTTTATGATTTTATTATGATTTAAAATATTTCAAAAGCTACAACGATATACTCCGTGTATATATTTGTCCAAACACACATAATTAGTCCTATTAGAGGATTTTAAAACAATGTAGTTCTATTTATGATTGTTAGTTACCTTTTACTCCTGGTCGGGTAATTCTCCCATAAAAATAAAGATATGATCATAAAAATACTACTTGAGAGGATAAACTAGTTTTTTCGCATACGTTAATTTTTTGGAATTTTTTACTTTTGCGTTGAGAGTGTTTTTTAAAGCTTGATGAGTCCAATTTTTAAGTCTCGCTACTATCCGGACACCACTTTCTAGATGGTTAGAATTGGCTCAAGTCCGTTCTGTGTTTCATAGTCAGTATTAAGTGTTTATTTTGAGTTTTACTTTTTATTTATTAGTTCCATTTTTATTTAAATGAGAGTCTTTGTGTTTATTTTGTTTGTATGTGGTAGTTATTAGTTGGGATAAAGTTCAGGAAAATTTGATAAATAGTGCTACTAATTCGGCCACTTTAAGCTTATGTTATCAGTTTTGTGTCAACCGAGTAATATTGTTTTTTTATGATGACTGACTTTATATCTATTTTTATTTAAATGAGAGTCTTTGTATTTATTTTGTTTGCATGTTCCTATTATCTTAATATATACATTCTCTGTCTCATTGAACTTTGTCAATTTTTCTTTTTTCGTTGTTTTCAAAAAACTTTGTCACTTACCTATTAAAGCAATTAATTTGTGGTTCTGCACATTTCTCTCTCCTCTACACAAATTTCAACTACACAGTTTTTACTATTCTTATTTTTCACCTACATTGCGCTTGTCAAAGTCAACCGTGACTATCTAAGTAGGTAGTAACGTAGTGTAGTAGCGTCATTCAAATATGTCGATCTTGTTCATTTATTAGGTTGAAACTTATAGCATAAGGTCAAACTTATATCAGAATGAGCTGTAAAAACTAAATGTCAATATTATGACATGTATCAAATTGATGTCAAATCTTTAGATTTAGTTCGTTATGTTGTCTTCAAACACATAAATCATGTTGTCTTTCTCGATACATTATCCATCTAAGATCGGACGATCACCTCATTACTTATCAAATCAATTCTAATGAATATTAGAAATGGCTCTAAATAAAATTAAAGACATTTTGAAATTTCAAAATAGAATTATCATGTTTTTTATTCCCTGAATAAGAGTAATTTGCCATGTTTGGAAAAAAATGTCATGTTTTAAATTCTAGTAATGTCAAACTTGGCAGAAATTTACTCTTATTCAAAGAATAAAAAACATGATAGTCTTATTTGAAATTTCAAAACTTTTTTACTCCTATTTAGGGAATTCTTCCGATGAATAAAGTACCGTGCATAATTCTATTTTTTCCTTGCATAAAAAATGGAGCGTTGAGAATGAAGAGTCGGAGGATGATTTACTATTTTGATCTATTGTAACAACTTAATTAATTAGTGATGTGGGCTTATTTTTAAAATAAATGTACCCATCTTCGGCGTTGGATTTCAGCCCCAAATAAACTGAATTTTGTAAAATTCAGCTGATTATTAAGAAAGAATTCTTGTTTGGAGAGATGACTGAACTAAGCTTAAATTGAAATATTTGGGCTGAATGAAAACGTTTAACAACCAAGCGTTTCCTTTCCGTCGATGAAATGGATTGATCCCCATACCTTCTATTGATATTCCACTATTTACGGTTGCAAAATCTCTTTTCACCATACCCTTCCAATTCCTTATATATGAAACTTCTACTTTAACCCAATAACTGTGATATTCTCAACCGGAAAAGTATTTCCACATGAGTACTATTATATACGTTGAGTTTAATCCAACATAGAATAGTAAATGTAGATATAATTTGGTATAACACTCAATATTTACGTGGAAACTCAAAAGGGAGAAAATCACGAGACGTTTTAGGCTAATGTTCAAGGCTTCTCGTTCTCATTAATACTCTCCTCACCATTTACATAGTACAAGCTTTTTGGAGCTTTCATTAATGGAGTTTGAAATAACTAATCTAGCTAAGGAGAGAGGGAGGAGAAGAAGCCGATCCTTACGTATGGAGGCAAAGCTACTATTTATACTTAGAAATGGGTAGGTGGGGGTATGGGGTGCCCCAATGTGATTGGTTACTTTCCATACCACTTGAGAGCTCATGCTTCTACTTGAGACCTAGATGCTCCCACTTGAGACCTTCATGCTCCAGTATTGAATGCAGCCTGCCACTTGTGTCATGACTTCCCGCCAAAGGGTGGGGACGAGCATCCCCCTGTAGATTGCCTTTGTGTCATGGCTTCCCGCCAAAGGGCGGGGACGGGCGTCCCCCTGTAGATTGCCTTTGTCATGGCTTTCCGCTAAAGGGTGGGGACGAGCGTCCTCCTGTAGATTGCTCAAGTCCCAGAAGCCGAACGTCGTGAAGCCCCCTAGACCTTCGTACCCGGCTACCCTATGATTGGGCCCTGGGGGCCCATAGAGAACGTTCCTCTCCACGAGCTTGCCTTTCGGTGTACCTTGCATTGTCTCCAGGGCCAAGTTACAAGCTTGCTTCTCGGGTACATACGTTGTCTGACAGAAGTACTTTGGAGTGTGGCTGCCTGCCTTAAGTGGTTGGTATTCTGAGGCCGAGCGTCCCCCTTGGGGACGGCCCTTGCCCCCACCTTGGGCTATCTCGCACATATCCGCCCTAAAGTGAACGGGCTTTTGGGGACGTACGTATCCATGCGTAGGGGAAAGGCCTTCCCTGATGTCCCATATCTCTGGGGACGAACGTCCGGTGGGCTTTAATGGGTCGATGGGCCGGATAGGCCTAAATGGGCCTCGTCGACTGAGTTCCGTACTGAGGTGATGCCTAAGGCCCCTGAACAGTAACAGGCTGGGACTATATTCCCCAACAATATACTATTTAAAAAATGTCATATTGATTTTTCTTGATCAATGATGAGAAACTTTGGATAATGATTTGAATTATAATATTTGCATATCATTTATAAATTTTATACTCTCATGAAAATATTTTGAATAAAGAACATTTGATATAATTTTTATATTTTAAAAAATCAGAAATAAATTCAAAATCTATTACACATTTATATACACTATTAAATGTATAAATTTTGTATACATTTATATATATTATACATGTATAAACTCAGAAATGTTGTATATACACACATACATATATAAATATGTATCTTTTGCAAAATACATATATAAATATATACTAAAATGTTAAAAGGCTGAAAATATAAAAATCATTTTAATAAATATTTTGTTGTATTAATAAGTGTGGATCGTGGCGCTTACCGCTACACTAAAAGCAATCGCTGATAGTGTAGCACGCTCCTCCCCCTTTATAGCACAAGCGAAGCTCCACACGGTTCGATTGCACCGGCAGGCTGGCAGATTGCTGGCACCGCATACCCGCGGCCCAACAATCTCCCCCAGCACCTGCCAACCTCAACTGCGCAGCATGCTGTTGCCGGGGGTTGAACCCGTGACCTTGGCTCTGATACCACATGTGGATCGTTGCGCTTACCGCTACACTAAAAGCAATCGTTGATAGTGTAGCATGCTCCTCCCCTTTTATAGCACAAGCGAAGCGCCACACGGTTCGATTGCACCGGCAGGCTGGCAGATTGCTGGCACCGCATACCCGGCCCAACAATAAGTCATATGCCTTTTAATGTAATTTCATATTATCCAGACATTTGTTCAGCTTTTCTTGTCAAACGTGTCTACTCCATTAAGTAGCAATTCAGATTCAGCACTTTAAGTTCAGCTTTAGACAATAGTCTCCGATTGAGACAATAGCTTAGTATCACGTAAACTCATATATATATAAACTCTTGTGAACTACCAAAATTCAACTAAACTAGATATAATGTCAATTCCTATTCAAAAGAGTGGCTACAAAAGTATTAGCTCGAGAGAGGTGTGCTTTGCCAAATAGAGGTGATAATTGCTATATTCAAATAATTCAAACACTAGTAGATGAAAACGATGTTTTAGAATTGTAGTCATTTCATTCAGACTTTACAGGGCCGGTTTGTATGTTTGAAGGTGTATGGGTGGAAGATTAAAATGAGCTTAGTTTTAAAAAATTATAAAACTCTTTTCTGTAATATCTAACATGCATAATACTCACTATGATGTAACATTTGAATATAATAATAGTCACTAAAGTTACTAGACTCACATTTTTGTCCGGTAATTTTGTTTAGACTATATATTTTAAAATATTTCTAATAATAATATTTCAATACATCTATAAAAATTTGAAAAGCTTTTTCCTGTCTAAACAAGTATTATCAACTCCTAATTTTCCCCTCCTATGATGTGCTTTCACAGACTTTGGTACTCTGCCTCAGCTGAAGATCTGGCAACACAAACTTGCTTCCTAGACCACCAAGATATGATATTAGGTCCAAGAAAGAGACAAGAACTAGAGGTTGACCTTCTGTCAGTAGGGTCTGAAGCCCAGTCAGCATCACAGTATCCATTTAAAGGTAGTTGTGAGTTTGAGACTGCTGGTTTGATGGTAATGCCATGCTGAAGTGTACCAGATAGGTTCTCAGAATTCGTTTGACTGCCTGCCAATGTTCATGAAGAGGTTGTGCCATGAATTGACATACCTTATTGACAGTAAAGCTGATTTCAGGTCTGGTTAAGGTGGCATATTGTAGTGCACCTACTATAGATCTGTAAAAAGTAGGGTCTTCTACAACTCTGGATCCTTCATTTGTGAGTTTACATGAACTGACCATAGGTGTTTGGAGTCCTTTTGAGTCACTCATACCAACTCTGTGAAGAAGATCTTTGATGTATTTGGTTTGAGACAAATGAAGGCAACCATTGGGCAGAAAATTAGCTTCTATTCCTAAAAAGAAGTCAATGTTTCCCAGATCTTTGAGAGAGAAAGAGGAGTTCAGTTTGTGAATAAGATTCTGAACAGTAGAAGAATGATTTCCAATGACAAGAATGTCTTCAACATAGATGAGTACATAAATTTTGATATTGTCTTGAAGAAGAAAGAGAAGAGAAGGATCACACTTAGACTGCTTGAAGCCAATACTGTAGAGTGCAGATGTAAGCTTTAAGAACCAAGCTCTGGGAGCTTGTTTTAAACCATACAAGGCCTTGTGAAGTTTACATACTAAGGAGGCATTAGTGCTGACAAAATGAGGAGGTTGGACCATGTACACATCTTCTTCAAGATCCCCATTCAAAAAGGCATTGTTCACATCAAGCTATTTAATGGGCCAGTTATTTGTGATAGCAACAGTAAGCAAAATTCTGATTGTAACTGGTTTGACAACTGGAGAGAAAGTTTCACCAAAGCCCTTTAGCAACAAGTCGGGCTTTTAGTTTTTGAATGGATCCATCAGGATTTTGCTTGGTTCTAAACACCCATTTGCAGCCAATGGGATGTTTATCAGGTGGCAGTGGTACAAGTGACCAAGTGTGGTTAGATAAAAAAGCTTGATACTCAGATTTCATTACTTCAAACCAGGCTGGATCAGAGAGTGCCTGCTTAACATTCTTTGGCTCAGAATGGGCACTAAGCAAGGTTGGATTAAGTATGGGCTTAACAATTCCAGATTTGGCTCTTGTTTTCATGGAGTGAATATTGGTAGGAGGAACTAGAGACACAATGGGAGGAGAAGGAGGTGATTGAGATCCAGCATCCTGTGTAGGTTGAGAATTAGAATCAGAGGGAATATGTGAGGATGAGATAGACTCAGACATGGTAGTTATGGGAGTGGAAGGGGTATTTGCTGAAGTTGTGTGATTTGAGTTTGACATGGTCTGTTTAGGAGGAGTATGGTGTGGTTGGGTTGAGATAGAATGTTCAGAAGAAGAAGAGGCTGGAGTAGCTGGTTGGGAATGAGAAGAGGGTGAAGAAGGTATAGGTAAAGGGAAGTAAGGAAGAACCGAAGAATAGAGAGATTGGATGGTGATTCAGATTTGATAGTTGAGGAAGTGGAAAAAAGTTTAGAGTAAGGAAAGGCAGATTCATTAAAAATAACATCTCGAGATATGTAAACTTTGCCAGAAGAAGAGAGGCACTTATAGCCTTTATGTTGAGAAGAGTAGCCTAGAAAAATGCATTCTTCAGAGTGATAGGCAAATTTATGTCTATTGTTGGGCCTCATAAAAGGAAACCAAGAGCACCCAAACACTCTTAGAAAAGAGTAGTCTGGATGAGACTGATACAATTTTGCATAAGGAACAGAGTTGGAGATTGAAGCAGATGGTGTTCTATTAATAAGATGTACAGAGGTAGCAAAGGTTGCATCCCAAAATTTGAAGGGTAGGGAAGAATGAGCAAGTAAGGTAAGACCCTTTTCAACAATAGTTCGATGTTTTCTTTCAACAACACCATTTTGGTGATGTGTATGAGGACAAGCAAGTCTGTGAATAATACCTTTTTCAGTTAGAAATTTGGTGAATGGTCTGAATTCCCCTCCCCATTCAGATTAGACAGATTTGATTGTTAAAGAAAACTGAGTGTTGACATATTCATAGAATTATTTGAAGGCGGTGAAAGCATCAGATTTGGCTTTTGGAAAATATATCCAGGTGTATCTACTAAAAGCATCAATAAAGGATATGTAATATGAATAACCATCAAAGGAAGTTACAGGTGCTGGACCCCACAAACCAGTGAAGATAAGTTGGAAGGGGGGTAAGTATTCAGTAACATATGAGTGAGCTGGTAAACGTTTTGCTTTCCCTAAACAACATGCAGAACAAAAATCAATAGTAGCTTTATTTTGATATGACACCTTACATTGATTGAGTACAGACTTTAAAGCCTCAAAATGAGGATGACCAAGCCTAAGATGCCAAAGTTTACAAGTAGAGAAAGCTTCAGAACCAGTAGAACTAGAACTGGATACATTACTACTTGTCCTGGTTTGTTGCAAACATGACAAATAACAGATGAGCGAGGATCAGAACGACCTCCACCTCTGGAATTTCCTCTGAAATTTCCACGGCCGTGACCTCTGTAGGATCCATTTCCACCATGAGAATTTGAGGTATTAACCTGAGCAAGTTGAACAGATGTAGAACTAGGAGATTCATGAGACTCAGAAGCACCAGTAGGTTGAGATTCTTCTAATTTGGCAACATTTGCAGAGAATATAGTAGATTGTGATGCTTCGCGAAGTTTACGAATCCTTAACTCCTTTGCAAGAAGTAGAGATTCAACTTCTGAGAGAGTGACTGGATCTAGTTTGTTGCGGCCAAAAATAGATGAGACAAGAGACTCGTACTCCTCAGGCAATCCTTCAATAACAATATTAATATGATCCTTCGTAGAAACTGACTCACCGATACCAACAAGCATACCAATGATATTTTGAATGTGAAGAAAATACTCAGATATTGTCCGTTCACCTTTGGTGGAAGAGTAGAGCTCAGATTTGAGCTGACGAGCACGCGCGACAACATTTACAGTGAAGAACTTCTAGATTTCACTCCAACTTTGATGAGACTGATTGCAGTGAATGACACGTGCATGGAGCGACTCGGAAAGAGATGATAAAATCCAAGCGAAGAGCATTTGATCTTGTTGTTCTCAGGTAAGATAGGCTTCATTGAAGATTTGATTTCATTCATCATCCGGATTGAGGAATTTTGGCGGAATTTTTGGATTAACCAGAAAGTGAAGAAGTTTGTGCGCACGTACAACAGATTCAATGTGTTGCTTCCAGAAGAGAAAATTCTTCGAATCAAGCTTCAGATGAAGCGGATGAGCAAACGCAATTGGAAAAACTGAGTTTCCAGTTGATGCGGAAGATGACGAAATGGTACTATCAATCGCCATGGCCAGAAAAATACGAACTCAAGCTCGTGATACCATATTACAAAAGATAGGAGAATAGAAATCTGAGAATGAAATGATTTAATCTTATTAATAGATAGAAGGTTACAGAAGTATATATACAAAGCAATAACCGAGACTAGTGTGAAATAACAGCTTCAACTAACTAGTCTAACCGCCTCTACTAGCTCATTATTCTAGAATATTCCTAACAGTAATGACTGAGACAATGGTCACTAGAAGGGTATTAATTCGGATGGTGATCACCGGAGGCTGGAGCGGCAGTAATTGGGAATATATTTACACAAATTTTTGAGTAATTTAAGTATCTGACCCCTATATTTTCATATCCAAATATATATTTTGAGAAATAATAAGAAAAACCAAAGAAGCATTAATTATTAGAGAATGGATTGTTATAGAGTGAAATGTTATGGATTGAAGTTATCATTATGTAGTGGTCAACCCTTAGAAGGGTAATATAGAGTAAAGTTATCATTATGTAGTGCTTAACACTTAGGAGGGTGTCTTAGTAAAATAGGTGCTAAATAGTCCTTTTTTTCAAAACAAAAAAAAATCCATTACCTATTTTTTTAGTATTGCACATGTCAAAATTCACAAATTATATGGTACAGCCGATTGTACCTTTAGCATGCTATAACCGAATATTTGTGTAATATGTAGGAAGTTTAAACTTTTGAACAAAACTCCCACCCTCGAATAGATGAATCGTATGTGGGTAGGCACTGACCTTTTTTTATTGATCATCTTCTTCACCAAGAATAAATTCATCATCACCGTCTTCTGTTGCCCTCAACGCCGCACTCGATCGATCGAAAATCCACGGTGCTCGAGTCACGCCTCTGTAACTTTGGTAGTCCTCGGCGCACGTAAAGCTAGTTTTAGAAGGCCGCCTTTGTTTGTCGGCCGTCCGGTGTCGCCGTCGCTTGTCTGTCGCCAACACCACCACTGCTTGCCTTTCATCCAGCGTTGTCGCGTGCGGCAGGACTAAAAAATGACAAATCGACCAAATTTTTAATAACAAATCTATTACATGTGCATATTATAGAAATGAGTTTTATATTAAACTCAAATGAGTATAATGCCTAAAAGGAATGAACATGTGCAAATGAATATTGAGCATATTAGAGAATTCAAATTAGCTTTTGAATTTATCGATGCTCATTTTGTAATTCATATATGCTCATTTTGTGCTTGTCTTATGCTCATTTTAATTTTTTTATGACTCCGGGGGGGTCAGGGGAGGGGGGCTAGGAGCCTGGAGTAATCAGAGCTGAAACTCACTCCATTGAGTTTCAAACCCTTATGTGCCTAGCGGGTTTCGAACTCGAGACCTCCCACTAGGCACGGTAACCTGACAACCAGTTGGGCCGGATTGCTTGGTTCTTGTGCTCATTTTAAAATTTCATATTGATGCATATTTCAAAAGAACCATACTACATTAGATTTGCATAGGTGTTGATTATAGATATAATTTAATTTTGAAAAAATAATTTAAATATCTCAAACTTTGAAGTCATGTAATATATATATATATATATATATATATATATATATATATATATATATATAGAGAGAGAGAGAGAGAGATGCTCCATTCCAGCCGTTCGGACAGGAGCCGCCGTCCGAACACCATGCTATGGGGTGGTTCCCGGTGGAATTTTTTGATAAAATGTTTTGAGCATGGTTCTCATCAAGTCTAGTTTATTCACAAACAATTTCAACTCAGAATTCGATCGAGAAGGCAGTCAAATAATTTTTTGAAGTTAATTGCGCCAAATTATACATAGAAAACGCAGTCAATTTCAAAAGCTTATTTGATTGCCTTCCCGATCGAATTTTGAGCTGATTTTTTTGTGGATAAACTAGACTTGATGAAGAGTATGCTCAAAAATTTCGTCAAAAACTTACACCGGGAACCGCCCCAAATGACAGCGTTCAGATGGAGGCTCCTGTCTGAACGGCTGGAGAGGAGCATCCTTCTCTCTCTCTCTCTCTCTCTCTCTCTCTCTCTCTCTCTCTATATATATATATATATATATATATATATATATATATATATATATATATATATATATATATATATATATTGTCTTTATAGAAAAAGTTATGTTAGCACCATGATCATATATTTTTTAACAAGTGTAATTTTATGGTGTTAAATACATAATTTAAAATACACAAATCACTTATGAGGATACAATTAAAATTAATTTTTTCCGGATTAATATTATTTATTTCACAAATGAAATTTAGAATGTTAACTACATTCAAATAAAGCTTGGAACATTTTAAATTGTGTACTTATTGCAATAAATTATATTTGTAAAAAACATATATATAACCATGGTGCTAAAATAACTTTTTTATAAAGTTTGGAGTATCTATATTACATATGCGTGTTTGGAACATCTATTTCACACCCATCAAAGTTTAGAAGACATGGGAGTAGAAATTACGATACTCAATCGCGGGCTGGTAATGTCTAACAGAGAATGTTTGATGTTTAATGAAAATGTCTTAATGTTTAATAAAAATATCTTGATGCTAAACTAGCAGAGCTTACGATTTGCTTATCAATACATATTTCAAAAATATAATATTAAATTAGATTCACATACTAGAATTCATAGGAGTCGATTATAGTTATAATTTAATATGTCTTTATAAAGAAAAAATAAAAAGAAAGTGAATTAGAAGATATGAAGCAGAAATCACGATGTTTGATATTAGACTCTCAATACTTAATAGAATAGGTATGATGCTCACTAAAAGTGTACTAATGCTCAAATAAAAGAAGCTGTGATTTTCACCTAATTATGGAAATGCCACCGACTATACGGTGTAAGCCGTACAACCGGTTCTACGCTATATCATCCAAATTATGATAATATACTCTCTGCGTATTTGAAAGTTCTCTACAATAGGTTTGGGCACAACATTTAAGGGTGAAATAGTAGGGATAATGAATAGTGTGTAAAAAGTAGAAGAGGATATGGAAAAGTACGAATTAGAAGATAAAAAGTAGAAAAAGTAAGAATAATTGGGTATTTTTAAAAGAAAAACTTATCAAAAAGGAAAAGTGTAGCAAAGTATTAAATAGTAAATCTTAAGGCCATAGATTTAAGCTAAAGAATTACGTAATTGTCAATGTCTCTTAATATTGACATCAAAATCAGGTTCATCATGACTATAATGGTAAAATTTGTGGGTGTTTGCAATATTTCTCACATAGGAAAGATTTGAATTATTAAACCATGGTGTGCTAGGTAAAATTTTGAACTAATTGTGTTAGATTGACTTTATAGTGAAACCTTAAATCTTAATCATGTTTCTTTCTGGATTGAACAAATTTACCGTTAAACCATATCACTCACTTTTTATAAAGTATGTAATTTTTTATTTCACGAGTTCAATTATTTAACAATGAAGGTCAAAGTTAATTTTCTAGCTGGAGTTATTATAGTGCTAATTTTTACTATTTTTCATATTATTTTTCTTAATTTAATTAATAAGGTTTTTAAACACGGAGTATAATTTTTCAACTCCGTATAACTCAAAAGGTTCAATTTTACGATTCAGCTTTTTTTGCCATAATTTCATCAATTTTGATAGATTCAATCGACTCAGTCAACTTCGATGGGATCAATGTAGATGGGCTTATTTTTGTACCTATGCAATGATAGGGTGGTGGGTCATCATGACCCGCAGCCGTCCATTCCGAGAAGGAGACGGGTTTGAGTCTGTCTGTCTCCGGGTACCGCTCATATGCCTCATTCTCATGCCCAGCCAAACATGCCTTTGTGTATAGGTTGGTGGGTAGAAGGCCATTACCCCTTCGCTTTAATTGCGCGTTTCTAATCTTGTGAAAGATGTCTCTACCCTATGCTCCGAATCCATTACTTATATCCATTTCATATTGTTTGTTCTCATTATGAAGTCATAATGCAGATGTGACACCTCTTTTTTCTCTGTGCTTTATTTTTTTTAAATAAGTTTAACTGATTGATACAAAAAGTAGAAGAAACAAAATATTGGTGACGGGGAAAAGGGAAACCAATCATCCAATGTGTGGTGGGTATAGTATTTGGGAAGTGATTTGGTAGCTTTGATTTTTTTTTTTTTGAAGAAAATGTCACTTTTGATTTTTATTTTTACCCCAGGGGAATCGGGATAGAGGACCGGGAGGTCCAGGTAAATTGAGATCAAACTCACTGCATTGAGTATTGGATTTGCGACCTGAAATAAGAAAGAGTGAGTTCGCGACAAGATAAGTTGGGCCGCTTCATTCACTTTTCATTTGTTTGGGGACAAAATAGTTTTGTGAAAAACAATATTTCACTAGAGTTTGTGATCTCAAAAAAATAGCTTAGGATGTATTCAATTGGGCTCAAATTTTTTTGGTATAGCATAATTTGATATTATGTGGTCTGATCTTGTCTCATATGATCTGATATGTTTAGTCTCAGATCAGACCAGACCTGATCTGATTTGATTTGGGGCTATCCAAGTAAAAACGTCCTTATATGTTGGTACTTTTACGGAGTATAAACTAATTATTTAAATATTAATTCTAATTAATGTATTAATTGATCATTTAAATAAATAAATAAAGGAATTTTATCAATCCAGAACCTGAAAGATAGATAATTATCAATCCGGGACCTGAAAGATGAAATGTATCGATATAGGACTCGAATGATGGAAAACTGTCAATTTAGGATCTGAATGATCGAAAAGTATCAATCTATGACCTAAGATGTCATGGATTTTATTATTACTTTTATTTTAAAAAATTAAAATATTGTTTAGTTTTCTTAAACTATTAAACTTTTGTGAAGTAAAGTTTATAAAAAATTAGCAATGGAATTAATAAAAAATTAAATAAACCAAAATCTATGAAATGTTAGGTTCTAGATTGTTAGTTTTTCATCATTCGGGTCCTATAACGACACATTTCATCTTTCGTGTGTTGGATTGATAATTCATCTATCTTTCCGTCTTAATTTGATAAAGTTCCATAAATAAATAGGGTGCATGGCTTCCGGCCTTCCACTACTCTATGGAGTCCCAGCACCCATGCCAAGAAAGAATGTGCAATGGGAGAAATAAATTTTAAATCCAGTTTTGTCACTGTGTGCAATAAGCGATATTTTTCATTCATTTGAAAAATATTACTTGTATAACTTGTTTCTCTTATTTAATTTGTTTTCATATTTCTTTCATGACAAACAAAACATAAACTTAATCCATTAAATGCCTTTTTCTTTCGTTCTACAGTCTTTCTTTCTTTCCCAATTCTTTCCTACGCAAACAAAACAATAATGTATTAAATTTTGAAAATAAAAAATTAATCAGGGTCTCAAAAAAAATTGAAACTTGTTGATTGTATGTGTTCCATTTTGATTAGTTGTTTTTATAGAAATTGCTCGAAATAGGAGCAAAAACATTTTGAAATTCCAAAATAAAAGTATCATGTTTTTTATTCCCTGAATAGGAGTAAACTGCCAAGTTTGGAAAAAAATGTCATGTTTTAAAGCCTAGTAATGCCAAACTGGGCAGAAATTTACTCCTATTCAAGGAATAAAAAGCATGATACTGCTATTTTGGAATTTCAAAACTTTTTTACTCCTATTTAAGGAATTCATTTTTTTAACCAATGAACCAATCCAAGCCATAATATATTATTGAGAAATAGATTCTTCAATGGGCTTGTTGCCTTTGGTCCATTTTAAATTAGCTGAAAATTATCGTGTGTTTAATTATAGACAAAATTTACCAAAAAATGACAAATGTGCAATGTGTTATAAAGTAGATACCCATAAGAAAGTAGATACCAAAGTTATTGATTATGATAATAACGTGTTCAACTCACCACATCTAAATGTTTTTTCATTTAATCTAATTTTTTAAGATTTCATCTCACTCTTTCTAATTTAATTTCAATCGTTTATCTTAATCTTTTTAGTTTGGTCTAAACCTTTCTTATGTAGGCTAAATTCTTCTTATCGGTCCAAATGCATACCTTCAGTGTTGTTATTTATACATTATAATATCAATAGATATTATGATTGTTTCGTTAATTATGGTTGTAGTTATAGTGTTATACACATTGAAAATTTATAATTACAAGAAAACATAACATACTTCAATAACGGATACCGAATACAGAAATAATTTTATGATACCAGGAGGTGGATATATATGATAATTGAAATTTTAATTTAGATAAATAATGATTTCATACCGTCAAGATAATTTTAATCTGATCTGATTAGAAAAAGAATAGACAACAAACAATCAGATCAAAGAAAACTAGGCAACACTTAAATGGATTTAAAATGTAGTGAAAAGGGGAGCTTCATCCTAATTCTCATGGGCCCAAATAATTCCAATCTAAATGATTTCATGGCAATATTTTCTAAGTTTTTAGGACTAACTAATTTAGTGAAGGAGACACCAATAAATGCATTTGCATCATGAGACTCCGATAGACATCGACAAAATATTCATCTCCAAACTAATATTCAATTTTGAAGTGGCGAAAGCATATGCTGAGATACATCAGACTCACAAGTTGTTCTCTTCACCGGATCTGAATGTTTCTGATCTGAATTTTTTAAGTTCTGATCTGATCTCATCTGAATTTTTTTGAACTGATCTGATCTGAATCTTTTTTATCTGATCTGATCTGAATCTTTCTGATCTGACCTGATTTGATCTGAATGTTTCTGATCTGAATCTGTCTGGTCTGATCTGAATGTTTCTGATCTGATCTGAATGTTTCTGATCTGATTTGAATGTTTCTAATTTGATCTGAATCCTTCTGATCTGATCTTAACTTTCTAAATTGGTATATAATAATAAGAATAATAACAATAACAACAACAATAATAATATCAATAATAATTATAATAGTAATAATAACTATTATTATTTAATAAATATAATAAAAATAATACTCCGTAACAATAATAATAATAATAATAATAGGTAGTAGTAGTAGTGATATTAATAACCTTTTTAATAATAATATAAATATTTGACAATAAACGAAGCAATATAAAATTCTTGCACATAACGTAGAAATGACAAACACATGAGTTTGTTCTTACAACTCAATTGCAAAAAAACAATAAATATAAATGTACTTAGTGCCATATTCATTTAACGTCGAATTAAGCGCCAAATTTCAGCAGCTATTTGTGCCTGTACTTTTTCCATTTCTTGTTTGCCTTCTGGATTAAACATGCCAGTGTCAGTACTTGGCTCAATGGTGATTGCACTTGAAATTGGAATATCCAACTCGTAAAGACGGATAAAGTTATGCAGTGAGAAAGTTGATAACATAATCGTAAGTTGATATTGAATTTCCATTAACGGCATCCTATGTGTATCCACCATCGGGACTCAATTTTAGCATTTATTAAAAAATCAATACTAAAAATTACTCCGTAAAACAAAACAGTAATATACAATATTATATAATAGTAATAATAATAGTAATTATAATAATAATAATAATAATAATAATAATAATAATAATAATAATAATAATAATAATAATAATAATAATAATAATAATAATAATAATAATAATAATTACTATTATTATAAAAAATAACAAAAATAATAGTAATAATAGTAATAGTAATATATATAATAGATAATAATATAATGCTTCCAATTTGGTATGAATATTTCTGAACTAATCTGATCTGATTTGAATGCTTCTGATCTGATCTGAATGCTTCTGATCTGATCTGAATGCTTCTGATCTGGTTTGATCTGAATGTTTCTGATCTGATCTGATCTGATCTGAATCTTTCTGATCTGATCTGATCTGATCTGAATCTTTCTGATCTGATCTGATCTAATCTGAATCTTTCTAATCTAATCTGGTCTGATCTGAATTTTTCTGATCTGATCTGATCTGATTTGAATAAAATAAGAATAAGGAATAAGTAATACTTCCTCCGTCCCTTAAAACTTTGCCAACTTTCCTTTTTTGGATTTCCCACTAACTTTGCCACTTTCCCTTTTAAGTAAAGAATTTGTGGTTCCAGTTAAATCTATCTCCTCTGCACAACTCTCAACCACACAGTTTTCACTTTATTAATCCCTGTGCCGGTCAAACTTGGCAAACTTTTAAGGGTCCGAGGGAGTAAGATTAATCCAAAGATATCTTGGCAAACATGTTCTCAACTCTTTACCATTACATGTGATGGCAGTGACTGATCTACCGAGGTCTGTAGTGAACATGATAAATAGAAAGATCGCAAATTTCTTTTGGGGAATGAGAGATAACAAACCAAAATATCATTGGGCAAAGCTAAAAAGGCTATGTAAACCTACTATGAGTGGTGGGCTGGGCATTAGATCCATAGCTGATACTCAAAAGATATCAGCCATGATGTTATGGTGGGATTTCGAGAATAGTCAATCCATTTGGACAGACTTGATGCAGAGTAAATATGGGTCAAGGCATCTGGGGGAAGAAAAGCCTACTGATTCTCCTGTATGGAGAAGGATTAGCCTCATTCATGAGGAGGCAGAAGGAATGGTTGTCAGGGGTCCTAGTTCTATTACATGGATTCATATTTCAGAGGGGATTTTTACAACCAAATCTGCATATTCTGCACTATGGCCACAGGAGGGGAGGATTTTATCTAATACACAAATTTGGAACCCTAAACAGGTGCCCAAAATTAGGATTTTTCTTTGGAGGTTATGGCATAAGTGTCTACCATTTCCAGAACAGCTAGCGACCTTCTTTGCTGCTTACCCTACCATTTGCCCTTTCTGTAAGAAGGACAATGTTTCAGAAAACCATATTCTTCTCTTATGTCCACTAGCCAGATCTGTATGGGGTTTCTTCTCGAATACTCTGCTACAATATAACACCGTCCCCAAATGTATTTATCTTTAAGCTAATAATGTATTGAACCCTATGAAATTTTTAGTGAATTTACGAAGTTGTGAATTTATATTAATTTTTTTCGCGTGAATAGTAAAATGCACGTGGGGCCCACATCGGGAGTGGGGACCGCCCGATATTATCGGGGCCACATATTATATTGATCTTGGACTAGATAATATGTATATGGTGGTGGATATCCTAGTTGAGCCATGACAATGGCATAGGGTTGACCGGTTGGTCAAACGGGGCCAAATTATCAATATCGGCAATCTATCAGATAACAGCCCGAAAAGGGATTTCGGAGTTCGTCAAAGTTCGCCGGAGTTGGTCAAAGTTCGCCGGAATTAGTCAAAGTTCAATCGAGAAGCATAGAACGCGCTTAAGCTTAATTAAGGTGAGGATGACTGACTATGTTACTTATAATCTTTGGGTTAATTTCATGGGATTTCCTAAGTGAATACAAGTGTGATGTGCATGAGTTGTTAATGGTTAATAATGCCTAAATAGAACTACTATTGATTATAAGTATAGTATGCATGATACACAAATTTATGAATAAATTGTGTATGTTTAGATGTTATGAATATGTGTGTATGATGGTTGTACCAACCATGAATATCATTTGGGATAGTATACTTTGATGCCATGAGGAGAAGCCATGAAGGTATGAAAGTGATACTTGATATTAAGGCCAATTATGCAAGAAGAAGGAATTATATTGAAATAAATAAACAACTAGCATTGAAATATTAGTTGGAAATGTTAGTTGAGAAATGGATGAATAGATCCTAAGAATTTGAATTATAAGGAATCGGTGATTATGAGTCGGGCTCAAGACCGATGTAGATGACGGTGATTATGAGCTGGGCTCTAGACCGTAGTAGATGACGGTGATTATGAGCTGGGCTCTAGACCGTGGTAAAAAAATGATGAATTGATACTAAATGAACGGATTAACTATAATGTAATAATGCTCTAGATTGAGGGCCTCAGAGATTTAAACTTTGATTATACTTAGTATAGTTGTCATTGTACTTGTCAAATGCTTCCAAGTACTGGCCTCCCCTTCACGGGGGAGGCCACCTCACAGTTTCAGGTAGAACTTGAAGGTTGCTACTACCAGCCGCTGCTTCGGGAAGTTTCTGAGGAGAAGACTTGGTTCGTGCTTCTCCCGTTCTTGTTTTGAAAACAATATGAATAATGCTCATGGATAATATTTTCCGAATAATTTCTTTGGGGGCTTGCATGCCCAATTATGCCAAGTGTGGCTTGAACACATGTATCAATTGTTTCCGCTGTTTTAATAAATGTTTTACATTATGTTTGTTTATGGATGTACTATGTGTGAATGGTATTCAAGACGCCTTGTATAGTATGGATGAGTCGGACTGCGGTTGACTATTCGTACTGTACGGCGGGTTGTTGACGTGTCCGGGTAGGTCCGGGGCGTGACAATTTAAATGGTATCAGAGCCTTAGTCCGTAAACATCATAATGAAGCTTCAAAATTTCTTTTTGAAAATGAATTTGAAAAAAAAAACCATGAGCATAAGTTTTGTACTTATAGAACTTTTGGTACTTGAGTTGCAATGCCTCTAATTGTTAAGATGGTACCCTTAACAATTGGTATGGCGGTGATTTGAGCCGAAGGATGTCTTTAAGTACCCGTCCGTCATTTGACATTCGATACGAGTCTAATGACTCATTCTAATTTCTTTCAGAAATGGAACCAGTTGGAAGGATCACTAGAAGGAACCCGTTGGGCCGTGCACCGGGTGGGTCCGAGCGCGGTAGCCGGGGGTCCTCTAGGGGATCAAGAGGAAGGGGCCGTGGAGGCCAACGTCAAACCGTGAGCGATGGCCACGTTGATACCGAGAGTGAGACCTATTGGTCCTATGAGGACTCAACCTACCAGCCGGGGACTGAGCCAGTAGAGACCCCTTACGAAGGGGATGATGATGATGTGAGTGATGAGGAGGAAAGTGGCTCCTTGGCCAGGATCGAAGCGCTGCTCCAACAGTATCATCGGGAGCGCGAAGAAAGGAGGGCACGCCGAAGGCACCGTGCAGGGCAACCTTCGGGCGGGGCTCCAAGAGGGAGGAGCTATTGCGATTCGAGAACCCATGTGGAAGCACATGGAAGTCGGGGCGATGGAGGTCCAGCCATAAGGATCTCCAAATACATCAAGGAGGCGAGGGACTTAGGGTGCAAACCGTTCGATGGGACGGGAGACATCTCGGTTGCCGCCCAGTGGATCAAGAGGCTGAACGAGGCAGCCCTTGACATGCAGCTCACCCCCGATTTTAAACTGAGAATCGCGGTAAGGTTACTTGAGGGGTTGGCATCCAAATGGTGGGATGGAACCAAGGGTAAGTATGGCGGAACTGTTACATGGGAGGATTTTCGACAAGAATTCTTTACCCAGTACTACTCTGACTTCGAAGTAAACGCCAAGGTGAGGGAATACACTCTCCTAACCCAAGGCGGTAACATGACGGTGAAAGAACTTGAGAACAAGTTCAGAGACCTTGCTGATCACATACCGGAGTATGCTTGTGATGAAAACCGAATGGTGAATCACTTTTGGGAGGCCTTGGACTTCGAGATACGTGACAGGGCAACTCAATTGCCCAATATGACTTTCAGCCAAGTGGTTGCCCAAGGGTTGAAGGGAGAAAAGCAATGGGAGGAGAGGAAGAAGAGAGATGCCGAAGAGGCTAAGAAAAGAAAGTGGGAAAGCCATGGCCCCCAAGGTCCCAATAAGAAGGGGAACCACGAGGGAGGTGGATCGTTCAGGGCACCGGCAGCACCATCCAAGGGAAACCCGGCCACGAGCGGGCACTACTCGGGCTCACAAGCCCCAACGGCGCCCAGGTGCAGGAATTGCAACAGGAACCACACCGGTAAGTGTCGTGATCCGCCACGGTGCTACCAATGCGGGAGTACAGGGCATATTAAGCCAAACTACCCTCAACTTGGTGGGAACCGGGGGTCAGGACCAAGCGGCGCTACCACGGCAAGTAGGAACCGGGCCGGAGCATCTCATGCTAGTGTGGGCCAGGGGGAGCAAGCACGAGTAATGCGCCGTCCGTGAATCAAGGAAGAACTCAAGCTAGAGTTTATGTGATGACGGAGGCGGACGCACGTGCTAATCCGGACTCCGTGGCGGGTAAGATCTTAAACTCACGATATTACACCATTGTATGCAATAGGAGTGTTTGCAAGGTGCAAAATTTGTAACCCCGACGGTTTGGTCGGGATTGTGGGGAAAAGGGGAGGAAAAAACCCCCGCCCTGGGTGAATGCCGCCCGACATTTGACGAAAGCCGCCCGGATTTCGTCTTGAAATGTTGAGAAAATGCTGCGGCGACGAATGCCGTCCGGTTTCCACCAAAAGCCGCCCGGCTTTCGTCATCAATTAATCAGGAAAATCCTCGCAACCAAAAACCGGCCAGCTTTTGTAAAGACCGGCCGGCTTTCATAAAGGCCTGATCTGAGAATTTTCTCGCAGCTGAAAGCCGCCCGGCTTTGGCGAAAGCCGCCCGGCTTTCGTAGGGCCTAGGAATTCCTGCGCTGCTGAAACCCGGCCGGGTTTCGTATAAACCAGCCGGCTTCGAAACCACTCCCTCAATAAAAACTACGGCGACGAAAACCGCCCGGCTTTCGTAAAAGCCGCCCGGCTTTCGTGATTAATTACTTAGAATTTTTCTCGCAGTCGAAAACCGGCCGGCTTTCGTGAAAAGCGGCCGGCTTTCACCTGGATTGGTCCTAAAACGGTCCTAAAGGTTAGAAACCGGGAAATTTCGGAAGGGTATCGAACGGACCCCACCCGAAATACAACCAACATACTCTATGACTTAAGAAACGAACCTATTAATTAGATAGTGTGTCTTACATTACTTATGAATGTAGGAACACTAAAGATAAACGGGAGAGACGCAAGAATCCTTATTGATACCGGGGCGCAACGATCATTTGTGAGTGAGGCGTTCGCCAGCGGATTCAACGGACCACCTGTACCGATGATTCAAACCCTATTGGTGTCCACGCCGTTAGGGGATGATATCGAGAGAGATAGCCACTATCCATCGTGTGAGGTGGAAGTGGAGGGCCAAACCTTGACGTGTGACCTCGTACCGCTGAGTATGATCGAGTTCGATGCAATTCTAGGAATGGATTGGCTTGAGAAACATCATGCTAGGGTCGATTGCTACACGAAGGTTCTTGAACTCGAAGGCGGTGAAGGGTTGACCTTACGCTTCGAGGGAGATAGAGGCAAATCAAACTGTTGTATCATATCCGCCGTGAGAGCAAGGAATATGATGAGAAAGGGGTGCCACGCATACCTAGCGTATGTGGTGGACAAAACCAAAGAAGAGATAGACATCAATGATGTGAGAGTTGTGTGCAAGTATCCGGATGTCTTCCCAAAAGACTTGCCGGGACTTCCACCCGATAGGGAGATTGAGTTCGTGATCGAGGTCGAACCCGGCACCAAACCAATCTCTATACCGCCATACAGGATGGCACCCGCTGAACTTAACGAGTTGAAAACCCAATTGCAAGAGCTATTGGATAACGGTTTCATAAGGCCGAGTCACTCTCCGTGGGGAGCACCGGTCCTTTTCGTGAAAAAGAAAGATGGAACACTTCGTATGTGCATTGACTATCGTCAACTGAACAAGGTCACAATCAAGAATAGGTATCCCTTGCCTAGAATTGATGACTTGTTTGATCAGCTCCGAGGGGCGACGGTGTTTTCAAAGATTGACTTGAGGTCGGGGTACCACCAACTGAAAATAAAGGAAGATGACATACCGAAGACTGCATTCCGCACAAGGTATGGTCATTTCGAGTTCCTAGTCATGTCGTTCGGGCTAACCAACGCCCCGGCGGCATTCATGGACATGATGAACCGTGTGTTCAGTGAATACTTAGATCAATTCGTGATAGTATTCATTGACGATATTTTGATATACTCCAAGAGTGAGGGGGAGCATGAAGATCATTTGAGACTTGTACTTGAACGGCTAAGGGAAAAACAACTCTTTGCCAAATTCTCTAAATGCGAGTTTTGGCTCAAAGAGATCGGGTTCCTCGGGCATGTCGTGTCAGGTTCGGGCATTGCGGTGGATAAAGCCAAGATAGAAGCCATTATGAATTGGGAGAGACCCAAAAACGTGAAAGAAATACGTAGTTTCCTCGGCTTAGCAGGATATTATCGTAAGTTTGTTGAAAAAATTTCTGTATTGGCGTCTCCATTGACAAAGCTCACAAAGAAAGGGGCCAAGTTCATATGGGGCGACAATTGTGAGAAAGGGTTTCTCGAACTAAAGAGACGGCTTACAGAAGCACCAGTCCTCGCTCTACCCACACAAGGGATAGGGTACGACATATACAGTGACGCTAGCATCCAAGGGCTTGGATGTGTTCTAATGCAAAACGGTCGGGTGATTGCCTATGCTTCAAGGCAATTGAAGAAACACGAGGCAAACTACCCTACCCACGACCTAGAGTTGGGAACGGTAGTGTTTGCACTGAAGATTTGGCGGCATTATCTCTATGGGGAGACGTGCCACATTTTCACCGATCATAAAAGCTTGAAGTATGTATTCACTCAAAAAGAGTTGAATATGAGACAGAGGAGATGGATGGAGTTGATCAAGGACTACGACTTGATCATCGACTATCATCCCGGGAAGGCCAATGTAGTAGCCGATGCACTGAGCAGAAAGAGTACATCGGGGACGTTACTCACGTGTCTACGCTCACTAAGGGCACAAGTGGAGGTGTCCACGAGTGGGGTCCTCATTGCTAGATTCGAAGTTAGGCCTACATTGCTGAGTGAGATCAGTAGATGTCAGGCCACTGATGAAGAATGTCAGAAGATCCGTGAACAGATCCTTGAGGGACCTGTTGAGAACTTTCGAGTACGTGATGACGGTCTTTTATTGTTTAAAGGCCGTGTATGCATACCAAGGAATGAGGAGCTCCAAAAGTCTATACTGGAGGAGGCTCATTGTTCGGCGTATGCCATGCATCCAGGAGGTACTAAAATGTACCGAGACTTGAAGGAAAGTTACTGGTGGTCGGGTATGAAGAGGGACATCGCAGAGTACGTGAGTCGGTGCCTTACTTGCCAACAAGTCAAGGCGGAACATCAGCACCCGGCGAGACTTTTACAACCACTTACCATTCCAGAATGGAAGTGGGAGCACGTGACCATGGACTTCGTGGTGGGGCTACCACGGACAGTGAACAACTATGATGCAGTATGGGTAGTGGTTGATAGGCTCACCAAGAGTGCACACTTTTTGCCTATCAACATTACTTATCCTCTTGAAAGATTGGCAAAGCTATACACGGAGGAGATTGTGAGACTGCATGGAGTTCCGATATCCATTGTCTCGGATAGGGACCCACGTTTCACATCCCGATTTTGGCCAAAATTTCAAGCATCTTTGGGTACGAAGCTAAAGTTTAGCACAGCCTTTCACCCACAGACGGATGGGCAATCCGAGAGGGTGATACAGATTCTGGAAGATATGCTTAGGGCATGTGCTCTGGAGTTCCAAGGGAGTTGGGACAAGCATTTGGCTCTGGTCGAGTTCGCCTATAACAACAGTTATCAGGCGAGTATTGGCATGCCTCCATACGAGGCATTGTATGGGAGGAAATGTAGAACCCCGTTGTGTTGGGACGAGGTTGGCGAAGCCAAGCTCGAGGGGATCGAACTTGTCGAAATCACCAAGGCTAAGGTGAAGGTCATTCAGGAGAGACTCAAGGCTGCCCAAGATCGGCAAAAGAGTTATGCTGACAAACGACGCAGGCCATTGGAGTTTGAGGTCGGTGATAAGGTCTTTCTAAGGATTTCTCCTTGGAAAGGTATCATCAGATTTATATCGAGGGGAAAACTTAACCCCCGATACATTGGCCCATTTGAAATCCTTGAAAGGATAGGGGCCGTGGCTTACCGTATCAAATTGACGCCAGAACTTGAGAAGATACACAACGTGTTCCATGTATCGATACTCAAGAAATACGTGCGAGATCCGTCTCATATCCTTGAGAAACCACCGGTAGAGATACGTGAAGACCTACAATATGCGGTGGAACCGTTGAAGATTGTGGGTCAACAGGTAAAGAAACTGAGGAACAAGTAGATTCCTATGGTAAGGTCCTTTGGAGGAGTGATCGAGTCGAAGAAGAAACCTGGGAGACTGAGGTCTCAATGAGGGAGCAGTACCCTTTCCTTTTCGATTAGACACGTGGATTTCGGGGACGAAATCCCAAATAAGGGGGGGTGAACTTGTAACACCGTCCCCAAATGTATTTATCTTTAAGCTAATAATGTATTGAACCCTATGAAATTTTTAGTGAATTTACGAAGTTGTGAATTTGTATTAATTTTTTTCGCGTGAATAGTAAAATGCACGTGGGGCCCACATCGGGAGTGGGGACCGCCCGATATTATCGGGGCCACATATTATATTGATCTTGGACTAGATAATATGTATATGGTGGTGGATATCCTAGTTGAGCCATGACAATGGCATAGGGTTGACCGGTTGGTCAAACGGGGCCAAATTATCAGTATCGGCAATCTATCAGATAACAGCCCGAAAAGGGATTTCGGAGACTTCTAAATTAAAGTTGAGGGATGCATATTGATTCTAAGGTCCAATATGGATTGGGAACAAGTGTTGTATTTTATTTGACCTGATAAAATAAAACATAATTAAAATGGTCCGGAAAATACAACTTTCGGGACTGATTGTACACTCCGGGACACAAAGGGTTGACCTCCAACATAAGTGGGGGCCAACCCACGTTTTTTAGTACAAAAAAGGACATGAACTGTCCGCACCACATGAAGGAGGATGGGGGGTGTGGAGGAAATTGGCACCAAATGAGGAGTGGACCTCCTTGCCTCTCATAATTGTCAAGTAAGACAAGAAGGAACCACCCCTACCTCCTTACACTCATTATTTCGACCCTAATACACCAAGAAGGAGAGAAGAGCTCTGCAAACTTCATCTCCATAGCCCAAATCCGAACTCAAGCTCAAGGGAGTCCAAGAAGAAAGTTTAAGAAGGAAAAAGCTAGGAAAAAGTGTGAAAATTAAGGTAATGACCTTATCATAACTTTTCCTTTGTTTTTCTTCTAGCATATAAGATGTATATCATATGAAAGACCTTTACTATTGTTCTACATGATTTAAGTGTGGAATAATGGGTTGGAAAGTGATTCTAAGTCCAAAAACGGACATAGAAGCCAAATCGACCGGTTTGCCGGAAAATAACCTTTTATAGGTTATTCGTGTTGATATGGGTTTTGTGATGATAAAACCTTGTTAGGAACTTGATTTAAAGTATTTGAGCTTCGCCGGAGTTTCGTCGGAGTTGGTCAAAGTTCGCCGGAGTTGGTCAAAGTTCGCCGGAATTAGTCAAAGTTCAATCGAGAAGCATAGAACGCGCTTAAGCTTAATTAAGGTGAGGATGACCGACTATGTTACTTATAATCTTTGGGTTAATTTCATGGGATTTCCTAAGTGAATACAAGTGTGATGTGCATGAGTTGTTAATGGTTAATAATGCCTAAATAGAACTACTATTGATTATAAGTATAGTATGCATGATACACAAATTTATGAATAAATTGTGTATGTTTAGATGTTATGAATATGTGTGTATGATGGTTGTACCAACCATGAATATCATTTGGGATAGTATACTTTGATGCCATGAGGAGAAACCATGAAGGTATGAAAGTGATACTTGATATTAAGGCCAATTATGCAAGAAGAAGGAATTATATTGAAATAAATAAACAACTAGCATTGAAATATTAGTTGGAAATGTTAGTTGAGAAATGGATGAATAGATCCTAAGAATTTGAATTATAAGGAATCGGTGATTATGAGCCGGGCTCAAGACCGATGTAGATGACGGTGATTATGAGTTGGGCTCTAGACCGTAGTAGATGACGGTGATTATGAGCTGGGCTCTAGACCGTAGTAGATGACGGTGATTATGAGCTGGGCTCTAGACCGTAGTAGATGACGGTGATTATGAGCGGGGCTCTAGACCGTAGTAGATAACAGTGATTATGAGCTGGGCTCTAGACCGTGGTAAAAAATGATGAATTGATACTAAATGAACGGATTAACTATAATGTAATAATGCTCTAGATTGAGGGCCTCAGAGATTTAAACTTTGATTATACTTAGTATAGTTGTCATTGTACTTGTCAAATGCTTCCAAGTACTGACCTCCCCTTCACGGGGGAGGCCACCTCACAGTTTCAGGTAGAACTTGAAGGTTGCTACTACCAGCCGCTGCTTCGGGAAGTTTCTGAGGAGAAGACTTGGTTCGTGCTTCTCCCGTTCTTGTTTTGAAAACAATATGAATAATGCTCATGGATAATATTTTCCGAATAATTTCTTTGGGGGCTTGCATGCCCAATTATGCCAAGTGTGGCTTGAACACATGTATCAATTGTTTCCGCTGTTTTAATAAATGTTTTACATTATGTTTGTTTATGGATGTACTATGTGTGAATGGTATTCAAGACGCCTTGTATAGTATGGATGAGTCGGACTGCGGTTGACTATTCGTATTGTACGGCGGGTTGTTGACGTGTCCGGGTAGGTCCGGGGCGTGACATACAAGAAGGTAGGTCTGTCAATAGCATCAAAATGGAGATTATGAAATGGTGGATTTCCAAAGCTGGAAATACAATGGATACAATTTACTCGATGGTTTTACCTGGGGTCATTGCATGGCATCTATGGAAGGAATATTGGGAAGCGGTCTGGAACAGCTCAACCCCTACGTTGGACATGTTACTCAAAAAGATTCAAAAATATATGTTAACATGGTGCCATGCTAATATGAACATTCGAGGAAATGAAAGATTGAAAAGTTTAGGTCTCATACTTCGTCTTTCAACAAGAGGAAACCGCAGATCTTTAGGTGGTTGAAACCGCAGAACTCTCGACTCAAACTCAACTGGGCAATCTTTAGGGGTAATGGTAAATCCTCAGCTGGCTTTTTACTTCGAGACCATGAAGGAGCTATGGTGGCAGCAGAAGGCTTTCCGTTGAGCGGATCTTCGAGGATGGAGGAAGAAACCTTGGCTAAGGCGGTGGATTGGGGGAAGACGCTTCAGTTTCCTGATTTAGAAATTGAATCTTCCTTCTCGAAGACTCTTCAGGTGGGTAGCAACTATATGGGCCGGCCTCACATTTGCTTTACTTTTATCCCGGGCCCAGCGAACTTAGTTGCGGTGATTGTGGCGAAAATGGGCCTACTTGAGCCCTTTTTTTGGAGAACGGGAGATAACGTACCCAAAGAATTAGCGGGAGCTTTAACACGGGATGCTTTCTCGTTTCCTTATATTTATTTATAGTTCTGCGATCTTTTACTTTCTGCTCTTTGTGTGAGCTTTGTACCGTTAAGGGTAAGGTGTTATGTCCCCCCTTGTGTATTCGTTCTAATTTCTTTTAATAATATCCGGTAAATGTTCCACGGCATTTACTCCACTGATTTTGGTGGTTTGCCTACCGGGTTAAAAAAAATAATAATAATAATAATAATAATCCCAAGATATCTCTTTTACAATATTATTTAGATGTTTCTGATAGTTTTGACCTTTCAGATGACTCATACTTCTCAAATGATTTTATGGGACACGCAACAAAATCAAACCGTCCATCACCAATTTCGGAACAGAAAGATATTAGGGACTCCAAATTTAACAGAGCGATTTGCAACAAATCTCAGTACATCACCTCAAATAAGTTCTGCCAACAGAAAACCTGAACACGCAACCTAAAATTTACAGGAAGTCCCAAAAGAACAAAAGGCGCCAAAGCATGAGGTATAGATTCCAGTCCAAACAATTTCCTTGGGCCTAGTCTAGTTTATTACTCTATTTTCTTTCCCTTTTTTATTGTTGTGTTTTTTCTTCTTTGTTTTCTTTTAATTTGTATTGTAACATTTCTTTTTTTTTTAATAAATTTCCTTTTTCCTTGAAAAAAAAGCTAAATTTGATGATTATGCCAAGCCAAGGAAAAAAGTCTTATGACTATTACACCATCTGTTTCCCAATATCCATTTTAGTTTTCCTCGAGTAAAAAATAGCCTTATATAAGTAAAATAATTAAAATAATATCTTTTAGTGAATGATTATTAGGTTCGATTTTGCATATTGGTGACTATGAGCTTATAGATATATGTGATGATTTTAATTATATCTTTTTCTATAGTTTTATTTAAAGTAATGTTGTAGGGAAAATCTATTTAGTTTTACACCTACCCAATTCTTCATGAATTGATATGGTAGAATAGTAGATGAAAGTTTTATTTGGGGTTGTAGATAGTATCATAGTAGCGGTGCGAAAAGTTCCTTTTATCATGATTTAATTCCTAATATATTAATCTGTATTATTTTATACCAAAGTCATGTATCCAACGTAGAAGTCAATTCATGACAATTTGCACTTTGAGATCGAAATCAGAGGTTAGATTAATAATAGGTAAATTCTATGGTACCCTTAAGGTACCATACCTTTGTCCACATGGACAAATAAGAATAATGTAGTTGAATTATTTAAATCTAAATTAAAAATGATGTAATCATTTGAACCAATCAAGTGAGTGGTAGGTACGGTACCCCATTTTTTAAATGTGTACCGGAGTTGTCACCTTAATAATAATTACTTTAAAACGTTTCAAATTTTGCACACCACTTTTTGACCTCAAGATCAAGATATTATAACTTCAACGTATTTTTAATTTACAACGTAATTCTAATAAGAAACTTAATCAAACAGAAACTTTAATTAATCCATAATTAGGGTCAGGTGGCCTCGGTTGACAATATATGATACCAAACCGTTTGGTTCAACCTGTTTTGGAATGTTAACGGATCAATTTTTCTGAGAGGAAAGATATTTTTTGGTCGTCCACATTCTTATAGAATTTGTATACCAAAAGGACAACTGTACTTATTGATCCAAATCCAAGAAATATCTGGTCACATGGTTTGCTATATGTGTTGACTTTGAAGTAACCTAAACGTACAATGTAAACTGGTGAGACCTTAATTAGCCACTTGCATGTTAATGATGTTAGGATAATTTGTATAAATCATTAATTATATAAACACAAAGAATGAAATACATAACAAATTGTATCATTATTTATTAATTGTATACTCATAGTTTAAAATGTGCTGCTTAGAAAAACGTTTAGTAGTTTAGTATATATAGTCGTACAACTCTAAAAATTTAATAATATAAAAAAAGTTGTCATGAACTAGAATCAGTTGTGTTTTAAGACTCGGATTTCGAGCCCGTTTGGCAGCACGAAAATCGGCTGTTCTGGCTGATTCTGCTGAAATTTATGAAGTTCTGGCTGAAGTGGCTGCATTGGCTGATTCTGCTGATACAAGAAAAAAATATTTTTAAAATATATTTTATTAATAAAATAAAGAAAAAATTATATGTAAAAATAGCTAAAATGGTCATCTACAGTAACTTCAGTCAATACAGCCAGAAAAGTAACTCCAACCTTACTTTTTCGGCTTATTACACAATTCAGCGCGCGAAAGCAAAATTTACGTGTTTGGTAAAAAAGTTGGCTGATAAACCTGATAAGCCGAAAATGAAGATTTCCGAACGACCTCTTCATCCTACAAGTCAGCAGGAGGAACTCATGATCTTATATCGTGTTTTATCGTTTTATACTAATCTGGTGAGAAATAATTACTTCAACATGCCATCTAAGCCCAAACCAGGATGCACAACACGGGGTGTATAAATGAGACAAACGAACCCTTAACGAGCTATCCTAAATTATGATGCTAAAATAATAGAATGTTAACAGAGAGATTAAAGAGAAAGTAACAATCTAGTCTTATTATCATATGAACAACGACGCATAGTATTTATAGAAACGGTCAATGCATACTAGTCTAAACATATCTAACAGAAATTGTAAAAACTACTCGTAACTACTGATATTAGTGTGAAGTTAAGCTTAATAAACACAAATTAGCACCAGAATCTGATAATCGTATTAATCAATCTCAAGTGCTTTTTATAGGACTTTAACAACAGAACTAACTCTCCTGAATTAAAGGACATGATCTAAAACTCAGCTAATAACTGCAACAGAACACGACTCCAACTACAACCCATAAGAATAGGTCAATTATTCTTTAATTAAAACAGCCTAATTAACAATCCCTCCCTTGAAATCAACTCTCTCGAGAGTTCATTTCACCAAGCTCATCCCAAGTGCTTCTTGATTCTTCTGAAATGATGCCAACTTTAAAGCCTTTGTCATCATGTCTGCCAACTGCATTTCTGTGCTGCAATAAACTAGTCTGATAACACCGTCTTTGACTAAGTCCCTCAAAAAATGATATCGAACTCTTATGTGCTTAGATCGTCCATGCATGACTGGGTTCTTGGACAGCTTAATAGTAGATGTGTTATCACATAACACCACCATGCTTCCAGCTTGCACATGACTGATTTCTTCTAGTATTCTTCGCATCCAGATAGCTTGACAAGCACATGTAGCTGTTGCCACATATTATGCTTCAGTGGTCGATAGAGTCACAATAGGTTGTTTTCGTGAGGACCATGCTACAGCTCCTTCACCCATTAGAAATACATAACCTGATGTACTCTTACTATCATCAATATCTCCTGCATAATCGCTGTCGGTATAAGCTACAAGATCATTGTTGCTTCCCCGTTTGTACCATATCCCGTAGTTTATTGTTCCTTTTAAATAGCGTATGATTCTCTTTACCACTGCATAATGCAACTGAGTGGGTTTTGCCATAAATCTACTAACGAGACTGACAACAAACATCAAATCTGGACGCGTTGCTGTAAGATACAATAGGCTGCCCACCATTTGCTTGTATAAAGTTGAGTCAAATGCCACACCATCTTCATCTTGACCAATCTTTTGTCCACGGACAATTGGATTGCAAACAGAATTGTAGTTTTGCATACCAAACCTGTCAATTATTTCAGCAGCATACTTCCTTTGACATATGAATATTCCATCAGCTCTTTGCATTACTTCTATTCCAAGGAAATATCTCATATTTCCTAAGTCTGTCATGTCAAACTCAAATTTCATGGAACTCTTGAACTCATCCACCATTTTGTCATCATCACTAGTAAACAACAGATCATCAACATAAATGCTAACAATCAAAATTTTACCTTCCCTTCGCTTGACAAACAGAGTCTGCTCACTGGAGCTGCTTTTAAAACCTTCCTTGATGAAATAAGATTCAATGCGATTGAACCAGGCCCTTGGCGCCTGTTTCAGTCCATAAAGGGCTTTACGTAGCTTGTAGACCATGTGGCTTTTCCCTGCTATTTCATAACCTTCAGGTTGCTCCACGAACACATCTTCTATTAATTCTCCGTGTAAAAAAGCGGACTTTACATCCAACTGATAAAGTCTCCATCCTCTCTGTGCAGCTACAGAAATGATCATTCTCACGGTGTCCATTCGTGCCACTGGAGCAAATACTTCTGTATAGTCCACCCCATATTGCTGTGAGTAGCCCTTCACGACAAGTCTGGCCTTGAATTTATCTACCTCCCCCATTTCATTGAGTTTGGTCTTATAAATCCATTTTACACCAATTGTTTTAGCTCCAGATGGAAGCAAAGTCAAAGTCCATGTCTGATTTCGTTCAATAGACTTTATTTCTGTATCCATTGCTTGTCTCCATTTTGGATGCTTGACTGCCTCTTGAAAGCTTGTGGGATCTGAAATGACCATAAACGCAAGCTTTTCAGCCTCAAAACTATCAATTCTTGTAAGATTTACCTCATCATCTTCTTCTGATAGTCCTTCTCCTGAGATATAGTCAGCTGCCCATATTGGTGGTTGTCTCACTCTACCCTCCCTTGGCACAGTCTCCTCCTCAGTGTCAGGAACATCAACATGAGGTTGAGGAGTATTTTCATCAATTTGGTTCCCATTCTCATCTTCTACTTCCACTTCTTTAGTGTCATATTCATCTTCCCATGCAAGCTCCATTGACTGTTCAGCAGTATAATTTGTATCCCAATTCCACGTCTTGTCTTCTTCAAATATCACATCTCGGCTGATATGAATCTTCCTTTTGACAGGATCAAACATTCTGAATGCTTTAGACTCAGTGCTGAACCCTAGAAAAACACACTTCACACTCTTATCATCAAGTTTGGTTCTTTTCACATCTGGATTGTGAACATGTCCTATGCATCCAAAGATTTTAAAATGCTCTACAGAAGGTTTTTTTTCACTCCATGCTTCTTCAGGTGTCATGTCTTTCACAGCGAATGTAGGAGATCTGTTAAGAACATGATTAACCCATTTCACCGCTTCTGGCCAGAATGTTTTTGGAACTCCCTTCTCTGTTAAAACAGCTCTCACCATGTTCATAATGGTTCGATTCTTGCGCTCAGCAACTCCGTTCTGCTGAGGGGTGTAAGGAGTGGTCAGCTGCCTTTTGATCCCATGTTCCTTGCAATACTCCTTGAATTCTCCAGAATTGTATTCTCCCCCTCTATCTGTTCTTAAACACTTGATAAACATGCCTGTTTGTTTTTCTACAAGTGTTTTGAATAGTTTGAAGTGCTCGAAAGTTTCTGATTTCTCTAATGCAAAATATATCCAGGTTTTCCTAGAGAAATCATCAATAAAGCTTATTAAATACCTCTTGTGGCTATTTGATGAGGGCGTAAGAGGTCCGCATAGATCAGAATGAATGAGCTGCAATCTCTCACTTGCTCTCCACATGGTCTGTTTTGGAAACGGAATTCTGTGTTGCTTCCCCTTCATACAGGAGTCACATGTAGTCCTTGCTTGTCCAAGTTCTGGTAAACCGGTAACCATTCCTTTATTCTGCAAGGTGAGAAGACCCTTGTATCCGAGATGCCCATAACGATGATGCCATAGTGTCGTTTTATCTGTGACATCAGCCTGAAAGCAGTTTCTTCCATCTGTTCTACTACCAGATTCAGTAAGTAAAACATACATTCGATTTGCACTCATGACTGATTCAGCTATTTTACCCTTTGTAGGGTGAAATATACTACATGTTTGTCGTTCTCCTCCCTTGAACAACACATCTAGTCCCTTCTCCTGGAGCTGCCCAACACTAAGCAAGTTGTTCCTTAACTCAGGAACATAGTACACATCACTCAGCACATAGCTGATTCCCTTAAGCATAATTTTCACCATGCCTTTCCCACTTACAATTAATTTATGATCATTCCCAAGCTTGACGGTATGAGAGAAAGTAGTATCCAAGCTTGAGAACATACCTTGATCTCCACACATATGATTTGAACATCCAGAATCCACAAACCAGACATCATTTCTCTTTGCTCCTTGAATTTCCACATATGCCATGAGTAGAACTTCATCATCCTCCTCCACCTCGGCATAGTGAGCTCTTCTGTCCCATTGTGGACACTCATTCTGAAAATGTCCCATATTGTGACATTTATAGCACTCAATCGATGCCTTGTTGAAAGTTCTCCCTCTACCCCTTCCTCTGCCTCTGTAGGTACCTCCACCTCTGCCTCGGACATTGAGGGCTTGATCGTCTTCTTCACAAATGGTTCTCTTAAATTTTTGCTCATGCACAGCCAGAGAACTTTGCAATTCATCGATAGACATAGTCTCAGTGTCGTTAGATTCCTCAATAGACACCACCACGTATGTGAATTTTTTTGTCAGTGTTCGAAGGATCTTCTGGACGATCTTTGATTCTGGCATGGCTTCCCCGTTGCTCCTCATTTTGTTTGAAATTGTCATTACTCTTGCACAGTAATCGTCAATCGTTTCATCCGCCTTCATGGAGAGGATCTCGAATTCTCTCCTCAGAGTATTGAGAAGAGATCGCTTCACCCTTTCATTTCCTCCAAACTTTCTTTTCATGGAATCCCAAATAATCTTGGATGTTCGACGATCCAAGATTTGTTCAAACACTGTCCGATCTATCGCCTGGAATAGATAATGCTTTACCTGATGATCCTTAAATTTGAGATCCTCCAAGTGCCTCTGCTGGACATCGGTTACCTCAACATCTCTTTCTGGCTCAGTGTAGCCTTCTGCAATTAAATTCCATAAGCCTTTTGCTCGCAAAAGGTTGTCCATCAATTCACTCCAATGATCATAGTGGCCGTCAAAGTGAGGAATTTTGGTGAGTGTTTTGTCGTCGCTCATGTTTTCTCTCTCTCAGATCACGGGCTCTGATACCAAATGTGAAGTTAAGCTTAATAAACACAAATTAGCACCAGAATCTGATAATCGTATTAATCAATCTCAAGTGCCTTTTATAGGACTTTAACAACAGAACTAACTCTCCTGAATTAAAGGACATGATCTAAAACTCAGCTAATAACTGCAACAGAACACGACTCCAACTACAACCCATAAGAATAGGTCAATTATTCTTTAATTAAAACAGCCTAATTAACAATTAGGGTGATTGATGAGAAAAATCAATCACGCTAAGTTTGGTTCTTAATTCAAGAAATCTTGAGTCAGAAAGAGGCTTGGTTAATATGTCAGCAAGCTGATGAAGAGCAAGAATGTGGAAGACTTCAAGCTGCTTCAAATGAACCTTTTCTCGAACAAAAAACAGATCAAGATCCATATGCTTGATTTCGAGAATGCAAAACAGGATTGTGAGCAAGTTGAACAGTGCTGAAATTATCACATTACACGAATTCAGGAAATGGAACTTGAAGTTCTCTCAGTAGAATTGAAATTGTACCCATAAAAGTTATTCAGCTTCTGCTGAAGATTTTGCTACACAAAGTTATTTCCTTGATAACCAAGAGACAATATTAGAACCAAGAAAAATGCAAGATTGAGATGTAGACTTTCTATCATTAGGATCACATGCCTAGTAAGCATCACAAAAAGTTGAAATAGGAAGAGACATAGTTGACGAGGGAAGAGGTTTAATGATAAGTCCATGAGTAAAATATGCTTGAGTACATGCTACTCTTCTTGCAATGCTGCAGTCATAAATTAACACACTTGTTGACATCGTAACAAATCTCAGATAGTTAGAGTAGCATATTGCAAGACTTCAACTATAGATATGTAATAGGAAGGATTAGGGAGGTAGTTAGTGCCTTCATTAAATTAGTAAGCTTCAAGTATTGACCATAGGTGTTTTGACTCCCTTAGAATCCAGCATACCAGCTTGATTAAGTATATTTCTTATATATTTGGCTTGGGAGAGATGTAAATTGTCATCTGATAGTTTGCACGCCTCTTTTCCCAAAACGAAATCTAGATCTCCCATATGCTTAAGACAGAAAGATGAGTCTAACTTATGAATGAGCTGATGAATGGCAATAGAGTTATTTCCAATAACTAGTACTCTCTCCGTCCAGAATTTTAAGGCATTTTACGATTTACGATGTTTGATCGGTGATAAAGCAAATTGATCACTGTCAACACTAAAATTAGGTTTAGAAAATAAAATTTACATATTCAGAAACTACATTAAAACCGCTACAAAACCTGCAAAAAATAATTCAAATTTTATAAAATATTGATATATAAAGTAAGAGATTAAGACTAATTTGTGTTGATCAAGTGAATAGGAAAGATATCTTACAAAATGGGACTGAGCAAGTATATGATCAAAATATATCAGAGGAGGTGGTACAATTATCAAGAAAAGTGAGTTTGTGTAATGGGTATAGAATGAATAAAATAAGAAAATCTAGAACAACACAGATATTATCAAATTTGATATAGATCATGTTAGTGAGACAGATCATAAAGAAAATATTAGACATTTTAAGTGAGATGGAGTATGATTGATAATTTGGTAGCGTACAAAACGGCCATTTAGACTTTCAACATTGTTAAGAATATTCACGACTTCACGGGAAACTGCATATCTGAAAGTAACATGAATGAATGAATACCTAAAGTTACAAACGACTAAGATAGATCATGCAGATTAAACAAAAGACATTAATCCTTATCCACCAAAATACACACTAGCAGTCTACAAGTAATTTCAACAATTATTTGGAAATACCATCCACTCTGATTAGAAATTCTAATGTAAAATCATACACATACCAGGAAGAGCGTTGTGGAAAAATTTTAATTTCAGTATTATTTTCCCTTTAATTGTAATTGTTTCTGTTTTAGTCCGAATAGATTTGGCTTGAATGTTTGGATTTTTGGAATTCTTTTGATAGGCAGAGTTTCAGTTCCGATTGTTCTAGACCTAAATTTACTCGTTTCAGATTTAGCGAGTCATAATGTTTTGTATGAGTTGACTGACTCTAAGTTTACCCCTATAGTTCACGATTGGATCTGTAATTTTTGTCTAAAGATTATCTTGTATGTGTTCTTGATTTTAATATAACTGTTAAGCTACGCATGCATGGCATGCATACATCATATTTGCTTGGCATCACACGGCTGGTCAACACCATTATTATTATATATATTAATTATAGTATATTAGCATATATACTCCTTACCTTATACGATTCATATGCTACTAGTAATATTAGCTATAATTAGTTTTCCTTGTATATATCATTACCATTAATTGTGGAGAAATGAGTGCTAACCTTTAACACCATCCGATCCATTAGGGAAACGGACAATGATGTATATGGTATATATATTGATCAAATGAATACAAAAGAGAACAAGGTGAATTCACCAAACTTTAACTTGGTATCAGACGCCTTCATTCTTCCGCATCCTCGTTCATGGCTTCCTCCAAATCATCTTTTCATCCAGCTTTGGCCATATCGAACATCAAAAACTTCATTCCCATCACCCTCGACCTCGATAATTGTGATTACGCTTCTTGGGCAGAGCTGTTTAAAATCACAGCTCGCGCATACCAGGTACTTGATCACATCGTCCCTTCCACCGATGATGCCTCCTCTGCAACTACTGACTCCTCTCTTACACTTGAACAACGTCAAGCTCGTGACGCAGCTAAGGCCGAGGCCGACGCTCTATGGTCCCGTCTCGACGTCGTCGTCCTGCAATGGATTTACGGGACTATCTCCCACGATCTGCTGCACACCATCATCGAGGTCGACTCCACCGCTAAGGACGCATGGGACTCTCTCACAGATCTGTTCCAAGATAACAAGCACTCACGTGCTGTTTATTTGGAAAATGAATTCTCCAACACAAAGCTTGACCAATTCCCGGATGTCGTTGCGTATTGCCGAGCGCTGAAAGGGCTTTCCACCAAGCTCAAAAACGTCGGAGCCAACGTCGACAATGATAATGTGGCCTCTGTTCCTCTGTTCCACCAAGCTCAAAAACGCATGGTCAACGGGTTGTCCTCTGTTCCGGGCTACGATACTGTGGCCTCGCTCATTCAGCAAAAGGAACCTCTTCCTCCGTTTTCTAAGGCCCGCTCGATGGTAATCCTTGAGGAGTCCCGCCGCAACCAATCCAACTCTCATGCCACTGCTCTTCTTCATTCCGGGGATCCCACACCGGCACCAAATGCGGCTCGTGGAGGCCGTGGAGGGTCACACCGTGGCGGACGAGGCCGTTTTTCTTCTCAACGCGGCAGCGGATGCGGTCGACAGCCGACTCGCGTGGACCCTTCTCCATCTTCCAGTCAGTGGCCCCCACCCCCTCCTTGGGCCTACTGGTTACAACAACCAGGTTGGGGTGCTCCTCCCTGCCCGTACCCAGGAATGCCTTGGAATAGTCAGCCCTATCAACGTCCCTCTGGAGCCGGCATCCTCGGTCCCCGTCCGCAGCAGGCCCACGTGGCAGAAAACACACCAACTGATTTGGCCGCAGCTATGCACACGATGACGTTATCTCCCCCCGGCGACCAATGGTATATGGATACCGGTGCTACATCGAATATGACGGCCTCTCCAGGTTCGCTCCTCTCTTTTTCTAATTTAAGCACTAAAAGCAAAATCCAAGTTGGTAATGGCAATACCATGCCAGTCTCTGGATTTGGCCATACTGTCCTTCCCCCACCCAACCCCCCTCCCACCCTTAAAAATGTATTATACTCTCCTTCACTTATTAAAAATTTAATCTCGGTGCGTCGTTTTACTACTGACAATTCTGTATGTGTTGAGTTTGACCCGTTTGGTTTTTCTGTGAAGGACTTTCAGACGGGCATTCCAATCATGCGGTCTAACAGTACTGGCGATTTGTATCCGCTTCACTCCTCTTCTCCGCACTCACTGCAGCAATCCGCATTTGTTACTGTCCCGGCCCAAGTTTGGCATGACCGTCTTGGCCACCCCGGGGCCCCTGTTTCACATTTTCTTAGTACACATAAAATGTTACCATGTAACAGTCCCATTTCCCATTTATGTAATTCATGTCAATTAGGCAAACACACTAAATTGCCTTTCTCATCTTCTAACTCGTTTACGTCTAAATCATTTGAAATAATTCATAGTGATATTTGGACTTCACCTATTATTAGCACTCTTGGTCACAAATACTATGTTATTTTCATTGATGATTTCACCAAATTTATCTGGACATTCCCTATGCAATACAAATCCCAAACATTCTCTATTTTTTCTCGTTTTCATTCGCTCATACGCACTCAATTTGAATGTACCATTAAAATACTTCAATGCGATAACGGAAGAGAGTTTGATAATTCTATTTTTCGTCAATTTGGTGAAATCCACGGCATGCACTTTCGTTACTCCTGCCCATATACCTCCCCCAAAATGGGAAGGCTGAACGTTCGATTCGTACAATTAATAATATTGCACGAACTTTACTATTACATGCTTCGGTCCCGCCCAAATTTTGGCCTTACGCCGTCCATATGGCCACATATTTACATAATATTCTCCCATCTGCCTCTCTTTCTTTCCTTACACCAACCGATTTGCTCTATCATCAACATCCTACGTACTCGCACTTACGAGTCTTCGGTTGTTTATGTTACCCCCATTTACCGCCCAACACCATACATAAACTTCAGGCCCGTAGCACTCCATGCGTGTTTATGGGATTTCCCTCTAATCATAAAGGTTACATTTGTCTTGATTTAAAAACAAATAAATTCATTATTTCTCGACATGTAACATTTGATGAACGCATTTTTCCCTTCAAAATCCCTACCCCCTCCACCTCCAACAATCCCACCGACCCCACCCATTTGTATTATCGGCTCTATCCTATAATTCCCTCTACCCCTCCACCGTCTGCCAATCCAATTGCCTCGCCACACATCCCCTCTTCCCATACTCCCAATATACCCCACCTCTTTTCCCAATCCACCTCATCCCCCACCGCACTTTCCCGAGGCCATACTCCCTCTCCCAATAATTCCCCTTCTCGCATATCTAGTCTGCCCAGCATGCATCCACAAACCACTGCCCCTACTTGCAATACCAACCTGCCGACTGTCCCCTCACGTGCTCACTCCATGACTACTCGTAGTCAGGTCGGCATTTTCAAACCCAAATCCCTGTTTAACCTCAGCCACACCATCACACCGTCCTCCATTCCTAAATCTCCCATCCAAGCCCTTAATGACCCTAATTGGAAATTGGCCATGGATGATGAATTTAGTGCTTTAATTAAGAATAAGACGTGGGAGCTAGTTCCTCGTCCTCCTAATGCTAATATCATTCGTTGCATGTGGCTTTTTAAACACAAGTACAGGTCGGACGGGTCTCTTGAACGCCACAAAGCTCGGTTAGTAGTTAACGGAAACTCTCAACAGGTTGGCATTGACTGTGATGAAACTTTTAGCCCCGTTGTCAAGCCCGCTACTATCCGTACGGTACTCACTATAGCTCTTTCCCACAATTGGCCCCTACACCAACTTGACGTCAAGAACGCCTTTCTCCACGGCAACCTTGAAGAAACTGTCTTCATGCACCAACCCCCGGGCTATCGCGATAAATCTCGTCCATCACATGTTTGCTGTTTACTAAAGTCCCTTTACGGCCTTAAACAAGCCCCACGGGCTTGGTATCAACGTTTTGCTACATATATCACCACTATTGGCTTCGATCATAGTAAATGTGATCACTCTTTATTCATCACACGGCAGGGCACTCATACAGCATATCTACTATTATACGTAGATGACATAATCCTTACGGCATCCTCTAATGTTTTTCTCCAGCAGGTCATTTCATCTCTCACGGCAGAATTCGCCATGACCGACCTAGGGCCTCTCACCTATTTTTTGGGCATTTCCGTCACCCGGAATCATCAAAGCTTATTTCTATCTCAATCTCAATATGTCTCGGACATTCTGCAACGTGCCGGCATGCTCACATGTAATCCTGCTACTACCCCAGTCGATACACACTCCAAGTTGAGTGCATCGGACGGGCCACCGGTTGAGGATCCCACCATGTACCGTAGTCTTGCGGGGGCGCTACAATATCTCACATTTACTCGGCCCGACATCTCCTACGCTGTGCAACAATTATGTCTATTCATGCATGACCCACGAGAACCTCACCTTCACGCTCTAAAACGGGTCCTCCGCTACGTCAAAGGCACTTCACATCTTGGTCTTCATCTCCGTTCATCACCCATCACGAATCTGGTTGCCTATACTGATGCCGATTGGGGTGGGTGTCCCGACACTCGCCGCTCCACTTCCGGTTATTGTGTATTTTTGGGTGATAACTTACTCTCCTGGTCCTCGAAACGCCAACCCACTCTATCCCGGTCTAGTGCTGAGGCCGAATATAGGGGTGTTGCTAATGCCGTCGCCAAACTCTGTTGGTTGCGCAACCTACTACTTGAACTCCGTCATCCACATCACAAAGCTTCCGTTGTATATTGTGACAACATTAGCGCCGTCTACCTTTCCGGCAATCCTGTCATGCATCAACGTACCAAACATATTGAAATGGACATTCATTTTGTTCGTGAAAAAGTTGCCCGTGGACAAATCAAAGTTCTTCATGTCCCGTCTCGTCACCAATACGCTGATATTTTCACTAAAGGGTTGCCTCGAGTTTTGTTTGAAGATTTCCGGGCCAGTCTCACCATTCAGCCTCCCTATGTTGCGACTGCGGGGGCGTGTTAAGCTACGCATGCATGGCATGCATACATCATATTTGCTTGGCATCACACGGCTGGTCAACACCATTATTATTATATATATTAATTATAGTATATTAATTATAGTATATTAGCATATATACTCCTTACCTTATACGATTCATATGCTACTAGTAATATTAGCTATAATTAGTTTTCCTTGTATATATCATTACCATTAATTGTGGAGAAATGAGTGCTAACCTTTAACACCATCCGATCCATTAGAGAAACAGACAATGATGTATATGGTATATATATTGATCAAATGAATACAAAAGAGAACAAGGTGAATTCACCAAACTTTAACTATAACGACCATTTTTTAGGTCAAAAAATGTAAAAGCATACCCTCTTCAGACCAAAATAACACCCTTTATTATTTCATACGTAGTATTCTTGGGATTAATATCTCTTCAACTAATCTCAAATCCAGAAGTCCAGGATTTTGATATTACGAGTTCCTTTTTGGATAGGCTAGCCAATGTCATACTACTAACTACCCTACTCAAATTTACTCGGTTTAGTTGCATTTCATTTACCTGAATGGCTGAATATGAAACTAAATACTCTTTTGTCCCATAATGTGCCACATAGGGCTTAGTCAAAGGAAAAAATTTCCAGAGCTTCTAATTCAAAACTGGGATCGTGTCCATACACCATTAACCATAATTACTCAATAATGAAGACCCAAATCAATTACGGAGCCCGCTTTTTCTTTAATAAAGTGTTTACTATCGAAAAATACTCATCTCATATATTATGGTTATTATTAATGTTATTATTATTAGGCAAAATAATTTTAAATAATACAAACTATCTCCTCTGAATCAAGGATAATACGTATTTTGGAAATTACTTGTAATAATATCAACTATTTAAGTATAGATCAAAAGTGATATAAAACAATTTTTCAATAAAAATTCAATTATTTAATTCATCGAAAACTAGTTTCAAAATATCAAATAAGTGACTGTATTTTCAAATATCATTTACTACCTCCGTTCTTAAATAAATGCAACACTTTGACTTCTACTTTGACTACATTTTATTTATTAATGTAATAAAATTATTTTATGAAAAAAATATTGTTAAACTTTTCTGATTGTAAATTTTCATAATCTAATTTTTTTAATTTTTTACTAATACAAAATCATTTATATTAATGGCCAAAGTTATGTCTCGATAGTGGTGGACTCGGGCCGGGCCAACCGGCCCGGAACCGGACCGGCCCGCTACTGTGCGGGCCCGGACCGGCCCGGTTTGTCGGTTAGGTCACGGTTCGGGCCACCCGGCCCGGTCATGTAGCGGTTCGGGCCCGGGCTTATGATTTGGTGAACCGGCCCGGCCGGGCCTCAACGGTCACAAAAAAAAATTAAAAAAATTTGAAGGCTCTACTAGCCGTTGGGAGACCTCCCAAACGGCTCTATAGCCGTTGGGAGCATAGGAGGGGGGGTCTGGGGGGTTAGGGGGGGTGGGGTGGGGGTGGGGTATACAAAAAAAAACCTATTTATACTCCTATTTTCTATACATTTTTTACACCTCTTCTTCTACAACTCTTTCTACTCTCTAAAATCTAAATTCTCTATTCTCTTAATCTCTCATATTCAATCATCTTCATTCTTCATCTTCTCCAAATTCTTTCTACATATATATAATTTATATAATTATTATATCTACTTATATATTATAATATTAATTATCTACTTATAAATATATACTTATACACATTCATATTATAATTCTTTACGCATTATATTATATACTATATATTGTTATACATTATATTATATATTACTTATAATATATTTACACATTATATATTTATATATACTATATATAGTTATACATTATATTATATATTACTTATAATATAGTTATACATTATATTATATATTACTTATAATATATTTACACATTATATATTTATATATACTATATATAGTTATACATTTGATTTATATATACACTTCTCGTTTATCTATTTAATTACTTAATTGTTTCATTTGTCATATTAATATTAGTTAAAGTAGTTAAAGTTAATTGTTTCATTTGTCATATTAATATTAGTTAAACTACTTAATTGTTACATTTCTCATATTAGTTAATTAGTTAATTGCTACATTTTTACATTTCTCATATTAGTTAATTGCTACATTTGTACATTTCTCATATTAGTTAATTAGTTAATTGCTACATTTTTACATTTCTCATATTAGTTAATTAGTTAATTGCTACAATTTTACATTTCTCATATTAGTTAATTGCTACATTTTTACATTTCTCATATTAGTTAATTAGTTAATTGCTACAATTTTACATTTCTCATATTAGTTAATTGCTACATATCTCATTAACGTAAAAAAAACTAGTTAATTTTTACATTTCTCATATTAGTTAATTAGTTAATTGCTACAATTTTACATTTCTCATATTAGTTAATTGCTACATATCTCATTAAAGTCAAAAAAACTAGTTAATTTTTACATTTCTCATATTAGTTAATTGCTACATATCTCATTAAAATAACAAAACTAGTTAATTATTACATTTCTCATATTAGTTAATTGCTAATATTTGTTCAATTTTAAAGATGGAGCGAGGTAGACATTCTGTAGATGTGGGTAATCTCCAACGCAACCGCAAGAGGGAGATTGCATCAACTCGATCTACTTCACGCAAAGGCAAAGGTAAAGCGCGGGCCGAGTCTTCTTTTCAAAGTCGAGATGATTTTGAAACGGATTACCAACGGCGAGATGGTATGATGATGTCCGACGAGGAACTACAACACCTATTGTCCCAAAATGATCCACGTTTTGCACAAGAACAACAATTCCCGACAACCATCGATGAAGAGGAGCTCGAGGATGACGATGGGGAGGAGGACGCGGGGGGCGACGGGACTCCGGATGATGAGCAAGAGGACGAGGTCCCTTCAACGACTACAACCAAAATTGGTAAGAAATCTAAATCTGCTATTATTGAAAACAATTATACAAAAAGGAAAGACGAAAAAACCGAAAAATGGTACGCAAGTTGCAATCATTGCAAGAAAGAGTTTAGCTTGGGAATTTCTGGCGGATACGGGAGTCTCAAAAGGCATCTTCAGTCCACCCACGTTGTGGAGTATGCGAAAATAGACAACGGAAAGGGGAAGCAAACACAAATATCAAGGTTTGCAAATTCTCAACCCTTTGGTAATTTTTCCTATGATGATAAAAAAACATTTGACTGGTATGTCTCATTTAATTGTTGAAGAAAATTTACCCTTTATTTTTTCCGAAAGTCTTGCTTTAAGAGATTATGCTCAAGGTACTTTAAATCCTCAATTTAGAAATTATAGTCGCAAAACGATTAAAAAAGAAGTTATAAGGCAATATAACTTGGAAAAAGAAAAATTACAAATATTTTTCGCAAACTTTGATGGACGTGTTAGTATTTGTAGCGATATATGGGAGGATACTTATCATCATTTATATTATTTGGGTCTAACTGCACATTATATTGATGATGATTGGAATATGCATAAATGTGTTCTTGCTTTTCGTGAATTCAATGATCGTCACACTGCTGATAATGTTTATATTCTCATTGAACGTATTTTAATTGAGTATAATTTGATTGATAAGGTGTTTGCTGTAGGTTTTGATAATGCTAGTAATAATACTGCTGCTATACCTAGATTACGTGAATTGTGTTGTGCTTCTACATTGATGGGTAGATTTTTTCATCAACGTTGTGCATGTCATATTCTAAATTTGTGTGTACAAGATGGCTTAGCGGCATTAGGAAATGCTTTGGAGGTAGTGAAGGGGGGAATTAAATTGATTTGGGCTAACACTCCACTAAAAATGCAATGGCGGCAATATTTGAAGGATAGACGTGTGAATTATTGTGCTTTTCCTAAAGATTTGTCTATTCGTTGGAATAGTACTTATAATTTAATTCAAGTACTTGTTAGATATAAAGATCATTTTCCAGCTTTTTTAAGACAAACTTGTAACTATATTATAAACCCGGCTGACATCGACACTTGTGAAAAAATTGTTAATGTTTTGGCATATTTTAATAACGCAACTCTAACTTTTAGTCATGTTTATAAACCTACCGCAAACGATTTTTTTGTTGAAGCTGTTAATCTCGCCAGCGCTTTTTGTGAATTTTCCGACGCCGCTTACGTTAGTTATTTTTGTGATTTCATGAAACAAAAGTTTTTAAAATATTATTCACATATTCCGCATATATATGGTATTGCATTTGTTCTTGATCCTCGTTATAAACTTCCTTACTTGGCAAATTGTATAGATTACTATTATGCTTCTTTTTTTCCAACTCAAGAGTTCGATGATAATCCCATCGACCCTAAACAAGAATTCAACGAGGTTAGTAATTTATTTCATCAATTGTATAATGAATTTCATGCACAATATGGTAATGCACCCCCTCCCATGCAACAAACATCTTCTTCATCTAAAGGAAAATCACTTTTAAAATCCGCTTTTGGTTCTCTTTTGAAAAAAAGTAGAGCAACTCCCGCTACTGAACAAAGCTCAGGTAACGAGCTTTCTTTGTATCAAACATTGAATGTTGATTATGAAGTTGGTGATGACTTTGACGTTCTTAAGTGGTGGAAGGAAAATGAAAGAACATTCCCGATTTTATCAAAGATGGCTAAGCAAGTACTAGCAATGCCGATATCAACCGTTGCCGTGGAACAAGAATTCAGTGCGGCCGGCAACGTCCTAACCGATTTTAGAACGAGGTTGAGCCCGAGCTCTCTTGAGACACTAGTTTGCTTTCACGATTGGTTGAAGGCCCAACGAAGAACTCAAGAAATTACCATCACTCTCTCCCGCCACTTTATGGAGGAAACAACCGAAGGCGGAGAGTCCGATTGATTTTTTATTACAAAATGTATTACATTTTTTAAATTCATCCTAATTCTCAATTGTACTTCTTATTTGAAATAATTATACTTCAATTCAAATATAATATATTGTAATTGTAATAAGATTTATTCTAATTATATAATAATTAAAAAAAAATTAAATAGGTCCGGCCCGGCCCACCGGGCGGCCCGGCCCGTGAACCGGGCGGGTGACCCGAACCGAACCGGACCCGGGGTTATCCGGGCCAGTTCCGGGCCTGCCTTCCTAGAACCGAGGCCCGGCCGGGCCCAGGCCCGAACCGGGCCCGAACCGGCCCGAGTCCATTCCTATGTCTCGACAAGTGTGAAATGTTGACCGTTGCATTTATTTAAGAATGGAGGAAGTATTTTATAATTTGCTATTAATTTTTTATGTATTAAATGATTGAATTTCTTATCAAAAAGTGACTCCATTATTATTCTTGATTTATTGACAAATAGTTGGTATTATTGAAAATCATTTTCAAAGTATATATTACTATTGGTTTATGGGTGATACCGTGATAGTTGGTATTATTTTAAGTTATTTTTCGTTATTATAAGGACGACAACAATACTAATATATAACCATTAAAAAATCCAATAATAATATACGTAGTATAATATACATTATCAATATTGAGAGAGTGCCGGGCAGATCACAAGGACCCAGCCATGACGGGTCAAACAAATCCTGAGAACCGACAACTAAATAAGGGTGGGATGTTGAGTATATGGTCCTCAATACAAAGTCAGCCCTTGAAATCCCTACGTGCGGTAGCAAGCAACACAAGTGACGTTGAAGGAATTTCAGACGCACTTTTAAATGAGCCAGCAACCAATTTCTGAAATCACCCTAACTATAGTCTATATACAGACTAATTAAGCTTATCAGTCCAACCTCAAAAATATTAGCGGCTCACTGCCCCCTCCACCCTGAATCTCTTGCACTTTCTTCTTTATCCACGCGAATGCAGACCTTATATGATCATGTTCTTAATGAAATTCCCGGGGCGACCACGGCCACTTACCCTTTTTCCAATTTTATTTTCAGCTCATATCTGCACCATGTGTATATACCGAAATACCAGTGTCAGCACTCAGCAGCCCCTACATACAGTGAGCGAACACATACAATGCTTTGGGGGTCAGAATTGTAAATTCAATTTAAGGCACAAATGAAATTAAATAAATATGTTATTTATCTGAGTGAAAACTGTCCGATAGGTTTCAAATCCTTAATAACACCCCATTGGATCTAAAGAATACCCAGTGGCCACGGTGAATTTTTCACAATTTCAGCAAGCAAGGAATACATCTTCAGATTATCTTGCCACCCTGATGATATATTATTGCCAGCTGACTACCACATCATCTAGTTTTTTCTATTTATTTCTTTTTATAATTTCTATGGGGTCATCCGGAAACAGTCTCTTTGTGCTTTAGCACATGGGTAAGACTACATACATCCAACCCCTCCTTACCCCACCGTAGGTGGGAGCCTTTGCGGCACTGGGGTAACGATAATGATGATTTCTTTTTATAATTTATTCCCTATTTCAACCCGCCACTCTCATCTCCACTTGCCTCCACCATTGGTCGTGGGCCTTTTTTTGTAACGATCAAGAAAACAAAACCGCCACCGCCACCGCGATTGGTGATTCTTCTACTAAGAATTTTCCAAAAAAAGAACAATGACATCCAGCAGTGATGGTCAGCAGCCAATTTTTTCTTCACTTTTGTTCAAAAAAGGCCGGGGGTACAGGCTGGATGGGAGAAGAGCGGTGGGATTAGGAAAAAGTAATTGTATAAAAGGGTAGCCCGGTGCACATTGGCGTCCCCGCAAGCCGATGTTCCGGAGAAGGGTCCAACCCAAAACGGTGTATAAGGGGCAAGTCTTCTTTTGTCATTTTGACAAGACACCACTCCAAAGACTTGATCACATGACCTCTAAGTCAAACAGTAACACTGTAACCGGTGCGCCAAGGCTCCCTTTCAATAAATAAAGTTATATCATAAAAGAAAACAAAAAAACTAGATAATGTGAAAGCGAGATGAAGTGAGGTGGCAAAGTAATTAGGAAATATGTAGGTAAACTGCTAAAAACACTAATTGAGTATTTTAACAAGTTTATGTGTCTGACTAGGTGTTTCTAGGTAAGAGGGCCTAAATGACACTGCATATCGTAGGGGGGCCCATTTGACAGTTTCCCCTTTATTTATAGACACACGCAAAAGAATATACACACACATGCACACGCGAGAAATAGAACATGGGGGTCAGAGGGGGCCTCCATAACTTTTTTTTACCTTCCCAAAGATAATTTCAATTTTATTACTGGGGGGGATCCATAACCCCCATAGATGTTGAGCACTCAGGCAACAAGCAATGTCGTTCCACTCTCTTAGCAGAGATCAAACTATCATGCAGGAAATGACTTACATATAAAGCAGCTTCTCAATTGTGGTCTTTCTTGCTCTTTTTTAGTAACATGGAAACATGGTCAACGTAGCCATTAGTTGCACGGTTTTCGCCCAACAACCACTCCAAAGCCTCGGCTGCTGCATCTTTTTCTGCTTGTTTCTTGTTGTTACACGGTCGTCCAACTATCTGGGTCCCATTGAACTCCACGGTTGATCGATACTGGGTGTTAGAGAGTTGCTTTGTCTCGTAGACAGGGGCCGCAATGCCTGCTCGGATTAATACAGTCTGGAGTTGACTCTTAGGATTATCTCCCCCGGGACCACTTTCGGTTCTTGACTTTGAGGATTGTGATGGTGCGGCAGTGGATGATGGGTTGGATGGTTGTTGAGTCATCTGCTGACGATTAAAAACAAACTTGCCACTACATTGATCCCCAGACAGAATCAATCGTATTGAAGACAGAAGTTCATGATATGTATGTACGCCCATCTTGGGATGTAGGAGCTGCATGAATATTTAGCAAGCAAAAACCAATCGATCAATTGAAAGTTTTCTAATCTAATAGCCAGGTGTTGTGAAATCCAAAATGGCAAAGCTGTTGAACAATATACCATACAAAGAGCACATACAATTATAAAGTGAAATTGATAGGGAATGTTTTTACTCGATCAAAATTCAGTTTGTTTCTAGAAACTGAGTGACTAAAACATGTCATTAATTCAACCTGATTAGACAAAAAAAATTATAAAATCAAATATTTATGTCTTTGTGTGCATGTGCACAGACAACTGCATAGGGTGTGGTTCAAACTGGAAAGTGCATTTCCCATGTGATCTGGGAAATGCACTTTTTTCATCGTGGTTGCACTCTTATGTTTAAGGAACTGCACTTTTGCAGTGGTAAAAAATTCCGTTTCGTAACAAAATTATCTCCTTGTCTTTGAGGAATTAGATCACCTTATGAGGCCTTAGATCCTGAATCTAATGCCCTTTCCTGCATTATTTCTACACTTCTTATTTGAACCACAACATGTCTGTGTAATGCAATGGGAAATAATACACTATATCCATCTCAAAACGAAGCCTCAATTTTTCTAATACTGAAATCAGTATTACAAACAAAACTCGTTTTTTTGGGACGAGAAAATACAAGAGATGAAAAATGGTAGCCCAAAATGCTCTGTAGTGTCCACCCTTTTCACTTACTTTTATCTGAATAAGCTCATCAAGCTCTCTCCTTAAACTTTGGAACATCTCAGCTGTTGAAGAGCTCATAAAGAACTCTAAGTATCCCCCCAGCATTTTCAAGTGGCCATCCTGCCCAGATAATTTCATATCGACATTAAACATGTTATTGTGCACGTGGGGCCTTCCAGGCCTTAACATCAAGACGCAATTTATAAAGGTTCCTTTTGGAACCCGCTAAGACTTAGTGAGGTGGTGTTAAGAGGATAAAACATTTGAAGGAAAGAAAATACTGGGGGAATAAATAATAGGAAAGATTGAAAATAATAATCCCAACTATTGCCGGTTCGCTAACAATAATCCCAACTATTGATTATTTTTGTATAATCCCAACTATATGGACCGTCCGCCAATAATGGTCCATGACCAAATATTACCTTCTATAAAAGTGAAATTTAAAGAGAAATTAAGCTTAAAAATTAAAAGTTAAGGATAATTTATAGGAATTACTTGCTATATCTCTTCTCATCCACTTTAGAAAGTACATAAACTTATTTACAGGGGACTATTATTGGAGGAAGGTCCCTAAAGTTGGGATTATTCTGAAATAATCAATAGTTGGGATTATTATAAGCGGACCGCCAATAGTTGGGATTATTATAATCAATTTTTCCTAAATAATATGTTAAGCTCAATAAAGACTAATTTAGATAGTCATTTGAACTCATCTATTAATTACAATTTAGGCAAATTTTTATTCAATATTCCTTCTAAGGCAACCAAAGAAAAGAAAATAACTTAAACTCTTTTCTCCCATTCCCTAGCATTTCTGAAGATCCAAACGTACAAAAAGGATCTTTGGCCCTTGGGGAATAACAAGGACAGGAGAGCTTACTGAATCTCCCTTTGAAATGCTTCCACCGAATAGCAATAGTACTGAATCAGAGATGGCTGTAGAGTCCCGAAGGAAAACCGCATTCACTTTAATTTTTTCATTGAAAGCTAGCCACGGGAAAGGTATCTTAGTATCCCGTGCATTAACAGAATTCTAGACATGTATAGGGAGGAAAAATGTAAGGATTAAATATGCTTTTAAACATTGAATGAAGGTACAAGAAGACAATACGAATATGAAATCCTTACAGAGTACAAAAACACTTGACCATCTTCCATTGTTTTCAATGAGAATGACTTCTCATTGTGCTGCATTGTAATAGCAAGCATTAATTGCAACTTGCAAGGAACAATATATTAATAAGAACTTAAAAGATTAAGGGATGGTAGAGAATCCAGAAATCCAATGAAATAATTGAATGCACAATAAAAATAACTAAAAGCACATTTTTCTTCTTGATGTGGTTTTTTGGCTTTGTTTGTTTCCAAGAAAATGTTTTCTTAGAATATTTTCTGATATTTATGTGTTTGGCGTATAAAACATTTTCTTGGAAAGATTTAGAGGATAATGACTTCCCACTAAAGTTTATATTTTCTATTTTTGTCAGTTAAACATTATATTATGTATAGGATAAAGTACTTCTCAAGAAATATTTTTCATAGAACGCGCTTTCTTGGGAAAACATTGTCAACGTGTAATTTGACAGTGATGTGGGAGAGGGCACATAGCATAACTCATCTGGGCAATTCATAAATCATAAGAGGGTGTTAAAATAGCCTGCATATACAGTTGTAGTGCAACTCAAAAGAACTTACCACTACGGAGCAGATTCCAGGATATAATCCATAACAAACAACTGCTCGTACAAGAGACTGATCATAACTCCAAGCATTGTAAATGGTAGGATTGCTATCAACAAGACCAGTATCCTTGAGTAAAGAGTAGAACTCCTTTCGAAGAGAATCAATGACCCTCATCGATTGTGCAGAAAGAAAATTCTTCCAGCAGTATTCATATCCCGCATGATCTTTTTCAGCATCTCTCCAACCTTCATATGCACGGACAATAGCAAGGTGGTCACTGTGATCACGAGAAAACTGAGCCTTTGCAGCTTCAGCTAGCTGAAAATAGGACACCCCAGCTTTTAGATTAAAACATTGGCGCATAAAAGGAGAAGCGGGCGATAGTTTAAAATGCGAAGCAGAATAGCTGATTTGGGTACGAAAGAGCAAAATAAAGTGTTCAATTTTGAAAAATAATCCCCAAAGCTGTATCCAGAATATCTGTTTAACTAGTATCAATGTAAGTGATTCATGGTGTTAGCTTGGGAATTTAAACTTTCTGAGAACAGAACGTGCACTGCAAATTTGCAGGACTCAAAGACTAGAAAACATGACACCATAGAAACAAGGTGTAAAAATATTTACTTGCATACCTACTATTTTGCTCTGAAAAGGAGACTACTAATTGTCAACATTTTCCCTTTTTGTGATACTGAACTCAGAATGGGAAAGAATCCCCCATCTCTAGACTAAATTACACATAAAGTTGATCAGGATGGCTCAGACCCATTATTAAGTGCTGTAAACAGCTTAAAATTGTTACAGTGAGAAACATTAAGCCCATGTCTAGTGGCATCAGGAATGGTCCAAATAATGATCTGTCAAGTAGAAATTGAAGATGAACTTACATCTTTCTTGTCTAGTGGTGCCAAGAAAGGGTCCCGGACACTAAGGCCAGCCACAATAGTTAAAATTGGGTCCAAACAATTGAGAATAGCTCCAAGTATAATCATTTTTCCAAGTTTGGGCTCCATTGGAAGTTTTGTTAAGTAGCGTCCTGTATGAAACTCAGAGATTAAGCAACGCCACATCAGGATGTAGCCTTGTAATCAATTGATGACGTAAAAGTGAGGCACAGTACAAATGTCAGACCTAAAACAGTCAGATCTTCATTCTCATCCAAAGCACCAATGATCTTCAGATACTCAATAGCATTTTGAACCTACAACAGTATTAATGAGTGGTTGAGTCAAATGTAGACATGCATGGATAGCAACTGCATGTAATTGCAATTTGCTAGAGCGTTCTTGGTTATTCCAGAACCAAATAACGGAAATGATGTAAAGCCAGAACATTTTATCCATTTGGCAAATTACCGCTAACAATTCTGGAGACTGTAAGGCCCTGGAAAGAAACTCGGGAATGCTACCAAGTTTCAAACTTTTGATTTGCAAACAGAGGGACTGTAAAGGTGTTCTCAGAATTTCAGGGAGTTGATAATCTGCAAGAGCATCATATACACATCTAGGATAAAGATGATAACACACTCCAGGCCGAACGCGTCCTGCTCTTCCCCTTCTCTATTAAAAAATTGCAAGTTTCGACAAAAAAGAACAGAGTTAAAAAATTCCAAAGTGGAAGGACTCCGTATGTGTTGGAGACTTGGAGCAGACATCACACATCAGTAATACACAGGCTTCATAGCAACCATAAAAAAATTACCAATAATAATTTTAGAAATGCAGAGAAAAATGACAATGTATATGGATGTTGATTTAATGTTACATATGCTCAGATTTTTAATCTTAATATGATCCCTCATCCATTTTTTAATTATCCATTTTAACTTTGCAGAATTTTTAAAATTGAACTTATGTGCTTAACAATTACGTAGTGTAGTATTTAGAGAGCAAAGAATCAACAATGCCAAGCACGAAATTATTTTCTTTAAATTATAGGATTATTTATGCTTAACTCCCTACTATTTCAATCTTAATCTCCGTCAAACCCTATAGGAACAAACAAAAAATAACGGAGGGAGTAGCAATTTGTTTTTTGAATATATAAATTTTAAAAACTAATACTCATTCAAATATTATGTAGGAACTAGGAAGAATTAACTTTACACTCGGTCAAGCCTCACAATCCAAAGGAGAGCACCAATTTGGATAGGAGGTAGTAATTAATTAACTTAGATGTAAACTAAACATGGTAAGTGTGTTTATATTTTCCAACTCACCTAAAACTAATACTAATTTTACTTTCTTAACTGGTACAAGCCAGATCAAACTATCAAAGAATAGACTTTACAAAATGTTAATATGTTCTATATTACACACAGATACACTTGAAATATACCTGAAATGAAGATGTTCTAAACGAAAATAACAATATATAATAAGAGAAACAAGTGTGTTACGGAAATAGATTTCAAAAACAATTAAACTATATACTAAAGCGAAGTCAAAAATCAAAGTTTACGGAACTTGAGAGGTTTCTTTAACAAGGTGAGGCCGGAGGCGGTGAGCTCAAAATGTTACTCCCTCCATCCCAAATTGTAAGATACTTTCCGGTTTATGATGTTTGACCGATGATAAAGCAAATTGATCCCTGTCAACACTCAAATTAGTTTTAGAAAATGAAATTTACATATTCAGAAGCTACATTAAAACCGCTACAAAGGCTGCAAAAAATAATTCAAATTTCATAAACTTTTGATATATCAAGTAAAAGATTAAGAGTGATTTATGTTGACCAAGTGAATAGTAAATGTATCTTACAAATTGGGACTGAGGGAGTATGAGGCAAAACTCAGAAGCATAGCGATCCACATGAAATATCCCTAATTAATTCTACAAATGTATCAGAGATTTCAAGTAAGACCTTTATTTATTTGAAGAAGAGGAAACATTACTTGTTGAGCTGAAACCTTTGATATCCATGAAGGCAGTAAACATGGAGTATTATTGAGTGCATCATATGAGGTCTCTTTTGCCTTCCCGCAGTCAATAACAAAAACCACGTCGTTGATCGTAATACTAGTTTCAGCAATGTTAGTAGCCAACACAATCTTCCTAACTCCACCTTGAGGCTCATCAAATATTAACCTCTACACATAACATTCAAAAGTATAGACAAATAAATTAAAGAGATGCCATACCATTTCATATTCAATTTAAGGACAGTGGTTTAACGCTTTGGGCCATTTGGGGAGGGGGCAAGAAAATGGTTACACCCATTGATAAGAAGAAATGAAGGGAAGGGTCATATATAAGTATTTCCAACTACCACTCAAATTAGAAGATTGAATGCGAGTACTATATCCATAGGAGAAGATGAATTGGTACTCTACTCCCTGCCTGTCTATTCCCCACACTTGAAATGGAGATATAATAAATTTCAATTTTTCAATATATAGTGGATCAAAATAATTACTTCCTCCGTTCCGCTAAGATTATCTCATCTTTCCTTTTTTGTCCGTCCCACTAGTTTGTGTCATACCAAATTTGGAAATACTCGTATGCTTTTAAATATTCTTACTTTATTCCTACTTTATCAATTCAATATCAACCACATAAACTCACTCCTCTTGGTAACCGCACCACCTCCTCTTGTACCAATGTTAGGGGGGTGGAAGTAGTACATCAAAATGCATCCACTCACCTGCTCCGAACTGGCCATAGAACCATGACAAGCCAACAATAAGACGCGGCTTGCATCTCCCAAAGTAGGATGACATAGAAGCTTTTCTTTGAGAGAATTAATGTCATCCCAACCAGTCATAAAAACTAAAACAGCACCAGGCCCTTCATTTCCACAGATATGGCAGAGCAGATACTCAATGAGGTTGAAGCCCAAACAATCAGGGTTCCAACATGACAAAGACTCTCTTGTGTGTGTGCTATAATCCTTGAAATCAGCAGCTTCAAGGGCATCCTAACACCAATGAAGATATTAGCATTTTAACAAAATATTATCAAAGAAGTAAGAAATATAAGAAAAACAAAGGTGCTTTCATATTAGTATACCTCAACTGCTGACACAAGTTTGCTTTTCCTCTTCTTTGGAGCCGGTTTATTCATTTTCCAAGCTTTCTCTTGACCATAATCATCAACTTGGTTGTATAGTGTCAATCTATATCCCGTCATCTCCAGGATACTTTCTAGAAAATGAGATTGAACTGGATGTGTGAATCCCTAATTTGAACCAAGAAATTAAGAAAAAATCAGTTTAATCCATCTAAGAAACAATTTCAATTAAGGAAGAAAGAAAAGCTAGAGGATATAATAAATTCCAATTCAAGAAATCAAGAATATCACCTAAAAACATGGAGGGTAGGAGCCTAGGGTTCTTGTTTCCTACTAAATAAGGCCACACATTAGCCACACATTAAATACACCCATATAGCTCGAATGCTTGATATTCATACTACTGCCACATGCTGACAAAGAAGACTCTTTATTCTCTAGATGATAGATCATTATCATCTGTAGCAGATTAGCAGCTGTAGAACCTAAATCCCATCAAGTTGGGGTCGGTGCCATGAAAGATGGTGTAATTGATTGTGAAAACTAGTTAACACAATAAAAGAGTGTTTACAATTGCTTCAACTTTTCAGAGGTGATGTATTTTAGAGATTTTATGAGAAGTGAGTGAAAGAGATTTTAGGCGGAATGAATTATTTCATTCATAGACTGTCGGTTTAAATAGAATACGTCACTAACAACCAACTCCTAAAAAATAGGATATACGCTAAAACTATGCTAACAACCCTGACTAAGTACAGCAGTTATCTAATTACATTTAATTAGATATATGCGAGTATCTTTGTTTCCATCATTTGCAATGGAGCCAAAGATTCATTATTTTTTGGCTTGAGCTAATGATGGAATAAAGCAAAATGGCTCACTAAACTGTTTGCGCTTCTTTGTCATGAAGCAGCAGTCAGTCCATGCAATTTTGGACGGGATTTTCACTATGGGTCATCCGGAAACAGTCTCTCTGTGCTTTAGTACAGGGGTAAGACTGCGTACATCCGACCCCCCCTTACCCCACCGTAGGTGGGAGCCTTTGCGGCACTGGGGTAAATGAAAATGAGATATATGCGAGTATCTTTAGAATAGTTAACGAAAAGTGCCTACTAGAAAAGGTTGGTAGTGTTTGCAAAGAAAAGTGATTTGTAAAAACTCAAAGTTGGAGTGTTTGGTAAAAAAAGTACTTAATAATAGAAAAAGTGAAAATCAGTTTAAAGCACCTCTCCCCATGCTTACAGCTTTTAGGATATAGAGGTTCAGTTCTAAGGGTTGTAAAGGCAGCAAAACAAAAGACAACAGAAGAAGAGTTAGTGTTAATATAAGCCCAATCATACAGCAGCAAAACAAACGTCAAAAGTGGAAGTGTGGTGCCCCTTTGCCTATGTGAGAAACGGGGGGGGGGGGGGGGGGGGGGGGGGGCATATGTTTCCAGTCTCCCCAAAAAAGTATGTGGCTTTAGAGTTTGGACACCAAGCTTGATCCCCACCCCCTACAAAAAAAAAGTATCTTTCTTTCTCTATAAAAACTGTGTGACACTGCGACTACTCCATTAACTCACCGGAATATGAATTGTGGGAGCACCGCCAAAGTATGATGAGAAAAGCTCTGCATCTAAAGTTGCACTCATCAAAATCAACCTTAGTTCTGGTCGACGAGGGAGTAAATCTTTTAAAACGATGAGCAGAAAATCTGTGAACATGCAAAGTAGTAAGACATAAACTAATTATCTCCCCAAACTAACAATACCCTAGTGAAGAATTATTTTACCTTCATTCATTCCACGCTCATGGATCTCATCCACAATAACATGGGTAACACCCTTCAAGTTTCTATCGACTAATAATCTTCTCAACAAGATGCCAGTGGTACAAAAAAGGAGATGTGTGTCCCTTCCCTTAACACCTTCAAGACGAACTTTATAGCCCACCTGAAAAGAGAAAAAATGAATGAACCGAACACACAGTCAGGAAACATGTATCACGAGATTCAGTTCGCCAAAAAAACTGCAAGAGATTTTGGAGTCTAACAGTTTCGCCTAATTTCTCCCCTCTCTCTGATGCAACCCGTTCCGATACAGACATAGCAGATATTCTTCTTGGCTGGGTACATATAATATTGCAAGCGGCTCCACAAAGCGATTCAATTTGAGACTCTAAAATGAATTGAGGAATCTGTGTGGTCTTCCCACAACCAGTTTCACCTGAGATAATAACCACCTGTAGATTTTGATAATATTTTTCTCATCACCATTCACCAGCAGTACCAAAGGAGGATTAAGATAGTTTAAATATCGCCCATGCAAATCACTGATTTACGCTACGAAGCAGCTTTCCATTCCAACATGCAAACTTTAGGACATCTAAGTGCTTGACTTTAAGTAATGAAAGCTATATGGAGACAAATTTAGCAGATACTCACATGCATTTGACTCACTGACTCGTTGTAGAATAGAACAAAGGTGTTTTAAAATCCTAGCCATTTCTACATGGTGGCAGTGAAATGGAAAAGTGAATCCATTGTCTTAATGAAGAGCACACATTGGGTTTTAACTTTTAATGCTCAAGAGCACCTCCCTCTGAGTTTAAACTTTACACAAACAAACAAATATAACTCAGGGGAGGGGGCCAAGACGGCAGGCACGCAGAAGAGAACCATAGAAAAGAGAGGTACATGGATTTTGAAATATGCACAAATTTGGTTTCACGGGTCCATAAAGTATGGCAGCATACCTGACTCTGTGTAATGGCACTTAATATCACATCCTTTTCCTTGTAAGCAGGAAGCCCACAACGAAATGCAAACATCGCCCTACCTTCTGCAGATTTCTGTAGCAAAAAAACGTCATATTTGTCCAATTCTACGATCAAATTCAAGTTAGGCAATCATTAAACCCTCACCAGATTCATTATGCTACAAGCAACCCAAGAATCAAAAATCAAGAAAGTGATTTAACAGAGTGGTTCTGAATCGCAAGCACAAAAGCTTATCAAATAATGAACCTGAGTTTTCTAAAGGCATTTGAGAACTGAGACTGGTGATAAGGTGAGTAGGGGAGGAGTGGTAGGTGATGACAATAGTAAGGGCATCTGGCGGCAATGGTGGTGGTTGAAGAAGAGGGGAAGGGTGGTAAGGGTGGGGGCCCGAGGTAGCTAAGTGGTAAAGGGATATATGTATATAATGATAGGTAGCTGAGGCACTGAATAAGGCGGGGTTGGCAGGGAAAAATAGACATAAATGAGGGGTATTAACTATCATTGGTGCTTATATAAATACAACAACATTACCCCACTGCCGCAAAGGCTCCACCTATGGTGGGGTAAGAGAGATCGAATGTACGCAATCTTACCATTATTACCCCTGTACTAAAGTAGGGAGAGATTGTTTCCAGATGACCCATGATGAAAATCGCGTTGGTGTTTATATGACTATTAATGTAAAAAATTATATTGGAGATAATTAGTTGCTCATGTAGACTAGTAGACCTGAAGACAATGGAAGCTCCTTATAAGTTATAACTCTAGACAAATGAGAAAAATGGAAGCGTATTAGATTCCGAAGTCAAAAAGATCAATGATAGAGATAACTGAACCTGCCAATTTTGCTGCTCAGTGTGCATTTGTACACTCCTTTGCCAAAGGATATTCTCCAAGACAGCCTTACTATGTGGAAGTAGTTCAGGCAGTTCAAAAAGCGCCTCATCATTAGCAAAACTATAATTACTGCTTGATCTTGAAACTTCAGTTGTATTAGGCTTACAAGAAAGGTATTTTTCACGGTGAGCATCTATCCTTTTTTGTAGCCCTGGTGGCAGAACTACCTGTCAATTATTAAGCAGGTGCACCATGATGATACGCATAAATGATAGAAACGTAGAAGGAACTCAAGATTTGCTAAACAAGTTAAAAGGTCAGAAGGAGAATGGTAGGAAATACAAAATTTAGAAGGAAGATTATAAATCAATCTGCTTCCAACTTCCAAACAAAACTTAGCAAAGGCAAGTAAGTGGAAGCCATAAGCTAACAGAGGAACATCACAAGATAAAATAATTAATAAAATGCACATGGCAATAAATGGATCAAGTACACTAAGTCAACACTGAGCAGCATAAAGAAAATACCTCTCTCTGAGGACGCTTGTCATCCAAATCAAACCTGTAGTTTGGCAATGGAACCTTGCTAACAACCAGTACTTTTGCATACATATGGCTGTGAAAAAGTAATTCGTTTCAAAATCCTGAACTCCAACCAAACAGTGCCTAAAATAATAAAGTCAAGCATACCTATACAACCCCATTCCACTGGCTAAAGCTGATATCTGTTCAAAATCACGCCTATCCTTTTTCTCCCTTGAGACTATCTCTTGACTATCTTCATCTTGTAAGAGAGTGTTCAACTTCCATTTCCATGCATCAACTCTGCCAGAGATGGATGAACCCTAAATTCATTGTCCAATCATTACTTGTGTCTAAGACATGGATGCAACACTTGGAAACTATAGAATTGACCATCAAGAAATCAATGCTCAGTTAATTAGGACTATCTTATGTTAGGTAACATTGCAAGCACGCAGACACACACTAGAATTATATGTATATTAAGCAATGGATTCTGAGAAGATCTCAGAGATCCGTAGAGAAATACAGAGAAGGACTGAGCAAACTACCATGATGCCGTGAACAGGAAGTAAGGTACAGACAATTTCGAGAGTGTCTTCCTCTCTCCTAGGCCCAACCAACTAAGAGAACACTTGCCTACCTTTCCCTCCTTCCCTCTGTCCATATTAATACTATTCCCTGCTGGGACTACCTTAGAGAACACTTCACTTACATGTCTCGGACCCCTTCTCTTGTACACCTTATATTATCATAATAATTTATACTACCTCCGTCCCACTAACATCGGGACATGGGGAGGAGATGCGGTTTTAAAAAAAGTGAGTTTGTAGCTGATATTGAATTGATAAAGAAAGAAAAAAGTAAGAATTATTTAGAACCACACAAACTTTACCAAATTTGGTATGGGACAATCTTAGTGAAACGGACCAAAAAAAAAGATGGGACAATCTTAACGGGACGGAGGGAGTATTACTATTGGTGATTACCCAGATCTCTATCATTTTATAAGCACGTTTATTATAAAATTAAAATGATTAAAGGGGGGATGAAACCCAATAAATGTTTATAGGTATATTGTGTTTCCATTGACAGTTGACAATTGAATGTTATGTAATGAAGGTTCGACCAGAAAACCATACTTTACAAATCCTTGTCAAGCAGAGTTTATATCCTCAAAAAAAAGGAAAACCTCCTATAATGGTTGGATTGCATTATTCAATGTTCACCACAAATTAGCAAAACAATAGCTCTGTTTTGCATTCTGGAAAACAAAAAAAAAATGCAAAACTAAAGAAGCCAAACATACTACTCTCATATTTGAGTCCAAATGATCCTCCCCAATTTCCTAGTAGCTAAAAAACAGAAAACGCCTAACATCTTTGTTGTCATATTGGAGTTCGAGAGTCTATGGCCCATCACAACCCAGTAAACCACAAGTCACAGACATTGCAATCCACATAAAAAAGGGAATCCAAGTGCACGAAGGCATCCCCGCAAGGCACGAGGAAGGGTCCCACCACAAGGGTGTGTCCGTGTATAAGGAGCAAGACTTCCCCTTTCAAATTTTGACAAGAGGCTGCTCCCAAGACTTGAACCAGTGTGCCAAGATCCCCCTTCAAAAACATTGCAATCCATATAAATAAAGAAAATCAATAATAATTAATACCCGGGCAAACTTTTATGGACCATCCTCTTCAAATTTGAATAATCCACAATTGCTTTAACTAATTCTCCATAGTGTAATTTATTCTATATCAGAAAAACGCAAATAGAGGCTGCCAGAGTTCTAAAGAGAAAAGGAAACAAGATTTGCAAGGCTATTACAAATTTATATCACAAAACGAAACGGCTAACTGAGCTAGAACTAATATATTTAGTAATAATATGAAACAATAACTTTATCTCAAAGTTTAGCTGCTATCAATTATTGGCTGCTCGACTCACTGGCACGTTTTGCACTGACACTACTTGTGGCCCAAAAGGATTCCACAACATCACAGCCCACGTTAGCGAAGAGCTTGTCCTCGTCAAATTGAGCTCAAAATCCAGATAGTCGTGTGAAATGACTCTACCCATAAGCTTCTTCTCAGCGCCTCTGTAGACTGTACTCCAGGATTGAACCGACCTGCAGCATTGCATATGGTTTCACTGCCTCAGAAACAGTGTCCAAAAGTGGCAAGGACCCTGTGGTGTCTGGTGGTGATAAAGACAAACCACAAGTGAACTTGTGCTTTGAAGCAGAGTTATCAGGTGATCGCATGCAGAAGACGTCACGAAAGTCTTCCACGAGCTCATTTAGAGAGGGACTGATGACATTGTGGTAGATCGCCACGTGAGAGCCGGCTGGAACATTAGTACCGCAACCCTGCCATGTCAGTATAATGCCATTCCAGGTGAACTGCAAGGCTAGTTTTGCAAACTCCCATAGGATGAAGCAGAGCGCATGTAGCTATTGAAAGTCAAAACCATATCAAACCGTGACAACGGCAATACATACTGATCTACACGAAAGTGATTGTTCTTTACTATGAATTGAAGGCGCAGGCACGTATCGGTGATTGGTAACTGGTCCCCATTGACCACAAAAATCTGTAGGCATGCGAGTAATGCTGAAGTGTGTGCACAAGAACCCAACGCTTGTGGATAAAATTGTGGCTATTTCCCGAGTTCACCAAAATAGTGAATGTGTGTTCGGCACTTCAGCCAAGGTTGTGTTCAATTGCATGGTGGACTACAACTTCAGCCCAGTCATTGTGTTGAGGAAAGATATGGTGTGGACAATTTCAGGTTTCTTCATGAGTTCGTCATCCACGACCTCTACAAAAATAATATTTTGCGCCAGTGGCCACGGATCCACTTTTCATCACAATCCTTTTCTTTCTCACGGCTATCTTGTGTCGAGTTAAATTTTTAAATATAAGATTGTAATTTAGTTGTCCAAATGGGGTCGGCTCGGTGAAAACTGATGCTCCTTCCATTCCAAAATAGTTGTCCAAATGAGGGTTTCACTTAGGTTAATAAAGTGATAGTAGGGGCAAGAAAAAAATAGTGATTTCGGTACTGTAGTAGTACTGTCGAGGAATAAATATTTTGATTGCATGCGGACATACACTCGGCTGTTCGGGCCAACATTTGCTACAATGTGGTGACATAAGATTCTAGTCCATGTCTGATACTTGCCTCAAATTAAACACATCACCCCTCAGGGATGTTGCTGCTTGGAGAGGACAAAATGCTAGCAACGAGTATATAGAATCTCATCCATGTTAGTCCCACTCTTGCTGGATCCAATGATAGGGACCCGAGCTGATTAGAGTTAATAATAGTAATAGAATAATATCAAATAAATTGTTAGTGGAAAAGTGAGGGTTTGGGCCTTGTAATTCAGGAGCTTGGGCCGGCTCTTAAGGATAGAAATATTATAAAAAGGGGGAAGTGTCTCGTTCTGATTTCTTCTCTTTCTTTCTGTTATTTCTGATTCAGTTGTAATCGACCAAACTTTCATCTTCAATAAATTGTAAATTTTTGCTGCTTTTGCTGAGGTATCTATCATTGGTATCAGAGCACTTAATTGATCATCACAATCTCGTTAGCGCAACCGGAGAGTAGTTCATCGCGTACAATGATGAGAAATGAACGAGCAAAGATGACCGACCTTCAAATGGAGACGCGCAAGGAACATCATCGAAAGTCAGAACAAAAGGTGGTCTCCTCTGGTTTGTACGTGAAAATGGAGAAGCGCGTGTCTACGCAAAAGGGGAATGAACCGCATGGAAGATCCGATCGGGATGCTTCGCGCGGAAAAGCGGAGAAGCTCGCTGAAAAGGTTGAGTGCGGAAAAGTGGAGAAGCTGGCGGATAAGGTTGAAAGTGATTGGGCGAAGGAGATGTGCCACATGCTGGGCAAAATTCATCAGACTCAAGCGACATAGAGACAGAGCGAGGAGCCCAACTAGACACCGTCGGAATTCGTCACAAGAAGAAGCTTCCAGATCGCAATCGACAACTTCGCCATCGCGAACTGTTTCTCCCAGTTCAAAGTCGCAAACGGCTTCTCCTTGTTCGCAGGTCTTTTCATCCTCAGCGCTAGCAGATTCTGTCCGCTCTCAGGTTTCCTCATTCGCAGATTCATCCACTATCAGCTCGCGTCAAATTGTGATGATATCAGGAGGAGACTCCAAATCGCTGAGATATCCTTCTACGAACCCTAGTACAACTCTAGACAGAGGAGACACCGACACCATCAGTTCACCGTTGCTATCCGTGTCGCAAGAGTCAGGCAATCCACAGAAAATGCTCTATGAAGGGGAATATGAATCTGCCCTTAATAAAAAGGTTGTTTCGAATATTTGGGAAAGTTCTACAGGGACTATCAGTATAAAGGAAACTGGGGGAATAGAAGAGGAGAATGATGGAAAGAAGCTTCATGGAATCATCAGCTTCTACATGGATGGAAGAGGAAGTAAAGGTACTGAATGTACTAGAAACTCTAACACGACGGGAATGGAGGTTCGGGAACTTCCTATTAGAACTAAGGTTGCGGCAGTTTATGCTTAAACGTCCAGATTTTGATGCGTCTCGAGATTGTATAGAATTCTTCAACTTGGTTTTGAGTAAAGTTCAGCAGGTCACTTCTGAGACTGGTATGCATTTGAATGCTTCAACAGGATCTGATCAAAAACCTTTCCACAAGGTTGAGATGGAGCAACAGCCAAACACCAAGGTTTCTGGAATGCAAAGTATGAGGCTGTGTGGAGATGATGTCAATCATAGCTCAACGGGGGAAGTGGGAAAAAGGGTTGAAGTTTTATTTAGCTCAGTGTTCCTTGATGAGTCAGGTTGAGGAGAATGTTGGTGTTCAGGGCATGAACACAAATTCTGCTATGGCTGAGAATGCATTTACTCAAAACGTTGTTTCTCAATAGACTAAAGCAACTATACCATTCAGAAAGCTTCTGGTGGTTGAGCATAGCCTTCTAATTGATGAGGTCCGTCCGTACTTTAATTGATTCTGGTCCGGATGGGAGAGGAAGCAAGGGTTCTGGACTTGGTATAGAGTTTTACAGAGATTGAGCTTTATAATTGCAGCATACCAGTATGTGACATGCCAAAAATACTTTGGGTAGATAGATGTGGGCCATTTAAGTATAGCCACTTAAGAAACAAGAGATCTAAAACAGGAAAAAGCATGTACCAGTAGTCCAGTACAATTAGTGAGTAACTTTTTATAGTAGGATTGCAGGAAGAGTTAATGGAACAGACCAAAACAAAGAGTGAGTGAAGTTAGGGGGATAGAGTGAGTGGCAGCAAGTACACTGAAGTGTTGTGATTCCCTAGGTCAGTTGATAACTTGTTAGTACAACAATGAAAGGGGCAAGGTTACACACCCAATAATAATTTATGAAAGTAATGACTCAGCAGACTCAGCAGTAATAACAAAGCAAGTGACTAATGACTCGTAATGGTTTCAAAGCATTCAGGAAGTATCCATAATTTATATACTTAAGAAATTGCTCCAAATACGACTAAGGGAGTGTTTGCAAATGCTTTTGCTTCAAAAAAAAGCACTTTTAAAGTGATTTTGGAAAAAGTGATTAATAGTAAAAGTTGGCAGTGTTTGAGAAAAAAATGATTTTGAAAAGTAAAAGTTGGTAGTGTTTGATAAAATATGTGCTTTTTGTGTAATAGAAAAAGTAAAAAACAGATTCTAGCTTTTAGCTTTTAAGTGTTCAATTTAAGTGGAAGTTGTCACTTGAAAACACCCTTTTCAGCTTTTTAAGCCAAAAGCTGAAATCACTTTTTTTTTAATTTTTTGCAAACACACCGTAAAACATAGATAAAGTGCATAAGTAGGAGTACTTATGTTTTCTTCCCAAAATAGGACTTATTTGATCCTATTAAAAGTATAAAGCTTCCCAATTAGGATTGATTCCGTCCAACTTTAGGAATAAGACAATGATGATCCCATTTGTGCACTTTACCTATATTTTAGTCCAATTTAGGGAATTCTATCTTTATACTTTCACTGCTAATTGTTTCCCTTTTTAACTTAAAAACACATAAATTCGGTTATTGTTATGTGTTGCTATGAATTGCATTGATTCTGTGATGATACTATTGATAATTTGCTAAGCCTTTAAGCAATCTCAGCAAGTAAAGACAGGTTATTGTGTAAGGCACAAACGTGCAGCTCACAATCGGTATAAATTTCCTTGCTAGCCACTAGAGTAAAGCAAATGCAGGATGATCACTACAAAAGAAAGAAGCAGAAAAACATTTTATTGATTATAGAAGGCAATTGTCCTACAAGTAGTACTCCCCTGTATTTGATATTTACCGAAATAGCACGGATGCTCAATCTAACAACAATAAACATTATAAGGGTCACAACTAGATGGGTTGGATGGAAAAATGTCAACTTGCAAAAAGAATGCAATACATGGATGATGGATCCAAAACTCACATGGACGACAGGAACCTCTAACTCACTGGGGGAAAAGATCTTCTGCGTCTGCGCAACACACTGCAGTTGTTGCTGATGGAGCTGCTGGTGAGATGGCAAGTAAGGGTACGGATTATGAGACTTAGATTTTAGCAACGGGGTTTTATTGCTCACACTCGGCTTCGTGGGGGTGGAGTTGAAGTGGGCGACGGGCTGGGAAGATGCAGGGGCGGATGGTGCAACGATGACAGAGCGGAGCCGTTGGTGAGGAGGGACATATACAGCGCCGTATGAGGACGGCGTCCGGTCACTCATTCTGACAAAAGCGGGGATTTTAGGGTTTTGGAATGGGAATTGCGAGTGAAATGGTTGAAGAGCAGGGCAGCTCATGCACTGCTTAGGTCCAGTGGCCAGAAGAAGACGAAGTCGAAGCCGCAGCGGTGGTTCAGCGATTGGGTGGAGGCAGTTAGGGGGAGCTTACTCGCAAAAGTTCAAAATAGAAAAACACAAAACGGATAAAGTCGTGGCGTCGATTGGGTTGGAGTTTTGGCAACGCAACGTGTTCTTGCGGCATTGCACGGAAGCGGCCGCGTGGATACTGCCCGTGTCTTTCAGTACGGTGGACTCATTTAGCAGTTACACACTAACTTACACTACATTTTTTATTTTTTTTATGACAAAAAAAAATATGTTTCTCTATACACTCTTATATACACTTTTGTACACACCTATGTTTGTGAAAGGTTTTTTTTTGCACAAACAAAATATTGTCTGTGAATAGGATTCACAGACAAAAAAAAACTTCACAAACATGGTGTGTACAAGGGTGTGTACATCAAGCAGTTTTGTTCTTATGACGCATGGTAAACATTCATGTTAGACAATGGGGTGCTGCTAAGGGCTTACATCAAACATGATACACGATTATTTAGATAATAATTAAATATGCTCATTCGAATATATTTTTGATAAGTATATAATATTTTAGTTTTTTTAATATATTTTGTTAATTGTTTCCTAAAATAGAAAGTCAGAACATGACAAATTACCCTTAATAAAACTAAATTATTGTTGAAATTCCTAAATAGGAGTATATAGATAGTATTATTTATTCCCTAAATAGGACTTTTGTTCCAAATTTACCCTCCCTTTAATTTAATTGCCTTCAAATCGTGTGACCCAGCAGTCCAGCTTCTTCTCCCGTTCTTTTCTACAAATGCACCGGCCTTGTTCATCTTCTCAACAAGGATCTTCAATGTGAGGCAGCAGCGGCGACCTTCGAGGTGAGGCAGCAGCGGCGACCTTCGAGGTGAGGCAGCGGCAACGAGCAACGATCAACGGTGGTGAGCAAAAGGAACCAGCGGCGAGAAGAGACGGAGCATCCACGAGTCGTGAATTCAGATCTAGTGGCCATGGTGGCCGAGTTGAAGTAGCTCATTTTTCTCCCCTCTTCTTCTGTCATCTTTTTCTTCTTCCTTCATTGCAGATTTTGTTTTGTGTTTCATTGTAGATCTCGTTCAAATTTTGTTTTAGAATGCCATTAAAATGGCAAAATTGCTCTTCAAAAATGTCATCTTTTGCTTTGAAAATGCCATTAAATTGGCATTCTGGGTTCATGTTGGCATTCAGATCAAAATGATGGCATTAGAGTCTAGCCATCGGTTAGATCTGCGACAGCAGAGGCCGGATCTGCAGCCACGGAGTCCGGATCTGCATCGGCGGCAGCTGCATCTGAAGGGGCGGCATCCAGATTTGGCTAGATCTGCGATGGCGACGGTCAGATCTGCCGTGGCGGTGGTGAGATCTGCAGCGGCGGTCAGTTTTGAGGTGGTTGGCGGTGGTCGGCGGTGGTACACCGGCGGTGTGGCATTCTGTCGGTGTCCATGTGGTTTCTTATCTTCAAGGGTGTTTCTGTCCAACTACAAATAATATATCCTATTTAGGCAATTTTTAGACTTAAGTCCTATTTTGGCAATTAAAGATTGATTTACTCCTATTTAGGTAAATATCTCTCAGAACATTTAAGTGGTACGTCCAAAAAAGGAAAGTGGGAACCTTTAAATGGGACGGAGGGAGTACAAATTTTATGAGATTAGGATTTGGTTAAGTTTTTTTCATCTGTAAGCTTTATGTAGTTCTATTATAGGAAATTTAATTTTTATACCCTCCACTTTAGTTTTCTTGTTAAAGACGAATAATTTCCGACGACCAATCGGGGGTGAGCTGCATGTCAAGGGCTGCCTCGTTCAGCCTCTTGATCCACTGTGCGGCAACCGAGATGTCTCCCGTCCCATCAAACGGTTTGCACCCTAAGTCCCTCGCCTCTTTGATGTATTTGGAGATCCTTATGGCTGGACCTCCATCGCCCCGACATCCATGTGCTTCCACATGGGTTCTCGAATCGCAATAGCTCCTCCCTCTTGAAGCCCCGCCCGAAGGTTGCCCTGCACGGTGCCTTCGGCGTGCCCTCCTTTCTTCGCGCTCCCGATGATACTGTTGGAGCAGCGCTTCGATCCTGGCCAAGGAGCCACTTTCCTCCTCATCACTCACATCATCATCATTCCCTTCGTAAGGGGTCTCAACTGGCTCAGTCCCCGGCTAGTAGGTTGAGTCCTCATAGGACCAATAGGTCTCACTTTCGGTATCGACGTGGCCATCGCTCACGGTTTGACGTTGGCCTCCACGGCCCCTTCCTCTTGATCCCCTAGAGGACCCCCGGCTACCGCGCTCGGACCCACCCGGTGCACGGCCCAACGGGTTCTTTCTAGTGATCCTTCCAACTGGTTCCATTTCTGAAAGAAATTAGAATGAGTCATTAGACTCGTATCGAATGTCAAATGACGGACGGGTACTTAAAAACATCATTTGGCTCAAATCACCGTCGTACCAATTGTTAAGGGTACCATCTTAACAGTTATAGACTTTGCAACTCAAGTACCAAAAGGTCTATAAGTACAATTTTTTTTTATGCTCATGGTTTTCAAATTCGTTTTCGAAAAGGAATTTTGGAGCTTCATTATGAAGTTTACGGACTGGCTCTGATACCATTTAAATTGTCACGCCCCGGACCTACCAGACACGTCAACAATCCGCCGTACAGTACGATTTGTCAACCGCAGTTCAACACATTCATACTATACAAGGCGTCTGGAATATCATTCACACGTAGCACATCCATAAACAAACATAATGTGAATTATTCTTTAAAACAGCGGAAACAACATTACAAGTGTTCAAGCCACACTTGGCAAACATGGGTATACAAACCCCCGAAATGTATATTCACAAAATAATATCCATGAGCATTATTCATATTGTTTTCAAAACAAGAACGGAAGAAGCACGAACCAAGTCTTCTTCTCAGAAACTTCCCGAAACAGCGGCTGGTAGTAGCAACCTTCAAGTTCTACCTGAAAATGTGAGGTGGCCTCCCCCGTGAAGGGGAGGTCAGTACTTGGAAGCATTTGACAAGTACAATGACAACTATACTAAGTACAATCGAAGTTTAAATCTCTGAGGCCCTCAATCTAGAGCATTATTACATTATAGTTAATCCGTTCATTTAGTATCAATTCATCATTATTTACTACGGTCTAGAGCCCAGCTCATAATCACCGTTATCTACTACGGTCTAGAGCCCCGCTCATAATCACCGTCATCTACCACGGTCTAGAGCCCAGCTCATAATCACCGTCATCTACTACGGTCTAGAGCCCAGCCCATAATCACTGTTATCTACATCGGTCTCGAGCCCGGCTCATAATCACCGATTCTTTATAATTCAAATTCTTAGGATCTAATTCATCCATTTCTCAACTAACATTTCCAACTAATATTTCAATGCTAGTTTGATGGATAGTGTACCCGGGGGGTAGCTTATCCGAGGGGTTATTGCGGAGAATAACTAGAGAGAAGTCAGAGCAAATAAGTAAGAGAGAGAGAGTGTATATTTGATATGTATTCAGCGTGGTTTACAATGGGGGAAAGGGGTGCTATTTATAGTAGTAATAAATGCCAGGTAAGGACACGTGTCAGTTTTCTGGTGGTCGAGGGGTCACCTCAACCGGGGTGGCACTGGCACTCGCATGTGGCCGCATTAAATGCGGTGGTTGGATGTGACGTTTGTACTTGGTACGGTGATCCAGGCGCATGTGAAGAGGATATTCTGTCGAGGTGGATGCCTTCGGCTGAAGGGTGCTGGGCTGAAGGCTCTTCTAACCGAGGGCTCCTACCTGCCGAGGGCTGCAGGTGCCGAAGGCTTGGTTTTCAAGCCTTGATCTCCTGTGACGCCTCTTCTAATCGAGGGCTCCTACCTGCCGAGGGCTGTAGGTGCCGAAGGCTTGCTTTTCAAGCCTTGATCTCCTGTGATGCCTCTTCTAACCGAGGGCTCCTACCTGCCGAGGGCTGCAGGTGCCGAAGGCTTGGTTTTCAAGTCTTGTCCTCCTATGATGTTTCTGAGCTCGATTCCGTCACTGGTAGCCTTCGGCCATGGGGCCGAAGGCACCCCTTCGCGTATTGTGGGCTGCTTAGAGCTCCATTTTTCCGGGCTTGGCCCGTTTGGGCTTGTTGGGCCTGATTGTAGTAGAGGATGTATGTGGGCTGGGGGTCCCTGGGCCATATACTCCATCAGGAGTCCCCCACTCCTTTTGCCGAAAGGTACTTGAGGGAAAAGGAGTAGCTGTGGTGATTTCCCCGAAGGCTTCCCTGTTCTGTTGGGTGCCTCATTTTCTCAATTCCCCCATATGTCGAGGGCTGAGAGCTTCCTGAAGGGAGTGTAAGTGTGTTGCTCGTATGTGTTTCTTTGTTGTAGTTTGTAAAGTAACGAGAGATCTGCATTTGTGTGCTTTGCCGAGGGCATTTGTTGACTGAAGGCTTTGTGTGGCCGAAGGCATCATGTGGCCGGAGGCATCATGTGGTTGAAGGCATCATGTGGACGAAGGCATTGTGTGGCCGGAGGCATCATGTGGCCGAAGGCATTGTGTGGCCGGAGGCATTCTGTAAGCCGAAAGCATCATGTCGAGGGGAGTAGATTGCCGTTGTGATCTTGCCTCAGCTTGTTGTAGCTGAAAAATAGAAAATTTTTAACATTTGCGTGTTTTGCCGAGGGGAGTCCCCTAGTCCCCCACTCCTTTTGCCGAAAGTTTCTCGAGGGAAACAGGAGTAGAGTGATGCATGTCTTCAGCAGGAGCCGCCGAGGGGTGACACCTTTTGTTCCACAATGGGGAGATGCCTCGTTAAAAACCTCATTAGGAAAAAACCCTGTGGAAAAAAAAAATCCTAATGAGGGAAAAAGAGTACACCGGATGCCCCCAGAATGAAGCAAAAGGAATGCACCCTTCGGCCTAGATTTTTGAGCGGTGGTTGTGTCCGTCTGCTGAGGGGATATCGAAGACCAGCCTTAGATCCTGCATGAAAAGGCTGAGGAGCTTGTAAGGACCCCCCGTTATCAAATAAAGGTGACGGAGGGGTGCAAGGCCAGGTGGGCCTGTGTGAGAGCCCCTGGCATCAAATACAGATGCCGGAGGGATGGAGACCGAGGGGCCTGTGTGATTGCCCCCGACATCAAATAAAGATGTCGGGGGGATGAAGGCCGAGGGCCGTTGTGATGTGGAATCATGCTGAGGCCGAGGGCCGTTGGTGACCGGGCATCAAATAAAGATAACGAAGGGATGAAAGCTAGGCTGAGAGGCCTATATGACAGCCCCTGGCATCAAATAAAGATGCCAGAGGGATGAAGGCCGAGGGACCTGTGTGATTGCCCTCGACATCAAATAAAGATGTCGGAGGGATGAAGGCCGATGGGCCTATATGATAGCCCCCGACATCAAATAAAGATGTCGAAGGGATGAAAGCTAGGCTGAGGGGCCTGTATGACAGCCCCTGGCATCAAATAAAGATGCCAGAGGGATGAAGGCCGAGGGACCTGTGTGATTGCCCTCGACATCAAATAAAGATGTCGGAGGGATGAAGGCCGATGGGCCTGTATGATAGCCCTGGTGTTGAGGCCGAGGGCCGTCTGATGTTGAGGCCGAGGGCCGCTGGTGATGTTGAGGCCGAGGGCCGTTGTTGATGTTGAGGCTGAGGGCCGTCTGATGTTGAGGCCGAGGGCCGTCCTTATGTTGAGGCCGAAGGTCGTTGTTGATGTTGAGGCCGAGGGCCGTCCTTATGTTGAGGCCGAGGGCCGTTGTTGATTTTGAGACCGAGGGCTGTTCTGATGTTGATGCCGAGGGCCGTTGTGATGTGGAATCACGCTGAGGTCGAGGGCTGTTGGTGATGTGAGATCATGTTAAGGCCAAAACCGTTATGACACAAAGTCATGTTGAGGCTGAGGGCCGTCTGATGTTGAGGCCGAGGGCCATTGTTGATGTCCTCACGCTGAGGCCGAGGGCCATTGTTGATGTTAAGGCCGAGGGCCGTTGTTGATTTTGAGACCGAGGGCCGTTCTGATGTTGAGGCCGAGGGCCGTTGTGATGTGGAATCACTCTGAAGCCGAGGGCCGTTGGTGATGTGAGATCACACTAAGGCCTAAACCATTATGACATAGGGTCATGTTGAGTCCGAGGGCCGTTCTGATGCTGAGGTCGAGGGCCGTTGTTGATGTTGAGGCCGAGGGCCGTCTGATGTTGAGGCCGAGGGCCGCTGGTGATGTTGAGGCCGAGGGTCGTCCTTATGTTGAGGCCGAGGGCCGTTGTTGATGTGGAGGACGAAGGCCGTCCTTATGTTGAGGCTGAGGGCCGTTGTTGATTTTGAGACCGAGGGCTGTTCTGATGTTGAGGCCGAGGGCCGTTGTGATGTGGAATCACGCTGAGGCCGAGGGCTGTTGGTGATGTGAGATCATGTTAAGGCCAAAACCGTTATGACACAGAGTCATGTTGAGGCTGAGGGCCGTCTGATGTTGAGGCCGAGGGCCATTGTTGATGTCCTTACGCTGAGGCCGAGGGCCATTGTTGATGTTAAGGCCGAGGGCCGTTGTTGATTTTGAGACCGAGGGCCGTTCTGATGTTGAGGCCGAGGGCCGTTGTGGTGTGGAATCACTCTGAAGCCGAGGGCCGTTGGTGATGTGAGATCACGCTAAGGCCTAAACCATTATGACATAGGGTCATGTTGAGGCCGAGGGCCGTTCTGATGCTGAGGTCGAGGGCCGTTGTTGATGTTGAGGCCGAGGGACGTTGTTGATATTGAGGCCGAGGGCCGTCTGATGTTGAGGCCGAGGGCCGTTGTGATGTGGAATCATGCTGAGGTCGAGGGCCGTTGGTGATGTGAGATCATGCTAAGGCCAAAACCGTTATGACATAGAGTCATGTTGAGGCTGAGGGCCGTCTGATGTTGAGGTCGAGGGCCATTGTGATGTCCTCACGCTGAGGCCGAGGGCCGTTGTTGATGTTGAGGCCGAGGGCCATTCTGATGCTGAGGCCGAGGGCCGTTGTGATGTGGGATCACGCTGAGGCCGAGGGTCGTTGTTGATGTTGAATCACGTTGAGGCCGAGGGCTTTTGGTGATGTTGAGGCCGAGGGCCGTCCTAATGTTGGGGCCGAGGGCCGTTATTGATTTTGCGACCGTGGGCCGTTCTGATGTTGAGGCCGAGGGCCATTGTGATGTGGAATCATGCTGAGGTCGAGGGCCGTCCAGATGTTGAGGCCGAGGGCCGTTGTTGATTTTGAGACCGAGGGCCGTCTGATGTTGAGGCCGAGGGCCGTTGTGATGTGGGATCACGCTGAGGTCGAGGGCCGTTGGTGACGTGGAATCATGCCAAGGCCGAGGGCCATTGGTGACGTGGAATCGAATTGAGGCCCAGGGCCTTTCCTTGATAGTTCCAGGAGTCCTCTGGGTGTATGTTCCTTCTTTCAGGCATCGACCGAGGGGTTGATTCCCCGCCTCGGCCGAAAGGAGGTCCAAGTGATCCGTCCGGGGGTTCGTCTGTTAGTCCCTCGGCGCTGGGCCGTCCCTTGATTGTGCCAGGAGGTCGTATGTTAGTCCTCCTGATGTGTGTTCCTTCTTCTAGGCTTCAGCCGAGGGGTTGATTCCCCGCCTCGGCCGAAAGGAGGTCCAAGTGATCCGTCCGGGGGTTCGTCTGTTAGTCCCCCGGCGTTGGGCCGTCCCTTGATTGTGCCAGGAGGTCGTATGTTAGTCCTCCTGATGTGTGTTCCTTCTTCTAGGCTTCGGCCGAGGGGGTTGCTTCCCCGCCTCGGCCGGAAGGGGGTCCAAGTGATCCGTCCGGGGGTTCGTCTGTTAGTCCCCCGGCGCTGAACCGTCCCTTGACCTTGGGGGGTCCCGTCGTCTATTTACGGCGCGGGCTAGGCTTGGTCGGTTTCCGACGACTGCCGTTTCACCCCCAAGTTTGGGGATTTCGTCACCTCAGCCATTCTTTCAGGCCTGTCGCCGTGCGTTGCGCGCCGGCGACGCGGCGAGCGTCCCGCTCCAAAAACGCGGGCCTTTTGCAGGCCCCTCGTCTTTAGAAACCATCGACCATACCTGGGCATTTGGCCTCGAAGGGGCCGATAAAATGTCTGGATTGTGTTGTAGTTTACTTAAATTCATAGAAATAAGCGGAATGCAAGGGGTGCGTTGTTTCACAACGGCTTTGTTAAGATTCACCGCTCAAGGCCGAGGGCTCTAGGCCGAGGGGATGGTAATGTGCCTCGAGGTCGAGGGCCCAAGGCTGAGACTAACGCCGAAGGTGAGGAACATGATTAGCGGAGGTGGCGCTTCTTCGGCTGGGGCTCCTCGAACTCCTCTCCGTCACTGAGCCTCCCGATTTCATGTTTCTTTGTTGCGATGTCCCCTTCTTCTTTATCGGTGTTCTCCCCGGTGTTTTTCCTTGGGGCATTTTTGATGAATTGGTGGAGCTCACCCCGTTGAATTAAGAGTTCAATAGCCTTTTTTAACGAGACACAATCGTCTGTATTGTGGGAGGTGCTTTTGTGGTAACGGCAATAAGTGCCGCCTTGGTGGATGGCGTAGATCTCCCTCGCCGACCGAGGGTCCTTGGGGAAAAGGTCCTGCTCTTCCGCATAGTTGAGGATAGTGCTCACCGGGTGCGTGAGGGGAGTCCTCGGCATGTCCAACCGAGGGCGCCATTGGCGTTCGTTACGGCCCTGCTGGGTGTGGCTTCCATGGTCTCGGCCTCCGGCCGAGGGCACATTTGGGTCCGGCGTGTTGTTTATCTTCTTCGAGGGCTGGCCCTCGTTCTTCTTGAAGGAGTGGAGGTCGTCGGCGTCGGCGTATAGGCTCCCCCGCTGGAGTGCTCTGAGGTATGATCTTGGGGGGTCGGTGATGAGGCTCCGTGCGTAGGGGCTGCTGCGGAGAACCCCCTGGAAGAGGACGAGGAGGGTACGCTCGTCGGCGCCCTCGACCTCGTCTGTCTCCTTCATCCACCGGTCAATGAAGGACCGAAGTGCTTTCTCGCGCGCTTCCTTCCGGCAAAATGGGTGAGGAAGCGTTGGGCAAGATCTTGCCAAGAGTCAATGCTGCCCTCGGGCAATCGATTGAACCATTCGTATGCTGGTCCCTCCAAGGTGGAAAGGAACCAACGACATAAGTATTCATCTGATGCCCCCATCATCATCATGCTGTTTTGATACCCGTTGTAGTGCTCCTGGGGGTCAGTTTTTCCTTCATAGGGCTTGATGAGTTGCCCTCGGTACTTTTCCGGGATTTGGGCCGCCAATACCCTTGGGGTGAATGGCGTCCGGGTCCGGAGCTGGATGATGGGTTCCCCGGAGCCCTCAGCTACCTTCTTCTGTAATTCTTCCATTTTGGCCATCATGGCCTCGTATTTGAGGTCTGAATGAGGGGTGGGGGTGGTGGCGTGAGCTTTGTCGGCCTCCATTTCATCAAGTCGGCGTTGGAGGGCCGCAATAATTTCGTCCCGGGGGTCCTTCGGGAGGGTCTCCGCCCCCTGCGAACGAACCCGGGCCGAGTGGGCCTGGTTGATCTGGTGGCGAGCATCGTCGGCATGAAGGGGTGCCTTGCCTTTGTCCCGAGAGGGACGCTCCTCGTCTGCCCTCGAGACAGACCCTTCGCTTTCTTGGGGCCCTCGGCGGTCTTGCCCCCCTCCGAGCTGGTTGAGGGCGGAAGTGCGGGGCCTTTCTCTGTTGTCATTGTGGCGGTCCCGGGACTGAACTTCCTGGGAGGCCGTGTCTTGGGCCACTACCCCTTCGTCATTCCTAACCCGAGAGATGGGGTTTCCGAAGGGGTGTGGCAGAGGGGGAAGTACGACGTTCTCCCCAACATGGGGTTGAGCCGGAGCCAGGGTGCCGAAGGCACCCGGGTTCTGAGTTAGCGTCTGGATGAAGGCGGAGAGTGCTGAATGAACGTCGATGGTGAGGACCGGAGGGCTGACTTGGTCATCGCTCCGGTTTTTCTTCTTGGCCTCGATGCCGAGGCGGGCATCGGGGGCATTCTGCTGGATCTGAAGGCGTAGGTCGACAGCCGCCTGTTCCAGCCCAGCGATGACACCGCCCTCGGGAGCCTTGCGAGAGGCTTCGGGGGCGTTGACGTCGCCGAGGGCCAGGTTCTTGTCTTCTACGTTTTTGGAGTTGGCACGTGTTGTTCTCACCATTTTGGTAGGGGGCTAGTGTTTGGCGAAGGGGGAGGGTTTCTTACTTGATCGTTCGACCTCTCAACGAGAGCACCAAATGATGGATAGTGTACCCGGGGGGTAGCTTATCCGAGGGGTTATTGCGGAGAATAACTAGAGAGAAGTCAGAGCAAATAAGTAAGAGAGAGTGTATAATTGATATGTATTCAGCGTGGTTTACAAGGGGGGAAAGGGGTGCTATTTATAGTAGTAATAAATGCCAGGTAAGGACACATGTCAGTTTTCTGGTGGTCGAGGGGTCACCTCAACCGGGGTGGCACTGGCACTCGCATGTGGCCGCATTAAATGCGGTGGTTGGATGTGACGTTTGTACTTGGTACGGTGATCCAGGCGCATGTGAAGAAGATATTCTGTCGAGGTGGATGCCTTCGGCTGAAGGGTGCTGGGCCGAAGGCTCTTCTAACCGAGGGCTCCTACCTGACGAGGGCTGCAGGTGCCGAAGGCTTGGTTTTCAAGCCTTGATCTCCTGTGACGCCTCTTCTAATCGAGGGCTCCTACCTGCCGAGGGCTGTAGGTGCCGAAGGCTTGCTTTTCAAGCCTTGATCTCCTGTGATGCCTCTTCTAACCGAGGGCTCCTACCTGCCGAGGGCTGCAGGTGCCGAAGGCTTGGTTTTCAAGTCTTGTCCTCCTATGATGTTTCTGAGCTCGATTCCGTCACTGGTAGCCTTCGGCCATGGGGCCGAAGGCACCCCTTCGCGTATTGTGGGCTGCTTAGAGCTCCATTTTTCCGGGCTTGGCCCGTTTGGGCTTGTTGGGCCTGATTGTAGTAGAGGATGTATGTGGGCTAGGGGTCCCTGGGCCATATACTCCATCATAGTTATTTATTTATTTCAATATAATTCTTCCTTCATGCATGATTGGCCTTAATATCAAATATCACTTTTATACTTTCATGGCTTCTCCTCATGGTATCAAAGTATACTATCTCTAATGAAATTCATGGTTGATACAACCATCATACACTCGTATTCATAACATCTAAACATACACAATTTATTCATAAATTTGTATATCATGCATACTATACTTATAATCAATAGTAGTTTTATTTAGGCATTATTAACCATTAACAACCCATGCACATCACATTTGTATTCACTTAGGAGATTCCATGAGATTAACCCAAAGATTATAAGCAACATAGTCGGTCATCCTCACCTTAATTAAGCTTAAGCGCGTTCTACGCTTCTCGATTGAACTTTGACTAATTTCGGTGAACTTTGACCAACTCCGGCGAACTTTGACCAACTCCGGTGAACTTTGACCAACTCCGACGAAACTCCGGCGAAGCTCAAAAATACTTTAAATCAAGTTCCTAACAAGGTTTTATCATCACAAAACCCATATCAACACAAATAACCTATAAAAGGTTATTTTCCGGCAAACCGGTCGATTTGGCTTCTAAGTCCGTTCTTGGACATAGAACCACTTTCCAACCCATAAATCCATACTTAGAACATGGAGAACCATCCCAAGGGTTCTTCATATAATAAATATTCCTCATGGTAGAAGAAGAATAAAGGGAAAGCTATGGCAAGGTGATTACCTCAATTTCCACACTTTCCTACACCTTTTTCCTTCTCCAAACACTCCTCTTTGGATCCTCTATCTTGAGCTCGAATTTGGGTGTGAAAATGATGAATTTCAGAGCTCCTCCTTGCTATCCTTGGGTGTTGCTATGAGTGGGTGGAGGTGGTGAGGTGAGAGGGGTGGTTTTTGTCTCATTTAGACAAATGAGTGAAGGGATGGGGTCTACTAAATGTCAAAGGGTGTCTCCCCCATCCTATCAATTGTTGTTTAGCCAACTTAGCACTCATCCAGCCCCCAAGGGTTGACAAATTCATGGGGTGGCCCCCACCCATGTGGGAGGTCATCCTAATTTGTCCCAAAGTGTACAATTTGCCCCGAAAGTTGTATTTTCCGGATTGTTTTAGATATATTTTATTTTATCGGGTTAAATAAATATATTACGTGTTCTTAATCATTATAACATTTAGAATGAATATGCATTCCCCAACTTTAATTTATAAGTCTCCAAAACCCACTTTCGGGCTTTTATCTGATAAATTTATCGATACCGGTATTTGGGCCTCTATTGACCAATCGGTCAACTCTGGGCCTTTCCATGGCCCAAATGAAGTATCCACCATCTATAAATATTTTCTAGACCCAGATGAATATAATATGTGGTCCCGATAATATCGGGCGGTCCCCACTCCCGATGTGGGCCATACGTGCATTTTACTATTCACGCGAAAAAATTAATACAAATTCACAACCTCGTAAATTCACTAAAAATTTCATAGGGTTCAATAAATTATTCGCTTAAAGATAAATATATTTGGGGACGGTGTTACATAACCAATATAGTTCGGCCACATGGCTGATGTACCGAAACAGTCCATAGTGCAGATGCACCATAAAAATTTCCTCAAATCTATTGTTTTATATTGTAAAACTGATTTATAAATCAATAATATTTAGGGTTGAGCTTATCACATACTAGAATGATTCTTTGTTGTAGTATGTGCATTTTTTTTAACTTTGTCGATTTTTTGGACAACCCCAAATATTATATTGCACCATGAAGATTTTTTGATTCTATCTCTACGACTATCCTCTGGAATGAAGCCAGAAGATAAATTTATTAGGGAAAATCGCATATATGGTCTCTCAGTTATCCACGAAATTGAAATTTCAGACCTGTATTTCTGAGATTGTAAATGGTCACCCTCAATTGTCCAAATTGCTGTAAATATGGTCATTTTGAGGGGCGAAATATACAATGTGAGTGAGAGTACATTTCACCACCTAAATGACCACATTTACAACAATTTGGATAATTTAGGAGTGACATTTACAATCTCAAGAATACAGATATGAGATTTTAATTTCGTGGATAACTGAGGGACCATATATGCGATTTTCCCAATTTATTATTCACCCATATCATAGCAGCTCAGGAACCACATCCGTGTAGGAGGAGGTTTGCAGAAAAACTTTACTTGGTATATCAAACTTGAAGATTTTGAAGACACAATCGTATTATTGTATTAGTGTTTCTTTAGTACGTAGTAGTATTTTTCATTGAAAGATACCTAATTTAAGGTCTTGTTTGGTTCAAAGGAGGGGAGGGAAGGGGAGAGTCAAGGAGGGAAGGGAAGGGGAAGGGAAGGAAGGATTTTGATAAAAATTTGTGTTTGGTTGGAGGAAATAGGAGGAAAGGTTTAATGAAAATATTTCCGCAATTTACTTTTATTTGATAGCCTACTTAAAAAACTAGATACATGTCTAACTAGTTTGAATATTACTCCTATGGTCAAGTGTGATGCAAGTTGCATCCACATTAATCCCCACACGTCATGCCGCGACTTCAGAGTTGTAGTCGAAAGCCGTCCCTCAAAACTTAATCATCTCACACGGGTATATATTAAAGAGTATCCTATATACCACATGCTTAATTCTTGAAACAATTTCTTCTTGACTTTTGTTTGCATCATCAAAACGGTTAGCATTCCTAGCATGCCAAATGTGGTAAACTATAGCGCAAAAGGCAGCCCGAACCGAGCTAGCTCAGGATCCATTTATTATGCTCCCCTTCAGCTTTGAACCCTTATGCTCCTTCAAGATCCATTTGACCGAGCTAGACATGGTAGTCATCTGTTGTGTCATTCCTAGCCAATACTTGATTTGCTCCCATATCCTACAAGTGAAAGGGCAGGCAAAGAAAAGGTGTGGCATTGTTTCCAAGTCACCCTTGCAAAGATCACATCTATTCACAATATGCAAGTATTCAAGGTTATCCTGAGTAGGTAACCTATTACGGAAAGCAAGCCACACATTAAAGGAGAACTTGGGAGGAATATAAGATTTCCAAATAAAGCTCATCCATACCCTAACGGTCCCTCTTGTTCTCAATAATTCATAATTTTTGCTTGAAACCAACTTGCCATTAATGGATCTAGAGGCTAAACCCATTATGGTATCATTTTGGTTATTGAAAAGTCCTTTAATTCTGTCCCTTATTGATGCCAAACACTTCATGAAACTCGAGTCCCGACTATGTGGGACAAAGTCCCACACACTTTTACCATTGAGGTAAACGCCGTTAACCCATTTCACCCAAAGGGTGTCCTTTTTTAAACAGACATCCCAAAGTGTTTGGGAAAGAAGGGCTTGATTCCACACTCTAGCATTACGTATGCCCAACCCCCTTCCTCTCTAGGAAGGCATAAATCATCCCATGCCACCTTGGCGTATTTCCCTCCCCAAAGGAAAATTCTACAAATGGAAACGATACGATCCAATATAGTCCGCGGCACGGGAAAGACTTGTAGCCAGAACGATTGGACCCCTTGGATCACCGATCGTATAAGCTCAATCTTCCCGGCATAAGTAATGGATTTCGTATTCCAAGCGTTTAAAAAATCCAGAATCATATCAAGTAGCGGGGAATATTGCGCCACCGAGATCTTAAGTGGGGCAAGGGGGATTCCCAGGTACTTGACCGAAAATTCACCCTGCCCGAAGTCAACAATGTCCAAGATGCTTTGCAAATCAGTCTCATTGACCCCAACAACAAAAATGCTTGACTTGTATTCACCCTTAGGCCCGATGCGTCCCTGAATTCTTGTAGGCCTTTGACAAGAATTTCAATTGAAACTAATACCATTGCATCCATTTGCACTGTTAAAGACTTGAAGTACGAAGTATTATATTCTTTAAGATCTAAAGGAAAACTTTTCTTGATATTACAAATACGTACCTATTTTTAAACATACAGTTCTTGGATACGATCATGGCATTTCAAATCACTTACTTAATCATGACACATTACAGGTTTCACATACTGAAGTAGCTTGGAGTAGCTCGATGAGGGTTCCGTGTGATCTTTGCTCGTATATATACTATATATATACATACATACATACATACATACATACATACATACATACATACATACATATAATCCTATCCTGCAGTATGACAATAAATATATATTATTGGTAATTTCAAGAGTCATTTTGAACATCGATCCCATTTACTATGGAGTATAATTCCCATTTGTAAAAAGTGTGTTTTTGTTGGATTCTAAGAGTCTCCATTATTGTATACAATCGGTAATTCAAAAAGTTACTTTGTATTTATTACGGAATACTACTCAATATACGGATAGCTTTTAGTATTTTGTGCAAGTTGTCTTCTGCAATTAAAGAAGCATTATTTCAAGGGTCTACTATTGGAATTCTAAAATTTACTTCGAGCAGTGCATGTATTTATTACTAATCAATATTAAATGATTTAGTGTTTTAGTATGTTGTGCCGATATTTCACTAATCAATATTTTTCATCATTATTCCACCGTTTTCCTTGAGAACTAATCTAAATTAGACTAAGCCTTTTCACACTTCCCGCCCAAAATCCCGCCTCAGACTTCCCTACACTTTTATGTTTTAATATATATATATATATATATATATATAAATAAATAAATAAATAAATATAGATTCTACTTCTATTTTATAAAAAACAAAACCATAATCAATTTCGAGCCTCTTAAAAGCTTAAAAGATAAACCAATGTAGTCAACGGCTAGGATAGTTAAGATACCAAACCCTAATCTTCATGGCTTCATCATTTTCACGAACAAGGCAAGACAACAACTAAACCGAACGTCTGAAACTCTAAAATCCATCTCTGAATCTCTTGATAGATGCCACACAGTACATTCCACATTGACCCAACCGACCCAGAGTGGTGACTTTTGTTACCCAAACTTCACAATTCTCTCTCTCTCGATCTCTACCTACAGAGATGTCTCTCGACGGAGCTGCAGCGGATCGGGAGAAGGAGCGGCAGGCGGTGGGAGCCGGGAACGGGAGTGGGATAAACGGAAACGGTATCGTTGTTCAGACACACACGGCCCACAGGCTGCGCTTGAACCCGAGTCTGGACCACAAGCCCGACAGCTATGATGACCTGCAATTGGACTTCAGCCCATTGCTGTTTAGCTCTCTGGAGCGCTACCTCCCGCCCAGCGTCCTTCACTCCGTTCGTGACTCCAAGGTTCAGTATATGCGGGAAATTCTCCTCAGGTACTCTCCTGAGGGGGAGCGAACTCGGGTATTTTCTGCATTCTGCAACTTCATACTCTCCCTTTTCTTTTTCTGTATGTGTGGATTTCTCTCACCATATTTTTATTTTTCATCTTTATAATTTACAGTTTCTTCATATTAAAAGGCAGACATTTTTTGAGCCGGTTCTGACATAGTAGGGACTAGGGAGTATTATACACATAACTTTTTTTTCAGCAATCAAACAGAGATTTAACAGTTTCTTAACCTTCATTACTTGTTTAGGATGTGTTTATTTTCGTACGCATGGAATGTGGGTTTATGTGGAAGTGTTGTTTCAGGGTGGTGGAATGGAGACCGAAAGTATTGATTTAAGCGTTTATACAATATACAAAATAAAGGGCAGTGGATGAGATAAAGTGTTTATTCTTCGATAGTTTGAATTTAGTTTGATCTTAACGTAAAGCACCTAAGAAGCTGAAAATTCATCTCGACTGATGGAACATTTGTGCTAATATAGAGACATATAGTGACTTCTGTCTGTTCTACCATTCTCTCAAAAGCAGAGTCTAATCTCTTAATCTCATTATTCATAAGGTTTTGTAGATTAGTAGGATATTTATTTCGCAGAGGAGTTGTGCCATATACAAATCATTTTTGTGTATAGATTGAGAGAGGGATTTTCTTTTACAGAGGATTTAGTTTCATATGAATATGGGTGTGAAGATGCATAGTTGTAATGCATGCTTTCCGGTGTTTGGCGTGCTTAATAAGATTCTGGGCTTGTGTAAGAGAGGTGTGTTCTTGTGTGAACCTGTGAATTTTTAAGGGATTTGATTTGTAATAGTGAAAGGCAGAATGAAGAGAGTGCGTTTAAAAATTTCCAGTTCCATTTCAACGGTTTTTATTTGATTTACAGAAAGTGGAAACTACCATACATGTTTGCTTGACAGTTGGATAATAAAAATAGTCACTGTGATATGTGATTGCACCCAGATTCTGAGCGCAGTACTTTTAAGTTCTTATTGGGATTATAAATAGTCCTGGACGTGGCCATACACATTACGGAATAGTGGAATACCAAATAAACGTAATACCATCTCTGTCCTAAATTTATGGTGACACTTTGTTTGGGCTCATAAATTAAGAAAATGGTATAAAACTATAAAATACCTCAAGTATCATTTACTTTTACTGTAGCAGTGAAAATGTAAGTAATGTTGGAATGACAAAGTTGTAGATTTAAGTAAAAGGATGGATAAAGTATGAATAGGACATATACCTTTATTTTAGGACAGCTCAAAAAGGAAATACGAGACTATTAGTTTGGAATGGAGGAACTACCTTAAAAAATTATTAGTGTGTTTTTGTGTGAAGTATAAGTTGGTTCGAGGTAAAACGTATGACACGATTGATGATTCAGATACAACATGGTATTGCAATTTTATTTTAGGATATCTGAAATTCACAGGTGAGGATAGTTTATGGAGTTCTGTAGAAATTTCTGTTTTCCTTCTTTTATAGTAGAATTCTTTTATGAGAATTTCTTTTTGTGTTATTTCTCCGAAAAGTTCTTACTATCTTAAAACATATTCACAGGTGCAAAAGCACAGAGAGTACAGGCAGAAGATCATATCTAACTATCAGGTATAGAGTGCGATATACACTTCTTTCTTCCTGGTACTCCTAATTATTAATTTTCAGTACATAACAAAAAAATACTTTGCGACATGAAGGGAACTGTAACTTTTCATGGTAAACATTGATGAGGTTATAGTGTCTTCACTGAACTGTGTTCCATAGTATTTACAATTTTACATAAATGTATAAATAACAAATAAAGGGCTTTACTAAATTGTTCCACAATTAGTATTGTAACACTGCATAGCTGCCTATCATAAATTTAGTATTGTTATTGTAGTGATAACTATTGATAATTTGATCTTACAGCTGCTAGAGATAACTACCTATAAACCACCATAACTACAAAAACTATAAACTAATTATGTGGATAGTCGAGAGTTTCTTCCTTTTTACTGTAATTGTTTTCTCCCTTACAGCCACTACACAATGAGCTGTATACGATGCATGCTGAAAATTTCTTTCACCCCTCATTTACAAGGGCGATTAGTGAAAATTCCGAAGAAAGTTTCCTGAATATAATGGCACAACCTTCTCCTGGAGTTTTTACCTTTGAAATGCTTCAGCCTCGTTTCTGTAATATGCTTTTGGCCGAGGTATAATTTTCCCTTTTTGGTGGTTTCATCTTTCTGGAACGCTCCTTTGGGGTTTCACTTTGCAGTTTAGCTTTTCTATTCTTATCAGGTTGTGATTGCTTAGGTAGAAAATTTTGAAAAGTGGGTCCACGAAACGAAATTCAGAATTATGAGGCCAAATACAATGAACAAGTTCGGTGCCGTTCTTGATGACTTTGGCATGGAAAACATGCTTGACAAGCTCATGGAGGATTTCATTCGCCCTATTTCCAGAGGTAATAGTTTCTACTACCTCTGTCCCAAATTGATTTCCAAAGTCAACCTTTTTTTGTCAAACAATTTCATTGTATTCACTTAATTATGATGTCAATTTTTAACTATATGCTAAATTGGGGTTTGCTACTTTAAAGAGATTTTAATGTAGTTTTTTAAAATTTAAATTTTTAAGGATGTTTTTACTTGGACCGAAGTTTGCTCGTCTGGCCTGGTCTGTTTAAGTCTGGATGGGTCTGAACTGGTCTGGTCTGTTATGTTTAAGTTTGGACTGATCTGAACTGGTCTGGTATTTTATAACTATGGAAGTCTGGTCTGGTCTGGTAAACGTCTTGTCTCTGTGTATTTTTAACTATGAAAACAGTCCAAGTAAAAACATCCTAATTATTAAAAATTTTAAGTTATCTAAAACTGTTAGACTTTGGAAATCAATTTGGGACGAAAAGAGTATTTACCTACAACATGGAGGGTAAAATGCGGAAGAAGAGGGATATGGTTGTAGTGAATTTCATGACCTTTGGTTTTGACCTGGTTTTATTTTTTGTGCAGTTTTCTTTTCAGAGGTTGGTGGGTCCACACTTGATACCCACCATGGTTTCGTGGTTGAGTATGGAATAGACAGAGATGTTGACCTCGGTGAGATGCTGGTATCCATTATATTTGATAAGCTTATATAGTTAGGAAAAGTACAAAAATTGTACTTGTGGTTGGGCACGTTTTGAGATAGCGGTTTGTATTTCTTTATGAACAAAGTAGTCCCCGTGTTTTGATTCCATTATCTGGAGGGGTCCGGTGCCTAATGCCGTTAGAAATCCCCGGATGAAGGCGATGAATAGTAACTCCGATTTTTAAAAGTGTCTGGAAAATTCAAACAAAAATACCGGGAGGTGCGTCTTGTCAATGAGATCTTCAATCTTTTTTCCTTTTTGGATTTTTCGGCTTTTTTGGGTTATTTTCAACAAAATATTTCATCAATATCACTCTTATGGTGGACTTTCCGCTGATAAGGGTGGCTGGAAACAAAAGAGAAAAAGAGTCTGGAGGTCTCCTTGACGAGGCACACCTTCTGGTATTTTCTTCTAATTTTCCGGGCACTTTTGAAAATCAGAGTTACGACCCGGAGCAGGAAATTGATGTTTCCTTGCTTCCGACACGCTTCCGGGTTTCTGAAATGGGGAAATGTGCTGGAAGTTTCTGTGCTTCATAGCTGTCAAGTCCTGTGCTGTCAAAGTTTGTCCTTGAGCATTTGTTCGGTTTAGCCGTTTAGGGAAGAAATGAAAAATAGAAGACTGTGTGAGGAGAAAGGGGAGGAGAAATAGGGTAGATTTAGTGTTGTTTGCTGGAAGAGGAAAAGGGGTAAATATTGAGATGGAATGCACTTGGCTCATATTTCTCAGGTGAAGAAATAAAATTGGTGGAATCATTTCTCTACTTTTCATATTTCTCCCCCCTTCTGTGCATCCTAATTCTTCCCAACCAAACTAGTTTTAAAGAAACCTTTTCATTGCCGGACACCATATTGTTCTGGCTGTTAGACCCAAGGTCATAAATATTATCAATACCTAATAAAATGTCCATTTGCGTTTTGGAGGTTTAAAATTTCTTTTTGAAAGGTATCTATTACTTTAATGATTTTATCATCTTCATTATTTACTTTTAAGTACAAAAAATGAATGCTTTCAAGCATGCATTTTAAAAGTTTGCTCCCAGTGAATTCCTATGACATTTGAACCTGTTATTGGTTTGAGTACCATGTTACTATATATATGTGTGTGTATATATGTGTGTGTATATATATATATATGTATATGTATATATATATATATATGGTTAGAGGGTGTAAACTTTTTCACCTTTTACCTTTTAGGTTTCCATGTGGATGATTCAGAAGTCACATTGAATGTGTGTTTGGGTAAGCAATTTTCGGGTGGAGAACTGTTCTTTCGCGGTGTGCGGTGTGAGAAACATGTAAATACAGAAACACAACCAGAGGCAAGACTTTTTAATACTTTTGCCTGCAGTCAACTGATTATCTCGTCAGAATCTTTTACTTCGTATATAATAATCAGTGTAATTCTATTCAACTAATTTTATGGAGGTATTTCATAGTAATGGTTATAGAATATTGATTGAGCAGTCAGTGTTTTACTACTTCCATTGTTCCAGATTTTCACCCACTACACAAGAAGGCTAGCTTAACACTCCGTAAATTAAAATCTATTTTGTAATACATCGAGACACTAAACATAGTAAATTTTTAAAGGGATGATGTGGTGGCATTATTATGTATATACAAAAGAGTGAGCTACACAGGAGTATATTACTATATTTACAATATGGGCTACTGGAGCTGATATGGGAGACTACACTTCAACTTTGGTGTGTGTCTGTTTTGGGGTGGTGTGGGGGCATGATGGTGAAGTTCGTCATGAGATTGTGAATAGAAAGGATTAAGGATGAAGCTGCGGCGGACTCATATAGGGTCTAGGGGTCTTGGCCCCATCCCCAGATTTAAAACTGTTAAACGGAATGCCTTTTTTGCCCATGTTTTAGTTCATACAAAATAGACTTTCATGATTTAATTTGGACGGCAGTCCTGAGCGAAATTGATTGGCCTGCATTGCCCATCTTTCAGCAACAGTGGAATTTATTAAAGGATGAGGAGTCTCTAAGGATTATTTTAATGTGAGATCTATAATTCATTCAGTGTAACTTATTTCACATTGTAACCAGTTAACCACATTATGGAACCTCTATCCAGAGTGTGGTGTGACTTGCATTGATTTTTTTAATTAAAGTTGTGTATGATAATCATTTCAAAGTATCTGACACAGAATTCCTGATCTCTGCATGAGAATGATTTCAAAATATCTGACATGGAATTCCCAATCATGTTCATTTTTCTAAAATCTGGTGAGATTTCTCCAGAAATTCTCAACTCATCTGAAATTTGTGATTATATTTCACAGGAGACCTTTGACTATTCCCATGTTCCTGGACGAGCAGTTCTTCATCGTGGTCGGCATCGGCATGGTGCTAGAGCCACAACAGCCGGCCAGAGAGTCAACTTATTACTCTGGTGCAGGAGGTACTTTTAGGTCCTTGTTTGGTTGAAGGATTTAGTAGGGGAGGGAACTGGAGGAATGATGTTTATTTTTTTGATTTATTACTTCATTTAGAGGATTAGGAAAAGGTGATAACAAAACAAAATGTTATAAAGAACCAATTATATTGTTAATTTGTATTCTAAGACGTATAAATATAGATAAATTAATAGAACAAAAAATCAACCCCCTCCCTCCAAAGTATCCTAACCTAAAATAACCTTAGTGACATGCCTTTCTCATCTTAGGAATTATGTTGATTTGTTCAGATCTGATGAATAGTTGTGAGCCCAATAATTTCAGCCTTAGTAGTAACTTTTGCACAGCTTTTTTCATTTGATGAACTGATTCAGCCTTTAGAAATGCCTACCAAACGGGCACTGAAGTTATCCGAACGAGAGAGTTGTAGCTGATGCATAACTTATCATTAAGATATTGTATTTCAAATCTTTTGTTTCTATCACAGCTCTGTTTTTAGAGAGTTGAGGAAGTACCAGAAAGATTTTTCTAGCTGGTGTTCTGAGTGCCAGCGTGAAAAGAAAGAAAGGCAACAACAGTCTGTAACTGCGATTAAATTGGTAATGCATAAGGAGTTCCTCTTTTGTTTGTAAACACATAAAAACATAAAATTGTTAAATGTATTTGTGCCATTTTTTACCAGGAACTACTGAGAAGAGAAGGGGAGGCTGCTTTATAGTTGATTTGTGGGGCCTCTGCTCTATTTATCGTGTTGTTTTAAAGTCTTCTGTAATATAGGGCCAACCCTATTAATCAGGGCATTTGCAGCATTCTCAGTGGTGGTACTGGGGATGCAGCACATATATTTGTAGCTGTACATTACATGAATACCAGGGCATATGCAGCATTCTCAGTGGTGGTACTGGGGATGGCAGCATATATATTTTCAGCTGTACATTACATGAATTAGTGATTATGTCCAGTTTGCTAACACTTGAAATTGAATAACAACTTGCCATTTTTCATGGTATGATTTTGATGGATGACTAATTTCTGATCTCAAGAAATGTGCTGAGGTTTCCATTAACTGATACTGAATATCATTTCGGGTTTCAATTTATTTATGTTATTTTTAGTTTCAGTTTATACTTTCCAGTGGCTCTCAAAACTTTAACCTCTGCAGAGTTTTTGTTAATATTCAAGAGGATTTTTCTTACCCTTCGCATTGATATTGTAGATATCAAATTACCCTTCAGTGTTACAATTTGAATGGAAAATGAGGCATGAAATTGTAGTTCTGAGCAATTAGAATATGCGCATCAACTCCCGGGTCCTGGGCAATTATAGCCTTATAGGTTGAAAATTAACCAAACCCTTTGTAACTTGTTTAAAGCTACTGTTGCATTAAATAAGAAGTAAATTAATTTCCAGTTTGAAATACGCACATTAGCTCCTGAGCAATTTAGTTAGTAACCTTACCAGCTAGTTCGATTAAAGAATAGTAATAATATTCTTTCAAAAAAAAAACGGTAATAATACAACTTTGATGAGCAGCTCATTGGTTTGTCTTGGCTTAAACAAGGTATTAAAGCTTAAAGTATTTTCACTATGGACTGATTAGGCTACTTATGCTGTTATGCATAAGGTAAGCATATGATGTTTCGTTTAGCGAGTACAAAAATAACATGAGTAGAAGTTTGTAACAACTAAGAATTACTTAATAAGAGTATCCACGGCTCCATAAACCATAATCCAGCAAACCACACATCATATATCTTCAAACTAAACATGCTTACATATACCATTTTATGTTGCTATCTGTAAACAGAGTCACAAACTGTTTCTCTTGGGGCTAGGGCACTTATAAGTAATCATCTTACCTTTTTATGTAACCTAACATCATATCGCTTTCCACTTTATTTAAAAACCTCTGACCAATATAATGCTTCTACATCTCTAAGGATTATTGTTGTTTTGTTGCTATTATTATCATTATAATTGGTGCTATTATCAATGTCTGGTGATATTAGTTTCAAACATATGAGTGGACTGGAAAAAATTAGTTGAGGAGAGGATTGATGAGAGACGACCTGGAGTTGATGATGAGTGACCTGAAGAGTTTCTCCTGGTCAGTGAGGGAGTGGCGGAAGTGGCAGCGGTGGCCGTATGGGCAACTGTCACCGTTGAACACCATTCGGCAAATCTCTGTCTTGTAGCGTGGGTGACGGAGGACTGGGCGGAGCTCCTCCAGACCGTGTGCAAACTGGCAGTTGTCACCATAGGGGCACGCTCCTGTTTCTTGCCATTTGTTGCATAGCTCTGTCTTGAACATGCCCTGGTTGTACACTTCCAACTCCACTGGCTGCTCTTCCTTCTCCCCACCCTTCAGATACACTCTTTGCTACAATAATGCATCACCAACCCATTACCATCATTAGTAGTGCTCGTATCATCAAACCAGATAGATGCTATATTTTAATCATCAACATTGTCCTCCATCTTTAATTGATTTTAGGGAATCGACCCACATTTCCTATATACTCCGTATGTTGTAATGTAATCTGTGCATCCATCTGCCAAGAATATAATAACTATCCATCCATATAGCAAAATCTTATTCTATTACGGAGTAATTCGTACTCTATTTCATCTTTTTTTACACAGAAATGCTGTGACAATGTGATTATAACTCATTTACTAATTAAAGAGTATGGAGCACAATATAAATTATACGAGTACTACGTACGTAGTATGATTCATTCATTTAAAAAGAAGTTGGAAGCAAATTAATCTGGGACACAAAAAGAGGCAGAAGTCTATTGGGATTCGGGAAAGAGGGAATATAAAGTTACACAAGCTATACCTTTGGCCTTTGGGGGAAAATGTCATATTTTCCATGTCACTTGTTATTTTTATACTTTCTAGCACTGGTGACATATTGACATATACTAGTATTTTAAACAATTTTTTATTCCCCCTTTTTTTGGTGTGCTCACATATCTATTATAATATCTATTAGTTTTAGTTAAATGCCAAATTTCGTGAATTGGGATGAGTTTTGTTTGACCTTGTGATTTCATCCTTTGGAGCGTCATAGTGATGTCATCAAACTACAAGATGATTGACAAACATTTCGTTCTTCTTTAATAATATAGTTTAATTTGACTATTTTTATGAATGTATTACGAAGTGTTTGTTAAATTTGTTTTAATGCTCATTCTGAAAACATTAGGGTCTTTTTACTAACAGAGATGTTTTCCTGTTTTGTACTTCTGTTTTTCGTTCTACAATTTTCTGTTTTTATTTTTCAATTTTTCTATCTCCAGTTTTCTGTTTCTATTTTCTAGTTTTCCATTTTCAAATCTGAAAACATGTTCATCAATTTTTTCACTCCGTTTTGTGATCATCCAGAAGACTGACACGTTTACTTCACATGTTACTAAATGGTGCTTATTAAGACTCGCGTTAATAAGCGACACATAGAATACACAATGTTATAAGATCATGTTTATTTCAAAAGGTTTAAAACACCGTTTAACATTAAAATGTTCAAAACAAACCTATACATATATAGACACACAAACATTCATGAATACAAATATATAATATAATATGTGGGGTCGATCACCTCGTACGTCTACCCATACTCCTAACCCCTACCCTGCCCCTATACCTCGTACCCCCACCCTACACCCTAACCCAATTCCACACCCTTGACCCCTACCCCTACCCTTACCACGATCTTACACTTTACCCATACTCCCCTAAAACCCTTCATACCCACCCATACCTACTCGTAGGGGTCGGGGTAGGGAAGGAAGGTATGGGGGTGGGTGGGGTAAGGGGTATGGTCGGGGGTGGTAAGGTCTAGGGGTACGGGGTTGGGTGGGTTAGGGGTAAGGTTGGGGGTAGTGAGTAGGGTTGGGGTAAGGTAGGGTAGGGAGTTGGGATAGGATGGCGATAGGGTGGAGTCAGGATCAGGGTGGGGCCGAGGTAGGGGAAGGGGTGGGCGGGGGTAGGATGGCAGTAGGGTGGGGGTAGGATGGCGGTAGGGTGGGGCCGAGGTAAGGGGCATATGGGAAGGGGTAAGGGGTTATATACGAGGTGGGGTAGGGTAGGGTGGGTCGGGGTGCGGTTGAGGTGGTAGGGGGTGGCGGTAGGGTAGGGTGGATCGGGATGGGACCGAGGTAGGGGCATGTGGTAGGGGGTGGGGGTAGGGTCATTGTAGGGAAAAAGGGTATGCAGGGTGGGGGTGGGTACGGTAGGGTAGGGGTAAGGGGTAAGGTACGAGGATGGAGGTACTAGAATAGAATCGACATTGGAGCGAGATCGGACCCACCACTAGGTGTAAGTATGCAAATTCATTGCAGCGGCTTGTAGCATCTGCGTTTTCCAAATTTGGAAAACTAGTAAAAGTCACTTCTCCAAATCATTAAGAAAATATATAAGAGACATGTCTTATTTTTTCGTTTTGGAAAACGGTTTGGTAAACGCGTTTTTCTGTTTTCCTTTCTCCAGTTTTCCAGCAATTTTCTTTGTTAAACACGTTTCCAGTTTTCTTGTTTTCCAGTTTTCTGGAAAACTGTTAAATATCTCTGTTAGTAAACATGCCCTTAATGTTTTACTTCCTCCATAGTTTTTTTTGTTTTTTTTGGGGGGTGGGGGGGGGGGGGGGGGGGGTGGGGGTTGGGGAGTTGGGGGGTCCCAGGGGGAGGGAATACAAGAGCTCTAACTGCTCATGACGGGAATTGAACTCCTGACCTACAGGATAACCGGGTGACTCTACAACCAATTAAGCTAGTTGCTTCGTCACTTACTCTATATTTATTTAGTGAAAACTGACAAATTCACCGTGAAAGAATATGTACAACAATTAGTGTACAAAAAGTGTAAAAGTAAAAAGAAAAGATGAAAATGTACGAAAGAAAAATAAAAAAGTTTTAAAGCAAACCATGGATTAATTAGAGAGTATTTACTATTTAGTGTAAATAGAAACTTACCAAAATAGGAAAATATTAAATATAATGAAATACTCTGTAGTTAAGATGGATATTATAATTTTTGTACTAGTACGTAATTAATTGCATTAACAGTCAAGGTCGTGTTAAAGTCAAGCCATGGATTTAAACTAAAAAAAGAATAGAAGTTAATACTAGTATGTATTAACCTATGACCTATGCATAATTCATAGGGAAAGATCCCGAAATAGGACTAAAATAGTTTGAAATTCCAAAATAAGACTGTCATGTTTTTTATTCTCAAAATAGGACTAATCACTGCCATGTTTAGAAAATACTGTCATGTTTGAAGTCTGGTACTGCCAAAACATGGCATTAATTAGTCCTATTTTGGGAATAAAAACATGTCAATCTTATTTTGGAATTTTTGAACTGTTTTAGTCATATTTCGAGTAATATTCTCTGATTCATAAACTTGAAGTATCACTAATTAAAAATATGAGCATAACACATGGATAAAAGCAGAAAGCTATTCTTTATCTCCTACCTCGTTTGAGACAAAGATAGGTGGCACACAAATATATAGCAAAATATGATAAAAGCATGACATAAAAATAAAACACATAATGTTTTACGAAGTATTTGAAAAAGAAATTACCGCCAACTGGGGGGTTTTGGATCGACTCTGATCAGCCCTGCTTGTACCTGCTGGAGCCGTCTTCGTATAGCCACTAGAGCGAACAGAGATACTCTTGGGAAGTAGGACCCGGTGCACATCTTTTCTCTCAATCCCACCCGAATCCATCACGCTGGTTGGGCTCTCGTGACAGTCTCCGGACGGCTCCGCGCTCAATTCCTCCCACGGTTGTCCCTCGCCGGTTGAAGCATTTCCTCCAACAGGGACGCTCCTCCTCCTAATTGCGTATTTGCACGGAGCTCCCGACCTAGCAGCGTAATCGGACGACGCGTTGAGCAGTGAAGTTAGGCGGCTGTTCAATTCGAGGTTCGCCATCTTCAGATTGACGTTCTCCTGCCGGAGCGCTTGGGCTTGTTTCGCCACCTCTCGGAGGTGAGCGAGCACAGCGCTGTGGCGGGCCACGAGATCCTGGTGGTACTGCTGATCGAGAAGGAGCTGAGAGTGAGGAATGCGCGAGGGAAACGGAATTTCTCCACCACCTGAAGAATCTCCGTGGAGAGGCGGCGAATTCGGAGGAATCGTGATAGCATTGTAGAGCGAGCTTAAATCGAACGAGCCGCTGGAAGCTTGGCTGTGAAACGGCGGCGGAGACAGAGAATCGTACTCCATTGCTCCTCCGAAGCCGGAGATTAACACGAGTCTCTGTTTCTATATGCAAGTATATCCGATCCGTATCTAGACATCTTCTATCATTGCTGCAAACACGTCAATGGAGGTCACACAAACATGACCATTTCAAATCACGAACGTGCATCATGATTCATGAACACCAAAATATTTAAGGAAAAATCAAAATGATGAACTATTTTCAAAAGAGAAAATTGCACCTGATGAAAAACAAGCACACGATATTCGAACCGGTTGATTGTTCCGCAATCCTTCAAAGCGCGGATTTAGGCTTCTAGAGTGTGAAGGAACACTGTAGAGAGAGAAACTGGACCTGAGGAAATGGGGAAGAGCGGAGAGAGTTTATGGAGAGTCTTAACGCAAGTGATATAGACGTGGTCGAGGAAGGAGCCAATGTAGAAGACAATGAGGAAAGGGCAATTTGGGAAATGGGGGTGAAGCCGGGAAACTATCAGTGTATAATTCCCCACCTTGACTTCAGTAATTCGGATGCCCTTCGGGTGCTACACTAGTTACCCAAACCGAATAAAATCTAAACTGAACCATATCCAATTCAATTTAGATTTAATAACATTTCTTTTAAATCATATTAAATAGAACTTCAAGAAAATTCCAATAAAACTATTAGCTTTGTTCCTTAGAACTTTGACAAGTTTAACCAGCACTAAAAATAATAAAGTAAAAATTGTGTGATTGAGTTTTGTGCAGATCAAAGATAAATAACAAAAGCCACAAAATAACTGATTAAAAGAGAAAGTGACAGAGTTTTTTGGAACGTCGCAAAAAAGAAAGATGATAAAGTTTTAAGGGACGAAGAGAGTATTAAAATTTTCAATAAAATCTTAAAAAATTGCCATAAATAGGATTCAAACATTATTAAAGTTCCTAAATAGACGTTGGTCTGTTGATCCCGAGCTTACGCCCGCCTATCTGCTAAGGCCCACCTAAGATCTCTTTATCAGAGGCTCCTCAGTTTATTAAAGAGTATATTTTCTAATTAAGACTCCAGATTATACTTTTACTCTTCATACAGTTAATTTCTCAGGATCGTTCATGGCCCTCATATGCGAGCGTGAGAATCTGCTATTCCTGTCGCCTCAACTCGCGGTTTCTCCGTCTTCTTGGGATGCAACCCATTCGCCATCAATCGCAACCGCCCTTTCGATCGAAACCAGCCACACTGATTTCTATGGCAATGATAGGTAATTTCTTCAGCCCCCTCTTCCTCAATTCACGGTCCTCTATTTTCTTTTCTTTGGATTTGAATTTTATTTATTTATCTATAAATTTTGATTAATCTGGAATCTGAGAATGACATAAAATTACTAGTAATTTGAAAAATGTCATTTTTATGACATTACATCTATCACGATGACAATATTACTTTGAAATTACATAACTTTAAAATGCCATATTTTTTCCCGTTTGACGAAATAATACCAGTTCTATGTCACTAACTTTATAAAGATGACATTTTTTACTGAATTTTCATTTTCTTTTTCTTCCTGTGTCTTGATTTTTTTATATAAATCACCATTATTTTATTTTAATAATGTCACAATTCTTACAAAAAAGCCACAAATTTAATCTGAAAAACTCTTTTTATCTAAAAATGTCATGATTTATATAAGAAAATGTCATTATTGTGAAATTCCTAACAAAATGGCAATCTCTCCGAAGATAGGAAAGGGACTCGCCACAGTGGTTGCATCGGCTTAGGGGTGGGTGATGGTGGCGGTGTGACCAAAAGATGGTGACTGTCGTGGTTTGCGGGAGGATATATCATACTACCTCCGTCCCTTCAAGTTTGTCACACTTTTCCGAAACGGATATCCCAAAACGTGTCTTACTTTTTCAACTTCCTTATTTGGTAAACAAATCTACACCAAACAATGTGAAACAGTGCAAAACAGTGTGAAACAGTGTTGCTACAGTGTAAAATCAAATTCATCTACTTAAACTTGTGAAGTTAAACTACGACAAACTTTGAGGGACGTAGGAAGTATATGGTTGCGGCACAATTGCTTGAGGATGGCTGCGGCACACACCATCGCTCATGCTACGATCAACAAATATAGCCAAGGAGTTTACATTAAGGGTAATTTTTCCAGGTGGCTATGTTCTTAGTCCTACAAAATACACAAGTCCTAGTTTTGCACTTCTTCATTGTTTTAGATCTATTTAGAGAGTCTTAAAGATTAATAAGAATATCAGATTCAAACCATCGCTCATGCTACGAAATATAGTACTCCTCCATCCCAATGATATATCTTAATACAAAATTATTTAAAATATGATAATTATATGAGCATATACTTTATTAAAAAATCTTTCATAAAAGTATAAAACTTATAAATTTCACACAAATATAATACCTAAAATAATTGTCTAAACTTTAACATCATTAACAAAAAAAAGTCAAATTGACCAATCATTTTGGAACGGATGGAGTATGATTCTTGTTTGGTAATCGTTCTTCAAATTGGTTTCAAACCAAACCAAACCAATAAAAACTTAGAATCAGACTTGGAGTACACACTTTTTGTACACACTCTTACACACTCATGTCTGTGAGGCGTTTTTTTCTGTTCCAGACAAAATGTATTCGTCAAATACATTTTGTCTGGGACAAACAAAAAAATGTCTTCACAAATATCAGTGTTTAAGAGTGAATACCAATAGTGTGTACCAATAGATTTTTTACTCAAAAACTTAACCGATATTCTCACCTGGCCCCCCTCACTTCAGAGTGTAGCTTACGGGAGTATTTATGAAACTTTAGCTATGTTACACGGGAAGACAATTTCTTTTTCAGCCTTATTTTATTGGGCCGAAATGGCATTACTGTAAATCTTAAATCAACTTTTTGATTAACTGGATTTCTCGGCCCAAACTTTTTGATGAAATACTTCTATTTTTAGGAATTGATTTAAACATATTTATAAAGAGAAAATTCTCTAAATAAGATTAAGACATATCATGATTTATCAAATAGGAGGGTCATTGGAACCAGACAATAATTTGAGGGGGTGCTCTTATATTTTTTTTTGAAAAACAATTTTTTATTAGGATAAAATAAAAATGAGTGAAAAATACTTAACTATTAGATACATATAGAGTAAGGTTCCAATAAAAAGCCCGTGAAAAATGAGAACGGGCGCACTTTTTACTCGTTTTGGTACACTAGTAGATATTTATTTTACACTTTTTCGCAATGAGAGAAAATTTTGTTTTATTTATCAAATTTTCACCAAGATTTTGATAAAATATAGTGCATTGTTGGCTGATTTTGAGTCATCGGATCTCAAGTTAAATGCACAAGCTTTATTTTCGATCAATTTTCATGATAAGAACTCTTTTTATTTGATCGAAAACTTATACTCCATATATATGAATATGTAGTGTGTTTGAAATAAAAATGCTTAAAAATGCACAAGATGTATTAACTTAAAGTAGTTTTAGATGATAAAAAAAACTTAAAGTAGTTTTAGAATTATTCTTGACATTAAATTAAATGACAACGTCTGTATATGTCATTATTAGAAGAAGAAATGATAAAAAAATTGAATTGAAGAAATGAGAATCTAAAATAAAAGATATAGAATTTCAAAAAGTGTGATTTAATTGAACATAAATAATTATCATATGGGCTAAAGTTTAAAGAAGCAAAAAAATATTGCGGCTCCTGAGAATTGGACCCGGGCCATTTTGGAAGTCAAAGCTCTCTCAACCTCCACCCTACCATTTGAACTATCACAACTCATTCATACAAACGACTGACTGTGCTTTAATATATAAATACTTTCTGAATCAGGGCTGAGATATACACATATATTATATATACATACAGAACCGCCGCCGGAGAAGGGGGAGCGCCGGCACCGGCTCGCCCCCTAGTTCCGCCACTGAATTTGTTCTCTTCCTCAAATATGACTCTCCACTCCTATTTTGGAATTTTTTATTGTTTTATTCTTTTAATAGGACTAAATAAGTCATATTTGGAGAATAAAACATACTTACTCCTATTTTTGTAAATTGTCCATCTTTTAGTCTTATTATGATTGCTTTCTTAATTGTAAAACCAATGATTTTAATCTTTTTACTTGAATTAATTAAAAAGACTTTGTTCTTAAAAGTGTGCTCAAACCTTTTAAGTTATGTAAGCACTACATACGAACTTCAAAATGCGTTTAACTTTTATTACAAAAAACACATTTTCATAGAACACTTTAATTTTTATCTTTTCAAAATCACTTTTCTTTTCAAATAATACCGACTTATACTCGGTGGCGGAGCCAGAAATCTATGGTTAAAGGGGCCGGTCCTTAAAAAATTTACATTGCAGGGGCCAAAGTTTAAAATATCAACATATTTTCTATAGATTAAAAGTATTTATACATTATATATATATATATATATATATATATATATATGCACACACTTAAGATATATTTTATTGCAGGGGTCGAGGCCCCCTCCAACCCCTCCATGTCTCCACCCCTGCTTATACTACCACGTATTAAACAGTTTTAATTAAATCTTACAAATAAACACAAACACCCCTTTATTTCAATGATCACATCAAAAGTGTGTAGTTGTAAAAGTTGGAAGTTTTGATAACAAACGACTTAAAAAAAGACAAATATAGAGTCAATCTTTATCATAACCAAATGCCTTATATGTATCACAAATCTTACCAATCGCACACTCCAATTAGCTTGATTGCGTGCATACCAATATGCAAGAGGGCCAAAAGACTTATTCTTCAAGAGTTGGATGTTAGTTATAAAGCAGAGTTTGGTTACCTGGAGGCATATGCTGCTTGTATAAAGAGAAGCAATCCTGGATCAAAAGCTGAAATTGAACTGTGCAGTCAATCCTTGAAAGATTGGAGGAGAGTCTTCAAAAGAATGTTTATTTTCTTTGATGCTTTGAGGAGAAACTGGATGGGTGGTTGTAGAAGAATAATTGGGGTTGATGGTTGCTTTTTAAAGGGAGTTTGTAGGGGAAACTTGCTTAGTGCAATAGGTGTGGACGGAGATGGGAAAATGGTTCCAATTGCTTGGGTTGTAATAGGCAAAGAAAACAAGTCTAACTGGAGATGGTTTCTCACTTGGATAGTTTAGGAACTAGAGTTTCACACTGGTGTTGAGTTAACCCTTATATCTGACATGCAGAAGGGTTTAATAATTGCTGCTCAAGAGATTATACCGGATGCATAGCACATGTATTGTGCTAGACATGTTTATGCTAACTGGTCCAAGAAATGGAGAGGAGATCAATTCTGTAAGAGATTCTGGATTTGTGCATGGAGCACATATGAAGAAGAGTTGGAAATGAATTTGAAAAAATTCAGAAAGCTTAGCCAAGAAGCAACCTCTTATGTGTTGAAGTATCCAATCCAAACATGGTGTCGTGCATATTTTAGTAACAAAAGTCAGTGTTGGATGGTTGATAATAATATAACTGAGTCATTCAACTCATGGATCCGGGAAGTAAGAAGAAAACCAATTGTTAGCATGCTAGAAGACATCAGGTTGAGGCAATGAAGATGATTTCTGAGTTTCAGGACATTCCAGAGAAATAAATAAATGAATGGTCTCCTACATGCATGGAATACTATCAAGACAATAAGGAGGCTGCAACAGGTTGTACTATAATATTCAATGGTGATATGATGGGGTTTGAGATAGGTGAGGGAGCTGACAAACACTCAGTTGTTTTGGATAAGATGGTATGTACTTGCAGGGCAAGAGAACTTACAGGAATACCATGTTTACATGCCATATGTGCTTTGTACCATAAGAAGTTAGATCCTATGTCTTTCATTTCAAAGTGGTATCACAGATCAACATACAAGGCAGCATATCAGAACTATTTACAACCACTTCCTGGTAAAGTTTTCATGAAAGTTGAGGACTATGAAGCAATTGAACCTCCCCCAGTTCCAAATTTACCAGGAAGACCTAAAAAAAATAGGGTAAGGTCATCTTCTGAGGGCAAACCATCATCAGGTACTTCAAACCAACAACCTGCCACAGCTCAAAAAGCTTCAAAAAAAGGCCAAGTGCAAACTTGTGGGATCTGTCATCAAGAGGGTCATAAAAGGTCTAAATGTCCAAACCAAGCCACTTCTGTAAGTGTTATATGTTCTTATAAAATTACTTATGCTCAGTTCTATTGTAAGATTGTTGTTGTTATGAATTTACTTATATGTTTAATGTATTAGGCAAATGAAGAGCCCAATGCAAATCAAGGTGTGAAGAGAACTGCTGCTGAGGCTTTGACCCCGGCAGTTTCACCACCCCCACCACCAGGAAGGGAAAAATCAACAACCACTATCACCAGGCCCTCAAAATTGAAATCAAGAAGAATAGTTAGAAACAAAAGCCTTGACACTTTAACTGGTGTTGGTTGCTATGTTGATGTTAATACTGGGGCAAAGACTTTAAATGTGAGTATTTCTTAAGGAATAGAAAAGTAAAGTATTTTCTTGGTTGTGAATATAAGAGCTGGATGTTGTAAAATCAGATTGATTAGGTTTGTTGTTCTTATACCTCTTGGTTTTGCAGCCTGGGATGAGGAGTGAACATGTTGTTTCTGAGGTGCAAGCTGACATGCCACATGATCCTGATGTTACAGTTAGATATGCTATTCCTAATGAGAAGGAAATAAGAGCTGCTGTCGGAATCAGAAATCTGTCAATGAGACAAGATACAGAGATATAGCATTTAAGGGTGATGGAGCACATATACAACAGCCCACCAACCTACCTTTCAAAGCCCCTGATTTGCAATGGAAGGGTAGCCCTGCTGTCACATCCGGCCAATTAAGAAAGAAGGTGCAAAAGAGGAGGGAACCTAGCACTGGGACCGATGATAGTCAACAAAGAAATTAATTAGCATGTATAAGTACTTTTGTGTAGGTGTTTAAGTAGTTTAACAAACCGGTAGCCTTTCCAACCACCTGGTTTGGATTCAATGTGCTAGCTGTCACATTTTTGTGTTTTGGTAGGTGGCAGCACTGGCTTTTTTGGCTTTACATTTCACTCTTAGAACAAAGGTCCTCTATCAGTTTTACAAGTGCGAAATCAGAGGTTGAATATTTATATGAATGTTGTAACAACTTTTTGTTTTATGGATGCTTGCTTTATATGAAGCTTTATATGAATGGATGGTTGCTTTATGTGAAACTTTATCTGAATGGTTGCTTTATATTAAGTGCTTTAATAGTGAATGGTTGCATTATAACAAATTTTTTGTTCTGTTTTACTATGGACACAATAATACCTACACATTCAGACAAACACATTGAAACATACACAATGACATATACCTTCATACCATTCCGATTCATACATATGAAATCTCCAAATTGGTACTCATCTGTTTACAATAGCAGAATGCATACATTAAACAAAATTACAACACCATAACCTACTATATTCTTCTACCTAAGTTAACATACAAATCAGTGCAACTAGGACACACAAAAACAGTACAACTAAGTAGTTCCTCATTGTCTTTCTTTCCCTTTCTAAATTTATAACCTCAACATTGTTGGTACTATCATATTGCAGCCTTTGATCTGAATTTTCAAATTGACAACTTTCAGTATCAAATTCTAGCCCTACAGTGTCATCAAACACCCCCCCCCCTTTGCCATTTGGGTGACATAGTGCACCCCTAAGCCTTTTGTTCTCCCATTTCAGCTGATTTATCACATCTTTCGCTCTATTTGTGAATTGCTCATCATGCCATTGAAAGAAACCGCACCCCTCCTTCTACAGTACAAAACACATATATCAATTTCAGTCATCTATATAAACAAGACCACCAATTTACAAACTTACCTTATAATATGGGCATCCATAGAATCGTCTCCCAGGATTCTTATCAGTCCATGAGGTCCAAAGTCTAGCTTCTGTAACCATTCCATTCATGTTTCTGCATTTACAATAGGTGAAACGAGTAGGAGTTCCAGATTCTAAATTGCTTCGCTTCTTCACCGATTCAACGGAGAAAGAGCTTGATTTCTCTTCACCAGTCCACCTCGAACGTGAACCTCCATCACCCATTTCTCTGTTGTTGTTATACGATCTCTGAGAGGCTGGAAGTGGTTGATCGTTTTTATTAGGGTTGCTGAGGAGTTGTTGGGTAGCGTTTAATTGGGGGGAGAAGAGGGAGTTAACGACAGATGGATGGCTCGATTAGGGAGTGGCCAAATGTAACCCAAACAGGTGGCTTATGTGTTTAAATGGTCCACTTTAAACTTCAGTGTCCTATCTGAGATTGCTAAACAACGTCAGTGTCATTTTTGGCCCTTTTCCCTAAATTAAATGACAACGTCTGTATATGTCATTATTAGAAGAAGAAATGATAAAAAAAAATTGAATTGAAGAAATGAGATTCTAAAATAAAAGATATAGAATTTCAAAAAGTGTGATTTAATTGAACATAAATAATTATCATATGGGCTAAAGTTTAAAGAAGCAAAAAAATATTGTGGCTCCTGAGAATTGAACTCGGGCCATTTTGGAAGTCAAAGCTCTCTCAACCTCCACCCTACATTTGAACTATCACAATTCATTCATACAAACAACGACTGACTGTGCTTTAATATATAAATACTTTCTGAACCGGGGCTGAGATATACACATATATTATATATACATACAGAACCGCCGCCGGAGAAGGGAGAGCGCCAGCACCGGCTCGCCCCCTAGTTCCGCCACTGAATTTGTTCTCTTCCTCAAATATGACTCTCCACTCCTATTTTGGAATTTTTTATTGTTTTATTCTTTTAATAGGACTAAATAAGTCATATTTGGAGAATAAAACATACTTACTCCTATTTTTGTAAATTGTCCATCTTTTAGTCTTTTACTAGCACAGTATCCGTGCATACGCACGGGAAAAAACAGTTGGTCCATTTATATTTTTATTTACGATCTGATTAAATGTTAAAATAGTTTTTTTTTTACAATTTTACATCCTTTCAAAAATGGAGTACAATAAGTGAAGATAAAAAAGCATAAATTCATACAACAAATATTCAAATGAAAAGAAAATGAAGTAAAAATAAATCAACACCATCCCATTAGAATTTGATATGTAATAATAATTAGTATTGCTGGTAACAAATAGTGAAATATTAAACTTAATTGTTAGAATTTTGAAAATGTAATTTAAAGAAAACTTTTAGTGGTAATGTCTAATGATTTTCTTTTCTTATCATGTATTAAAATCATCAATTCATGTTTTCTAAACCCCCTGATAACGCCACATATATAAAACTTTAAAGGACTAAAATGCATCTAGGTAGAAATATTGCATCCTTTTCCAGTGATAGAGCTTGATATTGATTTGTTGTTATAACATAGGTGACAATTATAGGAAAATGTATTCCCATAAGTTTAAAACGTCTTATTATGATTGCTTTCTTAATTGTAAAACCAATGATTTTAATCTTTTTACTTGAATTAATTAAAAAGACTTTGTTCTTAAAAGTGTGCTCAAACCTTTCAAGTTATGTAAGCACTACAGACGAACTTCAAAATGCGTTTAACTTTTATTACAAAAAACACATTTTCATAGAACACTTTAATTTTTCTTTTCAAAATCACTTTTCTTTTCAAATAATACCGACTTATACTCGGTGGCGGAGCCAAAAATCTATGGTTAAAGGGGTCGGTCCTTAAAAAATTTACATTGCAGGGGCCAAAGTTTAAAATATCGACATATTTTCTATTGATTAAAAGTATTTATACATTATACATATATATACTTAAGATATATTTTTTTGCAGGGGTCGAGGCCCCCTCCAGCCCCTCCCTGTCTCCACCCCTGCTTATACTGCTACGTATTAAACAGTTTTAATTAAATCTTACAAATAAACGCAAACACCCCTTTATTTCAATGATCACATCAAAAGTGTGTAGTTGTAAAAGTTGGAAGTTTTGATAACAAACGACTTAAAAAAAGACAAATTTAGAGTCAATATTTATCATAACCAAATGCCTTATATGTATCACAAATCTTACCAATAGCACACTCCAATTAGCTTGATTGCGTGCATACCAATATGCAGAGTCAACTACATTACTTTGATTTCCTAAAACTATAGAAGTACATCCCCTTTTGACTTTATTACAAGTATAATTGAAATGATTATAGCCATACTTGTTAGGAGAAAGACAATTTATAAACATAACTAATGGTTAGTGAGACGGGCCCGTTTGGTTTCCATGTGTGCTTGCTTGGTGAAGAAGGTTATTTGGGTGATAATATGTTTGTGATGAAATTTTGTTTGGTTTAGTAGGAGATCAGTCATTTAAGATGGAAACAATGATTTCACTCTTGTTGGAGAAGGCAAGGGCTTGCTTCTTTTAAGTATTATTACAACTTACAAACACCAAGTTATATATCTAGCAAATGTGGGAATTACACAATTCTGCATTGTTTGGAGTTTGGTGGATGTTAAAGCTAACAAGGTGGGTAACATGGCATGCTAACAGCAACACTTACCCTACAAAAAGTTACATAATGTTTTCTAACTGTGAAATCATATTAAATTTTTTGGGAAAAAGGTGCAAATAAGCCCTCGAACTAACCGAAAAGTGTAAATCACCCCTTTTATAGGAGGCTCTGTTCGGCCGTCGCCATTTGAGGCGGTTCCCGCTGGAATTTTTTGATGAACGTTTTTGAGCATCTTCTTCATTAAGTATAGTTTACCCATACCAAATTTCTGCTAAAACTTCAATTGTGAAAGCAATCAAATAAATGTTTGAAGATAACTGCGCAGTTAAACAACGCAGTATATTTCAGAAAATCATTTGACTGTCTTCCCGGTTGAATTTTTACCTGAAGTTTAGTATGGGTAAACTAGAATTAATGAAGAAGATGCTAAAAAAAAATCATCAAAAAATTCCACCGGTAAACGTCCCAAATGGCGACGGCCAGACAGAGCCTCCTATTCATATAAAAGGTGTTATTTGCATTTTTCGGTTAGTTCGAGGGCTTATTTGCACATTTCCCCTAATTTTTTTCATGTATAACAATAATGTTTCTGAACAAAATTTTAAAATATAGTTTTTGTTAAGAAAGAACTCACAATATTTTAATAAAGAAAATGCTCATTTCAATGCCGTCTCCCAGGACAAATTCTGAGGAGTGGTATATTTTTGGGAAATTGTCCAAAATAGGAGCAAATGAGATTTGAAATTCCATAATAGGACTAATATGTTTTTCTTCCAGAAATAGGAGTTGTTACTGTCATGATTGAAAAATACTGTCATTAATTATAATAAATACTGTCATGTTAAATGCATTGTACTGCAACTATTTGACAGTCATGCCTACAAGATGACAGTAAATATTGTCATGTTAGTCTCATTTTGGGAATAAAAACATAGTAGTCCTATTTTGGAATTTCAAACTCTATTTACTCCTATTTTGGGAAATCTCCCTATATTTTTTTGATCATCTGTTTTATACAAACAAAAATTCTTAGATACTTCGTATTTATCAACCATGAAGAGCTACGGCCTGCAAACTACAAGCTTGTGGTATCTTTTTTGGTAGTGGTGGTATCTTAATTGGTGCTTAAGGTTACAAGGCTTGGGCAAAATATGGCAATCCTTGGATTCTCTTCATGTAGATAGATCTAAACCGGTGTATTTGCGCTTCCTTATGCTTTCTAAAAATGATTTATTTTAGAGATTATAGGAAAATCATCAACAATAAAAGTTGATGGCGTTTGTGGTGTTCATGTTTGGTTTCACGTTTAATGTTACCCCCCTCCGTCCCGAATTAATTGTCTTGTTTGCTTTTGCACGAGTTTTAAGAAAGTGGTTGAAAAAATAAAAGTTTTGGTTGAGATTTGAGTAGAAAAAGGTGAATTGATATGAGACACCCATTATTACCAAAAGAAGAAACAAGACAATTATTTTGGGACGCACCGAAAAGGAAAGCAAGACATTTATTTCGGGACGGAGGGAGTACTTTTTAAGTGTAATTAAACTTCAATTATTTATACTAATATAGATACTATAGGGGAGACTTATCTTTATCCTCAATAATTAAAACAGAGACCATTATTGGCAGAAGGTCACTAAAGTTGAGATTATTCTGAGATAATCGATAGTTGGGATTTTTATAAGCGGACCGCCAATAATTGGGATTATTACAATCAATTTTTCCTACTTCATATCAAAATATTGCTCCGTATAATTTTGTATTTGAATTTTAAATAATAGTGTATTTTCTTGTTCAACAAAATAATTTTTCTTTGTTGCACATTTGACAAAACTAATACTCCCTCCGTTCTTTTTTAGTTGCAACGATCAATATTTCACATTTATCAACGCACGTCTTTGACCGTAATTATATCTTAATTCTATTAGTAAAAAAAATATTACAAATCAGATTTTGAATATTTGTAATGAGATGTATTGAACAATATTTAAAAAAAATCATAAAATAATAGCGTAAAATGTAATCAAAGTAGAGAATGTGAATAGTATAAAATTCAACCTGTTACGTTTAAAACGGAACAGAGGATAGTATTATTCAACTAGATCAAAAGGGACGATGATAATCCATAGCCTTTTAAGTCCTCGATTCTTTTAAGTCCTCTATTGCACATTTGCACATGCCAATTAAGTGCAAAAAATTAATCCAAACATATGACTCCACGTTAGAAAAGATTGGTTATAGTGAAGTCATATAATTAACCGATCATAGTAAAATGCAAATACACTACTTGTTTATCAAATTAGATCAGATTTAAATAGCTCCGACAAAAAAAACTAAATTAAAATCGTCCTAAATTCTTAATAGCGCAAGATTGCATCTAAGCCGCAAATTTGAGTCTTTTTAGCTACCAAACCTTTTTCATATTACCACTTTTGTATGATACAGGAGAACATGAAAAAGGGTCAAAAGCAAAGGACATGATAGGTCAAAGCACTTTCAACAAGCCAAGTATCAACCTTATCCTAGTTCTCACAATGAAGGGTTTTTTCCAAATATTGGGTGCTATATTCCTCAAAATTAGTATTCACTATACAACTTGTGAAAGTCTTCAATGAGCCGCGGACACATCCCATATAATATTTTAGAGCACAAAAGAAAGCTGCTACCTGAAAAGTATCAGCCAAATAAAAGTTAGAGCACACAAAGTATCTGCTGCGGAAAAACTTAAGGAAAACGAGATTGGAGACGGGGGTCGGTCAAATGCCCCCAAAAATTCTTTTTTTATATACTCCCTCCGTGCCATCAGAAGGTTTACACTTTCCTTTTTTAAACAGGTTTCATTTTCATTTTAGGAAATAATTAACAATCTTAAGCGACAAACTAATCATTAAATATTAAAAATAATACATTTATAACATCACATTTATCAATACTAACTACATTATAATATATATCTATTAAAATTATTTCTCAAAATATACCCAAAATAATTTATTTAATTATTGCCTAAATAATCGTGCCGTTTTGCTATGGGAACCTTCCAACGGGAGGGAGGTAGTATATATTTTGGAGCAATGTTTTTCAATAATTTATTTAACTAGTTTCCAATTTAAGCTAAAATTAATGGACATAATTTATACTTCATGAAGAACAAGCTCAAAAAATTGTATCAAAAAATTACACCGGAAGCACCTCAAATGGTTTGAAATCGGATCCAAACCAGTCAAATATTTACACCTAGAAAAATAATGTAAAAGTTGTGTGGTTAAGATTTGAGCAGATGAAAGAGAAATAACTTTAATCACAAGTGAATAACTTTAAATAGAAATGACAAAAAAAATTGGACAACTAAATTAGGAAGATTGACAAAAAATCGGGACAAAGAGAGTATAACCGATCTCAAACTAATCCATAATTTTAAATGTCCACCCATATAATTTTAAATTCTAAATGAATGTTATATGTTTTGTTAAATTTTAATAATCGCTACCCGTGGCGGATCTTGCAACCACATATAGGGTGTTCAAAATTATTTTATCTACTGCACATTAATATTGTTTGGTCCACCAATTGAGAAATGTAACTTTTCCAACATTAAAATCCCAAAAATAAGGATAAGAGCAAGAAATATTACATAAAAAGTCAATATATACTACGTATATTACAACATCAGGTCTATATATGTATTTTTACCTTTTATTTTAAAAAATTTGGGTGTTCACATGATCGCTACTACCTTAACCGGCTTAACGGAGCCTTGTTTCTTTGGTTATGCAGCTTAAGGGTCAAGGAGATAAATTATTATAATATTATGTACATTAAAATTTAATGTACATAATATTATATGGTTAAATGATTGAAAAACATAAACATTACTCCCTAGTTAATGTCTGCGTTGCTACATGAGAACTAGTCATCAAGTTAAGCTGTCAAGGCATTACCGCTCTTTAAGAGCATCTCAAAATAACACGCCCCCCTTGTTTGGTTCAAAAGAGTGAAGGCATGCGAAAAAGAAATGGGGAGAGGAGAGGGGAAGAAGCTTTGAAAGATATACTTCGTACTAAGGAGTACATATTACGGAGTACCGAGTATTATGTTTGGTTCCAGAGAAAAGTGAGGAAGAAGTAATATTTTAGAAAAAAAATGTGAAAAAATATTCGATGTCTTTTGTTTTTGATAAAAAATAAAGTAATATATTTGTGTAACAACAAAAATGTAAGCCAAATTTACTATAGCAATAAAAAAGGTTGAAAAGCAAATCAAGAAAAAAGATCACTCCCCAAAATTCCCCCCCAAGGGTTGAAAGCAAATAAAAAAAGACCAATCCGCGAAAATCCCCCAAAGGGGAGCGGAAGAATAAGAGAATCTTGCAAGTACATAGATGACATATCCTCCACTTGTTCCCCACACACACCCCGGGCAAACACCTGAGACCACTCCTAGTCTCCTACCCGACGGCCGACATATTCTCCATTCTCCAAATTCCTTCAACCAAATAAAGGCTATGTGAAATGTCCTGTGCACACTTCACAGAGCATCATATATTCTACGTCCAAAAGGTTGAATCCCCAACCCCAAGGGCCCCCCACCCCGACCCGACAGGATGGTGGGGGAGTAAATCACGGTGACTCAGTCGGCAAAGCAGCAGTAGGCCTTTACCAGTCGGCAAAGCGGCAGTCGGCAAAGCATCATATATTCTAGAATACATTCTGATGTGCTTCTAACTGAAAATCCGAATTTCCAGTACCGACAAATCCCTTCTCTCATATTTTTCTACTTGCCCCCAGAGGGTGAGCTTATAGGCCTACTGGCCTACTGCATAAATCAGCATGTTTTTAACTCAAACTAATAATGTCCTCAATTATTTACTCATTCGCTGATCATGCTGGCCTTAATCTGATAGAACTTCTCCGGGTATACAGAAAATTAACAGAAAGATGAACAACAATTCAAAGAAACCACAACAAACTTTATTAGCGATGAACAAGAAATCTGGCCGAAGCCCCCAAATGAGCCAAAGCCCCCCAAAGAAAGAGATTAGCTCTCGATCGTCCCAAGTCCCAAATGACAAAGTCTAAAACAGCCTCCTTACTAATTCCCCTTCTCATCTATTTATACTAGAATACTCCCAGACCTTTATTACTACTATTATTATTACTACTACTATTACTAGTCTAATAAGTGGGTTCCTATCAATACACCCTCCCTAAACAACCACCTTGTCCTCAAGGTGGGATGATAGGAACCAATTCTGGAATTCTGTTTCCTCCTGGTTCCTCTTCCCTCCCAGTACCTCGCTGTTGGTGGTATAAGAAGTTCCCAGACTTCTAGACCTCTGGCTGAGAAACTCTTGGTCATGCTCAACATTGCATGTCCCTCAGACTCCATCCTATCTCTTGAGAGAAACATCCCACTGAATAGCTCATATAGAACTTCATCCACACACATGTCAGAAGAAAGTATGAAAACTATCATCACGCTGTGTTCCTCTTTTTGAATTTAAGACTTCCACAATCTCCAATGGTTTTTCCCCATTATTAAACAGAAGTAGCATTTGTCCCATTACACTGCATAGCCAGATGTTATCTTTAAGAACATGCTTATTTTCCTTGAGTAATGCATCCATCAGCTGAGTTGCAGGAATATCCAATGCAAATTTAAAGGAAGTAACAATTTCCAACGGACCGTAAGTCCACAAAGCAGGGTTGTTCTGTCCCAGATAACTTTCTGACACTTCAGAAGATCTTGCCAGAAAATGGACCTGATTGCCATAGAGTATTTCTAAAAAAATTGGTGCAACAACCTCGCCTAGAGCTGGCGGATAACTCTGAAGAGCCAGCTTCTGTAATACTCTTGTGAGGATGTCAAAAACATCAGGAAGTGATAGGCTATGAGCAGTCATGGCAGTGATATCTCCCAATTTTAGACATCTTTCTAATGCTTTCGATGGGTTATGTAGGTCAAACTTGGGGCAGCTTCTCAGGCTCTGAACAATTGGCTGCAATTCTATCCCTTGAACTTCTGATAAGTTTTTAACACTTAAGGTTGCAAGTTGCCCTGGATTTCTGCCAAGATGTTGGAAATGACTGGACTTGTCAGCATCATGCATCAGTTTGGTGTTTCCAAGAATGATAGCATTTTCTCCTGAAACAAGCCGTTTCAACCTCCTCCTCCTGGACCTCTGTACCACATCTATTTTTATTGTAAAGATAGTTGTCTTTTGACCAGAAAAGTTTCAGAAGTAATTAGGGCTCTATTTTCAAAAGAACATGGTTGATAAGCTTGTCAGTAACCGAAACTTGGCTGGGAATTAAATCCACATCCTCTGCAAGATTAGAAGAAACATAATCTGGCCATGCACTAACCGGTCTTTTCTCCTTGATTTCGTCTCTCTTATTCACTTTCTTGATTACAGATTCATTTGTCTGCACCATAATCTTCTTTATTGACTGGGAATTGAGAATTAACTTTTGACAAAACTGTCGATTGCGAGCTGAGAGCTCCTACTTGCAACAATTTTTTAGAATGGTGATGCGAAGAGCTATGAGAAGAGCGATGCGAAGAGATATGCAAAGACCTCGATGACTCTGGTTTTGCTGTCTCCCCTGTCTTCTGCAGGTGTCTAGGTGGAAAATCCCTAATCAAATCTTCCTTTAAAGCCTCCCAACTATCTTCTCTCTTTTGAAAGTCCCACCATTGAAACCAGCCATATGCGGCTTCCCCCATTGCCTTTGCTGCAATGTCCACTTTAAATCTTTCTGCAATAGCTTGGACTCGGAAATATCTTTCCATCCTCCCTATCCATGCGTACGCTTCAACCTCGTGGAATAGAGGTAATTCCTCCGTCTTTGACCTAGCTGAATTCCGAGAAGCGACTTTAGACGAAGAAGGCGAACTCTGATGCGAAGAGCGATGATATGAGTGATGATTAAAACTCTGCGAAGAGGGATGTGAAGAACTTTGCGAAGAGCGATGCGAAGAACGATTTGAATGGTGCAAAGTGTGCGACGTATGCGATCTGTTTCGCGACTGTGAACAGTGACATGAAGTTCGCGATTGCGAGCCATAAGAAGTAGCTCGCGACTCCGACTGCGAACCTGTGAACGATTGCGACGAACGATGACAAGGGCTCCTCGCTCGAAGTGCTCTGTTGCCATGATATTCTTGATCGGACTTTCTTGCGTGTCCATGGTGCGAGGTACTGTGCGACCTATGCGAAGAGTGCGAACTGCTCTTTCATAGATTCTGGACTCTCTTGTCCAAGTTGGTGATTGTCGCCTGAATTTCCTCCAAAGTCTCCGTCGTTTTCTTCTGTTTTCTCTCCAGCTCGTCCAATCTTAAAATATGTTTGATCTGAATATATTTATAAGAAAATATGATGATAGACCACCTACAAATGAAAAAGTTACAGTAGAACCAAACCCCCATCAACTATTATCATTGAGGATGAAACCTAACCTACTTGGCATAAATCAACAACAATTCTAATAGTAGCTTGAGAATGAAGTCTTGAGTGTTTTATGGAAACTTTGTTTAGAATATATATATATATATATATATATATATATATATATATATATATATATATATATATATATATTCCATCATTTGCAATGGAGCCAAAGATTCATTATTTTTTGGCTTGAGATTATGGTGGAATAAAGCAAAATGGCTCAGTAAACTGTCTGCGGTTCTTTGTAATGAAGCAGCAGTCAGTCCATGCAATTTTGGACGCGATTTTCACTATGGGTCATCCGGAAACAGTCTCTCTGTGCTTTAGTATAGGGGTAAGACTGCGTACATCCGACCCCCCTTACCCCACCGTAGGTGGGAGCCTTTGCGGCACTGGGGTAAATGAAAATGATGATGATGAATGATGAACGTTCTCTGATACCAATGATAGAACTTCTCCAGGTATACAGAAAATTAACATAAAGATGAACAGCAATTCAAAGAAACCACAGCAAACTTTATTAGCGATGAACAAGAAATCTGGCCGAAGCCCCCAAATGAGCCAAAGCCCCCCAAAGAAAGAGATTAGCTCTCAATCTTCCTAAGTCCCAAATGACAAAGTCTAAAACAGCCTCCTTACTAATTCCCCTTCTCATCTATTTATACTAGAATACTCTCAGACCTTTATTACTACTATTATTATTACTACTATTACTAGTCTAATAAGTGGGTTCCTATCATAATCAAATAATAAAAAGAGATACAGTGAACAAAAAAATGGCTAGAAAATCGCAAAATACATTACTCATTTACCTGAATCAGCTGGGTTTTACATGCACTTCAACAATGTCATTGTCCTCCATCCCAAGGCTATCAGGAGTATCAGTGAGATTAACTTTGTCCCCATCAAAACGGAAGCTTATGTTTTGTAGGCTAAGTTTTGCTTTATCAGCATATATTTGGAAAAGCCTCTCGAACTTATCATCCTATGGACAAAACAGAGATATTTTAGGTACAAAAAGTTATTATACACATTATATTTGAATGCATCTGGGGTCAGTGACATGTAAAAAGGACATGACAATTCTGAAGCCAGATTCAGTCGTACTGCATTCTTCTCGCAAAGGAACATTAACATGAAATTTGGAATATGTAAAATGAGAAAATCAAAAGAGCGACGAGTTGAAATAATTCTTATACTTAATGTTATTATTACAAGATTGATATTGTAACTTGTAAAACCAATCCACAATTCATGGAACATGGCCTCAATGTTGCCACACACATTGTACATGTAAAATTCATCAAAGCCATAATGTCCAATTGTTAGTTATTTTAGTTCTATGCCACTTTATAAAGCAAAAGTAACCTTTCAAGTTTATATTAGAGCCACTTCCTGTAGATAGCAGGAGGAAGTGGCAAGATGATACCTTGAAAACACGATATTGTTTGGAGCCCTCGTTATCCTGAATACAGATAACTATTTTAGCTCTTTCACTCGAGGGTTTCCTCTTCTGCTCTGCAACACTTTCTTGACTTGAATGCAATGAAGTGCTATTGCTATGATCTCTTTTTGCAGATTCTTCAACATCTCGTAGCACTTCCTTCGCAGATTCAGCTAAGGATGCCAGCTCCTTCTTTTTTAACCTATGAACACAGCCATCCATAATATTAACAGAGGGTGAAAGTAGAAGATTTAAACTGAGTTTATAAATAGGATTGAAAACAAACCTCGAAGTAACAAATAATCATTGAGCCAACAGTTCATAAATAATACTACGTATTGAAACAGGTAGACTATAAAATGAGTAATAGGTAGTTCCCTCATGAGTATACAAGTCATTTTACTGATTCTAGCATATTTGAAGAATAGGAATACCTGGGTCCAATTTCATCTAACTTGAATACTCAACTTCCAAAAACTAATCAAGTGAGAATATAAATTTATCATAAAATAAAAGAAAGAAGCCTTGATGATATTTAAAAGTTGTTTTATTTCCTCACATAGACACATGAGAAGTTAGAAGTTGATATAAAAATCCAAGTGGAAACTCAAAGAAATACTCATTTGGAAATAGTTTCATCAATCGTGAACCTATGTGAAACAAGGTGCCCTCAGATAGTCACATACTCACATGTCACATTGTCACGTTATCGGAACCACTCCATAGATACCAATGAGCAGCTTAGTGACTTGGGTGTCCAGACATATTGCTACGGTTGCAAAACTAGTAATACATGCAGGAAAAAATTGGAGGCTTGTAGCACTACTGCACCTCTGGATATTAATGCACCCTCAAAATTGTAAAATTGACCATAATGAGCATGCATAGTATTATATTAATACACTCATTTTGTATTTTAATCCTCATTAAAAGAGTTTTATTTCACCAAGGCAAGCCTTTCTAATTTTGTTAGGGTATAACAAATACCCCTTCTGTCCCTTAAAAAGTTCCTCTTTCCTAATTCGTACTTCTCAGATTAATGCTCCTCTTTATGTGGTTCAACTCTGTCTCTCTCATCTGAATAAATTTACACAATTTCAATGTTCTTAATAAGCATGTCAAGTCAGAGAGAGGACCTTTCTAGGGATGATGGAGTATAAGTTATGAATAACACTCGTTTACCACTTAATATGCAGGTTTAACTGAAATGATCAAATCAGCATGCATCGAACTCCTTTTAATGAAAATATAAATACTAAAATCAGTGGGAGATTAGCGGCACTTTTTGAAACACGCCTCTCCTCAGACACAAAAAATGAATGTTGTAACTCTCTGTTTTCCCAATTTTAGGTGGGCGAGGGGGCGAGGGGGGACATAGGTAATAGTATGTACTACATAGTCATTAGGAAGTCAGATCTCTATGAGATCACATTATGATTATTGGCATTCTGCCACACAATAAACTTCTCATTGCCTCCATTTATGTTTGGCCATTTGACTAAGCATGTAAATATGGATAGAGAATATCAGTACAAGTTTGACCTTTTGAAGTATGATACTCAAACACAAGTACACCGCAAACAGAAAATAGAGCAAGTTACCAATCATTAGTGCTTTTTAAGAACACATCGTGTAAAACATTAGACATTTTATTGCTGTTGTACCTTATTTCTTTTATGGTTGCATTCTCGCAATGCGTTTTAGTATTAGCTGAAACCATTGGTGGGGGGCGCAGCCATTCTTCATCATCATTTCCCTCACAATCCATTACTTGAATTACATCTTTCTTTTCCTGCTTCTCTTGATTCTAATATCAAATACCACAAATACATAAGATATACAGGGTACGCACACATAGTCAAATTGGAACAGAAGATAGGAATCATTTAAACTCATGAAAAATTGAAGCTTCTCACGTCAGAACCGCCCATTTTCGGCCTTTTTGAATCAGATACTGGCGAAGACTGTGGGCTGTCATCTTCCAAATTCAGAAAAGAAAAAGAATCTGTCAAGTGTCAACAGCCATAAACAGACAAACACACACACCCCATTGATGCTTCAATATACAGGAGAGAGAGCGGATACCATCAAGGGAAATGACATTGAAAGGTTGCACGCGACGGTAATCGAAGAGCGGTTCGAGTTCATCAGCGGAGTCGTCCTGCAATGTGGAGTCAAATTTTGAATTCACAACGAAATGAAAACCCATAAAGCTGCTAGGTTTATGGAAAAAACGGCAATAATCGGATAGGTGACCAAGAAAAACCATAAAGCTGCTAGTCGTACCATGGGTAAACTTCTGTGCTCCCTCCACTAGTCTTCTGCGTCTCTCCGTGCGGGAGAAGGATTGTGGATGTTTGGCTTGTTCTTTGTTCTCCGTTCGAACTTTCTTTTGTGACGGATAGGTATGGGAACTTTGGTATGGGAGAATCTATTAATCAAATCTGTTGACAAATTTTACCTCCTTTTTTATTAAACGCACATCTAAATAAAAGGGTAATAAAGAGAAAATGGTCAAATAAATCATTATACTATTATGAAATCGTGACTTGACCTTTTAATCTCGCTTTAGCAACCGAGATTACTTTTGTTTTTTATCAACAAAGTGTCATATAAATACATCTACTTATAACAAGCAATCGGATAAATCTTAACGATCCGTTGATAACCTTTTAATCTCGGTTTTAGCATACATGGACTATCTTTTTAGAATAGATTATAAGGCATATGTGGAATATTTAGCTAAAATTGGTTGAAATACAAGACAAAAATAATGACATGTAAGCTAAAATCGGGATTAGAAGGTTGACAACGAGTCGTTGGGGCTGATCCGATTGCTTTTTATAAGTAGACGTATCTATATGACACTTTATTGAGTACATTATCTTATGTGACAATTCCGTAATAGTAGAAAACCTTATTTGACTCTTTTCTCGGTAATAAATGATATACAAGTATTTAAATGTAAAAGGAGAATAGATGAAAAGGTAAGAAACGAATAAAGGAATATAAAAAGGTAAAAAAGCGTAAAAACTAAAGAAAATGTATAAAAAATAAAAATTAAGGGAGCTTTAAAAGTGTCTCTTCCTTAATAATTTCATTATATCGAGTAATTATCTGATTGCTCCATCTTTGTAGACCAACCATTACCACTGTGCCTGCTTCACTAGTAAATTAGTAATGCTATTAATGCCAATATTAACTACGGAGTACATATTTACATTTTGATGGACTTAGGCTTCTCGTTGAAAATGATACGATTATTTTAACAGTTATTAAATAAAATAATTCATTGTATCTTGAGAAATGATTTTGAGGAATATACAACATAATGGGTAGCAGTTGGTTTAGCATTTAAATTATGAGCATTCAAAATACTTTAAGCCGCTAGGGGCATAGCAAGGAGCACAAGTCAGATCGGACCGCTACAAAGATTTTTTTCACATAATATTTTACACATATTTTTCATATAAATTACAAGTTTTTTTTTCTAAATTGGGGTGGGTCAGGGCCTGGCTAGGCCCACCCTAACTACGCCCATGTACACTATATAATTTAGATTGATATTGTTTGATGCAAAAATTTCACAATTTTTTCTTCAAAACCTAATAAGTAGAAATAAAAGTAGGAAATATTATATAGTAATTAAAAATGAATTATTACACTACTTCTATATTTTTTTTGAAAGGGGGACACTTATTCATTAATAATAATAATAATAATGATCACCACAAAAACAATTCAGATAGCCTAATGTTACAAAGTATAGAGGGATGATGCATAAAACTTAAAAGTTCCAACAAAACACAACAATTCGCTAATCTTGCAAAGATGAAAACTTCTCTACCAACACAAAAGCTAATGCTATTAAATGAACCATCAATACTAGAAAAAGTACTTAAACGAATCCGCAATTGAAAATAAATGCATAGATCGGTTTCACCATCGTCGATAAGGAAGTAACAGAAAATATGGTTTATCCAACCACCAGAAAGAAATAGCTAGAATTCTAAGTTTGACACTTTGAATTCGACTAGCTACTTGAAAGAAATTGCCAAATTCATCGGTCTGACCAGCCATAGAGAAGAAGATTCAATCGAGCACTACCTTTCTCCCATAGCATGAAGGTAGTTCAGGTAATTCAGGTACCGGAGTCACCGATGCCTGAAGTTAACCTTCCAAAAATTCAAGCAAGTCAAGCATTGTCAATCACCAACAACAAAAATTCACCACCGATTGGTTCCACCAACGACGAATACTCAAACCATAGACATCGCTAGGAATGGAACACATAAAATGACTTGAAAATACCGACTAAAGAGATATATTTTAATATTTAGGTGAAGGAAAAAGATAATTCTAAATTCCCACTTTTCTCAACTTTCGGGTGTTCATAAATTGATATGACCCGGCAGTGATAACGAGGTCATTGACGATTAGTGTACTATAATAGGTGTTTTATTTTTAATATTTGATGATTAATTAGTTATTTAAGAGTGCTATTTTTTCCTGAAATAGAAATAAATATTTTAAGTGAAACGTCTAACAAAGTCAAGTGAGAAACTTAAGTTAGAACGGAGGGAGTAACATTTACCGCTGCACCACAAATTTAAAACTATTTCAACTGTAGTTTTAAAAGTGCTTTAATTTTGAGCCACACAATTTCATTCAATCTAAAATCACATCAAGTGTTACACTTTACCATTCGTGTGTTAAAAATTGTTCTTTTTTATTCAATCATTTTAAACATATACTTTTTATAATATTTGTATTTAATTTTGTGATACAATAGCACTTTATGTACAATTTTTCATGGATATATATTTAGATCGGGGACGTCCGAATTAGTTATTCTTGTATTGGTCCTAGCCCATTATTTTAGGTTTTGACTCATGGCATTGTCTAAGACTCTAAACCCATGTAATGTTTTCTATATATAATGACCTTGTATTGTAAAAGTATCTAAGACTCTAAACTCATGGCATTGTCTAAGACTCATTCTTATCCTAAACAGAACACACATTTTATTTAACTAGTAACTAGTTCATATCTATCTAGATTTTATATATTTCGGTAGATATTAATCATCTTCTATATAGAGTATCATTTAGTTCTACTTCAACTAAAAGATCGGAGTTGTTAAGTTTCATACACTCTGATGTCTGTGGTCCTTTGGAGGTGGAATCACTCTGTGGAAGCAGATATTTCTGACTTTTATCGATGATGCTTCTCGAAAAGTGTGGGTGTATTTCCTAATGACAAAAGATCATGTGTTCGATTACTTCAAGACATTTCACGTCTTGGTGGAATGTGAAACAGGAAAGAAGCTGAAATGTCTTCGATCTGATAATGGAGACGAGTATACTTCCAAGGCGTTTGATGCATATTGTAGAACATATGGCATTCAACATGAGAAGTCAGTACCACACACACCTCAGCACAACGGTGTTGCTGAAAGAATGAACCGGACGATCATGGAGCGTGATCGGAGCATGCTAAATATGGTTGAACTCTCAAAGTCAATTTGGGGAGAAGCCATCAACAGTGCATACTATCTTATCAACCAATCACCTTCAGTACCATTGAACTTTGAAGTTCCACAGAGGCTATGGACAAGTAAGGATCCTACATACTAACATCTTAGAGTATTTGGTTGTTCATCGTATGCACATGTATCCAAAGAGCTCAGACAGAAGCTTGATGCAAGAACTATCTCATGCATTTTTGTTGGCTATGGAAACGAAAAGTTTGCATATAGGTTATGGGATCCTATGGAGAAAAAGGTGTTCAGAAGTAGGGATGTTGTGTTCCACGAAGATTTGACAATAGAAGACGTTGAATGTCACGCCCCGGACCGCATCCGAGCCACGTAGACAACCGCCGTACAACCCGATAAGAACAACAACAGTTCCTCCCTATTGAATTGTACAAGGCGTCTGATTGATTCTATTGCCAAACTGGTTAGTAAACACATATAATCAACATCAATATCATAATCAAACAAATACGGAAATAATAATATGTTTGATACTTAGCCACACGTGGCAAACACGGGCACGCAGGCCCCCAACTGTTTTAAGGAAAACATTGTTCAAAAATCCATGAGCGGTTTATAAATTTCAAATACGAATGGAAGCACGAACCACGTCTTCCTCCTAGAATGATCACCCTAGGCAAAGGTGCAGGTAGTAGGACTCTAGCCTTAACCTGAAAAATGTGAGGCCCCCCGGAGGGGTCAGTACTCCATAGAAGTACTAGTGACAAGCAGGCTATATGAAGAATAACTAATGTTTCAGACACGAGACCCAAAAATAGGGTGATACATATATATAGGTGTCTCTCATCCACCCGATGATACATACTGTATATATACTCGTAAAATACTCAACCCGTAGGTCATTTACCTTTAAGAGTTTTTTAGAGATAAAGTTCTTACATGACTTTTCTCACTCCTTTCCCGGTTGCCTAGCTCACAAGCTATAGTCTACCTTCGATTCATACTACCGAGTGTTTTAGGATCATTTACCGTCCAAGGCACTCAACCCAACCTGGAGTATTTAGGATAATTTACCGTCCAAGGGTATTCGGCCCCACCTGGAGTATTCTAGATCATTTACCGTCCAAGGGTACTCGACCCCACCTGGAGTATTCTGGATCATTTACCGTCCAAGGGTACTCGACCCCACCTCGAGTATTCTGGATCATTTACCGTCCAAGGGTACTCGACCCCACCTGGAGTATTCTGGATCATTTACCGTCCAAGGGTACCCGACCCCACCTGGAATATTCTGGATCATTTACCGTCCAAGGGTACTCAATCCCCAGTATATCCTCTACCAAATCCTAACCTGGATGTGGCTAATCTTTCATTCCTTTAACTATGGACAATGCCTAGCCCTATAGTCATATAACAATCCTTAGGAACCAATGTGGGCGGGTCCCACCTGAACGGCCCACGTTAACCTACTCAAAACTGCCCGTTTTGAGCATAAACCAATACTCGATCGAGTATCTACCCATACTCGGTCGAGTACAGGAGACAGTAGCCCACAAAGCTGATTTTCAATGTATACTCGATCGAGTATCTACCCATACTCAATCGGGTATAGGAGGCAGTAGCCCTTGGGGCAATTCTTCAGCAAATACCCGGTCGGGTACTTGTCAATACCCGGTCGGGTATGGCAGTTGACTTGGCGGTCAACGCCCGTTTGACCACCCAAACGGAGTCCAATTAACGTGAAATTTTACACACATGTACTTCTTGACGTCCTCAATCTAAAAATACCATTGTGGATCCTTGGAACATCGCACATAATGATTTATCACATTTTTAATCATCAAACGTAATTAACATGCTTTTCAACTATGTTTTGTATATAATCATGGCATAAGCAAATACTTGATTATCCTTAATCATTCCATAAAACATATTTTTGATTACTTTAGGAAATCTCATGCCTCACGCAAAAGTTATAAAGCATAAAGCCGTCTTCTCACCTTAATGAAGCTTATGAAGTTCTAGTCTTCCCGATTTAGCTCCGACGAAACTTTGGCGAACTTCAACGAACTCCGGCGACATCTTCGGCGACCCTTTCAACTCTGTGAAAGTTCATTGAATACCTTAGACAAGTTACTAACAAGGTTTTATCAGCATAAAACCCATAGTAATACAAATAACCTCAAAAAGGTTATTTTCCGGCGAACCGGTCACTTTGGCTTCTAAGTCCGTTCTTGGACTTAGAACTACCTTCCAACCCCTCATTCTACACTTCCAAACATGTAGAACAATACCATGGTGTGAAATATGATTGAATACTCATATAAGAGGACTGAAGAACAAGGAATGGGGTTTATGGAGTCATTACCTTGTTAAACACAAGTTTTTTCACCTAAACTCCTCTTTTCTCTTCTCTCTTCCCTTCCTTCTTCTTCTCCTAGCTTTGTGCGAAAATGGCTGGAAGAGATTGGAGTATTACAGAGCTTCTCTCACCTCTCTTGTGGGATGGCCGAACTGATTGAAGGTGGGTGGAGGGAACCCCTCACTTTTGTCTCAATAGCACAAAATAATGTGAGGAGGGGCCCTTGGTTGATTTAATCGGTCTCCTTACCAATCAGCCTCCCATTCCATGCTTCCATTCGGCTCCCCTTGATAGTTTCCAGACCAAGGACGTGGGTTGGCCCCCACTTATGTGGGAGGTCAACCCTTGTGTACCCGAGTGTACAATCGGTCCCGAAAGTTGTATTTTCCGGACTATTTTAATTATATTTTATTTTATCGGGTCAAATAAAATATAACATTTGTTCACAATCCTTATTGGGCCTTAGAAGGATTATGTACTCCTCAACTTTAATTTAGGAGTCTCCGAAATCCCTTTTCAGGCTTTTATCTGATAAATTGTCGATACTGATAATTTAGCCCCGTTTGACCAACCGGTCAACCCTATGCCATTTCCATGGCCCAATTTGGATATCCACCACCATATACATATTATCTAGGCCAAGATTAATATAATATGCGGTCCCGACAGTACCGGGCGGCCCCCCTTCCAGTGTGGGCCCCACGTGAATTTTACTATTCACGTAAAAGAAATGATAAAAATTTACAATCACGTAAAAATGCTTCCATTCATTTCTCAGGGTTCAATTCACAATTTGATAAAGTACAAATACTCGGGGGCGGTGTTACAAGTTCTACCCCCCTTATTTGGGATTTCGTCCCCGAAATCCACGTGTCTAGTCAAACACAAATGGATATTGTTCCCTCATCAGGGTCTCCACTTCCCAAGTTTGCTCCTCGACACGATTACTCTTCCAAAGTACTTTTACCATCGGCACTTCTTTGCTCCTTAGCTTCTTGACCTGTCGGTCTATGATCTTTACCAGATGCACCGTATAGTGTAGGTCTTCTCGGATTTCCACCGGTGGTTTCTCAAAAATATGTGATGGGTCCCGCACATACTTCTTGAGCATAGAAACATGAAACACATTATGAATCTTCTCTAACTCTGGAGTCAACTGAAGTCGGTAGGCTAAAACCCCTATCCTTTCAAGGATTTTGAACGGACCTATGTAACGTGGGTTAAGCTTACCCCGACTGAGGAACCTGATGATCCCTTTCCAAGGCGATACCCTCAGAAATACCTCGTCACCGACCTCAAACTCCAGCGTCCTCCGACATTTATCGGCATAGCTCTTCTGTCGGTCTTGGGCAGCCTTGAGCCTATCCTGTATGACTTTTATCTTCTCTTTAGTGATCTCGACTAGCTTGGTTCCCTCGAGCTTAGCCTCGCCGACCTCGTCCCAACACAATGGTGTCCGACACTTCCTCCCATACAATGCTTCATATGGAGGCATTCCTATACTTGCCTGATAACTGTTGTTATAGGCGAATTCCACTAAAGCCAACTGATTGTCCCAACTTCCTTGGAACTCCAAGACACATGCCCTCAACATGTCCTCCAAAATCTGAATCACCTGTTCAGATTGCCCATCCGTTTGAGGATGAAATGCGGTGCTAAACCTCAATTTCGTACCCATGGATTCCTGGAACTTAGGCCAAAACCGTGATGTGAACCGTGGGTCTCTATCTGATACTATAGTAACCGGAACCCCATGCAGTCTCACAATCTCATCTGTGTACAATTTGGCCAATCGCTCGAGCGTATAGGTAGTGTTGATAGGTAGAAAATGAGCACTCTTGGTCAGCCTATCGACTACCACCCATACTGTGTCATAGTTCCTAACCGTCTGTGGTAGACCCACCACGAAGTCCATGGTAACATGCTCCCACTTCCATTCTGGAATGGTAAGTGGTTGTAGTAACCCTGCTGGGTGTTGGTGCTCTGCCTTAACCTGTTGGCAGGTAAGGCAACGGCTCACGTATTCTGCAATCTCTCTCTCTTCATCCCCGACCACCAGTAACTTTCTTTCAAGTCCCGGTACATCTTTGTACCGCCCGGGTGCATGGCATACACAGATGAGTGAGCCTCCTCAAGGATAGATTTTCGGAGCTCTTCATCCGATGGCACACACACTCGTTCCTTGAATAGTAGAAGTCCATCTTCTCTCTCACGGAAACCCTCGACGGGCCCCACAAGCATCCGTTCCCGGATTTTCTGAAATTCCTCGTCATTGCCTTGACATGTTCTGATTTCATCTAATAAGGTGGGTCTCACCTCAAATCTGGCCAATAGCGCCCCATCCGTGGATACCTCCACGTGTGCCCTCAATGCCCGTAAGCATGTGAGTAAAACCCCCGATGATGAGCTTTTCCTGCTCAGCGCATCGGCTGCTACATTAGCCTTGCCTGGATGATAGTCAATGATCAAGTTGTAATCCTTGATCAACTCCATCCATCTTCTCTGTCTCATGTTCAACTCTTTCTGAGTGAACACATACTTCAAGCTCTTGTGGTCAGTATAGATGTGAGACTAGGGATGGCAACGGGGCGGTTCGGGGTCGGGTATACCATTACCCGTACCCGCCCCATTTGATAATATTTTTCCCCGAAACCGCCCCGTTACCCGTCGGGTATTTTTCCCCGCGGGTAACGGTTTTCCCTGCGGGTAACGGTTTCCCCGCGGGTAACCGTTTTATTAAAAGGTAATTTGTGTTGGTCCCGGTTATACTGGATACAGTCTAGAGGGGGGGTGAATAGACTGTATTGGTTTTTAGCTTTTTAAACTAAGTACCAGATTTACAGAATAGCCTGTTCTGTTGAAAGAACAGACTGGCAGCGGATGGGGTTCTGGCAGGGAGTTCTGTTAGCCTCAGAGAAGCAAAGGCAGAAGGCCTTCTGTTAACTCGTAGAACCAGTTCTGCTGAACACAGATACCAAGTCCAAGGAGTTATACAGTTCTATCTAAGTGCAAGTATTAAAAGCAGTAAGTAAACGACACCAGGGATTTTTATAGTGGTTCAAGGAACAACTCGTTCCTCTAATCCACTGTTCCACTAAGCTGTAAAAATTGCCGTTTACAAAGCCTTAGTCCTAGCACTTAAGAAGCACTCCACGTCTTCTTCAAGCCTAGATGTGTCCTGGGATGCACTGCCTGGCTTCCTTTAACACTGGTCCTTTCACTGAGTTTCCTTGAAGTATCACCACTTCACTACTCCAGTTATTTGGACGTCCTTCTTGTAGCAAGAAGAGTTTCTGTTGAAACTGAGGTTCCTCCAACTAGCTTCGTTACAAAATATGTGTATGTGAAGAGCTTGAAGAGTTGAAGAACACTTGGAACTTTGCTTGAGTTGGAAAGAGTATTTTTCCAACTTCTGCCTTCTCTTGTAGAAGATATTGAGTTTGAATCTCAAGGAGGCTTTTTGCTTTTCAGAGTTTGAATATCTTGCTTGTGGTTTGCAAAGTTGTACCAAAATTATGTAGGCAAAGTTATCCGGTTGTTCTTCGTAGTGTACCTTTTATACTGAGGTTGTCTTCCCGTTGGAGGAGTAGGAGGACAACTGCATTAAATGAGCGATCAGTTGACTTGACTAGTAGAGCCCGGTAAAGTTGGCGGGTTACTATTTTGGGATAAAGTATTCCTGACATTCCGGCCAATCATCTGCAATTACTCTACGTAGCATGGGGTGCATTAAATGAGCATTTAATGCATGCACTGTAGCTTTTCCGTTTCATACTCCTAGCCGTTGAAGGAATCTTTTAGTTGACTTCCCGGTTCTTTGAAAATCTTCTAAGTGTCAGGCCTTCTGGTGTCTTTGTCTGAGAATAGAACAGAGGAGGTCCAACAGAGACCCAGAAGGGTTTCTGTCAGAGTCAAGAGTAACAGAGATCCTGAGGACTTCTGTTCTGGAGCAGAGAACCAAAGGTCCTCTGTTTCAATAAAGCCTTAAGAGGCACTTCTGTTCTTGAAGCACTTCTGTCCTTGAAGCACTTCTGTTCTTGAAGGTCTTCTGTCAAGTCGAATACATCTAAGAACTTTACAAAGGAAAATTCTAATACATAATTTCTAAAGGGGTACTCTAAATTCCTAATTAATATAGCATCATCAAAATCTAAATACAATTATTCCTTACAATTTCCCCCTTTTTGATGATGCCAAAACCCTTTAACTATTTCCAGAGAAGTGCCTTCACCATAAAAATTTAAAGTTTGAAACTTTTCATTAGAATCTTGGTGGGCAACTTGGCATAGGAAAATAGTAAGAGTACGATACATTCAGATAGCAGAATATAACAGAAATAAATAAACACAAACAGAAGGCAAAAAGACAAGAATTTGAGGAAAAGCACTTCAAAGTAAGAAGGCAGAGATGTGATTTTATTAGATAGGTTTTACAGAGATTAAACCTTACACATTCTCCAGATTAGCTGCCTGTAGAGCTTCTTCCTCTAGTCTTTGAAGCCTGAGCAGTTCTTCATTTATTTCAGCTCGGATTCTGAACAGATTGCCCGACCTTTGATAAGATGCCCATATTGGAGAGAGCTTGCAGTCCAAATAGTTGAGGACACCTTCATGTATGGTCTTTCCAAGGACAATGTTCTTCTTGTACCATTCTTCTGCTTCTTCAAGAGATCCTCCATACCTAACTCTGACAACACCATCTTTGTCCAGATAGAGGTGCTGTTGTTGGGTAGGAGTCATTTTAGCCTTCATTTCCTCAAATTGGGCTCTGTCAATGTTCTGAGAGCCACCCAATCTCCATTCAGTAAAGTTGAAAACTTTCTTCTTCTTGGTGCTCTTCTTGTTGAGACAACTCTCCGTAGAGGTAGTGCCTCCAAATCTTCAATGCAAACACCACATCACCTAGCTCTAGATCATGTGTGGGGTAGTTTACTTCATGCTTTCTCAACTGACGAGAAGCATAAGCAATTACCTTCCCCGATTGCATCAATACACATCCCAGTCCCTGAATGCTGGCATCACTGTAGATGTCATACCCTAACCCTTGCACGGGTAAGGCAAGCACTGGTGCTTCGGTCAAACGTTTCTTTAACTCAAGAAACCCTTTCTCACACTTGTCATCCCACACAAACTTAGCCCCCTTTTTAGTGAGCTTTGTGAGTGGAGATGCTATCACCAAGAATTTCTCCACAAATTTGCGGTAATACCCCGCTAAACAGAGAAAACTCCTTATCTCCTTCACATTCTTGGGCCTCTCCAAATTTGTGACTGCTTCAATCTTTGAGTTATCAACTCAAATGCCCGAGCCCGATACCACATGCCCGAGAAATCCGATCTCTCCAAGCCAAAATTCACATTTAGAGAATTTTGCAAAGAGTTGCTTCTCCCGCAGTGTTTCAAGCACAAGCCTTAGATGTTTTTCGTGCTCCTCTTCATTCATGGAGTATATCAAAATGTCATCAATGAACACTATGACGAATTGGTCCAAGTATTGATGGAATACTCGGTTCATGAGGTCCATGAATGTCGCAGGTGCGTTCGTAAGCCCAAACGACATTACTAGGAACTCATAGTGACCATACCTTGTACGAAATGCACTTTTGGGTATGTCACTTTCCTTGATCTTCAGTTGATGGTAGACTGACCTCAGGTCGATCTTAGAGAACACGGTTGCCCCCCGTAGTTGATCAAGCAAGTCATCGATCCTTGGTAAAGGGTATTTGTTCTTTATCGTGACCTTGTTCAACTGACGGTAATCGATACACATTCTAAGTGTACCATCTTTCTTCTTTACAAAGAGTACCGGTGCTCCCCACGGTGAATGACTCGGCCTAATGAATCTGCTGTCTAGTAATTCTTCTAATTGGACCTTCAACTCTTGAAGTTCAGCCGGTGCCATCCGATATGGAGGAATCGAGATGGGTTTTGTACCGGGTTCTACTTCGATGGTGAACTCAATTTCTCGATCTGGTGGGAGTCCCGGGAGTTCTTCAGGGAAGACTTCTGGGTACTCACTCACCACTCTCACCTCAGTGAGATTCCTTCCCTTGCCTTCCTTGCTTATGACATAGGCCAGGTATGCTTGACACCCTTTCCTCATCATACGTCTTGCTCTTATGGCCGATATGATACAAGGATTGAATTTCCCTCTATCTCCCTCGAAGCATAGAGTATTTCCTTCTCCATCTTTTAGTTCTAACACCTTGGTGTAGCAATCTACCTTCACATGGTGTTTTTTCGATCCAATCCATGCCAAGTATGGCATCAAACTCAAGCATATCTAACGGCACAAAGTCACTCGTTAGACAGTGCTCCCCTATCCCTACATTACACGGGGGATAGTAGTGTTTCCGCTCTACATCATCTCCCAATGGAGTAGAGACCAGCAATGGTTGCATCATTGATACCAAAGGCATGCCCAAACCCTTGGCAAACGCTTCGCTCACGAATGAACGGTGTGCTCCGGTATCGATGAGGATTCTCACGTCCCTATCATTGATCTTTAGTGTTCCTACATATGTAAGTCATGTAAGGAACACTACCCAACACCCCGACTGAAAAGGATTAAATGAAAAATTCTCAGTCTGGAACTGCCCTATACTCGGTCGGGTAGGGTCCTCTACTCGGTCGGGTATCACTCGAGTCCTTAAGGAAAAAACCTTCTGTTTTCCTTGCTCGGTCGAGTACCGGTCCCGAACCCGAACAATTCATCCATACCCGGTCGGGTATGGCTAGAAACAGCACAATGTTCTGCTCTGAATGTTCGATCGGGCACACGCTTCAAACTCGAGCAAAAATGCCGATACCCGGTCGGGTATATGCCTATACCTGGTCGGGTATCACTCAAAATTCCCAAATAATAGCTTCCTGTCATCAACGTTCGATCGAGTACACACTTCGAAGCTCAATTTTTACACATACTCGATCGAGTATGTAGCCATACCCGATCGGGTATTGCTCGAAGTGTCAAAAATGACGGATTCTGCCATGCTTGCCCGAACGAGTACATGCTTCAAAACTGAAACATAGCTTATACCCGGTCGGGTGTTTAGGGATACCCGATCGGGTCCTACGTATTTTGGAGGTTTTACCTCAAGTAGATGAATAAAATGCATGTGTAACCAAGAGATTACCTGCAACGGAGTCCGGGTTGGCCCGAGCATCAGCCTCGGTCATAGCATATACCCGTGCCTGAGTCCTCCGTTGGTTAACGGACGCGGCGTTGCTAGCCGTGGATCCGCCCCTTCCTGTGCCGCCCCGAGACGGCCCTGCATGTCCCCTACTAGTCGTAGGTCCTCCCATAGCTCCCGATGGCCCCCCTCCATTCAACATTGGGCAAGAGGATTTGAGGTGGCTCGTACTACCGCATTTGTAACACCGGGGTGGTTAATTGCACTTCCCCGCATGGTTCTTGTCGCAATTTGCGCACCTCGGTGACCACGTACTCCCTAGTTTGGCCCCTTGCCCTTCTGAGCCCTTATTCTTTTCACCGGTGGTGCCGACGCCCTGAATGAATTGCCACCCCCAGCATGATGCTTCCGAGAGTGGTCTTGGGGTCCAGAGTTTCCCCATCTCCTCTTCTTCGCCTCCTCGACGTCCCTCAACTTCCTCTCGTTCCATTGCGCTTCCCCAAGGAGCCCTTGATCAACGATCTGGCTAAATGTCATGTTATGGTGATAAGTAGCCCAGTCACGGATGTCCAACTGTAGAGCATCCCAAAAGTGATTGGCCATACGATTTTCATCCAAAGAGTATTCTGGGATGAACCGTGCCAAGTCACGGAACCTTTGTTCCAATTGCCTCATCGAGCAACCATCCTCCTGTTTCAGATTTGTGTACTCTCTCCTCTTGAGATTGACTTCAAAAGTTGAGTAGTATTGATTATAGAACTCCACTTCGAATTTCTCCCAAGTGGCCTCACCGTGGAACTTTCCTTCCACTCCTTCCCACCATACAACGGCTACCCCTTCTAGTAGCCTGGTGGCAACCCTCAACTTCACGTCGAGTCCAATTTGCATGTCCCTAGAAGCATCATTCAGCTTCTTAATCCAGTTGGCGGCTTCAGATATGTCGCCCTTGCCATCAAATGATTTGCACCCCAAGGCCCTAGCCTCCTTGAGGTACTTGGAGATACGCACCATCGTGTCTCCACCGAATGCCCCAGATGGAGCACTAGAAGCCCCCCAGCTCCCCTATCCCATTGCTTGCCTAGCCTGTTTGGCTTGGCGCCGCTATTCTCTCTTGGCTTTGTTCTCCAGGTACCATTCTAATACCTCGCTCATACGGTCGTAATGAGGATCATCATCCTCATCTTCCTCATCATAGTCCTCCCCATTGTATGGGGTCTCCTCTTGCTCCGTGCTTGGAACATAGGTGAAGTCGTCCGGATCGGTGGCCCATGACGGGTGCACAGAACCGACGCGCGTGCTACTTGTCGTCGGCGTGGTAGAACGCCTACGACCCCTGCATCGGCCTCCTCCTCGGCTTTGGCCCCGGCCTCTACCTCTAGAGGTCCGTGATTCCGCCCGAGTGGCATGCCCGGTGGCCCCCGGCACATGCCTTGTCGGGTTCCTCCTAGTTATTCTGCGTCCACCCTCCATTTCTGAAAGAAGTAAGGAATGAGCCATTAGACTCGCTTAAATGTCAAGTGACGGAATGGTACAAAAGACACCCCTTGGTCCAACATTATGGCCAACAGACTGTTAAGGGTACCGTCTTAACAATAAGAGGTCAATAACTTGGTATCCAACGGTGCCTTAAGTACAAAAACTTTTGCTCATGGTTTTATTCAAAACTTTTTGAGGATAACCATATTGAGAGGTTAATTATATAGTTTAGAAATCAATGACTCTGATACCACTTAATTGTCACGCCCCGGACCGCATCCGAGCCACGTAGACAACCGCCGTACAACCCGATAAGAACAACAACAGTTCCTCCCTATTGAATTGTACAAGGCGTCTGATTGATTCTAATTCCAAACCGGTGAGTAAACACATATAATCAACATCAATATCATAATCAAACAAATGCGGAAATAATAATATGTTTGATACTTAGCCACACATGGCAAACACGGGCACGCAGGCCCCCAACTGTTTTAAGGAAAACACTGTTCAAAAATCCATGAGCGGTTTATAAATTTCAAATATGAATGGATGCACGAACCACGTATTCCTCCTTGAATGATCACCCTAGGCAAAGGTGTAGGTAGTAGGACTCTAGCCTTAACCTAAAAAATGTGAGGGCCCCCGGAGGGGTCAATACTCCATAGAAGTACTAGTGACAAGCAGACTATATGAAGAATAACTCATGTTTCAGACATGAGACCCAAAAATATGATGATACATATATATAGGTGTCTCTCATCCACCCGATGATACATACTGTATATATACTCGTAAAATACTCAACCGTAGGTCATTTACCTTAAAGAGTTTTTTAGAGATAAAGTTCTTACATGACTTTTCTCACTCCTTTCCCGGTTGCCTAGCTCACAAGCTATAGTCTACCTTCGATTCATACTACCGAGTGTTTTAGGATCATTTACCGTCCAAGACACTCAACCCAACCTGGAGTATTTAGGATCATTTACCGTCCAAGGGTACTCGGCCCCACCTGGAGTATTCTGGATCATTGACCGTCCAAGGGTACTCGACCCCACCTGGAGTATTTTGGATCATTTACCGTCCAAGGGTACTCGACCCCACCTGGAGTATTCTGGATCATTTACCGTCCAAGGGTACTCGACCCCACCTGGAGTATTCTGAATCATTTACCGTCCAAGGGTACCCGACCCCACCTGGAGTATTCTGGATCATTTACCGTCCAAGGGTACTCAATCCCCAGTCTATCCTCTACCAAATCCTAACCTGGATGTGGCTAACCATTCATTCCTTTAACTATGGACAATGCCTAGCCCTATATTCATATAACAATCCTTAGGAACCAATATGGGCGGGTCCCACCTGAACGGCCCACGTTAACCTACTCGAAACTACCCGTTTTGAGCATAAACCAATACTCGATCGAGTATCTATCCATACTCGGTCGAGTACAGGAGACAGTAGCCCACAAAGCTAATTTTCAATGTATACTCGATCGAGTATCTACCCATACTCGATCGGGCATAGGAGGCAGTAGCCCCCGGGGCAATTCTTCAGCAAATACCCGGTCGGGTACTTGTCAATACCCGGTCGGGTATGGCAGTTGACTTGGCGGTCAACGCCCGTTTGACCACCCAAACGGAGTCCAATTAACGTGAAATTTTACACACATGTACTTCTTGACGTCTTCAATTCAAAAATACCATTTTGGATCCCTGGAACATCGCACATAATGATTTATCACATTTTTAATCATCAAATGTAATTAACATGCTTTTCAATTATGTTTTGTATATAATCATGGCATAAGCAAATACTTGATTATTCTTAATCATTCCATAAAACATATTTTTGATTACTTTAGGTAATGTCATGCCTCACGCATAAGTTATAAAGCATAAAGCCGTCTTCTCACCTTAATGAAGCTTATGAAGTTCTAGCTTTCCCGATTTAGCTCCGGCGAAACTTTGGCGAACTTCAACGAACTCCGGCGACAACTCCGGCGACCCTTTCTACTCCTTGAAAGTTCCTTGAATACCTTAGACAAGTTACTAACAAGGTTTTGTCATCATAAAACGCATAGTAATACAAATAACCTCAAAAAGGTTATTTTCCGGCGAACCGGTCACTTTGGCTTTTAAGTCCGTTCTTGGACTTAGAACTACCTTCCAATCTCTCATTCTACACTTCCAAACATGTAGAACAATACTATGGTGTGAAATATGATTGAATAATCATATAAGAGGATTGAAGAACAAGAAATGGGGTTTATGGAGTCATTACCTTGTTAAACACAAGTTTTCCCACCTAAACTCCTATTTTCTCTTCTCTCTTCCCTTCCTTCTTCCTCTCCTAGCTTTGTGCGAAAATGGCTGGCAAAGATTGGAGTATTACAGAGCTTCTCTCACCTCTCTTGTGGGATGGCCGAACTGATTGAAGGTGGGTGGAGGGAACCCCTCACTTTTGTCTCAATAGCACAAAATAATGTGAGGAGGGGCCCTTGGTTGATTTAATTGGTCTCCTTACCAATCAGCCTCCCATTCAATGCTTCCATGCGGCTCCCCTTGATAGTTTCCAGACCAAGGACGTGGGTTAGCCCCCACTTATGTGGGAGGTCAACCCCTTGTGTACCCGAGTGTACAATCGGTTCCGAAAGTTGTATTTTCTGGACTGTTTTAATTATATTTTATTTTATCGGGTCAAATAAAATATAACACTTGTTCACAATCCTTATTGGGCCTTAGAAGGATTATGTACTCCTCGACTTTAATTTAGGAGTCTCCGAAATACCTTTTCAGGCTGTTATCTGATAAATTGCCAATACTGATAATTTGGCCCCGTTTGACCAACCGGTCAACCCTATGTCATTTCCATGGCCCAATTTGGATATCCACCACCATATACATATTATCTAGGCCAAGATTAATATAATATGCGGTCCCGACAGTACCGGGCGGCCCCCCTTCCGGTGTGGGTCCCACGTGAATTTTACTATTCACGTAAAAGAAATGATAAAAATTTACAATCACATAAAAATGCTTCCATTCATTTCTCAGGGTTCAATTCATAATTTCATAAAGTACAAATACTCGGGGGTGGTGTTACATTGAAAAACCCGCAATGTCTCGAAAGTCAAATGAGGGTGCTCAAGTTTCAAATGAAGCACCAGAATTATTCCTGAGAAACAATGACGAAGTGCATGAAGAAAACTCTGATACCCCTTGTTGGGAATAACATGATCGTGCTAATATGAGAGAAAAACATTTATATTACTTTCAAGAATAGAAAGAAGAGACATACAAGCTCTAATTAAAAACTCTAGCTCAAACATCTCACATATCTCTCAAGGATATTCACAACTCATCTGGGTTGTGCTATGATGATCTATGATCTAATTTACTTGATGATAGAAAGACTCCGAGCTTGCTATTTATAGTACTGAAACTAGGTATTAGGAAGGTAGAAGGAAAGTGGGATTAAACATGGGGGTTTGAAGGAAGGTCATTCTTAGGTGTATGGAAGCTCAACTTGTCATTCTTTCACATGAAGGAAGCTTCATCGAAGTTAGGAATTGGATTCTTCAATTTGCTTGTACTTGGATATGTCTTGGAAATTGAATTCTTTAATTTGATACGGTGGAGATTTTTAGTCTATGTTTTTTCTTAAATAAATCCAAGTGTTGAAATTAAGATCTCATGATTAAAATATATTTTTTACACCTCTTGATCATTTTTTAAAGGGAGAATTTGACTTTGCACCTCATGTTTTGGGTGATATTTGACTTTGCACCCTATTTTCAAAATCATTAATGTATGCACCCCAATTCACTATAAAATCATTTGACATTGTACCCTACTCCTTCACAATTTGTGGGCTAATGAGGTGCACACATTAATGATTTTAAAAATGAGGTGCAAAATCAAATATCACCCAAAACATGGGGTACATGCAAACTCAAATTCCCCCTTTTTAAAAATATGTCTGAAGTAACAAAGAAGAGAAAATCGCACTTTTAGTCCCTGAAATAGTCACCATATTGAAATGTCAGACCCGTGTTCCTCAGTTTGTCAATGTCACTCCTCAATTGTCCAAATTGTTATAAATGTGGTCCTTTGAGGGTGAAATGTACAATGTGGGCGGGGAGTACATTTTATCCCTCAAATGACCACATTGACATCAATTTGGACAACTGAGGGGTGACATTTACAATCTCAGAAATATGGGTCTGACATTTCAATATAGAGATATTACCCAAAATAGGACTAAAACAGTTTGAAAATTCCAAAATATGACTGACATGTTTTTATTCCCAAAATAGACTAATTACTGCCATGTTTTGGCAGTACCAGACTTCAAACATGGCAGTATTTTCTAAACATGTCAGTAATTAGTCCTATTTTGAGAATAAAAAACATGACAATCCTATTTTAGAATTTTGAAACTGTTTTAGTCCTATTTCGGGAACTTTCCCTTCAATATGTCGACTATTTGAAGGACTAAAAGTGTGATTTTCCCTAATAAAGAATTAACTCCAAATCTATTTATTTTTACATCAGAATGTTGACGTACTTTATAGATGATAATTATTCGCAAAAAAATATTGGAAAAAATTTGATGTATAATAATATAAGAAAGACTTTAACTAAAAAGAACTTTGTTGGGTGAGTACATTAACGGTGCTAGATTGCACGAAAAAACTAAATTGACTGAATAAATACGTATAAATTGATGCAAATTTTGATTTGTTGACCGAGAGAGTTGCAATTATCCTTACAATGATAATTATCTACCTCACTAAGCTGATAAATAATGTGTCCCTTGTAGCGACACCAACTGAAGTAAGATTTCAAGGAATTTGTGAGGTGAGAAGGTCTAGTGACATAGTAGAACCAATACTTTTTGTGTTTACTAACATTAGTGAAAGCACTTGCGGTTCTATTTAGGGCTAGGCATCCTAGGATAAGGATATAATAAAGCCTCAAATGATTGGAGCTAACATTGTTTTAATTATGTTATCTCCTTATCACCGAGATTTAAAAGCACATACCTTCTCTCTTTGGTCCAAAGGTGGAATTTCCCATCCCAGAAGCCCCCACCCCGACCCGACAGGATGGTGAGGAGGTTAATCACGGTGACTCAGTCAGCAAAGCGGCGGTAGGCCTTATACACGTGCGCACTAGAGCTCCAGCCTTATTTCAGATTCTGTAACCTCCACATGGCCGCTGCGGATTTCGAACCTTGGTCACTTGGTCCAATTTTCCCACCACTCGACCAACTGAGCTACCCGTGTGGGTGCAAATATCTTCTCTCAATATCATCACAGATGGAAACAATATCATAATACGAAGCTAGACAAGAAAACTAGTCACTAAGCACCAATAAGAATTGAATCAAGCCCATCCTAGATTTCTATGCTCTATTTTCACAAATGGAAATAATCTCAATAGAAAGAGAGAAAAATAAGAAAACTAGTTTACTGAGTTCGTATACCACGTATTCGCGGAGAAGTGTTGTGTTTTGTTTCAAAGCCTATGATAGAAGTAAAATTAAGCAAGATACTATAGGTGGGGAGAGTGCTAACCACACTTTAGGGTCCATTAATGAGCCCGAAATTTCGGGTTCAATCCGGGTTGTTTTATTCGGGCCGGTCAAAAATAAAAAACCCGGACCGACATCATATTTCGGGCCGAGCCAGGGCCGGTTTTCGGGTTTCGCTTCGGTTTTTCCCACCCTAGAGCTAACATTGTTTTAATTATGTTATCTCCTTGTGCATCACCAAGATTTAAAAGCAGATACCTTCTCTCAATATCATCACAGATGGAAACAATATCACAATACGAAGAGAAGAAAACTAGTCACTGAGCACCTATAAGAATTGAATCAAGCCCATCCTAGCTTTCTATGCTCTATTTTCACAAATGGAAATAATCTCAATAGAAACAGAGAAAAATAAGAAAATTAGTTGCTAAACCCGAAAATTACCCGGGTCGAATTTTTGCTAAACCCGGAAATTACCCGTAAGGTCGCGGGTTATGAAAATCATGAACCGAATCAAAGCCCACTATATTCGGTCCGAGTCGGGATTTTTGTAGTCTGGGTTCGGTCCGGGTTCGGGTTGAGCCGGTTAAAGCCCGAATGTGAAATCATCTCATTTTTCTTTTATATTTTATAATCAATTATCAAATAAAATTAATAAAAAGTACAAACCGCAAATAATAACACAAATATTAGTCTCCAAAATCATCAAGAATTCAAATCCAAAGAAGACAATTGTCATAATATTTTGTTTAAGATGCATAAAAATAAATAATATAGGTGTTCTAAAAATGTTACGAAATAAAGTTTATGGATAAAAATGTGACTAAAGTTACTATAAATATGTTTTCATGGTCATTACGGTAAATAAATTGAACATATTTGTAGTCACTAAAAGTTATTAAGTCATTTTTTCGTCCACCATGATTATAATCATATAATAGGAATTAATGTATAAATTATATTGGTATATTATATTGAATTTATATTAAAGCTAATTGTTTCGGGTTTTTATCGGTCCGGGCCGGGTTATAGATTTTAGGGCCCGTTAAGGAGCCCGAAATTTCGGGTTCCGTCCGTTTTTTTTATTCGGGCCGGTAAAAAATAAATAACCCGGACCGACATCATAATTCGGGCCAAGCCAGGGCCGGGTTCCGGGTTTCGCTTCAGTTTTTCCCACCCCTAGAGCTAACATTGTTTTAATTATGTTATCTCATTGTGCATCACCAAGATTTAAAAGTAGATACCTTCTCTCAATATCATCACAGATGGAAACAATATCACAATACGAAGAGAAGAAAACTAGTTACTGAGCACCTGTAAGAATTGAATCAAGCCCATCCTAGCTTTCTATGCTCTATTTTCACACATGGAAATAATCTCAATAGAAAGAGAGAAAAATAAGAAAACTAGTTGCTAAACCCAGAAATTACCCGGGTCAAGTTTTTGCTAAACCCGGAAATTACTCGTAAGGTTGCGGGTTATGAAAATTATGGACCCAAACAAAGCCCACTATATTCGGTCCGAGTTAGGTTTTTTGTAGTCCGGGTTCGGGTTGGGCCGGTTAAAGCCTGAATGTGAAATCATCTCATTTTTCTTTTATATTTTAAAATCTATTTTCAAATAAAATTAATAAAAAGTACAAACCGCTAATAATAATACAGATATTAGTCTCCAAAATTACCAAGAATTCAAATCCAAAGAAGAGAATTGTCATAATATTTTGTTTAAGATGCATAAAAATAAATAATATAGGTGTTCTAAAAATGTTACGAAATAAAGTTTATGGATAAAAATGTGACTAAAGTTACTATACATATGTTTTCATGGTCATTAAGGTAAATAAATTGAACATATTTGTAGTCATTAAAAGTTATTAAGTCATTTTTTCGTCCACCATGATTATAATCATATAATAGGAATTAATTTATAAATTATATTGGTATATTATATTGATTTTATATTAAAGCTAATTGTTTCGGATTTTTATCGTTCCGGGGCGGGTTATAGATTTCAGGGCCCGTTAATGAGCCCAAAATTTCGGGTTCGGTCCGGGTTTTTGTTTATTCGGGCCGGTCAAAAATAAAAAACCTGGACCGACATCATAATTTGGGCCGAGCCAGAGCCGGTTTCCGGGTTTTTGCTTCGGTTTTTTCCACCCCTAGAGCTAACATTGTTTTAATTATGTTATCTCCTTGTGCATCACCAAGATTTAAAAGCACATACCTTCTCTCAATATCATCACAAATGGAAACAATATCACAATACGAAGAGAAGAAAACTAGTCACTAAGCACCTATAAGAATTGAATCAAGCCCATCCTAGCTTTCTATGCTCTATTTTCATAAATGGAAATAATCTCAATAGAAAGAGAGAAAAATAAGAAAACTAGTTCCAGAGTTCGTATACCACACGGATTGGCGGAGAAGTGTCGAGTTTTGTTTCAAAGACTATGATAAAAGTAAAATGAAGCAAGAAACTATAGGTGCCAAGAGTGCTAACCACGCTTTGTGGTGTGCTTAGATCGAGTTCTATTGTAACTTGAACTTAAACGCATTAGGCTACAATCAGGGGTGGATCCAGGAACGAAGAGTGGGGTGGGCTTAGCAGGAAAAAAATTGTTATTGCAAACAAAAAGTTTAGCTTAGGCTGCTTAGGGCCGTAATCGAATTGAGTTTTTTTCGAACTACGCGAATTCGAGCGTGATTTCGAATTTAATTTAGCGATCTGAGCTTAAAAAAATTGTTATTGCAAACAAAAAGTTTAGCTTAGGCTGGACAACTAGACTCGGCTAGAGGCAGCTAGTCGGACTCGAATAGACTAGAGGGGCAGAGCCACAACGAGCTACAAGCTAGAGTGTCGGACTCCAGAGGGACACCGACGATCGACCGCAGACATAGGGGACAGGAAAGCAGGTGGCGACGCGGTTGGGTGCCTGTGTTTGTGACATCGTGGCTTCGTCGCTTTACTGAGTTGAGTCCTTCCCGCTTCTGCTTTGTGCTTGTTAGTCGCTTTATAACAAAAGTATACTTCTACAGTTCTAAAAATCACAAATAGTAGTTCTTACCATGCTTGTTGCAAAAATTAGAACTAGATAATGAACTGGGTGATGGAAAAAGCATAATTTTAATAATAATAATAATAATAATAATAATAGAAATAGTATATGACCAAATAAGGATAGTTGATAAAGAGTAACTTAGTTATTTTAATGATTATAATTATGTTTAAATTTTAATGCTTATAAAAGTTACTCATGGTGACTTGGGTCAAATAATAGTAATATTCATATAATAATAACAGTATTATAATAATAATATAATATTAATCATAAAATTTATGTTGTAAAATAATATTGTAAACTTGTAATATAAAGTGCTTTCATTGATGGTGTGGGTGAGTGGATGAGATAGGATTGCATTATTTGCAGCTGGCTCCAAACACCAACTACATACGATTGTTTAATACTCCATATGTAAAGTTTTGCTCCTCAATTTATCCCACACCGACTGCAAGGATGGTTCACCCTCCTGAGTGTCCTATATATAAATCACTTCTTGGTGCAATCACACCAAGCTCTATTATTACGCATCGGGATCATTTGTTCTCGGGATCATTTGTTCCCATGACTATGGGCTTTAAACAAAGTTTGGGCAGCCTTTTGCCTTTAGAGCTTCTTAGAACACTTCCTTGTAGACTTGGGGTGGGCTGAGTTTTAATTTTTGGGTAGGCTGAAAATTAAATCTCTTTCTATACTAACAAAAAAAATTGGGTTGGGTTGGGCTAGAGCCCACCCTAGACCCTACATAGATCCGCCCATGGCTACAATGGACATGTCTAAAGTCTAAACCGATAAATATATAAGGTTGGTTTCCGGTACTATAAAAAGTACCATCTATCTATGTACAAAAGAAGGAGAAATTTGGTCACTTTTCCCGCCCAAATATAGGGACAAAATTGGATTTTCACTCGGTACTAGAAAAAGTACCATTGCATAAAAAGAGCAACCAAAGAGGAATAAAATGTACACATATGGATTGTTACATATTGATAGATAGTAAGATCTGCGCCTAGTACTTGACCTCTTGTTTAAGAAGGTTTTCCCGTAATATAGTACAAGGGACAATTAGCATTGGGGTGTTAGAGTGTTCCTTTTTCCCTTAAGCTATGCATTTATCATCTTCATATTTCCTTTAGTCACAATGAAAGACAATCAAAAAATGAAAGTGATCCAAGCTACTCTCGGAAAATATAAAAAATCAGAGAAAGCCACCAAACACAGAGAAAGAAAAGAAAGGGGCTTTTTATATGAATATTACTAATTTAGAGCCTAGTGTGACCACTTTTACAAAAGGACAAAAATGTAACCAAGGAGTTCATATATTTGAAAAAACATAGTTGTGCCAGATTTTTATGTCACTAATTTTATGTCACTTTTGAATTTCACTGCCGGTTTTCATGTCACTTTAACGTGTCACTTTCGCCGTTAATTGTGTCACTGTGCCGCCTTCAAACGTCTGATTTTGCCACCGTCAAACATGTCACTGTGTCGTTAATACTCTCCGATCCAACCTCTGGCCACAGTGACATCTCCACCGCTAGTGTCATTGCCGCCACCAATGTCACTATGATTACCGAAAACGTAAATTTCAACCAAATTTGGCCGCCACGCCAAGAGCACCACCATTGCCGCCTCCCCAACCCCCATACCCGCCCCCTCCCCACCCCACCAGCCCCTCCCCAGCCCACTAGCCCCTCTCCCCATCCTACCAGCCCCCTCCCCAGGATACCAGGCCCTCTCCCCAGCCCTCTACAAGCCCCCTCCATACCTTCCTCCCCCTGGACCAATTACCGAATGAGTTTTGTCCTCTGCGCTTCCCAAGATAATGAGAAGGGCAATGTCGGCCACCGCTTGCTGACGACGGAACACATCGTCAATTGAAAAGGGTCCTCGCCCAAATCCCATTCTATTTTGATTCAGAACATAAACTGGCATAAAAACTGTTCGATCTGGATCACCCACAACCAACCTTGCATCACCCCTGTCCCTCCCCCGGCTCGAGCCCCCTACCAACCCAGCTCAGATCCAGCCCTCTGGCCACTCAATCCTGCATCACATCAACTCCAACCACCCTAACCAGCCCCAATCCTCCCCTCCCAGCCTCACGTTTGACAGCCCAACCTATCCCCGACCACCTGCAAATAAACCCTAGCCGCCGCCCTTCCCCAAATCTTACCGCTTTCTGCTCGCCATTAAAGATGTGATAGACGAGGTGAAAGGAGACGTGGCAAGCCAAGGCGCGGGGAGGCGGCTGTGCAGTGAGGTGAGGCTAGGCAGCATCCTGTGCGGCGAGGTAGGCTGGGGTAGCAGACGGGTTGCAGACGAGAAGAAGAGAGAAGAAGTCAAGAAGAAGAGTGAGGAGAGGTGCATCGGCGGCGGCAGAATCGACGTTGGTGGCTCACTCTCACGGCGGCTGTGACTGTGGCTCTGTATTTTTGCATCGAAGCTCTGGAGCGGAGAAGACGATCGTGAAGCCAGAAGGCTGGAAGGGGCATAGGAGCTCTGGACAGAAGTATTGCTGGGCGGATTGTTTTTAATCACTTTTTTGTTTAATCCCAATTTAGTCATATTTTTGTCTTTCAAAACTCTATATGTAATACTCAGGCCATTATTTCAAAAGAAAGTCACCCAACATGGGGAAAAAGCCACCAGGCATGGAAAAGAAAATATTGTGTACTACTACGTATAAATTTGTGCCTTGAATGTTTAATGACTCTTATTTTACAAATTTTGGCCACCCTTTTCCCTTTTTGGCATAGCAAATGTTATAAGTACAAACCGACCTACATAAAAATTACACACAAGTGATGTGACTATTCTAATTACGTATAACTGTATAAGTGTAAAAGTCACAAATAAGTATAAAAGTGTCGTGATATGTTAAACAATGCAACGCTATCACATACCTCTTTTGTATGACTTTTTGTAGGTATTATGTAACTTTTGGGCATAGTGTCTATGAAATAAGTTTCTGGGAGACTTCTTATCCCAAATGGGTCGAGTTGAAATGGTCGCTCAAACTCATCAAACTTTTACAGTGTATATGCTTTAGACACTCTTTGGATGCTCACTAGAAATTCCATTAATGGCTACGTTGAACAAGATTCCTCCATGTGCGCTCCTGCGTGCTAAAATCTTGAGAAGTGGGATTTAGGATGTTTTTACTTGTACTGTAATTCATCCCAGACCAGACCAGATCAAACTAGACCAGTTCAGACCAGACTTGGATAGTTATAAAAATACAAAGAAACCAGATCAGACCAGACCAGACTAGCAAATTACAGTCCAAATAAAAACATCCTAAATTTCATACTCCCTCGGTCCCTCCCTCCCAATATAAGTATACACGTTTATGTAATTAAACTTTTTTTAGTAACAATCATTCATCAAACAAAAATTACTTCATTGATAAAAATATACTCCCTCTGTCCCGAAATAAATGTCATGCTTTCCTTTTCGGTCCGTCCCAAAATAATTATCGTGTTTCCTCTTTTGACAATAATGGATGGCTCATATCAATTCACCTTTTTCTACTCAAATCTCAACCATAACTTTTACCTTTTCAACCACTTTCTTAAAACTTGTGCAAAAGCAAACAAGACAATTAATTTGGTCCGTCCCAAATTTATCTTCTTTTTCCCTTTTTGGTAAAGAATATGTGGTTCACAACCATTCTTACACATTTCTCTCTCCTCTGCATAACTCTCCACCACACAAATCCCACTATCTTAAAACTCGTGCCCGGTCAAAACCGGAGTTAAATATGGGACGGAGGGAGTATTAAATAAAGAATGGATCAAGCATGTAATAGAATTAATAAGGTAGTTGAAATAAGAAAATTGTGAACTTATAGGCATGGAACTATGGAAGTATGAAACTTAAAGGTACAAATGTACAGATGCACAATTATTATAATTTATAATTAAGAGTAAAGGTGTAATTATAAACTTTTTATTAATTACTACGTATTCATTAAGATAAAAATCAGTTCATTTAAAGTAGTTAAGTAGTTAAATGTTTCAAATGGGGTAATAAAAAAAACTACCAATGGTTATTTTAAACTATTCTAAAGCTTTTAAAAAGAAAAACTAAACAAAACATTCAAAAATCCAATAGAAAAACACACATGTAAATGCCCCTTAACACAAATCCACAATACTTTGGTGTACTTTTTGACTAGATCATTGATTTAGGAAGTCACTTTTAAATTTCTAAACTGATCCATATAATATACGTACAATTGAAGCAGCAAATAGCAAGGCCATCCGGCATCAATGCATCCTCAGACACTCACTATATGATTATAGGAGCTAAACAATGAAAAGGTGATAATAGAGAAAATGAGGGAAGTTTAGTTATGGTTCAACTAATGGAAATGGTTACGGAATGTTGCAACTAAGAGTGATAATTCTTACCTAACTAAATATTTACAAGAAGCAAGTCCATCCATCTGCGTGGAAAGTTTGACCGAGTCAAATGTTGTTTCTCTGTATCCTGTTGCCGCACTCCAAAATATGAAGTGGATCAATGGTTGGCTGGTTTGCAACTCGCAATGCTAAGCACTGCGATGTATTTTGTCCATTTGCAGATGACCGTGTTCGTGAATTACTTCTAAACTCTTCCACAGCTCGGGAGAAGGCATAAGGTGTACAACCTTATAACATAATAACAAATACCAATTATTATGCAAATTGAATAAAATGACATATAAAAAGGTGTCTGGTTTTCTAATAAGAACCAGAGGAATGATAGTATTACATGAATGGATTGTGCAGCAGATGGAAACAGATGGAATGTACCTTGAGAGTCATATGGGGGCGGGAAAAATTGCAGATAGCAGAATGCGGCCACTACAAGACCTGAAAATTAAGGGATATATAATATAACAATAGAGTAAAGAAGATGCATGCATACTTTACTTGAGTTTAGTGTTCGATTAATGTCTATGGAAAACAAACCTAAGAGGGCCCCAGCAAACACATCTTGCCAATGATGCCAGTAGTCATCCACACGAGAAACGCCAACAAGAGATGCTACAAGAAGAGGAAGAAAGATGATGCATAGCTTCGCCACATGTCCTCTACGATCAAAAGCTTTAAATTTCCCTGCTAAATACATCGACAGGAAACCTAGGCCAGCAAATGACCCTGCAGAAGACAAAACCCCCATTTTTTGCCATGAAATAAAACTCTAATGTGATATATTACTGTGCCAACCCATAGGATTAAACATCACATCCTAATATATACAACAATAGTATTATGATCAGTGCATATATGTGTGTGTTCATTTTTGTAAGGTACAACTATCATAAATTATAGCAATATTTAAATAGTCTTAAAGACAAAAAGAGATGCAAACATAGAAAAGAACAGTCATACAACCAAAGGCAACAGACATGGAAATGAAAAATAAGAAACATGATATTCTTTTCTTTCACCCATTTTTGAAAAACAATTTTCCATACAATCTCAGGGACATCTTTGAAAGATCAAAACAAATAAAAAAAACAAATAAAAAAAAACTTACATGAAGTGTGACCACTTGGAAAACTCTTGTGCCCTTCTTTTATGTCACTTTCTTTACCATGGCATACCACATTGCCCCAACGATCATAAAGCTGAAAGAATTACATAGAGATCCGACAAGTAAGGCAAAAGTAACAACTAATCATCTTCTTCTTCTTTTGAAAAGTAAATAACAACTAATCTCGCTTTTCACTGTTTAAAACCAAAAACGAATCATGCAGATAAATAAGTTTCATGCATTAGTTATTAAGGAGTAGTATTTACTCATCATCATCCCCACATTAACCGAAGTATTTGCACATTGGTCAGATAATTCCTAATCAAGTGAATCTAGTTTTTTTAAAATGATGTAGAGAAAATAAGCAGTTTTGACACTCATTGTAGTGCGAGTGTATAAGACAATTAAATAAGTCTTCTGGATTCTTACATCCCGTCCATCTGGAAAGCAACGCCAGAAAAAGTCAGGTCGAGGGCGGCCAACTGCATTTTTTATTGCATCCGTCATGACGGCAGTTATTAGTATAGCAAATAAAAGTCCTGCAATTTCATGTGTTAGCAAACTATTAGAAACTCGAGAAATCTTTAGTCCAATATTGGCAGAATCTCGTTTCACCGTCACATTCAGAATTTGTGAATAACTATTAATTTAGTAACTTTCTATATAAACTTCACTATAAAAATAAATTACCTAGTATACTGTGGTGTAGATCATAGACATCCTTCCTTCGAAGATAGAAGAAAATGAAGATCACAATAGGCAAAAGAACTGCAAAGATCTGTTCATTGACACGCATTATTGAAAAAGAAAACGAAAAATCTTCACATACAATAAATGCATTGCCCATCATTGCAAAATTTAAGTATATGTCCTCTTTGAACTAGAATCTTGACTTCCATTTAATCAAATTATTTTTACTTCAGAGTTTAGAGACTTACCGCAATCCAATTGCTTGTTTGAACTCAATAGTTTTTTATAGTATAATAAGACTCGAGTTCCATCCTAAATCTCAAGCTTTAGGAAGAATTATTAAGGTATGGGTTTTATATTACAAAAAGGTCAACCTGATAGAAATAATTAAAGACTTTATATGTTGGTTTGTATCTATATACTTACTTGGCTCGTGTAGATAGCTTAACATGTTTCTGTTAGATGGTCGCTCGTTGGAGTTCATCCATCTTGAAATTGCACTTTTTTAGTCTTAATCGCATTGACTACTCATTTGAGTTTAATTGGCTCGAATAGCGTATTAAGTTTTTGGTTCTATCTCAAGTTCAAATATGAGTAGCCTAACGCCTTATATGTTGGTTTTTTCTTTATCTTGCCCCATATCAGATAGGCAGATAGCTTAACAAGAATAACTTAAAGCATTGTACAATACTATGAAGCACAGAAATTCTCAAGAAAGAGTATGTTTTTGTTTCGGAATCTCTTCAGAAACTCTCCAAACAAAAAAATAATAATTAAAAGATGATGTTTCCCGTTTCCTATTTCCCCATGTTTCCCAGGTTTCCGTGCAACATAGGTACAATATGATTAAGGCTGGCATTTTGGACCGAAAAAACGAAAACCGAACCAAAAAAAACCGAACTGCATTCAGAAAAAACCAAACTAAACCAAACCGATAGAATTTGGGACCCAAAAATTGGGACTAAAAAAAACGGTTTCAAATCGGTTTGTAATACCAAAATATCGGTTTGAACCGAACCAACATTTTTACATTTATAATGTTTAATACTACGTAATAATTATAATAATTATTATAGTTAATGAGCTTTATTACATGTATATAATACGTACTATAAAATTCAGTCCACCATGAGCAAACATAGCTCTTCAGAAAGATGGTTGGCAAAATAATTAAAACGATGGACGTCCCGTGTTTGATTCCCAGGAGTGGTTTTTTATATTCAAAGCTTCAGTTTTCAATTTTCTTTCCACAACCCTTTGTCCCACACCGAAAAAACGGGAAACCTTCCCCCTCAAAAGCAGCTATATAAATTGGATGTTTTCACAAGCTTCTAACCGTGTAAAATACCTAACATACTCCATGAATTTGTTAGGCAAACTCAATTTGGGCTGACACTTGTGAAGGCAAGGCTTGGGCCTAGTGTGTTGAAAACTAGTTCAATGATTTTGTTTTTGTATTGAAATTCGGTTATTGTTTCGGTTTTTGATAAACCATCCCGAAATATTGGTTACCAATAAATTGGTACCCATTTCAGAATGGTTCGGTTTCGATTATGGTTATTTGGATAACCGAAATGTCGGTTCAGTTTTCAAATACCCTTGATCGGTTCGGAACCCGAACCAAACCCAGTCCTAAATATGATGCTTGTATTTTTATATTCTTCTTACGTGGGCTGGCATAGCACCTTAGTCCCATTCACATAGCAAACCCTTGATGATGACATACTTAAGGCTACAAATAGCTACAGCAGAGCGTTCATAATGGTGGAACCTGGAAAGTAATTACTTATCATGAAAATGAAAATGTGAAAGTATTAACTTACAGGAACTGCCCAAACAGGGACAGTGCTCTCTTTCATGGGGTATTTGAGATCCGACATCATGTCGGCACCTACAAAACGATAGAATGGACCTATTATGTAGAGGATGACCTCCAAGAGCAGGAGGAAGAGAAGAATGAGCCAGTCTAGTTTGTGATCCCATGCAAGTGTTGAGCCATGGGACTTAATTGTGTGTGGGCATCCTGGCTCCACCTCCATTGCTGTACCCTGCTTAGTTCATTTTTTATTCAATTGAGAATTCTAAAGGTTCACTTGGATCCCGGGAAATTCTAGCGAAACAGAATAATAATAACGAAAGTAGATAGAGATACTGGGGGAATTAAATTTTCGGATCAAATCATCAAACTCAACATTACAATTATAGATACGTAGTATTTCATATGAACTCATTTTATTTATATATCTCTATCTATATTACATGAAGACTAACACTTAAATATATGTAAAAACCTAAAAAGTTCTTACCAAATTTTATTTTTGTTCGTATTATCCTGGGTAATTGTGTAAAACCAAACACTAAAAATTGCTTAACATTTTTTCTTTTCCCTACAATTTTTTCTGTCAATACATAGCTCTATGAGAAATAGAAAAACAACATCAAGTGCAACTCATGCATTGATCCAAATGTCCAAAACAAGGAATCTAAAAGTGTCTTCTATAAAAAGGTCACGTCTTTCCACATTTTATGAATTATTAACCTACATTTCCCCCCGTTAATTTGTTGGTTTTAATTCATCATAACATTGTTTGATTTTATTTAATTTGAAATTATATTAACTACTGACACTGTTTTTGGACAAAATTTTATTTTGAAATGAGGGATCTTTTTATTTGGGGGGGGGGGGGGGGGGGGTAATGCTTCATATGCCAGCAATGATTCTTAGGATTCCAAATTTATTATGGGCACTAAACATTCTTCCTAGTCTAATTTCAGCAGTAACAAAAAATACTCTCTAGCGCCATCAACATTAAATCTCCATCTGGTTCACACACAATAAATATAATTTATAACACTCCGTATTTGCTAAAACTCTATTTATTCATTTATTCTTCCTTTGTATGATTCAAGAGATTCAAGGTTACCAACAAATTTTATGAAAACTGTTCACATTCTTTCATATTCTTGGATCTAAACACACCATAAGCCTATGAGGATATGAACCATTGCTCACTTCTGCAGAACTGGAAAAGTTAATTCTCCCTAAATCAACCACACAAGCTTGGTGGAACCAACCAATGCAATTTTTTCAGAGAACTACAGAAAAACATGGGGTTAGGGAGATGCAAGAATAGAAATGCGATACAGAAAGGCAATTAATTTATTTAGAGTGATTTTAAAAAGCCAAACATAAATTGTACGGAGTATATACGACAGAGAAGGAAAGTACAAAAAACCTGGAACACATTGCTGAAATTGGGCATCTTGTTCCTCCAAGCCATATGAACAGTGTGCTGAATCTTTGGTCCTCTGAGCAAAGCCTACACAAGGAATCTTCAGAGTCCAAATAACCAAAAGAACAAGGGAACTAATTAAAGAATGGGGGAGATGCAAACAATGCTTACTATTTCAATTTTGAACTATTTTTAGAGATGATTAAAGATTAGGGTTTTAAACAACATCATGACACCTTATCTTAAAAGGGACCAAAGTTTTTTCAACAAGTGAAAAAATAAGTGGTTTAGAGCCAAGGAACTGTTTGATTACCTATGGGACCCCTACAAATTATCAACAAGACAGATAGAGACACAAAGCAGTTGAGGCAGTGGAGTTCTCTCTCTTTTTGGATGGTGAAAATGATAAATAAAAACATTAATGAATATGGAAACACAAATGGGGAAAATTGGAATTTTTATAACGGCTTCTTTGATTAACGTTAATAGTAAAAGTTAAAACAAGATAACGATGTCGTCTGCGCTTGGTAACCGTATTTTGACGCCAAACTTGACAACAAAACCACTCAAAGTATCCTCCAATAATATGAGAGGGTACCTGTACCCTACTTATTGCCTATTTGAAAAATCCAAATAAACGCCTAACGTTTCACAAAGCTTGATCAATGAGTTTTTTCTATATCTAATGTTTCCTTGTGAATATAAAGAGGGTGACAAATTTGACAATCTCCGATGGTGGAAGGATAAAAAATGATGTTTCCTATTTTATCAACAATGGTGAAAACAAGTCATATTCAATTCGGTTTCAACGGTTACTTTGGAACAAGGGTTTAGTGAAGCTAGCAACGTCCTCACTAATTAAAGAAAGAGTTTGAGCGCACAATATCTTGAAACGTTGATATGTTTATGCAATTGGTTGAAGACCCGTCAGCGGACAAAATAACAAAACATAGCACCGACTCGCCACTTAGAAGATATTTACCCATGCCGTCAGCCAACATCTGGAGGGCGTGATGTATGTACGGATAGTCTGGGACCCCGCCAATCGAAGTTGGTCGGCTTGACACAGCATGGCGGCATCCAAAGTTGGTTTACTATCCCGAACCTGGAAGGCATTCCATCGGTCGGGAAAAGGAAGGGGTGTTGGAAAAGTGTGTTAAAATTGCATTAAATGGTCCTTTTGGGGCAATTATTTGAGTGGGGTCCACTTCCGATTTGGGTTGGGTCAAAGTGGTTTCGGATTGTCCTTGTTAAGGGCTACAATTCGATATATGGTACACTCAAAACGGATAACGGGTGAATGAGAAATTGATTCTCGAAGTTCACTCGTTGAAATGGAAAAACTGGGAAAATGGTGAGTTTCTAGTGTGTTTTATCCCACACCGAAAAACTCAAGGGATTTTCACCCCCTTATAAAGGGAAACCTCTTTTAAGGAGTTAAGATTCCTAAAGGGAAAAGCTCTCTCTTACGCGCGGGGGGGGGGGGGGGGGGGGGATCAAATCCCAAAACGGAGAAGAAAACCCGCGACTCGTGTGCGCGGGCGACCTGCAGACACGAATGTCGTCCGAAAACCTATCACTCAAAGATACGGTCTAATTTTTGTTTCTTCCCGTAACGTTTTATTTTTCCCAGGATCAGAGTTGCTCGAACTCTGGTGGCTTCGGACCAGAGTTGCTCCAACTCTGGTGGCTTCGCACCAGAGTTGCTCCAACTCTGGTGGCTTCGCATCAGAGTTGCTCCAACTCTGGTGGAGGTATTCTGATTGCGCACCAGAACTGCTTCAACTCTGATTGGCGATCAAATCCCGAAACGGAGAAGAAAACCCGCGGCTCGTGTGCGCGGGCGACCTGCGGACACGAATGTCGTCCGAAAACCTATCACTCAAAGATACGGTCTAATTTTTGTTTCTTCCCGTAACGTTTTATTTTTCCCAGGATCAGAGTTGCTCGAACTCTGGTGGCTTCGGATCAGAGTTGCTCGAACTCTGGTGGCTTCGGACCAGAGTTGCTCCAACTCTGGTGGCTTCGCATCAGAGTTGCTCCAACTCTGGTGGAGGTCTTCTGGTAGCATCAGAACTGCTCCAACTCTGGTGGAGGTATTCTGATTGCGCACCAGAACTGCTCCAACTCTGATGGGGGTATTCTGATCGCGCACCAGAACTGCTCCAAGCCGTTACAACCATTAAATGCCCAACATTCTTGTCTTTTAATGCAACGTTAAATGGACAGTTTATGGATGATTCAATGCCTAACGGACTGCTCATTGAAGTCCAACGTTCAGGTCCATTAACACCCCATTTAACACACAACAAATCCTCCTATAAATAGCTGGCAGGTGCTTTGCAACATACAACGCACAATACATTCCTCACGAATTTCTTGAGCTAAAATCACCTAAAGCTACTCATCAAACTTCCTTCTGTGTTCATACTTGGTTCTCGTTTGCTGGAACTCTTGTTTGTGTGCTCAAACATTAGTTCGTAGTCATCGTATCCTGGGAAACGATTGTTGCAACGCTCCTAGCACCGTGGGAGGCAACAAATACGTTTTAAAGAAATCGTGCGTAGCACGAGCTTTGACTAATTCTTCTTCATCTCCTTTCCTGTTTTTCTTTAGTCATTTTATTTAATTAATTAATTTTAATTAATTTTCTTTATTTTCCGAAACACACCCAACAAGGGGTTCACCCATGTGAACAAAGAAAAAACGTCCCTCCCATTTTTCAGGAGGAGAATGATTGTCAGTAAACAACTGCCGCGTATGACGGGCGACCAGTCGTAGGTATCCGGTAGTCCAGTACGGCTGATAGCTATGGACCTATGGTGATAGAGCAGATCAACATTCCACAGATTGTAGTCACTAAAAGTTATTGAGTCACTTTTTGTCCAACATGCTAATCCTAGTCATATATTAGAAATTATTTCTAAGTAATATATATTTATCTATTTATATATATTTATATATAAGAAAACAAATAGCTTCTTAAATGACAATTTTGACCTTAATGAAACTTATGTGTCACTCTATCCTTAATTCACTCATTTCTTATTAAAATGACACGTGGCCAATTTCCTCCCCTTCAAATTAAATGTGCCGAAACACCCGAGGGAATGAAGGGAGAGAAGATGTAATTAGTGGAGTCCAATTAATAAAATACCCCTATTTTCTTTAAAGAGTTATAACTTTTTTATTTTTGCTCCAATTTTTACAAAAAGTACATCAAAATTCATAATTTTTTGTGATCTTTCATATGAGACCAATATTGAATATATAAAATTTAAATTATTGAACAACCTCTATTAATATTTTTAAAATTATCTATATTTATATATACCAAAGGAGTACACTATTAAAAATACCACCTTACCCCAATTATTATGCAATGTGACTACCTACCAATGTTATAGAGCATTGTTCTACTCATGTAGTGCTTTTAAGTAAGAAGTATAAGATAAAATAAGATAAGCCAACTAAAAATTGAGCGCCATAATTTTCTCTCTCACGTATAATGCTTTCTATTTATCTATTTATATATAAGAAAACAAATAGCTCCTTAAATGACAATTTTGACCTTAATGAAACTTATGTGTCATTAGTGGAGTCCAATTAATAAAATACCCCTACTTTCTTTAAAGAGTTATAACTTTATTATTTTTGCTCCAATTTTTACAAAAAGTACATCAAAATTCACAATTTTTTGTGATCTTTCATATGAGACCAATATTGAATATATAAAATTTAAATTATTGAACAACCTCTATTAATATTTTTAAAATTATCTATATTTATATATACCAAAGGAGTACACTATTAAAAATACCATTTTACCCCAATTATTATGCAACGTGACTACCCCAATTAAATGTAATCCTTTGCTAACATTGGAGCGGGGAAATTCTCATATAAGTAGTTCTTTTAAGTATAAGATAAGTCGGATAACAATTGAGCCGCAACGTTTTATCTCTCATACGTAATGTTTGCAGGTATAAGTTAATCCAGCTAACAACTGAGTGGAAAATTTTATCTTACATGTAATTCTTTTTTGTATATGACTAGCTAACAATTCAGCGGAAAATTTTTCACTCCCATATGTAGTGCTTTTACGATAATAACATAAGTCGGCTAACAATTGAACAAGAGAATTTTCTCTCTCATATGTAGTGTTTCTAGATATAACAAGAAAAGTTTGCTAATAATTAAGCGGGAGGTTTTCTCTGTCATATGTAGTCTCTTATGTATTAGAAGATAAACTTGCTAACAATTGAGAAGATAAATTATCATGTAAGTAGTTGTTTTAAGTATAAGATAAGCCGGCTAACAATTAAGCAGTATAGTTTTGTCTCTCATACGTAGTACTTTTAGATATAAGTTAATCCGGCTAGCAATTGAGTGAAAAATTCTTTCATATGTAGCTCTTTTTTTGTATAAGACTAGCTAACAATTGAGCGGGAAATTTCTCTCTCATATGTAGTGCTTTTAGATACAACATAAGCTGACTAACAATTGAACAAGAGAATATTCTTTGTCATATTTAGTGTTTTTTAAATATAACAAGATAAGTTTGCTAATAATTGAGTTCTTTATGTAGTCTTTTATATATTAGAAGATAAACTTGCTAACAATTTAGTAGAGAAATTATCATATATGTAGTTCTTTCAAGTACTACCTCCGTCCCGTTGGAAGGTTCCCATAGCAAAACGGCACGATTATTTAGACAATAATTAAATAAAGTACTTCGAGTATATTTTGAGAAATAATTTTAATAGGTATATATTATAATGTAGTTGATATTGATAATTGTGATGTTATAAATGTATTGTTTTTTATATTTAATGATTAATTTGTCACTTAAGATTGTTAATTGTTTCCAAAAATGGAAATGAGAAACTTTATATGGAATGTCCAAAAAGGGAAGTGGGAACCTTCTAATGGGACGGAGTATAAGATAAGTCTACTAACAATTAAACAATAAAGTTTTGTCTCTCATACGTAGTGCATTTAGGTATAAGTTAATCCGGCTAACGATAGAGTGGAATATTTTCTCTTATATGTAGTTTTTTTTGTATAAGACACGTTGAGTAAGAATTGAAATGATAATTTCAATTCCTTTCTCATATGCTAACACTAATTTAACTAATGAGTAGCAAGTTACTATTTAACTAATACGTACTATTAATTAATTTCAATCATTATTGTATTCACTTTTTTACAATAGTATTAAATTTTAAAATTAATAAATCATAAAAATTAATAAGTCCAAATTCTAATGAGTGGTGTTAATTAATTTTTCCTATATACTCTTCATAGAACATTTAGTGTATGGGCTTATACTTTATGATATTAGATTATTGTATTCTTATTTTTCGAAAATGTAAAATCCTATAAAGTTATTTTTATTTTAATATTTAATTATATAAGAAGTAAAAATATATGCACTTACTGCTTTTTCCCATGCGTATGCACGGGTACTATACTAGTATATAAGAAAAGAAATAATTGTGCCAAATACCATTTTGCCCCTCCAAATGCTTACATGTTGCTCATTCCACTTTTCTCTACTTTCTTATTGTGATGCCACATGGCCTTATAATCTCTTAAGGGAAATGGAGTTGGTGGTCCCATGTTGTAAAACCTCTCAAATTTCTTAAAAGTGTTATAACTTTTTCATTTTTGCTCCAATGGTTCTAAAAAATATATCAAAATTCATAATTTTTTATGATCTTTCTAATGAGATCAATATTGAATATATAAAAATATAATTTACTAATGGCCTCAATAATCATGCTTAAAATTATTTATATTTATATACACCAATATTGTATATATAATTTTTTAAAAAAATATGAAGGTTTATCAAATCTTCATATTTTCATTTACCTTTTTCTAATTGAATCACAATCTCACATTTTCACTTTATTCGTACTTTCTTAAACTCTGGTCCAAGTCAAATCGAAAAGATTTTTATGGGACAGAGGTGGTATTATTATTTCTGACGAACCAAATCACCCTCGATAGTAAAGAGAATGAGATTTTTTTTTGAAATACAGAATGAGAATCCTTGAAAAATCACATTTAATAGAAAATATAAATATATTTGAATTTAGTTATTATTGCAAACTTTCAATTTTGTACACACAAACGACGAGATAGACTTACGAATTGAAAGAGTTTAAGAAGATTCCTAATCTAGCGTCTGGAAGAATATTTGAACAAAAAATGCACATCTCTTACTTTATAACGGGCCATGAAAGAGTTAAAATGAAAAATGAGCATATAAGCATTTTTGTATATAAGCATATCATTTTCATATTATTAATACTTTCTCTATATAAACATATAATTGGTCAAAGTTAGACTCCATTGACTTGAAAAGTCAAGATTGGCCAAGTAAAATGGGACGGAGGGAGTATTATATATAGTGCTTTTAGGTGTAAGATACGTCGTCTAACAATTGAGATTAGGTCATAGTTATAGATTAATTCTTTACTTAATACGAGATGATTGATATCGTTGTTGAAAAATAGGAAGTTGTTTGATAAATCTTCAAAAAAAATGCAAAATTACTGTCATATGAAACGTCACAAGAATTATGAATTTTAATATATTTTGTTAATATAAAAATGCTTATATGCTTATTTTTCATTTAAAATTATGTGTTGTTTGGTGACTCTGTTTTTGTATTTATCAATCTTATCAGTCAATTTTAATATTGAGAACTTAATTGTGTAATGATCAAAATAAGAAAGGTTGAAGTTAATTTTTTGGCTGAATTGAATGAAGTTATTATAAACGAAAATTTTAGATACTTTTTCAGACAAATGTTTATTTACTTTATCAATAAAATATATTTAAATTTAATTTTCCCATAATTGAGTATATTCATCCAGTTCAGCGGTTTCAGCAAGAATTTTATCAATTTCAATAGATTCATCCATTTTATGTGTTACGAAACAACTCTAAATGACATTCTAAATGAAAAAAGATGTTCAACATATGATAGTATTGTCAATGTAAAATAGATCAATGATTTTAAAATGCCACGTGATGTGATGAATTTGCTCAAATGAGAGTCATATGAGATATTAGCAGTGAGAAATATAAAGTCATACAATTGGCGGGGTCCAAGATATAAGAACCCCAATTTCTTCATCATAGCGTTATAACTTTTAAATATTTGTTGTAATTTCTACAAAACATATATCAAAATTCCTAACTTTTTATGATTTTTCATATGAGAACAATATTGCATATAGAAAATTTAAAAAAAAAATTTGAAAGTGTATTAAATAAAAAAAAATTGAAAGTGTATTAAGTAACCTGTTAATTTTCCAACCTCGATACAGGCTATTCCTTATTAATTAAAGAAATAATTCCCAATATATGACTAAAATAAGGATATTGACTAAAAGTATGGCTTATTAATTTTTAGCTACTATAATTATGTTTAAAATTATATCAAAGTCACTATAAAAGTTCATAGACAATTTAATTTTTTTATTTACAAATATCTATATATTGGAGAGGTTCTTCCTTATAGTTACTTTTATACGGAGTATAAAACTAAAATATATTTGTTTTTTGCTAGAAAACGCTTATATTAAATTCAAAAATCTAACAACTAAACATCCTATATTCTGTCTACCCAAACATTTCCTCTAGACTCCTTATATAAAACAGGCAACCTCACTCTCTGATTAGACATAGAATAGACTGCCCAATAATGAGCAAGACTAATCGCTGACCATGCGAGAGATTCACATTAAAGCTATTATCGACCAAATTAGCCTGCTTGCTTCCTCCCAAACTAAAAACTAAAGCCACAAAACAGAATTTTCTCTCTCATATGTAGTGCTTTTAGGTATTTGAAGATAAGTTTGCTAACATTTAGTGACTATAATAATAAAAAAAAAAACTAGCCCTTATATAATACAAAAAAGCTTATATGCTCATTTTTTATTTGAAATTATGTAGTACTTTTAGTTAAAAAATAAGCCGACTAAGAATTGATCGGGAGAATTTTATCTCCAATATATAGTGGCTTTAGGTAAAAGAAGATAAGCTTTCTAATAAATGAGCGGAAGAATCTTCTCTCTAATATATAGTGTTTCTAGGCATATACGGTACGAGTAGGGTTGGATTCGGTTCGGGCCACCCGGCCCGTGACCCGGCCCGGCCCGGTACTGTGCGGGCCCGGGACCGGCCCGGTCGAGCGGTCCGGGACCGGGTATGGACCCGAACCGGTGGGAAGGGGCGGGGCGGGCTCGGTGCTGGATTATTGTGACCCGGCCTGGCCGGGTCGGGCCCGGGTCTAATTTTTTTTTTTTTTTGGTTTGGGCTACTAGCCGTTGGGGGTGGGGCTGGGGACAACCCAAACGGCTATATAGCCGTTGGGTGGGGTAAATAAAGGGGGGGTCTGGGGGGGTTGGCTGGTGGTGGGGGGTGGTTGGGTGGTAAAAAAACCTATAAATACTCCTAATCTTAAACATTTTTTCATATTTCTTCTCCAATTCTTCCTAAATCCTATTCTTAACTCTCTACTCTCTAATTCTCTTATTCTCCAATATATTATATTTATTATTTATATATCTACTTTATAGTTTATACTTAAGAAGTTAAGATGGAAAATCAAGATGCCATTATACGGTATAATTTTGATAAGCAGAAGGATCCGAAGACCGGGATGTGGTACGCAATTTGCAAATGGTGCGAGAAAAAATGTAGCATGGGGGTTTCTGGCGGATTCAGAATGGCAATCAAGCATATGAAGTCATGTGACAAAGCCAAAGGATCGGGAGGTGCGGGAAGTTCCGATTGATTACAATTTTCAAAATGTTTATCTGTTAAAGTTTGTTTTAATTTTCAAATGTAGTTCCTATTTCATTTCAAATAAATGCAGTTGAAGTTTGTTTTTAATACTCGTATAAAACTATAAACTATAAAATATAAATTATATATATAAAAAAATTTTAACCGGCCCGGCCCGAACCGGACCCGACCCGTGACCCGGACGGGTGGCCCAGCCCGGACCGGACCCGTCCAACCCTCGGACCGGTCCCGGGCCCATGTCATACTACCCGGCGGCCCGATCGGGCCTAGGTCCGGCCCACGCCCGACCCGGCTCGAGTCCATCAATCGGTATGAGAAGATAATCTTGCTAACAATTGAGCAGAGAAATTGAGCGAGAAACTTTTCTCTCATATATAGTGCTTTTAGGTATTGGACGGGAAAACTCTCTCATATGTAGTTCTTTTAAGGATACGATAAGCCGGCTAACAATTAAGCAGAAAATTTTTGTCTCTCATATGTAGTGATTTTATGTATAATAAAATAAGCTTGCTAATAATTGAGCGGATGAATTTTCTCTCTCACATGTAGTGCTTCAATGTATCAGAAGATAAGCTTGCTAACAATTGAGCAGATAAATTGAGCGGGAAAATTTTCTCTCTCATATGTAATGCTTTTAGTTATTATTAGAAGATAATTTTGCTAATAATTGTGCGGGAAAACTCTCTCTCTCTCTCACTCTCATATGTAGTGTTGTTAAGTATAAGATTAGAAGATAAATTTGCTAATAATTGAGCGGGAAATCTCTCTCTCTCTCTCTCGTATGTAGTGCTTTTAAGTATAAGATAAGATAATTGAGCGGGAAAAATCTCTCTCTCTCTCATATGTAATGCTTTTAAGTATAAAATAAAATAAGCTGACTAACAATTGAGCGTGAGAACTTTATGTCTCATATGTAGTGGTTCTGAGTAACAGAAAATAAGCTTCCTAATGATTGAGCGGGAGAATTTCCTCTCTCACATGTAGTGCTTCTACATATTACAATATAAGTTTGCTAACAATTGAGCGAGGAAGTTGAACAAGATAATTTTGTCTCTCTAGATATACGAAGATAAGAAGATAAGTTTGCTAAGAATTGAGCGGAAAAACTTTCTTTCTCATATGTAGTTCTTTTAAGCTAGGAAGCACGGAAACGCCTATCTCCTTCAAGTTTCCGTCCCGGAAACGTTTCGAAAACGGGAAACGAAGGGAAACGCTGGGGAAACGTCGGGAAAGGCCAGGAAACGTTTCTAGGCTATTGGGCTTTTGGGCCGGGTTGGGAAACGTTTCCGATACGTTTTTTTAATTCATTATATGCGTTTCTTTCTGAATCTGAAGGATACCATTCCTGCTGTGCCGCACTCTATCCGCAAACGAACGTCGTCCGCAATCCTTCTGCAATCCTTCTGCACGACTCCCCAGTCCCGCACTCGAAAACGAAGGCTTGAAGAGTTGCGACTCCCCTGTCCCCAGTCGACTCGAACAACAAAGTCAGACAGTCTGCATCGGACTTGAACGATTGAAGAGTTGAAGCTGCCAGCGACGAACCCTTGTGAAAGACACAAAGGCTCTGGTGTTGCATTGAAGGCTTGAAGAACAGGATATCCCTTGCCGCTTATTTGTGAGGCGGTAAGCTTTAAATTAATTGCTGCCAGAGTATTAAATTGCTGTCACAATAAGTGATTCATCTTTTTAATCTTGAAATATGGGAAGCATTGAAGTTAGTGGGTCTTCTAGTGATGCTGGCAGTGGGTCAGGTTCTTCGGTAGGGATTGATAATACACCGTAACATTACTTATACTAGTAAAAATTAATTTTTAGTTCGATGTTTCCTTTGCCGTATCTTGATATTTTGAGTTTAGATTTTCCCCGTCCCCGTTTCCGTCCCCGTTTCCGTTTCCGTCCGGGTGCTACTTAGCTTTTAAGTATAACACTCCAACTAACAATTGAGCAATAGAATTTTCTCTCCCATATGTACCGCTTTTAGGTATAAGTAGATATGTAAGCTAACAATTGAACGGGATAGTTCTCTCTCATATGTGGTGCTTTTAGATATAAGAAGATAATCTTGCTAATTATTAAGCGAGAAATATTTATATATTAATTTGTAATTAGATCATGAGTACAAATATATGCACCAACTGCTCTTTCCCGTGCGTATACACGGGTACTTAGTATATTATATTGGTTATATATTAGAGGTAATTGTTCCATGTTCCCGTTTTCCACTTTTTTTCTCACCCCTAAATTATCCGCCACAAGGCCTATACAAGACCCACTCACCAACCTTGAAGATCATTGCAGCAGAAGATCTTGGCGATTTTGAAAAGGTTGTTTCTCTTGAACACAGTATAAGAAAAAGGTGTTATTTATCATTTTTTTTCTATTTTGAGTATCTTTTGCACTCTATTAAAATCTTTGTGGTGAATTTGGCACAAAGATTGCAAAAGTAATATTATAATGTTATGTCATTGAAATTATTTTGGAGAAAATCTTTTTATACTGTATGAGCCCAGGCTGCCCAGCTTAGGCACATCATATGTATGTTCTTTGATGATAGGAACACGGACAATAATACTAAAAAAGTAAAAAGAATAATAGAATAGTACTCCGTATTAGAGTGTGATAGTATATAAATGAGGGTTCTGGGTCATGTAAATTAGGAATGATGGCCTGGCCCTTAAAAGAAAACAGAATTACTATACGAGTAGGGAAGGAGGGAAAAGAGGGCAGGCTGTTAGACAGTTAGAACTTGGAGAGCTCTGGCACTCTTGAATTTGCCTAGAATTGTTCATCTCTGTAATTTCTTTCTTGCCTATACGTTGATAATAAAATTCCAGTTTTCTTGATTCCATTCTATTGTAAAAATTCTAGATATTCTGTGTGTTCTATCATTTGACTGCAGGTCTTCTCTGTAATTCATGACTACTAGCCCTAATATTAAGTAATCTAGTTATTTTAATATTAATTTTCCAGGAAGATTAGTAGTACTCAATGCATGAATCTTTTTGCAAATTGCAAACCAACCCTTACATTGTCAATTTTGGTTTTATTATATAATAAAAGCACCACATGCAGAAAAAAACATTTTTTGTCCATAAAGTTGGTGATGTTTTAATCACTTATTTTTCAATCATCTAAGCTGTAACTCGCACCTCATCTGTACTAAAAAAGCTCTTTAATATGCTCTTTAAATAATTTCAGTTTAATTTATAAAGTCATGGTTTTCATACTCAAATACAAAAAGGTAACCGTTCTTCCGTCAATTTAAAGTTTTGTAGCTAGCAGATTGAAAGAATGACATGCACACCTATGAAGCCACAAAATTGGGGATAGAAGATGCGAAGAGCCCAGTGAACAAATCCATAAGATCATAATCAATCTCTCTTCCAAGAATGTCAACAATATCATGAAAGTTTGAGGTGATTTGGTTCCAAACCTCGGTCAGGATCTAGGGATATAGTGTCTTAAAGAACATCATGTAAGTGTTCTTTGTGTTTGAATTATTAATTTGAGAACTTGCATTTAATTTCAAGTAGTCAGAATCTCTTATCACATCCTGACCTGCAGAATACTCCCTTATGGAGAGACTTGTGAGTGTGCTTATACTATGATCTAAACAAGAAATTGTCCTCCCTTTTCAAAACGTGGATTACATCTTTCTGCTTTTGTTCACATTTCGAGAGAACCATATATAACATTGTTTTCACTCGATGCACAATAGTTTTCTTTTGATTTTCCTTCTAAGGATAAATGAGAGAGGTAGTGTTCATGAAAGCTGGGATGATGTAGATGCGTATGATAATCAGTTAGCTTCCTTGGTAAATTATTTTATGTTATTGTTGATCATCGTTTATTAAGGTAACCTTAACTGTCATCTTTTATAATACAAATTCAAACTTTTAATAGTGTATCATAAAAGAACTGATCATAGTTGTCGAATCATGAATATTTTAGTGTGGAACAGTTTTGGATTTTCGGGTACTGTGCCCTGTATTTCCTTAAAAATAATCTACATCAATTCCATTGTTTGAAATTTGAATGGATTATTAGTTCTGATGCTGAATTGGTGTGCAGCACCAATTGGAATCTTTACAAGTTAATATAGATTTTTAAAAGAATTGCTTTAGAAAACTTAGTTTCACTTTACTTTATTATCTTACAGCTTCCGAATTTGAAATGAAGTGTGCTATGTGCTTCATGTGACACTCATTTTTTATTTTAAAGATCAGTTAGAATTGAAGATAAATTAAAGTTGCTTGAAGACCAAAACCCACTGACGTTATTTTTTTCATTAAACAAGCAAAACAGCTCAAATCTAACTTTTCCTCCGTCTATCTTGACTCTAGCAAACCAATAGCCAACCCCACAACACAACCCCTTTCTGATACCTCTTTACCTTAGATCCTTATCTTGACATTTCCTGACAACATTTTTTCTAATGAATTTAATACTTCGTATTTAAAGCTTTATTTGCATCATCTTGTTTTTTAGCACACCTAACATCAGAATTTCACGGGATCAAAGGTTTTAAGATTACCACAGTTTTCAGCATATTCATCTCATCCAAGAATGTGTAGGAGATTCAGCATTGAACAACTCATGTTCCTCCCTTCAATTTCTCCACTATACTTATTAGATTTCCCTCTTTAAAGCTTTAAGCCTAAAGAGCCTGTAGAGTCGTGTCTTGCAACTCCTCATTAACCATGCTATAAAGTTTTTGACAAGGAAACATTCTTCTCTATTTCTTTACCATGAATGTTCGATCATGTAAGGATCAGATCTTACTAATCTTGCCCAGAGTTATGTTGTTTTAAAAGGAAACATTCTTTTTCAGATTTTCTCACACTTTTGACCTCTACAAACTAATTTTGCTACAAATTAGAGAACTGGCAACCATGATCAGCCCCATGGCTTTCTTTGGAAAGAGATACCGTTTTCTCACAAATAAGCTTTGCAATTCTTATAATCTAATCTTATTTCCTTTTTCTTTAGTGTCTTCAATTTGATTGCTTGATGTCATGTTCATTTCTTCAAATGATTTTCTTTCATGCCTTACCCCACCGTAGGTGGGAGCCTTTGCGGCACTGAGGTAAATGAAAATAATATGGTTTCGTACTCTATAAATAATGATAGACATTCGACATTTTTATTAAGGCTTGACGCTCCGTCCTAAAGGTCATCCTTATAGGAGGATTAACCCAAGACTTTATATGTTGGTTTGTATTTCTATACGCAATATGTGTGAGACAGTTTAATACGCCCCACAAGATGCTGAACCGTTGGAGCAAACCACTCTTATAGTTTCTGTGCCTGTTGTTGACGCTTACTATGATCCAATTGCTTATTGGATCATAGGAGGAATATGCCAAAGCTTTATATGTTGATTTGTATTTTTATATGCAATTGTTGTAGAACAATTTCATAATTTTGTGTGAAAAAATAACTACCCCTAATTGCTCCTCCCTATTTGTTTCTGTTTCATTACACACCCACAGCAAGTCGTGTATTTGCTGAGGTCCCTAAGATTTATCGCTGCAAATAATAATTATTTCTCTCTTCTTTCCTTTTTGTTACGATTTTTAGGAATGAACAATAAATGGGTCAGAGATTTAGGTAATCCTGTGAATTGTTTTCTTTTTGGGTATTTTAACAAATACTGTCCGGTATCTTTCTTAAGAATTGGAGATCAAGACTCCCACCAACAATTAACCGGGGATTTTGCTTCTGCAATGGATTATTTGAGTACCGAAGTTTCGAAGTCCATGGAGACTGATCCCATTATTCACCTTTCTGTGCCTAATTCTCAGGATGCTGCGACCAAGGATTCATGGAGTGAGTACTCGTCATTGATATTATATGATATATCATGGATTTCTATGATTCTTATATCTTAAAGAATAATGTCTTGTGCACATTAATTTCTTTTTCACAGTTTTGAAAATGTCCCAGTTTTTCTGTTTGTATCCTTTTTATCTTGACCATTGAGTATGTGTAACTAGCTCGTTATTCCTTTAAACTTTGTAGATGATGAAGATGACGGTTTTCCGCTGGATAAACTATCTTTAGCATTAACCATGTTGCATAAACTTCCCGTTCCTAAAACAGAGTGAGTTATTTTTTATTTAGAACTTGACTATGCAAGCATCTTTTTATAGGATCTTAGTAGTTAATATTTTATTTTATTGTTTATGGACATAGATACACTCATTAAATCCAAATTTAGTACTATTCTTAGGTGTAATTCATGTTTGCATAGATCTTGTGATAATTGTAATATGGTTCTACCATACACACTTGTATTGAGAAAGGGGAGTTTAGTCAGGTAGTTCATTTGTTCCTAAATTAGGGGGGGGGGGGGGGGGGAATTAACCGAATATTCAGATGGAAGGTTACTTTCTCCCCATCTTCCGCCATTTTCTTTCCCGTATGTTTTCCCACTTATCCATTTTTTTAAGTTCTATCCTTTCTTTACATTTCCCCTGGCTTTCTACTGATCCATAAACCACTTTGTTTTTCTCTCATTTAGCATATGCCAGCGGGATTTGGGACATCGGGTGATATTATAATGTTGTTCATATTTTCTGTGCACTTTGTTTTTCGTGTATGTTGTACAAGGAGGAAGATGAATCTTTTTTTGGTATGTCCGTATGGAGAGATAAAAACAATTGCTATAGAGAATGACAATAGTTTTATTTTATATAAAAATGGGCTTGTCTTTTACATTTTGTGCCTTTTATGACTAGCTTTCTGCTACATTCTGTGGTCTCTCTTTCTCTTTCACAGGAAAAGAACACATGTAGTTCTCGTGTCTACTGGCAGTTTCAACCCTCCTACTTATATGCATCTGCGTTGTTTTGGTAAATGATTTCCCGACCTTGGTCGTTTTCTAGCTTATTGCTGTCTATGCAAGGTGGAGATTCTCCCTTGCCCGATTATTTTCTGCCCTCGCCCTTTAATTTTCACTAGATGATGATTTTTTATTTTGCTGTTGTCTACTTAACAAAAAAAGAAATAGAAAAATCTTCCATGTGATATTACAATTTCAGTTGTTCTCTCTAAATGTATACTAATTTAATATTTTTTATGCTCAGAGCTGGCAAGAGACACATTAATTTCACAAGGATTTTGTGTCATTGGAGGTTACATGTCACCCGTGAATGATGCGTATAAGAAGAAGGTAAATATAAGCATGCAACTAGGCTTTCTTTCATTTCTCTCTCTCTTTCATTCCTTCTTCCCGTTCTCACACACCATTCCCGTTCGCACACACCATTCCCGGTCGCACACACCAGTTCTTTCAATGGGAGGATTTCAATTTTTGCCCACAGCCAAGGACTGGCCGCCACATCCGGGGACTGCTATGACCATCTCCAAGGGTTACGGCCGCCATCAGAGTCGGAGTTCGTGTGCCATAGCCGGATTTTTGAAGGCCGCCGGGTTGCCGGCTAAGTGCCTACGTGGAGTAAAGGACGGTAGCTAACTCAGTGAAGGGGTGGCGGCTGAGTGAAGTGATGTCCGCCAGTTAATTGCAGCGGGCCAGTGGAGTCAGTCAGCTAAGGGATTTTGCCGGCGACGGTGCACAGGTCAGGTCAAAGGCTGGCAGTGACAGCGGGGCAGATGTGGTGGCCGCCGGTTGGGCGGTGGCGCAGGGCAGTGAGTTCAGTGTCCAGCAGCACAAGGGCGGTGGCCGGTAGTCCTGCTGAGAAAACTCTACGGGAGCTGCGCTGAAGAGAAGAAAGAAAGAGGAAAGGAGAAGAGAAAAAGAAAGGACAAAAAGAGGAAAAAGAAAAAGAAAGGCAAAAAAGGAAAAGAAAAAGAAATCCACCTGGGCCGCCACATAGACCTTTAACCGGAAACCTGAAGCTTACCTGCTAAAATGCTAAATTGATTGATTTTAAGAGTTCGAGAGTTCAATTGGGTGTTTTTGAAGTACGAGGGCCTAATTGCCATTTTTGCTATTGTACGGGCCACTATGGGGGCCTATTTGATAGTTTTCCCAAGATAATTCGCATGAGCCATTTTTTCGAAGTCAAAGTGTCTGCTTTGATCTCTTATGTGGTTTTCGGAAAAGGAAATGCTTGTCAATGAGTCAATCATTACCACCGTCAAATCAAATTGTTAGTATTAATTAACCGTATAAAGTTAACCACTATAATTTCATGCCAGAAAAGCAGAGTCAATGTTCACACCAGATGCCCTTAATGTCACAACCTTCATATTGCCAAAACCAATATGCAAATCATGGAACATAACATAAAAAGAAATGATTGTTCAAAGCTGTTTCTTTTTATTCTTGGTGTATATTACAAATTAGGGTGGTGTCGTAGTGTGTCCATATTTGTTTTAGTAGGCGCATTATAAATGCAGATATAGATTATAATACTATAGTAATTTAGTATCTTTATTTTAAAGATCATTCATTTTCATCATTTTCATTTCATTTTCATTTACCCCAGTGCCGCAAAGGCTCCCACCTACGGTGGGGTAAGGGGGGGTCGGATGTACGCAGTCTTACCCCTGTACTAAAGCACAGAGAGACTGTTTCCGGATGACCCATAGTGAAAATCCCGTCCAAAATTGCATGGACTGACTGTTGCTTCATAACAAAGAAGCGCAGACAGTTTAGTGAGCCATTTTGCTTTATTCCATCATAATCTCAAGCCAAAAAAAATCTTTTAAAGATATACTATGAAATTGAAGGTCCCTTGTGCATCACTACTCACTAGCCTTTACTTAGGTGTACTCGGAGATTTTTTTCTCTGCACACTTTCCACATCTTTATGTCTGATGGGTGTTATCAAATGAATCAAATAACTGATTTTTTTTCCCCATCATTTTCAAAAGGGTCTTATATCTGCCAAGCATCGAATTGCAATGTGTTGTCTGGCTTGTAAGAGCTCCGAGTTTGTAATGGTGGATCAGTGGGAGGTGTGTGCAAACCTCTCTCTTTCTACCCAAAAAAAGTCTTCACTCTATACAGAATAATATCGCTTTGTGTTTTAGTTACTTTTATTGTTCATATCTTCGAGCTAAGTCCTAGGGGAGCATAATGAGACAAGAGTGGTTTTACAGGCACGTCAGAATACCTATCAGCACACATTGACAGTTTTGTCTAGAATCAAGGTCTCATTACTGAACAGTGGATTGCTATCAGGTAGGACCGTGGCATTATGGTGAGTTGATGAGCATAGAATAACCCGATGTGTGACTAATTTATCATGTTTAAATTTATTTTTTAAAAACTAATAAAGTGGAGAACTCAATTTTAAACTTGTAAATGAGAAAACTTGATAATAAAACCTGGTTTGATCCATTGTCCATCCATTCACTTCTCTGGTCCGGTTTGGCGGAATGCATGTATTAATGTCCTGCATTGAATGTTTACAGAGTTTAAGTGTAACATATGAGTATGCCTCACCTTTTGAATTTTTTGGGGATGTGCTAGGATCAATTCAACCACCACCATTCTCACGATTACTAATTTCGTTTTTATCCTCATCATCATCAGGCTACTACTGATCGACCTTATTGTCGTATGCAGATTCCCTCAAGGTTATGCTCGTATGTGGCTCAGATTTGCTAAAATCTTTTAGCACTCCAGGAGTTTGGATACCAGAGCATGTAATTTTCATCTTGACACATGAAGCATAAGCAATACCAGACAAAAGAACATAAAATTTATCTATTAGCTTTTCAGGTCAGGACAATATGTAGAGACTTCGGATTGGTTTGTGTTCGAAGAGATAGTCAGGATGTTGATAGGATTATTACTGATGATGACATCTTAAGTGCGTACAAGGTATGGTTTTGTTATGTGCTTTTAAAGCTGCACTCAGTAAGTGGTTCATTTATGGGCACTTTAACGATATTCTTTTTTAACTGCAACCTATAATGGGTGTGAAATTTTGCTTGTGAAGTGTTTTGCAGTTTATATATGGTTCCTATCAATACTGTCATTCAATTAAGTCTTAAAAAAATCAACATGTTGAAGTGAGAAGGAAAAGAAAATTAAAATAGCCTCCATTCCATTTAGCCGTAATCCATGTTTTGTGGTGAGTAAACACCCAAAAAAAGGGCAGCCCGGTGCACGAAGGCATCCCCACAAGGCGAGTGTCCGGGGAAGGGTCCCACGGTCCCACCATAAGGGTGTATAAGGGACAAGCTTTCCCCTGTCAAACATTGACTAGATGCTGCTCTCAAGACTTGAACAGCTTGAACACATGAGCTCTTGGACACACAACAACACTTGATCGGTGCGTCAAGGCTCCCCTTCTAGCATTACTTGATCACCCTAAGGATTTAATTGGATGGAGGGTTTTTGGAGCATTCTGAAGGGAAGACTATGGAGGCCTTAGTCTATACTCCCCCGTCCCACAAAATAGTTCCCGGTTTGGCTTGGATCAAAGTATAAGAAGTGGGAATAAAGTAAAAATGTATGGTTGTGATTGAGTAAGAAAAAAGTAAATGAATGTTAGCCACACAAAACTTTCCAAAAAGGGAAATGGGGACAATTTTTTGAGACGACCCAAAAAGGAAAGTGAAAACTATTTTGCAGGGCAAAGGGAGTATCTTAATATTGAGTATATATTTGATTGTTTATTAAAATTGAAAGGATCACATGACATGTGGTTGTATAACATGTCTATCGCCTTTTATTTGTTCTAGGAACGTTCTGTTTATCAAGTCTTCCCTTTCAAAACCTTATGTCCAAACAGACCTTGTGAGGTTCACATAAGCTGCATTAAAAGTGTCCAAAGACAGAAAATAATAAAAAATACGTAGAGGTCAAGAGAAGTTAAGCAGCTAGATGGGTGTAGGCTGAACATTTTTTAGCCGCGCATGATTGAATTTATACTATTTTGCAGGCCAATATCAAAATCGTAGATGAGGTAGTGCCGAACGGTGTCAGTTCAACTGGATTGAGGTAAAGCTAATTTGGCATCTCTAGCTATTTTTCCTGGATACGGCAGACTAGCTAACATCTTCCTTTTCATCTGTTTTTTGTGTGTGTTTTAAATGTCAGGGATTGCATCTTAAAGAGGTTGTCAATAAAATATTTGACTGCAGATGAGGTGATTGACTATATTGAGAAGCACAATCTCTACCATGTCCAAATTTGAGTTGATTGTTCTGGAAACTCACTCAGATGAGGGGTCTTGCTCTAATATTGCAGTGTGAGCTGGAGGAAAAACAATACTATTTCTGTTCCATATTATGGTTCCCATTCTCTAAATCTCCAATTTTATATACCAAATATTTATCATATTCAAAATTGGGTTTTGCTGTCTTGTAGAGCTTTAGTGTATTTGTAATACAAGCAAACGTCAGATACTAATAATAAAACGAATCCTCAGACAAGTCCCATAATTATGTTAAAACTAACATGGGCGGAAGGAATGTAATACAAGAGTTTACGTTGGAAACACAAATGCAAACAGAATTATTCATCATTCACTTAAGTAAATGAGTTATTTATGAACATTTCATATCCTTATGTGTTGCAAACTTGCAACCCCCAATACCTGATTTTGATTGAATTATGAATTTAACAACGTTTCTATCTTCCTGGTGACTTTTAGAATCTCAAGTAGTATTTCCTCATTGCCAGTTTGGTTTAGGGATGAGTTGAGCATTCGGTTGGTTGGTCCAAATATCTTACTAAAAATGCAACTTTAATGACCACTAAACAACCGGTGTTTGGCTCGGTTGGTGATTGAATAACTGACCATATAATTAGGGTTGGATTCGGTTCGGGCCACCCGGCCTGTGACCCGGCCCGGCCCGGTCGGGCGGTCCGGGACCGGGTATGCACCCGAACCGGTGGGAATGGGTGGGCTCGTTGCTGGATTAATGTGACCCGGCTGGGTCGGGCCCGGGCCCGGGTCCGGTCTTATTTTAAAAAAAAACATTTTTTTTTGTTTGGGCTCTTGGGCTACTAGCCATTGGGGGTGGGGGTGGGGCTGGGGACAACCCAAACGGTTATATAGCCGTTGGGTGGGGTAAAGGGGGGGTTGGCTGGTGGGTGGGGGGGGGGGGGGGGGGGGTAAAAACCTATACTTCTAATCTTAAACATTTTTTCATTTCTTCTCCAATTCTTCCTAAATCCTATTCTTAACTCTCTACTCTCTAATTCTCTTATTCTCCAATATATTATATTTATTATTTATATATCTACTTTATAGTTTATACTTAAGAAGTTAAGATGGAAAATCAAGATGCCATTATACGGTATAATTTTGATAAGCAGAAGGACTCGAAGACCGGGATGTGGTACGCAATTTGCAAATGGTGCGAGAAAAAATGTAGTATGGAGGTTTCAGGCGGATTCGGGATGGCAATCAAGCATATGAAGTCATGTGACAAAGCCAAAGGATCGGGAGGTGCGGGAAGTTTCGATTGATTACAATTTTCAAAATGTTTATCTCTTAAAGTTTGTTTTAATTTTCAAATGTAGTTCCTATTTCATTTCAAATAAATGCAATTGAAGTTTGTTTTTAATACTCGTATAAAACTATAAACTATAAAATATAAATTATATAAAAAAAAAATTAACCGGCCCGGCCCGAACCGGACCCGACCCGTGACCCGGACGGGTGGCCCGAACCGGACTCGTCCAACCCTCGGGCCGGTCCCGGGCCCATGTCATACTACCCGGCGGCCCGACCGGGCCTAGGCCCGGCCCGGGCCCGACCCGCCCCGAGTCCATCAATACATAAAATGAACATATTTGATCGCTATAGATTTACCGGATTGAATAACAAAATATTACGAAAATGATTGGGGATAGGGGTATTGGTATGTCATTGGCTTCACATATGCGTGTGGGACTACAGGTTATTCAGTGCTTCCACATTCTAATTGGTTTGGGATAGGCATGGACCCAGGTCGGTCAGGTCCCGATTCTGTGCCGAGACTGCCCGGTCCTTGCCAAATGGTAGTGAAGCTCGAGCTCGATCTGCTTCTTTAGGGTTCCTGGTACCTGACTTTGGTCTCAGTTCTTGTTAATTTCTTTTTTAATGGCCTAAAATAAAATAAAAATTAATGTTAGGACCGAAACCGAAGTCGGGACCACCTGATTTGGTTCCAACAGGTAATGCAGGACTGTGTACCCAAACCCATCGAACATGGTTGATTCTAAATCGGGTACCAAAAAATAGACCCGGTCCGGTCCCAAACAGTATTGGACCAATTCTGGACAAGGTCAGATCGTTGAACCGGGTGAATGTAGGGATGGACCGGTTCCAGGCCGGGCCGGGCTTGATCGGGCTTTTTTTTAGGGAACTGAGGCCCGAAATCGGCCAGGGTAGCCAGCGGTTTCGGGCCAGGCCGGTCCGATTCAATGTTAATTTTTTTCTTTTGCTTTTCTAATTAACCCCCGACCCCCCGACCCCCCAACCCCTCACCCCCACCTCCCAAACACCCAACCCAGCAGCCCTACCCGGGAAAAACAAAAAAAATTGAAAAAACAAAAAAAAAAGAAAAAAAGAAAAAGGCCCAAAGGTTCACTATATTTAAGGCCCGTACCCGCCCCGCCTCAATCCGATGGGCCTATGCTTGGCAACATCGTGATCGCCGCTCTAGTTTGATTTCTCTTATATTTTCTTTCTTGTTTGATTTTTCGTTAGACGTTGGTATTTTGGGATTGTTTCCAGAGTGATTTGATCCGGCTCGTTGTGGCCTAGAATTTTGTTGTTGTTTGTGTTTGGTTGGAGGCTGAGGTTTTTCCATGCTTCGGTTTCCACGTACTTAGTAGTGTGTTGTTTTGTTTGCTTTACCTTGTCTTTTCAATTGATAGCTCGTGTGTGGCGATCAAATACGTTCAAATCTAGGCTTGGAAATCCATACCAATGGGAGCTCGGGTTTTGCCAGACTTGGCAACATCATTTTGGACATGTTCTGTGTTGACTTGATAGACTTGGCCGACGAGTTCATAATTCCGGCGTGAAGATTTACACCAGAATTCTCAACTCGTCGGTCAATTCCATTAGGTCAACACTTCCAAAATGATGACGCCGAGCCCTACTATAATAGTATACTAGCCCTACACAGAAAGATCACATTTATAGTGATCATTAAGCTGATTGCTTCACCGAAGTATTTTTATTTGTTATATACAAATAAACACACAAATTATTTATAAAATGTTAAGTTTTAGATGAATATATAAGCGCATATGGAAAATGTAGGGGGCAATCTCATGCATGCCAATCCATCCAAATATGGTCAAAATAAAGATCCATGTGTGTGTGTGTTTTCTTGTTCTTATTTTTATTGACTAAAGAGCTTGTATTTGAGGGTGATTTTGGTCTACTTTCATGGACTTTTGCTTCTATCTTGTATCATTTGTTCTCAAGACTAGTAGTGATTTCCATTCTTACAAGTTCCAACAAACCAACACTTTTATTTCTGGTTTTATTTCTTTATATTTATTCCCCTCTTCGTATTTGAATACTTATATATAATACCTTCTCTCTTGAGAAACGTTTAAATACTAGCAGCATGTTCATTTTTATGAAACGTATTTTTCATCTAATCTTTCTTACTATATAGTATATATGTATATTTATCTCTTCTTTGGTTCTTTTTAATTCTTCTTTCATACTCCCTCCACAACATAACAATATTTTCATTTCAAAAGTACGTAGATTAATAATAGTGAAAGAGAATATAAATTATTGAGACTATGATGGAAAGATAGGGGAATAGTGTGATGGAATGAAAGATAAATAAAAAAAAGAAGTTGTAAACATGTGTATTATTTTCAAAATTATTGAGAGTATGATGAGAATATTTAGAAATGACAGTTTTTTTGTTACAGACGAAAAAGAAAAGTGGAAAGTTTTTTTTGTTACCTAGGGGAGTACTTTTCAGTTTTTACGGTTTACTTCTTTGTGAAAACGAATGTTAATAAAAATTTAAGTGAGATAAAGATTAGGATTGAGGTTGAGAAAATTATCATTATCGTGACCATCTTTGCTTTGAAGATATTATCATCATCATCCAAACGCACCATCGTTATCATCATAATATTGCAATAGCTAAACATACTTTTCAATCATTGTATACCAGCTACACGAGTGTATCCAATAAATAAAAAGCCTCCGTCCGGCTTATTACGAGTATGTTTGTCACAATTAGCTGAAAAGATTTTATAAGCTTTTTAATAATTTTTAGCTTTTCGTGACCGAAAAGATCTTAAAAATGATTATTTGGTAAGAAACCGACGGTTTGATTTAGTTCGATTTGGTATACAAGTTGTTAGGACTAATTAATACTAAGAGCCCGTTTGGTAACATTAAAAGTGGCTGAATTGGCTGATTCTGCTGAAATTTATGAAATTCTGGCTGAAGTGGCTATATTGGCTAATTCATGAAAAAATTATATTTAAAATATTTGTTATTAATAAATTAAATAAAAATTATATGAAAATAGCTAAAATGATCCTCTACAGTAACGTCAGCCAATACAGCCAGAAACGTAACTCTAACCTTACTTTTTCTGCTTATTACAAAATTCAGCGCGCGAAATCTAAAGTTACGTGTTTGGTGAAAAAGATGGTTGATAAGCCTGATAAGCCGAAAAAGGGGGTCACCAAACGGGCTCTAAAAGTCACGGTTTTTTTTTTCAGATGCTAGAGGTCAAAAAAAGGTTCTTTTAATTTTTGAAAACCTCTTAAAAATTGTCATGTCAAACATATAACTAGAAACTTTTAGAGACTTTTTGAACAGTACAAAAGCCATAAGGTAGAAGCTTATGCCCGACAAACATAGCTGATGGAGTATATGGACTCCGACCCCCCGATCTGCCGACTACTGGGACTGGACATCGGCCCACACACATGCTTAGCGGATTCTTATTATTTTACATTATTATTCAGATGTTCTAGATTAGCTCTTTATACTATCAGTCCATTTATGTAACCGGGTCTGTCAGGCCCATATTAGAGGCCCAGACCCCGATTTTCCCTATATATACTCCTTATAGGAGGATTGTAAAGATGACACACAACTCATAGAACTCATTACTCATACACAATACACTTTCATTTCTTTCTCCTACGTTCTTGTTCAATCTCTCCTAGTTTAGCCAATATGGGTATCAATTATCCAACAATGGTGCTCTCGTTGAGAGGTTTGAACACAATCAAGTGAGAAAACCTCCCAAAAAACCAAAAATTCATTTGAATCACAAGAAATAAAAAAAAACACACAAGCTGGAATTTCAACAAAGAAAGCTAGAAACTAAGATATGGAGTTGGCAAGCCTTCGTATGTTATCTCCATCTCGATTGCCATTGTGTACCAGAGAGCACCACCGCCTCGAGATCTGAGCCGCTGAGCGGGAGAATCACCATCGTTGGATGCTATAAGCTTGGGTCCGCCGGCTCTGTCTCAACGCCTCCCACCTCGCTCCGCCTCTGTATTCCCGTCGATTGTTGAAGCTCAACCTCAGGTACCGCCATTAATGGTTGCTTCAACGCCCTTGGAGGAACAAGGTGTACTTCCGGCCAGAACACACGATCTGAATACGCAATGCCACGAATCTCGTCGTCCTGTTTCTAGTATAAAGTCGCCGGAAATAGAGCGGCTCGTGGCTCGTCGTTGGCTCCACCAGCCTCCGCCTGAATCGCCCAACTGCTGCTCGTCGTCAACGGACAACCACCCACTGGTCCTCCAACTGGTCAGTCACCGTTTGAGCCCTCACACTCTGCTGACGTGACCCAGGAAACCTGCACTTGGGATCTCCTTGATTTCCGCTATTAATGGCGGCTCAAAGCTCAGGGAAAGTATATTGCGAGGTTCAGCCAATCTAATGTCGGAGACTAGCCTCGGCGGCCCTGCTGCAACCACCATCTCCACCGGAGTAAGCGACGGCACGTGTGATCGGCCTTTGGGGTGGTAGAATGATTCTTCATATGCCCTGTCTCAAGGATACTCCGTATTTGGCTCCCATGGTTGTGAGAAGACCACGTTTGCTGAAAAGAAACGAAGGGACAGGCCAAAGCCGAATGACAGGAGGAAGCTACCGGTCTCCCAGAAGTGAGGGCTGCCTGTAACAATTGGATAGGTGTCTGGCTTGACCTGGCCAAAATAGTTGCTACCACTTTCCCACTACGAGTGAAGTACAATGGGCCACAATAGTCAATGGGCTTCTGAAAGTTAAAAAGGGCCCAAGGGGATTGTTGGGTGCTATTCATTCCCGTCAGCCCACATTTTTTAATCCGCTTAAAAAAAAGATAAGTACTCTTTAATTTTCATATTATTTATATTTATTTAAATCGTCTTTTTTTGTCGGGTTAATGTCACACTATCACGCAATTATGATCAAATCCCTAGTAGACTGTGGCTTGAGACCCATCATTAGGATTTAAAGCCCTGACCCAGAGTAGGCACAAAGCCCTGACCAAGTCAGGCACAAAGCCCTGACCAAGTCGGGCACGAAGACCGGTCTTAGTCATTCCAAGAGTGGCGACCATTGCGAACGAATGGCTCGCATGCCCACTCTACTAAGTATTTTATCATTACGTCAACAATTCACATTTCCACTTTTTTCAAGTGACGAACTCCCGATCGGAAACATAAACCCCAAGAAAAAAATTTATATGTATGTTAAATGTGTAGGTACGAAGATGACTCTACTCATTTTCACCTCATCTCCACTCGCTTCAAGGAGTGGGGGACTAGGGGACTGAAGGGTCAGAATTTCTAGATGAGCAGAAAATATCACGCATGAGCAGGAACGAAAGCTGAGTCAGATGAAGAGGAGCTGAGCTAGACAAAATTGATTATGCCAAAGGAAACTTACCTTCCTTGTTTCATGTTGGGGGCGCTAGGTGTACTCTTTTTCCTTTTATTAGGATTTTTTCCCACTGGATTTTTTCCTAGTAAAGGTTTTTAACGAGGCACCTGTAACACTTGAGATTTAATTTAAACGGATTAATAGTACTACTCATACCAACAAGATGCATCTCCTTTTAAGGGAGCTCATCACCCAAGAACTTCAAAGTTAAGCGTGCTTGCACGGGAGTAGTCTTGGGATGGGTGACCCCCTGGGAAGTTTCTCAGGGCGCGCACGAGTGAGGACAAAGTGCGCGGAAAAGGCTAGTGGCGGTTTGCGGTTTGTGAGGACAGTACTGGATGTCAGAAGTAACTACCTCGGGGCCTACGGGGTCGGGTGTTACAAATGATATCAGAGCAACCCTGCGACAGTGTGCTCATCCGTTGGATATCAGGCGGACACTTAGCAGGGGAAAAGATTCCGGGATATGATTGAGATTGGTTTATGGGCGCAACGAGGACGTTGCATTCCTAAGTGGGGGTGATTGTAACACTTGAGATTTAATTTAAACGATTTAATAGTACTACTCATACCAACAAGATGCATCTTCTTTTAAGGGAGCTCATCACCCAAGAACTCCAAAGTTAAGCGTGCTTGCACGGGAGTAGTCTTGGGATGGGTGACCCCCTCGGAAGTTTCTCAGGGCGCGTACGAGTGGGGACAAAGTCCGCGGAAAAGGCTAGTGACGGTTTGCGGTTTGTGAGGACAATACTAGAGGTCAGAAGTAACTACCTCGGGGCCTACGGGGCCGGGGTGTTACAGCACCCCCCATCATGGAAAAGGGTGGTGGTCCCCGGCAGGAGAGGAAGAAGTCAAAGACAGAAGAACGTTGCAGATACAGTTTGGACTACTCCCTTTCGCCTCGAGTACTCTCGACTCAGGGAGTGGGGGACTCCTGATGGAGTATATGAACTCCGACCCCCCGGTCTGCCGACTACTGGGCCTGGACAGCGGCCCACACACATGCTTAGCGGATTCTTATTATTGTACATAATTATTCAGATGTTCTAGATTAGCTCTTTATACTATCAGTCCATTTATGTAACCAGGTCTGTCAGGCCCATATTAGAGGCCCAGACCCGGATTTTCCCTATATATACTCCTTATAGGAGGGTTGTAAAGATGACACACAACTCATAGAACTCATTACTCATACACAATACACTCTCATTTCTTTCTCCTACGTTCTTGTTCAATCTCTCCTAGTTTAGCCAATATGGGTATCAATTATCCAACAATAGCCTATATATGCCGAATTAGACTAGTACAAAGAATATTTTGGATTTTTACATGAATTTCTTACTTTAAAATTAAGGCATTTTTAAAATTTAGGATGAGTAAGGACCTAGGTTAACCCCATAGATCCGCCCATCGGCCCATGACCATCTCAAGTCTCAACACGTTAAAGTCGCAAGAATATATAAACATTTTTACATTTGATTTTAATCGATTATAGTATATGTTTTCAGATAAATATCAACATTTTTTATTATTTTTGGAATTGTCACAATGATGTCATCTGACTACAAGTACCAAACAATATATAAATATTTTTTTATAAATTACAATAGGGAAAAATTCCAATAAAAATAATGTAAAATTCAAAACAGGACTATCACAGGACTGCAATTTTTCTATACATTATATATGATGGAGTATATGGTCAAGGAATCCTCGGCCCACATACTCCCACTACTACAAACAGGCCCAACAGGCCCATGTGGCCCAAACATAGCACCCAAAACCCCGAACAACCCATACTACACAGGGTATTGCCTCCGGTCCTATGCCCGAAGGCTTCATACTCTGGAAAACGATATGTTTGGTCATGAAGTACGACTGGGAAGCAGTGCCAAAATCATCAGCCTTCGGCACATACAGCCATCGGCACATACAACCCTCGGTACATACAACCGAAGGCACTACCCCGAATGTCCTCAACAAGATCTCCTCTCTGCATGCTCTGAATCACCGCATTAAATGCGGTGTCACGTCCAACCACCGCATTAAATGCGGTGCCACATGCTGTGCCGGCGCCACCCCGGCTGAGTTGACCCTCCACCATTGATTAGTTTACAAGTGTACCCGCATTAGACGCATATAGCATTTATGGCTGCTATAACTAGCACCACTTTTTCCATTGTTAGAAAAAACGAGTTCATTTATTACATAACTATTTTCTCTCTTATTTGTTCTGACCTCTCTCTAGATATCCCCAGCGCTATCCCAGTATAGACTATCCATCAATATATAAATAACCTACTTTCATCTTGAAATTTTATTGACATATTTTAATATTATCAGAATTTTATATGACAATATATTGTCATTGACAATATTTTTCAAACATGCCAATAATTAATCATACTTAGAAATTAAAAGACAAATTAAACTCATGTGGTCATATTTTAAAAATCAACATTTACTCAACTTGTTATAAGCAATTTCTTCTGTTCTCAATCTTTATATTTTTGGATTTTCATTTTGTATTCTACAGTGTTTATTATTATTTGTATTTCATTTCAACAACATTTATTCTGAAATATATGAAAATTCCTTATTTTTAGAGTTATATGAGCTATAAAAGTTGATGTCATATGACCATACTTTTCAATTATTCCCTCTATGACATATGGATATATTCTTTTTGTCCTGTTATACGTAGTAATACCTCCGTAACGTTTATATCTTCTCGATTAAAAGTAGATGAAATTAAGAATAATGAAAAGAGATATAAATTATTGATGGTATGATGGGAATATAACAAAATGGTGTGCTGGAATGAATGATAAATTCCAAAAAAATAGTTGTAATAATGTATTATTTTCAAAAATATTGAGCATATGATGGAAAGATTCAGAAATAGGAAGATATGAATGTTACGGTCAAAAAGGAAATTGAAAAGATATGAATAGTATAGAGGGAACAATGTTCTAAAATGTGTTAGCTGCTAGTCGGGCGCCAGCCCAACCCCTAACGCCTAGGCAGCTAGGCGGACGTCTACGCGGGGACTAGTCGGATATAGATAAATGGTATTTTTATCAGTATTTTTGCATAAATATGATAAGTAATATGAAGTACATAGTAATACGATAATATCAAGTTCATCATCATCATCATCATCATCATCATTACCTCAATGCTACAAAGGCTCCCACTTACGATCTACTATCGTGTTTGTGTGTGTATGAAAAATATATAAACACAAGTTGACATGCATGAATGATAGAATTGTCAAATGAAATAATATATGATAACTAATCACTTTCCTGTATTATGTTATAAATATTAAATAATAATAAAATTTAAGTATATATACAAACATACAGTATATAGTTATTAGTTTTTATCTTAATTTACAAGTATCTTTCTTCATATTCATGATTAAAGTTAAAGGTACATATATCTCTTAAAAAATTGTTCGGCGAATCTAGACACCCTAGGCGACGATCAGGCACTCTGGACGGGCAACTGGGCGCCCTAGATGACTGACTAATTCACCTAGACATCAAAACCAATTAGTCGAAGCACCTAGACAAAAATCGGGGCGCCCGACCACCGCCTAGTGCCTAGACGAGGACTAGTCGGACGTCTAGAGCGATTTTTAGAAAAGTGACATGGAGTATATCTTTATTCATCCATTTCACTAAGTTGATTTCAAACGTATATGATAATATTATAATTATTGTAATTATTCTTACTATATTTATTTGTTTGTTTTTTTATTAATTTTCTTAACAATCACATATCTCCATCATAATAATAACTTTTACACTAATATAGTAATATGTTTTGTTTTTGTTCACATACATACGTGCTTCGTCGTCAATGCACATAAATTTTATGCATGTGAAAACATGTTTTATATCTGTATATTTTGTGCTCGTGCAAATTAGTCTATATAAAGTACGTACAACCTGCATTCTTTAATGATTGTGTATTGGTAGTGACTTACGTGTTTATTTTTGGATTGAAATTTGGTGTTCTAGTCTGTTCTGATCTGATCTGGTGTGGTCTAATCTATTTAAGTCTACTTCGATCTGGTCTGATCGGAATTGGTCTGGTCGGGTCTGGTAAATGTCTGATCTTTGTGTATCTTATAACTGTGTAAATTTGCTGATCAAGTTTGTTCTGATCTGTTTATGTCTGGTATGATCTAGTCCGATTTGTTTATATCTGATATGGCCTGATCTGAGATTGAAATCAATCCAAAAGAAAACATCGTTAATCATCATCAATATCACAAATTAAAATTAAAATCATTAAAGAAATTACCCAAAATTACGTAAACATCAATTACAATTAACACAGTTGTACATGCACTTGTGCCTCTAGAATTATTAATATTAAGTACTCCCTCCGTCCCGCTAAGATTATCTCATTTTACCTTTTCGGGAAGTCTCACTAAGATTGTCCCATACCAAATTTGTTAAAGATTGTGTGACTCTAAACCATTCTTACTTTATCAATTTAATATCAACCACACAAACCCACTTTTCTTAATAATCATGCAACTTTCTCTCGTCACAATCTTAGTGGGACGGAGGTAGTAACTATTAATTAACATTTGAAAGAGTAAGCCATCACCCCTCCATCCCACATAAAAGTTCTATCACAATTTATGATATTTATAAATTTAACTGATTCTTGTTAATAATAAGATGCTGCATAATATTTAATAAATAAAATTTACATATTCAAAAATTATATTAAAAGTGGCCAATAAATAACTCAACCTAGATAAAAGTTAGATATGCAATGTAAAATATTAAGAACGATTTACCTATTACAAATCATTTAGAAGACTTGTATAGACGTAAGCGATTACGTAAATGGACCAAAACTTTGATTCATTCCGCATCTTATCTCTCGTGAAAGTGTGAAACGTTAACCACAAAATACACTTTCATCAATAAACAAATTCTCCATCAAATATTCACTTAGCAAAGTGTTTTAATTAAAATATTTCTTTTATTGTTATTATTGTTAGGATGTTTTTACTTGGACTGTAATTCGTCCCAGACCAGACCAGACCAGATCAGACCAAACCAAACCAGACCAGACCAGACCAGACTTGGATAGTTATAAAAATACAAAGAAACCAGACCAGACCAGATCAGACCAGACCAGACCAGACTAGATCAACAAATTACAGTCCAAGTAAAAACATCCTTATACATCAAGTTTGGAGTTTAATTTAATTTAGGTGTTATTACTTCAGTCTTATTTAAAAAAAATAATTGAAAGATGTAAACAATCATGAGATTTTAATCGTAACGAATCTATTTAAGAAATATTTTGAATCGAAAAGCCTCTAATAGTTGAAACTTTATATTTTTTTAACTTTATATATGCAATATAACTAGGCATCATATGAAATATCATAATAAGTTATAAGTTTTGATATACTTTTTAATGAAATTAAATTTAGAGTATAAATAAAAAAATTATAACACTTTAAATAAAATTGTGATTTGTATTTTGCATGAGCCCCACTTCTTTTTCTTTCATGTGATGGTCCGTAGGCGACTCTCATTATATTCTTCCTCCCTCTTTAGTGAATTGATCTATTAATCCACTTTGACAATACTTGTTACACCTTTGTCCCGTTAAAATTGTTCAATCTTTTCTTTTTGATATGTCCCACAAAGATCATCTCATAACAATTTTGGTAAAATTTATTTGGTTTCAAATAATTAATTATTCTTACATTATCCTTACTTTATTACAATATCAACCAAATAAATTCATTTTTTTATAATTGCAACACCTCATCATGTCTTAATGTTAGTGGGACTGATGTAGTATGATTTATTCTTTATTCACCTCATTTATTGGATGATATTACTCTGTCTCTTACAATCTTATCAATTTTTATGTTTTGATTGTACTGAAAACATATCCTTTCTCAATTAAGCAATTAATGTGTGATTCTTATTATTTCTCTACTCAATAGGTTCCAACGACACCATTTCTACTACTCCTTCCATCCCATTTTACTTGTCTTAGTTTGGTTTTTGGATTGTTCTAGAATAACTGTCACATTTCCATTTTGGAAATATATATGGTCCATATCATTTCACTTTATTATAATCAAATATTAACTACAATTTTTACATTTTAAACGAATTTATTAACAATGTGCCTAACCAAAACCTGACACATAAAAAGAGATGGGAATAGTATACTATTATTCTAGGTGTCCATCAATTTTGTGAAATTATAAAAGCCAATTTGAGTACAAAAGCATCATCAATGTTACAATATGCAAAGCGTATACGTGACATGAGAGAGATAAACACATAAACATTAATAAGTAAAATATCTCTCTTCCTATTTCAACACCCTTTATGTTTTTGGTAAAATTTTGTTGACAATGTCAAGTATGTCTACATGTAGACATTTTAGTTGACATTGTTGAGAAAAAGTTACCATAAACACATAAGATCGTGAAAAGAAAAGAAGAAACGACGTACACCTTTTTTGGGGGTGTTTGGTAAACGGCGTTTTAGCCGAAAAATGGATGTTTGACTACTCTCAGCGTTTTCAATAAGTGAAATAGCTGTTTGGTAAATAGTGATTCGGCAATAGCGCTTTTGGATGAAAACAGTGAAATGAAAACGCTGCTAATAGGAGAGTTTTGGGTTGGCGTTTTAAAAAGTGTCGTTTTTTACTAATTTTATGGCCAAACAGCTACATTACCAAACATCTTCTAACAACCCGCCAATTTATTTCTCTGCTCAAACTCGCCGACTGAATCCGCTATTGACAACCCGCTGACATAATCCATTAACCGTTAACCGCTGAATGCCAAACATGCTCTTTATCTTTCTTATGCTACATATACACCGTGCATATTGTAGCATTGATGATGCTCTAATACAACTCATAAATGACAGTAAAAGTCCTATTTCCAAGCTCACATTTTTAAATTTCCCAAACCGATCGATTCGGGGCTAGAATCGAACTATGTCCATGTCGGATTTGGATCCTCTGCCGCACCGCAGAGGTGCCTTGCGCAATCCATGGGAAGGAGAGCTCTGAGCTGCAAAATTAGATTATGTGATTGTAATAGCCACGCATCCTACTTCAGATGCTAGTTGTAATTTGGAATTGAAAATCCAAACAATCAGCTATGTTCTTTAAAATTACATGGTCCAAGGCCTTGTGTGGTTTTGAAAAATGTGTATGAACCAAAATGGTTTATTTTATATAGAAATTTGGTATTTAGAAACTATGGGGACGCCTTCCATTCTAAAATGGTGCAAGAATCGTGTAGTAGGGTACATTTTTATTAAATACTCTCTCCACTTCCCATATAAGTTCCTAATTTCACTTTAAGGTTATTAAAAATAAGTCTTCGTAGTATTGATTTCCCTGTGATATGCTTATAAAAAATACATGTATAGGTATATGAGGTAAATATAGAGTGTAGGTATAAATAGGGTAAGTGTATACTTGTCATTTCATTATTAAAAGTTACCAAAAAAGAAATATGAATTTTATTGTGGGATTCAAAAAAGGAAAAGCGATAATTAATTGAAAATGAGAGGGAATGTAATTTTTATTATCAATGAACGATATTTAGACATATCGATTTAAGAAGAGGAATTCAATGTAGACTAATTAAGGGTGGGAAAAACCGAACCGAAACCTGAGAATCGGCCCTGGCTCGGTCCAGAATTTTTTACTGGCCCATTTTGTCTTTTTAGGCGGTCGAAATAAAAAATGCCCATACTGAGCCTGAGAACTCGGGTTCACTAATGGCCCCTAAAACCTATAATTTGATCCGGGCTGGTAAAAACTGAAATAATTAACCTTATTAAAAAATCAATGTAATATACTACAAATATTATTTAGAAATATTTTGTAATATATTATTAAAATAAGAATAGTTAACAAAAATATGACTGAGTAACTTTTAGTGATTACGATCATGTTCAATTATATGTAAAAAGATATTCATAGTCAATTTAATCACTACTATCCCTAAGTTTTATTTAGTACCTAGTAATATTTTTGAAAAACGCCTTCATTATTTATTTATATGTATCTTTAGTGCAATATTAAGATAAGTTAAAATTGTTGCTGATTTTGGGTCTAAAAATTGTATTGTTATATTTTTTATTTATATTTTTGATTAATTTTATTTGACAATAAGTTTTAAAATATAAAATGGACAAGATGAGGATTCCTCGTTCGGGCTTTAACCGGTCATATCCGAATCCGCATTGAATCCGGGCTACTAGAAACTCGACTGAGATTATATTCAATGACTCCTTTTCCGGCCCACAACTTTCATAATCGAGATAATCTAAGTAATTTTCGGATTTAACAAAAACTCGACCCAAGATCAAAATCAAAAGTTACAAGTGTCACGAAATTGACTCTTAGTTCACAACTTCAAATATAATTATACAATTCAGTACAGAAAATCAAAATTTATATTTTTCATCAACAAATTGAATGATTGATGAAACGAAAATAAGAGTCACCAAATGAGCCCTTACTTGAGAGTAAGGATGTTTTTACTTGGACTGTAATTCCTCGTAGACTAGACCAGACTAGACCAGACCAGATCAGACCAGACCAGACCAGATTTGGATAGTTATAAAAATATAAAGAAACCAAACCAGACCAGACCAGACCACCAAATTACGGTCTAAGTAAAAACATCCTAATATACTAAGCTCCTTAGTAGTCTTTACTCCTTATTGCGCTCCATATCTCACGTTCACGACAAAATAGGAAATAATGAAAAGAAGGAACGGAGCTTTTGGAACGAAATAGAAGATCAGGTAGCTGAATGTAATATGTGTTGGACTAGAATTCTATTTTCAAAAAGATTTGGGGTGTGTAACGTAATTTACGGATCTATTAATAAAAAGATTTCCAAATAAAAAATTGAACAGCTGGAGAATTTGGAGTACAAGGGACATCCTGCCTGTCAAAAACCTCTTGCCCCATTTTTTAACATATTCGTACAAATCCGCTGCGGCCGTCTATGGATATTCCGCCCCTCCCCACCGTGACGGCGGCAGTGTCCACAATGATAGCGGCGGCGGGTCAACAGGTACAGCTCCCCCCTCCTCCTCCGCCACCAACAACGCACGTCAACTACGCTGACTCCGTAGACTCCTCCCCTCGGTCCCGCAACACAGACTCCTGGGACGAACCGCCACCGTACGCCGCCGCTTCAGGCGCCGGAAAGCTGCGGCTGATGTGTAGCTACGGCGGACACATAGTTCCCCGGCCCCACGACAAGTCCCTCTGTTACGTTGGTGGCGACACGCGGATCGTTGTCGCCGATCGGCAATCCTCGCTTTCCGACTTATCAATCCGCCTCTCGAAAACGCTCCTTGGCGGACGCTCCTTCTCCCTCAAGTATCAGCTCCCCAACGAAGAGCTCGATTCCTTAATCTCCGTCACAACAGACGAGGACCTAGAGAACATGATCGATGAGTACGACCGCATCAACTCCAATTCTAGTGGTACCAGGACTTCTCGCCTCCGATTGTTCCTTTTTCCATCCAAGTCCGACACGATTTCCTCAATCGGGTCGCTTATCGAGAGCTCGACGAAGTCAGAGGACTGGTTTTTCAGCGCGCTCAATGGTGCGACTTCGACTTCCACAAAGGTCTTGTCTGAGTCTTCATCAGTGAATTGCCTCCTGGGACTCGACGATGATGTTGCTAATGGAAATTCAACTGGAAAAGATGCGGAGGCTCTGCCGGATGGTTCGATTGGCAGCAAAAACGGCGGAGTAAACCAAGCTAAAGCGAATTTCCCAGACGTTCAATCTGTTCCGGATTCTCCTATGTTAGGAATGACATCCTCTTTTGATTCGACGTCCTCCGCTACTCCTTTGGGGAATTTGCCTCCTATTAGGGTCCGAGTTGAGGATAATCAAAGGGGCGGAATCGAGGAGCATTTTTCACAGATGACGATTGGAGCAGCGACCGGAGGGCATAAACAGCAGGAGGAGAGAGGCTTTGCGGCATTGACATCACCTCCTGCACCTCCTCCGGTTGTGGTGGAGTATCCAAGTCGAGTTTTCTCTGATGATGAGAGATCTGAGCATGGTCTCACTGCTGTTGGCTACCCAAAGCCACCACAGTCACAACCACTGCAGCAGCTTCCTCCCCAATCGCAGCCTAAACCTACTGATTTGCCTTCCCCTGGTTCAGTTTCAAGGTACACGAAACACCTTATACTTTTAATTGCTGGTCTTGTTCCTCGTCTATGATCATCTTTCTCTTAAATTTCATGAACGAATCAGATTTTTGCTTTCCCTCATGTTTCATGTTTCAATTCATCACCTGTTATGATATTTTCATTGCAACGGAAATAAGCTATGTTGATAGATGGATTTGATTAACTAATCTTATAGCTATAAATTAATTAGCGCTATAAGTTTCATGAGATGGACCCCAACCAGTTGGGATTATAGCGATGATGATATATTTTATTTGGCACAGCGAGGGTAGTGTAGCAAACCCATTGGCCCGACCAAAGAATTACATATATCAAGACCCTATTGTGCAAATTCAGCCTGGGGTTAGAGCTTCTGCCAGTCCAGTTGATCCAATGATCAATGATCCAAACAGTAGGGCTCAGATTCAACAACAGCAACTTCAGGATTCTGGATATGTGTTTCCAAGCCATTTTGATCACCACCCTCAAATGCATCAGCACCAACAGTATGTTCATGCAGGGCAGTTTGTCCACCATATCCCAACTGGAGCAATGCCCATGACATCTTATTACCCTCTATACCCTTCTCAACAGCAACACCATCCTGCTATGGACCATCCATACCCAGTTTACATTGTCCAGGCTAGGCCGACACAAGCATACAATTTCCCAGTCCAACAAACCAGTGACCCTTCTTCTGCCCCTTCTTCTCTTCCCCAAACACCTCCTTCAACCACAGTGGCCCCCACTACTGTAGGTGCTCCGCAATTGGTTCAGCATGCCCCTGGCCAGCGTCAGTATGCCGGTGGATACTCTCAGGTTCATCATATCCCGTCTCAGTCAATTGCCGCACCTACTTCAGCTTCTACTGCAAACTATGCTTATGCATATTCTGATCCTACACTCCCACCACAGATATACTATACTCAGCCACCTTTTGCACCCCAGTTGTCCGCGGGTCAATTCCAAACAATGAAATCTGCCCCGGTTATACCTCCGGAAACTTCTTCTCAGCTTCCCACAGAAAACATCAACCAGCATACTTGAATAGAGGTGCGAGAGGTGGTTTGTGGATTGAAGAAACAGTTTTGCATCAGTTGGGTTTGGTTTTGGAATTTATTGTGTTACATGTTTGTTTCACTGTTGATTATTTGAATGTGATGTGTATTTTGTCGAAGATAATAATATTAACTTTGGGGTATTCTTTCTTTTTCTGTATGTAATGCTGTTATTATTACCGTGGAACTGTGAAATTAATAGTTGTCTAAAATTTATATATGTGAAATTAGAAATCCTGATACTTATACAGTTCTTTGTTTCAGCTGTGGTATACTTATGATTTAATGCGTTTTAATCAAAGGTGTTATCCAGATGATTAAGCTGTCCTGGCAAATTGATCACCTTGTTAATATGAGTTTTTTTGCATTAATTTATAGTTTAACTGATTTCAGACAATTAATTAACAGTTCAAGTTTCATCACTTTCATGCGACAAAATTTAACACAGTTTGAGTTAAGGTAGTAATATTATTGACTACCCGCAAAACATGATGGTGTAAGGTTCTGGAGGGGAAGGCCGGTAGGCTTTGGGGGCCTTAGGATCTTTTTACTTAGACTAAAATTTTCTGGTCTGGTCTGGTCTGGACTCTGTGTATTTTATAACTATCCAAATCTGGTCTGTTCTGATTTGGTCTGATCTGTCTAGTCTGGGATTGAAAACAGTCCAATTATAAACATCCTTAGTCCTGTCTTAATGGGTAGAGCGTTTATAAAAATTAATGAAAGGAGATTGAAATGCTATGAAATCCCATATTGTGTTATTATTTCAATTTTTAGAAAAACTGAAGCATATATCAAGATATAGGCTAAGCCATCCAAAGTTCTCCTGTCCAAATCCTTCCATCCGATCTGTTGGTAATTCATTAAGTTCCTTTTGACCTTATTTTTCTTTTTGTACGTGTGCTGATTTCGTTTCTCAGATCTTGCTTTTAACAAACATTTACTGTGAGCTGGAAAAAATGCGGTCTTGTGAGTAGACATGTACAAACATTCTGTTTATGTTATCCATCTCATATGTTCTGTGGCTAGAGGTGGACCCGGCCCGGTTCTTATCCGGTTCTCGGCAGTTCTGGTAGGTGTAGGGAGGAACCAGAACTTAAACTAGGGAAACCGGCCATGTTCCAATTTTAGCCTATTTTTAAAATGAAATAAAAACAAAACCGGAACCGGACCAGTCAGTTCCTTACCCGGCTTGGTTCTTTACCAGCCTGGTTCCTGCCTGTTTTCAGCTCCAACCCTAGTTGTGGCAACTGGTAATGGCCAAGACATCTGTGTGTGAATTGAACTTCTGTTAATATGCTTTCTGCGCAAGTAGTAGCCTTTAACAGCATTGCATTGGTTAACAATCCACTAAAAATTTTTGAATAGTGATTTTAATTACGTAATACAAGCAGACAGGTCTTATCACAATACCTTTCTTGTTTAGGTGCTTTAAGCCTGCCATTGTTGACGCCCCTAGCATTTTCTGCTACATACAGTGAACTTATTAAATGTATTTATTTAAGATATTGTGTTTTTAAGTATAACCTATTTTGCACGGAAGCAACCATTTAAACACCTTGTAGAGTTTCCAAAACATAAACATATTCTTTTGTGATTTTCCACCTTAATGAGATAGATAAAGGACTATTCTCTTCGTCACATTGGACTTTGTCTACTTTTCCTTTTTGATTGTTCAAAAAAAACCTTGTCATTTTTTTATTACATAAATTAATTTGTCATTTTGTTAATTCTCTCTCGTTTGCACAAATTTCAACTAAACGACAAAGTTCACTGGGATGTTTTTACTTTTTTTCAAAAACTCTCATGGAGTAATGATGTGTCCATGAAGTGTGACAGTGTGTGTAACTGGTGACAGGGACAAAACAATGGCATTTCATAAATGACCAGGTGATCTGCCTGCTTTTGGTGGCATAATCCATTAGCCCTAAGTTGGATTACTAATTTTGATGCAACAGTTTTTGTCATATTGGCAACTTTAAGGGATGCTTATGATTAAGGATTGAATGTCATGTGTGAATGGTACGACGTTTATGTTGTCATTCTTAAATGAAATAGTCAAATAGGTCGAAGCTGCCAGCGGTTTCTGATGATTCTTATAAAGTTGGATAACGCGTGAAATACTTTGCTTTGCTTTGCTTGAAGCGTTAACCGATGAAAACTGTGTTTGTGATCATCTGGATTGGGCCATACTCGACCAACACTCATGTACTTCAGCTATATTGGGCTGAGATCGTACAAATAAACAATTTAGCTTTCTGGGACATATCCCATATTTCTTTTGAACCAAAAAAGCAATTACTTTTCCTTTTTCCCGAAGATATAATTGAACTTTTAATCAATTAGTTTAATTTTTTTCGCACTGTAATTTATATCCAAACTCTATCGAAAAAGTCGCTAGAAAATTTCGTTAGAATTTTTGTCGACTTTCACAATGACATGTTTCACGATAATAGTGACATATATGACGCCTATAATGACATATGTTAGTGACATACAAATGTGACACTGATATCTAGTTTTACCAAAGTTATTATCTTTTTAGTCACTTTTTTGTTCACATGTAAATGTGGTCACTTGTTTAGAAATTAACTTCAATTTAATCACAAACAATGAAATACCCAAAAAATAGTTTTCAACCCTGAGGTAGGCTTGTTCGCGTCTTTCGTCGATGAGGTGCATGTCAATTTTCATGTTTTCATCGTTTGCTTCGGGGTCATATTGTTCGACCTTTCGACTGGGCAGTGTAACTTCTGTAGGTGCCTTTGCTTCGAAGCCGTAGCATAGGCCGAACAGTGTTTCACCAATTGCTCTCCTTGGCGTGGTGCGATAAGACCATAGAATGTTGTGAAGCTCATCTACCCAGCTGCCTCCTTTTTCCTCAAGTTTCTTCTTCAATCTCTTCAAGATGGTTCTGTTGGCGTTCTCAACTTGTCCATTACCTTGAGGGTAGGCGACGGAGGAGAAACGAGGCTTGATACCCCATGCTTGGAGGAGGTCTTGGAATGGTGTGACCTCGAACTGAGTGCCATTATCTGATATGATCTCATGGGGAACGCCGAAATGGGTGAGGAAGTTTTTGAGGACAAACTTCTGACACCGTGCTTCAGTGATGTTAGCCAGTGGCTCCGCTTCAATCCAAATGGTGAAGTAATCAATGGCAACGATGATGTACCAGTTATTGCCTGCGTCTCTCGAAAGAGGGCCCACCAGGTCAATCCCCCACCTGGAGAATGGGATGACCGTGCTAACTGGGGTATAGTTGATTGCTGGCCGACCGGGGGTTCTTTGGAAGGGTTGGCACGCGGTGCATTTCCTAGCTACCTCGGCACAAACCTGTGCCATCGTCGGCCAGAAGTAGCCTTGGACGTCGAGTCGCCTGGACATGCTGAAAGGGCCTTGGTTTGACGAACAGATGCCACAATGTACCTCCTCAATTGCTACTTTGGCCTCATCTGGGTGTAGGCATAGGAGGAGAGTGCCGTTGTAGGACCTCTTGTACAGCCTCCCATCTTCTATGGTGTAGCTTGAGGCCCAAAGTTTGGCTAATTTGGCTCTCTCCTCGTCCTGAGGTAGTTCCTCATATGTGATGAAAGTTATGATGTCAGTGATCCAGTCCTCCGGCTGCCGCTGGATGCACAAGATGGGATTGGCGTGGATGCTCAACATGCTCAGCCCCTCAATCTTGGCTATCTTGGAGATGTGTTCAGGAGTATCTGAGCTAAGTTTGGAGAGTATGTTGGCTTCGGCATTCTCCACCCTTGGGATCTGGGTGATCTCATGGGTTTCAAATGCCTTGCGCAACTCCACCGCTGCTTCCTTGTATTGCTTCATCCTTCCATCCTTGGCTTCGTATGAGCCCTCAATCTGACCCACCACTAGCTTATAGTCGCATTTGATCTTAATGTGTCACGCTTTAAGGCCGGCGGCGAGTCTAAAGTCGCTGAGGAGGGTTTCTTACTCAGGTTCATTGTTGGATACCCTGAAGTTGAAGCGGATGGCGTAGTACACTCTGAATCCTTTAGGGGATATTAGGACGACGCCTCCTCCACATGCCGTGGCGGTTGATGAACCGTCAGTGTATAGCAGGCCCCGCCATGGGGGCCTTTCACCTAGACAAATGTCTAGGGGCCCCAAATTGTATGGGCCTCCAAATTCTAAAATAAACCTATTAATATTATATATATATATATATATAAATTTAATTTTAAATAAATTTCAATTCCTAAATGTAAATCCATCCTAACGGTAGGTCTATTTCTGTTTGGAAAGAGGCTTGGCTTTCGGGGAAGGGGTCGGGCAGGGTGTGTTCAATCAAACCATAGGGGATTGCAGATATGAATGTGGCATCTTTGTTAAATGAAGATGGGAAGAGCTGGAATATCCAGCGAGTTAACTCAATGTTCAACGAGGAAGAAGCTCTATTAATTTGTAGTATTCCTCTAAGTTTTAATTTGGTTGAGGATGGGTTTCGATGGAGTGAAGATTCCAAAGGTCAGTATACAGTTCGTAGTTGTTATAGGAAGTTGGTAGGTGATGTTCAGCCAAATGGTTGGTTAGGGAGGACTGTAGCGTGGCGGCTTCATATTCCTCCTAAGGTGAAAATCTTTGTCTGTCAGCTTGCAAATGAGTTACTCCCAACAAGGGAGTTTTTGAAAAGAAGGCATATCCAGGTGGTGGGGAGCTGTCCTATCTGCAGGACTGAGGATGAGTCTTTGTTTCATTTATTCTTGAAATGCCAAGCAACTAAATCAATCTGAGAGGAAACTAGTATTTCTTCATTGTTGCAGGTGGACTCCTTTGCTAATTGGCTAAAGCTGATGTTAGATAAGTTAGTTGGTGATGGGATTTGTAAAATTGTTATGCTCCTATGGAGCATTTGGAAGTCTAGAAATGGACTTGTGTAGTGTAATGAATCATTCTCTGCTACAGGTGTGCAGAGGACAATGATGGGGTTACAGGACTAGGCCCAGAGCCTAATCACCCCAGGCCCCGAACTTGGACCAGCAGACCTAGGCCCAGCGACCTAGAGCTCAAGCTGGCCCAACTGATCAAGCCCATCAAGGAGCAGAAGCCCCAAGATGGCCTGTCTTCCAGCCCGGCCAGCAGCATGTCTCCAGCCCGCCCGGCCAACAACCTGCCTCCAGTCCAGCAGGGAGCCTACCGTCCAGCCCAGCGGGGAGCCTGCCTTCCAGCCCGGCTAGGAGCCTGCCTTCCAGTCTGGCTAGGAGCCAGCCTTCCAGCCCGATCAGGAGCCTGCCTTCCAGCCCGACCAGGAGCCTACCTTCTAGCCTAGCCAGGAGCCTACCTCCAGCCCAGTGGGGAGCCCGCCTTCCAGCCTAGCCAGGAGCCTACTTCTAGCCCAGTGGGGAGTCTGCCTTCCGGCATAGCCAGGAGCCTACCTCCAGTCCAGCGGGGAGCCTGCCGTCCAGTCCAGCAGGAGGGAGCTCAAGCGTTCGGCCTGTCAACCAGGCCGACCTGCCAGCCAGGAACAGTAACAACCAGAGTAATTAATGCGTGACTTAATTATGTATTTAATTCCGTATTAATGTTGTAATTAATTAGTCATTAATATCTTTGGCAGTTAGTATTTATAAATTGCCTATAAAAGGCAAGTTCGAATTTCAAATGAGATAAGCTATTCTTGGAAACTAAACTTCACTTAGGACTTTCCTTATTCGTATTATATTCTTGATTCATGCTTGAGTATTCTTGCGTAGCTTTCCTAAAAGTCTACGAGCGTCCTATTTTGGACCAACATTATTTTTTCATTGAGAGTCTCTATTGTCTCTCACATCGCTCGAGTAGGAATCACAAAGGAAGATGGCCGGAATCTCGTCCTGACGTGACCATGTCTCAGTCCACACCGAGGAATCCACATGACCTGGCCGCCAGCGTGCCCCCAATAACCACAGACAAAGCAGGGGGCGGCGCGCCAAGGCGACCTTTGGAACCGGTTTTCGAGCCACGACGACCTGAGGGCGACGCTCAACCACACCTAGGGTGAGCGCTCAGTCCGCAGCCGGTGGGGGGGGGGGGGAGGGAGAGGCCGACGTCATGCTTCACACATGGACCCGATTCGACTCAACGACAGGGTGAAGCCCTACAGGAGGCAACTCGAGTTTTGGGGGCCTTGGCTCAAGGTTTCCAGCAGATGATTTCTGGCGGAAACGTGGATGAGCCTGCCCGTCAACAGACGTCGGCAGAAGTGGAGGTGTCCTTCATGAGGCGTGACGAGCGACACTCAGGATCCAACCAGCACATAAGGGAAGAAGTCACTCAGCAGCTTAGTCGGTCCCATCAGCTTTTCACTTGTTCATGTAGTAGTGTTAGTTTATTTATTTATTTATTTTAAACAAAAATGTGTGGTCATACTCATAAAAGTTCAAGGATCTAAGTAAACTTTGGTCCCGAAGTCAAAAGAGTGTGCAAACACATCAAAAATCAAGAGGAAAAAAAATCCTACACTAAATGAGATCAAGATGTCCGTTATTGCCTACAACCCACATTTTTCAAGCTAGAGACGTAAAGTTCTCTGGAGTGAAGGAAATATCTATCAGTGATGTGCTTGATAGAAGATTTTTGGAGTTGGAACGAACACTGAAAGAAAGCTTACAAACCGCCTTAAGGAACACTCTTCCTACACGAGAGTATGCTATTCAAACTGAGGAGATCAATTACATGAACTTCTATGATGAGTGGGGGAATGATGGAGTTAATAACTACTACAACTCTTCTCATCAAAAAAGGGGGAACCAATACAACAGTTGGAAACCGCATGGGAGTTCTTCAAACTCTCAATCCACCTTGAAGGAGATGATGACGTTTTTTACCACAAGTATTCAAGCTGAAAATGAAAGACATTATAGTAGAATGGAGGCATCCATTGAGAATCTCCATTCTCAATTTACCAAACTTGACATCCGAATTGAAGATCAAAACAAGATTCTTAATCAAAGGATGGACAACCTCGAGCGAGATACCAAAAGCTCTTTCCACACTTTACAAATGCAGATTAACTAACTTGCTCAACAAGTTACTATAGCAGGAAGTGCCATGGTCATCACAACAGAAAGCAAAAGAGGAAAGGAGGATCCCAAAGTTCCAGAGAGTAAGAAGACCCCAGACATGATTGATGTACACGACGCAACTAGAAAGCTATTTGTGGGAGATAAGGATGACATATTTCATGTGTGGAGAGTACAACCCCCTCTAGAAAATTTGTTGAAGGCGGAATCCAATGTTCTCACACCTCCAAATGGTAGAAGAAACCTCTTTTCATTCAAGGAGGATACGCCAATAAGAAAGGAGGACATAATCAGGATACGCCAAAAAAGTACATTTTTGACCCAGGTGATATTCTTCTCAATATTGAAAATAATAGCTCAACATCCTCTCCTCCCCCACAAGATTTTCAAAGAGATGTCCTACTAGCTAAACACCTCCGGGAATTCAGCTGCACAAAAGAGGTATGTTCGTCCGGCCTATGACGTTAAACTAAGCGCTAATTGGGAGGCAACCCAACAAAAAAAAAATAAAAAAAAATCATCATCCCAGCTCAGGTATCATGGATTTCCTACTCTCAAGAACACTTTGTTCCACTATCGAGGATTTCATCTTTCATTACATTCTCCAACCTACATTGAGGACAATGTATCTCAAGTGTGGGGGGTGAATCTCACGGTTAGTTAAACAAATTTTGTGTACAAAATAATTTTTGGGGGGAAGGTAAAAGTTGTGATAATTCTCTTTTAATGGGTATTTGGTTGAGAAAGTTTCTCTTTTATTATTCACGAAAACTATCATCTTTTTTAGATTTATTACATTACTCTTTACTCTTGAAAACCATTCCCAAAATAAACCTTGTGACTAGGAAACACCATCTTCTTCCATTTCCAAAAATGGGTTAAGTACATCTCAAATATTCAAGAACCATTTTGGAAAACAAGCCACCCACATATCTCATCAAATAAATTGGGAGATCAAAATGACTTTCAGTAAATGCTTGTTGAGAACCAATTAAAATGAGTTATTAAAAAAAACTCATGGTCTTTTTCAAGAATTTCAACTGATCCACTTCTATACTGAAAAGTCAAACACACCAAAAAGTCATCCTACACACCCAAAAAGTCTTAGTCACAATCCACTCATCTACTCTCAAGGGTATACGTAGTTTTTCTAAATCTAATGATAGTTTTGTATGTCTAATAGAAATTTAGTTTTGGACCGAGAATGATAAAAGAGTTTACATAATTTTTTACCTCTCTTAAAATTAAAATTACTTTTGTGCATATATTTTTGTTGAAACTAACCAAGGCATCCAAAGGTGATAACATTGCTCGAGGACTAGCAATCCTCAAGTGCGGGGGGATTTGATAGCCGTTATATTTACTTGTGTGTAACATAAGTATTTATAAGTATTTGTTGAAGAGAAGAAGAGAAATTGGGAAAATACCTTCAAAATAAGAGCTAAAGCATAAAACATTGTGATGAACGGCTTTTAGGACCAAAAGGATGACGTTCTGCCCATAATTTGAGTATAACTTATTGTAGAGAACTCGAAATCGCTCGACTCGAATTTCATGTGAATGTTAACTCAATAACGTACAAATGTTATGAAGTCGTCATCGACGGAATATGAAAAGATCAAGACTCAATCAACCAATAAAGTCAGATGTTGCTGGTGGGATTTCAGGATGCATACCTCTCAGTGGTTTATCCATATCATTTGATTGGATGAATAAAATCACGTCATTCAAGTTTGGGTGGATAGAAGACTTCATCATCTACAACTTTTGTGAAGGAATCATCTCCAAATTAATAGCGGAACATCCCCAAAATCCCAGGACAAAACCGGCGCCGGTCTGCTCTTATAACCGGCGCCGATCTGATGATTTCCGCACATTATCTCAAACCAGTAGCTTACCCGGCGCCGGGTAGGCCTGATGGACGGCGCCGGGTACCCCATTTTTCCAGATTTTTCTGCGCACAACAAAGAACCGGCGCCGGGTAGGCCTGAAATCGGCACCGGGTAGGTCGATTCTGCACAAAACACAGCAACGTGCTCCATATTTTTGATGGGAAAACTTCACCTTCTTCATGATTTCATCAAATATTTCTTCCATGCCGAATTGTTGGGCTAGAATAGACCAAAAGATTCCATTTCTTAGCCTATACAAAGCCCTCAATTCATCATACAAAAACATTCCATTTCATAGATTAATTCTTAGCTTTTATATTTTTGCTCTTGGTATTTTCTTCAAGTTCTTGAGGAGGGAAGTTCATCCTCCGAAATCATTGGTGTTTAGGTATTATTTCCTTTTTAATTTCATGTTCCATTACATTTGTTATTGTATTGTGATTAATATGAGCATTAGTAGCTAATTTCTTAGCTAAGGCTAGAGATGAAATTCTATGTCCATTAGGTGTTCGATAAAAGTTCTAAACCAATAAATTGTGATTTATCCTTTATATATTGATTGTTTATGACTATGGTGTACAACATAGAAGTATGTTAAATTTAGTTTATACTTGCAATTAACGTTGAAGTCTAAGCTATGAACATTGAAGGATAAACATATATAGTACCGAGAATAGAAATATATCCGGTCTTATATGATACGGGTGTGATGTCTTTATATTCAACGGGGTTTTCGGTAGATGAATGTAAGCTGTAACGGGACTTACACGTAACGAAAACCGCGCTCTCGCTGCCTTAACCGGAGTTGAGAATATATTAGCGACATCGTATTCATGATTATTGGCAAAGAACTAATATTCAACCCTATTAAAGCATTTAAGTGATTCCTGAAGCCTTAGTTGTTGTTATCAATCACTTTAAACTCAAATTAATTTAAGTTATATCCCTGAAAAATAAAGAGAAGAACCAAGTTGTTGTTTTCACAACAACACACAAATCAAAATCCCTGCACTTTACTCATTTCTTTATTTAAAGTTATCTACTCTCGGACTTGAATTAAACAACGTTTCCCTGTGGATTCGACCCGGTATTTTACCGGAATTTATTACTGTATCGGCACTTGTACACTTGCAAGTTTAGCCTGATCAGATCAATAAAAAGATATGACTGCCACGTTTATTTCAATTAATTTCAATGTCTGCTTGTTTTAATCATTTAAGTCCTATATGTATTGATTCACTGAATTTAGAAGACATACATTCCTCTTCCAATGAAGATTCAGAACACAACTTAATCATTCATAGCAATACTATTTCAGCTTTAATCATGTTCTTCAAGTCAAGCTCTCAGTTTTGATTCAACCCCCCATTTTGATTTTTCATGTGTTTTTCCTCATTTTGAGGTTTTTTCTCACTACCATCTTACTCATATAGTCAAACATGTTATATATAAAAATAAAAAAGCTTTAGATTACCATTTAAAGATGTATGCAATTACAAATCATTTTCATTATAAGATAAATACTTCAAATTCAGAGTATTGCATGTTGTTTGTGTTGATGATGGTTGCCTCTGGGCTGTTCTTGCAGTGACGCTTTCTGGAAGTCATATATTCCATGTTAGAAGGTACATGATTTGCATTTAGAAGGCACATGTTATGTTCTTAATTTCATATACTTCTTTTGTCATGTTGGATTTTAATGTCTCTCTGTAGTTGTTTAAGGAATATTTAATGTCTACAATTGTCTAAAGTTTCGTGTTCTTATTTTCAGGTTTGATTTTGACAGAACTTATAAAGCATTGCTATGCAAATGCATCTAGAAAACATTATGCTCCTAGTGATATAGTGGTTGACATAAATAGAGATTATGGTGTGATGCTTCCTTACAAAGAAGCATGGAATGCAAACCTAAAGGCTAAAAAATGGGTTCAAATGAGGAGTCTTACCAGCTTATGTCATCCCTTCCATATGTTTTGGGACAAAAGAATCAAGATTCAATGATCTCACTGATTATTTTTGATGATACTCATTTTAAGTACTTTTTATGTCTTTCAATCCATGGAAGAATTCGCAGACCAGTTTGGTTGTTCGCAAAATTCTAGTGTTTATAGTCAAGGGCTTTTTAATCTGATGAGCCATGTGATTTTAATTTAAGGGTATAACAATCTAAACATATGCGCTTATGTCCTACATATATTTAGAGTCTTAATTTTGGAAACTTTATATGATTAAGTCTTATTTGTAAAATTTTCCCAACACACTATGACCATACACTAACGGTGCAAGTATAATTGTATAAAGTATTGATATACTCCGTATTCATTTAGTCAATTAACACAATTACTCATTTCAGTATGTAAAAAAATAAATTGATTATATATAAACTTATCTGTGAATGTATTAGAACTTGGAAAAACTTTTTCTAGTTGGAATTGTGATTAGTGATATATAAAGTGAGTTAGTGTTGGAGTGTACGGATAAGAGATGTGCATAACTCTTTTTATAGCATACAGAGTATTTAGATTGCATATAAGATTTTATTGACTATACTTGTGACTGTTGCAACTGTGGAGAGAATTTTTTTAAAATTAAATTTGATAAAAAAACCTATCAATCAAGATAGATTCTCTATATTATAAATTGAAAAAATGTTATTACTAATTTTATCAATCAGCTACTCTTCTTAATTGTAGTAATGTTCTTACTAATTTTGTTCTTCACGAATTTAGAAACCTAAAAGAATACTCGCTCCGTCCTGAAAAGGTTCGCCAAATTGATTTTTCTTGGTCAATGACAATCAACTTTGACCAATGATATTTTTTAATGCAAAATTATTTTGACTATAAAGTTTATATCAAAATGTTCCTTATTCAAAATATTTTCATAAAAGTATAAAATTTATAAATATACACAAATATAATAACTAAAATCACTGTCTATAGATTGTCATCATTGACCAAGAAAAATCAATATGACGAACATTTTCGGCACAGAGGTAGTATGATATTACTCCATACTATATTAGAATATCCATGTATCGACCATCAATTTTGAATCGTTTGATTTTCGAGAGTACTATCTTCACATTAATAGTATATGATGCATTTTGAATACTTCCTATAATTTATTTCTCTCTAATTGATGCTGAATGGAACATATGCAAATGAAATATCCATTTGATTGTCTAAGACCACATAACTGCTCCAGACGATCTTGGTGTACAGGGTCCATGCTTCGTCCGTTTTTGATTCAGAGGTGATGATGACTGCTTCTATGGCCGTGCATTCAGTCACAAAGTCGGCCAAGACTTGTCCTTTAATGGATGGCTTTGGCTTGATTTCAATATGATATTGGCTCAGGTAGATCGCCCACTTCACCATCCTTGAGGAGCTTGTTGGGCTCCGCATGAGTGCGCCAAGGGGTTGTTGTGTTAGGACATGGATGGGGTGCGCCTGTAAGTAGTGTGCAAGCTTCTTCACCGTATGGATGATGACCAACATCGTTTTTTCGACGGGGAAGTATCTGAGCTCTGTCTCCCGTAGCGTCTTGGTGACGTAAAATATGGCTTTTTGCACTCTTTCATCATCACGGATGAGCACAAAGCTGATGACCGATGTGCTCGAGTCCTATTTTGTTCACCCCCTATAAAGAGAGTGAACATCACCACCTTACTTCAATGTTTGCCATGTGGCATATCTATTCATTTTTTTCTCTTAAAATTGTTATAACTTTTTTTATTTATGGTACATTTTTATATAAAAAAAATATATCAGATTTTTTAGTTTGCATGAGCTTTCCAACGGTATCAATCTTGCATATAAAAAATTAAAAAAAAACCATTTTATTAAATCCATAGTTTTAGCTGGATTTTTTAAATATTTTAGATATACAATATTGATGGAGTATATGGCCCGGGAACACCCGGCCCACAGACTCCTACTACTCCAGTAAAGGCCCAACAGGCCCAGAAGGCCCAACAGGCCCAAATCACAGCGCCCAGAGTACCAAGCAGCCCGCAATGCGCACCAGGGGTGCCTTCGGCCCCCTGGCCGAAGGCTCTAAACTCTCACAGAACGGGTTTCCCAAGCAAACTAAGAAACTGGGGGAAAAACGGCAGAAAACAGTAGCCCTCGGCACCTGGAGCCCTCGGCACTCAGAGGTCCTCGGCACTAAGAGCCCTCGGCTAGTCCTCTGCAGCCGAGGGCACCTCTCCCGACATGATATCCGCATCACATGCGTACAGATCACCGTACCCTGTACAAACGTCCCATCCAACAGCCGCATTAAATGCGGCCACATGCGGCTGCCAGCGCCAACCAGTTGAGGTGACCTCTCGGCCAATGGGCGCTTGATACGTGTCCCTGTCCGGCATTTATTGCTACTATAAATAGCACCCCATTTCCCCATTTGTAACCACGCTGAAAACGCTCCACACTTATAATATACCTTCTCTCTCTACATTTACTTGCTCTGACTTCTCTCTTATTACTCCCCGTAATAACCCCTCGGATAAGCTACCCCCCGGGTACACTATCCATCATTTGGTGCTCTCGTTGAGAGGTCGAACGATCAAGTAAGAAACCCTCCCCCTTCACCAAACACTAGCCCTCTACCAAAATGGTGAGAACAACACGTGCCAACTCCAAAAACGTAGAAGACAAGAACCTGGCCCTCGGCGACGTCAACGCCCCCGAAGCCTCTCACAGGGCTCCCGAGGGTGGTGTCATCGCTGGGCTGGAACAGGCGGCTGTCGACCTACGCCTTCAGATCCAGCAGAATGCCCCCGATGCCCGCCTCGACATCGAGGCCAAGAAGAAGAACCGGAGCGATGACCAAATCAGCCCTCCGGTTCTCACCATCGACGTTCATTCGGCGCTCTCCGCCTTCATCCAGACGCTCACTCAGAACCCAGGTGCCTTCGACACCCTGGCTCCGGCTCAACCCCAGGTTGGGGAGAACATCATACTTCCCCCTCTGCCACACCCCTTCGGAAACCCCATCCCTCGGGTTAGGAATGACGAAAGGGTAGTGGCCCAAGATACGGCCTCCCAGGAAGTTCAGTCCCGGGACCGCCACAATGACAACAGAGAAAGGCCTCGCACCTCCGCCCTCAACCGGCTCAGAGGGGGGCAAGACCGCCGAGGGGTCCAAGACCGCCTCGGAGGAAAAGCACTCCAAAGGCCCCAGGAAAGCGGAGGGTCTGTCTCGAGGGCAGACGAGGAGCGTCCCCCTCGGGACAAAGGCAAGGCACCCCTTCATGCCAACGATGCTCGCCACCAAATCAACCAGGCCCACTCAGCCCGGGTTCGTTTGCAGGGGCGGAGACCCTCCCGAAGGACCCCCGAGACGAAATTATTGCGGCCCTCCAACGCCGACTTGATGAAATGGAGGCCAACAAAGCCCACACCACCACCTCCACCCCTCGTGCAGACCTCAAATACGAGGCCATGATGGCCAAAATGGAGGAATTGCAGAGGAAGGTAGCCGAGGGCTCCGGGGAACCCATCATCCAGCTCCGGACCCGGACGCCATTTACCCCAAGGGTATTGGCGGCCCGGATCCCGGAAAAATACCGAGGGCAACACATACAGCCCTACAACGGGAAGACAGACCCCCAGGAACACTACAGCAAATATCAGAACAACATGATGATGGTAGGGGCGTCGGACGAATATTTGTGTCGTTGGTTCCTCTCCACCTTAGAGGGGCCGGCATATGAATGGTTCAACCGGTTGCCCGAAGGCTGCGTTGATTCGTGGCAAGAACTCGCCCAGCGATTCTTGACGCAATTCGCCGGGAGGCGTCGCACGAGGAAGCACTTCTCCCACCTCCTAACCATACGCCAAAGGAGGGATGAGACCCTTCGGGACTTCCTGGAGCGCTGGAGAACGGAAGCCGACAAAGTCGACGGTGCTGACGACGGGACCCTCCTGGCCCTCCTACAAACCGTCCTCCGCACCGGCAACTTTTCAAGGAGCCTCATCATTGAACCCCCCCGCGACTACATAAGGGCCCTGCAGCGGGGGGACCGATATGCTGAGGCCGAGGAGGTGGAGAAATACCACCAGCATCCAGATCAGCAGCCCCCGAAGACTGACAACAAGAACAACCGAGGGCCGGGGGCTCCTCCAAATCACCCCAAGGCTTCAGGACCCTCTGATGACCGCCCTCGGCAAGGCCAAGCCAAGCCCGGGGGAGGTTATAGGGGCAGCCCTAAGACTTGGGCACAGCCCATTCTCCTGGACCGCCCCCGGACACCATTGACGCACCCCGTCAGCACCATCCTTGATTTTGCCGAGGAGAGGGGCCTCGTTGAGCGCAATTATCGCGCACCCCCGGAGGTACATGCTATCAACCCTCAGTTCCATACTGTCGTTTCCATTGGCACCGGGGGGCACAGAACCGATGACTGCCATCAGCTAAAGATGACCATCGAGAGATTGATACAAGCGGGGCACCTGTCCCAATTTATCAAGAGCCCTCGGCAGGAGGGGCCTTCTCATCAGGGACCTCCCCGAGGGCACCACACGAAGGTGAACGCTTGGGTGAACCCGAACACCATCCCCCTCGGCAAGAAGAGGGAGATCGGAAACTTGGAGGAGGAAGAGGAGGAGTACCCCCGCTACCAGGAGAAAAAACGCCACATCCTCATGATCACCGGTGGCAATACAGGGGGCGATTCCACCAGCCAGCGGAAAAAGTGGGCTCAATCGCTTTACGTGGGGGAAGTCACTCATATGCCCCCGGTAAAGCGGCTGAGGGAGGAACCCATCACCTTCACCAACGCGGATCTCCCTCCTACTTCTTCTCCTCACAGGGATGCCTTGGTGATTCGGACTGAAATAAACGACACCATCATTCACCGAACTTACATTGACACAGGCAGCTCCGTCAATGTAATGTACCTCAGCACCTTTAGAGAGCTGCATCTGGAGAGGGGGACCCTTCGGCCCATTAAGACCCCTTTTGCAGGCTTCACCGGCGATACTATTGATTCCGAGGGGGTAATAACCCTCCCGGTAATCTTCGGCGACGGGCTCCATAGAGCCCAGCTCGAAGTGGAGTTCGTCGTCGTCAACATCGACTGCGCCCACAACATCATCCTCGGCCGGCCAGCCCTCGAGGACCTCGAGGCTGTCATCTCCATGAGGCACCTCTGCCTCAAGTTCCCCGCCGAAGGGGGCATTGGCTACTCCCGGGGGAATCAGAAAATTGCCCGCGCTTGCTATCTTCAAGTCATGAAGAAAGTAAGTAAGACGGAGTTCCGTGTTGACACCATCACCGGAACCATCGATGAAGAAGAAAAGAGGCCGAGGGCTGAACCAGCCGAGGACGTAGAAGACTTTGCGCTCGATCCGGCCAAGCCGGAGAGAGTCGTGAAGATTGGAGCCCAGCTCCCTGAAGATCTGAAGACCGGTATCACCGACGCCCTCCGCGCCTACTCCACTGTCTTTGGATGGGGGCCGGAGGACATGCCGGGAATAAGCCGAAGGGTCATCACCCACTGCCTCTCGGTGGACCCCTCGGCAAAAGCAGTACAGCAACGAAGAAGACCCCTCTCCGCCGAAAGGAGGGAATTTGTGAAGAAGGAGGTCGCCACGCTCCTCTCTATTAAGCACATCAAGGAGGTAAAATACCCCTCATGGCTGGCGAACGTAGTCCTCGCACAGAAGCCTCCTACCTTCCGCATGTGCGTGGACTACACGGATCTCAACAAGGCGTGCCCTATGGACCCTTTTCCTTTGCCCAATATCGATCAACTTGTAGATGAGACCGCGGGGTGTGAAATCATGTCATTCCTCGACGCATTCCGCGGGTATCATCAAATCTTCATGCATGAGGAAGACGCCGAAAAGACAGCCTTCATGACTCCCGAGGGCATCTTCTGCTACCTAGTGATGGCCTTCGGCCTAAAGAACTCAGGGGCCACTTACACCCGGATGGTGGCCCGAGTCTTTCAGGCCGTCCTAGGGCGCACCATGGAGGCCTATGTTGACGACATGATCGTCAAAAGCAAACAATCTTCCAGCCATGCCAACGACCTCCGGGAAATCTTCACCATCATGCAAAAGTTCAACCTTCGGCTAAACCCGAAGAAGTGCACCTTCGGCGTCCAGGGGGGCAAATTCTTAGGCTACATGGTGAGCCGAAGGGGTATTGAGGCCAATCCCGAGAAGATCCAGGCCATCATCAACATGGAGCCCCCACGCAATGTGAAAGAAGTTCAACGGTTGACGGGCCGCCTGGCAGCCCTCAACCGCTTTCTATCTAAATCAGCGGAGAAGTCTCTACCCTTCTTCCAGATCATGAGGAAGACGACTGGCTTTCAATGGACTCCAGAATGCCAGGGGGCTTTCGACGAGCTCAAACGATATCTATCTTCACCCCCTGTGCTCTCCAAACCAAAGGTAGGGGAGACCCTCTACCTCTACCTTGGGGTCAGCCCGGCGGCCATCAGCTCTGTGCTCATCCGGGAGGAAGACGGCATCCAACATGCCATCTTCTATGTAAGCAAGACCCTGAGGGAGGCCGAGCTCAGGTACTCTCCTGTGGAAAAAACGGTGTTAGCCATCGTTTGGACCGTCAAGAAGTTGGGCCACTACTTTCAGGCTCACTCGGTTCAGGTCCTAGCTCATCAACCCCTCGGCGCCCTCATGAGGAGCCCCACCAGCTCCTCCCGCATGGTGAAATGGGCTATCTTCTTGAGCCAATACAACATTGACATCCGTCCGAGGCCTGCCATCAAGGGCCAAGCCCTGGAGGACTTCGTGACGGAGTGTACCGCAAGGGCAGCCACGGACGGGGAGCCCTCGGCCACCTCGGACGACTGGTGGACCCTCTACACCGACGACTCCTCCGCAACCAAAGCATGCGGGGGAGGGGTAGTCCTCATTACTCCTGAGGGCTTCAAAGCCTACTATGCAATCCGCTTCTCCTTCAAAATCTCCAACAACGAGGCCGAGTATGAGGCCCTCCTGTGTGGCCTTCGGCTGGCTGCCAACATGGAGGCTCGGCAGATCCATATCAAATGCGACTCCAAGTTGGTCGTTGGCCAAATCTCCGAGGAGTATGAGGCCAAGGAGGGAAGAATGAAACAGTACAAGGAGGCGGCCAAGGAGTTGCTTAAGGTATTTGAGGCACACTCTCTCACTCAAATACCGAGGGCTCAGAACTCCGAGGCCGACATACTATCTAAGCTCTCGGCCGACTACCCCGAGCACATCTCCAAGATCGCTAAAATTGAGGAACTCAGTCTCTCAAGTATCCATGCAAGCCCCGTCATGAACATACAACAACGCCAAGAGGACTAGATCTCAGATATCATCACCTTCATCTCCACAGGGCGGCTACCCGAGAATGAGACCCGCGCTAAACTAGCAAAGCTGAGGGATCCTAGCTACACCATCGAAGACGGGAGGCTCTACAAACGGTCTTACAACGGCACGCTACTTCGGTGCCTTCATCAAGATGAAGCCGAGGTCGCAATGGAGGAGGTGCACAGTGGCACTTGCTCAGCTCACCAGGGACCCTTCTCCATGTCCCGAAGGCTCATTCTCCAGGGCTACTTCTGGCCAACCATGGCCAGAGATTGTGCTGACCTTGCCCGAAGGTGCACCGCATGCCAAGATTTCCAGAAAGCCCCCGGCAGGCCAGCGGTCAACTATGCCCCCATCAGCACATCCGTCCCCTTTTCTCGATGGGGGATAGACCTTGTGGGCCCTCTGCCGAAGGGTACCTCCAACAACAGGTACATCATTGTGGCCATCGACTACTTTACCAAGTGGGTGGAGGCTGAGCCCCTCGCCAGCATCACAGAGGCGAAGTGCCGTCACTTCGTCCTCAAGAACATCCTCACAAGGTTTGGCGTCCCCCAGCAGATCATCTCCGACAACGGAACACAATTTGAGGCGGCCCCCTTCTGTGCCCTTCTGGAGGCATGGGGCATCAAACACACCTTCTCCTCCGTTGCCTACCCTCAAGGCAACGAGCAAGTAGAGAACGCCAACCGGACCTTTCTCGAGGGCCTCAAGAAGAAGCTGGAGGCCGAGGGCGGTGGCTGGGTAGAAGAACTCCACAACATCCTTTGGGCCTACCGCACCACCCCTCGGCGAGCAACAGGTGAAACACCCTTCTCCCTCTGCTACGGGTTTGAAGCCAAAGCTCCTACGGAAGTCACCCTTCCTACCCGGAGGGTGATCCAATATGACCCCGAGGTCAACGACAGCAACATGGCCCTCGACCTCCACCTCCTTTCAGAACGCCGGGAGCAAGCCTTCATCCGGGCAGAAAACTACCGAAGGCAAGTCAAAAGCTACATCGACGCCAAGGTTCGCACCCGAGAATTCCAAGTGGGGGACTATGTCCTCCGGAGGAGGGAAGCCAGCCAACCGACCGAGGGAGGCAAAATGGCACCAAAGTTCGAAGGTCCCTGCATCATAGCAGCCATCATCAAACCTGGGACTTACAAGCTCAAACGCCCCAACGGGAAAGAGGTCCCCAGGCACTGGAATGTACACCACTTAGTTAAATTTTATCAATAATGTAAGAGCGGCCAAGCCCTCCTAACTAGTGAATGTACTATCCTATGGCCCAAGGCCTCCAATTTTGAAGAATGAAGATACATTCAAGACACCAAGAACAACCGCAAAACACTTATGAGCGGCCAAGCCCTCATACTAACTACAGGCCCCAGGCCTCACCACGAGAAGAACCCCCTCCGGCACCAAGTGCCGAGGGCGGACCCTATCAACACCTTCAACAACAGTGAAAACACCAAGTGTTTCAAACAAGACCCCTCGGTACCAAGTACCGAAGATGGGGACTCCCATCACTGGCAACAGGAAACACCAAGTGTTTCATTTCAAGACCCTTCGGCACCCAGTGCCGGGGGAACAAATCTCCACCATCAACATCAAAAAGAAGAACACCAAGTGTTCCTACAGAAGACCCCTCGGTACCAAGTACCAGGGGATACATATCGAAACTAACACCAAGTGTTGTTTCTAAAAAGCCGTACCCCACGAGGACGCATATACCGAAGGCGCCACCATCGGTGCCGGCGGCACGTAGTGCCCCCGGCCATTTGCAACTAGTGTGCAAATGAAAACCCTTCCTTGAAACGCTTTCCACGTCACTACCCCCAGGGTATGACAGGCATGAGAAATGCCCAGGATTCGACTTTCAAAAACGGAACGCTTTCCGCGTCATCACCCCAAGGGTATGACAGGCACGAGAAATGCCCAGGATTCGACTTCCAAACCGAAACGCTCCCCGCGCTACCACCCCAAGGGTGTGGCAGGCCACGGACTATGTCTAGCGCCGAGGGGACGACTTTCAAAAATGAGGCGCTTTCCGCGCCATCCCCCAAGGGGAGGTAGGTTACAGACCACCATATCTTGTGCCCAGGAAACGACCCTCGACCCCCTCGGAACTCGGAAGGTTAACCCGAGGGAGGTGAGCCATTGGTGTATTCTGATGGTCTCCTGATAGGCCCAGCCTTACCAAGAAACCAAGTTTCTTGATGCCTTTCCTTCACCACCAACCCAAAAAAAAACAGAGGGGGTGAAGGGGAGTAGACTCATCGAGAAATCAATGAGTACAACACTCCAACAAATCACAGCATACCGAAGGCTCCCTACGGGAACACCTCCGGTAACTGAAGGCTCCTATTTCCCGAAGGCTACTACTCAACAATACAAAGGGATGAGTTCACTACTAATAAGTGCCGAGGGCACCTACCATCGGTCATCCATTGCTACCGATGGGTCCTATCCTGTAAGAGGGGATGCAACTGACTAAGGCAGCTCAAGAACCCTTCAAATGAATGCCGAGGGCACCTATATCCCACCAGCATTCACTACGACATCAATATCCTACAAATTTTCCTAAGTCCACACTTTTGGAAAAATGACAACAGCCGGAGGCTCACATATCACCCAACAACCGAAGGCATCTATTACAAATCATCAAAGGCCAACCAAGGGGGATTATTTCAAAATAATGTCGCCCTCGGGAAATCTTAAGTGGAAAACACTACTAACCGAAGGCTACACAAGGAAGCAACACTTAGAGAATTTTCTAAGTCCTGAAGATTGAGCCCCCAGCCTGATCAATATTTCAACTAGAGGAACCATGATACCCGAAGGCTAGGTGATGCAACAACACTTATAAAATTTCCTAAGTCCTACATATTTTGGCCCTCGGTCAAATCTCCATGCTACCCGAGGGGACATGCGGTTGAAGACTTGGCGAAGCTATACTTAGAAAATTTTTCTAAGTCCTACATACTTTAACCCTCGGTCAAATCTCCATGCTGACCGAGGGCTCCTGCTACATACGTGCTACACTTAGAAAAATTTCTAAGTCCCAAAAGATCTTACCCTCGGTGACGAGTTCCTAAGTCCCAAATCTCCCTGCAACCCGAGGGGTCACGCGATTGAAGGTTTGGTGGGCTACACTTAGAAAAATTTTCTAAGCCCTAACTTTTGCTGGGCCCTCGGTCACACATCTAGCAAAGGGTGCCCGACTACCGAAGGTTATGACTGTATTCAAACACTTAGAAGAATTCTCTAAGTCCTAAGCACCTCACCTCCGACCATCACACGAAGGCTACACGGGACCAGAAGGGAAGATCACCCGGGGGCCAACAGATGAACAAACACTTAGAAATATTTCTAAGCCCTGAACATCGTGCCCCCGGTAAAACGTTAAAGTAACTAAAGGTTACTAGTAGCCGAGGGCTACGAGAAGCACCGCACTTGGAAGAAAATATCCTAAGTCCTAAACATACATTCAAAGAAGGGCGAGGGCGTACATTCAGAAGGAAACGACGACATACATTCAGGAATAAATAAATCGAAAGGAAGCATGTTATATATGAAAAGCCCGAAGGCAAACATTCATCAATCGACAGAAAGAAGAGTAAATGTGATTGTTACAAAGATGGCCGGGGCCGAAAGCATAAGAATGTGACCATTACAAGTGTGTTCCAATTGCTAAGTACAGATTACAAATCAAACAATATTATTCCCGAGAGCCGCCTCCTCCGATGGCTTCGAGGTGACCTCTGCATCGGCCTCAGGTTCGTCACCCTCGGCTTCCTTCCGGAGCTCGGTGTCCTCTAGGTCTGGCCTCTCGACATCAGAGGGGAGAGGAACACGGATGTCTGGCTGCAGGGGGGGAAGCCCGTATGCCGCCGGGTCGAAGTCCTTCGAATCAATTTTCAAGTGGCGAGCCATCCTCCGGTAGATGAGGGCTTGGGTGAAAAACTCGCCCCCATCATAATATTGTTTGCCCTTTTGGGCCATCCATTCCTCGCCCGGGCCCTCGCACCACTCATTGACCGAGGCCTCCACAACTGAGGACAACCACTCCTTGTGTCCCTCGGCCTTCCACCCCCCATCCAGGAACCCGGAGATGGCCTCCTCCCGGGCTGTGGCGACAGCCTTCGCTCTGATGGCCTCGGCCTCCTCGGCGGCTTTCCTTGCGGCCTCCGCAGCAGCCTCCTCAGCTTTGGCTTTCTCCTCCCTAAGCCTTCCGGCTTCCGCTCTCGCAAGCTGGAGGTCCTCTTCAAGCTGGGCCATCAGCTTCGTGGCCTTGGAGTCCTTGAGAATTAGCTCCTTCATCTTTGCGTCTTGCCCAGCTTTGTGGAGGCGCCATTCCTCCAGCCGTCGGGCCTGCTCCCCGAGGGCAATGCAGGTCTGCAAAAATAAAGGAATTAGCAGGGCCGAACATGATTTCCTAGTTCGGAGAAAAGAAGAGAAAGATAACTGTCATAGACTTACCGTGAGGGAAGACCGGAGGATCCTGTCCTCGAGGGATTGGTCATCATCGGCCTCGAGGGCTGCCCTGTCAATGTCAAGGGTTATACCTCTCAGAAGCGCCCTCGGGTCAGCCGTGCCATTCAACACGGCCGTACCAGCCAGGAGGGAGAGCGTAAGGACCTCAAGCGATGGCTCCCGGACACCCCTCGGCACCTTCGCCACCGGCATCTCCTCGTGCACCCCGAAGGCGGGGCAGTCATCCACAATCACCACCGGGGGGTCCTTCTTCGCAGCGTCCCCCTTCTTCGATTTCTTGGTGGCCTGGGGGGACTCCTTTGCCGTCGGTTTCCTCTTCGCGGCGGCAGCGTCGCCCTCGGGCTTCTTGAAAAGCGCACCGGCGGGATTTTGGCCACCCGCGTCCGACCCCTTCGGATCCTTGGCTGGCTTGTTCTTGAAACGGGCAAGGCCTTTGACGTTCATCATATTCACTGGGACACCTGCAAAAAACAATGTGGGGTTAAGACCGAGGGGTCACTAACAGATGGCATAAAGGGAAACAAACAAGCAAATGGGTTAAGACTGCGAGAGTGCCCTCAGCCACTACCTCCGGAGGCTCCCTCAAACACCGGGAACTTCTCATCTGTTTCCCCCAGGAAGCGATACCTCCGGAACCCGAGGGTGTAGAGATCTCCCTCTTTGGTGCACTCCTTAATGGTGATATTCTTGTCCCGGCCCTCCGGGATCATGGCCAGAATCCTACCGTCTTTCTCGAGGGCGGCGCTCCTCCTCTTCTCGTGCCTCCTGAAACGGTCACGTAACTCCCTCGGGAAGGGGCTCTCGGTCAGCTTCACGTAGCACCACCGGTCCTTCCACCCCTTGTTCGAGGAGGGCGCCTCAGTGAAAAGCTTGAACATGGCCACCTGCTGCAAGTTTGCGAAGCCCTCGGCATTCGCATGCCCCCCCCCCCCCCGACACAAATTAAAGCTCTGGAAGAAGAGGTCCAGGCTAGGCGTCACCCCCCGGGACTTGCAGAGCTGGAGGAAGCCAGTAATGTAAGAATGGCTGTTCGGGGTCAACTGGTAGGGGACCAGACCCACGAACCGGAGGTACTCCCGGAGGAAAGGGTGCAGGGGGAAGCGGAGCCCCATGGACACCGAGAGAACATGCACTGCTATACAGCCCTCGAGAGCCCGGGAGAGGACGTCATCTGGACCCGGTGTCACCACGATGGCCGAGGGGCCCACGTGAAGCTGAGTGACGTAGATGTCCGCCGCATCAACCTTCGACCTTATCTCCAAGGAGGCGGTGTTCAGGTAGGAGTACCCCTCGGGCATATCGAGGGGCTTCCCTTGATCTGCAACGCTGCCCTTCTTCTTGGGAGCAGCTACCTTGGCCTTCTTCTTTCCAGGGGCCACCCGGATGGGAACCGCGTTCAGCGGCCGAGAGGTACTGGCCTCACCAGCACCCCGAGGGGGAAGGACAGCCACGGTCACCCTCATCCTCTCCTTTGCTTCCTCCTCCTCTGCAACCTGCATGGCGAGGGCCAGCTCTTCGTCTTCCACCTCCTGTTCGAAGCCCTCGGCTTCAACTTCAGCCAGCAGCTCCTTCTGCACCTCTACTGCCATCGCAACGTCCTCCTGGGCCGATGACTGTTCGTTTGAGGACTCCACATCCGAGAGGACTTCATCCTCCATCGAGGGCGCCCCCGAGATGTCTTGAGAGTCACTCTGTGAAGACATTGTTGTACTAGGTCGAGGGTTCGGGGACGCTAAGTGCTCTAAGCTACCTACCTAGTCTAAGGCCACAAATACAACTAGCTAAGAGGTGGAGTGCGAATGGAGAACTGACCTTAAAACCTGATCGAGGGCTGCTGTTTCTCTCTCTAGAAAAATTGGCAGAGCTTCGCTATAAGAATTTCGGACAAGGGGAAGGAAGCCCGGCCATGGGTATTTATAGGCGCTGGAATCCGGGCTTGGGCCTGGAAACCAGGCCTCCGGATGGACTGTCATCATTACACGCCGTGTCTTCGCCCAACCGGTGACGCCGCCCACGGACAGCCAACCATCACGCGCCACGTGTACCCCCCAATGGCTATATCCTGACGTTATATATTCCAACGACTATATTTCCAACGGCTATATTCTGGGAGCCCCCGGATTTTCTCACTTCACTCCACTCCATCAAGAAGAACCTCCGGGTACACTTACCCAGAGACGCCCCCGGGTTGTGCCCCACACAGTACATAACAGTCGCCTTCGGGACCACTCCTTCAGAAGCTCAACGCTTCATATCAGGCCGCCCCTCGGGGATTCCCCCTCAGCACTGTAAGGGCCGGGTAGCCCCCGGGAAGTATGCCTCATTGACAGATAGCCTACGGCACACGGGTAAGGGGAGCCCTCGGATATCCTCATCACCAACTAATCAGCAAGCAGGGGACACCCCGGTGACAATTCAACTACTGCCCTCATCCATCACGCCCTCGATCCCCAGATTGAGGGGCTCCCCTTCGGCACCCCCAGGACATCAACAGCAAGCCTTCGGCTAATCAACACATGAGCCCTCAGAACAAGGAGAGCCTTCGGCATTACCGTTATTCTCCATTTCGAACCAAGGTTTCACGTTTCGATTCATCGTTGGGGGAATTCGGTGCACTCTTTTTCCCTCATTAGGATTTTTTCCCACAGGGTTTTTCCTAATGAGGTTTTTAACGAGGCATCCCCCCAAAATGAAACGAAAAGCGTCAGCCTTCGGCCCCATGCTACAACGGACTAAACTTTACTCCTTTTCACCACTTTACAAGTGCCTCAAGGAGTGGGGGACTGGAGAACACCTTCGGGAAAATCATTAAATTACAAAAATGGTGAAAAATTCCAACAGGCGGCAAAGCAATCCCTCAAGTCCCGACATGTGGGTAACTGAGGGACTGCCTTCGGCAGGGACATGCAAGCAACAACCCCTCACCAACCTCAGAGATTACAACGGAACAACGGCAGGGGACAAACACAAATTACTCCTTTTCCCTCAAGTACCTTTCGGCAAAAGGAGTGAGGGACTCCTGATGGAGTATATGGCCCGGGAACACCCGACCCACAGACTCCTACTACTCCAGTAAAGGCCCAACAGGCCTAGAAGGCCCAACAGGCCCAAATCACAGCGCCCAGAGTACCAAGCAGCCCGCAATGCGCACCAGGGGTGCCTTCGGCCCCCTGGCCGAAGGCTCTAAACTCTCACAGAACGGGTTTCCCAAGCAAACTAAGAAACTGGGGGAAAAACGGCAGAAAACAGTAGCCCTCGGCACTCAGGGGTCCTCGGCACTAAGAGCCCTCGGCTAGTCCTCTGCAGCCGAGGGCACCTCTCCCGACATGATATCCGCATCACATGCGTACAGATCACCGTACCCTGTACAAACGTCCCATCCAACAGCCGCATTAAATGCGGCCACATGCGGCTGCCAGCGCCAACCAGTTGAGGTGACCTCTCGGGCAATGGGCGCTTGACACGTGTCCCTGTCCGGCATTTATTGCTACTATAAATAACACCCCATTTCCCCATTTGTAACCACACTGAAAACGCTCCACACTTATAATATACCTTCTCTCTCTACATTTACTTGCTCTGACTTCTCTCTTATTACTCCCGTAATAACCCCTCAGATAAACTACCCCCCGGGTACACTATCCATCAAATATATTGGTATCATATGAAAGAGCAAAAAAAAAATTGATGTATTTTTTTTTAAAAAATTGGATCAAAAATAAAAAAAATTAAAACAGTTGCCAAATATTAAAGAGTTGCCATGCCACATGGCAGGAAACTAGGGTGGGGGGTGAACATCACCCTCTTTTGAGAGGGTGAACAAATTTGTTCTTGATGTGCTCACCCCTAAGTAAAGGAAAAGCGTCTCGCCGGGCTTGGGTTTGGAGAGGACGGGATGGGAGGGGAGGTATTGCTTCAGCTCCTCAAAGGCCTTCTGGCAGTCCGTCGTTCACTTGAAACCGGCTGTCCTGCGCATTATTTGGAAAAAGGGGATAGATGTCTCAGCTTATCTTGAGAGGAAACGGTTCTGGGTCGCTAGGCGTCCCGTCAGCCGTTGTACCTCCTTTACGTTCCGTGGTGGCTCCATGTTGATGATTACCTGTATCTTTTCCTCGTTCGCCTTGATGCCCCTTCTCCTTGGACGCCGAAGGTGCATTTCTTTGGATTGAGGCGGAGGTTGAACTTCTTCAGTATTTCGACGAGAGCAACAGAGACATAGAAGGAGAGGGTGGCGGTGATGATCCTTCTCTTGTCGTTGCCGATGGTGTGGCCGCCGTTACTCAAGTCGAAGGAGAGAAGAAGGCGCAACTCAAGGTCCAGGAAATGTTTGAGTGCAAATTTGTTAGGGTTCAGGAGCATTTAAGTCTATTCATCTCCTTTTTAGCCTCTTTTTTGTCCGTACGAAATTTGGTCCTATTTTTGTCAATATCACAGCGAGAGTAATACTACCTCCGTCCTTTAAAATTTTGACAAAGTTAACCGGCACAGAGAATAATAAAGTAAAAACTGTGTGGTTGAAATTTGTGCAGATATGAGAGAAATAATAGAAATAACAAAATATCTAATTAAAAGGGAAATTGAAAAAGTTTTTTGGGACGTCCCAAAATAAAAAGTACGGAGTACACAACGTTTTAGGGAGGGATGGAGTATGATTTTCTTTCTTAGTGTCCTCGTTATTTCGGCAATATGTTTGCGTGTTCAGTTAACTTCACTATTTTACTTAAAGCTCTTACGCAACCTGTCCTTGCCCGAACATCCAATTACGTAATTAACCATCCTTGCCCAGTTGCCCGAACATCCAACGAACTGAACGACGTCAACCAAGAACACTTTGCCGGTAAGTTGGCATATGGTAGTCGGATCGACCTGAAAACTACGGGAAATGGCTTTCACCATGCATTCTGACGTTCGATCGGCGATTCAAATCGCTTCCCGCTTCCGCCGCCGAGGCGGTCAACCCCATCGCCTGCTATTTCCAATTTCGATTGCCTTTGGGTCTCCATTCGATTGTTCTGCAGCGGCGGTGGATGCGAGTGTGAAGGCAAGAGCTTTCTCCACGGGTAATTTTGGAAACGATGAGTTTGAGAGCGTAGAGGCTAAAAAGATGTCGGAGAAGCCGTCAATATGCACCGCCGATGAGCTCCATTACGTCTCTGCTAACAATTCTCCTTGGCGACTCGCTCTCTGGCGCTATGTTCCTCCTCCAGAGGTTTAATTCATCATTTAAAAGTCCTTTTATGAAATCTGTATATCATATAGACGTACAATAAAGTTCGTATTGTTAGAAACTTTAGCTGTTTCTTCGGTGATACTGAATTGCTTTATCTGTAATTTGAATTATGCTGGGAATAGGCTCCGAAAAGGAATCATCCACTTCTGCTGCTATCCGGTGTAGGAACTAATGCTATTGGATATGATCTTTCTCCTGGGGTCAGTGTTCCACATTATTGTGCCCCCATCCCCTGTTTTTTATATTGGTGCTGTTCAATTGGAGGGTGCCAGTATATTATGCATCTGGATGTTTGCATTACTAGTCAATGAACATTCTTTATAAAGAATATGAGCAATTGCCTTATGAAAATATAGGTTCTTAAGAAGAATAATGAAAGAACAAAAACACATGAACACTATAATACAAGGAAATTTCACCTACATATGGATGTATGATATAATTATCAAATTGGTGGGGACGCATGGGGTGTTTATAGATAATAGTACACACCAGGAGGGAAAGTTAGTGCAAGTTAATTCATTGTATTGATTTATTGCTGTTAAATCACTTGTGTACTTGCTGCATTCTGCCAAGATTCCTCATATGGTATGCACCTTATAATTCATTGCTTCATTCTGAAAATAGTCTGGCATTTCTGCTGCAATGTTAAAACAGAGAAACAATGCATAAATTCTTCTCCCTTTAATTAATTTTTTATTTTTTATTATCATACTAGTCATTTTAGATCCTTACCCTCTGATCATCTAGTATACAACTGGCATAAATTTTTATTTGATTTACAGTGGTGTGTTAGATAGAGATGTTAATATAGGGTTACTTCGGTATATCTAAAGTCTAAACATCACCCGTACATTGCAGTACATGCCTATAGGTCATATGTTATTAAGTATGCTAAAGCTGGTGGTGGTAGTTGAAGAGTGAAGTAGTCTTGGTAACATATTATGCTTAGCTGATTCAAACCAGATTAAGTTATCACCAACGAGATTAAGTTCCCTTTATCATTAAGCTTTAAGATCTAGAGACTAAAAACTAGAGGGGCTTTATCTATAGCTTACGGAGTTACATGTTAGATAACACGACAAACTTTCTTTGAATTGTGCTTAGGAATCATATACACAATGAAGAAAAAGCCTCATTTCCAAACCAATTAGGTCAGCTACATGAATTAAGAGATAATTTTTTAGATCATGCACTTCTTTTATGATAATTTTTGCACTGCTATTTCCAAATTTTATCCTGATTCACATCCAAGTAGATACAGCATGTGCATGATATATACTTCTCATAACTTGATTTTGCAGTCATCATTTGCCCGTTACATGTGTGGACAAGGGTTTGACACATGGATCCTTGAAGTGAGAGGAGCCGGACTTAGCGTGAATGAATCAGATTTCAAAAATATTGAGAATGCTGCTCATGAAATATCTGAAGATATGAAGAGTGCCACTAGGAGTGCAAACGATGGGAATTTATCTGTAGCCAAGAACTCAAGGAATGTCTACAGAAACTTAGAAGATTTTGACATAGCTTTGGTCAAAGAAGACCCAGTGGAAATAGGAACAGTATTTGATGAGTCAAAATTAGTGAACCAGCTAACAGAAACATTCATGCGTTTGTCTGAAAGACTTTCCGGTTTTCTTAGTGAGAGTCAATCACAGATTATTTCTGCTAAGTTAGTTGATCAAATATCCCGAATCTTACAAGATTCATTCCTATTCGAACGATTCAATGAGATACGAAACAATTTACTCAGTTTGCTGGAAACAAGGCAAAACTCTGCTGTTGCAGGCCAAATTAGAGATCTAAGCCAGAGGATAGTAAATATCATTGAAGAAGGTCAGCGTTCTGTTTCACCCCCCTTGTTTAATCTGCAAGAGCGTTTGGTCTCAACCATAGAAGATTTCCAGAAACAACTAGATTTAATAGTCAAGTATGATTGGGACTTTGACAACTATCTGGAGGAGGATGTACCTGCTGCGGTGAGGTGCCTTTTTTATTTGTAAAGATACCATTACATTCAGGGTTTTTGGATGACCATGTAAATCATAGACTACTCTTACTGACATTTTTGCTTTCTACATTGCGTACACACACTGCACATTTACTCAAACATGGGTGTTGTAGTACTAGCTGTTGTTGCTGTTATTATAACTGTCATTATTATTTTTAATTATATACTCTCTCTTCGTTTAGTTGTCTCAGTAGGGGATCCACACAGTTTAAGAATATATGTATAGGGGTTTGAAAAGGAGGGGTTTTGGTCTGTAGCAGTACTATACATTTTATTAAAGTGTACTATAGGTGCTTTTGGGATAGATTGTTTTCCGGAAAAGTGTGACAATTGTTTTGGAATAACATGAAAAGGAAAGTGAGATGGAACGGAGGGACTAAATGTGTATTTAATTATCTCTACTACTGTAGTTGTTATCATAACCATATAAATTGTCTGTTCCAACTCTAGATGGATTATATAAGTGCCCAAACCAAACCAAAGGATGGCAGATTGCTTGCAATTGGACATTCCATGGGAGGAATCTTACTGTATGGAAGGTTATCACGATGTGGTAAGATGACATGTTGTCCAGTATATAAGATTCCTTCGGTGCTGCATAACATTTTCTTAATGATCAACTCATCATAAAATGCCCTATGGGGTTTTTATGTGCTTCTTGATTTTTTAAACATGTCATTAAGTTCTTGTTCTGGAATAAGATGATTCAGATCATATTTTGAAACTGTGAACTGATAGTCTCTGCAATGCTTCTTTTCTTTATAGCTTCTGAAGGCAAAGATCCTGGATTAGCAGCTGTTGTAACTCTAGCATCGTCACTTGACTACACACCATCTAAATCTGCACTCAAACTGCTTATACCCCTTGTAAGTTGAGTGTGAGGTCTGTGTTCAAAGCCCTTAATCTGTACGACTGTACCCCTGTTTCAAAGCATAATTGGGTGTTGCACTTCTAACCTTATTTCTTTTTCTTATTACTCTTTTATTTTATTTTGGTTGGACAAAATCAGACTAGAAACATTCAAACCTTACCAGACTAGAAAGATTCAGACCAGAATAGATTAAAAAGAAGATTCAGACAGACCAAAATTCAGACCAGAGTCACCAGACCAGAAAATTAGGCAAGAAACATTTAACCGATTTGCATTCCCTTCACACATCGGTCTGAATCTTTCTAATCTGATAAACATTTGGATCATACCACAGACAAGAAACATCCGAACGAGACCAGACCACATTTTTGAGGCAATGATAACAGGTCCTCACTGTCCCTTGAATTGGTTACTTTGGCATGCAGGCTGATCCTGCCCAGGCACTCAATGTACCTGTTATTCCTCTAGGATCGTTATTAACAGCAGCTTATCCCCTAACATCTAGACCTCCTTATGTTTTGTCTTGGCTTAATGGCATGATATCTGCTGGAGACATGATGCATCCTGAGTTGTTGAAAAAACTCGTTCAGAACAACTTTTGTGAGTATTCACATGAATTTACCTATTGCTTTTGGTGTTGAGCTCATATTTTATTGGCAAAATTCTCAATGCTGTAAAGAAGGCTAGGTACTGGGATTCATATTGGTTGTGAAGGGAATGCAAATTGGTCAGTCAAACACTAATTAGTGTTTTGAATCTCTTGGTAAGATGAATGCAATTTTCAGTTCGTAAGATACAGACTGATAAAAAAATGAAACTAGAATTTATTACAATGGAAGAAGAATAACCTTTGGAGATGTTTCTTAAAACATTCCAAACCAGCCCTTGATTGTTATATGTTCAAGAACTTATTTCACTCATCTGATATAGTCATTTCTTATTATTTTAGAAGTTGATCACCGTTCATCGATCTGCAAAATGAAAACTTGTATGCTAGTTTTTATTTCTCACGGTCATAGTTTTTTTGTTTGAAGAGTTTTGTTTAAATCATTTGACAGATAATGTTAGCCGACCCCAAACTCTTTTGGGATTAAGGCTTGGATGTTGTTGTATTTGACAGATAATCCTGGCTCATGGAAATAGTAAGTAATTTAACTTTAATGCAAGTGTACAGTATGCTGCTAAGGGAGAGCACCAAGCTTTTGATGTGGATGCGCTACAACTACCTTCTTTTGAGAAGAATATATGTTTAAACCTGATTTCACCCAAGTCATACTAACATATGATAAACCGAGCTCTTTATCCTACAAAAGTTGGCTGATAGCACTATGTGCAGGTACCATTCCAGCTAAACTTTTAATACAGCTCGCAACAGCTTTTCGAGTAGGGGGACTCCGTGATAGAAGTGGTACATTTATCTACAAGGATCACCTTCACAAAATCAATGTTCCAGTCTTAGCTCTTGCAGGAGACCGCGATTTGATTTGTCCACCTGAAGCTGTTTATGGTATGTACTCAAGTGGTTGGTTCATGACAAAATGGGAGGAAGTCAACACATTTCTTTTCTTTGTATTTATTTTATTGATGACATGAACAGAAACGGTAAAGGCTATTCCCGAGCACTTGGTCACCTATAAACTCTTTGGGGAGCCCGATGGTCCACATTATGCTCATTATGACTTGGTGGGATGCCGAGTGGTACGTGCATTTCAACCTTCAATAATTATCGGATAATTTACGGTGTAAACTAATATATGCATATAATTGAGACATCTGGGTGTATCAATTTAAATTTATTTGTTTCTACTTAACAAGTCGGCTTTGCAATTTTCTTTCCTGAATATATAAAGATTTGTGGATGAAACAAGTTACGAGGTTGTAATATTGATAGACTTCGATAATTTGGGGAAATAACAAGTTTATCCCTGAGAGATATATGGGTGTAAATCTCATCCCAAAGTCACATGAGTTTGCAAAAGTAGTCCTAATTATTCACCATCGTGGTTTTATTGGTTTCCTTTTAGTGTTTGTCATTACGAGCTACTCTCTCCGTCCCATAAAACTTGGCCAAAGTTGACTTGCAGGTAGAATCATAAAGTAAAAACTGTGTGGTTGAGATTTGTACAGAGGAGAGAGACGTAATTTTAGCCACATATTTGTTACTTTAAGTAAGGCTTGGCACAACCATAAAAGGAAATTCGGCCAAGTTTTATGGGAGGGAGGGAGTATTTGAGTATGAAAATTTTAACTTGTGTGACTTTGATACTTCAAAACCAAGTGTTAGATCCTCTGTAATGAAGATCCAGTTTCTATGTAGGATTGAGAAGGGACATATTTAAATGCTGATAAATGAAGTGTAAGATTGCATGAGAATGACCATTTGAGACCGCGAGTGTGTATATTTAAATGCTATGAAATTATTAAAGGATTATTAGCTTCTTTTATCTCAAACTATCATCAAATTCACAAATTTATCCTACACTTTCATTTTTATCAAAAAAAGACTCAAACTTCATGTTTTTCAACAATTATGCTTTTCTTGTTTGTTTTTTCAAAATTACACATTTTTATCAATACCAATAAGATATAAGCAATACAATTTTGTAAACTTAAAACTGGAAAGAAGTGAAAAAATATGAAATATAAATAGGAAAAATTGAAAATAATAATCTCAAGTATTGCCGGTCCGCTAACAATAATCCCAACTATTGATTATTTTTGTATAATCCCAACTATATGGACCCTCCGCCAATAATGGTCCATGACCGCATATTACCTGCTCTAACAAGTGAATTTTTAATAGAAATTAAGCGTAAAAATTAAAATTCGGGATTATTTATAGGGATTACCTGCTGTATCTCTTCGAAACTATAGAAATTTATTTATAGTCGGTCACATCGGACCATTCTTGGCGGAAGAGCCCTAAAGTTGGTATTATTCTGAAATAATCGATAGTTGGTATTATTATGAGCGGACCCCCAATAGTTGGGATTATTACAATCAATTTTTCCATATAAATATAGTTTTCTTCTTAATTTTTACTAATTCATCCATTGAAAGTGTAATTGTGAGAAAAGTTAAAGTTTGAGTCTTTTTTTAATAAAAGTTAAAGTATAAGATAGATTTGTGAATTTCATGATAGTTGGGGATATATTTAGCTAATAATCCAATATCAAATATATGCAGTCCAGTTTCAATTAAAAGTAGTCTTTCCGTACAAAGTGTGAACAACTCCATTTTTTAGCATTTAAGGTGCACTATTGCATTTGAATTATTTTCGCTATCCACTTTAAGTCATATAAGGTACACTATACAAATTGGAAGTGCACTTTTTGCTATGAAGAAAAACTTTGATTTATTTTCGAAAATGTCACCTCATTTTTCATCCACTTTAATGCATTTTTGACATATTTAGAGTCTTAGATAATAAAACCGATGCTCCATATTTATTCTTACTTTTCATGGGAAGGACTCTTTATTTGATCCAATATATATACAGGAGAGAGTTCAAATAAAAAGAGACATCCTTATGCAAAGTGTGAACGGATGTATTCTTTGCTCAATGCAATGCACTATCACATGGTTCTATTACACTTTTTCATTTATTCACAAAATTGTCACCGCGTTTTTATCACATCTAGTGTATTCTTGGCTTATTTTGAACCATTAGATCTGGGATTGAATGCACAAGATTTATTTTCACTTTGAATGAGAAGGTCTCTTTTTATTTAAACCCTTCCCTATATATATCCCTATATATATAGGGTGAGGTTCCAATAAGAAAAAAACCTTTAAGTGAGAAACGAGAATGAATCTCATCCGTTGAATTCGACTATGCTGCAATAAAAGAGTTTCACATTTCACCGGAATATGAAACTATGTGAGGGGTCGTTTGTGCAAGTACATTTGAAAAATACGTGTGACACCTCTCTAGTGCAACATGAGGATATTTTAGTGCAACATTGTCAAATCCTAGTGCAACATGGAACTATTTTAGTGCAACACCGCAAAATTCAAATCCTAGTGCAACATGAAGTTGTTTTTAGTGCAATATCGTAAATCCAACTATTGATATTCATTATCATTTCTCACATTAGATGCATTTTCACTTGAACAGTTAAACCAATAGTGCATGCATGCATGCATGCATGCATGCATGCATGTATGTATGTATGTATGTATGTATGTATGTATGTAGAGAGAGAAAAAAGATCAGGTGAGAAGTCCTCCTTAAGATCAGAAGTGAGAAGTAATCTCAGCCCTTGGATTTGCATCTAATCTTACAACGCAGCAAACTTATAGACTGAATATAGTAACTTATAACCAATAAATCATAACTTATAAAGCTCTCCATCTTAATTACGGAAATGCCACCGCGTCAAAAATTTTTCCAAGTTTCTGGAGTTATTTGGACGCAGTGACATTTTTGTAATTATTTTCGAGGGGGTCTATAAGTTATGATTTATTGGTTAAAAGTTTGTACTTTTAGCTTATAAGTTAGAATCCGCAGCTTCTCAGTCTAAGAGCACTTCTCACCCGATCTGCTCCCTATATATATATAGGGTGCAATTCCAATAAAAAACTGTATTTCCCGTGCGAACTGCAAACACTCACTTTGTCTAGCCAATCAATTATTCCAACAATATAGTAGTAGTAGATCAAATAAAACACGGTGGCAGTTGGCTGAACAAAACAAAGTTTTCTGCCAGCACAAAAGAGTACAACATACTAGCTTCGTGTAAATCAAGGATGGAATCTACCTTTGGTGCATACCACAGTGACGAAAATTGTACTATTTTCACATTATAATTTCATTTAAATATGTGACAACTAGGTTATCTCTCTGTTAATTGCAGGCTGCTGAACAAATATATCCTTGCATTATCCAATATCTATGCCGCCATGATTTCTGAGTGGAATAATGAGGGTGCCCGTTGTTTTGCTTGCTTCTAATATGGTATATATTTTGTTGCCTTTCATCTTGCATCCTTAGAGTATCCTACAACATTATGTCTTAAATGGTAATTCCTGTTATTCTTCTTTGTTAACTGGATTATACGGTACCCCATCTATCCCCAAAAAGGAGTAATGTATTAATAAAAGACGGCAATTTTCCATGGAAATGCACAAAAATAGTACTGGGCACGTTAAAATGTTAAATAAGATAAATTTAGCTAAACAAACAACTAATTTGAAAAATATGCTTCATATATTTAGGCATGTTCATTGAATAGTAATGTTTGTAGCATACCAAAGCTTAAAAGTTGCACCTTGGACAAATAAAACATTTTTTACGATGGGTGGAGTACAAACTTTTGTCACCTTGCTATGTTATACTACTACTACGTAATGTTCATGTAATTTTGTTCTCATTGTATAGGGCGTATGAGGATGTAACTTCACCGAACACATACTCACAGAGTTACAGCAAAATTTGAAATGCCAGCTTTTAAGATTTGTTTATGGGCTTGGAGTTGACGAGTCATCTCCATTTTTCATGCTTTTTGCACACAGCTTATCTGCTTTTTTAGTTTAAGCTGAAAGAATTTATACGTATATAGTTTAATACTGAAGAATTACCAGAAGCTTGAATGTATATATGACTATATATTAGTCCATTACCTTCGAGTTTTCATGTTGAATAATGTGAAGTGTGTGTGAGTTAGAATTTGAGATTATCAACTTACTCTTCATTGATGAGGCAAAAATATTTTGTGCAAGGGTAATGCAAGTTCAGAAATGTAACGGAAATGGCGATTTTGGCTGTATTATCTACTCGGTGAGTACTCGGCGAGTCGGCGAGTACTCACAACTCGGAGAGTGACTGTTCTGTTTAGCAAATTGTCTCGACTGACCCTATTTTTCCGAGTTACTCGTCGAGAACTTGGCGAGTTTCATGACTTAGGAATTTTTTTACTTGGCCAGTTACTCATCGATCAAGGGTGCAAATATGGTAAAATATTGACTAAACTTGTAGTTGGAATTTATTGGTCTATCTCAAATTAATCTTGTAACAACGCCACTGTGTCACTGTGTGCAATGGTTGATAGACACACCACTACAAGTCTACAAGCATTCATGAGAGCAGGCCAACGGGTATAGGAATCATGGGTTGGGTTGGATAATACAGGTCCAGAGCAGGTTATGATCGGATCTTAATTTTAGAAAACCCAAACGAGGCAGAGTGGGGTGGGTCCAAAAAAAGTAAGGAACGGCACGGGCATTAAAATTTTAAATAATGAGTACTCGAATTGATTCGTTTTAAAATATTATTTGAATAAAAGTCTATTATATTTAATATACTACATATTATACTAACAACACCCTAAAATTTCTTTATATTCATGAGTCTATTAAAACGAGTTTCAAAGTCCACATCAATTTCTAAATTATTATCCCCAACTCTTTACTCCAAAATCCAAATGCTTAAAATTTTCTTTATTTACCTTTTTTTGTAAACAAAGACTTTTATTCAATAAAGTGTGACATATTCATTTAATTATCTTAATTTTACTTAAGATTTATTAAGGTTTAAATTGTTTTCTTAAACATATATGTTTAGTGAATAGTCTATTTGTTTATGACTTTGTGATGCTATCTGATGGAGTATATGGGCCTGGACCTCAGGACCCACATACTCAGAAGAATAAGAGGCACAGTTGTCATCCAGTGGGGTCTCCGTTGGCCAGATGGCCCCCCATCGGCCCGAAAGATATCAACTCAGAACATGGTCCGGAAGCCAGGAGAACCGGGTGTCCCTGTCGGCTGTGGCCACGTCGGCCATGGCCGCGTCGGCCACGGCCGCGTCGGCCACAAAAGGTTCCCAGAACCGAATTTTGTACTAAGTCATCTCTACATATCTTGTACTCAGCCCAATAGTGGCCCAATTGTAACTGGGCCTCCCAAGCCCAAGACTTGGGAGCACAACCCTAATTTCCTCTATAAATACTCCCCTTGTGAGTAGTTGTAGGGGGTTCACAAATCATTAATACAAAGCATTTACTGCACTTCTCTCTCTAGCTCTCACTTCTCTCTAGGAGTTAATACTCCATCATTTGGTGCTCTCGTTGAGAGCTAGAACAATCAAGTTAGCCTCCTTCGTCGCTACCAAGCACACCTAACTGATAACGAGAAGAACTAAGTCTAACCGCAACCTCCTCGGCAAGGCCATCCCTGAGGCCCAAGACAACCGAGAACACGAGGAGGACGCTACGGCCGACAAGGCCCCCGTCGAGGATGTCTTCCAGGAAGCCATCGGCCTCACGACTAACCTGCGCAACAAGCTCAACGGCGGCGCCCCATATGCCCACATCAGCTTGGATAAGAAGCGCGCAGAAAAGGGCGACAACGTCTCGGGGCAACCAACTTCTCCTGTCGTTGACCCTCAACTCCAAGCCGCGCTCTCGGCTATCATCGCCAGCTTGGCCCAAAACCCCACTGTCCGTTGGCCGTCAGGTTAGGCAACGACGAAGGGGTGGTACCCCAGGACACGACGTCATCCCACTCCCACCCTGCTTCCCCGCTTCGAGCTGGACCGACCCCGGCGCGTGGAAAAGCCTCAGCCTTTAACAGGCTAGGTGACACGTGCCGTCGACCTGCTTCGAAGAGGATGGCGGGGCGGATTGGTCAGCGTGAACCTGGCTCACCCAGGGAAAGCTTGGGGTCGGTATCCTGGACAGCGGATCGGCCCCGCCTGGACAAGGGCAAGGGAAAGCTCCATGAGGGTGATGCACGTCACCAAATCAACACGGCTCACACAGCCCGCTTGCAGACACAGGGAGCCACCATGGCGGCCAAGGACCCCAGGGACGAGGTGATCGCCCAACTCGAGCGAAGGTTCGCTCAAATGGAGGCCAAACAGCTGGCCGCCACGCCCACCGACAACTCATCCAGGGACCCCGACTTCAACGCCCTTCTGCACAAAGTCAGCGTCCTCGAGAGGGAGTTGGCCGAAGGACGAGGAGATCCCATCGTCCAAATCAGGATGAGAACTCCTTTCACTGCCAGGGTACTCTCGGCCCCCATCCCCGAGAAGTACAGGGGAAATGCCATCAAGCCCTATGACGGCAGCTCCGACCCCCAGGAGCACTTCATTCGCTACCAGAATAACATGTTGATGGTGAACGCGTCAGATGAATACCTCTGCCGTTGGTTCCTTTCCACTCTGGAGGGACCGGCATACGAGTGGTTCAACGCGCTCCCCGAGGAAAGCATCGACTCATGGCAGGACCTTGCCCAACGCTTCCTCACTCACTTTGCCGAGAGGAAGCGCGCGAAGAAATATTTCACCCATCTTCTCTCTGTCAAGCAACAACATGACGAATCACTCCGGTCATTCATCGACCGATGGATGAGAGAGACCGATGAGGTCGAAGGGGCCGATGAGCGCACCCTCTTGGTCCTGTTTCAGGCACCCTCCGCAGCACCCCATATGCGAGGAGTCTCATCACTGACCCTCCAAGGTCCTACATGAAGGCGCTTCAGCGGGGAAACTTGTACGCTGACGCCGACGAGCTCCATATCCACAAGAAGGACGGAGGGCACCCCTCCAAGAAGACGAATGTTGCGCCAGCTCCAGGCGCACCCTCGGTCGGGGACCGAGGTCAGGGAGAACAAAGCCGCCACGGATCTGGAGGGAAGAACAAAGACCGCATATGGCGGCCGAGGATGGAAAGGCCGAAGACCCCACTCACTCACTCGGTCAGCTCCATCCTTGATTATGCCGAGGAACACGATCTCATTGAGCGAGATCCTCGGTCGGCGAAGGAGATCTACGTCGTCCATCAGGGCGGCACCTACTGCCGTTACCACCAGAACACCTCCCACAACACAAACGACTGCGTTACGCTGAAGAGAGCCATCGAGAAGCTGGTTCGTCAGGAGGAACTTTCCCAGTTTGTTAAAGGTGGCCCGCACAAAAATACGTGGCTAAACACTGGCAAGCATGGGGGTGAACCCTCCGCGAAGAAGCGTGAGATCGACAGACTCAACGACGATGACGAAGATTTTGAAGAGCTCCCTCCGAAGAAGAACCACATCCACCTCATTGTGGGAGGGCAACACGGGGGGGGGGGGGGGGACTCGGCCACCCAGAGGAAGAAATGGGCCCAATCCTTTTACATTGGGGAGGTGTCCCATGCTCCCCCCAGCCGAAGAAGCAGCGGACGGAGGCGATCACCTTCACCGACAAGGATCTGCCTCCGGGACCCGCATCACACAGGGACGCCCTCGTCATCCGGTGTGAGATAGGTGACTCTCCATAAAATTTTAACTAGTAATTTATTTCAAATTTCAAGTACTTTGTTTTCCAGTATTCTTCTTAGCCTATCTTTCATTAGCAACAAGGTATGCAATAAGTTGTATTGCAATTTGCAAGTATGTTGTTTTTGATTTTTAGTTTTTACTGTTTTTCAATACCTTCTTTATTGATTCTTGATAGTAATGTTGTAGGATTAGACAAGTAAAGTAAGAAATATTTTGTTTTTTAGTAAGCAAAACAAATGTGGAAAAAATTGGATAAGCAAGGTGCACTGCACAGTGAGATTAAGAAATCAAGCTCATTTTTAAATCAACCTCATTCCTCGATTAATATTCTATGTCAATGAGTAAAATGAACATTGAAAGGAACTAATAAAGCCTAACCTTGTTTATGCTAACGAAAAGTAACTAATAACTTGGGCAATGATTCAGTCTTCTGTTTCACATTTATTTATGCAGACATGCAACCTCTAAATTCTCTTCCAGCAATAGGCACTATGAAACAACTAAAATCGCTTCCAAAGAAGCAATTTTGCAGGGACACTGTTGTATTCTAAAAGCTATAAAATGTTATTGTAGGAACACTATTGATTGAAGAACAAATTGATGCCCTTGTGATCATGGTGCATTGATCATGGTGATCAAAATGTTGCAGAGACCATGTTAATTAAAATGATGATTGCATGGCAGTATGGACTTGCTGTGTAGATTAATATAACTTTTGCAAAACATTAGTTTGGGCTCCTAACAGTCCTAATATTTTCAGAAGTTATGCTGTATTGGATTTTGCTGTTTCTTTTGCAAAACAAGATTCTTCCTGATATTTTAGGCTGTGTTGTCTTGATGACTTTATTTGAATTTGAACTTCAGGGAAAAAGAATTTAAAAACATTTAAAAAGTTGGATATTATCCTGCTTGTAAGTGATGATGTATAAAGTTTCTTCTCAATTTGGTTAATGCTAGATTGCTAATTGTTAAGAAATTAATTGGTCAGCCCTTTTTTTAAATTTTATGCTCAGGCATTTTTACCAAAGTGATACAAAGGATTGCTGGTTTTATCTTATTAGCTCATTGTGATGTAATGATGTTTTAAACTTTCAATTATAGTAAACTTTAAACATTTGTTTAATGTAGTATTTTTTGCTAAGAATATTTATATTTTTTTATATTATGTTGAAATCGAGTTGACCGCCTAGTCGGCGACTAATCGACGCCTAGTCCGCCTAGGCGGTGCTTGACCGCCTTACTAGCGTCTAGCGAATTTTAGAACATTGTTTATAGTTAATTTAATTATATTAGTTGGATGTTTAGAATTATTTAACCTTGATTAGTTATTGATGTTATGATTTTAGAATATTTTTTATGAAAATTTGATTTAACATGAAAATGTGTGTTTAAAATTATTGTTCAGAACAAGGAAAGTAAATAGAGAATATATATTCAGCTCTTGTTCCATACATGAGGGTTATTTGGTCATTTGACATGATTAAGACTTCACATTCAGCCCACTTAGTAAACAGTTTGTTATCTCAGTGTCACTTAATCAAGACAGACAACTTAATGGAGACAGACGTCTTAATTTATTAAGGACTTAATGCAAAAAAACAGTAAACAACCCCTTACTCATATTAAGCATTATTTCAAGATCTCCTGTGTAGGTAATTTTTGCAAAGTTTTACCAAATTTGAGATTTGTTGCTAATTCAAAATGTGTACTTCGTTTGCCCAATAATTTTCTTCTTGTTTTTTCGGATATCCTGATTTTTTCACATTTCCCTTCACGAAATGGACTGTGTAGCTTATATTAATCAATCTTTTTTTCTACATATACTTTAACTATACATTTTAACTTTATTAATAAGCATATTAATTCAAAGTGAGTTTTTTTGGGCACGAATAAGTATTAAATATTTTTTTTTAAAAAGAATAGACTTAGAGCCCGTTTGGTAGCACGAAAATCGGTTGTTTTAGCTAATTCTGCTGAAATTTATGAAATTCTGGTTGAAGTGGCTGCATTGGCTGATTCTGCTGATACAAGAAAAAAATATTTTTAAAATATATTTTATTAATAAAATAAAGAAAAAATTATATGTAAAATAGCTAAAATGATCATCTACGGTAACTTCAGCCAATACAGCCAGAAAAGTAACTCCAACCTTACTTTTTCGACTTATTACACAATTCAGCGCGCGAAAACAAAATTTACGTGTTTGGTAAAAAAGTTGACTGATAAGCCCGATAAGCCGAAAATGAGGGTTGTCAAACGGCCTCTTAAGTTATTTCTAAATTAAAACATGTGAGAACATGTTGACATTTTGTAATAATAATTGGGTCACTGCGGAATGGTTGGGTGGTATGGTTACATTTGACAAAGTAAAAAAGAGTGTGGATATGATAGGGACAACAACTTAATATGAAAGGATAATAGACATGAAAAAAATCTATATCCCCAATTTCTTGCAAAATACTTCGGATAAAGACAGTACGAAACAATGCCATAAGTTTATGTTTACCTTTACTGTGGCAATAATAAAACCATCCAGACAAAGAATCTTTGCCCTTTCAAAAATCTCTAGACAAATTGCTGTATTATTATGACTTCGCTTTAAGCCTTTAACCCTGAAAAAAAGTTTATCAAATACCCCTTTATTACTTCCTGAACCTGGTATTTTAAACACCACACTTGAACAAGAGGTTTTCTTTTTCTTTTTCCTGGAAATATCATTTTTACCAATGGTAAATATTATCGTAAAATAAACTGTGTTGACACCGGTTAATATTATTCAGAAATTATTTGACAGCGGACAATTATTATTACTTGATTGTGTGTAATAAAGTAAATCGATTAAAGGGAAAGTCGCAGTTTCAATCCCTCAAATAGCACCCACATTCAAATATTGTCATCGTGTTTTTAAGTTTGTAAATGTCACTTCTCAATTGTCCGAGGTGTTGCAAATGTGGTCCCCATCGTCAAACTTTTAAAAGTTATACGTAAAAGTTAATGGTGTTGGTTCATATTTGACGGTGAAGATCACATTTACAACGATTTCGACAATTGAGATGAGACATTTAGGCTCATAACTCCAACAAGGTCCACCCAAAAGTCTATGATTGATGTCACATGGTACACTTTTTTTCTTGCTTTTGTGTATGGTACAACTCTTACAAATCATAAATCAAAATTTATTGATTGGTTTTACCAAGTTTAATTATGATGTGTACCTTTTTCTTTATTTAGACAGGGAGACATGGAAGAACAAAAAAACACAAACAAGCAGACTAAGCTTAACTTCCCTGCCTCATTCATACATTTGCCAAAGATGTAGTACAGAAGGGAAGCAAAATGCAGACCTGCTTTGGTTGCAGCATCTCAGCCCATCCCTTGTTCTTTGGTTCCTTCTCAGCCCAGCCCACTTAAATCTGGCATGTTATCCCATGGCAGAAATGCATAACTCTTAGCTACTCCAATTCCCCTTCTTCATTGATTAGTGATGGGAAAAATAGCCCTTCTTGTCTTCCATGTCCCCCTCCTTTTCAACTAACAGTTAAAATTCACATCTAATTTCTTCTCCATGTTTTTTTTACTTGTTGAAAAGTTTATGTCTAGCTGTATATTATATATATGCTGCACCATGTTTTAAGTGTGTGTATACAAATTAAATTAATATTTTGTTGAGAGAGAAAAAAAATTAGTGTTTGGACTTTGGAGGTATAGTTCAATGGAGTCCAGCAGCACAGCTAGGAATCTTCTAAGCTTTGCAGCTTTTTCACCAGCTTACTATCAAGGGAGGAAGGAAGATAATAACAGCAGAAACATCATTGATTTGGGATTAAGCCTTGGGGTTATGAACAACCATGATGAGACTAATTACCACCATCCATCTCCATGTGGTAAGGTTACATATATATTATATAGATCAATTTGAGTATATTTTCTTTAGTTAAGAGAAAATTAATAGTTGGACAAATAGTTGTGTGTAATTGTAGTTTAGAATTAGATCAACCCATGTTCTTAGAATGTGAGAGTAACGTTTTAAAAAAATAATGGCCACTTATACATATTAGGGGTATTATTTTTTGTTAAATTGATGTTGTCCGTTAACCATTTCGTCAACATTTAATTACATCAAACTTTAATCCTACAATATTTTTATTTATACCGGTTTCAGTTTCGTACTAGATCACACTTAATTTACCAGATTAAATCAAATTAGAAAATTTCACATTAAGTGAAAAGATATTTAGCCAACTATATTTTGTGGGATTATCCCACCTTTTGTCTTTGAATAGAGCCCATATATCCTACAAGTATTTCGGTAGCAATAAGAGACTTGACTTCTTGTCTGACGAATGGGGAAGACTCATGACTCATGAGTGCCATCTCACATGAGATGGGATGTATAACAGGCTCCACAATGACTATGAGTTTACTGGTTACATCTATAGAGTTAAAAAAACAAAAATGCTATTTGCACACGCCGGCTTGCACGCTAAATATATTTTGTTACTGTATAAATAATTGTCTCTGATCCCGAAAAAGTGAATTTTCTGTGCACAAACAATTAAGAGTCACGAGACAGTTTCCTTTACTAAAATGAAAATCAATTGTCTCTGCATATACTAAATTCACTTAGTGTGTAAACGGGCTTGCAAGTCTTATCAAGGGTATTTTTCTCATACTCCGTAATATATTGAAGGGAATAGCTATGAAGAGCTGATAGATTGGCAAGATTTGCACCCACAGCCAGGGAATAGAAGAATCAAGGGAAGGAGTGTGCATCTAAGAAAGTACTCAGCAGAGAGCTGTGATGAAGATGATGATGATGATGATGAAGTGATTGAAAGCAAAGAGAAGAGATGGGCTTATGTGAAAGTCAATATGGATGGAGTCATTGTTGGAAGGAAAATTTGCCTTCTTCATCATTTCAGTTACCACACTCTTGCTCTTCAGCTTGAAGACATGTTTGGTATGTTTCAAATTTTACATTTTATAACAGTCTATATACATGTTTTGTACATTTTTTCATCACAAAATTAAGTCCATTGCAATTCTTTTGTGATGAATAGTGGGGGTTTCTCTAATATTATCAAATAATACTCACTGATAAATATGTGATCACTTTGTAAATATATTCAAAAAACCCAGAAAAGATTGGAATGGGTAAAGGATTAATAGTTTAAGATAACAAAGTTTAGTCCTAATACTACTATGATTTTATATAGAAATAATAAAAGGTGAAGGTGTCCTGTTTGAGTCAAAAGAAAATCTAGAGGTTGTTTGAGTCATTCATTCATCAATTATTAGTGTTTGACTTCCTTTTAAGCAACCGTTTTAATGTCATTTATGATCAATTTTGCATTAGATACATATTTAACTACAACAAAAACCATTCCCATTTATTTTAAAGAATCAGTTTTTCATTTGCCAAAAAAGAATCAGTTTTTCAAAAAAGTTCTTTGATAGTTCTAATGAAGAAAACGCATATTTGTGTATTTTCTCAGCCATATATTTCTGTTGTGCTAAAATTTCATTGAAACTGTGATTTATGGTTACAGGGAAGCAATCCCAAAGGGGGTTAATAAGGTTATTCGAAGAAGGTTCAGAGTTTTCCCTACTTTATAAGGATGGAGATGATGATGTGTGGAAGATGGTTGGAGATGTTCCCTGGGAGTAAGTTTTATGCTTTAGGCTGCTACTTTATTTGATTTTTTTAATATATGAAACAAGTTTAAAGACAAAATTAACAAAATGTTTAAGCAGTAGTGCAAAACATGTTTCTGACCTTGTAACAATGAATTGATGGTCATTGAAGCTAGTCAAGTAAGAAGTTTTTTTTGGCATGGTTTGTTTAGTAAAAGTAAAGAATCAGTAGGTGTATAATTCATTCACTAATGAATTCATGAAAAATAGCAGTTTAATTGTAAAGACACTATTCAAATTAGAGATATCGAGCCCGTTTGGCAGCACGAAAATCGGTTGTTCTGGCTGATTCTGCTGAAATTTATGAAATTCTAGCTGAAGTGACTGCATTGGCTGATTCTGCTGATACAAGGAAAAAATATTTTTAAAATATATTTTATTAATAAAAGAAAGAAAAAATTATATGTAAAAATAGCTAAAATGGTCATCTACAGTAACTTCAGCCAATACAACCAGAAAAGTAACTTCAAACTTACTTTTTCGGCTTATTACACAATTCAGCGCGCGGAAGCAAAATTTATGTGTTTGGTAAAAAAGTTGGCTGATAAGCCTGATAAGCCGAAAATGAGGGTTGCCAAACGGCCTCATCATCTAACTGATGACGCTGAAGAGATCATTCTATTTGATTTTTTTAATGTCAAACTACATTTTCAAAAATATTATTCCGTTGGATATATGAAGTATATACAAATGTTATTGTATTTTAATTTAATTTTTGCGACTTTATAGAACTTTCAATAATATAAAAATATTAATTATTAACATGGTAACCAAGCATTCTGGCTCAGCTAGTTGTGAGGTTACCGTGCCTAGTGGGAGGTCTCGAGTTCGAAAATAAAGTTTATGAATATAAAAATATTAATTATTAACATGTTAACCAAGCATTCCAGCTCAACTGGTTGTGAGGTTACCGTGCTTAGTGGGAGGTCTTGAGTTCGAAACCCGCTAGGCACATAAGGGTTTGAAACTCAATGGAGTGAGTTTCAACCCTGACTACTCCAGGTCTCCCAGCCCCCTCTCCCAGACCCCGGAGTAAAAAAAAAATTAATTATTAACATGGTTATTTCTTACTTTTTGTTAGATTGGACATCAAGTAAGAAATAACAATATTTAGGAAACTTTTAATCCTATATGTGAAATAATGGAATTTGATTCATTTATGAAATGAGTTAAGTGGTTTAAAATAGTTTCTCATGAATTTGGGCTGACTATGAACAGGGATTTTGTGGATGCCGTGAAGCGACTGCGAATTGTGAGGAAGAAGCAACCATCCCTTTTTAATCAATGTTATAATTTTCCAAATTAGAGTAAAAAAGAAAAGAAAAACAGAGAATGATCAATTTTCTGAGATGAGGTTTAAGTTTACAATGTTTCTCAAAATGGTCTTTTCGATCTATTAATTTTGACAATCTCGATAAGCTAAATTAGATAACACTAATTATTTTTGGAGGAATACTTATTTTGAGATGTACCAAGAGTCTAAGATTGTAATTCTTCCCAAAAATGTAAGTCTGATAGACACATTTATTTAGCTTTTATTACTCAAATATTTTTTCATTTGTAACACTGAGAACTAAGAAGTTCTTGTATTGTGACAAAGAATCTATATTTCAATTTTTACCTTTTGATGTGTGGTCCCCAAAATATGCTAGTAATTACAAATGTAAACTAACATTTCTATGAAGTTCATTAATATAAATTCAATAGATACTTCTCAATTAAACACAAATGATTGTATGTTACTATAGATGGCATTTTCCCCTTTGGGAAAGGGATCACTAATTCATTGGATAGTTATTCTGCCAAAATTGTTATCTCTAAACATTCACTATCCCTCGATCGAGTTTCATAACCCAAGAGACGACCTCTAGGAAAAGTAGATCTATGAGTAAAGGAATGCCTTCAAAAACAATTACACAATAGTATATCATCATATAACAACTCGTGTCACAAATTTGTGTAGAAACAATTCATACAATGATTATTAAAAATGACAGGAGATAAAAAAATCTAAATACAATAGTGAATAATGGACGCTGATACGAGCTCCACACCACTTCTTAGACATTTAGAGCAATGAACATGAAAAAAGTGGCACTCTAAAGTGATTATTATTGTTAAGTTTTTCAGTTTGATTTTTTCAATATAGTTACCTTATATCCATACAATGATACAAACCCTAATCCGCATATAGCCTCCCATTTTTCATCAAATTGGCTTTCATCAAAACTAATAGATTTTTCAATATAGTTACCATTTCTCATAGTTGATCCTAGATTCATAAAACCATAAGCAACTTTATGAACCTGTATCCAAAATTCCACCTCATTCAGCCTAATTTTTAGCGGGATATCCTCAGGCCTAATCTCTTTAAGGATCAACAAATTCATTTCAAACAATCACGGACCTTCATCTAACACACGCCTCATATCCAAATTGAGGAGTGATAACAGTGATATTATTTGTGAAAGGAGAAACATACTTTTCTTGTTTAATTTATCAAAATGGACTATTTTAGTATCAATAATAGATTTGAAATATGTTATTAACACTCTCATGGCTCTACTGGTGTTTGCAATTGAATTAGATTAGAAAATCTATTTAGATCGGAAAATCAATTATGACTGATCGAAAGATCAATTTAGACCAGACACGGATCGGTTACGTGCCAGGACTTATGAATTTTATGGATTGACTTGGTAAAACATAGACTATTTGGCTCCATATGAGATGAAGGGTAATTATAAAATTATTACGTAGTACGGAGTATTATTTGTAAATATTTTTTTTATCTAAAATACATTAAATTAGAAAAATAATTAAAATTCAACTTACATTTGATTTTATATAAATATTTATAAATGCAAAAGTTTATGTTTTAAAAAGGATTAATATAGTCTAGCTAGAAAAGAAACATTTGTTAAGAAGAAGTTTCCTATTAGAATAAAAGGCAAAATTGACATTAATAATATACGTAGTATATTTTTATAGGTTTAACAAAAATAATTCTTATTACAGAATTTCATAATAATTTCAACTCGTTAACCACTTCACAAAAATGAATCACAAGTTAACAATGTTCTATTTTACTTTTCTCTTTGGGCGGGTTGTCTCAAAATGAATATTACATCCGCCTCAAACTACTATTAATCTATTACTTTATATATCAAACTTTTATCAAATTTGATTTTTCTTTTTGAGACTATAAAACTTTTAATATACTTTCTGAATATGTAAATTTTATTTTTAAACATAAAATGAGTGTGGACAGAGATCCGTTTGCTTTATCTTTGACCAAACCTCGTAAACTGCAATGAGACCAACAAATTGGGACGGAGGGAGTATCATGTTTCCTTTGGCAAGAAATATGTGATCTTTATTATTTCACTTTATTCTACTCAAATACCAATCACAACTTTTACTTTTCAATCACATAATCGTGTCAAACTAAAAGTAAAAGTTGTGATTGGTATTTGAGTAGAATAAAGTGAAATAAATTGAACCGAGGTTACCCGGGCCGGTTCCGGGCCTCCCATACCTTGAACCGAGGTCGGGCCGGTTCAAGGCCCGAACCGAGTCCATCCCTACGTAGATTGTCTCGCAAAAATAAAAACTGTTGAGGAGCCAAACTTTTAGTGAAAATATCAGCTAGCTGAAACTTAGTGGGAACATACTGCACAAGGAGATCACCATGAGCCACACGCTCGCGAACAAAGTGATAATCAATGTCAATGTGCTTACTTCGAGCATGCTGAATGGGATTAGCAGATAAGTATGAAGCAGAAATATTATCACAAAGTAGCCTCACTCGACGATGAATCGGAAAACCGAGCTAAAAAAGGATGGACCGGATGTGGAGTGTGTCTTGGACAGTGTAGGCAATGGCTCGATACTCAGCTTCAGTGGAGGATCTGGAGACAGTCGGTTGCTTCTTAGAACGCCAAGAGATCAAATTTGGGCCTAGAAAAATAGCATAGCCTGAAGTGGAGCGACTAGTTTCAGGACAACCAGCCCAATCAGCATCAGAGTATGCAAGAACATAATGAGGATGTGTAGACGGCCGTAGGTGAAGACCATGCGTGAGAGTGCCCTGCAGGTACCTGAAAATTCTCTTCACAGCCAACATATGTGAAGTACGAGAAGCATGCATAAATTGAGACACCAAGTGAACAGCATATGTAATATCAGATCTAGTCATAGTTAAATACTGCAATGCACCTACCATGCTACGGTACTCTGTAGGATCAGCAAGTAACTCACCATCAGTGAGAGACAACTTAGTTCTATTGGGAAGAGGCGTGCGAACAAACTTAAGAGTATGAAGATGAAAATGGGTGAGGAGATCGGACACATATTTAGCCTGATATAAAAATAGACCAGAAGTATCTCGCACAGCCTGAACCCCCAAGAAAAAATGAATATCACCTAGATCTTTCATGGCAAAATAATTTCCCAAAAGAGAAATAAAAAGCCGAATGTGTGAGGAGGAATTGCCTGTAACTATGATATCATCCACATATAAGAGTAGATAAATAATGCGAGTGCCATGTCGGAAAATAAATAAAGAATTATCAGCACGACTACAAAGAAAACCACGTGTCAAAAGAAAACTACTGAACTGGTAAAACCATGCCCGGGGAGCTTGTTTAAGACCATAAATGGCCTTACGCAAGCGACAAATGTGATTAGGAAACTGTGGATGAATGAACCCCGGTGGTTGCTTCATATAAACCTTCTCTGTCAAATAACCATGAAGAAAAGCATTTTTAACATCAAGTTGGCGAATGGGCCAATTATAAGACACAGCTAAGGTGAGAACAATGCGAACAGTGGTGGGTTTGACAACAGGACTGAAGGTCTCAGAAAAATCAACTCCAACCTGCTGCTTGAACCCCTGAGCAACCAGACGCGCTTTGTCTTTCAATCGAGCCATCAGAACGATATTTAGTTTTATAAATCCATTTAGACCCGACCACATTTTTACCAGGAGTAAATGACACTAATTCCCACATTTTATTAGCAATAAGTGCATTAAATTCTTCAGACATAGCTGCCCTCTATTTAAGATCTTTATTAGCCACAGAAAAGCAAGTGGGGTCAGAAATTAAAACCTCAGTATTTAAATTAAAAATTGTTTTGGGTTTAAAAATTTATGACTTGGAGCGAGTTTGCATGGAAGAGGGCTGGGAAGGTAATGTGTCACCGCATCTGGCGCAGAAGCCTGAGATTCAGCCGTGCTAACTGACGAAGCCGGAGATGACGCGACACCCCCTGGCGACGATGCGGGGGTGTGGGTGACCGGAGAGCCAGTGTGGTCCGAGAGAATACCAGGCTGCTGGGAGCTGTTCGGCGGTGTGGGGTGTTCGACGGGTGACGGAGAAAGCAGCGGCGGCAGTGGCTGCCCAGAGGGCGTCTGAGTTAATGGTGAGGACATGGAAAACGACATAGGACCGGGTTGAACGGAGGAAGACTTAGGAGACACCAATTTAGTGTATGGAAAAATATTTTCATGGAACTTGACTTGATGACTAACATAGATTCTTCCTGTTTTAGGGTCAAGACACCTATACCCCTTGTATTCAGACGCATAACCTAAAAAGACACATTGTAAGGAACGAGGAGAGAGTTTGTTGGCAGGAGTCGCAGAAAAATTGGGGTAACATGCACAACCAAACACACACACATAAAAGAGAAGTCAGGAGACCGGTGGAATAATTTTTGGTATGGGGAAACTCCAGAAAATTTGGTGGAGGGTAAGCGATTAATAATAAAAGTAGCAGTCAATACAGCTTCAACCCAAAAAATAGCGGGTAAACCAGCATCAATAAGCATTGTACGTGCAAGTTCAATAAGATGACGGTGTTTGCGTTCAGCTAAACCGTTTTGTTGTGGTGTGTTAGGACTTGATTTTCGAAAAAGAATGCCATGAGCATCAAAAAATGAGCGCATACTAAAATTATCAAACTCACCCCCTCCGTCACTTTGAAAAATTTTAATTTTATAATCCAACAAATTTTCCACCAGTCTTTTAAATGATTGAAAATGCATAAAGACTTCACTTTTACGACACATGAGATATATCCAGGTAAAACGGGAGTAATCATCAATGAAAGAAACATAATATTTAAAACCAGAAGCAGATAACACAGGTGATTGCCAAACATCTGAATGTATTAAGAATAACGGAGCACTAGAATTATGAAAAAACATCCTGAAAGGGTAATCTATGAGACATTCCCAATCGACACGAGATACAATCATGATTAAAAGATGAAAGACTACTAAGTTGACCAGACTTCTTAAGACCATCTAAAACTCTAGTGCCGCAGTGTCCCAAACGGCGGTGCCATAATGGTCCAGGTGCCGCGCTAGAAGCAAGAGCAAAAACTGGAGGTGAAGACAAACGAATTGGGTAAAGACTGCCGCTACTGGAAGCCTGAAGAAGAACTGCCCCCGTTGTTTTGTCCTTTAGAAAAACAGATTTTTTGTTAAAAATCACCATGCAATTATTGTCAGAACACAATTTTTGTATGGATAATAAATTATATTTAATTTGAGGTACATGATAAACAGATCTTAAATGGATAGGCTTGGAAGGAGAATTAATGAAAATATCACCAATATTTTTTATGGGTAAATTATTACCATTAGCAACAGTAACAGTCAATGGTCCAGAATAAATAGATTTATTAACTAATGTACCTTCCTGAGGAGTCATTTGCGCTGAAGCACCGGAGTCTGGAAACCAGACAGCGTCATTTGGGTCACTGATGGGTGTAGCTAGTGCTGGTGCTGATGGTTGGGAAAATCGAGAAGGGCAAGAAACAGCTGAGTGACCTGGAGAATAGCAAATTTGACAGACAACAGGTGGGGGAAATAGAACCAAACTGTCCATCAACTAATGGCGAGCCTGCATAACCATGGTTAGCACCAAAAACATAGTAGGGATGCGTATTAAACGATGAAGAAACTGTATTACATAAAACTGTACCTGGTCGTCCCGTAGCTGATGAGCTGGCCGAAGGATGCAGATAATATGGCGGCCGAAAGTAACCTCCGGTGCCTGGAGGTCCTGGTCGTGGCTGATAGTATGGAGGAGGTGCGCCATAGCCCTATTGCTGGTGCGGATAACCTCCGCGGCCGCGACCCCTGTTTCCCCGTCCTTGGCCATGACGGCCACCTCGGCCCCACTACTACTGAAAACCACCGCGACCATCTGTGCCTGGTCCAGGGGCTGCGTTCGGCTGAGCGGCGAAGGCCGTAGGTGGGGCTGCAGACTCTTGAGATTGGAGATAAATGTTGCGCTGCTCTTGTTGGACTATTTTTTTCCCGTAGCTTGTCAAAGGTAAGTCCCTCCGGGAAAGTGGTCAAAGTAGTAATAATGGATTCATAATCCCGACCAAGACCAAGTAATGTCTGCTCTATAAGGTCCTTTAGAGAAACCGGAGAATTAATTGCAGCAAGTGCTTCAGCAATTTTCTGGATTTCACGCATATATTGTTCCATAGACTGATTTTCTTTCTTTTTGGTATTTGTAAAAAGCCATTTTAATTCCATGGAACGCGCTAAACTAGCAACCATAAAACGTGATTCCAGACGATCCCAGATAGTAGCCGAATTTTTGAGCGCGTGAACCTCAACAAGTATATCACGAGATAAAGTGGCAAACAGCCATGAACGAATTGTTTGATCCAACTTTAACCAATAATAATACTCATTGTTTACAACTTCTCTCTGAAAGGAATCAAATATAGAAGAAGGAAGAGCAGAAATTGTACCATCAATAAAGCCCATCAGATCATGAGATACCAAAAAGGACTCGAATTGCGTGCGTCAGAGCAGATAATCTTCAACCGCATCAAGCTTGGTAGTAACAATATTAGTAATATTTGGTGCAGAAAATCTCATGGACTGAGAAATTACCTCAAGAGAGCCGGCTGTGGAGAGATGTGAGGTGCGACCGACTGGACGGATGGACGAAACCGGAGCCAGCCCTTGTTGACCGGACATGGTGGGACCAGCGAACTGCACACGTGGCGTGGCCGGCGTAGAAATAGGATCCGATGACGGGATGCCGTTCGGACGAGGAGCAGACGGCGGTGACGACCAATCAAAAACAGGTGGGACCCAGGCGGACATGTCAGTTGCGGCGCCGGGCATGGGAAACGGCATGCTGAGAGACGGCGGCATCACAGAAGCCGATGATCTGAAGAGTTGGGTTGCCGGCGTCGTCGACGACACGGATGACGGAGGCATGCTAGCGGCAGAATATGTGGTTGGTACCGGCGGCGCAACCGTAGGGTTGCTGGCGGCTGCGGCGGTGCTCATGAAGAGAGAGAGAAAAATTATGTGGAAAACCTAGGCTCTGATACCATGTGAGAAATAATAACAGGCTTACCTGACTGGTAGCCCTGACAGTATATTTATAATGAAATAAGTGTTTGAGTACAATAAGGAAACTGCTTAATAATAATTCTACACTATTAATGAAAAGTTAACACGGTTAACTGGCATTTTATTTCTGTGAAACATTTAATTTCTGTCTTGTAGGTTGTAGCATTGAAATTGGTCGGGTCGGCTGAATTTGTTGAAATAGATGAAGTTCTGACTAAATCGGCTGATTAGGTTGAACCTGCTGGTGAATTGTGAGGAAAAAAATTAAATATATTTTATTAAGGAAATAAAGAAAAAATTATATAAAAAATACGAAGTACTTAAAATGATCTTTGAGAGTAACTTTAGTTAATTCAGTCAGAAAAGTAACACCAACCTTATTTATTTTAATTATTGTACCATCCAGGGTGCCAAGCAAAAGTTAAGTTTTTGAAGAAAAAAGGGTTGTATCAAACTGGCGCTTAACGCCTGAACTAATAAGGATTATGAACTTTTATGGGGTGGATTATTTTGTGTTAAAACTTAAAATAGGTAGGAATTACGAGTATCAATTTCATTTCTTAGCGCCACCATAATAGATAGGTTTATTCCTTAGATAGGACTAAATAAATCATTAATTGCTAGAACAGGAGTAATATTTAATATTTTTCTAAATAGGAGTTATTTTTTGGAGCCGGACATAAATACCCTGACGCTTGGCAAAACAGGACATCGGACCTCCGCCGGTCACGATTGCCGGTCACCGGTCTCCGGAGAATTGACCGCCGTTGCACATCTAGTTGTCGTCGATTCAGATCTGGCCACCACCGCCGTAGATCTAGCTGCCTCCGCCGTAACTTTGATCATATCCGCAGATCCGACCGCCGCCTATGCGGATCCAGCCTCTGTCAGTGCAGATCTCACAGTCGTAGTCACGAATACCAACAATATTATACGAATGCCAACATGAATAAAAACTGCCATGTTAATTGCATTTTCAAAAGAAAAGATGGCATTTTTGAAGAGTTAAAATGCCAATTTAATGATATTTTTGAAGAGTTAAAATGCAATTTTAATGGCATTTTCAAATAAAATTTGGCATTTTTATAAAAATCAAACCAAATGAAGAAGATGAACATTAAGTGGTTGCCATCGTCAATTGCATCTGAACTTACGAAGAGGGGGTAAGAGAGAAACGAAATAGAGAGGAGATATTGAGGAAGACGAAGAAGAAGCAAGAGACAGGGAGAACAACAGGGAGAACAACGTGCCTTAATTCCACAACAGATCTGAACTTAAGCTCGTCACCGACCGTTACTCAATGCTCACCGTCGCTCATCGACACTCGTTCATCGCTCGCCACTCGTCACCACACCTTCACCGATCTCCGTCGCTCGCTGTTATTCGCCGTTGCTAACCGTTTGCCTCTGTTCGTCACATTGAAGTGCTCCCTGTGGCAGAGTTGCGCAGGTACGAGTAGAAAACAAAGAGGTGCGTAGGTGTGAGTAGACAACAAGGAAGGATGTTGCACAATAGAATTGAATGGAGGGGTAAATCGGTACAATAGTCCTATTTAGGGTATAAAAATTTACTTAGGTTGTTTTTAGTTGGAGTGTAATTTGTCCTAAACAAGACCAGACCAGACTAGACCATATCAAAACAGACCAGACCAGACTAAAACAGACCAGACCAGACCACACCAGACCAGACCAAACCATATTTTATTATTATTATTATTATTGTTGTTGTTGTTGTTGTTATTATTATTATTATTATTATTATTATTATTATTATTATTACTCCATCCCAAAAACAACTTCCCACTTTCCTTAAATGGATGTCCCAAAATTAACTTCACATTTTTTCCCACTTCCTTATTTGGCAAATTATCTACATTAAAACAATGTCAAAAAGTGCCAAACAGTGTCAAACAGTGTCCAAATAGTGTCAAAACAGTAAAATTTACCCCAATAAGTTTATTTCCTTAATATGTGTGGAAAACAAAGTGTGAAGTTATTTTTTGGGACGGAGGGAGTATTATTATTATTACTATTATTATTATTAGTATTATTATTAGCAGTAGTAGTATTATTATTACTATTATTATTACTATTATTACTACTAGTATCACACCAGTGCGATGCACGGAGAAAAATGTTAAATATAAAAACAATATAAAAACTATAAATAAAAATAATATATTATCACAAAGTGTATGTCAATATTATCGAGAAAGCGGTTCAACTTAGCTAGTTGCCAACTAACTTTCTTATATGAGTGTGTGGTCATCCATATAAATTTTATTTAGTTACAACTCATTTTATGTACTTTGTTATTACTATCTCACCCATGTGGTGATTTTATGGTTTTTTAACCCGGGGAGATGTTGGGAGCTAGAGGGGGTCTAGAGGGTCCCGGATAACATGATGTATAAGAGTATAAGAGCCCATATAAATGACAGTCTAATCAATCCATGTACACTTCACTCACCAAACGTGCGGTAATAACAACCTTGCATGTAATTTTTTTGTTCTTTTCATTTCCAAATTTTTAAATCTCATTGTGAATTTGTGATTTGTGAATGATAGTCATTGATCTTTATATTCAAGACCATATTTCAAATAAGAATCTCCTCTTTCAAATTTAGAATTTTAACTTCATAGTTTCAATCATCAGTACGAACACAGCGTTTCACACAATATACATCGTTTTTTATATATTTCAGTTTAATTTTTTTTTTAATCCCGGAAGGCAAACCACCAAAATCAGTGGGGTAAATGCCTGGAGTCAGATACCAGAGTTTTATTAAAAAAAAAACTGAAAAAAGAGAGGGGAACTAGACTAAAACCTCTCAAACAAGGAATAAGCCAAAAAGAATTAGAATCTAATAGAAGGAATAGTTTAAAAATTCTTTATATGTAAGTATGTTGATTTATATATTGGAACTTTTTAATATTTTTTAAAAAGTTAAATCTAATATAACTCTGCAATAGGATACTTTAAATCTCAGGTTTAAGATTTAGGATACAGGATACTTTATATTTAGTCTTATACTCAATTTGATATTTTTAGTCTTAACTCTACAACTCAATTTGATATTTTTTAATTATACTAAGACATAGGATTTTTTATAAGAAAAATTGATTGTAATAATCCCAACTATTGGCGGTCTGCTCATAATAATCCCAACTATCGATTATTTCAGAATAATCTCAACTTTAGGGACCTTCCGTCAATAATGGTCCGACGTGACCGACTATAAATAAATTTTTATAGTTTCTAAAGAGATATAACAGATAATCCCTATAAATAATCCCAAATTTTAATTTTTACGCTTACTTTCTATTAAAAATTCACTTTTTAGAGTAGGTAATATGCGGTCATGGACCATTATTGGCGGACGGTCCATATAGTTGGAATTATATAAAAATAATCAATAGTTGAGATTATTGTTAGCGGACCAGCAATAGTTGGGATTATTATTTTCAATTTTTCCTTTTTTATATTTAGTCTTATTGTCCTAAATAAGACTAAATATAAACATAATTATACAAAGAGGACTAAAACTTAAAATCTTTCGCAAATAAGACTAAACATTAATTTTCTTACCCCTAATTCTCTTACGTACTCTAATTAATTCATTCCCCCTGCCTAGGAGTTCCCTTGTTTAACCGGGGCAATTGATTTGTGGCGGGCAGTCCGGTGGCAGCGGATCTCCGGCGTAAAACTGGCCGAAAATCCTTTCTGTAAATTTTCGGCAGATTCCAACAGTGGCGTTTGATAACAGGGGTAGAGCGGCGAATAGGGGCAGATCTGCGGCAGTAAGGCTGGGGAAGGAGCATAATTGCCTAAGCACACATGTAATTATTTAGGGAATTTAAAATTGCCCCTAGTTTTTCAATGTTTTAATCTAATTAAACAATTGACTCTAAAAGAATATAATTAATCGGACATTAGACTACACTTTGAATTCTTAGCACCATGAGCGGAGCTAGGGGTAGGCCAACTTAGACCATGGCTCACCCCAAATTTTAAAAATGGCTTAATTTTTAAGTTAAAAAATTTCGTGTAAATTTTTTCTAAAAATATTCTTTGTATCGACTCAGTCCGGCTGAATGCCCTGGCTCCGCCCCTGCTTAGCACCCAACGTCTAACTTTTTTTTTGTTCAGATTTACCGATAGTGGGAAAACAAAATTAGAGCTCTCCTTCAACCACTTAATATATTCTTTGTAGTGTACGAAGTATTGTTTTGTGATATTATAGAATTTTATATTTAGTTATGTTAACTTCCACATTAACATAAAAAATAAGAATATTTTTCATTTCATTCTTCTTGTATGCTAAACATTCACCCATAGTCTCTTCTCAAATCTCAAATTGTGCATGTGATTATATTATTTCTGCAAAAGAAGTAAAGATGTAAAACAAATGAGAATCATATTGTGCTCCCTCTATCCCGCTAAGATTGTCCCATTTTACCTTTTCGGTTCGTCCCACTAAAATTGTCTCATACCAAATTTGGTAAAGCTTGTATGGCTCTAAAGCATTCTTACTTTATTCTTACTTTATCACTTCAATACCAACCACATAAACCATTTTTTATTAATTTGTGTGTCACCCCCTTTTGTACCATTGTTAGTGGGACAGAGGGAGTAATTGTTATAAAAAAGTCTAACTTTGCTTCCATGGGTGATACGTATTTCTATTAACAACGGTCCAAGTTAAGCTACAAACTCTGTGGCCCCATATTCCTCATAATACTCATTAGATCTACCGAGTACTACATCATTATAACTTCCAAATTGATTTGACACACAATTTAAGATAGTGGGTAATGTGTGGTGGAGAGTTGTGCAGAGGAGAGAGAAATGTTGTGAATCACAAATTCTTTAACAAAAAGGGAAAATGGAAGTCTTAATCGGAATGAACGGAAAAGGAAAGTTAGAAGTTATAATAAGAATGGGGGGAGTATAAAACTTGTTAGAAATAACATACGTAGTACTCGTATAAGATAAACATTACGGAGTAAATTGTTTTAGAAAAACAGAGTCATATTACTCATCCAACTTTATAACTTCACTGGAAAAATGAGATTAATTAAACATCTTGTAATCCTCTTTTACAATAACCAAAATTAATAATATGGATACAATTAATCTATATAATATATAAAAACGGAATAGTTTCAGCAAAACCTTGAGCGGGAATCCTGTAGCAGTTTGGGCGGCCAATTGCTGAAAAACGTAATGCAGGTAGTATTTCATAAATGTATGGCAAATGTATTTATTATTATCATGGAAAACTGAAATTTGAACGACATAGGAGAGCTGTAAAGTGGATTGGTGTTCCCGAAGAGTCCATATATCACCTTTTATAAATTTAGTTCAATAAACAATGCATAAGAAAATGCATTAATTAATGGTGGGCGGCAACCATTATGAACATGGAAACTCCTTTTGTTATTGTTTCTATAAAAGGGGCTATTACGAAGCAAATATATCACGCCTCTCACGCATGTAACTCCTCAATAGTCTCCATTCTCTCCAAAAGTTGTATCCTGCTACCTTCATAAAATGAGAACATGCGGTACACAACCTGCAAAATGATTACCCATTTATACACTAGCGGGTTAGGTAAAAAACCTCATACTGATTTGTAAGTAGATTGTAGTGATATTCCCTTTATGGTGTGTGAATGACAGCATATAGAGTACCATTGAATTTTTTCTGTAATCTTTGAAAATCATGTTGCATCCTTTTTTTTAAGTACTAATCTCTCAACAGTCAAGGTGTCCGCCGGAAAGAAGTAGATACTAATCATACAACAATAACAAAAGTTGTACAAGGCTGGGTCTTTTTGTTTGTGTGTGTTGACTTTATATGTGTGTGTTTTATATACTCATCAAAAATGAAATATGTAGTATCATTTAAATGGTGCAACTTTATGTAGTTTTTGTCAAAAGTGTAGCTTCACACCGTTCTCTGGTGTTAAACATAACCACGTTTCGTTCATATTATCACTTTGTGTAATGAATCTACCTTTTTGATTTTAAAAAGGGTCTTTAACCATCACAATAGAAATTTTGTAAGACAATCACATTAGCTCTCCCCTATGTACCATAATAATAGGGAATATAATGTGATATTATGAGCCCTGAAAAAAAAACCGTACATTTTATTTTTAGCACTCCATTAAACTATACCTCAACACTGACAATAGACACGTTTTGAAAACCATCTCATTATCGTAGTTCAATTGATGGTGTGTACCTGATAAATATTGTATGATATCTCTTTGGTGAGTGCGGGCTGCCACCAATTTGGTATTTGTTTGCATCTAAGTTTAGTTTTTAGTATTATGATTGTTGTCTCTCAATTATCTATCAATACTTTGTTGGGTGTGTTTCGAAAAACAAAGAAAAATAATTAATAAAGATTAATTAAATAAAATGACTTAAAGAAAAACAAGAAATGAGATGAAGCAGAATAAGCCAAAGCTCGTGTTACGCACGATTTCCTTAAAACGTATTCGTTGCCTCCCGGGGTGCTAGGAGCGTTGCAACGATCGTTTCCCAAGATACGATGACTTCGAACAATAGTTTAGCACTCAAACTAAAGTTCCAACGAACGTGAACAAAAGCAGAACACCGAAGGAGTTTGTATGGAGTGCTAGAGGTGCTGTTTTAGCTATGAAAATACGTGAACGAAGTGTATGAAAAGTTGTGTCTTTGCAAAGCAACTACTAGCCTTTTATAGGGGTGGATTAAGGTGTGTTAATGGCTGTTTAAGGGTTATGATCGTTGGACATCAATGTCCTAAACGTTGGGCATTGATTCCAGTCCTTAAACAACCCAAAACGTTCATATGAACGTTGGGACATCAATGGCAGCATATAGACGTTGGGCATTTATGTGCTTGGAGCAAAAATTAAAGTAGGAACGTACCGGAAGAACAAAAATTAACGTTATCTTTAGAAGATAGATTTTCAGACGGCATTCGTGTGTGCAGGTCGCCCGCACACGCAAGTCGCGGTTTTTGTTCTTCAGTTTCGTGATTTGATTCGCACCCCCCCTGCGCGCGTGAGAGAGTCTTTCCCTTTAGGAATCTTAACTCCTTAGGGGGGGTTTCCCTTTATAAAGGGTTCAAATTCCCTTGTGATTTTGGGTGTGGGAAAGAACCCACACTAAAACCCACATTTTCCTAGTTTTCTCCATTCCAACGGGTAAACTTCGAAAAACAATTTCTCATTCACCCGTTATCCGTTTTGAGTGTACCATATATCGAATTGTAGCCCTTAGCAAGGACAACCCGAAACCACTTTGACCCGACCCAAATCGGAAGTGGACCCCACTCAAATAATTGCCCCAAAATGACCATTTAATACACTTTTAACACACTTTTTCCAACAATCCCCCACATGAATGAAAATTGATTTTCGAGACTTAAAAAGACACGAAGATAGGAGGACACGTTGTGTTCACCGGATGATCCCTGCACACGGAGAGGTAGGTTTTATCCTTTGAACCTTCCGCTGTAAAGACACGTTTATTTACTGGTTGTCTAGTAGACTCGATGTCCTTGAACTATACTGCCGTCGTGTAAACATTGACTTATCTTTACACAAGAACCTTTCAACTTTGTTCCGTTCTCATGGGTGTGCCCGTTTTGGCCATGGGTCACCGTCCTGGTTCTGCAAGAGTTTCTAAAGAACTGAGCCATTACAGTTCTCCTTTGAAGCGGCCCTCTTCTCTCTCACATAGGTGATTCTTTCATGAGTATCCCGCATACTCTTCCAATGTTATCGAGTAGATCAACATTTTAGAATCATTAAAGCAAACGTTTTTGCTAACCTCGTGCGGGTGTCACTGTTTCAACGAGGAGTGGGTAGGAGTCCGGGACCCCCACAGTGACCATCCTTCGCTCTATAATTTAGTTGTCCCTTTTGAACCTAGGACCAACTAGGTTGGGTATCCACTATAGAACTTTTCAATTTACGGGCTTTAGTCCCATTCCTCGTGATAACTTCTCCAACAATTCTCTATCCAACGCCTTGGTTAGCGGATCCGCTACGTTATCCTTTGACTTCACGTAGTCAACAGTGATAACACCCGTTGTGAGGAGTTGTTTAATGGTGTTATGTTTACGACGAACGTGTCTAGACTTACCATTGTAGAGATTGCTCTGTGCCCTTCCAATTGCCGCTTGACAATCACAATGTATGCATATTGGAGGGACAGGCTTCTCCCAACTTGGAATATCCTCGAGAAAATGGCGTAGCCATTCAGCCTCTTCAGTGCACTTATCCAAGGCTATTAGCTCAGATTCCATCGTGGATCTAGCTATTAACGTTTGTTTCGAGGATTTCCACGTCACGACAGCACCTCCCAAAGTGAAAACATATCCACTTGTGGATTTTGAGTCCTTAATGTCAGATATCCAACTAGCGTCGCTATACCCTTCAAGTACAGCTGGATATCTTCCATAGTGCAGTCCAAGGTTTTGGGTTTTCCGTAAATACCTCAAAACCCTTACTATTGCCTTCCAGTGTTCATCACCGGGGTTGCTAGTATATCTACTAAGCTTACTAACCACAAAGGCAATATCAGGCCTAGTACAACTCATTAGATACATTAAACTGCCAATAATCCTAGCGTATTCTACTTGAGAAATACACTCTCCACGATTTTTGGTCAGATGTACATTTTTATCTAATGGCGTCCTTGCCTTTTGATAATCATCCTTATTAAATTTAGTAAGGATTTTATCAACGTAATGGGATTGACTTAGCGTTAGACCGTCAGGTCCTCTAATTATTTTAATCCCAAGGATTAAATCGGCCAGCCCCATATCCTTCATGTCAAACTTAGAATTTAACATGCTTTTGGTAGAATTAATCATTAGATTATTGCTACCCACGATGAGTATATCATCCACGTATAAACACAAAATGACATAGCCGTCTACCGTGCTTTTCACATAGACGCATTTGTCACTTTCGTTTATTTTAAACCCATTAATTAACATTACATGGTCGAACTTCTCGTGCCACTGTTTAGGGGCTTGTTTCAATTCATACAATGATTTAATTAATTTACACACTTTCCTTTCTTGTCCAGGAACACGAAAGCCCTCAGGCTGTTCCATATAGATTTCTTCGTCTACATCGCCATTTAGAAAAGCGGTTTTGACGTCCATTTGATGAACTTCCAATTTCCGCAATGCGGCAATTGCTAGTATCATCCTAATAGAATTTATTCTCGTCACAGGAGAATATGTGTCAAAGTAATCATGGCCCTCACGTTGCTTGTATCCTTTGATTACAAGTCTGGCCTTGAACTTATCAATGGAATCGTCAGGTTTCATTTTCCGTTTAAAAATCCACTTGGATCCCAAAGGTTTATTTCCCAGAGGAAGATCAACCAATTCCCATGTGTGATTTTGTAGGATAGAATCCACCTCGCTTTTGATGGCTTCTTTTCACATCTGTCCTTCGGTAGACGTTACGGCTTCCGTATAAGTCTGTGGCTCATTTTCTACCAAACATGTTAGAAAATCCGGTTCATTTTCTACCATACAAGTTAGAATATTCGAATCGAATTCTACTAGGTATGTGAGAAAATCCGGTCCGAAGGATTTTTCAACTCTAGCACGTTTGCTACGCTGGGGTTCGGGTTCTTCACCAGATCCTTCGCTAGTATTTTCCATAGCTACGTCAAATGTTCGTTTTGACGTGCTAGGTCCTTCGTTGGACTTGCATGGAAATACATCTTCAAAAAATGAAGCATTCCTTGATTCAATTATTGTGTTTTTATGTACATCCGGATTATTCGAATGGTACACTAAAAATCGATAAGCACTACTATTTTGTGCATATCCAATAAAAATACAATCCACCGTTTTTGGACCTATTTTTAATTTCTTAGGTGTTGGTACAAGCACCTTAGCAAGACACTCCCACACTTTTAAATATTGATAGGAAGGCCGTCTGCCTTTCCACAACTCGTACGGAGTTTTATCATATTTTTTCCGGGGAACCTTATTTAAAAGGTAATTGCTTGTTAAGATTGCTTCACCCCACATATTTTGTGGCAGGCCCGAACTTACTAGCATCGCATTCATCATATCTTTCAATGTGCGATTCTTTCGTTCGGCAACACCGTTTGATTGAGGTGAATAGGGTGCGGTACGTTCGTGTACTACACCCACACTTGCGCAAAAGTCACCAATTGGTGCTTCATACTCACCACCTCGATCACTCCTAACCGTTTTAATCCGTCGATTAAGTTGGTTTTCCACTTCATTCTTATAAAGAATAAATTTATCGATTGCTTCGTGTTTATTTTTTAATAAATAAACATAGCTATAGTGAGTGCTATCATCGATAAAAGTAATAAAATAATTATTACCGCCACGTGTTTGTATTGATTTAAAATCACAAACGTCACTATGAATTAATTCTAGTGGTTCCGTTTTTCTATCAACCGATTTGAAAGACGTTTTCACTAGTTTTGCCTCTACACAAACTCCACATTTGTGATTCACATCAATTGTGAATTTAGGAATGTGTTCCATGTTAATTAATCTACGTATAGAATTAAAATTAACATGTCCTAGTCTACCATGCCACACATTGGAAGACTCAAGCAAGTAAGCAGAAGAGATTTTATTATTATTAATAATAATAGTCATTACATTGAGCTTAAACAGCCCATCAACTGCATACCCCTTCCCCACATACATTCCCGATTTGGACAAAACTAGTTTGTCCGACTCAAAGACCATGCGGAACCCATGCTTGTTCAACAAAGAGCCCGAGATCAAGTTTTTGCGTATCTCCGGGACGTACAACACATTGTTGAGAGTCAGCTCCTTGCCCGAAGTCATCTTCAGGACCACCTTGCCCATGCCTTCAACCTCGGAATGAGCAGAATTCCCCATCCACACCTTCTCACCGTTTGATGGCTCAAAGGTTGTGAATAGCTCCCGGTTAGAGCAAATGTGCCGGGTTGCACCGGTGTCCACGAACCACTCCTTGGAATTGGATCCAACGAGGTTGACTTCGGTAACCACAGCCGCTAGGATGATGTCTTCATCCTTTTGCCCACCTTGCACCAAGTTGACTTGGGAGTCTTTCTTCTTCCGTGGTGCCTTGCAATCCGAGGACTTGTGTCCATTCTTGTTGCAATTGAAGCATTTTCCATTAAATTTGGGTTTGGAAACGCCTCCCTTGGGACCGAGCTTGCTCTTCCCATTATTTTTATTTTTGGAGCCTTTTGCATGTTCCACCACATTGGCCTTGGCGCCGCTAACGATTGGGAGTCTCCCATCGTTCTTCCGGTTATCCACTTCAATCCGTAGACGGAGGATCAACTATTCCAAGTTCATTTCCTTTCGCTTATGCTTAAGGTAGTTCTTGAAATCCTTCCAAGTCGGCGGCAATAAATGGATAATTGACGCCACTTGGAAAGACTCGCTAACCGTCATTTCTTCATCTCGAATTTTGTTGAAGATCATTTGCATTTCTTCAACTTGACTCAAGACCGTCTTCGAATCCACCATTTTAAAATCAAGGAATCGACCGACAACAAATTTCTTTGCACCGGCATCCTCGCTCTTATATTTGTGGTCCAAAGCATTCTATAGCTCCTTAGCCGTAGCTAATTTACTATACACGTCGTACAGAGCATCATGCAGCCCGTTCAACACGTAGTTTCAGCAAAGGAAGTCAGAATGCTTCCAAGCCTCAACCGCGTTGAAAGATTGCGCATCCACCTCACCCCCGGTTACTACCGGTGCATCCTCGGTCAAGAAACGTGCAAGACCGAGAGTAGTGAGATAGAAGAGCATCTTTTGCTGCCACCTCTTAAAGTTTAACCCATTAAATTTTTCGGGTTTCTCCACAGAGTTGCTCGGCACGGTCACCATAGGGATAGCCCTTTGGTTAACCAAAGTAGATGCACCGCGTTGTGAACTATTGTTCACCGGAGCTCCGCTTTCAGAGTGATTATCGTTCAAACCGTTCAAAGCATTCTGCCCAACAACATTTTCATTTTCTTGAGAAGTCATTTTTCGTTTCTTACGTTATTCGAAAGCACAAAAAAAACAAGTTCGTTCACCAAGGTGACAAAGTACAAGTTTTAAGATTGTTTACCGTAGTAGAACAATCATCGAATACGTTTTAAGATTGTTGGGTGTGTTTCGAAAAACAAAGAAAATTAATTAATAAAGATTAATTAAATAAAATGACTTAAAGAAAAACAAGAAATGAGATGAAGCAGAATAAGCCAAAGCTCGTGCTACGCACGATTTCCTTAAAACGTATTCGTTGCCTCCCGGGGTTCTAGGAGCGTTGCAACGATCGTTTCCCAGGATACGATGACTTCGAACAATAGTTTAGCACTCAAACTAAAGTTCCAACGAACGTGAACAAAAGCAGAACACCGAAGGAGTTTGTATGGAGTGCTAGAGGTGCTGTTTTAGCTATGAAAATACGTGAACGAAGTGTATGAAAAGTTGTGTCTTTGCAAAGCACCTACTAGCCTTTTATAGGGCTGAATTAAGGTGTGTTAATGGCTGTTTAAGGGTTATGATCGTTGGACATCAATGTCCTAAACGTTGGGCATTGATTCCAGTCCTTAAACAACCCAAAACGTTCATATGAACGTTGGGACATCAATGGCAGCATATAGACGTTGGGCATTTATGTGCATGGAGCAAAAATTAAAGTAGGAACGTACCGGAAGAACAAAAATTAATGTTATCTTTAGAAGATAGATTTTCGGACAGCATTCGTGTGTGCAGGTCGCCCGCACACCAACTTCGAAAAACAATTTCTCATTCACCCGTTATCCGTTTTGAGTGTACCATATATCGAATTGTAGCCCTTAGCAAGGACAATCCAAAACCACTTTGACCCGACCCAAATCGGAAGTGGACCCCACTCAAATAATTGCCCCAAAATGACCATTTAATACACTTTTAACACACTTTTTCCAACATACTTTGCCTAGAAAGTATGTGATATTTTTTTTGAAGGAAGAAAGTATTTGATATGTAAAGACTACATTAGATACTGTTTTCTTAAGAAAGTCTGCAATTCCAAAGATAATTTCATGCATATTCCCAAAATGAGAAACTTAAAACCATATTTGAATTTAAACAACATAGAGGAGATTACAGCAACAAGCATTAATATATTTGTGGCGGATACTTATTTCAACCTGAAATAGTCTTTTTTGTGATCTTATGCCCATTAGAGCGGCAGATCAACCTTCCCTTTAATCATAATTGAACTATAGTGACCGAGAGAAAGAAAATAGGTGATGAGAAAGGGAAATGAAAATCAATATAAAGGTGCATAGAGAACAAATGAATGACCTTTTCAAAAAAAAAAGAGAACAAATGAATTTTTTCATATAACTATTACTCCATTTGTCTAATTCTAAGTAAATTTTACTGTAATTACGGAGTATTAAAATTGATTTAACCATTGCTACGAATGATTTAATTTTATCTCCAGTTAACCTCAAAATGCTCAAATCAAAATTGAATTTGATAGAGATGAAGTACACCATTCATTTATACTTATAATCTTATACTTCCTCCGTCTGGTTTAAGATTGTCTTATCTTTTTTTTGGTCCGTCCTACTAAGATTGTTTCTAGCCAAATTTGATAAAGTTTGAGTAGTTTTAAACATTCATACTTTCTATTTTTACTTTATCATTTCAATATCAATCATACAAACTCACATTTCTTAATAAGTGTGACACCTTCTTATGTTGCAATGTTAGTGGGATAGAGGTAGTAATAAAATGTATATCTTCCGTTAATATTTTAATATGCATTATATCATAAATAATAATACGTATACAAGTATATTGTTGTCCAATGCGGTATTTCCCGTGCATCGCACAGGTACTATACTAGTAATTAATAATATTAGTAACCAAATAATCTAATACGTAGTACAGCATATAATCTATTATACTACGTAATTATATTGATCACCTCATCATGAAATATACATTTCACGGAAGGTGGGAATCTATCATGGACAGAAATATTATAAACACACACATCAAGTCCTGCCTTTATCACTCCACAATCCACACGCTAACCATCTTGATGTTTGATGTTAACTTTATGCAATTCTTTCGATAGATGGTTTAGCGGTTCAGCCTTACACAATTGGCAACATCTCATATATATACTCCGTATTGATCTTCCCATGGAACCTGTCTGGACGCATTATAAGACAATACATTGGGATGAGGAACATTATTACTCTGTATTACTGTTATACTTTAATTAATGCATACAGGCAGTGGCGGACCCACTAAGGGTCCCACGGGGTTCCGGGACTCCATGGACCTCCAAAAAAATACCTATATATATTTGTATATATTTTATATAAAATTAAGTAATCGGTGTATTTATACAATCGAAACTGGTTTAGAACACAAATACAAAGCTAGAATAATGGTTGGATGTTCAATCTTAGAGTTTTACACGTGTTGGATCAACCTGCCCACCTATTGTTATCATGCACCTCTATTGCCCAACTTGTAATCTAATTTTGTCAACCTATGCCCAATTTTTTCATAAGAAATAATACTACTATAAACCAGTATGTATCCTCAAATTTCAGCTTATTTTTTTTATAAACTAATTTCGTCATGAAACACGCAATTCTTGAATTCACGCACTGAATTTGTAATAATTAAAATAAGCAAGTTAAAAACATTTTTTCAGCGAGATGACTGAAGTTACCGTAGATCATCATCTTAGCCACTTTTTCATATGACTTTTTTCATATCTTATAACATATAATTTAAATATCATTCTTTCCTAATATAGCAGATTTAATCGCTTGAGCCATAATCGCATAATTTGACTTGATGTGGTTTGATCTAAGACTAAAATCAATCCAATAACAAAGTCCTTAAAGTTACACAAATAAATTGGTAATTGTATTAAATTAAAATAGAAAAAAGCTAATGAATATATTTTAAATAAAAATCCAAATAAAATAATGCGAAGTAATTGGATCGGAATTTTCAAATGTAGGCTTTTTTGAATTTGATTTCTCATATGCATGCCCATTTTTTTAGTTGATAGAGGACATTAACTTTATAAAATTTTAGTGCCCGTTTAGTGACTCAGTTTTTCGGCTTATCAACAGACTTTTTAACCAAACATGTAACTTTTGATTTTGCGCGCTGAATTGTGTAATAATAAGAAAAATAAAGTTGAAGTTACTTTTCAGGCTGTATTGACTGAAGTTGTTGTAGATGACCATTTTATCTATTTTTTCATATCATTTCTTCTTTATTTTATTAATATAATATATTTTAAATTATTTTTTTCATAATCAGCAGAAACAGCCAATACAGTCACTTCAGTTAGAACTTCATAAATTTAAGTAGAATCAGCCGATTCAGCCGATTCAGCCGATTTCAGTATTACCAAATGAGCTCTAGTTGATAGTGGACATTTATTTAAAATTTTGGAATATCTTTAAAATTGTTGTATACGTTAACTATGAAACGTTATGCTATTTTAATATTTTACTTCTTCTTTTTATTACTTTTTTATTAATTCGAGTTACATTACAGTAGGGACCCCGTGTATCTGAGTTTCTGGGTCCGCCACTGCATACAGGCTCACTATTTAGTTCCCCAGTGTAAAATTTTATTGTTCATTATATTAGAAAAATTGCCTCTAAGAGAAGCTATTAGGATTTCTTTGTACGGCTGGATGGCTAGCTGAATGTTTTGGCGCTATCTTTTTCTGCAAGATTCCTTTTGCTATTATATTTATATATATAGATTATCATCGTCGTCGTCGTTGTTATTATTATTAGTAGTAGTATTATTATTATTACTAGTGTTATTATTATTATTATTATTAGTAGTAGTAGTAGTAGTAGTTGTTGTTGTGTTATTGTTGTTATTATTAATACACTTATTGTTTTATTATAATTACTATTTTTTAATTATAAATGAATAAAATATGAGATATTACCCGAAATAAGACTAAAACAGTTTGAAAATTCCAAAATAGGACTGTCATGTTTTTATTCCCAAAATAGGACTAATTACTGTCATGTTTTGGCAGTACCAGACTTCAAACATGTCAGTATTTTCTAAACATGTCAGTAATTAGTCATATTTTGGGAATAAAAAACATGAGAGTCCTATTTTGGAATTTTGAAACTGTTTTAGTCCTATTTCGAGAACTTTCCCATAAAATATAATTATTTATGGATTATAATATATATAAAAAAATAAAATCTATGAAAAAATATAAAAAGAATTCAGACCAGACCAGACCAGATTAAAACAGACCAGACCATACTAAAACAGACCAGACCAGCCAGACTAAAACAGACCAGACCAGCAAATTACAGTTCAAATAAAAACATCCTTACTCCTATTTAGGAATTTAAGCAACATTTCAATCCTATTTAGGGCAAAAAACTATAAGAGATATACACACATTCTTACACATACGTACACTGATATAGATGAGTTGACTGTTGACCAAGTCTTCCGTGAAATACGAGTGTCCAAGAAGTGGTCATACTTGTCCTGCTCGATCTTTCCTGTTGCCTCCTTTTCAAACCCCAGAAGTTAGATTAGACGAAATTTAGTTAGCAAAACACAGAATCATTGATGGGTAGAAGTTAAGCATGCGTAGATCACTGTTATCTTCACCGATTGAAATTGCAATTGCAATTGCAGCTGGGGTGAGTTGCTTGCTGGTGATGAGCGTGGCTTCAATACCCACTGCCAGTAAATGCATTGATGGGGAAAGGGAAGTGCTCCTGAAGTTTAAGCAAACCATTCATGGCAAACTAAGCTCTTGGGACAGCCACAATGATTGCTGCGATTGGAAGGGAGTTGGGTGCGATAACTTTACTGGGCATGTCGTCAAGATCGATCTTTCTGGTATGTATCTGTCCACGAAAGTTAGACATACCAGCATTCCATTCATTGAGCTGAGCTATTTGAAGTATTTGGATCTTAGCTCTAACTATAACTTGCTGGAAAACCAGACCATCTCATCATTGATGGAGAACAACAACAATAGTAATAGTAATAGTAATAGTAATAGTATGGTTTCCCTTCAACATCTCAGCCTTAGTCAAATCGGAATCATTGGCAGTATTCCTGAAAATTTTGGAAACCGCCTGCCTGCCCTCACACACCTTGATCTCAGCATGAATGGGTTAGAAGGTTCTATTCCTGAAATTTTTGGTAATAACATGCCTGCCCTAGCACACCTTTATCTCTGGGGTAATAGTTTAGAAGGTGCCATTCCACACTCTTTGTTCAATGTGTCAGCACTGTACCTTGCTTGGAATAAGTTCACTGATCTCAACTCCCTGTGTGACATTAGGGCAGCTGCTGCTTTGCGGATTTTGGATATCTCATTCAATCAACTTTCAGGAACGCTTCCGGATTGTTGGTCAAATCTCCCTAGTCTAGCATTTCTCAACCTGGCAAACAATCACAATCTGTCGGGGAGTCTTCCCACCTCCATTGGTTTATTGGCTTCCCTGGAGGGATTGCATCTTGACCACAACAATTTTACAGGCACTTTACCATCATCCATGGAAAACTGCTCCAGCTTGGTAGTTTTACATTTGGGACACAACAAGTTGTTAGGACCAATACCAGATTGGGTGGGTGAAAATCTAACACCGCTTACTGTACTTGTGCTAGGATCCAACCACTTCAATGCAAGTGTACCTACAAGTCTGTGTCGTCTCCGATCACTTCAATTGTTGGACCTGTCCGTGAACCACATCTCAGGGACACTTCCTGACTGTCTTGCTAATCTCACTGGAATGACTGTCCATGAACCACATCCCAATGCCACTATTTCTTATGGAGGCGTTAGCCAAGGTGACGCAATAGATATTGTATGGAAAGGTCGGGTCATTCAACTTCAAACTACACTAGGACTCATAAAGAGCATTGATCTATCATCCAACATGTTGAGTGGTGAGATTCCAACTGAAATCACATCGCTAGATGGATTGGTTTCATTGAACTTATCACGAAACAATCTAAGGGGCCCGATTCCTCCAAGGATTGATAACTTGTCAAACTTAGAAACTCTTGATTTGTCTCATAACCATTTGTCTGGTAGCATTCCTCGAAGCCTTTCCCTGATTCATCGCATGAGTTTTCTCAACGTATCCAACAATAACTTATCAGGAAAAATCCCGGATGGCACTCAACTTCATAGCTTTGATGCAAGTACATACACGGGGAATCTCGGGCTATGCGGAGATCCACTCCCTAACAGCTGTCGAAGAGAACCAACTCATCCTAATATAGAAGAAGCGGATAAGTTTTTTTGCCATGACTTTTACGCAAGCATGGGGGTTGGATATGCGGTTGGATTTCTGGGAGTTATTGTGAACATGCTATTCATCGGGTCCTATAGGTTTGCATATTTCAAACTCCTTGATGACTTTGCTAATTGGGCTTATGTTGTGGCTGCAATCCATAAGGCAAAGTTTGTGAGAATACTTGGGGGTTAATAGATCAGGCTAAACACCTTTATTTTACAAGAGCATTTTTTGCCCTTGCACATGCTCTAAGAAGACAGTAACAAATATTCTTTTATGAATGTACTCTCTTATTGTTTTTCTGATGTGCTTCAAATTGGAATATATGTCATAGGTGTTGAGGAAGAGATTGAATGAGTGGAAGAAAAAATTGCTCAGAGTGTAAAAACACAGTTCATGACCGATGCAATAAGATGTGATTGGTGAGGATCTCGTCATCTATAGCCAATAAAATTTATTTATATTACCTATTTTCAAAACTAAAAAAAGAAATTAAAAAGGACCAAAAGCATGTCCGGTTAATTACTCGTAGCACATAGAAAATTGAAATGATGAAATAAAAAAACTGTCATTTTAGTTCCTTATAGATTTGGAGCCCGTTTGGTAGCACGAAAATCGGCTGTTTTGGCTGATTCTGCTGAAATTTATGAAGTTCTGGCTGAAGTGGCTGCATTGGCTGATTCTGGTGATACAAGAAAAAAATATTTTTAAAATATACTATCCTCCGTTCCATAAAAGTTGCAACATTTTGACTTTCACATTTGCCAACGCGTAACTTTGACTGTAATTATATTTATTTATGAATTAGTAAACATTAAAAAAAGTTAATATATTGGAAATTTACATTAATAATAATTTATTAATATTTTATACATAATATTTTTATTATATATACTATTAGAAAATCGTAGTCAAAGTGAGATGTGTGAATAGTGCAGAAATTCCAATGTTGCAACTTTTATGGAACGGAGAAAGTATTTTATTAATAAAATAAAGAAAAAATTATATGTAAAAATAACTAAAATGATCATTTACAGTAACTTCAGCCAATACAGCCAGAAAAGTAACTCCAACCTTACTTTTTCGGCTTATTACACAATTCAGCGCGCGAAAGCAAAATTTACGTGTTTGGTAAAAAAGTTGGCTGATAAGCCCGATAAGCGGAAAATGAGGGTTGCCAAACGGCCTCTAGATGTCTGTGTTCATCATACAGGCTCGCAGTACACTTACAATGATTACTCATTCCGTTCAAGCATTTCAAGTTTTTTATAAAACTGAAATATGCATATATGATTCTATTACTCACATCGGTTATCTTAGTCCACACAAAATATCAATGCTTATACGGTTATACGGTTATACCTATACGGCTATACTAACCAAGTATGTTTCATATATGCACCTCCGTTCATTAGGTTCACCCAATCCAAATCAGAATAATATAGTTTTGTATCCTAAATAAGTAAATGAAAAAACACTATATTGATGAAAAGATAGTAGACTTTATAAATCATTTTAGAATGGAGAAATAGCTGCCAAAGAGAGCACCAATGATGGAATATGTGTACTCTAGCTTAGGTTATTTTTACTTGGACCGTAATTCGTCCCAAACCAGACCAAATTAAAACAGACCAGATCAAACTAAATCAGATCAGATCATATTTTATTATTATTATTATTACTATTACTATTACTATTATTATTATTGTTATTATTGTTATTATTATTGTTATTATTATTGTTACTATTATTATTACTATTATTACTATTATTATTACTATTATTATTATTATTATTATTATTATTATTATTAGTAGTAGTAGTAGTAGTAGTAGTAGTAGTAGCAGCATTGTTATTGTTGTTATTATTAATACTTGTACTATTTTATTATTGTTTGGTTTAGTCTGTTCGTATTTTAAGTCACATAAGTGACAGAATAATATAGATGATCTTGATTTTTGTAAAAAACAAAGAAATAAAAATAAATAAATAAAATCTTGATTTGTAAAAAAATTGTATGATAATGGGTAAACTATAAATCTTTTTAGAACAAAAAAAGTACTATAAAATAATAAATATCATCATGCATCTGTTGCTCTGGGTTTCTGAACGTCTTCCCAAATTTGTTTCGCAATTTCCATGCGAACATTGTTCATAGCTTCTTTTTGTCCATCTGAATCAACCATGCCTTCTCCATTCCCTTCATGTTCATAAATCGGCATTCCCATTTTGCACATGCTGATAAAATTATGAAGTGTAAAAGTAGAGAAAATAATTGCTTGTTGAAGCTCTTCTTTCATTTTGGGCATATTGTGAAGTATCTTCCACTTTTTCTTTAGATGCGAAAATGCTCTTTCAATGGTAGTTCTCAGTGATGAGTGACGATAATTAAAATGTTTCATTACTCCTCTTGATTTACCACTGACATGAAATTCTGGCACGTGTTTACTCATTCCCGCATCATCAAATGGAGCTAAATATCCAAGTGTGTTTGGATAGCTTGAATCTACTAAGTAATATTTACCTACATTTTAAATTGACTTTGTTAAAAGGATACTATTTTATATTTACAAAAACCTTTGATAATAAATTTATTTGTATTTTATACCTGGTGGGGATGAGGAAAATGATATTTTGATTGCATTAAGGAATCAACGCACACTCTTACGTCGTGAACGCTTCCTTCCCAGCCAATATTGACAAACGTGAATAGTTTATCAAATGAACAACATGCTAAGACATTCCATGTTTTGCTTCCTTTGTGTCCTCGACACGGCACCCCCTTTGCATTTGATATAACTGCTTCTATGTGAGTACCATCTAATGCTCCAACTGAATCCTAATACAATAAATAGAAAACATAAATAAAGTCTAACACATATACAAAAATAAATTAGTTTTCATTGACTTTTAAAAACGTTGAATAGTTCATAAATATACCTTGAAATACGGCCAATATAAGGAACTGTTGAAAACTATGGTGTGGACGTCCAACAAATTGTGATGTGGTCGAATTATGTCAAAAGATAACTCTAACCAAGGCATGCAATACTAGATTGAAATATTTGCATACGGTTCTCAAAGAATGCTTAAAAACATCAGCTGCATCTGTGTAAGAAGCTCCCTTGGCCAATATATAGAGACCAATTCCAATTTGCTCTGCCACATGAATGAACCTGCTATCTTTCAATAAATTTCTTTCAACCATAATATTCACAAGGTGGATGAACATTTCTCTCGTCAACCTTAATTGCTCTTGATATGCTTTCCATCTATCTAAGTAACGTTCTTCTACTTAACTTTACCCGTAACTGGATCAAAATTTATGTTAGTGCAATTTTGAAAGTCGACCCATGCTTTATATTTATCTTTCAACTCATTAAAGTGATTTCACGCTTTCTTACAATAAAAAAGAGCACCCGTTTGTGCATGAAGGTTGTTTACAATTTTATTCCAATCATATCTAGTATTTCCTTTTGCTTTTTCTTCAGTATATAAATCTTCAAAATTGTAGTTGTACTGGTGTCATACTGGTTGCCTGGATGATTTCTATTTAGTGTTTGGTAAATCTGTTAGTAAGGAAAAGTACGCGGTTTTTCTCTCAAAGACTATCCCCGCGCCTGATGCAATGTGTATGACTTCATCTCTTGTCATTAGGGCTGCACATCAGGCGGGTTGGATCAGATTTGTTATATTTACTGGCATTAGGGTTGCACAACGGTATGCAATATAAATTGGTAGACCATATATGAATGGATCATGTAAGGTCGGGTATTGAAAAAAATCACTTCGAACTTGAATTTTAATGTGTGCAACTAGTGCTGCCAATTTTCAACCCGGTTAACTTGTTTTCAATGTACAAAAAGAAATACAAGTACCTTTTATAAGCATAAACTTTGGGTAATACACTAATACCATAATAATATAAAAACAACCTTGTGTAAAAGAAGTTTATTAAGAAGCAAACGTAAAAATAAAATAATTATGTAGTCAAAATGATAAATATTTATAATTCCAATATCATAAAGTCTTAGACAGAGCACATCGGTCTTAAATAGAAAAATTCCAACAAAACATTGTAGCATATTTTTTTAGTCCCGATAGGCAAAACACCAAAATCAGTGGGTTAAATGTCGGGGAACATTTGCCAAGATATTATTAAAATAGAATAAAGTGAATACAACTAGAGAGGGGACTAGGCCAAAAACCCTCTTCCGAAGAGGCATACCTCTTCAAAATACAATAACCAACAAAAGATAAAGATTTCGAGGGACTAGACCTGACCCGAAAAAAATCCAACAAAATAGCTAAAATCTAAAAGATGGACTCCAAAGAAATCCATCCAATAAGCCCGTTTAGCAAAAACCGTTAGCTGAGCTGGGCTGCTAAAATTACAGAAGTGGACCCACTTCTTCCTTGGATCACACACTATATGAAGGAAAAGAGTACTAGTCTCCTAGTCTTCTCTTTGAGGTTGTCGGTCTCTTTGGAAAGCCAAGAATGAAGCTATATTTACATATATTTGCACCACCCCGAGACTCTTGCATAGCGTATCCAACATTGCGTGGAAACTATTGAGGAGGCCTTGATACGTGACTAGTGTATAGGTCCACCCCACCAGAACGGTGGTCGATCTCTTGGCTGTCAGCCCTGAGGCTGGACATGCAGGTGCAAGAGGTTTTTCTTTGATTTCGATTGTCGTTGCTTAGCAGCATACTCGATGAATATGGAGATTTGCTCGATCATCAGGGCGGAATTGAGAGCTACTGTGCAAGGATTATAGTTCGCTCGGGAGTTTGGGTACCGTCAGGTATGAGTGCAGCTGGACTCATATGCTGCGATTGAGCTTTTGATGGCGCAAGGTGAGCGCACACTCCAACACTCTTCTGAAGTCGCAAAGTTTTGTAAGTTGTTAGCTCGAAATTGGACGGTCAAGGTTGAGCACATTTATCGGGTTGACAATTAGGACACATGCTTTTTAGCTGGCCCGAGCCATAGATTACTTATTGGTGTTCATTCTACTCCCTCTCTACCCTAAAACTTGGCCAAATTTGACCGATGTGTGGATTATTAAAATAAAAATTGTGTGGTTGAAGTTTTTGCAGAGGAAAAAGAATTAATTGGAACAAAAAAATATTTACTTAAAAGGTAACTTGACAAAGTTAGTGGGACAACCGAAAAAGAAAAGTTGACAAAATTATAAGGGACATGAGAAGTATTTTTAATGTTGATACTAATTTATCGTTACACATTCTGTATGACTTACTTGGAGTTTTCCAACTTCGTTTATTCCTTAATGAAAGGTAGAAACTAATTCACCTATGACCTATGTTGCAAAGAAATGCGAAAATTACGAGGAAACGGGAAACACGAAAAAGGCTTGTTTGAAGAATTTTCAAAGAGTTTTCGTAGAGTTTTTGAAACAGAAACGTAGTATTTCCTTAAAGTTTCCATGCTAAATAGGGTATGACTTTACCAAAAAAGCTTGCAAAATGAAAAGCAGAGGACCTCATAAATCATAGTTTAGGCTTTTCATTCACCATCATCATCCTCGTCATAACTTTATCTCTTCCGGCAGCAACATTTAGGGCATCTGGTTTCTCTAGCAACATTACTTAAAACTAAAAAATCAAAAAACTAGTATTTCACCCGTGCGTTGCACGGGGTGTAAGATACAAATATTATAAATATAAAAAAATCATTTTACCTCTAAATCAAATTAAAGATTATATTACAATTTATCACGGGAATGAGAATAACCACTACTAAATAGTAAATATAGAGGAAAGATCATGTGAGAAGATCTCCTTAAAACGGGAAATGAGAACTAATCTTAGTTCTTGGATTTGCATCTAATCTTATAACGCAGTAAACTTATAGACTAAATATAGGAACTTATAACCAATAAATCATAACTTATAAAGTTCTCCATAATAATTACGAAAATGCCACCACGGCAAATTTTTTTCCAGGTTTCCGTAGTTAATTTTTGCGATGGCATTTTCATACTTATTTTTGAGGGGTCTATAAGTTATGATTTATTGGATAAAAGTTCATGTTTTTAGTCTATAAGTTTAACTTCGTAGTTTTCAGCCTAAGAGTACTTCTCACCCGATCCGTTCTCACTAAATACATAATAAAAAATATATTTGGAGTTTAATAAGCATACAGTATACGATAGTATTAGTATTATTATTTATAACAATATGTGAAGTGTATCTATTCATATATGTCCCTGAACTTGCAATGAAACGAATTTAGAAAACTTAATAACTCAATAATTCAGCCCCATTCAATATTAATATTACCCATAATACTATTACTTTGTATGTAAATTGTAGGGAAAACTATCAAATAAGTCCATGTACTATACTAAAAAAGTCAATAAAGTCCTACTACTATTAAATCATTCGATTAAATCCTCAACTTTCAAAGAATGCTTAAATCTCACTTTTAGCCGGTAAATTACCGGTTACCAATTCAAAATGCATATGTGGCATCCACCTACCTTTTCTTTTTCCTTTTTATTTTTCTGTCCCTTCTTCTTCTTTTCCTTCCCCTTTCTTCGTCCAAACTTCTTCCTTCCAATCTTCAGACCTGCGTGCTCTAGGTTTCTTCTTTGTTTTTCTTTTACATTTTTTCATTCTTCTCTTTTGATTCGTACGTAGTATTATACGGAGTATAACTCCTGCTCCCCTCCCCCATCTTCCTGATAGGGCAACATCAACATGCAACTATGCAACTCCTGGACGCCGGCTGCGGACTCCGGCAACAAACGCCGGCAACGGAGTCGTTAAGCTCCACGCTGCTCATTCCCTCACCATCGTGTTGCTTTTCATCGACAAATCATGAATCCGAAGCCCAAATAGATGAAGAGAGGCAGATGTCTTTGGTACCAACTACCAAATAAGAGAGAGATAATCAATAGAGAAGAGAGGAAGATCGAAGTTTTAGATCCCAAAGAAGAAAAAAACTGGAAGAGAAAAAGGGGGAGAGGGAAGGAAAGAAAAGGGTGGAAATTGGGGGGTCAGCGAAGGTTGGTGAGATAGACGGCGAACTCGCTGGAGAATTTAGATATAGGTAGTAAAGAGCCAAGAAGAAACTAAACTGAGAGAAAGAAAGGAAGAAATTAAACTGAACAGGGAGAAACTGAACCAATTGTACAACCAGGGAGAAGGAAGGGAGCGAGGAGAAGGAAAGGGAAACAAAGAAAAAAAGGGGAAAGAAAAAATTAGTGCCACATAGGCATCCATGTCAGCTGTTACCGGGAATAATTGTCATCAACCGGCCAAAACGTAAAATTGAACATTTTTTAATAGTTGGAGGACTTAATTGAGTGATTTTATAGTACGAGGACCCAATTGACTTTTCAGATATAGTACAAGGACTTATTTGACAGTTTTCCCTAAATTGTATTAAAGTCAATACTCTTAAACACTCAAAATAACACTCATAAAATATTAAATGAAAATTCAATGGCATTGAGAAGGCTAAGTTCAAAATTGTTTGAAACAATAGGTGAACAAAAGTATAAAAGGCGGTACTGAATTAAATATCAAATAATAATTCAATATCATGGCTTTTCAATCTTCACGGGCTTAAGTTTCTTGTTGCTTGAGCCCTGTGTTGAGCCGTTGACATCACAAATGACTGCTTCTTCCAATTCTCGATAGTCCACTTGATTTTGGAGTTCCTTTCCCATCATTTTCAGTGTCTGAAATAACCTGCAATAAAAATTTTGTAAAATGCCTCTCAAATTTAATATTTACTATGTTACTATTCTGGTGAAGTCAACTGAATGACGTTGTTATGTTATTATTATAATTCCAATGATGAAGCAGTCTTGCTTTTGCACTTTCCTAAGCTAATCTATTAGCTATTTTCATGCACATTTAAGCAACTTTCCAGTTCAATTATAGTTCTTCCCATCACTATAAGAGCCCGTTTGGTAGCACGAAAATGGGCTGTTTTGGCTGATTCTGCTGAAATTTATGAAGTTCTGGCTGAAGTGGCTGCATTGGCTGATTTTGCTGATACAAGAAAAAAATATTTTTAAAATATATTTTATTAATAAAATAAAGAAAAAATTATATGTAAAAATAGCTAAAATGATCATCTACGGTAACTTCAGCCAATACAGCCAGAAAAGTAACTCAAACCTTACTTTTTCGGCTTATTACACAATTCAGCGCGCGAAATCAAAGTTTACGTGTTTGGTAAAAAAGTTGGCTGATAAGCCTGATAAGCCGAAAATGAGGGTTGCCAAACGGCCTCTAAGAGTAATAATGGACAACTTCATACATAAGAGTAAAGGCCAAGCTGCTTAAATATACAAATGATTTGTCCTTATCAAAAGTTTACAATTGTTCTTTTGTTTGTAGAAGCCATTGGAATTAATTTTTGTTCTACTTAGTCATATATACCTTGTGGCTACAACCTAATAACCCATGTACTCGAAGAGCATAATTCACCACTCATCTTCGTATATGAGATATCTTTGCCGTGTATGTTGAATAATTTTTCTGTATAACTTTAATTGATTTTTATTCCGTCAAGAATCATAGGTCGTATGCGTAGACACTCATTTAGAAGGCTTATATTATGAGAAATCACCATTAGGAAGGAAATATAGCTTCTGAGTGCAACTTAATTCATGAGTGTAAAATGCTCTTCAAAACGTACATCTCAGTCCTTCAAAATATAGTGATTCAAAAAATTATTATACTTTCTCAAGACCAGGAAATATAGCTTCTGAGATTATGAGAAATCACCATTAAGACTTCTCATACTTCGCAAATCGTAATTATTCTAACTTTGAACCATTAGATGTTAATATCCAAAAAATGCTAGTGACAGGTTTGTCTTAAGCCTCAAAAAGACTAAAATTCTAATGGAACCTAAATGAGGAAGGAAATATAGTTTAGATTATGAGTTATACACTGACAATTATATAGCTATGACTAAAATAAATTGAGAGACGAAGTATTTTTATGTAGTGATTATCTTTTAATAGGACTTGTGAGTTATACTCTGACAATTATATAGTTATGATTCTTAATCAATCAATATGAAGTGTGAATATTGTTAGGATTATCCAAAACGTGAGAACAATCTTTACTATTTCAATTGTATTGGGGGCAATCTGAGAATGATGTTTACTGTTTAGTATCAAATCAACTACCACTCATCCCAATTTATTGACAAAATATGGAGTTGCATTAGAAAAATCTGCAGTTTTAAAATTTTTGCAGTTTCTCTTCACTATTGTATTCTTGGAACAACATCTTTATATTTTTATTTAACAATCTGCAAACAATAGCTCCCGTTGGGTCCTATCGGGATAGGTAGGCCCACCAAGCCTTTCCTCTTGTGCTAACAGTTAAAGTTCTCAGTAGAAATCATGTGATGAATTTTGGTGATGATTTCACTGAGGCAAAATGGGAAGTCTGAATCTAAGGTGACCAATTCTATCCACTAATGATATATAACTATTTTGCTTTTGAGTGAAAATGAAAAAGATGGATAAAAAGGAATCAAGAATTGGGTTTTTTCAACAATTTAAGTAATAGGACTCACTAAGTGGTTATACATAGCTAATGTTAGTTGCATATATATTTTCAAGGTACAACTTTTACTTCATTCATTGAGCAAAGTATATGTGAAACATAAGAGAGCATTGATTACAAAATATATCAGAGAATGCCCTCTATGAGGATGTGGATTGTGGAAGCTTACATGAAACAATTTGAACTACGGGTCCTGTTTTACAATGGTAAAACAAATTAGTATTTCTTACTTTGAGCAAAAAACTAATGCTTCAAGTTAACAGATAATTAAACAGAATACATGCTAACTTAGTTGTGTTATATTACTCATCTCACAGTACATCTCTTCTATTTTAAACTCTAATTATAGATATCAAATCATTCTTAATATATATAATCATGAATCAACCAAGACTAAATTAGCAAATGGATTTGTCTCAACCAAAACACCTCAACTAAAATGTCTGCAGATAAATAAAAAAACTAACATGCTGCTAATTGATTAAGAAGCTAAAGAATTGCATTTAGAAGCTAATTTGATTAGTAATTGATTACATATTAAAATAAAGAAAACAGAATAAAGAAATGAGATCGTAAGTTCTATTCATATTCCATGCTAATACAAAAGCCGATTGAAGTAAATGCTGGTTAAGAAAGAGAAAGCATACATGGGTAACTCTGGAAGCCATTAGGTCTTGAGGCACTGATTCCTACCAGCGCCAATGGGAATCCGCAATTTGAGCATCGCGGGTCACGGTGCCTTGTCGTCGAAAATTGGACGGCGATAGCGAGACTGGTTCCGCCCAGGGCGATTGGAGGAGGAGAAGAAATGGTCAGGTTCCTTGTCATCGACAATTGGGTCACAATAGAGAAATTGATAGCGACTGATTCCGCCCAGGGAGAATGGAAGAGAAGAAGAAGTGGTCAGGTGCCTAGCTTGTCATCGACAATTGGATCGCAATAAAGAAATTGATAGAGAAGCTGATTTCGACCAGGGCTAATGCGGGAGGAGAAATGAGAGGAAAAACAAACAGTGACGGCGAAATGGGAATTGTGAAGAAAGGCCGATATGTTTTTTAGTGAACGGTCAGGATGTCTTTGAGTCAGGCGGGAACACTGTTCAATGAACAGTACAACATTGTTTTGCTTTTATGTTTACTAGGGACCATAACCCCTTATTTATAGAGAGTGCTTAACCCTAATCAGCCCATCATTGATTAGGTCAAGCCCATGAGTCTCTACACATTTGGGCCCTATAACTTATTAGATAACTTATTAGCCCACTTATATTAATATCCATAGGACCACTAATTTTTGGGCCTAAATATAAGATATCATATAACATACAATTAAACCTGATAAATAATATATTGTGAATATTACATGCAATATAAGTCCAATAATCTAACACTCCATTGATGTTGCTTGAGTGGAGGCACTGCTTTGTCTTATCGATCGATCGCCCCCTTCACGGCAGATGCTTTGCCAAGACGTAACTGTACTGAGTATATTTTAGAATTTTTTAGGAAACCAAGCACCCAACAGTCGGTAAGGGTGATTCTTTGGGAATGAACAATACTCTGACTACCATTATAGGGAATTACCAAGCAGTAGACCTTTTTAATTTCCAGTGTACGCGGATTTTACAATTTTACCCCTGATTGTGATATTTTTGAGCGGGAAAAATGAGTTGATTTCCACCTGTTTTTGTATATAGATAGATATAGATTTTTTTTGTTACTTTCAAAAATATGAAATGGATGTTTCAAGTGGATAAAAGTTAAAAGTGGGTGACAAAGTGCTTTAAATTGCTTATCAATTTTTTTATTATACAAAAAACATTTTTTACTAAACACCATGAACTTTTAATTTATCAAAAGATTTTTTTTCAAACCCTACTAATTTTTATTATTAAGAATTTTTTCTAAAATGATTTAAAAAATCACTTACAAAAATAAAAGCAATCCCAAACACTTCCATAATTTATTTGATCTAAGAAGGCTAATCCCATGCATGAAGCAACGACAATCATTTAGTCATCGCAAATCACAATTAGTCAAAATCGACCTTACCGATCGTTCCATAGGCGGCAATGATGGCTGACAGTTGTATGAGAACTCTGGTGGAAGCCATACACTCTACTCCCACTCAAGCGGTCCTCTACGTCTCCGGCGGAGCTTCTCAGGTGACTGCATCCTTTAAGTACTCGTTTGTTTTCAGACATATCGTGTGTTTGATGAATTGCTTAATCGAATTTGAATAGGCGCTGGGGTGGTTGATGTCGGTTCCCGGGGCCTCCAACACTGTACTTGAAGCCGTGGTTCCTTACTCCAGACTGTCTATGGTTCAACTGCTCGGCAAGGTCCGTTCAATCATGTTAAATTGTCCCTTTTCCCCATCGTTTTAGCAAAATGCTGGATTTTTTTGGGGGCGGGGGTTATTTTTTTTTTCAATTGAATCTAATGTACGGATATGGACAGGTCCCTACTCAATCTGCTAGTGTGCAAACCGCAGAGGACATGGCATTGCTGGGTTACAATCGAGCACTAAAGCTTTCTAAACCAGGTACTTCTTTTTTTCTTGGCTGGAGCTTCAAAGATTAAGCCATATGTGTCTCTTTTTTGCTATCCATTTCTCCATGTTTTAGTTTGGCTGTCATAAAGTTTGGGTTGTGTGATGATGTAATGTACTAGGCTTGATGCTTAGTCAGTGATGCATTTTTATGTGAATACATGCTCAAGTGATCATTGATCACTGCTATGCTGATGTCGTCCATATATGAAAGGGGGAGTGTTGCCCTCACCTGTATACGTTTTTTTTTACAATTTTTTTTTACTAACCATTTTTTGCAGCTAGTTATGCAATTCTGTTTCTTATTCATTTTTTCAGTGAAGGAACGACTTACTCACTTACAAGTAAGTTCGATCTATGCTTGGAAACAATGGCTAGCAATAACTTTCTGTACAGCTCTTTTCAAATATTTAGCATCCCTTGTGATAGCTATGATCTTGTGTGACTGATAGTATTAGGAAAGAAACAATTTCCGGTTATTGTTGTTGTGTCCTATAAATTCACATATGACTAATTGCATAAGTGCTTTTCCCTATCGATTATATTTTAGGAATGATGAGAAAATCTCATTGTCTGAACATATTTGTGAGTTAAAATGGATGAAATTTCAGTATTTAACAAACTGCTCTGTGACCTGCATCCTTTCTGTTGAACTTTTCCTCACATAGGATGTCCAGCTCTAGGTGTGGGTTTTACAGGTGCTCTGGCCAGTACACAACCCAAACGGGGGGATCATAGGTACTTATTGCTTTGCATCTAAAGTTTTATATCATGTCATTCACTCATTCCATTGTTTCTTGAAGTGGCTGCTTGCTTAACATTTTAATTCTGTCCTTTCAAGTTAGTTTAAATTTATTAATAATAGAGTTATTGTTTATTGTCACAAAGAGAAAATGTTAATCAATTTTAAAATCTGTAAACCTAATACATAACTCTTTAAACCAAACACACAAAACTTATCCAGTAATTTACCAGAACTATTACCAATACACAGTTTGAACTAACAATTAACCAACAAAAAATCTATTGACCATAAATCAAGAACTCAATTACCATAACGTAGAAGCACTAGACCAACCTAAAGATTCTGAATGCTTCCATCTTCATTTCCTTAAGTATTTATAAAATTTACTGTATTTACTAAAATATTTATACAATGATAATAAAATAATTTATGTTATTCTGATTCTATATGAGTGCAGAGTGTATGACCTGGTGTTCCTCATTCATAAATCATAATTAATCCAATATGGTAGTTGGTATTAATAATATTCTTTTCTCTACACATGTAATATCACATTCCCTTTTTTTTAACAAGAAAGTGTTAAGAGCGTGCGTACACAATCTCGTCCAAGGTCGAGAACGAGACAACAGAATAGAATTCAAGTGAAGAGATGAATAAATTTTCGGATCTATGATGAGCAGAGAGAGAGAACGAAAATAAAAGATTTTATTGGGATTAATTCCGTGCCCGACCTTGTCAAGACACAATAATTTGTTCTCCAAAAAACCTCCCTTACATCAACTGAGGACCCCTATATATATAGGTCATACAAGAGTCCTAAAAGAGAATAAAGGAAACTTACTAAAACTGAATCAAGAAACTTTCTAAAACTGAATTAGGAAAGTTGCTAAAATTGAATTAAAGACAGTAAAGTAAATAAAGAAACTTGCTCCCAAAGTCAGCCACTTTCAGTGGCTTCATTGGGCTGAATTCCTTCGGGCTGAGCACCCCTTTGGCCCACCGCCCACCCTGTGCCTTTGATATTTTTGACCCCAAAATTTGTCCATAACAGAAAGTTGAACCTATAAACCTATAAGAGCCTGAGTTCAATTTTCACTAGCAATTTATTATTCTTATTTGCAGAAGACATTTCAATTATCATGTGCGTCCTCCATCCCAAAAGAGTGAGTGCAGCATCACAAATATTTTTCTTTTCTACAAACTGAGTCTTGTTTCGTCAAACAATTTAATTTTCATGAGATTTGTGAAAAAAGTGTTATGACTCAAACAATTTAAATATATGAAACTTTATTAAACTAGCATATTTTAAAATTTTATAAATATGACTAATGACTTATCAAAACTGTACCTTACCCACATTAAACAATTGTGTTCTGCTCAAGCTTTGCTCCTTTTTTGGATCACAGGTACTGAGGTAGTATAAGTTTGTTATGCATTTATAGTATAAGTTAGAACAACCTAGCCAAAATGATGTAGTAACATTTAGAGCCCATTTGGTGACCCTATTTTTTTGGCGTATCACACTTACCAGCCAACTTTTTTACCAAACTCGTAACGTTTGATTTTGCACGCTGAAGTATGTAATAATAAGAAAAAGTAAGTTTGGAGTTACTTTTCTGCCTGTATTGATTGAAGTTACTCTAGAGGATCATTTTAACTGTTTTTTCATATAATTTTTCTTTATTTTATTAATAAAATACTTACCTCTGTTTTTAAATAGTTGCAACATTAGAAATTTTACACTATTTACATGATGTACTTTGATTATATTTTATTTACAAATAAATTAATTTTAAAAAAATATAATTGAATTCTTCTCACTTTAAATTTTCAAAATGTGATTTTTTTTGAAATTCCTACAATTAGATAATTAAATATATTAATGGTTAAAGTTGTGCATTAGCAAACGTGAAAATGGAAGTGTTGCAACTAAAAAAGAACAGAGGAAGTATATTTTTTTCCATAAATCAGCAGAATCAGCCACTTCAGCCAGAATATCATAAATTTCAGCGGATTTGGGTATTACCAAACATGCTCTTAATCTAGTGTGATATACTCCCTCCGTCCCGCTAGAAGGTTCCCGGGAACGGTTTACGATGCTTGACTGACGATAAAGCAACTTAATCCCTGCTCACACTCTGATTTTTTTTAGTAAATAAAACTAACATATTCAGAAACTGCATTAAAATTGCTACAAAGCCTGATAAAAAAATGTAAATTTGATAAAAATTTGATTTATAAAGTAAAGAATTAAAAATGATTTAAGTTGACCATGAGAATAGTGGACGGGAACCTTCTAATGGGACGAAGGTAGTATATGTATATATTATCATTATAAAACTTCAAGTTTTTAATAACAATTCTATCGCACTAAATTTTTTGCTGATATCCATATTTGATATAACCATAGGTCATTTTCATAAACTAGAGGCACCGATAGAGTCATGCTACACTAAAAACGTGTACACCAAGATTTTTTCGTACCGATATATCCATTAGATCTTCATCCTTGGTCACAAATAATAAAAGAATGAAAACCATATGAAAAGAAAATCTAGTTACATTTAGTTTTATAATTGTCATCTTATATTTAAATGGAAAGATTTATTGAATGTGCTGAATTATAGTCAGAACTATAATAGATTAGTAGTCATAACATTTTGTAACACATAGTTTCGTAGTACATGTTTTGTGTCATACGGTATTGTAGCAGACTGTTTTTGTTCTCTTTTGTGCCAGATTCCAACACACGAGATATATATCCACATTCTCCATTCTTTCTCAACCAAAACAAACAATATATTTGGTACTAGCGAAGAGATAATGCTGCACCAAAGTGGTTGAGAACTCTGAATTCAAGTAGGTTAATTTGAAGCACAGCTCAAATCCTGTGTGAAATATTATTCCGAAACTCAGGAATAGTAAAGCACTAAACCTATGCCTTTATATGAAGTTTGTGCCAATATTCCCTAATGATTTGTATGTGTATAAAAATGATTTGTATGTGTGTATCTTTAAAAAATATTAGGATGTCATTTAGTAGTTATTATCAATATTTGTTTTTTCAGCCTGAGGCTCTGAGCTTTCAGTCCTGGGAAACCTTGGCAAAAGCTCAAACTAAAATTAAAAAAAAATCTGATTGTTAGTGGTACCTCTATTTCTTTCTGGATATGCGTTACTAACTTTATATTTTCAAACTGACATGTTGCTCAAGTATCATATTTGGTTATCTTGGAAATAATTCCATAGTTATTGAGTTCATCTTGTTCCTTATGAAGGTTTCATTTGTCAACAAGGACATCTGAAAGGCTAGTGGTGTCAACAGTCACATTGTCGAAGGTATTATGTTTCTTACTATCTAATCCCATCTTTACTAGTGGATACTTGAGCCTTGGACCTGATTCATGAAGGTCTTATTTTTGTTTTCATCAATGTGTTTATTTAGGGTCTGCGAACACGTGAGCAAGAAGATTTTGTCTCAAGCCAGTTCTTACTTAAGGTGTGTGAAGAATGCTATTCTAATCTAATAGCCTACATCATGAAATGAAGATATTGCTCTCTGATGTTTAAAAAGGGAAAATAGTTCTAGTATAAATATAAAGCTCTGAAAGCATAGGACAGCTTTATTTTGATTTAATTGTCCACCGATAAGAGCTCCACATACCAAATTCCCACATATTTTGACTCGCTTATTCTCAAATACTGGACTATAAGTAGATAATTAGATATATTTAAGGAATTTTTTTTCATTTGAATATTAATTAATATTCATGATTTTTTGTGGAGATACAAAAACACGGAATTCACAAAATTGTCTTTTACTGTTCTGCCTTATGCGCTCTCATAAAAAGGGTTACTAGTTTACTACTAAAATAAGATTCAACTCAGTATATGAGATTGAGTATATCGGCAATATTTTATAATTTTGTGGGGCTTCAATTATTCAGTTTTAGTGTCTGATATTTGATAATTTGCTCTTTCATAGTCACCAGACTTCAGTTCATGTCTTTTAAGCTTTATATGTCTAATAATGTGATAGATCTATGCAAATCCGACTCACAAAAGTAGAGAATTAGGAAGAATTGATCAAGAAACTGATCAAGAAATCTTTATTGATGTGAAAAGTAGTTTACAGAAGGGATACATATTATTATTTGCCTACCTTTTACTCCTCCTCTCCCCTTCTATTTATACTACTATAAGTACCCATACAATTATTATTATTTCTATTATTAACCTACTAAGCCAGATTCCTATCATAATGCAACGACTGGGAGTTATTTTGTTGTTTCCTATGCTTTTATATTTTACTTTGTGATGTAAAATTTCTGATTTATCACAACATCTTTTTTGCCTTTTCAAATAAAATCAAATGCCCTTATGAAATCTCAATGCAATTACCTGTGGTCTTGGTCCTTAGCTGTTGTTAATATCATATTTGGCAATCTCTTCCGTGTTTCATTTTTCTAGTGAATCTCTTGATGATTTCTTTACGATTAAGGAATTGCAATTACTAACGTGTTTGCTTGTAGGCAGTAGCAAGTGCATGCATGGCTTCAAATAATTTTGTTCCAGATTTAACGGAATCGGAGATTCCTGTTGAGCTTGGTTGGCAATTTAATGAAGACCAAGAGCTGGAGCAGCTTATCAGTGGTCAAGTATCTTTTAAGGTTTATCCTTTTTCAAGTGGTACGTGTTCTCTGCTTATATATTAAATTACATATTTACCTATTGCAGTTCATAAGAGAAATCTTTGGCAGATCTAGTCAAAGCAGAGAGAAAAATAATCCTCTCTGGTTCTTTCAACCCATTGCATGATGGTCACCTTAATCTCTTGGAAGTTGCAACTAGGTACATTCACCAACACCTAAAAGATTGTTTTAGAAACTGTCCGTCAATTGGTTAAGAGGGTTATTAAGACTGTTCCACATATTTAGGATCTTATGCTTTTCTTTAAATAATCTTAAGAAGGTTAGGTACAATAGTGAATGGGTTCTTTAGATAAAGAGATGTTTGAAGAAAACGAATTTTGTTATGCAATATTTGTTATAACATTATTATTGTTAATTCATTAAGTAAAAGGTGTCATCATTTTCTGGTTACCTTCTAAGTGCAGATAACCACCGTTTGCTTGCAGGATTTGTAGCGGTGGATATCCATGCTTTGAATTGTCTGCAGTCAATGCAGACAAGCCTCCATTGAAAGTTTCTGAAATCAAAGATCGTGTAAAACAGTTTAAAAATGTCGGTGAGTACAGACAATTTTACATTATCATTGTATTTATGATAAATATTTCAGAATTAAGCATTCAACTTTAATACTTCCTCCATTCATATATATATATATGTGTGTGTGTGTTGCTTTAGACCTTTACACATATTCAAGGAAACAATAAAGTTTTCTAAGTTGTCTTTTTACTCCAAATTTCATGTGTCGATTCATGTTAGCTGACCCAGAACCAAGGTAGTCAAAGTCATGAGGTGCACTCAAGGCGACGGAGTACTCCCATCGCCTGAGGCGCAAGGCGCAAAAAAGCGCTCGCCTGACTCATGTAAGGCGCTTTACTTAGAAAATATCATATATACTATTATGCAAGTATCAAACATGATGTATATAACATCATGTTGAACCAACTACATTAAAAAGTCATGTTTCTTAAAAATAAAGTCATGATTCACCAAAATAAGTTCATGCATTTGCATCATTTTCATGAGCCAAATAATTTTGTTTTCAAGTCGGGTCTGTTTTTGCTGATTTGGCAGCTTCAGGACCTGTGGCTGAAGTTCGTTTTTTCATGTCCTGTAAATGTACAAGGCAGATATTATTTACACAGTATACTTCATGAAACTATTCAATGATTAGATTATATGAAGTGTACATGAATAAAAATATTAAATAAGAAAATGCTGATAAATGGAACAATGATTAGAAAAATGGAAAATATTTTCTTTTTAAATGATTAGAAAATTGAACAATGAAGAGAGTCACACATGATAGACCACTATATTGGTAGTTTACATATATATATGTTTGACTTGTATAGAGTTTATAAGAAGTAGATGCTGAAAAAATAAAAAAAACAAAGAAAATGGAACAGTCAAGGAGAAGAAAACTTACTGTCATTGATTGTGCTGCCAGCTTCTGCAGTTGATGTGGAGATAGTGAAGACTGGGGTAATGTGAGTAGAGCAGAGCAGGAGAGTTGAGGACTTTGAGTAGTGAACTGACTTGTGTTGATTAATGCAAATTTACATCGTTTTGACCTTTTATTTAGATACTTAGTAGGGCTTTATCATATTAAAGATTTGGGCTTCTTATTTAAAATAGCTTGAAACTAAAATATTAGGCTTAAACATGTGTTTCCACCTCAGGCGAGATTAGCGAGCGCTTTTTAGCGCTTGAGCGCTTCTGCGCCTAACCTCCTGCGCCTTACACAAATAGCTGCGCCTGGCCTTTCTTAAGGCGATAGGGCTGATGTGCGCTGCGCTTGGTGCGCTTAAGCGCCCAGGCGCTCACTTTTGGCTACCTTGCCCGGAGCTCTTTTGGGACTAAGGCTTGGATGTTGTTGTTGTATTTTTACTTAAAGCCTCAAGTTCTATTAGTTTCAAATGTAACTGTACACATTTTGGCATGTTTTGGTAAGTGATACTTCGTATTTGAGTGAGTGCCATTAATGTAGTAGACTAGTAGTTATGTGATCTGTGAAGGAATGGTATGTAATATCACTATTTTCCCCATATTTAGCTTTACTGTGTGTGTAAGCACGCTTTTTCTCCCGTCTTTTGATGGGGTCTTCAAGCTCTAGTTTACAAGTTACAACCACTTTAGTGTATATACCACATTTATTGTTTTGGGTGCTTGATGTTAGAACCGGTTTGTGGTTTCCATGGTGACAGTGGTACTACAGTGATCTTGTTAGATTTGCCAATAATATCTTTCTTGATTTCTGTCAAAGCAAATATGTTAGCAGATTTGTATAGATATTATTTGCATTTATGCTAAGATCATACTTTTGTGTGCATTAGTGCTTTTCCATTCTAGTTTGCAACACATTCTCAGTATTAATGAAAAATTCACGATGTTGCAGGCAAGACAGTCATAATATCTAACCAGCCATATTTTTACAAAAAAGCAGAACTTTTCCCTGGCAGTGCTTTTGTTATTGGCGCAGATACGGCTGCTAGGCTTATAAATGTAAGGGCTTTCAAATTGCCTTTAGAAGATAGTCCTTTTACTTCACTAATCTTGTTCATGCTTCTTTTCATATATTGCTGGCTTGTTGCTCTTCTGTTTCATTTGGTTTTGATTCATAATGAAGGTATATTTTTATGTTTTTAACTTTTGATTCTTTTTCTTTTTTCATTTCAAAAACCACAAATAGTTCTCTAAGAAATAAGGTTTGAAGGTAAGGTGTGGGGTTGGGGAAGGGGGCGTTTTTAAAGTTAGCTTGCGATGGAATTCATGATTAGACCTCATCATTCAACTTGGTCATAATGTACATGGCCTGATGGCCAAAACTGATAGGAACTCCAGAATTGAACGTAAATTGTTGTATATTCAGAATGGAAGTTGATGAACTGAAAAGGAAAAGTTACAGATGAGGCAAGTTCTAGGGTGCTTCTTCTCTCCCAGTCCTATTCCAAACCCAATTTCTGCCTTCCCTTATTCCTTAGCTTCTATGCATACTACTCTTAATATTATTATTATTATTATTATTATTATTATTATTATTATTATTATTATTATTATTAACACTATACTACCCGAGTCCCTATTAGGCTATTATCTTATTAGTAATAGCTTTATCCTGCCAGGTTCCTATCCATCACTCCCCCCTTCGACAAACACCTTGTCCTCAAGGTAGGAGGTAAGAAACAGCCCTGACCATCCACTTAATCCTTGCGCCTCTCCCTTCCGAGTAACTTACAGATTTCTGGACCATGAGCTTCATTACTTGAACCTTCATCATCACTCTCTTCACAGCATGAAAGAGCAGAAGCAAGGACATTGATGCATAGTGCTCCACAATGTTGCAAAGGTTAGAATCTCCCAGAAAATGTGTCTCTGGCCCATCTTCCGAGCACTTTATGCTGAGTTTCCTGAAAATTTCCTCTACATTTCCCTGACTGGCTAACTGTCTCATACCCAGAATCACACCAATATCTCCAAGATCCAAGAAATAGAAGTCCTCAGTCATCACTAAATTCTGTACGCAAATCTGTAAACCCTCACAACTGCTCTGGCGAGATATTGGCTCTTCATTCCCCATCTCTACTTGAAACCTTACTGCTCCTTTATAGGGCCCAAAATTCTATCAATTTCTGAGGTATGAAATTATGTGTGGCCCCAAAATTCAGCAATATCAAAATCTGTTAGCTTCCCTTGTTTGTCTTTAGCTCTCCTTGTACCATGAAGGTTGTAGGGAATATGAGTCCCTCTTTGCTTAGTGCAGATAATTTTAAGTGTTTCACCTCTCCCTCAGGTTCAAATTTTCCTGCTCCAGATAGCTGTAAGAAGTCTGCTGTGTCCCCGTTGTCAAAACGTAAGTCCATTTGACTTCTTTCTTGTAACTCAGCCTTCCAAATCTGGTTGGATCCTGAATTCTCTACCCCTTTTGCTTCTGAAGTGGCTCTCTGCCTCTCTCCACAAAGGTAGGCTTACCCATATTAGTTTTCCATTTGAGTTCATCTGCCCAAGTCTGTTGATGGCTCTTAACTTCTTTACCGTATCTTCTAGTAGCGTAGGATTTCAACCATGTCTTTATATCAAAATTGTGGCTCCTGAATGCCATCTTAGGCATCAACTCATCTCAGCCATCGATAACAGCTTTCTGAATTGTGCAGTTGCTTCCATCTCGTGAGAAACAGTGTTTTGAGTAAAACCATACTCACAGGTAGCAGAATTTGTGTTCATGCCATGAACCTCAGCATTCTCCTCAACCTGAATCTGCTCTTCAGGGTGTACTGAGCTATAAAAGGCTTCAACTCCCTTTGACACTTCACCCATTGACCTATGATTGACAGTAACTCCAAACAACCTCATATTTCGCATTCCTGCAGCCACGGTGTTTGGCTGTTGCCCAATCTCAACATTGTGGGGAAGATTTTGATCAAATCCTTGTGAAGCATTCCAATTATTACCATTTTCAGAAGTAACATGCTGAACTCTACCCAAAACTGAGTTGAAGAATTCCATAGAACCTCGAGTTGCATCCAAAACTGGGCGTCCAGCAGAAGCATGATCTGCAGAAACCACAGTCCTAATAGGAAGTACCCGAACCCTCTCACTCCTCGTGAGTTCTAGTACCTTCAGTGCTCTGTTGATTGGAACTGTCACCATTAGGAACCCCAGGTTCAGCTTGCCCCAGATTCTGTGAAACGGTTGCAAGTGTGGATGGTTGAGTTGCATCATCTTCTGAATCCAGTTCAGTGATCAATGGCTCAGCCGGCTTCAATTCAGTGTTTATAGTTAGTATTTATACTACTCTTAATTTATTATTATTATTATTATTATTATTATTATTATTATTATTAACAATATTCTACCTGTGTCCCTAATTTCTTATTATTAATAGCTTTATTCTGCCAGGTTCCTATCAAAAACATACTAATAGATTGAATCGAAACAATTAGTTAGTCAAACCACCAGATCTTGTACGTATATCTATCTCTCTAATATTTAATGTGGTTATTTAAACTGAAAAAACCCCTTTCAATAAGCCATGTGATATGGCATCAAATCTGTTGGTTAGCTATGCGTATGTGAGGAGCAGACTCTAGCCTAGTGCTTAGTGCTTACTGCATAGCAGCAGATTCTAGCCTAGCCTTGTCAAATGAAGACCTAGGTAGGGTCTAGGCACGGACTTCTGTAATAGAGCCAACTGAGAGATACAATGAAGTGATGACAATTTTGTGTACTTCATAATACATAGGCTCTCTGAGATACACATTTACAGTGTCACTTAAGTACGAGTTCCTTGCTCAGCATATCCTTTATTCATTAATACATGGGATACAACAACAACAACATCCAAGCCTTAGTCCCAAAAGATATTGGGGTCGGCTAACATGAATCGATACATGATATCACCACCAAAAGGAAAAGAAAGAAAATAAAGATAAAAAAGATAAGCTATTATAAAAAGATAATATAAAAAGAGATGAATATACATAAAAATGATAAAATAAAAAGGATACAAATAATGCGTATATATATAAGGATAAAAAACAAGGAAAAAAAAAGATGAGGGGAAAAGATGATAAGAGATCACTCCTCCACACGAATACCTGCCCTCCACTTAGCTCTCTCCAAAGTCATGCCCTCATCCAACCCCAGAAGAAGCATATCACTCCGAACTCCCCTAACCCACGTCTGTTTGGGTCTTCCTCTCCCTCTCTTTCCTGCCTCTTCTCCACCCATCTCAACTCGTCTGACAGGTGCATCACTCGATCTTCTACGCACATGACCAAACCACCGTAAGCGTGACTCCCGCATGGATACATGGGATATCTATATTTAATTCTATGGGGGGTGCCTGGATCAGGTTCCTGTATAATATGTGTTTCTTATATCCGCAGTCATCATGTTTGATAACAGCAATGTTACACTTTTACATTTTTTTTGCTTGAAGCTATCTCTTTCCATGTTTCATGGAATAAAAGTGCAATCAAACATCAATGTTGTTAGAAGTGCTAGGTGTCTCAGACAAGAACCTTGTCCTAGAATCGTAGATTCATAAGGGTAGGCAGGCGGGAATGCAGGATATATGTTGTTGTAGACTAAACAGAAAACGCATTATTAGTCTCGGGAATCTATCTTAAAATCTCAACCTTATAATTGAGCAAGCCCAGAACCTTACATGTATCAAATGTCCAAAAGATAGTGATTTGTTGAGTAAGATATACGGAGTATATCTTGAAGTCCATATGCTCGTGTTTAGGCTATCCAGATCAAAGCAGTTCAATTGTATGAGTTAAATGCGCTCTGTAGTTCTGTAACGTATTAATACTAGTGATCTGATTTGAGATTATTTACAAAGCCTAGTGGCTAATCCTACGTTGATAGAGGCTTGGCGGTTTGTTTACAACAATGCAAATATGGTAGATCTTTCCTGTACCAAACTTACTTATGATATGACTGTTTTCCAGCCAAAGTATTACAGAAATGACTATCAAAACATGTTGGAGACACTTATTGGATGCAAGAACACAGGGTGTATCTTCCTGGTGGGAGGCCGAAATGTGGATGGCGTTTTCAAGGTATGCAGGGATCTCCTTTTTGGTCATCTTAATTTCTTGCCCATTTTAGTTCCTGAAACTCGAAGGCTCGTGAAAGCAACACTCCTCACTGCGTGACCTCTCCAGGTGCTTGATGACTTTGAAATTCCAGAGGAGCTGAAAGACATGTTTATCTCAATACCAGCAGATGAATTCTGTATGGATATTTCATCAACAGAAATCAGGAAAAGCCGAGGGACGTGAAAAAGCTCATTACTTACAAAATAGAGAAACATCTTGCAACGATTATGGACTCATTGGGCGATCATGTCAACATGGTAGGTACTCATGTTTATATGGAGTCCAAGTCTCCAAGACTCCAATTACTGTTTTTTAATCTAATCTACAGTTTTGGCGGTTTTAGGTAGATGTGTGATTTCATCTTTATTCCATTGTTAGACATCTGAAACTGTGAAAACTTAAAAGGAAAAGTAAATAATGAATCACCGTTGTATATTATTACTCCATCATTCCCTTTTTAATCTTCTCGGTTCAACCTTTACAAGTATGGGCTTAATTACCATTCCATACAAAAAGGTCACTAAAAACTGAAACATGAGAATTATATTGAGATGGACTAGAAAAAAGAAAGAGATAAGATGAACGGGGATGGAGGGTGAATTACAGCTCTTTGCCAAATTACCAACATCAAAGTATGTGTGCATCATCAACCCCCACAACCTCCACCACAACCTCCGCATGCTCCACCACAGTTTGTGCTACCGACATAATTTGTATCGCCAGTAGGATCTCTTTTGGGAGGTTTACCATCGGAACAGGAAAATATGATGGCGGAGATTAAGCTAAGGCCAAGCAGAGCCAACCATAAGACTGAAATTGCCATACCAACAAAGCCTTCTGAATTGCTTCCCTGTGCTCTTAGGTCCCTATCCATATCTTCACAGGCAAGTAGCCAACCCTTTGGCTTCCAATAATGCACATGTATTTTTCATCACCTTAATAAGATGATGATGATGAACTATTCACATTTTTTTGTTTGACTATTCACATCTTTATCATTGAATGGAAACATGTTTGTTTGATTGATAATGATCGTTAAAATGAACAAGCCAGTTAACCAAACCAAGGTTTGATGATAGCCGGTTTGTCACTTGTCAGGTTGTGTATTAGCTCGTCAAGTATAAAAACGAATCATGAAACATTTTACTCCGTATTATTCAGTCTGCTTTTTTGATATAATAAATTGCAAAATATTTTATTAAACTTTTTAATGCTGATAAGATTTTATTTTATGTAAACTATAATGCATTTATTTTAAACATTTGGTACTGTGTCATAAAATATTTCACGTAGAGAAGATGATAAAATATTTGCACGCTTTTTATAAAGCACCGTAAATCTGTAATGACTTTGCCGGTAAGCAATGTGATTTTTTTCATAAATTTTGTACAATATTTTACGTAAATTTTCATGTTGACCAAATGGTCTATAATGTATTTCGGCTTCTTTTATATTAGTGACTTTATTCAGTCTCGACTCTCGAATGAAACATGAATAAAGTTTAATAAAAAGGAGTTCAAGCTAGAGTGGATATTGAGAGCCCGTTTGGTAACACTGAAATTGGTTGAACTGGTTGATTCTGCTGAATTTATGAAGTTGTGGCTGAGGTGGCTGCATTAGCTGATTCTGTTGATTTATGAAAAATTATATTTAAAATTTTTTTAATAATAAAATAAAGAAAAAAATATGAGAAAATTGTTAAAATAATCCTCTGCAATAACTTCAACCAATACGGCAAGAAAAATAACATCAAAATTATTTTTCCTATTATTACACAACGTGTCACGCAAAATCAAAAGTTACGTGTTTTGTGAAATTGATAGTCTTGATAAATCGAAAAACAAGCTCACCAACGACGCTCTCAATAATCCTCTGCAATAACTTCAACCAATACAGCAAGAAAAATAACACCAAAATTATTTTTCCTATTATTACACAACGTGTCATGCAAAATCAAAAGTTATGTGTTTTGTGAAATTGATAGTCTTGATAAATCAAAAAACAGGCTCACCAACGACGCTCTCAATAACAAACTTCCTATTGCCCAATGTTGGGCTGTTGGGTTCGATTTAGTTCATTAACCACCTAGTTTATTGCAATGAATTATGAATATGTTTCTTACATTTAGTAGTTGAAAGATCAAGTCCTATTTGATAACTCCTTTTTTCTTGTATATAATTTTTTTAAAACTATGTAATTGTCAAAATAAGTCTTGTATTCATTTGTAGACAAATGACCGAGTTGATGAAATTACGGGCTTTTTACTATGTAACTTTCTCTCCTTTGTCCTAAATAGGACTAAATTGTTCAAGAAATTCCTAAATAGGACCATGTACATTTTTATTGTCCTAAATAGGACTAAATTGTTCATGAAATTCCTAAATAGGACCATGTACATTTTTATTCCCCAAATAGGACTAGATTACTCATTTGCCCTTTAAACTCTTTGCGCACACCGTTCATCTCCTCTCCTTCTGCGCATATTTCTTCTCTCCCCCTTCCGTATGCATTATTCATTCTTCCCCTCCGCTGCATATCATTCTTCTCCTTGCGCATCTCATTCTCCTTCGCACATGAATAACAGACCTAGAAGCCCAGTCAAAACCGCCGCCGCCGTCGCAAAGTCTGCCGCTGTTGGGATTATTTTATGGTGTTCAATCTAGATTAAATATCTTTGTATTTGTGTGTATTTGTGTAGTTATTAGTTAAGTGTGTAATATGGGCCACAAATGTGTATCAGCCCATTAGCTTCATTGTAACCCATAAGTTAGCCATCCTTTCCTATAAAAGGGAAGCTAACTTATGGGAACCCTAAGTATCGGAAGGCTTGAGAGTGCATAGAGGCGAGATAGAGAGATTAGGTTTACGCTGCTCTCTCTCTCTCTCCCTCTCTCCCTCTCCCCCTCTCTCTCTCTCTCTCTCCCTCCCTCCCTCCCTCCCTCCCTCCCTCTCTCCCTCTCTCTCTCTCTCTCTCTCTCTCTAGGGAGAGGGAGAGGGAGAGGGAGAGGGAGAACAGCGGCCGATTCATACGGTATACCAGATTTGGTTTCATATCCATATCTTTGTATCTACTTCTTCTTTATCTTCTACGATTGTTTGATTGTTAAATTTTGGGTCAATTATATGGTATCAGAGCCGAGGCGTGAAATAGCTTGAATTCATCTGCGATTTTTAGGATCTGTCGTTTGACAAACTCTGTTTTTCTCATTTTTTCATAATCTCGATTTTTGCCTTAGTTATCTTGTTTTTGGTCGAAACTTTGTTAAAGGTATACCGTTGAAATCATCTTCTCGAAAAGATTTAGCAGTATACCTTCTTTTTCGATTTCTGCAAACTTTCATTTTTGAAGATCTCTACACTGGGATCTCGATACTCAAGTTTCTACAGGCTGCAGGATGAATTTCGATACAAATTTGATACTGGTGGAATCTCGAGATCAAGGGTTATTCAAAACTGTTTTTATTTTTGAAAAATTTGAATTTTTCTATTTGCAAGATTTCGAAATTTTGAAAGATTTCGATGTTTTTTTAGATTTCGATATTCTGAAGGATTTCGAAATTTTGAAAGAAAAGATCTCAAGATTCTAGTTTTTCAATGTCAGGAAAGATTTCGTTGTTTTGAAGATTTCGAGATGTAGATTACTTTTCAAAAGCACCAAAGATATTTGCGCTGCAATGCTGAATGAACACGATTGAACACCAAGGGGGATATTGTTGGGATTATTTTATGGTGTTCAATCTAGATTAAATATCTTTGTATTTGTGTGTATTTGTGTAGTTATTAATAGAATGTGTAATATGGGCCACAGATAGTGGTGGACTCGGGCCGGGTCGGGCCGCCGGATTGTATGACATGGGCCCGGGACCGGCCCGAGGGTTGGACGGGTCCGGTTCGGGCCGGGCCACCCGCCCGGGTCACGGGTCGGGCCACCCGCCGAGTCGAGCCGGGCCGGTTAAAGATTTTTTTTATAATTTATATTTTATAGTTTATAGTTTTATACAAGTATTAAAAACAAACTTCAAGTGCATTTATTTGAAATGAAATAGGAACTACATTTGAAAATTAAAACAAACTTCAAGAGACAAACATTTTGTAAATTGTAATCAATCGGAACTTCCCGCACCTCCCGATCCTTTGGCTTTGTCACATGACTTCATATGCTTCATTGCCATCCCGTATCCGCCTGAAACCCCCATGCTACATTTTTTCCAGCACCATTTACAAGTTGCGTACCACATCCCGGTCTTCGGGTCCTTCTGCTTATCAAAATTATACCGCATAACAACATCTTGATTTTCCATCTTAAGTATAAAGTAGATATATAAATAATAAATTAGTAGAGAATAGAGATTAGAGAGTAGTAATATTTGGAGAAGATGTGTAGTAAATTGTATAGGAAAAATGGAGTATTTATAGTTTTTTTGTACCCCTACCCCCCCACCCCCACCCCCACCCCTAACCCACCCCTGGACCCCAGGAAGGCTCCCAACGGCTATATAGCCGCTTGGGTTCAATCACAACGGCTCTAAGGGCCTGTTTGGTAGCCAAAAGATTTTTTTTTTAAATATAGCCGTTGGCCCGAACCGGCCGGGCCGGGCCTTCCTTTTTGTGTACCGTGCCCGAACCGCTAGTCTCCCCCGGGCCGGGTAAAAGCCCGCACCGCCCATTCCGTAACCGGGCCGGGCCGGTTCAGGGCTGGGCCGACCCGGTTTGGTCCATCCCTAGTCACAAATGTGTATCAACCCATTATCTTCCTTGTAACCCATAAGTTAGCCATCCTCTCTTATAAAAGAAGCTAACTTATGGGAACCCTAAGTATCAGAAGGCTTGAGAGTGCATAGAGGCGATATAGAGATTAGGTTTACGCTGCTCTCTCTCTCTCTCTCTCTCTCGAGGGAGAGCAACAGCCAGTTCATCCGGTATACCAGATTTGGTTTCATCTCCATATCTTTCTATCTGCTTCTTTATCTTTTACGATTGTTTGATTGTTAAATTTTGTCTTCCTGTTGAACATGACTTCTTAAGAAGGCTTTCTAAAGAAATCCTTGCAATCTCCCCTTTGATGTCTTCTTGGCAGTTTGATCTTTGATGTCGAGGGTTGAGGAATCTTCCTTTGGCTTGCTTGTAAACCTTGCCTTCATGAAGTTGCTCTTGATCAGCTTGAATGAAGTCCATCGGAGATCGACTTTTCTTCTCCGTAGATCAGCTTCTCTCATCTGTTTGTTCTCCCCCTCTTCTCTAGTTCTCTCTTCCCCATGCTCCGTTTCTTCTTAGATTGTTACAAAATTCCAAGCTGAACTCTGAAAATGCCATCAAAATGGCATTTTTAGTCTTAAAAAATTTTATATTTTCCTTTGAAAATGCCATTTAGATGGTAGTCTGATAAAAATCTTGGCATTCACGCTGGCAACGGCCAGATCTGCAACTGAAGAGGTCGGATTTGCAGTGATAGATACCGAATTAGCTGTGACGGTGGCCGGATCTACAGGAGCAGCGGCCGGTGGAGGCTAGATCTGGCCAGATCTCCGATAACGCCTGCCAGATCTGCATCGGCGGCGGCCAGATCTGCAATGACGACTAGTTTTTGAAGAAACAACAATGGCCGGCGACCGGCGAGTGACGGTGCTCCAGTGTTCTGGTCGGCTTCAGTATGACTTCAAAGCTGGAAGGGCGTTTTTGTCCAAATACAAATAATAACTCCTATTTAGGGAATTTTTAGAGTTTAGTCCTATTTTGGCAATTAAAGATTGATTTACTCCTATTTAGGTAAATACCTCTTTCTTAATTTAGTAATCATTTTTCATTCATTATTTTTTATTAGCAACACTTCCATTATATTTCCAAATTTGATATTGTGCAACTTGACCATTAATATACTAAAAAGATTCAAATTTTGAAAATTTAAAATGAAGAAAATTTATTGGTGCTTTTAAAAGTAAAAATTAAAATAGATTAATATAAAATATTGTCAATATAGAGTATGTAAATAGTGCAACATTCAACATTATGCAATTATTTAAGAATGATGATAACATTTTTTTCTTCATATTTAATCGAATTTAGCCAATTCAACTGTTTCATCAATGACTTCAATAATTATTAACAGATTTAGTGGACCAATCAATTCCATTAACCAAATAGACAAATAGTCTCTAAAGGGAGAGTTTTTATTAGCTATCCAACTAACTCATTTGTGGCAGAATTGTAATCACTATAAGAGGTTTGTACTTTCTACTTAATGATGACTTAATCAATTAGTCATCAAGTTATTTTTACTTAGACTTAATTGAAAACATGACTTAATTATTCAGTCAAAAAACTAATTTAATCATTTAGATATAAAAGAGCAGTTTTTGTCAATATGACGTCTATTAAGATGTTTTTTCTTTCAACTTTTCCAAATTGATTGTGGAATAAATTTATATTAATAAATAAACTTTTTCATTGACATTATAATCTAAGAAAATACTGAATTGATTATTTTACTCAATTCAGTCTGTTTATTCAGCAAACAAAATTAAACACATAATTTCATATACAAACAGATTAATCCAGACACATATCTTAATCCAAATCGAATTTAATAGAAAAAAAAAATAAACAAGGGCTTAGATTATAAGCTCATCAGTCATCATCACTACATATTTTTGATAGGATATCCAACATTCCAACTTACTCAACATAGCTACGCGTTCTCAAAGCATACAATACTGCTAGCTAATAAATCTTAATAATGTCACGACCATGAATATATTATTTAAGCTAAAAGGGTCAAATAGGCCTTTGTAACGATCGTGTAAGCTAAATTCAATCTCTGAACTAAAAAAAGGTTCAATTCACACCTCGAACCGACAAAAAGTGATTCAAATTTCATTTTTTACAGGTAAACAATGTTGGAAATTTATTGAGAAATGGAGCTCAAGTGTTCAACATAATATTTGGAATATTAGTTTTAATAATTATTGTCTAGCTTTAATTATTAAAGATAATTTAATTATAATTACTATTATTATGAAGAATTATGAAAATCCACAGGTGATTTAGTTCATAATTCAAATAATAATAATAATTGAATACTTGAATTAATGGTTTGTGCTTGTGTGCATAACGTTATTTAGTAAAGTAAAATTTTAAATTTGATTTTAAGGTTTGAAACTCCTAAGTGACGTAGACTGACTTCAAAAGGTTGGTACATATTTTAGTTTTACACTTTTACGTTTAATGGTTGCAACCTTTTGAAAAGTCACGGTCTTATGTATTTGGATAACCGTTACTTAATTCATTTTCGGAAACATATTATTGAACATGTATTTTCAAAGGAAAGTACACAACCATTAAGTTGAGACTCTTCCTCTCCTTAAAAAGGAGAGAAGTATGTTGAACACGGGGGATAATATTGAATCTTGTGATCATACTTGTCACTTTACTTGCCTTATTTTATTACTATTATCTGCAGTGATAGTGATAAAATTCTTAGACCACTTTATATACAAATCACTTGTTCGGTGTTATTTTATCGGTAACTAAAATACATCATACACCTTCTTTTTATCCCAAAAGTTCTATCTTGTAACCTGGTTACTGTGATAAAGGTAGATAGTAAACTTTTAGGAAAACGTATTTTATACGTGACTAGAAGTGATATCCGATCCAGCCATATTTATACACCCTTATATTTTACTAATTTTTTCCTCCGGTTCAAACTATCTAAAAGTTTACTATTCTGAAAATATGGCCGCTACTCAACGCGATATCATCAACACCAATTTTCAAAAATTGGAAAAGTTTGAAAGTGTGGAGTTTCGAAGGTGGCAGAAAAAGATGCATTTTCTGCTCACTACTTTAAAAGTGGTCTATGTGTTGAGCACCCCGAGGCCGCCTGAGGAAGAAGAAACGAGTCTTTGGAGACAAGCCGCCGCATAAAGTAGGATAATGACGACTACATTTGTCATGGGCACATTTTGAACGGTATGTGTGATTCTCTATTTGATGTGTATCAAAATGTTGAGTATGCTAAAACGCTGTGGGAATCTCTATAATCTAAATATATGACCGAGGATGCTTCAAGTAAGAAATTTATCATTAGTAACTTTAATAGTTACAAAATGGTGGATTCACGTCCGGTCATGGAGCAATTTCATGAGATTCAGCGTTTATATGATCAACTTTTGATTCATAACATGCATGTTAATGAAACCTTTGCGGTCGGTTCTATTATCGACAAATTACCACCTTCATGGAAGGAAGTGAAAAATAGCCTCAAACGCAAAAAGGAGGATTTGTCAATGGAGCAACTTGGTCGCCGACTTCAAATTGAAGAAGGCATTAAGTTGCGTGAAGGTGACAATTGTAAAAAGAATGATCTTCCAATTTCCTCTATAAATATTATGGAGGAGGGACAGTCAAGTGGGACTAAGAAAAATAAAAAACGTCCCAGAAAATTCACCAAGGGTTCCAAGTTTCAAAAGAAGCCGAAAGATAAGAAAGTAGGCTCTTGTTGAGAATGTGGTGGTCCACACTTCAAGAGGGATTGCCCGAAGGTGAAGAAGAAAGCCCAACCGAACGGTCATCCAAATGGTGGCCAAGACAACCAAGGTCAGAATCTTTTTATAGTTACAAATGATGTTGATAACAACATGATTTTTGTAGCTATGCTTTCTGAAATTTGTGTTGTGCAGGATGATCAATCTTGGTGGATCGACACCGGAGCCACAAGTCATGTATGTAAAGATAGACAAGCTTTTAAGACTTTAAAAGAGTTGCAAGAGGGGCCAATCTTATACATGGGAAATGACTCTACTGTGCAAATTCAAGGAATTGGGCAAGTCGAGTTGGAATTAACTTCCGGAAAGAAATTAATTCTTAATGATGTGTACTTTGTACCACAAATCCGGAAAAATCTTGTCTCCGGTGGCATCCTAAATAACTTTCGGTTTAAACTTAGCTTTGAAGCAAATAAGTTTATTTTATCTATGAGTGATGTATTTGTTCGCCAAGGTTTCTATTGTAATGGCATGTTCAAACTAAGTGTTGTAAATAAAGTTGTTAATTCTGTTTACATGGTTTGTGATTCTTCTTTGTGGCACAATAAGTTATGTCATGTTAATTATCGTAGACTTGGTGACATGTCTAAAGTAGGTTTAATTCCTCATTTTAATATGAACATAGAAAAATGTAGAACTTGCATGTTAAACAAAATCACTAGAAATTCTTTTCAAAATGTTGAAAGAAAATCCAACATGCTTGAATTAGTGCATAGTGATTTATGTGTTTTCCATAGCACTCCTTCTTTTGGAAATAAAAAATATGTAGTCACATTTATTGATGATTGCACAAGATATTGTTACATATACCTTTTATTTTCAAAAGATGAGGCAATGGATACATTTAGAGTTTTTAAAACGGAAGTTGAGTTACAAACCGGAAAGAAAGTAAAAAGGTTTAGAACTGACAAAGGAGGAGAATATTATGAGCCTAAATATTTTGAATCAGTTGGAATAATCCATGAAACCACAGCCCCTTACACGCCACAATAAAACAACATAGCTGAAAGAAAGAATAGAACCTTAAAAGAAATGGTTAATTCCATGTTGTCTAATTAAGGCTTAAGTAATGGATTTTGGGGTGATGCTATGTTAACTGCTTGTTATATTCTTAATAGGCTGCCTAACAAGAAAAATAAGATTACCCCATATGAACTTTGGCACAAAAGAACACCCCAACTAAGTTATCTTAGGGTATGGGGTTGTAGGGCAATCTTGAGATTACCGGAACCTAAACGAAAAACGTTAGGTGAAAAGGGGATAGAGTGCATATTTATTGGATATGCTGAACATAGCAAATCATATCGATTCTATGTCATTGAACCGAATGACTCAATTGTGGTTCATACCGTTATTGAGTCTAGGGATGCTCTTTTTTATGAGAAGCGGTTCACTTCTATTCCTAGGCCAAAGAATGTTGATCTCAGTCCATGTCATTCAAATTTTCATGAACTGGAAAAGGATCACGAAAATGAGCCTGAAATTAGATGGAGTAAGAGGGCTAGAAAAGAAAAGTCATTTGGTCCCGATTTCCAAATATTTGGTCGAAGGATCAAGAGAGACCTTTGTAACTCAAACACTATATTGTTATAGTGTTGAGGAGGATCCTAACTCTTTTGAAGAGGCAATGAAATCACAAGATGCTTCCTTCTGGAAAGAGGTCAAGAATGATGAAATGGATTCAATTATGGGCACTAATACTTGGGTTCTAAGTGATTTACCACCCGGTTGCACACCAATCGGTTGTAAATGGATTTTCAAGAAGAAAATGAAAGTAGACGGTATCATTGACAAGTTTAAAGCTAGATTGCTTGCACAAGGCTCTAAGTACACACTTTAAAGTACTTAGAGTGTCTGGGAGAAAGCGGCGAAACAGTAGCCCTCGGCACCTAGAGCCCTCGGCACCTAGAGGCCCCCGGTATGAAGAGCCTTCTGCCAATCATCTACGGGCGAGGGCATCTCCTCGACAGAATCTCCCACCCACATGCGCCGGATCAACGTACCAAGTACAAACGTCACATCCAACCACCGCATTTAATGCGGCCACATGCGAGTGCCAGTGCCACCCCGTTGAGGTGACCCCTCGACCACCAGAATGATGACACGTGTCCCTATCTGGCATTTATTACTACTATAAATAGCACCCCTTTTCCCCATTTGTAGATCATGCTCAATACGCTCAACACATTCTCAGCAATATATATTATTTCTCTTACTTTTGCTCTGACTTCTCACTAGTTATTCCCCGCAGTAACCCCTCGGATAGATACCCCCGGGTACGCTTATCCATCAATATATATATATATATATATATATATATATATATATGGTAGGGATCAAGTGAGAACAACCTCTAGGAAGAGAAATAAGAACACCATCCAGTCACTTATTTCTTTAATCGTGCGGTTCAAATAAATTCATAAAACAAACCACCGGTTAACGCGTGTTGCCAAACTAATACGGGAGAGCATGCATAGAGGTCATTTTGGTAAAAGCACAATATGGCGGTTGAAAAGCACAAAAAATTGAATGCGAACACTGCCCGATATACGTGCGGGCATATTTCAAAAAAGCAACTCAGAGAGATACTTCGATAGAGAGCAGAAAGCCGAAGGGTCGAAGCGGAGGAGTGAACTGATAGCTTTATCGACGACGAAACCCTTTAAACCAGTACGCAAACAATGGAGAAGAAGAATGGAACTGGAGCAACATCAACAATCGGGGATAGTGCAGCAGGCGAAGGTAATATTTCTCAAAAGTGAAATGTTTATCGAAACTGATAATGTCAATATTCCGATTTGAAATTGAATCTCTTATATTTCGAAATTGAAGCATAAAGCAAGCTTGTTGGCACTATTTAAAAAAAAACAGAGCACATTGAAAAAAAGAAGTAAATCGAATAAATAAAAAGGTGGTATAAAGATTAAATGAAGTGCATGATTAAATTATATTAGTGAAAACTATACTTATTAAATAATAGTTCATTATTGAAATGATACATTGAAACTAACTCAGATTAATGGTGCACTAATACGAAATGAGTATGTATCAATTTTTTGACTGTCAATATTGCATTAAACATGGTGAGTACAATGTGCATTGTTTTGTGAAATTTCAATTACCAGATTCAAATACATCCTTAGACTCATACAAGTGCATGTTATGTCATGTGAAATTGAATTGTATTATCTTACTGATCATAGGAGTATAAATTTAAGGTGATAGTCATACATCACAATGCACAATTTATTGCATCAGAGTGCATCACTTAGGAAGTAATGTGCAAAAGAGTACTACCAACACATGAGTCAACTGTTAAGAAAAATAATACCCTAAAGTTAGAGTTCAATGTTTAGAGCATATGAGCATATGTTAAGTACATTAGGCCCAGAGATGTGAATGCTATGTGTATAACAGTTTGTTAATTGTCAATATTGCATTTAACATGAGTACAATGTGCATTGTTTTGTGAACTGTCAATTACCAAATTCAAATACATCCTTAGGCTCATACACGTGCATGTTCTGTCATGTGAAAGTGACTTGTATAATATGACTGATCATAGGAGTATAAATTTAAGGTGATAGTCATGCATCACAATGCAGGGTTTATTGCATCAAAGTGCATCACTTAGGAAGTAATGTGCAAAAGAGTAGTACCTACACCTGAGTCAATTGCTAAGAAAAATAATACCTTAATGTTAGAGTTCGATGTTTAGAGCATATGAGCATATGTTAAGTGCATTAGGCCCAAAGATGTGAATGGTGTGTGTGTAACAGTTTATTGAATGTCAATAATTGCACTAAACCTAAATACAATGTGCATTGTTATCTGAAATTTCAATTAACTGATTCAATTACATCCTTAGACTCATACACGTGCATGTTATGTCATGTGAAAGTGAATTGTATTATCTTACTAATCATAGGAGTATAAATTTAAGGTGATAGTCATACATCACAATGCACAATTTATTGCATCAGAGTGCATCACTTAGGAAGTAATGTGCAAAAGAGTACTACCAACACATGAGTCAACTGTTAAGAAAAATAATACCCTAAAGTTAGAGTTCAATGTTTAGAGCATATGAGCATATGTTAAGTACATTAGGCCCAGAGATGTGAATGCTATGTGTATAACAGTTTGTTAATTGTCAATATTGCATTTAACATGAGTACAATGTGCATTGTTTTGTGAACTGTCAATTACCAAATTCAAATACATCCTTAGGCTCATACACGTGCATGTTCTGTCATGTGAAAGTGACTTGTATAATATGACTGATCATAGGAGTATAAATTTAAGGTGATAGTCATGCATCACAATGCAGGGTTTATTGCATCAAAGTGCATCACTTAGGAAGTAATGTGCAAAAGAGTAGTACCTACACCTGAGTCAATTGCTAAGAAAAATAATACCTTAATGTTAGAGTTCGATGTTTAGAGCATATGAGCATATGTTAAGTGCATTAGGCCCAAAGATGTGAATGGTGTGTGTGTAACAGTTTATTGAATGTCAATAATTGCACTAAACCTAAAAACAATGTGCATTGTTATCTGAAATTTCAATTAACTGATTCAATTACATCCTTAGACTCATACACGTGCATGTTATGTCATGTGAAAGTGAATTGTATTATCTTACTGATCATAGGAGTATAAATTTTAGGTGATAGTCATGCCTCACAATGCACAATTTATTGCATTAGAGTGTCATCACTTAGGAAGTAATGTGCAAAAGAGTACTATCAACGCATGAGTCAACTGTTAAGAAAAATAATACCCTGATGTTAGAGTTCAATGTTTAGAGCATATGAGCATATGTTAAGTGCATTAGACCCAGAGGTGTGAATGCTATGTGTGTAACAGTTTGTTGATTGTCAATATTGCATTTAACATGAGTACAATGTGCATTGTTTTGTGAAATATCAATTACCAGATTCAAATACATCCTTATACTCAATCATGTGCATGTTATGTCATGTGAAAGTGACTTGTATTATCTGACTGATCATAGAAGTATAAATTTAAGGTGATAGTCATGCATCACAATGCACAGTTTATTGCATCAAAGTGCATCACTTAGGAAGTAATGTGAAAAAGAGTAGTACCTACACATGAGTCAACTCTTAAGAAAAATAATACCCTGACGTTAGAGTTCAATGTTTAGAGCATATGAGCATATGTTAAGTGCATTAGGCCCAACGATGTGAATGATGTGTGTGTAACATTTTATTGAATGCCAATAATTGCACTGAACCTAAATACAATGTGCATCGTTATTTGAAATGTCAATTAACTAATTCAATTAGATCCTTAGATTCATACACGTGCATGTTATGTCATGTGAAAGTGACTTGTATTATCTTACTGATCATAGGAGTATAAATTTAAGGTGATAGTCATGGATCACAATGCACAGTTTATTGCATCATAGTGCATCACTTAGGAAGTAATGTGCAAAAGAGTACTACCAACACATGAGTCAACCGTTAAGAAAAATAATACCCTGATGTTAGAATTCAATGTTTAGAGCATATGAGCACATGTTAAGTGCATTAGGCCTAGAGTTGTGATTGTTGTGTGTGTTATAGTTATTGAATGTCAATTATTGCATTAAACCTCAATACAATGTGCATCGTTCTTTGAAATGTCAATTAACTGATTCAATGACTTTCCTACTCTCATAAAAGTGCATGTTATTGCATGTGAAACTGACTATCATTATCTAAGTGATCATAGGAGTATACATTATGTTCTAACTTTTAGAAAGTGATCATTACATTACGTAATAGTGTAATGAAAGTAATTGTGTAGGCTCTGAGGGTACAAATATGGAAACAGTGACTCTTGTTGTCTGAAAGAGAATGTTACAGGATGCAAAACTAAAAAGGAGAAATAAGAGGCAGAAGGAACAAGTAGAAGAAGATGAGAGTGATGATGACTTTGAGATACGACCACTTCAAGAAGTTGCAGGTACCAGCCTAGTAGAGGATGAGGAAAGGGAAAAAGCAAAGGTAACTATCAAAGACAAAAAAGCACTATTTAGAGCATTAAGAACAAGGTCATCGCCACACTTATTATTTAAAGCACTAAACGAGATGTCTGAACTTCAGAAGAAGGATATTAAGAAGATAGGTTTTGGTGCACTATTTGATTTGGATATTTCAGAAATTCCAGCAAGAATGGCTTTCTGGTTGGTTGATAACTTTGATGCTAAAAATGTTCGTTGGTGCTAGACAATGGCACAATTGTGCAAATCACAGAACAAGATGTCTCATGGAGTATATAGCCCGGGAACCCCCGGCCCACAGACTCCTACCACTCCAATAAAGGCCCAGCAGGCCCATAAAGCACAACAGGCCCAAATCACAGCGCCCAGAGTACCAAGCAGCCCACAATGCGCACCAGGGGTGCCTTCAGCCCCCTGGCCGAAGGCTCTAACTCTCACAGGAGGGCCAACACAGCAAAACAAAGTTACTGGGGAAAACGGCGAAAATCAGTAGCCCTCGGCACCTGGAGCCCTCGGCACCAAGGGGGTCCCCGGTACTCAGAGCCCTCGGCTAGTCCTCTACAGCCGAGGGCACCTTCCCCAACATGATATCCGCGCCACATGCGTACAGATCACCGTACCCTGTACAACGTCCCATCCAACAGCCGCATTAAATGCGGCCACATGCGGTTGCCAGCGCCAACCAGTTGAGGTGACCTCCCGGCCAATGGACGCTTGACACGTGTCCCTGTCCGGCATTTATTGCTACTATAAATAACACCCCATTTCCCCATTTGTAACCAAGTCACAAGTCATAACACGCTGAATACTTTCTAATATACTTTCTCTCTCTATACTTACTTGCTCTGACTTCTCTCTAGTTATTCCCCGTAATAACCCCTCGGATAAGCTACCCCCCGGGTACACTATCCATGATTTGGTGCTCTCGTTGAGAGGTCGAACAATCAAGTAAGAAACCCTCCCCCTCGACCAAACACTAAAACACCCATCTAAAATGGTGAGAACAACTCGTGCCAACTCCAAGAATGTAGAGGACATGAACCTGGCCCTCGGCGAGGTCGACATCCCTGAGGCCTCTAACAGGGCTCCCGGGGGCGGCGTCATCGCCGGGTTGGACCAGACGGCTGTCGACCTACGCCAGCAGATTCAACAAAACGCCCCCGATGCCCGCCTCGGCATCAAGGCCAAGAAAAAGGACCGGAGCGAAAATCAAATTAGCCCTCCGGTCATTACCATCGACGTTCAATCGGCGCTATCCGCCTTCATCCAGACGCTCACTCAGAACCCGGGTGCCTTCGGCACTTTGGTTCCCCCCCAACCTCAGGTGGGGGAGAATATTATGCCCCCCCTCATCCACGACCCCTCAGCAACCCGGTCCTCCGGATGGGGAACTCTGAGGGGGTCGTGGCCCAAGATACGGCCTCCCAGGAAGTCCAGTCCCGGGACCGCCACAACGCGAATAAGGAACAGCTTCGGACCTCCGCCCTCGAGAGACTCGGAGGGGCGCAAGACCGCCGAGGGGTCCAAGACCGCCGAGGGGGGAAGGCGTTCCAAAGGCCTCAGGAAAGTGGCAAGGCACCTCTCCATGCCGAAGACGCACGCCATCAAATCAATCAAGCCCACTCGGCCCGGATCCATTCACAGGGGGCGGAGGCCCCCCCGAAGGACCCCCAGGACGAAATCATTGCGGCCCTCCAGTGCCGGCTTGACGAGATGGAGGCCACCAAAGCCCACGCCACCACTTCTACCCCTCATACAGACCTCAAGTATGAGGCGATGATGGCCAAGATGGAAGAAATGCAGAGGAAGATAGCCGAGGGCTCCGGGGAACCCACCATACAGCTCCGGACTCGGACACCATTTACCCCAAGGGTGTTGCGGCCCGGATCCCGGAGAAATACCGAGGGTAGCTCATCAAGCCCTATGACGGAAAGACTGACCCCCAAGAGCACTACAGCAGGTATCAAAACAGCATGATGATGGTGGGGGCATCGGATGAATATTTGTGCCGCTGGTTCCTCTCCACCCTAGAGGGGCCAGCCTACGAATGGTACAATCGGTTGCCCGAGGGCTGCATTGACTCATGGCAAGAACTCGCCCAGCGATTCTTGATGCAATTTGCGGGAAGGCGCCGCACGAGAAAACACTTCTCCCACTTGCTAACTGTGAGGCAGAAGAAGGAGGAGACCCTTCGGGACTTCCTGGAGCGCTGGAGGACGGAGGCTGATAAAGTTGACGGCGCTGACGACGGGACCCTCCTGGCCCTCTTACAAACAGTACTCCGCCCCGGAAACTTCTCCAGAAGCCTCATCATCGAACCCCCCCGCGATTATATAAGGGCCCTACAACGGGGGGACTGGTACGCCGAGGCCGAGGAGGTGGAGAAATGCCACCATGTCCCAGATCAGCAACGCCCTCGGCCAGAAGACAAAGTTAACCGAGGGCCGGGGGCTCCCCGCAATCATCCTAGGGATCCTGACCCCTCCGGTGATCACCCCCGGCATGGCCAAGCCAAGCCCGGGGGAGGCTACAAGGGGAACCCGAGGGCTTGGGCACAGCCTGTCCTCCTGGAGCACCCTCGGACACCATTGACGCACCCCGTCAGCGTCATCTTGGATTTTGCCGAGGAGAGGGGCCTCGTGGAACGAGATTCACGCGCGCCCTCGGAAGTATTTGCCATCAATCCGAACTACCCCTACTGTCGTTTCCACCGACACCAGGGGCACAGGACCGATGATTGCCACCAGCTGAAGACGGCCATCGAGAGATTGATACAAGCCGGCCATCTATCCCAGTTTGTCCAGGGCCCTCAGCAGCAAGGCCCCCCTCATCAGGGGCCATCCCGAGGGCAAACTGCGAGAGGGAATGCATGGGTCAACCCCAACACCATCCCCCTCGACAAGAAGAGGGAGATTGGAAATCTGGAGGAGGAGGAGGAGTACCCCCGGTACAAAGAAAAGAAACGCCACATCCTCATGATTACGGGGGGAAATACTGGGGGTGACTCTACAAGTCAACGAAAGAAGTGGGCTCAATCACTTTACGTGGGGGAAGTCACTCATATGCCCCCGGTAAAGCGGCTGAGGGAGGAACCCATTGTCTTCACTAACGCTGATCTCCCCCCGGTATCCTCCCCACACAGGGATGCCCTCGTCATCCACACAGAGATCAACGACACCATTATTCACAGAACTTACATTGACACGGGCAGCCCCGTCAATGTAATGTACCTCAGCACCTTCAGAGAGCTGCACCTGGAGAGGGGGTCCCTTCGGCCCATCAAGACCCCTCTTGCCGGCTTCACCGGCGACACTATTGATTCCGAGGGGGTCATAACCCTCCCGGTAATCTTCGGCGACGGCCTCCATAGAGCCAAGCTCGAAGTGGAGTTCGTCGTCGTCAACATCGACTGCGCCCACAACATCATCCTCGGCCGGCCAGCCCTCGAGGACCTCGAAGCCGTCATCTCCATGAGGCACCTCTGCCTCAAGTTCCCAGCCGAGGGGGGAATCGGTTACTCAAGGGGGAACCAAAAGCTTGCCCGCGCTTGCTACCTTCAAGTTACAAAGAAAGTTAGCAAGACAGAGTTCCGCGTTGACACCATCACCGGAACTGTGGAAGCGGAAGAAAGGAGGCCGAGGGCTGAACCAGCCGAGGAGGTAGAGGACTTCGCGCTCGATCCGGCCAAGCCGGAGAGAGTCGTGAAGATTGGAGCCAAGCTCCCCAAAGATTTGAAGACCGGCATCATCAGCGCCCTCCGCGCCTACTCCATTGTTTTTGCATGGGGGCTGGAGGACATGCCGGGGATCAGCCGAAGGGTCATCACCCACCGCCTCTCGGTGGACCCTTCGGCCAAACCAGTACAACAGCGGAGGAGACCCCTCTCGGCTGAGAGGAGGGAATTTGTGAAGAAGGAGGTCACCATGCTCCTCTCTATCAAGCACATCGAGGAGGTGAAGTACCCCTCATGGCTGGCAAACGTGGTCCTCGCACAGAAACCGCCCTCATTCCGCATGTGCGTGGACTACACGGACCTCAACAAGGCGTGCCCCATGGACCCCTTTCGTTTGCCAAATATTGATCAACTTGTGGATGAAACCGCGGGGTGTGAAATCATGTCATTCCTCGACGCATTCCGCGGATATCACCAGATATACATGCATGAGGAAGACGCTGAAAAAACAGCCTTCATGACTCCCGAGGGCATCTTCTGCTACCTTGTCATGGCCTTCGGCCTAAAGAACTCAGGCGCCACCTACACTCGGATGGTGGCCAGGGTATTTCAAGCTGTCCTAGGGCGCAACATGGAGGCATATGTTGACGACATGATCGTCAAAAGCAAGCAATCAACAAACCATGCTGACGACCTAAGGGAGATCTTCGCCATCATGCAGAAGTTTAGCCTTCGGCTGAACCCGAAGAAGTGTACCTTCGGCGTCCAGGGGGGAAATTTCTGGGCTACATGGTTAGCCGAAGGGGTATTGAGGCCAACCCCTAGAAAATCCAGGCCATCATCAACATGAAGCCCCCACACAACGTGAAGGAGGTCCAACGGTTGACGGGCAGCCTGGCAGCCCTCAACCGCTTCCTATCAAAATCGGCGGAGAAGTCCTTACCCTTCTTCCAGATCATGAGGAAAACCGCCGGTTTCCAATGGACTTCAGAATGTCAGGGGGCATTCGAGGAGCTGAAACGATACTTATCTTCACCCCCTGTGCTCTCTAAACCCAAGGTAGGGGAAATCCTGTACCTCTACTTGGGTGTTAGCCCGGCTGCCATCAGCTCTGTACTCATCCGGGAAGAAGATGGTATCCAGCATGCCATCTTCTATGTTAGCAAGACCCTCAGGGAGGCAGAACTCCGGTACTCCCCCGTGGAAAAAATGGTGTTGGCTATCGTGTGGACCGTCAAGAAATTGGGCCATTACTTCTAGGCTCACCCGGTCCAGGTCCTCACCCACCAACCTCTCGGCGCCTTGATGAGTAGCCCCACTAGCTCCTCCCGAATGGTAAAATGGGCTGTCTTCTTGAGCAAATACAACATCGACATCCGTCCTAGGCCCGCCATCAAGGGCCAAGCCCTAGCGGACTTCGTGACGGAGTGTACAGCAAGGGCAGCCACGGACGAGGAGCCCTCGGCCCCTTCGGATGATTGGTGGACCCTCTACACCGACGGCTCCTCCGCCATCAAGGCATGTGGAGGAGGGGTGGTTCTCATCTCACCCGAGGGCTTCCGGGCCTATTATGCAGTCCGTTTCTCCTTCAAAGTCTCCAACAATGAAGCCGAATACGAAGCCCTCCTCTGTGGCCTTCGGCTGGCAGCTAACATGAAGGCCCGAAAAATCCACGTCAAGTGCGACTCTAAGTTAGTCGTCGGCCAAATCTCCGGAGAATACGAAGCCAAGGAAAGGAGAATGAAGCAATACAAGGAGGCGGCCAAGGAGTTGCTTAAGGTATATTAGGCACACTCTCTTACTCAAATACCGAGGGCTCAAAACTCCGATGCCGACATTTTATCAAAGCTCTCGGCAGAATCCCCGGAGCACATCTCCAAGATCGCCAAAGTAGAAGAACTCAGCCTCTCTAGCATACATGCTAGCCCCGTCATGGATATACAACAAAGACAGGAGGACTGGATCTCGGATATTGTTGCCTACATCACCACAGGGCAACTGCCCGAGGATGAGGCCCGCGCCAAGCTGGCAAAACTGAGGGCTCCCAGCTACATTATCGAGGACGGAAGTCTTTACAAAAGATCCTACAACGGGACATTAATTCGGTGCCTTCATCAAGATGAAGCCGAAGTAGCGATGGAGGAAGTGCACAGTGGGACGTGCTCAGCTCACCAGGGACCCTTCTCCATGTCCCGAAGGCTGATAATCCAGGGCTACTTCTGGCTTACGATGGCCCGGGATTGTGCGGACCTTGCCCGGAGGTGTCCCGCATGCCAGCACTTCCAGAGAGCCCCCGACAGGCCAGCGGTCAACTATGCCCCCATCAACACATCTATACCTTTCACTCGATGTGGCATAGACCTTGTGGGCCCTCTACCGAGGGGTACCTCCAATAACAGGTACATCATTGTCGCCATCGATTACTTCACCAAATGGGTGGAAGCGGAGCCCCTCGCCAGCATCACTGAAGTCAGGTGTCGTCACTTTGTTCTCAAGAACATCCTCACAAGGTTTGGCGTCCCTCAGCAGATCATCTCCGACAATGGGACTCAGTTTGAGGCAGCCCCCTTCTGTGCCCTCCTAGAGGCATGGGGCATCAAACACACCTTCTCATCCGTTGCCTACCCTCAGGGCAACGGTCAGGTGGAGAACGCCAACAGGACCCTGCTTGAGGGCCTAAAGAAGAAACTGGAGGCCGAAGGGGGTGGTTGGGTGGAAGAGCTCCACAACATCTTATGGGCCTACCGTACCACCCCTCGGCGGGTAACTGGGGAGACACCCTTCTCCCTTTGCTACGGATTTGAAGCCAAAGCCCCCACCGAGGTAACCCTCCCAACCCGAAGGGTCACACAGTATGATCCGGAGGCCAACGACACCAATATGGCCCTCGATCTCCACCTTATTTCAGAACGCCGGGAGCAAGCCTTCATAGGAGCAGAGAACTACCAAAGGCAGGTGAAGAGCTACATCGACGCCAAGGTTCGCTCCCGGGAATTCCAAGTGGGGGACTATGTTCTCCGAAGAAGGGAAGCTAGCCAACCAACCGAGGGTGGAAAGATGGCACCAAAGTTCGAGGGTCCCTACATCGTGGCAGCCATCATCAAACCCGGAACTTACAAGCTAAAACGCCCTAACGGGACTGAAGTCCTTAGGCACTGGAATGTGCATCACTTAGTTAAATTTTATCAATAACATCAGAGCGGCCAAGCCCTCATAACTAGTGAATGTATTATTTTACGGCCCAAGGCCTAAGAATTCTGAAAAGTGAAGGCATTTTGAAGACACCGAGAACACGGAACAAGGTTACCACAGGGGCCAAGCCCTCTTACCACCCTCAGGCCCAAGGCCTCACCACAACAGAAGAACCCTCGGCACCAAGTGCCGAGGGTAGATAATACTATCGCCTACAACAAGGTGCCACCTGTCCTGAAAAAGAGGACCCCTCGGCACCTGGTGACGGGGGGACACATCACTAGCAGCTTTCAACAAATGAGAAGAAACACCAAGTGTTTCCACAGAAGGCCCTTCGGTACCAAGCACCGAGGGTGGATAACATAATCCCCTTCAATAATCAGGGAGAAACACCAAGTGTTTCCACAGAAGACCCCTCGGTACCAAGTACCGAGGGTAGACGACACAATCACTTCCTCTAACAAGCAGGAAGAAACACCGAGTGTTCCCACAGAATACCCCTCGGTACCAAGTGCTGAGGGCCGTACATCGGAACAAACACTAAGTGTTGTTTCCTAAGCCGTACCCCTCGAGGACGCCTATACCGAAGGCGCCACCTATCGGTGCCGGCAGCACGTAGTGCACCCGGCCATTTGCAACCAGTGTGCTGATGAAAACCCTTCCCTGAAACGCTTTCCGCGTCATCACTCCAAGGGTGTGACAGGCATGAGAAATGCCCAGGATTCGACTTTCAAAAACGGAACGCTTTCCGCGTCATCACCCCAAGGGTATGATAGGCACGATAAATGCCCAAGATTCGACTTCCAAACCGAAACGCTCCCCGCGCCACCACCCCAAGGGTGTGGCAGGCCACAGACTATGTCTAGCGCCGAGGGGACGACTTTCAAAACTGAGGCGCTTTCCGCGCCATCCCCCAAGGGGAGGCAGGTCATGGTGTATTCTACCCAGGAATCGACCCTCGATCCCCTCGGAACTCGGAAGGTCAACCCGAGGGGGGAGCTAATGGTGTATTCTGTTACCTCCCGATAGGCCAAGCCTTACCAAGAAACCAAGTTTCTTGATGCCTTCCCTTCACTACTCAAAAAAAAAGGGTAGTGAAGGGGAGTAGACTCGGCGAGAAATCAAGGAGTACATCACACCAACGATTCACAGAAACATACCGAGGGCTCCCCAAGGGAACGGCTCTGGTACCTGAAAGTTCACAAGTACAAAGGATACCGTTCACGACGGACATCAATGACAAATGGCTGAGTCCACTCAAGATTGCCTCCGGCTATACCTAAAGCCGAAGGCTCAAACGACTCAAAGCGTCCCCAAAAGGTGCTTTATGACGGAGCTATCAGATGTGGCCAAACCAAATCAAGAATCACCCCCGGCAACTCACCACATGCCGAGGGGATATAACAAACAACCGGAGGCATTTGTTGCCACAGGCAAACATCACAAGGCAAAGGAAAATATCCTGAACCTACAACGCCTACAACCGAAGGGTCCCCCCGAAGGCCAGCAGCAGGAAATACTCAGAAAACAATCTAAGTCCTAAATGCTTTGCCCCTTGTGGAGCCACGAGCCAGCCGAGGGCATACCTCAGACAAGGTCATCACAGTCATCTGAGGGCTCCTACTTCACGCATACTACACTTAGAAATATTTTCTAAGTCCTACGTATCTTGGCCCTCGGTCAAATATCCATGCTGCCCGAGGGGCCATGCGGTTGAAGACTTGGTGAAGCTCTACTTAGAAAAATTTTCTAAGTCCTGCATACTTTGTCCCTCGGTCAAATCTCCATGCTGCCCGAGGGCTCCTACTTCATACATGCTACACTTAGAAAAATTTCTAAGTCCCAAAACTTCTTACCCTCGGTGACAAGTTTCTAAGTCTCGAATCTCTCTGCAGCCTACACTTAGAAGTATTTTCTAAGTCCTCGCTCATACATCCAGCGAAGGGTGCCCAACTACCGAAGGCTAAAACTGTATTCAAACACTTAGAAAAAATTTCTAAGTCCTAAACACCTCGCCTCCGGTCATCTCATGAAGGCTACATACAACCGGAGAGAAGGATTGGCCGGGGGCCAACAGATGAACAAACACTTAGAAATATTTTCTAAGTCCTGAACATTGTGCCCTCGGTGAAAGGTTCAACTGATTCAATATACTCAGTGGCCGAGGGCTACAAGAAGCACTACACTTGGAAGAATATATTCTAAGTCCTAAACATACATTCAGAAGGGCGAAGGCATACATTCAAAAGAAAACGACGGCATACATTCGAGAAGAAATGAATTAAAGAGGACAAATTATATACAAGAAGCCCGAGGGCAAGCATTCATTCATTAAGGGAATAATTAGAGTATATGTTACAAAATGGCCGAGAGTACACAGATGTCCATCACATAAACAAAAAAAAAGAGATGTTCAAAACACTACGAAATACATATCATATATTGTCAACTCCGGGGGCAGCCTCTTCCGCTGGCTTTGAGATGACCTCCGTATCAGCCTCTGCCTCATCACCCTCGGCCTCTTTCAGGAGTTCGGAATCCTCCAGTTCTGGCCTCTCGACGCCCTCGGGAAGGGGGACTCTGATATCAGGCTGGAGGGGGGGGGGGGAGACCGTATGCCGCCGGGTCGAAGGCCGTTGGCTCTATTTTCAGGTGTCATGCGAGCCTCCTGTAGATCAAGGCCTGGGTGAAGAACTCCCCCCGGCATAGTAATCTTCACCCTTTCGGGCTAGCCACATCGCCCCGGGGCCCTTCACCCACTCGTCAGCAGAACTCTCCATGACCGAGGCCACCCAGTCTTTATGACCTTCGGCCTTCCAGCCCTCGGTCATGAAGGCAGCGACTGCACCGGCGGCGGCCTCTGCTTTTGCGGCCTCGGCGTCTTCAAGGGCCTTCTTTGCAGCCTCGGCAGCCGCCTTCTCCACCTCCACCTTTTCCTTGGCCGTCTTTTCTGCTTCCGCCCTCGCCTGCTGCAGGTCCCTCTCCAGCTGAGCCATCTGCCTCACGGCCTCAACATTGTCATGAACAAGCTTCTTGAGGGACTCCTCCTGTTGCGCCTTCTGGAGGCGCCACTCGTCAAACCTCCTGGCGTGTTCGCCGAGGGCTATGCAGGCCTATTTAAACAAACAACAAAGTAAGGGGTTAAAACTATGACCACACAACAGATAAAGTCATAGGCCACTATGCAAAGGAAAAAGAAAGAAGAAGAAAGGAAGGAGAAGAACTTACGGTAAGGGAAGACCGGAGGATTTTGGACTCGAGGGCTTCATCGTCGAGCTTCCCGAGGGCCCGCCTATCCAGAGCGGGCGTAGCCCCGCCCAAAAATTCCCGGGGGTCTACTGTGCCATGCGTAATGGCTGCCCCCTTCGGCAGGGAGAACTGTATGTAAGGAATATTTGTATTTAGATTTTGATGATGCTAGATTAATTAGGACTTTAGAGTACCCCTATTTTAGACTTAATGTATTAGAATTTTCATTTGTAAAGTTCTTAGTGTAATCGACTTGGCAGAATGCCTTCAGAGCAGAAGACCTTCTGAGCAGAAGGGCTCCAAGAGCAGAAGACCCTCGTAAGGCTTTATTGAAACAGAGGACCTTTGGTTCTCTGCTCCAGAACAGAAGACCTCAGGGTCTCTGTTAGGCTTTACTCTGACAGAAACCCTTCTGGATCTCTGTTGGAAATATTCTCAACAGAAGTGCTCCAGACCTCCTCTGTTCAACTCTCAGGTAAAGGCACCAGAAGGTCTGACACTTAGAAGAATTCCACAAAACCGGGAAGTCAACTAAAAGATTCCTTCAACGGCTAGGAGTATTGAACGGAAAAGCTACAGTGCTCGCATTAAATGCTCATTTAATGCTCCCCATGCTCCGTAGAGTAATTGCAGATGATTGGCCGCAATGTCAGGAACACTTTATCCCAAAATAGTAACCCGCCAACTTTACCGGGCTCTACTAGTCAAGTCAACTGATCGCTCATTTAATGCAGTTGTCCTCCTACTCCTCCAACGGGAAGACAACCTCAGTATAAAAAATACACTACGAAGAACAACCGGATAACTTTGCAACTTTTGCTAACCATTGCTACAACTCTTCATACAAGAAATTCAAACGCCTAAAAGCAAAAAAGCCTCCTTGAGATTAACACTTCATCATCTTCTACAAGAGAAGGCAGAAGTTGGAAAAATACTTTTTCCAACTCAAGCAAAGTTCCAAGTGTTCTTCAACTCTTCAAGCTCATCACATACAAATCCTTTGTAACGAAGCTAGTTGGAGGAACCCCTGTTTCAACAGAAACTCTTCTTGCTACAAGAAGGACGTCCAAGTAACTGGAGTAGTGAAGTGGTGATACTTCCAGGAAGCTCAGTGAAAGGACCAGTCTTAAAGGAAGCCAGGCAGTGCATCCCAGGAGACATCTAGGCTTGAAGAAGACGTGGAGAGCTTCTTAAGTGCTAGGACTAAGGCATTGTAAACGGAAGTTCTTACAGCTTAGTGGAACAGTGGACTAGAGGAACAAGTTGTTCCTTGAACCACTATAAAAATCCCTGGTGTCATTTACTTACTGCTTTAATATTTGCACTTAGATAGAACTGTCTAACTCCTCAGACTTGGTATCTGTGTTCAGCAGAACTTGTCCAACGAGTTAACAGAAGGCCTACTGCCTTTGCCTCTCTGAGGCTAAATCAACAGAACTCCCTACCAGAACACCATCCGCTGCCAGTCTGTTCTGTCAACAGAACAGGCTATTCTGTAAAATCTGGTACTTAGTTTAAAAAGCTAAAAACCAATACAGTCTATTCACCCCCCCTCTAGACTGTATCCAGTATAACTGGGACCAACAAGTGGTATCAGAGCCTCCTTGTTCTAATAATCTCTTAGGTTATTTGCTGAATAAAGATCCACTTGTTTTTCTGTTTGACCTCATTTCTATCTGATATAATGGATCACTCCTTGTCCAAGAATCTTATGTTTTCAGATCTTAAGTTTGATGACTGGAGGATCCGGATGAAAGCACACCTCTGTGCTCTGCATGATGAGATGTGGGAAGTTCTAGATATTGGCCCTTTCACAAGCTTCCAGAAGGTCAATCCTGAGCATGCTATTGACAACACCAGACCCCAGATGATCAGTAAAGCTAAGTCAGAATGGACCACTGAAGAGAGGAGAAAGTACAACCTGGACAATATTGCTAAGGACATCCTCTACAAGTCCATTGATGATAGGTACTTCAACAGAATAAAGAAGTGCAAAACTGCAAAGGAAATCTGGGATACTCTTGAGCTCATTGGAGCTGGTGATGAGCAAGAGAAGGACAACAAACTGACTATAGCCAACAAGAAGTTTGATGACTTCAAACTTCTCCCTTGTGAAAGCATCTCCAAGATGTATGATAGGCTCCTCACTCTCACTGGAGAGATCTCTGAGCTTGGCAAGGAACTCACCACCAAGGAGATCAACCTGAAGGTGTTGAGGGGACTGCTCTCAGCATGGAAAATGAAGGTGGTTGCTGTCCAAGCCAGCAAGGATGTAAAGACTTATCCCACTGATAAGCTCATTTCAGATCTCAAAGCTCATGAGTTTGAAATGACTGAAGAAAAGGAAGATGTACCAGAAGAGAGGACCACTACAGCCCTCACTGCCAGCACATCAAAGGTAAATGATTTTGACCCTTCAGTACTTTTATCTGACGAATATATGGTTGCCTTTGCTAGGAGATTCAAAAAGTTTATGAAGAATCCCAAAGATGGAAGGAGTCCATCTTTCAACAGAAAGCCATACCAGAAGGTCAAAACAACAGAAAGCAGTGGTGAGCTTCTCTGTTACAATTGCAGACAACCTGGTCACTTCAAGGCTGATTGTCCCCATCCAAGGGTGTCCAAGAAACAAGGACAGGATGGAGAAAAGAAGAAGTACGAAGACAACTCCAGAAGGAGAAAGGCACTTGTGACAGAACAGCTAGAGAAAGACCCTCTGTCAGAAACAGAATCCAGTTCTGACTCAGATTCTGATGAGGCCTTCTGTTGCCTTGATACTGAGACAGAAGACCTTTGCCTCATGGCTCATTCTGATGATGCGGTAACCTCTACTTCTGAATCTAGTTTTTCCTCGGTAGGCTTAGCTTTTGATTCTGATTCAATGTCAGAATTTTGGGAAGAGTTTAAGGCCATACAAGCCACTTATTCTTCTGTAACAGAAGAAAACAGTAAGTTAAAAGCTGAAATTCTTGACTTAAAGAAGGAGGTTGAGATCAAAATCAATCTTCTAATTAAGGAAAGAGATCAACTGGAGACTGAAAATGTTTCTCTTCTCAAGAGAATAAGAGAAATAGAGCCTCTCGAGATTAAGTACAAAGCTTACCAGAAGGCCCAGTCTTCTATGGAAAAGATTGTACTTGATCAACAGATTGGCACTGGCTTTGGTCTTGGTTATGGCTCAACAAAATCAGGTGAGCCTTCTGTAATGCCTAGCACCAGTGTTGCTAAGGAAGATAAGGTCATAGTGCCACTGATTTCTAGCCCCATCTGTCAAGCTGGTGTATCTGGCACCAAGGTTGTTCATGAGGAAGTCAAACCAGAAAAAGGAAAGATAAAGGTTCAACAGAAACCCTTTTTGAAAAATAATGAACCTGGCAGAAAACCTAACAACAGAAAAGGTTTTCAAGATAACAAAAATAAAAGACCATTCATTGAGAGACAACCTCATGTCAATCGTGCCAGAAATGATCACCAGAAGGGCAAATATCAAGAGAAAGTTAACTTTAGGCAGAAGAGGTTGGCTGGTCAACTTCAGAAGCCCAAAGCTAACCGTCCCTCTGCTCTTGATAGTATATGGGACTTCTTTCCAACAAAGAAAGCTATGTAAAAGTATGTAAACAGGAAACATGACCCTCACAAGCATCTGCCCAAAGTGAATCACACTTCAGTTTACTATAACTACCAGGTGGACAATGGGTACCACCCACCAAGGTTTCACTTGATGAGACCAAAATGGTACCAACTACCTAGACTCCATGACCCCCCAGGACCCAGCATTGCTTGGGTACCTAAACCTTTACTTTGATCTTGCAGGAACTGTGTGCTGGAGCTATCTCTGAACAAGAATGGTTTATTGATAGTGGATGCTCCAGGCACATGACAGGTGACAGAAGTTGCCTAACAGAGTTCCAGAAATGCAAAGGACCTAGAGTTACCTTTGGAGGTTATGACAAAGAAGGTCAAACAAAAGGAAGAGGAAAGCTGATCAGGAACCAGATAGTGATTGATGATGTCTCATATGTCATAGGACTGAAGTTCAACTTGCTAAGTGCTAGCCAATTCTGTGACAAAGGTTACACTGTTGAATTCACCAAGGACTTCTGCTGTGTGAAGCATGAGACAACAAAGGAAGTGGTTCTGACAGCATCAAGGAAGAAGAATATTTATGTAGTTGATTGGAACACAACAAAGGATGGAGTTTGCCTGATAGCCTAAGGAGATTCAAAACTGAGCTAGGACTGGCACAAAAAGCTCAACCATTTGAATTTCAAAACAATCAACAAACTGGCCAGAGAACACATTGTAGAAGGGCTACAAGACATTGTGTACAAGAAGGAGACCCTCTGCAGTGCATGTCAGAAAGGCAAACAAGTGAAGAATTCCTTCAAACCCATTGCTGGAGATCTTTCTACAAGTCCTTTAAATCTGATTCACATGGATTTATTTGGACCTGTTGAGACTCCAAGCGTTGGTGGCAAGAAATATACCCTAGTCATGGTTGATGACTACTCCAGATATACATGGACTATCTTTCTATCAAAGAAAAATGAAACTCTTCAGAAGTTGCCATCTCTGTTAAAGCAACTTCAGACTGAGAAGAATTTGAAAGTGAATACAATCAGATCAGACAGAGGAACTGCATTTGTCAACCAAGTCATAAAGGACTTCTGTGATCAGAATGGGACTTTTCATCAACTTTCTGCCGCCAGAACCCCTCAACAGAATGGCGTAGCAGAAAGAAGGAACAGAACTTTAAAAGAAGATGCAAGAACAATGATTGCAGAATCTGGATTGCCTATGAGATATTGGGCTGAAGCAATCAACACTGCATGCTATACTCAGAATAGAAGCATGATCAACAAGAATCACCAGAAGACCCCTTATGAACTCTGGAAGGGAAGAAAACCTAACATCAGCTACTTTCATGTATTTGGATGCAAGTGCTACATTCTTAACAATGGAAAGGAGCATCTGAAAGTCTTTCAAGAGAAGGCTGATGAAGGAGTCTTTATAGGCTATTCAAACACCAGTAAAGCCTATAGAGTACTCAACAGAAGGACCCTACATGTTGAGGAATCTATACATGTGAAGTTTGATGAAAGCATCTCTGTTAAAGAGGTAACAGAGATTGTTGGAGATATTTAATTGTGAATCAAGTTGGTCATAGATTAGCTTTATATTTAATTAGTGCATGAATTAGATAGAAATCGGGCCAAGTGTTAGGCCCATATAAACAGGCTAAAAGCCTGGTACGCCTAACCTAAACCTCGCCTATAAAAAGGGAGCCGAGGTTTAGGAATAGGTTGAACGTCGTACTTATTATTCATAGCCTTATGCGCATATCATTCTGTTGTACGAGTTCACGGTTTATCAAAGAAGGTTTTACGGTGATTCATTCTGTGTTCATCTTTACGTTTAATCTTCCTTGTTAGATCGATTATTCATTGATGTTACAGAAACAGGGACTAACAATTGGTATCAGAGCCGATCGAGAACCGATCAGAAGAACTTCTGTCGATTTTTTGCTCTGTAATTTTGTTTCTTGTTCAAAAATTGTAAAAGTTACACCTTTGGAATTGCCGTTTCAAAGCGATCAAAGGGTATACTTCAGATTGTGTTTTACGCAAATTCAGATTTCGAGATATCTCGAGCAGGGGTTGTCGACATCCTGCTTTTTCACAGGTTCTGCTACGTTTTTCGAGCTGAAAACTTTACCCAAGGATCTCGACATTCTACTCTACAGGAAACTACCTTCAGATTTTGTTTATCTGATTTTTACAGGTTGCAGGATTTCGACATTGAGGATTTCGACATCTAGGATTTCGAGATCTTGATTTCGAGTTAAGGATTCGACATCTGGTCTCGACATTTGACTTCTCAGATTAAGATTTCTAGTGATTAACTTCTCGACATTTCAAATCTCGAGATCAGCATCTCGAAATTTGAAATCTCGAGATCAGCATCTCGAAATTTGAAATCTCGAGATCCCTAATCTCGAGATCCTTAATCTCGAGCCCAAATCTCGATACCGGGCCTCCTTTATCGAAATCTGAGATTTCGATATTCAGATCTCGACATCTGATTTTTCGACTTTCTGCCTCTGAAAATCTTTTGATCAATTTTCTCGAACGGTCAGTTTAGTACAGCAATGGCTTCAGAATACAATGCACAAGGGAACAGCAGTACCCCTCCTAGCCTCAGGAAGGGTGAATATCAAATGTGGAGGAACAAATTTCTTAATTTCCTCGAGCACAAAGAGAACTCCGCTGCGATGCTTGAATCATTGCTTGAAGGACCAGCTGAACTCTTGATTTCAGTTGGTGGAGATCCAGAAAATAATCCTCCTATTTTTCCAGAAATAAGGAGGAAAGTGCCATCTGAATACACAGAAGCTGACAAGCTCAGACTTCGTGGTGACCTTATGGCCAAAACATACCTTCTTCAAGCAATACCAAATGAAATTTATGTTCTCATTGACAGCACGCAGACAGCTAAGGAAATGTGGGATGAAATAGAAAAACTGCTACAAGGCACAAGCATCAGCCTCAAAACCAAGAAGACTACGATTCTCATCGCTTATGACTCATTCAAAGCAGGTCCAGGAGAACCATTGAATGAGACTTACAACAGACTTGTTCAACTGGTAAATGAACTCAGAAAGATCAAAGTATTCAGGTCCAATCTGGAACTGAATATTAGATTTTTATCCAGCCTGCATCCTGCATGGGAAAAGACAGTGAAGGATGTCAGATCTCGGATAGATTTGGACGAAATTGACCTCTGCACACTCTATGAACATCTGAAGCAATTCGTCAACGAGGTTGCCTGTGCTGAGGATCATCACACTACAAACCCCTTAGCTCTTGTAATGGAGGCTCAGCCAAGAAGGACAACCACTTCACTAAAGAAGAAAAAGAAGAAGGTGGTGGTTGAATCAGATGATGATGAGAGTGATGATGACAAATCTGATCTAGAGGCTGAGCTAGTAGACTTACAGAAGAAGATGGCACTGCTTGCCAAAAGATTTGCTAAGAAGAACAGCTCCTCCAACAGGCTGAGAACTTCCTCCTCAAACTACAAGCAGAAGAACCATGATCAAGGATCTTCTAGGAAGGCATCATCAGCAGAAGAAGCTCCTAAATGCTATAATTGCGGCAAGCCTGGACATGTGATCAAAGACTGCCGCCTCCCAAAGAAGAAAGATGCTAACTTCTACAAGCAGAAGATGCTGTGGAATAAGCAGAAAATGCTGATGTTGCAGAAAGAAGAAGAAACCTCTGCCATGATTGCTGAGAATGAGAACTGGGCAGAAGATTCTTCTGAGGAGGAGGAGGAAGACAACTATGCCCTTATGGCACGTGTGGAGGGAGATGAAAGAAAGGGTGATGCTGCGATCCCCGAAAGCGAGTGCTCAACAAGCTCTGTAAGTACCTCACATACTTCTTTAAATAATCAAATGCAGTCCTTACTTGAAAAGGACAATCTAATCAAAGAACTAAAGGAGAGACTAGACAATAATCATAGAGTACTGAAACAGAATCTAGACCAAAAGTCTTCCTTAAGTATTCAACTTGAAATTGCAAAAGATCAAGTCAAAAAGGTGTCCTCAGATTTTGAAAGCCTTGAACTAAAGATAGCTGAATTAACTAGGAAATTTGAGGACAGTGAACGGGAAAAAAGCACGACAAAGGCTGAATGCGATTTTTTGCATAACAAAAGAAGAACGCTTTTAAATAAAGTAAAAGAACTAGAAGATCTAGCTGCTAGAAGAGGTCAATCTGAACAAACTGTTTTTCTGCTTAACAGCAAACAAAAGGATGACCGATTCTACAATGCTAAAACAGGACTGGGCATAACCAACCCACGTAATCTTAAGAAAGTTAACTGTCTTCAAATCTATAACAAAGATTACATGGGACTAGGGTTTGGCGAGAAAATGTATTTTCGAAGTGATGAAGACTATGCTGAAGCAGAAGAAGAAAAGAGAAAAAAACCAAAACCTGCGATTTCTTGTGATTATCCCTCTGTAAATGAAAAACAACTTTCAGAAGAAAAACCTGCTTCCTGCTTTAGTGAATGCCTTGACCCTTATGCCAAAGATATTCCTCACATAGGACACCCTCTAGACCCTCCCCCAAGATTAGGTATTGCTAAAACTGGTGAGGAACCGTGTATATTTCCCATGGCTCAAAAGCTCAAAAACCTACAGAAAACTCTTGATGACGAGAGAGAGAGATTTGAAACTGAAAAGAAAGGTTTTGAGCGCAACTGGCAGGAACTTCTTCAAAAGTTCAATGATTTGAGTGAGCAGTTTCATGCTAAAACAGACCCTTCTACGACTAAGCCTGACAGCTCACACACCTCACATGAGAAAAACAATGCTTTTAAAGGTTCGTCCACTCATCTCTCTTCTCCTTTGTTTACAGGGAATGAAGTGAATAAGGAAGGAGAAGAGAAGAATGAGTGGAGGAAAAAGAGGAAGGAAATCGCAGAAGGCAAAAAGAAAGTTTTTGAGAATAATGCCAGCCTAAGATCTAGTTCTATTTTTTACTCAAAAGTTAATTGTAATTCTGTCTCTACAAAGCAAACTTCTAGTAGTTCAGTCTTGAGTCCCAAGCTGAATATTTCTGAGACATCTTCTAGACAACGTTCTATTTATAATACAAGTGTTGCTTATGGTTATTCTGTTCCAGATCCCCATAATTATGAATGTGATGTGAATGTTGTTAAATCAAAGCCTTCCAGAAAGCTCAAACCTGAAAAAGAAACCATGAAAGGAACTTCTAAGGGAACTTTTTGTATTCCTGATATGAAATATGCCCTTAGAGTTCATTCTAGGAAACATCTTAATCGGCTTTCTAAGGAGGAGATTTTCAAAACCAAACTTAAGAAACAACCGTTCAATCACAAAGCACCTGTCTACTCTCCTCCTAAACCTAAAACTGAAAAAGATAGATGGGTCCCCAAGATAAGACCCGTCAAAGCTGAAACTGAGAGGTGGGTCCCCAAGATGAGACCTACCAAAACTGAAACAGATAGGTGGGTCCCCAAGATGAGACCTACCAAAACTGAAACAGATAGGTGGGTCCCCAAGATGAGACCTACCAAAACTGAAACAGATAGGTGGGTCCCCAAACGAAGACCCATCAAAACTGAAACTGAAAGATGGGTTCCCAATCGAAGACCCATCAAAACTGAAACTGAAAGGTGGGTCCCCAAATTCAGACCCACCAGAACTAAAATGGAAAGGTGGGTTCACAACATCAGACCCACCAAAATGGAAACTGCTAGGTGGACTCCAAAAACCAGACACACTGCAAAAGAAGATCTGGCTATTGGAAAGCCCACCAAAGATAGATCTTTTGTTGAAAGAGCTGCTGACCTTGGATCACTGCTCAAAGCAAGATTTAAAAAGGTGTTTCTTGATAATAAGGAAGGACCCACTCCAAGTTGGGTACCAAAACCTGTTTGACTGTTTTGCAGGACGGTCATGTGTGGCACTTAGACTCAGGATGCTCAACCCACATGACCGAAATAAAGCACCTTTTGAGCAACTACACCAACTGCTATGGAGGAAATGTCAGATTTGGGAATGACGCCTCAACTCCTATCCTTGGGTATGGGGACGTCGTCTGTGCCAGTGTCACAATAAAAGATGTTTCATTTGTCAAAGGGCTCAAACACAACTTACTGAGCATTGGACAATTCTGTGACAGCGGGATGGAAGTGAGGTTCTTTGCAAAACAATGTTGTGTTCTTGACAGCACAGGGAATACATTATTAACGTGTTACAGAACATCAAATCTGTACACTATTGATCTGAAAAGCGTCCAATCCACCACTTCCATCTGTCTGCTGTCCAAAGCTTCAACTGAACAGAACAACCTATGGCACAGACGTCTCTCCCATCTGAACTTCAGACATCTATCATTCTTGTCCTCCAAGAAACTTGTCAAGGGGCTTCCTCTACTAAAGTCTTCCGCTGAAAATCATTGTAGTGCCTGCAAAATGGGCAAAATGACGCGAAGCTCTCACAAGTCAAAAACCGAACCTTCATCTACACATCAGTTGCAGCTAATACACATGGATCTGTGTGGACCTATGAGAGTACAAAGCATCAACGGTCGCAAATACACTCTGGTGATCGTTGATGACTTCTCTAGGTATACATGGACAAAATTTCTCCGTTCAAAAGACGAAGCTGCAGACAACATTATGACCTTTATTAGAACGATCCAGAAACTGCTACAGCACAGTGTTCGAATTGTTAGAACTGACAATGGTACCGAGTTCAAAAATCAGACTCTCACTGAGTTCTATGAATCACTCGGTATCACTCAGCAATTTGCAGCAGCTAAAACTCCCCAGCAGAACGGAGTTGTTGAGAGAAAGAACAGAACCCTTGTTGAAGCAGCACGCACCATGTTAATTCAATCAAGACTGCCTCACTTCATGTGGGCAGAGGCAATCAATACTGCGTGCTTCACTCAGAACAGAACATTCATCCACAAGCGCTTCGACAAGACTCCATATGAGATCCTATTCAACAAAACTCCTGATATTTCTTTCCTCAAGGTTTTTGGCTGCAAGTGCTTCATACTCAATGATCGGACAGAGAGAAGTAAGCTGGATCCCAAAGCCAGAGAAGGCGTGTTCATTGGCTACTCACTGCAATCCAAAGTCTATCTCAGAGACAAGCGGACTGTCATCGAGAGTGTAAATGTTACATTCTATGAAATGGCAGACTTTGCTATTGAACATCTCCAGACCGATCCATCAACTGTTGTACCAGTAGCTTCTGATAAAGCTGAACCAAACACCGAACACGACGATGTGATTCTCGACTCTCCCTTCAGAAACTTTTACGAGAACTCACAACCTCCACCTCCTGCATACACTCCAGAGTCAACATCAACTCCAACAGCAGAGATTCCTCTCCTCACAGGACCAGATGATGACCATCCACACCCTCAACCCCTCAAACCAATCCCAGAGGTGTGGATGATCACGGCTTTGCTATAAGTCCGGAATCATCTCCACTACACCCCACAGCTGATCCAGAGCCTTCAACCACATATCAGGACTCCAATCAACCAATAATTACTCCAACTCCTCTAGCTCATGAGAGGAAGTGGACGAGAGCACATCCCGTTGAACAAATAATAGGTGATCCAAGTCAAGGTGTGCGAACAAGATCAGCAACAACAAATGAATGTCACTATGCATGCTTTCTAAGCAAGAATGAACCGTCCAAAGTCTCAGAGGCACTCGCTGAGCCAGATTGGGTGATTGCCATGCAAGATGAGCTCAATCAGTTTGACAGACTAGACGTGTGGACACTCGTGCCTAAGCCCCCTCAGAAAACCATCATTGGCACTAAATGGGTGTTCAAGAACAAGAAGGACAAAGAAGGCATAGTGATACGCAACAAGGCACGACTAGTCGCTAAAGGATATAATCAGCAAGAGGGCATAGACTATGATGAAACATTTGCACCCGTAGCAAGAATTGAAGCAATCCGCCTTTTTCTTGCGTACGCAGCCCACAAGAACTTCACCGTCTTTCAAATGGACGTTAAGACTGCCTTTCTGAATGGAGTCTTGGAAGAAGAAGTCTATGTCGCTCAGCCCGAAGGATTTGTAGATCCCAGATATCCCGACCATGTGTACAAGCTAAAGAAAGCTCTGTATGGGTTGAAACAAGCACCAAGAGCTTGGTACGATGCATTAACCGAATTTCTGGTTGACTCAGGTTTCTCAAAAGGGAAGATTGATACCACACTTTTCATCAAGCGACAGAAGTCTGACATCATCCTGATTCAGATCTATGTTGATGACATTATCTTCGCCTCCTCAAATCCACGTCTGTGCAAACACTTTGAGAAACTGATGAAAACAAAGTTTGAAATGAGCATGATGGGAGAGCTGAATTTCTTCCTAGGCCTGCAAGTAAGACAACTCTCTGACGGCATTTTCATCAATCAGTCAAAGTATATTCTGGAAATGCTTAAGAGATTCAACATTGATGGCAAATCTTCCATGACGACCCCCATGTCCCCAAACAACAAACTGGACTCAGACCCCTCCGGGAAGCCAGTTGATGCTACAAACTACAGGGCCATCATTGGATCTTTGCTATATCTCACGTCAAGCAGGCCTGACATTGTCTTCTCCACATGCTTATGTGCACGCTTTCAGGCAAATCCGAAGGAATCCCATCTGACCGATGTTCGAAGAATTCTGAGATACCTCAAAGGCACTGTGAATCTAGGCCTTTGGTATCCCAAGCACTCAGGTTTTGACCTAGTCGGATACTCAGATGCTGACTTTGCTGGTTGCCGGATGGACCGCAAAAGCACATCGGGAGCCGTCCAATTCTTGGGCGATAAGTTAGTCTGCTGGTCTTCCAAGAAACAGAAATGTGTGTCAACATCTACGGCCGAGGCAGAATACGTCGCGGCTGCTAGCTGTTGTTCACAAATATCATGGATGAAGACCCAGCTAAAGGACTACGGTTACACTTTCCGCCATATCCCGATCTACAGTGACTCACAGAGCGCCATAGCCATCACCAGCAACCCGGTTCATCACTCCCGCACCAAACACATCGACCTACGATATCATTTCATCAAGGATCACGTGGAGAAAGGAGATATTGACATGTATTTTGTAAGATCAGAGCTTCAACTGGCTGACTTGTTCACTAAAGCATTGGATGAAAAAAGATTCCAGTTCCTGGTCTCCAAGTTGGGCATGTTGAACCTCGAGCCCGTTTAACTTTTGTCTCCACTGATCTGAAAAGTGTGTGTGTTGGACTTGTACAAAGTGTGTGTGCGTGTGATCTGTAAATAGTGTGTGTGCGTTGCATGTGTTGAGGGGGAGAAAACCAGAAAAATAACAAAAAATAGTGTGCGTGTGTTGCATGTGTTGAGTGTGTGTGAAAAATCAAAAATAACAAAAAATAGTGTGCGTGTGTTGCATGTGTTGAGTGTGTGTGAAAAATCAAAAAGAACAAAAAATAGTGTGTGTGCGTTGCATTTGTACATATTGTTCGTTGCAATTTTTGAGGGGGAGAAAATTTTCACTGTTTGAGGGGGAGCTATTTTTCACTGATTAAGGGGGAGCTCTCTATTTTTTACTGATTGGACCTCGAAAATTTTTAAAAAGGGGCACTGTGTGCCAGCCCAATCATTCGGGCTCAATTGTTACCGAGGAAGTCCAAATCTTTTTTCTCGCGTATATAAGCCTCGGAAAAGCCTTTCACTTCCTATTCTAATCTTTTCGCCAAAGCTTGAAAAACGCAGAGCTCCTCGACTTCCCAAAACCTCCGTTTTCGCAAAACCATTCTCCTTCTCCGACATCTCTTTTCGACATCCTTCGAAGGTAGTTAACACAGTGGCAATCATCCTTCTCAAATACCAACGATCATCTAACCTGTTCGTGTTCGTCTTCGAAACAAACACTTGATTTCGCAAAAATAAAACCTTTAACTTCTACAAATCAAAATTAAATTAAGTTTTTTTCGTTTGAATGAATGTCGAAATCTTGTTATAATCGTTTTTGGTATATCGTATCTATGTTTTTGCAGGTGGATTCGTCGCTTCGAAATCACGATTTCGAGATTTTGGTTTTCAAGATCTCGAGATCGTCGGTTCATATTCTCGAAATCAAGATCTCGAGATGGGCATCTCGACATCTTGATCTCGAGATTTGAATCTCGAAATCAAGATCTCGAGATCTGCATCTCGACATCTTGATCTCGAGATTTGAATCTCGAAATCAAAATCTCGAGATTTGGATCTCGAAATCATGATCTTGAGATTCAGATCTCGAGATTTGGACTTAGTAAATTCTTCCAAAATTTCCACCTGCATAAACTTATCTGACAACTAAATCAAACTCTTTCAATCAAATCAAACAATTGAACTTCATGTGCTGACCCCTACTTCTACAGTTCTAAAATGGCAGGAAACACCAAAGCACAGATCGATGATACCATCTACTCCCAAGAAAAATGGATCAAGGTGCTGGACAACAATTTCCAGCTAGACCTTGCAGTCTTCAAGTGCCAGAATCCGATCGTTCCAGCCATCATGAAAGGTCACTATCTCTGGCCTGCACTTCACAACTCAAAACCGGTGCCAGAGATATACCTACAACAGTTCTGGGGGCACATGCATACTGAATCAGCGAAGGATCACTCCAAAATAAAGACTAAACTGAATGGCATGCGCATGATCCTGACGCCATCAACACTGCAATCTACATTAGCGCTGCCAGTCCGAGATACATATGATGCGCTGCCGTCCATCCCCGATCTACTGAAAGACGTAGCATCACTAGGCTACACATCTTTACTGCCACAATTGTCGAACTTCAACGGCGCATATCTCCGTCACCCGTGGAAGAATCTGTTTGGACTGGTGAACAAATGCTTGTCGCCAAAGCATGCTGGCTTCGACAAGTGCAACAAGCAAATACTGCTAGTCTTCCACGGGATCGCCTTCAACAAACATTATGACTTGGCACAGCTCTTCTTCTCAGAGCTAATGGACCTGGTCAAGGCCAAGGAAAAGAATAGGCCAGGTACCATCCCATATGCAAGGTGGCTTGGGCTGATCATCAATGACTGCATGGCAGAGCACTCGTCAATCCCAAAACGCAGCTCCGATCCACACTACAAAGCCCCAAAGCTGCAATACTTTAAAGCAGACAAGAACCCTACCTACGGTCTGCGGATCCCTGGGTTTCTGCTCAACCTTGTAAGATCTTCAAATCCAGCTGTTCAACAGTACAAGGAAGCCACAGAGAAGACCGTCCCTATGGTTCAGCAAAACCCAGCTGGACCTACCCAAGGGACAAAACCGAGTGTTAGTAAGGGTCCCAAGAGAGCCCAAAAGCCACAGAAACCAGTGGCCGGTTCGCCCAATGAAGGAAAGTCTGACGACTCTCTTGAGACGAGTCATGCGGCTGAGGGCACCGAAAAAGACGCTGAGGAAACGAACAATGAATCGTCAAGTGAAGCCCAAACAAACACTGACGACGAGGCTTCCGAGAGCGTGGGCACGGAGAGCGGAGAATCTGGCTCGGATGATGACGATGATGACAACGATAGTGATGATGTGGAGCTCACATATGCCCTGATCAGAAAAGGGAAGCTGCCAGTCGAATATCCGAAGAAGAGAAGAATTACTGCTGAAGACGCAGCACCAATAATAGCTGGCAGACCTCAAGTCTTCACAATAAAAGAAAGGGCTAAACCAAGAGCTGATCCGAGCGAGACAAATTGCTCCAAGGATGATTATGACGAGGCGGCTCATTCCATTAAGGCATCATTCAACTCAGAAGAAGTCGTCATCCGAGAGACTAGGGCAAAGGTCAAGAATGACAAGGCTGCCAAGGCCAAGCCCCAGCCCCAAGCCAGAAAGAGCCTGTTTGATAAGGCAGACGAGCACATCTTCGCGGGCTGCGACTCCTTTATCCAGATAAGCCGAGCCGAATCCCTAAGCACAGGAGCCGATCTTTTCGGTTCCCGGGTAGAAGTCGCAGCATCTGGCTCAACTGCGCATGCACAGCTCTCTCCCAGCCACTCGATAGCCTCTCAAAAGGCTATTGTTTCAAAAGAACGGGACTCAACCCCCTCGCTGATTCCTTCTGAATCAGTTGAGCATACAATTGACCTATCTCCCGAGGTCAAAACCCCTTCTTCTCACACATCGAGTCTAGGTGTCACATTCCCCACATTTTCTTCATTTTCTAGGACACCTACACTATTCACTGCACATACAGGTGCACTCACCCTGAACGCAACAACCAGAGTGCAAGCTATGACGGTTGGAAGCCCTGCTACGCCCATAATGATTCCATCATTAAATGCAGGCCACACATCAGCAATCTTCACTGATGCTGTGTCAACAGTTACAACCCCCGTAACTGGTCACCCTACCTTTGAAGATGTAAACGTTCTACTGAATCGCTTCCTGGATTCCACCATTAAGCCATGGGTGCAAGATGCAATGACCGCTCTAGCACAGGAATTTAGGACCACCCAAGCGGTTCGGTCTGAACAAACACCACCCCAACCTTCCCCTGAACCGTTCATCTCCCATACACAACCCATATCCTCCACCCCTCTATCCCACCAATCCATAAACCAAATTCCCATTCCCTCTATTTCTCGGGGAACCCAGGATACAGAACCAGTATTCTCCCCACACTCGACCACACCCTCCATCGATCTCTCCTCACTATCCTTTGACACGCTAGCTTCAGCTTTGCTGAACAACCTCTTAAACACCCCAGAAGACAAACTAACTCTTCATCAGCAAGCCATACTTGAAGCCCTTCTTTCTTCACCCGAAACCAAGAGCACTTGCAAGGAGAGTCTTCGTGGTCGCAAACGTTCCCATGAGGACCCCGATGATTCGGATCCTCATGAGGGGGAGAACAAGCGACCTCGATCACTTGAGCAAACTGCTCTACCAAGCCGAACTCCACAGCCAATCCAACCTGAAACCTCAACAAACCAACAGCCACCATCCACAACCAAATTATCTAGCATGGTCGAGCTAGAAATAACATCCCGAGGCGTATCTCCAAGAGATACCAACCGAGGAGGGGATGGAAGTCCTGATGATGTTACCACTGGTACATCTTCTCCATCAGGCCATCAGTTGGAACCCAGTTCTAAGCTGATGTCAACGGGCAATCCAAGTGAACCCGGTAGTGCTACTCAGGAACAATCACCGCCTGAACAAAGAATTCCATATATTTCCCCAGGCAAAGACATCCATGATGCACTGGAAGAGGCGGTGATATATGACAAATGGCCAAGAAAATGGACAGAATGGGATGATCTTCGGGTTGAGTCCGAACAAGAGGACATGCAAAGAAACTGGTGGCTACGAGAGCTAATCAACAAATGCTCTGAAGATATTATAAGGCTCGAGGATGATGAACGCAAGGAAGGGGAGAATTACAAAGAATCACAGAAGACTCTTGAATCAGTCGTAAGACAAACAGCGGGAAGACTTCCCAAGACAGAGAAACCCTGGGATAATGTTCGCATCAAAGCCCCCTTCCAAGAAGAAATCAGAGAGCATATCTGGCGTAGACCAGACAGAGTCAAGCCACTGAATGAACTGAAGCTAAGAGGCCTTACTCACTTAAAAGGAAAGCAGGCTGGAGGTCATCTGCATATGTTGCTACAAAGGTCAACCGGTACACAGAGAGAACTAATGGAACAAGATCTGAAGTCGAATATTCTCCCGATTCATCAAATTCTACAAGTGAAGGCTGAAGACTATCATGGAGTAACATTCTACACTTACAGACTTCAACGCACCGATGGGAGCGAATTTACTTGTCAAGAGAACGACTTCGTCATGCTGAAACCGGATGACATCTACCAAATGTTCATGGCCTACAGATACCTTCCAGTCAGGCAGAGCATAATATACAGCGAAGGCCTCGCAGCTATCAAGAGATTCATGCTTAGACAGATCCGAGTACACTCTTCACATGACCTACAGATGGCTATTGAGTGCAATCTGAAAAAGACAAATCTGACAAAGCCAAGACTGTATGGTCCAGAACTTGAAGATTTCCCAGCCTATCACATCTTCTTCACACCGCCAGCAGTCACCTATCTGAACCACAAGAACGAAAAACGTCTGATGGTGGTTAGTGAAATTGAGAAGTATTGTGACGGAACACTGAAGATAATCAAAGAACAGATTCTAAAGATGAAGGCAGAGCTAGAGGAAAATCTTCAAGAAGCATCGTCTTATGTTCAAAAGGAACACTCTACAGTAGAGACAATCTTAAAGGCCATTGACGATCGCCTCGAAAAGAGAAATGTACTGAGACAATATGAGCATGCACTTGGTATGAGGAAGCACTACTTCAAGTCTCAGAAGCAATAAGAGAATGGCACTTGATCACAAAGGGGGAGATTGTTGGAGATATTTAATTGTGAATCAAGTTGGTCATAGATTAGCTTTATATTTAATTAGTGCATGAATTAGATAGAAATCGGGCCAAGTGTTAGGCCCATATAAACAGGCTAAAAGCCTGGTACGCCTAACCTAAACCTCGCCTATAAAAAGGGAGCCGAGGTTTAGGAATAGGTTGAACGTCGTACTTATTATTCATAGCCTTACGCGCATATCATTCTGTTGTACGAGTTCACGGTTTATCAAAGAAGGTTTTACGGTGATTCATTCTGTGTTCATCTTTACGTTTAATCTTCCTTGTTAGATCGATTATTCATTGCTGTTACAGAAACAGGGACTAACAGAGATCCTCAAGGAAGTCAGCATAGAAGACAGAACACCAGAACCAACAGAAGAGGTGGCAGACAACCCTGCATTTCCAACACCTGCACCAAACCCCCTTCTGTTGAATGAAGATGAAGACTCTGAAGATGAGGAACCAGAGAGACCAAGACAGCAGCTGACAGAACCTGACCTAACATGGTTAAGAGATCATGCCCCTAACCAAGTGATTGGTCAAATCAGAAGTGGAGTTCAAACCAGATCCACATCAAGAAGAGAAGCAATGCTTGCCTGCTATATATCTCAAATGGAACCTATGACTGTTGAAGAAGCTCTTGCAGACTCAGATTGGATCAATGCTATGCAAGAAGAGCTTACTCAGTTTGAAAGGAACAAAGTGTGGGAACTTGTTCCTAGACCCAAGCACCAGAATGTCATTGGAACCAAATGGGTATTCAAGAACAAAGCAGATGAAGATGGCAACATTGTAAGGAATAAAGCAAGGCTGGTAGCTAAAGGATATTGTCAAGAAGAAGGAATAGATTTTGATGAGACTTTTGCACCAGTTGCCAGACTTGAAGCCATCATAATCTTTCTAGCCTATGCTGCCTACAACAACATCAAGGTCTACCAGATGGATGTCAAGAGTGCATTTCTAAATGGAGATCTTGAAGAGGAAGTTTATGTGGAACAACCACCAGGTTTTGTCATTCCTACTCAATCTTCTTGTGTCTATTAGCTTAAAAAGGCCCTCTATGGTCTTAAGCAAGCTCCCAGAGCCTGGTATGACACATTGTCCCTTTTCCTAGTGAACCATGGGTTTACTAAACGAAAGGTTGACAAAACTCTATTTCAAATCTCTGTTGCTAATCATATTCTGTAAGTACAAATATATGTTGATGATATTATATTTGGTAGTACTAATCCAGAACTGTGCAAGAAATTTTCTCAAGTGATGCAGAGTCAATTTGAAATGAGTATGATGGGAGAACTCAGTTACTTCCTAGGACTTCAAGTCAAACAAGTTCCAGAAGGGATCTTTATCAATCAAGGGAAGTATACCAGAGACCTGATCAAGAAGTTTGGAGTGGAAGGCAAATCCTCAGTGAAGGTTCCCATGAACACCTCACAAGGAATTGGTCCAGATGATGAAGGAAAGGATGTAGATGCAACAACATACAGAGGAATCATAGGATCTCTGCTGTACCTGACTGCAAGCAGACCAGACATCTCATTCTCTGTTGGAATCTGTGCCAGATACCAATCAAAGCCCAAGGAAAGCCATCTAAGTGCTGCAAAGAGAATCATGAGATACATCAAAGGAAATCCAAATGCAGGCCTATGGTATCCAAAGGGAGGTAACTTTGAACTAATTGGTTATTCTGACTCAGATTTTGCAGGTTGCAGACTAGAAAGAAAGGGCACCTCTGGTCACTGCCAATTGCTAGGAGGAAGGCTTGTTTCCTGGTTTAGCAAGAAGCAGAACTCCATCTCAACAAGTACAGCTGAGGCTGAGTACATTGCAGCTGGGAGTTGCTGTGCTCAGCTACTCTGGATGAAGCAACAACTGAAGGACTATGGAATTCAAGCAAAGGAGATCAAGCTGTTGTGTGACAACACCAGTGCCATTGCTATAACTCAGAATCCAGTTCTTCATTCCAGGACAAAGCACATTGAGATCAGACATCACTTCATCAGAGATCATGTTGAGAAGAAGCACATTTGCATGGAACATGTGCCAACAGAAGACCAGCTTGCAGATATCCTGACAAAGCCTCTTCCTGAGGCTAGGTTCAACAAACTGAGAGAGGAATTGGGAATAATGGATGAGATTCCAAGGGAAAGTTGAAAAGAAAGGACCTCTGTTGCTAAATTCTTGTTAACAGAATACCTGTTGCAGAACCCCTTCTGTTAACCTCTTCTGTTCCCTACCCTGGCAGAACACCTCTGCAACAGAAACCCTTTTCTACAGAAAACCTCCTCTTGTCTAACAGAAGGTTGTGGACTTAGAAAATTCTGAAAACCGGGTGACCTAGTAAATTATTAAAGGTCTTTTACCCTTTTACCCTTAAAACGGTATCCAGCCGCATAATATTTACTGCGCCCCATTTTACATTTATTGGAACCTTGGAACCGTAAATTATCTCAAACGTCCACTAACCCGCACCCATAAATCCCCCTTTCGCAAACCTAAACCGTTACTGCTCTCATAACTCTCAAGCTTTTGAACTCTTATCTCTCCAAAACTCTCAAACCGCTAAAAACCTCCATGGCTTTCTTGAGCTTCTCCGATCTTTCCAAGGACCAAAGGCAACTCTTCTGAAGAATGTACTGACAGGGATGAGATGCGAACTGGAAGTCCTACCCAGGTTCGCAGAGAAAACAGAGAGAATGACCACCATTGTTGACGGACTGTCACAGTGTCAACTGAGCAAGGTCATCACTCACGGTTATGAGGCCTACAGTAACTTTGACACCGTTGAGTTCTATCTCAACGCATCCTTCAAGGATGAAAACATCTCCTCCATCGTCCAAGGAGAAGAAATTTTGATTGATGCTGACGTCATCAACAACATCTTCAATATCCAACTAGAGGAAGGCAAGGCCTCTCTACTTGATCTGGAGGATACTGACATCCCTCTGCCTGAATTCAAGAAGAAGTTCTGCAGAAAAGGTGAAGAAGTAGAGAATGTCAACATCAAGAAGAACCTGCTCAAGAAGGAATTTGAGCTGCTCATTAACATTTTCCACAAATGTTTATGGTGCAAGTACACCTCCACCGATGATGTCACAACTGCCAATGCCAAGGCCCTCTATGCAGTGCATCATGGGGTAAACATCAATTGGGGACAAGTCATGGTAAAGTCCCTGATTGAGGTGATCAAGAAGAAGAACCCAAAGACTAGCCTCTATTCTGGGAAGCTAGGGCATGGACTGCTCATCTCAGAAGTGCTCCTCAAACAAGGGGTAACCTTGAGGAAGGCCACAGCTTTGGATCACACCAAGGTCATTTTCCTGTCTGCCTCTCCAAACAGGGAAAAGGCTATAAAGGCAGAACTGAAGAGACAGCTTCAGCTTGAGGCTAAGAGACAACAAGGAGAGAAGGTACAAAAACCCCTCTCTGTAGCCCCTTCTGCTGAAAAGAAGAAGAAGAAGACCAAGAAGGCAGAACCGGTTGCTCCTCCAACCATGAAGGCTGGACAGAAGAGGAAAAGGACCACAAAACCCAAGAAGAAGGTTGCTAAACCTGTGGTCTCTGTGTCTGAGGAAGTGGCAGACACTCAGGGGGAACCAGAGATCCCCACCTCTGCTGCATCTCCTGACCAGAACAGGGTGTCAACTCCAACAGAGCACCCTAGTCCTGTCAAAGATGGGTATCTGTCCTTGCTAGACAGACAGTTTACCCGGGTCCTTGAATGGAGAAGATGGAGAATGGGACCCCTCCACAAAATAATCCAATATTTTGATCACTATGAGCCAGAAGAAGAAGCCATCATGAATTGGGTTGGGACTGATGATGTCTCAAAATGCTTTGCCCTCAACTTTCTTCATTCTGTCCTTGAGAAGAAGAAGGCAAGCTACAAGGGAAAGGCTGTTCTCATCTCTTCACCCTCAGAGGAGACAGTCAAACCTCTAGAAGAAGGAGAGATAGAAGCCTTTGAAGAATGGCTGTTCACCAAGATGGCAACTGACTCTGTGCAACCCAACTTCAACCCAGGAGAGCCCTCTGTACACAAGACAGAAGGGCAAGCTATGATGGAGCATATCAAGGAGTGGAGGACTTCCTTGCTTGTGGATAACATCATTGAGGTAATCTCTCCAACCCCTTCTGTTAATATCCCCATAGAACCCCACATTCGCTCACCTTCCACCAGCACAGAAACCCCTCCACCAGAACACCCTCAACCTAAATCTCCTAAATAGAAAACCCCCACCCCTCCTCACTCACCCAAACAGAAAATTGCATCACCCTGCAAAGCAATTGTTACCTTCAGAAACCGTTCACCTTCACCTCCATCATCTCCTCCTCAACAGAATGTCTCACCTATTCAATCTTCACCCCAGCATCAGAACCCCTCACCCCAACAGATATCCTCTTCATCTTCCGAATCTGAACATCAAACCCCTCCACCAGAATCACCTCCTCCACAACAACCTGCAGAGAAGCTTAAACCTGTATGGTTTCTCAGAGATTCTGACCCTACAACTATCTCCCCCATCTCTGCTCCCCAAGGCCATTCCAGGCATTCTACTGCCCCCAATCCCTCCTTCAGAAAGAAGAAGAAGATAGTCAGAAACACAATACCTATATACTCTTCTTATGAAGATTCATCTGACATGGATGGATTCATGGTCAGCAAGTCATATCAAGCCACATCAAAGAGACAGAAGACCCCTCCTCTGACTCAACTGGAGCATGAACTGCGTGTCCAATCTCTCTCTTCTGTCCAAGAACATCACCCCCTGCCTAAGGGAAGAGGTCTAGAGATGCCTCCAGCTGATGGACAACAGAATAACATTCCCTTCAACAAATTTGTTGAATCTGCAGAAGACTTTGGTGGACAAATCCTCCAAGGCATGAACAAGCTGATAGAGATCAATGATAAACACTATGGGCACCTTGCTCATGTGAATGATAATCTGAATTCGGGAATGCAGTTCATATCTGATCGTTTTGAGAACCTCACAGGAACACTCAACAACTTCATAGCCTCCTCCTCTGCCAGAACAGATGCCCTGTCAACAGAAGTGGTAGGCATCCACAACACACTCTCTATCTTTCAACAGACTCTCCTGAATCAAGGACAGGCAATCAACACTATCTCAGAGCATCTTGAGGCTCTGAAGAATTCTGATGCCAGAACAGAGAGGCAACTGACCTCTATTGAGGAAATGTGCAGAGCTCACCAAGAACAAGCTCAAGCTCTCCTATCTATTGACAGAGACAGATATCAGAAGATGGTGCTGCTTGAAGCCAATAACAAGGACATCTTCTCTGCCATTCAGAAGCAGCAAGGTCTCATTGAAGGCCTTACCTCTGTCACTCAGACTCTACCAGAGGCCCTTGAGCAGATAGCCTCCACTCAGGCCTCAGAGTTCCAGAAGATAAGCCTGATGATAGAAGATCTGCATGATGCCAAAAAGGGGGAAGAGAACCCTCAACAGACTAGGCCTCGATCCCACAGAACTCCTGCTAGGGCACCCTCCTCTGATGAGCCTACAGTGGATCCTGCTCCCTATTTTGAAGCTGCCCTACAGAAGAAGAGAGCAGCAGGCATACCTAGACCCCCATCTCCAGTAAAGAAAGGCACAAAGAAGAAGAAAGTTTTTAACTTCACTGAATGGAGATTGGGTGGATCTCAGAGAATTGACAGAGCTCAATTTGAAGATATGAAGGCCAAAATGACTCCCACCCAACAACAACACCTCTTTTTGGACAAAGATGGTGTTGTGAGAGTTAGGTATGGGGGATCTTTAGAAGAAGCTGAAGAATGGTATAAGAAGAACATTGTCCCAGGCAAGACAATACATGAAGGTGTTCTCAGCTATCTGGACTGCAAGCTTTCTCCCATTTGGGCATCTTATCAAAGCTCTGGCAACCTCTCCAAGATCCGAGCAGAAATCAATGAAGAATTGCTCAGGCTTCAAAGACTGGAAGAAGAAGCTCTGCAAGCAGCTAATCTGGAGAATGTGTAAGGTTTAACTCTGTAAAACTTATCTAATAAAATCACATCTCTGCCTTCTTACTTTGAAGTGCTTTTCTTCAATTCCTGTCTTTTTGCCTTCTGCTTGTGTTTGCTTATTTCATTTATATTCTGCTATCTGAATGTACTGTACTCTTACTATTTTCCTATGCCAAGTTGCCCACCAAGATTTTAATGGAAGTTTTTAAACTTTAATCTTTCTTTATGGTGAAGGCACTTCTCTGGAAATAGTTAAAGGGTTTTGGCATCATCAAAAAGGGGGAAATTGTAAGGAATATTTGTATTTAGATTTTGATGATGCTACATTAATTAGGACTTTAGAGTACCCCTATTTTAGACTTAATGTATTAGAATTTTCATTTGTAAAGTTCTTAGTGTAATCGACTTGGCAGAATGCCTTCAGAGCAGAAGACCTTCTGAGCAGAAGGGCTCCAAGAGCAGAAGACCCTCGTAAGGCTTTATTGAAACAGAGGACCTTTGGTTCTCTGCTCCAGAACAGAAGACCTCAGGGTCTCTGTTAGGCTTTACTCTGACAGAAACCCTTCTGGATCTCTGTTGGAAATATTCTCAACAGAAGTGCTCCAGACCTCCTCTGTTCAACTCTCAGGTAAAGGCACCAGAAGGTCTGACACTTAGAAGAATTCCACAAAACCGGGAAGTCAACTAAAAGATTCCTTCAACGGCTAGGAGTATTGAACGGAAAAGCTACAGTGCTCGCATTAAATGCTCATTTAATGCTCCCCATGCTCCATAGAGTAATTGCAGATGATTGGCCGCAATGTCAGGAATACTTTATCCCAAAATAGTAACCCGCCAACTTTACCGGGCTCTACTAGTCAAGTCAACTGATCGCTCATTTAATGCAGTTGTCCTCCTACTCCTCCAATGGGATGACAACCTCAGTATAAAAAATACACTACGAAGAACAACCGGATAACTTTGCAACTTTTGCTAACCATTGCTACAACTCTTCATACAAGAAATTCAAACGCCTAAAAGCAAAAAAGCCTCCTTGAGATTAACACTTCATCATCTTCTACAAGAGAAGGCAGAAGTTGGAAAAATACTTTTTCCAACTCAAGCAAAGTTCCAAGTGTTCTTCAACTCTTCAAGCTCATCACATACAAATCCTTTGTAACGAAGCTAGTTGGAGGAACCCCTGTTTCAACAGAAACTCTTCTTGCTACAAGAAGGACGTCCAAGTAACTGGAGTAATGAAGTGGTGATACTTCCAGGAAGCTCAGTGAAAGGACCAGTCTTCCAAGTAACAGGCTATTCTGTAAAATCTGGTACTTAGTTTAAAAAGCTAAAAACCAATACAGTCTATTCACCCCCCCTCTAGACTGTATCCAGTATAACCGGGACCAACACTGTATGTCCTCCCGAGGCAATCTTGCCTCACCACCTTTACCCGAGGGCGGGCAAGGAGCAGTTGGAGCACTGGGCTCGGAGGCGGAATGCTCGTCCACCACCACCAGGGGAGCCTTCTTCCCGGCGTCCCCCTTCTTCTGCTTCTTCCCCTCGGGGATTGGGGCCTTGCCGACGGCCTTCCGTTTTGCGGCCTCCCCCGAGGGCTCACTGCCCTTCTTCAGCTCCCCGAGGGGCTTCTGCTTGACGGGCTCCTTCTGGACCGGGGCTTTCACCTTTTGCTTTTTGAGGTTGGCGAAGGCATTGAGGTCCATGTTGATACCTGAAAAAATAACAAACGGTTAAAGCCGAAGGAGAAAAGATGCAACAAGAGGCATATCTGCACCTAAATATACATAAATCTAAAGGATGCCCTCAGCCACTACCTCCGGAGGCTCTCTCAAAAGCTGGGAACCTTTCGTCCGTTTCCCCCAGAAAGCTGTACCGCCGGAACCCGAGGGTGTATAGGTCCTCATCTTGGGTGCACTCCTTGATGGTTATGTTTTTGTCCCGACCCTCCGGGATCTTGGCCAGGATCCTGCCGTCTTTCTCGAGGGCGGCGCTCCTCCTCTTCTCATGCCTCCTAAACCAATCACGCAGTTCCCTCGGGAAGGGGCTCTCGGCCAGCTGCACGTAGCACCACCGGTCTTTCCACCCTTTGTTCAAGGACGGCGCCTCAGTGAAAAGCTTGAACAGCGCCACTTGCTGCAAATTTGCGAAGCCCTCGGCATTCGCATGCCCCCCCCCCCCCCGGCACAGGTTGAAGCTCTGGAAGAAGAGATCCAGGCTAGGAGTTACCCCCCGGGACTTGCAGAGCTGGAGGAACCCCGTGATGTAGGAATGGCTGTTCGGGGTCAGCTGGCAGGGGACCAAACCCACAAACCGGAGGTACTCCCGGAGGAAGGGGTGTAGGGGGAACCGGAGCCCCATGGACACGGAAAGAATGTGCACCGTAATGCAGCCCTCGGGAGCCCGGGAGAGGACGTCATCGGGACCCGGTGTCACCACGATGGCCGAAGGGCCCACGTGTAGTTGAGTGACGTAAATATCCGCCGCATCAGCTTTCGACCTTATCTCTAAGGCGGCGGTATTCAAGTATGAATACCCCTCGGGCATATCGAGGGGCTTCCCTTGGTCTGCAACGCTGCCCTTCTTCTTGGGAGCAGCGACCTTGGCCTTCTTTTTTCCGGGGGCCACCCGGATGGGAACTGCATTCAGCGGCCGAGAGGTGCTGGCCTCGCCAGTACCCCGAAGGGGGAGAACAGCAACAGTGACCCTCGCGCCCTCTTTCTGCGCCTCTTCTTCAGCTGCTTGCCAGGAGAGGGCCAGCTCTTCATCTTCACACTCTTGTTCGAAGCCCTCGGCTTCCGCCTCAGCGACGAGGGCTCTCTGCAGCTCCATGGCGACAACAGCATCTTGTCCCACTGAGGGCTGTTCGCTTGAGGACTCCACGTCCGAGATGACTTCATCCTCCATCGAGGGCGCCCCCGAGATGTCCTGGGAATCACTTTGGGACGACATCTATGCACTAGTTCGAGGGCTCGGAAACACTAGAGTTTTCTAAAAGTGCTATCTCCTAGCCTAAAGACGCAGGGCACAGCTAACTAGAGGGAGAAGAGCAATGGGGAACTGACCTTGAGAACTGAGGATTCAACCGAAGGCAAGTTTCTCTCTCTACAAAATTTTTGCCAGAGCTTCACTACACTGAAATCGCACAACGGAGAATGACCCTGGCCTTGGGGTATTTATAGGCGCTGGGATCCGGGCTTGGGCTTGGAAACCGGGCCTCCGGTTGGACTGCCATCATTACAGACCGCGGTTTCGCCCAATCGGTGACGCCTGCCGACGGGCAGCCTACGAGCACGCACCACGTGGCCACCCCCCAACGGCTATATCCTGACGTTACATATTCCAACGGCTATATTTCCAACGGCTATATTCTGGGAGCCCCCGGGCTTTTTACTTCACTCCACTTCATCAAGGAGAGCCTTCGGGTACACTTACTCAGAGACGCTCCCGGGTTGTGCCCCACACAGTACATAACGAATTCCTTCGGGATCACTCCTTCAGAAGCCCAAGGATTCATATCAGGCCACCCCTCGGGGATCCCCCCTCAGCACTTTGAGGGCCGGGTAGCCCCCGGGGAGTATGCCTCATTGACGGATAGCCTACGGCACACAGGTAGCGGGACCCCTCGGATATCCTCATCACCAACTAATCAACAAACAGGGGACCCCCGGTAACAATTCAACTACTGCCCACATTCATTACGCCCTCGATCCCCAGATTGAGGGACTCCCATTCGGCGCCTCCCAGGGTATCAAAAGCAAGCCTCCGGCTAATCAACAAATGAGCCCCCAGGACGGGAAAAGCCTTCGGCATCATCATTATTCTCCATTTCGAACCAAGGTTTCACATTTTCGATTCATCGTTGGGGGAATTCGGTGCACTCTTTTTCCCTCATTAGGATTTTTCCCACATGGTTTTTCCTAATGAGGTTTTTAACGAGGCATCCCCCCAAAATGAAACGAAAAGCGTCAGCCTTCGGCCCAAAACAGCAACACGTGGCGCCGAATGGGAGTCCCTCAATCTGGGGATCGAGGGCGTAATGAATGTGGGCAGTAGTTGAATTGTTACCGGGGGTCCCCTGTTTGTTGATTAGTTGGTGATGAGGATATCCGAGGGGTCCCGCTACCTGTGTGCCGTAGGCTATCCGTCAATGAGGTTTTCGATTCAACTACTCTACTCCTTTTCACCACTTTGCAAGTGCCTCAAGGAGTGGGGGACTGGAGGACCCCCTCGGGAAAAATCACAAAAATCACAAACATGACCCCTCAAGTCCCGACATGTGGGTAACTGAGGGACTGCCCTCGGCAGAATGAACAAACAGCAAACTACCCACAACTCTACAAGCTACAAACGAAACAACGGCAGAGGACAAACACAATTACTCCTTTTCCCTCAAGTACCATTCGGAAAAAGGAGTTAGGGACTCCTGATGGAGTATATGGCCCGGGAACCCCCGACCCACAGACTCCTACCACTCCAATAAAGGCCCAGCAGGCCCAGAAAGCACAACATGCCCAAATCACAGCGCCCAGAGTACCAAGCAGCCCACAATGCGCACCAGGGGTGCCTTCGCCCCCTGGCCGAAGGCTCTAACTCTCACAGGAGGGCCAACACAGCAAAACAAAGTTACTGGGGAAAACGGCGAAAATCAGTAGCCCTCGGCACCTGGAGCCCTCGGCACCAAGGGGGTCCCCGGTACTGAGAGCCCTCGTCTAGTCCTCTACAGCCGAGGGCACCTTCCCCGACATGATATCCGCGCCACATGCGTACAGATCACCGTACCCTGTATAACGTCCCATCCAACAGCCGCATTAAATGCGGCCACATGCGGTTGCCAGCGCCAACCAGTTGAGGTGACCTCTCGGCCAATGGACGCTTGACATGTGTTCCTGTCTGGCATTTATTGCTACTATATATAGCACCCCATTTCCCCATTTGTAACCAAGTCACAAGTCATAACACGCTGAATACTTTCTAATATACTTTCTCTCTCTATACTTACTTGCTTTGACTTCTCTCTAGTTATTCCCCGTAATAACCCCTCGGATAAGCTACCCCCCGGGTACACTATCCATCAATGTCGCTAGAGCTTTAGGTTTCCCATTGGGTGGTAAAACTATTGTTGTAAAGCAGAAAAGTGAAGATTGTGAGTTGTTAAGCGAATGGAAGGAAATGTTTGATAAAAAAGAAACCAAAATCTGTCCATCAGATATTTGTGCACAAATGAGACTTAGAACTCAAGGTGGTGAGTGGTTCATAAGATATTTTATTGTCCTTCTTGTGTCTGTTTTACTTGACAGCACATCGAATGGGTATGCAAACCCATTAATAATGAACAATCTCCATGATGTTGAGAAAATAAAGGACTTGGATTGGTGTGACCATGTGCTGTCTCTTTTGGTTGAAGCTAAGCGGTTATGGCAGAAAAAGAGGAAAAAACCCTTCACTGGCCCATTGTTGTTTTTGATGGTAAGCTTACACATTTTCTATATTTTTTTAAAGTTTGTGGTTTATCTTATTTATAAGTGTACTAACAATAATTCCTTACAGTTGTTTTATGTGGATAGAGTTGTTCAGAAGAAAAGTGAAGAGGTCTTTACCGGTTTTAAAGGGATGGAACGGGAAATTGTTAAAGGAGAGAGAAGTGCTTGAGATTAAAACTGGAGGATTTGGAATGGGATTATGTGTTGGTCCAATGGATTTGGAAGAGGGTGTTGGTAATCTGCAGACTGAAGAGAAGGAAGCTGGAAATGGATGCATAGTGCATATAGAATCAAGTAGTCAAGACAATTCTGAGGTAAAAAGATGAATAATTATATATGTTTTTTAGAAGTGGCTGTAGGAGTACACAAGTAACTCAACACTCGAAGTGATTATCAAGGATTGGTGAAGTAAAATATAAATGTGCACGTCAGACTTTAAGAATATGTGCATTGGATCTAGGATTAAAAATGTAATTTAACAATTGGGAATGAAGTTGTTTAATATATCTATGTGTGTGCGCATTAAATTGAACTATAGCTTGCATCATTACTTTAAATTAAACATAATGATAGCTTGAAATAAAAATTTCTGGTAACCAACTGATAGTATATGCATTTCATTTTGGTTGAGTTATATATACATGAATTTTCGTTTCATAAAACTGCATATGCTTATGAATATATTAAAGTGCATAGCCAATGAATAAACATTTACGTGCAATGCAAGTCATAACACTAACACGTGTGTATCATTATAAACAGGAAAATGCGATGAGATTCACACAATTGAGTAAAGAAATTGCAGTCAATGTGATTGATGTGATCAATATCTTTGAAAAAGCACCACAAAACTTAATGGATAATGAAAACTTCAAAAATCTGCAAGAATCTGCGCATCAATTAATTGGACTGGGGAAGAGGAAACAAACTGTGGATGTTAGGGAAGAAGATAATGGAAGAAACAATGAGGAGAGAGAAGATGATGAATATTGGAACAATCCTGAGACCATAGCAGCTATTGAGAGGGTAATAAATGCAATTGCTAAAAGGGCATTTTCTGAAAAAGGAATTGAAGACATTCCCTCATTCTCAATGGGACTGACACCAGATGAAGCCACACAATGGGGCCCCATATCTGAGGTATGTGCACAATTTGAAAATGAATACTTTCAAAAGCAAAGCTTTGCTAGTGAGGAGAAGAACAATGTGGAAGGAACTCAGGAACCACAGTGCAACAAAGAGGTATGCTATCATTATAAGACACAATAAATGTAATACATAAAAGTAATGTTAACATTTTGATAATTTCATTGCAGGTAGAAATTCAGGGTGAAATCCCAGATAACATGATAACTAAGAAGGAACGAGCAAAGCTTCAGGTAATTAAAATTTAACATCAATAAATATGTATATAAAGAACGTATAAAAAACTGAGATTTATTTAAGTAACAGGACCCAGAGAGGAACAATAGTAACAAGAACAGTGAGTTGGCTTTAAGAAAAGGAAGCATGCAGCTCAGGTCAAGAACAAGAGGAAAGGAAGTTGAAGTTCTAAAAGCTGAAAACATGGCAAGGATAATAGACCCGAGTGACTGTTTAAATACAACTGAAAAGATAATCTACGAATGGGTAATGCAAAAAGATGCAATGAAAAAGTAAGTATATAAAAAAGTGCATCAATAAACTTTAAAGTGATTTGAAGTTAGAATGAAGTGAGTATTGTAATCTATGTTTTAATGTAGGGATGAGATCATTTTGAAGTTCAAAGATTTGACTGTAATGCGTGCTGACATGCTTACACTGGGAGATAAGGAGTACATGTCCACGAAGGTACTTGATGCATGGACAGTATACTTGAATAGTAATGAGAAGTTACAAAGTAAAGACTCCCCATGTAGGCTGTTTGCAAGATCATATGCTTGTGTAAGTGTTTATCCAACTACTTATTATAAGATAAGTATTTATCAAAATAGTTATTACTACGTAAGACATATGCTTGTGTAGGCTGTTTGACTAAAAATATGATAATAAAATGTTTTGCAGCCATATACAATGGATGATCCTATTGAAGAAAATGAGATGTGCGGTGTTTTCAAACAGACACTGGAGTTTGCATTGGAAGCAGTGAAACCTGAGGTTAAAGTGGATGATGTAGATGTGGTAATTGAATTTTAAAATGTGACTATAATAGTGCAATAATAAATACATATAATAATTATTGTATCAACTTATATTATTAGTGCAAAATATAACTATACTAGCTTTATGTGAAGTTTTTCTTTCCAATTGTGCAACCACAACACTTTTACATTATGTGCTTCAACATGCAAAATCAGCATGTTGAGATACTGGATAGCTCATCACTGCAAATTGATTTTGAGCACAAATATTCTGAGATGCCATTATCATTGGTAAGTGTGAATATAATTACATTTATTACTTAACAAGTGCGAACGATATAACATTTTATATCGGTTGTTACTGATTTTGCAAATAGAGGGACATGTTTGTGGAATTTCTGAGTGAGAGAGGACTGTACAATAATGGCAAGGTCTTTCGTGAACAATCAATAAATTGTCTAAAGATGGTATGAGAGAACTGAAAAATGAGCACAACAATGGACTATGGAGCATGCGACACATGGAAACATACAATGGTCAAGGAACAAAAGGTTTGGACTGTGGTATTAAAAAGGAAGATGCAAAGTTATTGAATGCTTTAAGAATGAAGTACTGTGCAACACTGGCTACAACAGAAGTCAACGAGATGAAGGAACAAAACTTGAACAAAGTCAAGGAGTATGGAAAAACAAAGAAGTGAAGAAGTGATAAGTGATGTCGAGACACATTTAAATAATTTCATGCACTTTTTTGTTTTGGATTTGGTTTGGTGTTCAACACCACAATGACATTTAAATACTCGCTCTTGCTATTATATATTTTGTTTTGGATTTGGAAATTTGGATTTGGTTTGGTGTTTAACACCACAATGGCAATTATGTAGTTTCACTTATATATGTGTCTTTAAAGCTAATGTGCACTTCAAATTGTGTAATGTATGGCTGAAATTGAAGTTAAGAGTGAAAAGAGGGAGGTACAATGTAACAAAAAAACATTTTTTTGTTTAATCACAAAAGAAAATACTTTCCAATATGCAAGTAAATAAGACACTTTAATCAAACATTAAGGAGTTATTAAATCACATTGCATCAACACTTAGGAGCAGTAACATTGATACACTCATCAAATTGCATAATATCTTGCACATTAATGTAAGTACACATTGTCAAAATGATGCATCATTAGGTACCATAAGTGTACTCTAGAGGAAAACAATGCACGAGTTAGTGTATAACAGTGCAAAGAATCAGGAGTAAAAGTGCACAAGAGTATGAATTAGAACTTAATTCATACTCTTCAAATGTGTATGACTTGATTCGAGTTAAGGGCACTAAACAGGTGTGGATGCCCTTTATTTGGAAAGCTTACATACCTCCTAAGTTCTCATTCATTGCATGGCTTGCCTTCCGCAATCGCCTTGCAACGTATGATAATCTTAGTAGACTTGATGTGATTAACATTTGTCCATTTTGCAAGGGTGAACCGGAGACGGTGCCACACCTTTTCTTTGGTTGTCAATTTACAGGCACAGTTTGGAGCAAAGTAAGAGCATGGATTGGAATACCTAGACAGATGTCTACTCTGGAAAGCTCAGTTAAGTGGATTAGGAAGGAGCATGCAGGTGCGGGGATCAAGGCCAAGGCAGTCAGAATTGCATTCATCTATACTATATACTGGTTATGGAGAGTTCGGAATGCCACCAGATTTGATGATAAGAAGACCCAAGAGGAAGACGTTTTTGCCAGGATCCCATACATGGTGTATAAGATCCTCTATAGTATTTACCCTCATGAGCTTATTACGTTTTGAAATTTTATAGGGTGCGGCTACATGCCTTTTTTGTGTGATTTGGGACTGATTGTATAGCCCACAGGTATATGGTATATCCCATGTTGGGATAGCCCCATTTTTGTCCCCCACTTTTTTGCCTTACTTGTACAGAAACTCTTTTGGATGATATATATAATTACCCTTTATCCAAAAAAAAAAATAGAACTTAATCAAGATGGATACTTTAAAAAATCACAAAAACCAATCATAGCCAATTCTGTAATGTATGATTGTTGTCCAACAGAATGTAAAGACTTAGGTACAAGCAAAACTTCAAAACAAGTCTGAAAAAACAAATGAGTGATGAAAAATTGAAACTCCAACACATTAGGCAACTTGAATTTGGTTATTTCTCAGAATTTAGAGGACAATTCTCGGTGTCTTGGAAAGCAAGCTCGTTACAAGTTCTGCATAGTCTCTTAGACTTTTTGGAAGCTTCAATGGACTTCTCTTTACCGCTCTTTATTCTCTTCCCACAGCCCTTGTTCCTTGCAATCTCTGGTGGATGCACATTAACCTCAGTCGGGATGGAAGAACCATAGAATGAGGTAATGATGTCGGTTTTTGTACTACTTGATCCACTAGATGTCTCTAGGGAAATAAACCTGTCCTTCTGCAGTTTGATAAGGTCTGCAAATTCTTTGAACAAATCTGGTTGATGCTTAACAAATCCAACACAAAAATGAATATCAGACCACAAATGTTATGGTATCAAACCTTTCCTTCTCCGCAGCTACTACGCCGGAGAAGGCGGGCACTAGGGACAGTGCTTGGCCTAAGTGTGGGGGAGAGACTCTTATGGTATGTATTTTCATTTATTCCCTTTCACTACGCATGAATTTCTTTTACCATTTGTATTAAAAAAAAGAATATATAAAAGAAAAGAAATGCTAGTTAGGTTTAAAATCCAACAAAATGGGCAATCTAAGCAAAAAAGGCTTATAAAAAATGAGTGAGTTGGGGAGAATGGAAAATGAAAAAAGATGCTAGGATGAAAACCTGAAAAGGCTCCTAGGAAAAATGAGAGATATGAGAGAAATATTTGTTCTTGCAGGCACTCATTTCATCTCCTTGGAAGAAAATAAGAGTCAAGAAGAAGAGGAAGAAGAAGAGAGGAGGAGAAGAGAAGATGAGCACTAGAACGCCATAAAACCCAAGATAATATTTGTACTTAAAACTCATATTTTATCATTGGTGGTCTTTGTGCTTTTATCTTGTAAAATTGTTGAAACTTTGGAAAACTTAAACACTTGTGAACATTTGACTTTACTCGGGGACGAGTAATGAAACTAAGTGTGGGGGGGTTGATACGCTTGTAATTTCCATTTGTATGTTTGTGTTTTTAATTAGTTTTGATTGATTTTTACTTTGGAAATTACACACTTTTGGTGTAATAGTTTAGTTTGTTAAATTCTTGTAAATTGTTTAGATTAGGTTTATTCTGAGCTCAAACAGGTCTTGATCAACTCAAAGGACAGTTGGTGAACCCCAAAAAGTGGAAGGAAGGTGCAAAAAATAAAAAAGAATGAAGATCCTAATTTTTTGGTCTATACCCGGTCGAGTATGACCTATACTCGATCGGGTATCTTGTTGAAATTTCAAATCGGATCAGATCCGAAGACAAAGGATCATGCAGCGAAGATTCAGACCACGATCGAATGTCCATACCCGATCGGGTACACCGACACACCCGATCGGGTATCTCTTCAAAAACAAACCTGAATTCGGTCGAGCTGAGTATGCCCCGGATCTGAAGTCATAAGCATACTCGACCGGGTACAAAGGCATACTCGATCGGGTATGCTTATGAAATTTAGGCAATGATCGATCGAGTATACCTCGAATTTGAGGTATTACACATACCCGATCGGGTACCTTGTATATACCCGATTGGGTACCCGAGCTGCATCTCAAAAGCCTATAAATACACCCTCTTTCCTTCACAATTAGATATCCAATTCCTTTATACATCTAAGCTCATTCTAGAATAGTTCTTTCTTTATATTTTTCATCATGTTTAGTCTCCAAATGAGGAGCTAAACTCTTCCATCTTGGTTTTGCTATTTTGAAGCTTAATGATTTGTAAGTTGTGAGTTATTTTCTTTAATCTTCTTCCTTGAATATTAATTCTTTCCTATTCATATTCCATATTAATATTTTGAGCATTACTTAAAGTATCAACTAGTTTTGTTTCTTATATTAATTATTACTAGAATCAATCGGTTAATACGCTTGTTATTAATCCGGTTCTTTCAACAGTAGTAAACTTGGATTATTAATGCATGCATCTCATGGTTAATATACCAAGGAAAATTAATTATATTGATTAAACCAATAAACCGCTTGTGTTGAGGTTATCAATCTCAATCGTTTTCATCTTAAGTTTATTGCTACTATCAAGTTAATATACAGCGCTTGTTCTATATTGACTCGATAGTAAGTTTTATTAATGAACGCATCTCGTTATTAATAACTGCCCTCGATGAACTGGATATACTCCTCGATTGAGTATTCGAGAGGAAGATAGTTAAAGATATAACCGGGATCGACGAACATTTCATTAAGTGGATAAAAGCAAAACCAAGTCCTCATCTCTATTAATTAAACCACATAAGTCGTTCATCTTAGTGTTAATTAAATTAAATTAAATCAAACTCAAAACCTCCCCCTTTGTTACTCATTATATAAAAGAAAAGTATTCCTTTCCCTGTGGATACGAATCTTACTTCGTTATACTACGTATAATCGTTGTATTGTATTTATTTTGAGTGCACCTCACGACAAGTGCACGTCAAATTTGGCGCCGTTGCTGGGGAAAGGCAATTATTTTTCTTTAATTTCAAGAAAATATATAAAAAATATTAAATAAAAATATAAAGAGTTCTTATTTTTCTATTTCTGAGCTTTGAAGTATATGGTTAAATATCGTTCACTTAACGAAATCACCTATCAAACAAACCGCGAAATAGAACAAACTTTCGAGCTGTTGAAAAGTAAATTTTCTAATACCGACTCGGAAGAATCATCTACCAGAGATTCATACACCACTAGCTCTAGTTCTAGCGAATCCGAAGAGTCTTTTCACATGGCTCTTGAAACGAGAACACTGAGGGAGCTTACAGCTCCGAACTTGAATCAACAACCACTGTGTATTACCTTCCCTACACTTGATGAGGGTAATACGTTTGAGCTAAAATCTGGGCTCATTCATCTGCTGTCATCCTTCCCTGGCCTGAGAGGTGAGGATCCGAACAAACACCTCTCGGAGTTTCACGTCGTTTGCACAAGCATGTGTCCAAATGGTGTAACGGAAGAACAAATCAAACTACGGGCTTTTCCATTTTCTCTAAAGGATACCACAAAGGATTGGCTATTCTATCTTCCTTCAGGAAGTATAGGTACATGGGCAGCCATGAGGAAATCTTTCCTCGAAAGGTATTACCCTGCCTCTGTCTCCTCATCTCTCAAAAAGCAGATTAGCAATGTGGAGCAAAAGGATGATGAATCGTTCTACGAATATTGGGAACGATTCAAGAAACTTTGTGCAAGCTGTCCATACCACGGCTATTCGGAGCAAGACCTCATCTTATACTTCTATGATGGTCTTTGCAATGAATATAGGTGGATGATCAACGCCGCATGTGGAGGGGGAATTGTCAACAAGACGCCTTCTCAAGCTAGAAACCTTATCTCGGAGTTGGCCGAGAATTGTAGACACTATGACCGGCGGTCATCAAAACGAGTTATGGCGGCGGAATCCAACAACTCGTTGGAAAGTCAAGTAGCCGGCTTGACTTCTTTGGTTAAAGATTTTCTCTTAAATCCAAAAACCCAAGAAGTCAAGGTTTGCGGCATATGCTCGACACAAGGGCACCCCACCGACTCTTGCCCAACGCTGCAAGAGGAGAACTCCGAACAAGTCAACGCTTTGGGGTTTCAAAATCAAAAGAGGTATAACCCTCACGGCAACACCTACAATCCGGGATGGAGGGATCATCCTAATTTGAGGTACGGAAACTCTCAACCTCCTCAACCATCAAACCTCCCCCCTCAACAATTTAAACAACAAGGCCAAACTTCGAACTCGAACATGTCCACCGAACACATGATTCGATCACTTGCCATGAACATGGCAACGATGCAACAAAGTTTGGTCCAATTTCAAGAAACAACAAAATCCAGCATCCACAACTTGGAAAGCCAAATCAGCCAAATCTCAAATGTCGTGAGTAGGCTTGAAGCTAAGGATTCGGCAAAGCTACCATCTCAAACGGAGCCGAATCCAAGGCAACAAGCCCATGCAGTCACATTAAGGAGTGGCAAGGAGTTGGTTATTGCCAAGGAGAAGGCAAAGAGCCACATTGGCAAAGAGGAGGAAGAAGAGGAGCTGGTGGAAATAACTCAACCGGAGGTGGAAGTTCAAATCTCAACCCCACCACCGGTCATCCCCGAAATTGAAGCACCCTTCCCCGAGGCTCTATGGGAAACGCGAAAGCTGGAGAAAGACAAGGACATCTATGAGACATTCTCCAAATGTGAGGTAAATATTCCTCTCCTTAACTTGATAAAGGGTGTGCCTAGATTTGCAAATTTTTTCAAAGAATTATGTACAATAAAAAGGAAACATAGACTCAATGGAAAACAAAAAGTCCAAGTTAGTGAACGTGTTTCGGCAGTTTTTCAAAAGAAACTCCCAAAGAAATACAATGATCCGGGCATGTTCACTATACCTTGTAAGTTGGGAGGAACTACGTTTTCAAAAGCCATGCTCAATTTAGGAGCATCAATTAATGTCATTCCTTACTCTTTATACAAATCACTTGAGCTTGGCCCTCTAAATGAAACCGGAGTAGTCATTCAACTTGCGGATAGATCAAATGCTTACCCTAAAGGTATTGTCGAAGACGTACTAGTTATGGTTGACAATTTGATTTTCCCCGCTGACTTTTATGTTTTGGAAATGGAAAGTGATAAGAATGCGGTTCATATCCTCTTAGGAAGGCCATTTTTAAAAACCACTAGAGCAAAGATTGAAGTATTTAGCGGCTCTTTAACAATGGAATTTGATGGAGATAAAGTTGAATTCAACATTTTATGACTCCATGAAATATCCAAATGAAAATCATTCTTTGTTTGCCATTGATATTGTTGACCCTCTTGTACAAAATACTTTTGAAATTAATGGAGAAGATGAATTGTTGAGTATACTTGAGAATGACTTCGGGGAAAACTCCTTAGAACTTGCCTTGACTCCAAACACACAAGCTATGATAATGGAATTGGATACTCACTTCCAATTTCCACTTATGCCACCGGGGTCGAGAGCATTTCCACTAACCATCCCCGAAGAAAAGCCTTTGCCTTCAGTTTTGCAGGCACCCGAAGTTGAAATGAAACCACTCCCAAAACACTTGAAATATGTGTTCTTGGGAGAAAAAGAGACATTACCGGTCATTATCTCAAACAAATTGACCGGAGAGCAAGAAGGCAAATTGATAGCGGTGCTCAAGGAGAATAAACTAGAAATTGGATGGACTATAGCCGACATCAAAGGCATTAGTCCATCTACATGCATGCACCGCATCTTAATGGAGGATGAAGCCAAGCCGGTGCGACAGCCGCAAAGAAGACTAAACCCACCTATGATGGAGGTGGTCAAAAAGGAGGTGATCAAGTTACTCCAAACGGGGATAATCTTCCCCATTTCCGACAGCAAGTGGGTTAGTCCAACCCAAGTGGTTCCGAAGAAGACCGGAGTCATGGTGGTGGAGAACAAACATGGAGAACTTATTCCCACCCGAATTCAAAACGGATGGAGGGTATGTATAGACTACCGTAGACTCAATGCGGTAACTAGAAAGGATTTCTTTCCTTTACCCTTCATTGACCAAATGCTTGAGAGACTTGCCGGGCATAAGTTCTATTGTTTTCTTGATGGCTACTCCGGGTACTTTCAAGTGCCTATAGCCCCTGAAGATCAAGAGAAGACCACTTTCACTTGTCCATTTGGCACCTTTGCATACCGACGCATGCCATTCGGACTTTGCAATGCCCCAGCCACATTCCAATGATGCATGATGAGCATATTCTCTGAATATGTTGAGCTATTTATTAAAGTCTTTATGGATGCTTTTACAATCTATGGAGACTCATTTGATTCTTGCCTACTCCATCTATCTCTTGTTTTGAAAAGTTGTTTAGAATCAAATCTTGTTCTAAACTTTGAAAAATGTCATTTTATGGTGGAGGAAGAAATTGTCCTAGGCCATGTGATCTCGTCCAAAGGGATCGAGGTGGACAAAGCAAAAGCGGAAGTCATCCAATCACTACCTTATCCTACTACCGTTAGGGAGATAATATCATTTCTTGGACATGCAAGTTTCTATCGGAGGTTTATCAAAGATTTCTCAAAGATTGCATCTCCTTTATGCACACTTTTGCAAAAGGAGGTGGAGTTCATGTTTTCCGAGGACTGCAAGAAGGCCTTCAATACTTTTAAGGAAAAGCTAGTACCCGCACCTATCATCCAAGCTCCGGATTGGTCCCTTCCCTTTGAGATCATGTGTGATGCTAGTGACTATGCGGTTGGGGCCGTTTTGGGCCAAAAGGTGGGAAGAACATCTCATGTGATCTATTATGCATCCACCACCCTCAATGATGCCCAACGCAACTACGCCGTCACCGAGAATGAAATGTTGGCCGTCGTTTATGCACTTGAAAAATTCAGGTCATATTTACTTGGTACCAAGGTGATCATTTACACCGATCATGCAACTATTAGGTTCTTGATGACAAAGAAGGAGGCCAAACCGCGGTTGATTCGATGGATACTACTCTTGAGCGAGTTTGATGTTGAGATCAAGGACAAGAAAGGCATGGAGAACTTGGTGGCCGATCACTTGAGCCGTTTAGTCCTTGATGAAGGAAATAATTGTATAAAATACGATATCCGAGGGGAATTTCCCGATGAGACCCTCTTCTCTCTTAAGGAAATTCGCCCTTGGTACGCTCATATTGTTAATTTCCTTTTTCTAAACAGGTTTCCACCAAGCTTCTCTAAAGCTCAAAGAGAGAAGCTCCAGCATGATGCAAAACAATACGTATGGGATGAACCATACTTATGGAAACATTGCAAAGATCAAGTCATTCGAAGGTGCATTCCCGAAACGGAAATAACATCCATTCTTGCTTTTTGTCACTCACATGCATGTGGTGGCCACTTTGGAGGGAAACGAACATCTATGAAGGTACTTGAATGCGGTTTTTGGTGGCCAAGCTTATTTCAAGATGCCCATATCTATTGTCAATCTTGTGATAATTGTCAACGCATGGGCAACATCTCTCGAAAACATGAGATGCCGCAAGTTCCTATGCTCTACGTGGAGATCTTTGATGCTCTACGTGGAAATCTATATATTCTCTTGGCGGTAGACTACGTGTCCAAATGGGTGGAAGCAAAAGCCACAAAGACCGATGATGCCAAAGTGGTGACGGAATTCCTGAAAACCCGCATCTTCTCAAGGTTTAGAGTCCCACGCATCTTAATAAGCGATAGAGGCACTCACTTCTCCAACAAAACTGTGAGTGCCTTGTTGAAGAAATATGGCGTCACTCATAAACTCTCCACCGCCTACCACCCACAGACAAACGGTCAAGCCGAGGTATCAAACAGAGAGCTGAAGTCTATACTTCAAAAGACAGTAAATCCAAACCGTAAGGATTGGAGTCTACGCATGGCTGATGCCTTATGGGCATACAGAACCGCTTTCAAGACCCCAATTGGAATGTCACCCTATAGACTCGTGTTCGGTAAGTCCTGTCACCTTCCGGTCGAACTAGAACATAAGTCTTATTGGGCGGTAAAAACATTCAATCTCGACATGGAAAAAGCGGGAGAACAAAGGAGGCTGCAACTCCAAGAACTAGAGGAGCTTCGACTAGAGTCCTATGAGAATGCCGCCATCTACAAGAAAAGGCGAAGGTATGACATGATAAAATGATAATAAGAAAGGATTTCCGAGTTGGAGACAAAGTCCTTCTTTTTCTCTCACGCCTTCGCCTTTTCTCCGGGAAACTGAGATCACGATGGGAAGGACCATTCAAGGTGGTCAAAGTCTACTCCCATGGAGCAGTTGAAATAAAAAGCCTCGACACCGGAAAAATCCTCAAGGTTAACGGACATCAACTCAAACAGTTCCTTGAAGGTTTCCCAAAAGAAAGCATTGAATGCATGGATCTCATTGACCCAATCTTTGAAGAATGAACACAACCATGGCGTCGTGCCGCGACGTTAACTAAGGCGCTTCTTGGGAGGCAACCCAAGCAATGTACATTTTTTTTTGTTAATTCCCCTGTCAAAATTCAAGTTTCTATTTTGAGAGGTTGAGAAAGAGGGCACTAATCACAGGTTTTGGAGAAAAAGAAAAAAATGCAGGTTTTGAAGCATCTGGGGACATACCCGATCGAGTACCACCTTATACTCGATCAGGTATGGCCAAAAGAAGGGATGATAGGGATTTGTATCGATCAGGTGCAATTTGAGACAGATGAAGCTGATTTTAGGGATGATAGACTCAAGTTTCATCTGTTTAACCAAAATCATTCAATAACGAAACTTGAGTTTGCCGAACATTTTGGCATTCCGGTTCCCTACCAAAAATCCATATCCGATAACACTGCTTTCGGTCATTCCCTGTGGACAAAGATGACCGGGGAAGCTAAATTTAGCTCCTCCCAACTGTATATTAGTCATGTCCAACATCCCGTCCTCCGATTATTCATGAAATTTCTTGCCAATTGCTTGCTTGGACGTCCCAACAACCATCACACTAGGATGGGGGATGTATGCTTGATGTCTGTAGCCCTATTCCGTGTTCATGTGGACTTCAATATGTGCAATCTTATGTGGGCACATCTGAAAAAGGAGAGCGTAGCCAAGGGGGCTATTGTTGTGGGTGGGGTGATTATGCACTTATCCACCAAGTTCAGGTATACGGATAACTCTCCTATACCCGACTATTGTTTGATGAACATCTCTTGGTTAGGCCATTCGGGATGCACAACCTTTTCCCATACAGTTTATGGTGGTGAACGACCAAAAAACATGTATAATTGGCTCATACACCCCAAGCCTCTCAAATACTTCCTCCTACCTAACCAAGAACTTCCCAAACTGTGCTACAAAGAAGCGGTGGAGGCGCCCCATTACTTATTCACACACGCCCTTCCACCGCATCTCCAAGAACCGGAACAAGAGTCTCCCCAATACCAACCCGAGTACGAGCCTTATGTTGAACCCCATGGTCATGAAGACATGGACTCTGACATCCCCGAGCAAACTCAAAACCCTCCACCACCCGACTTCTTTCAACAACTTTTGGAGGGTCAACAACAACTGCTTACGGAGTACAATCAAATGAACACAAACTACATGGCCATGGGAGACCGGCTCAACCAAATACATGAGGAGAAAAGGGCGGGTTTTCAACGGTTGGAGGAGCTCCGGGAAGCCGACAGGCATCGGTATGAAGAAGATCAACGTAGGTTCTACGGACCTATGCACTCTTACATTGCCCAACAGGGATCTTTTCAGACCATGGCGAACCCCCCTCCACCACCCTCGTGGTATGACCCCACTCATTGGGGTTTCTTTGGAGGATCTAGCTCCGGGGGTGGAAGGTACGATGGCAGAGATGGCGGGGACACATACATGGGAGATGGCGTGCAGGGGAGCGGCTTCGGAGGCAGCTACTACGGCGGAGAAGGCAGGCACTAGGGACAGTTCTTGGCCTAAGTGTGGGGGAGAGACTCTTATGGTATGTATTTTCATTTATTCCCTTTCACTACACATGAATTTCTTTTACCATTTGTATTAAAAAAAAGAATAAATAAAAGAAAAGAAATGTTAGTTAGGTTGAAAACCCAACAAAATGGGCAATCTAAGCAAAAAAGGATTGAAAAAAAATGAGTGAGTTGGGGAGAATGGAAAATGAAAAGAGATGCTAGGATGAAAACCTGAAAAGGCTCCAAGGCAAAATGAGAAATATGAGAGAAATATTTGTTCTTGCAGGCACTCATTTCATCTCCTTGGAAGAAAAGAAGAGTCAAGAAGAAGAGGAAGAAGAAGAGAGGAGGAGAAGAGAAGATGAGCACTAGAAGGCCATAAAACCCAAGATAATATTTGTACTTAAAACTCATATTTTATCATTGGTGGTCTTTGTGCTTTTATCTTGTAAAATTGTTGAAACTTTGGAAAACTTAAACACTTGTGAACATTTGGAAATGAAACTAAGTGTGGGGGGGTTGATACGCTTGTAATTTCCATTTGTATGTTTGTGTTTTTAATTAGTTTTGATTGATTTTTACTTTGGAAATTACACACTTTTGGTGTAATAGTTTAGTTTGTTAAATTCTTGTAAATTGTTTAGATTAGGTTTATTCTGAGCTCAAACAGGTCTTGATCAACTCAAAGGACAATTGGTAAACCCCCAAAAGTGGAAGGAAGGTGCAAAAAATAAAAAAGAAAGAAGATCCTAATTTTTTGGTCTATACCCGGTCGAGTATGACCTATACTCGATCGGGTATCTTGTTGAAATTTCAAATCGGATCAGATCCGAAGACAAAGGATCATGCAGCGAAGATTCAGACCACGATCGAATGTCAGCCCAAAACATGGAATCATGCTGCGAAGGATTTTTGGGCCCAAAAAATGGAATCAACATCATAAGTGAAGAAAAACTCAGAACAAGTCTCCCGCTTTCTAAACAGTTTATCAATGAGCATTTGTGCATCAACACCAGCAACATAAGCTTTCAAATCACGTTTGAAGTTCTTAAAGTCAACAACAGTTGCACCAATATTTGAATACCCACCCACAGTTTCTTTATACAAACGATAACATTTCATTGTTCCAATGTTAGCTTTGGAACAATTCAAAAGAAAATTTTGATCTCCAACATCAAGAGCTCGATTAATCTTTAGAAATGGGCGAGATGGGGTAGACGTCATGGGATGGTTATGCTGCTCTACAAAATGGGTGACAACATATCCATGTTCAGCATGTAACCTCATAACTAAACGTGCATGGCAACCAACCCGATTTGATACACGACGCCTCTTATTCGAATAAATAACTTTTGGTTCTGAGCTTTTCAGTTCCTCACTATGGTCATCAGTATTCTCAAAGTTAGAAGAGCTTGATTCTGTATTCACGCCTTCCATTTCATCAACAACACAACTGTTGGATTCAATATTTTTAGGTTTAGGTTGATTTTTGAAACCCTCTCTGTTACACAAAACATACCTCCACACACAAACACCATCCCTACTCTTTCTTGAGGTGCTATTACGGATATCAAAGCCACAAACACTTGCATACTTTTGTAGAATAGAACCCCGGCAGCAAGTTTTTTGAAAATCATACCAACATGAGGCTTGTAACTCTCATCACAATCAGGAGACCAATACTTCATCAAGTTTGGAGAAACTTCGAATTTAGATGAATGACAAGAGTTCAGTGTAGAATCAGAATAACTGAACTCGTAAGTAGAATCTAGAAATATATAAATAACAAGTATCAATCAAATGCATAAATAGATAAAACTTTAGCACATTAAAAATTGAAAAAGTGTACCAATAAGTTACTCCGTATAAAAGTAGTTTATGAGCCAAAAAGTGCAGCAAACTGAGAGGAACAAAAATAAGGTTAATACTAAAAACTCCAGGAACAAAAGAAGAAGAAGAATAAAAAACACATGTTCGACATAACAACATTAAATCAAATTAAAAGTAAGACCTTCGAACAATACAACAACAATAGATTTGCAGGGAATAAGAAGAGATATGAATAAAAGATGTTTGATCGAGAAGACAACCGTAACAAGTAGAAGAAGTTCAATCGACATAAATTCAACAATTAAATTAAGAAATTGATCAATTGAAAAAACTCACTGTGATCCATACGGAGAAGATATAGTTGTTAGTAAATTTGTTATTCGACGATGGTGGTTGTATTCGATGTTGGAAAATCAACGACGATTGAGGATGACATAACGATGAAATAGGTACATGAGAGAAGCCATAGGAGATATAGAAGACGCAGAGTAAGATAGGAAACAAAAACGGTTATGGAAAGTTTGATTCGCAGAACGATTGTGATTTGGAAGGAGAACGAGAGTAAATGATTGTACTGCCCGTGGACGATTAATGAGCTTAGGAGAAATAACCTTTCAATCCAATGGCCCTAATTGATTCTTATTTCTTTCATAAGATCATATTCTCATATGATCCTATCTCTCTCTCTATATATATATATATAATATATATAATATATAATATATATATATATATATGATGGATAAGTGTACCCGGGGGGCATCTATCCGAGGGGGAATAACTAGAGAGAAGTCAGAGCAAGTAAGTAGACAGAGAGAGTATATTAGAAATGTATTCAGCGTATTTGCTTCTAGGTTACAAATGGGGAAATGAGGTGCTATTTATAGTAGCAATAAATGCCAGATAGGGACACGTGTCAAGCATCCATTGGCCGATGGGTCACCTCAACTGGTTGGCGCTGGCAATTGCATGTGGCCGCATTTAATGCGGCTGTCGGATGTGACGTCGTACTTGGTACGGTGATCCATGCGCATGTGGAGCGGATATTATGCCGGAAAGGTGCCCTCGGCTGTAGATGATTAGCCGAGGGCTCTGAGTACCGGGGACCTCCTTAGTACCGAGGGCTCTAGTTGCCGAGGGCTACTGATTTTCGCCGTTTTCTCCCAGTAACTTTGTTTTCCTGATTTGGCCCTCCTGTGAGAATTGGAGCCTTCGGCCAGGGGGCCGAAGGCACCCCTAGTGCGCACTGTGGGCCGCTTGGTACTCTGGGCGCTGTGATTTGGGCCTGTTGTGCTTCCTGGGCCTATTGGGCCTTTATTGGAGTAGTAGGAGTCTGTGGACCGGGGGTTCCCGGGCCATATACTCCATCAGGAGTCCCTCACTCCTTTTGCCGAAAGGTACTTGAGGGAAAAGGAGTAATTGTGATTGTCCTCTTCCGTTGTTCCGTAGAGTTGTGGGTAGTTTGCTGTTTGTTTATTCTGCCGAGGGCAGTCCCTCAGTTACCCACATGTCGGGACTTGAGGGGTCATGTTTGCTATTTGCGGGAGTTTTTAGCATTTTGCAATTTTTGTGATTTTTCCCGAGGGGGTTCTCCAGTCACCCACTCCTTGAGGCACTTGCAAAGTGGTGAAAAGGAGTAGAGTAATCATGTTGCTGTTTTGGGCCGAAGGCTGACGCTTTTCGTTTCATTTTGGGGGGATGCCTCGTTAAAAACCTCATTAGGAAAAACCCTGTGGGAAAAAATCCTAATGAGGGAAAAAGAGTGCACCGAATTCCCCCAACGATGAATCGAAAATGTGAAGCCTTGGTTTGAAATGGAGTACAATGCTGATGCCGAAGGCTATCCTTGTTCTGAGGGCGCGTGTGTTGATTAGCCGGAGGCTTGCTGTTGATATCCTGGGAGGTGCCGAAGGGGAGTCCCTCAATCTGGGGATCGAGGGCGTGATGAATGTGAGTAGTAGTTGAAGTGTTACCGGGGGGTCCCCTGTTTGTTGATCAGTTGGTGAGGAGGATATCCGAGGGCTCCCGTTACCTGTGTGCCGTAGGCATTTCCGTCAATGAGGTGTACTCCCCGGGGGCTACCTGGTCCTCAAAGTGTTGAGGGGGGAATCCCCGAGGGGTCTGCCAGTTATGAAGCCCTAGGCTTCTGAAGGAGTGAGCCCGAAGGCCTCTGTGATGTAGCATGAGGGGCATAAACCGGGAGCATCTCTGGGTGAGTGTGCCCGGGGGCTCTTCTTGATGAAGTGGAGTGAAGTAAAAAGCCCGGGGGCTAGTTTCTTGGTTGATGAAGGAGTGGGCTGCTAAATATAGCCGGGGGCTCCCAGAATATAGATGTTGTAAATATAGCCGTTGGAATACCTAACGTCAAAATATAGCCGTTGGGGGAGGCTTCCACGTGGTGCGTGCTCGTTGGCTGCCTGTGGGCGGGCGTCACTGATTGGGCAGTTCGACGGTTCGTAATGATGGCTGTTCAACCGGAGGCCCGGTTTTTGGGCCCAAGCCCGGATCTGGGCGCCTATAAATACCCCATGGCCGGGCATCATTTCTCTTGTGCGATCATACCGTTAGCGAAGCTCTGCCAAAACTTCTAGAGAGAGAAACTCTTGCCTTCGGTTGAATCCCCAGCTTTCAAGGTCAGTTCTTGCACACTTCACTTCCCTCACTTTTCGGCCTTAGATTAAGTGCCCGTAGCTTAGAGCTTTTAGGACCTCCCTTCGACTCTCGATTTAGTACAAAATGTCCTCGCAAAGTGATTCCCAAGATATTTCGAGGGAGCCTTCAATTGAGACGGAGACATACTCCGACGTCGAGCCTTCGAGAAAGGAGTCTTCGGCGGGTGATGACGCTGCTGTGGCCATGGAGGTGGAGAAGGACCTCAGGGCCGAGGTCGAAGCCGAAGACTTCGAGCAGGTGAACGAGGACGAAGAGCTCGCCCTTGCCGTGCAAACTGCTGAAGAGGAAGAGGAGAAGGAGAGGATGAAGGTGACGGTTGCTATCCTTCCCCCTCGCGGTGCTGGGGAATCCAGCACCTCTCGGCCCTTGAACCCGACGCCCATCAGTGTGGCTCCCGGGAAAGAGAAGAAGGTGAGGGCAGCCCCGAAGAAAAAACAAGCGGCCGTAGATGCCGGGTGGCCGGTAGGCATACCCGAGGGCCATTCGTTCCTGAACACCGCTGCCCTAGAGCTGAAGACGAGGGCATCCCCGGCAGAGTACCAGGCCACTCAAATCCTGGTTGGCCCTTCGGCACGCGTGGTGGAGCCAGGGGCAGACGGCTTGTTGCGATACGCGCCCGAAGGGTGCTTCGCTGTTCACACTCTGTCGGTGGAGATGGGGCTTCGCTTTCCGCTCCACCCCTTTCTGCTGGAATACCTGAGATTCGTGGGGTTGCCCCCTTCCAGCTAACGCCCAATAGCCAATCATATGTGGCCGGCTATCTCTCTTTGTGTCGGAGCCGGGGGGTTCCACCTACCCTCGACCAGTTCTTCATGTCCTTCAATCTGTGCCGGGGGGGGGGGGGGGCATTCGAACGCTGAGGGCTTTGCCAACCTTCAGCAAGTACCGGAGTTTAGGCTCTTCGACGATGTGCCTTCGTCCCACAAGGGGTGGAAGGAGCGGTTTTGCTACATACGTTTGGAGGAGAACCCCTTTCCAGCTCTACTCCGCAACAGCTTCCGGCGCCACCCGAAGGTAGGGAGCGCGGCCCTAGAGAAGAATGGCAGAGTACTCGCCAAGAAACCGGAGGGGTCCGATAAGCACGTCAAAATTAAGGACGTCACTCTCCCCGAGGAACTGTTTAGTCTTGGCTTCCGGCAGTTTAGGCCGAGGGGCTCATCGGATGAAAGATACCCTCTGCTGGATCGTGTCTTCGAAGGAGCCGGAGGTGATTATCGAAGGGTACCTTGATAGTTTTCCTTCGTTTTTTTACTATATGCCATTGTAACTGACACCCTTCGGTTTAACCACTCTGTGTCTTATTTTTGCAGGTAGTAATATGGACGTCAGCTCTCTTTTCGCCTTGAAAAATGCCAAGGGGAAGAAGAAGGGCCCGGTGGGCACTTCTGCCAGGGAGGAGTCCTCCCAAGCCGCTACTGCCGGTGCTGGCGTCGGGGGGTCCAAAGGTGCTGGGCCCTTGAAGAAAAAGAATAATGGCAAGGGGACCGAGCCCCCGACCAAGAAGTTAAAAGCCACCGCCCCCGCCAAGCAGCCAACCACTGACGTGATTGTTATTGTGGACGAGGGGTACACCTCTGTCCCCACCCCTCAGGAGCACATCAACCAGGAGTTCTTCGGCCGGGAGAAACTGGAGGCGATAGTGCCGAAGGGGGCTTCCGTACTGGAGGGTAGCCTAAACCCGTCGGCGCTGATGAGTCAGATGCTACCCTCGGCTGATCGCTTGGCCCTCGCCAGACTGGACGAGAGCTCCCTCGAGGCCAAGATCCTCCTGAACACTGCCTCCGTAAGTCACGCCTATCTTTTTCCTCCGTGCTTGTTTTTGCTTTTGCGTATTGTGTTTATCATATCTAACCATCGCCTTTGTGGACTGTATAGCTTCATGGGCCTTTGTGAGTACCTTCGAAGGGTGGAGCAGATGAAGGAGGCGAAGGGTGCAGCCGAAGGGGAGGCTGCCCTCCTTAGGAAGAAGCTGGCCGAGGCTGAGGATTCTCTCCGCTTGGCCACCGATAGCATGGAGCAGCGGGTGCAAGCCGCGAGGGCCGAGGGGATGAACGAGGGCCTGGCTAAGGCCGGGGAGGCTGCTGCCGAGGCCGCCCGCGTTGCTGCTGAGGAAGCCCGCGTGGCTAAGGAAGGGGCCGTCTCCAGGGCCCGGGAGGATGCTATAGCCGGCTTTACTGCCGAGGGGTGGAAAGCCGAAGAACAGAAAGAGTGGCTCTCCTCGGTGGTTGGGGCTTCGGTGGATGACTGGGTTGGAGGCCCCAGCAAAATGTGGCTTGCTGAGAAGGGCGACTCCTACTATCAAGGTGGGGAGTTTTTTACCCAGCGTCTCATATACCGAAAGCTCGCCAGGCATTTCAAGCTTTTGCCGGAGGAGTTCCATCCCGAGGCCTATGGCCTCCCCCCTCGGCAGCCAGACGTCAGGATCCCACTCTCCGAAGGTGAAGAGAGACTAGTGCTCGAAGATTCGAAGACTTTGAGGGAGTGTGGCCTCGGGGGTGACGGGGATGAGGCCGAAGGCGAGGCTACCTCCAAAGCTATCGAAGGGGGCGATGTTGTAGCTCCCCTTTTGTAAATTGTATTCCCCATCACTTTGTGATCATACTGCTGTACATTTGGCTTCGGCCCTTTTGTAATATACACTTTTGATTTTTCCTTCCATTCGATGAATGAATCCTGCCTTTGGGCTTTTGCATATAATTCGCTTCCTTTGATTGTTTTTCTTTGGATGTATGCCTTCGTTTTTTATGTATGCCTTCGTTTTTTCTCTGTGGATGAATGCATGTTAGGACTTAGAAAATATTTCTCTAAGCATAGTGTCTCCTGTAGCCCTCGGCTACTAGGCCTATTTAGTCATCTGAACATTTTGTCGAGGGCTCAACGTTCAGGACTAAGAAACTTTTCTAAGTGTTGTTCATCTGTTGGCCCCGGGGTAATTCCTTCCCTCTGGTTCAGTGTGGCCTTCGTGAGATAATCTGGGGGCAAGGTGCTTAGGACTTAGAAAAAAAATTTCTAAGTGTTTGAATACCGTCTAGCCTTCGGTGCGTGGGTACCCTTCGCTGCATGGAACTACAACCGAGGGCCCAAAAATATTTAGGACTTAGAAAATATTTCAAAGTGTAGTTTTCACCAAGCCTTCGACCGTGTGGCCCCTCTGGCTGCGTGGAGATTTGACCGAGGGTCAAAAATATTTGGGACTTAGAAAATACTTCTAAGTGTAGTTGTATGAGGTAGGAGCCTTCGAATGAATATGATACCCCTCTGATTGCATGAATATTTGACCGAGGGTCAAAAATATTTAGGACTTAGAAAATATTTCTAAGTGTAGTGGTGTGAGGTAGGAGCCTTCGGGTGAATGTGAGGACCTTGTTTCAGATGTACCTTCGGTTGACCGTGACTCCACAGGGGGAAAAGTATTTAGGACTTAGATTATTTTCTCTAAGTATTTCCTGCTGCTGGCCTTCGGGAGGGGACCCTTCGGCTGTATACTTTGTGGGCCTAGAACCGTTTACTTTGTCTTGCAAGGTTGGACTTCGGTAACAAAAGCCTTCGACTGTTCGTTATGTCCCCCCAATGTTGATTTAGGAGAGTTTGTAATCCAAGTCTAGCATAAAAAGACAGACTCCCTCGGGCACTGTCTGGGTGTATCCCCTCGGCATCTAGTGAGGTGCCGGAGGTGATTCTTGCTTTGATTTGGCCAACATCTGATAGCTTTGTCGTATAGCAGCCTTCGGGAACGTTTTGAGTTGTTGTTGGGTGAGCCGGAGGCAATCAAGGAGTGGACTTAGCCATTTGTTGATGACGTTTGTTGTGAATGGTATCTTTGGTACTTATGAGCTTCCATGTACCGAAGGCGTTCCCATGGGGAGCCCTCAGTATGTCCTCGTGAATTTGTTGGAGTGGTGTACTTATTGATTTCTCGCTGAGTCTACTCCCCTTCACCACCCCATATTTTTTTTGGTAGTGAAGGGAAGGCTTCAAGAAACTTGGTTTCTTGGTAAGGCTTGGCGTATCGGGAGGTAACAGAATACACCATTAGCTCCCCCCTCGGGTTAACCTTCCGAGTTCCGAGGGGATCGAGGGTCGTTTCCTGGGTACAAGATATGGTGGTCTGTAGCCTGCCTCCCCTTGGGGGATGGCACGGAAAGCGCCTCAGTTTTGAAAGTCGTCCCCTCGGTGCTAGACATAGTTCGTGGCCTGCCACACCCTTGGGGTAGTGGTGCGGGGAGCGTTTCGTTTTGGAAGTCGAATCCTGGGCATACTAGATGCCTGCCAATCCCTTGGGGAAATGGCGCAGAAAGCGTTCCGTTTTTGAAAGTCGAATCCTGGGCATATTACTCTCCTGTCATACCCTTGGGGTAATGACGCGGAAAGCGTTTCAGGGAAGGGTTTTCATTTGCCCACTGGTTGCAAATGGCCGGGGGCACTACGTGCTGCCGGCACCGAGAGGTGGCGCCTTCGGTATAGGCGTCCTCGAGGGGTACGGCTTTAGAAACAACACTTGGTGTTGTCCCGGTGTACGGCCCCCGGCACTTGGTACCGAGGGGTCTTCTATGGAAACACTTGGTGTTTTTCCTTTATTTGTCGTAGGTGATTGGGGTGTCTACCCTCGGTACTGGGTACCGAGGGGTCTTCTGTGAAAACACTTGGTGTTTTCTTCCGTTTGTTGAAAGTTGACAGTGGTGTATCCCCCGACACTAGATACCGAGGGATCTTCTGTGGAAACACTTGGTGTTCTTTTCCACGTTGTGGATGGCAGTATAGTCTACCCTCGGCACTTGGTGCCGAGGGTTCTTCCTTGTAATTGGCCTTGGGCCAGGAGTCGATATGAGGGCTTGGCCGCTCATAAGAGTCTTGTTCCATGGTCTTGGTGTCTTCAATATGCCTTCATTCTTCAAAATTTTAGGCCTTGGGCCGCAAAATAATACATTCACTAGTTATGAGGGCTTGGCCGCTCTAATGTTATTGATAAAATTTAACTAAGTGATGTACATTCCAATGTCTAGGGACCTCAGTTCCATTGGGGCGTTTTAGTTTGTAAGTTCCTGGTTTGATGATGGCCGCCACGATGTAGGGGCCTTCGAACTTTGGTGCCATCTTTCCGCCCTCGGTTGGTTGGCTAGCTTCCCTTCTTCGGAGGACATAGTCCCCCACTTGGAATTTCCGGGAGCGGACTTTGGCGTCAATGTAACTCTTCACTTGCCTTCGGTAGTTTTCTGCGTGCATGAAGGCTTGCTCTCGGCGTTCTGAAATAAGGTGGAGGTCGAGGGCCATATTGGTGTCATTGACCTCTGGATCATATTGTGTGACCCTTCGGGTTGGAAGAGTTACCTCGGTGGGGGCCTTAGCTTCAAATCCGTAGCAAAGGGAGGAGGGTGTCTCGCCAGTTGCCCGCCGAGAGGTGGTACTGTAGGCCCATATGATGTTGTGGAGCTCTTCTACCCAACCGCCCCCTTCGGCCTCCAGTTTTTTCATTAGGCCTTCGAGCAATGTCCTGTTGGCGTTCTCCACTTGACCGTTGCCCTGAGGGTAGGCAACGGATGACAAGGTGTGTTTGATGCCCCATGCCTCCAGGAGGGCACAGAAGGGGGCTGCCTCGAACTGAGTCCCGTTGTCGGAGATGATTTGTTGGGGGACGCCAAACCTTTTGAGGATGTTTTTGAGAACAAAATGACGGCACCTGGCCTCAGTAATGCTGGCGAGGGGCTCAGCTTCCACCCATTTGGTGAAGTAATCGATGGCGACGATGATGTACCTGTTGTTGGAGGTACCCCTCGGCAGGGGGCCCACAAGGTCTATGCCCCATCGAGCGAAGGGTATGGATGTGCTGATGGGGGCATAGTTGACTGCTGGCCTGTCGGGGGCTTTTTGGAAGTGTTGGCATGCGGTACACCTTCGGGCCAGATCTGCACAATCCCGGGTCATCGTAGGCCAAAAGTAGCCCTGGATTACTAGCCTTCGGGACATGGTGAAGGGTCCCTGGTGAGCTGAACAAGTGACACTGTGCACTTCCTCCATCGCAACTTCGGCTTCATCTTGATGAAGGCACCGAAGTAATGTCCCGTTGTAGGACCTTTTGTAAAGCCTTCCGTCTTCGATAGCGTAGCTGGGAGCCCTCAGCTTTGCGAGCTTGGCGCGAGCCTCATCCTCGGGCAGTTGCCCTGTGGTGATGAAGGCGACAATGTCTGAGATCCAGTCATATCGCCTTTGTTGTATGTGCATGACGGGGCTAGCATGTATGCTAGAGAGGCTGAGCTCTTCCACTTTGGCAATCTTTGAGATACGCTCGGGTGATTCGGCCGAGAGCTTGGATAAAATGTCGACCTCGGAGTTTTGAGCCCTCGGTATTTGAGTGAGAGAGTGTGCCTCAAATACCTTAAGCAACTCCTTGGCCGCTTCCTTGTACTGCTTCATTCTCCCTTCCTTGGCTTCGTACTCCCCGGAAAATTGGCCGACAACTAATTTGGAGTCGCATTTGATGTGGATCTGTCGGGCCTTCATGTTAGTTGCCAGCCGAAGGCCACAGAGGAGGGCTTCGTATTCGGCTTCGTTGTTAGAGACTTTGAAGGAGAAGCGGACTGCATAATAGGCCCGGAAGCCTTCGGGTGAGATGAGAACCACCCCTCCTCCACATGCTTTGACGGAGGAGGAGCCATCGGTGTAGAGGGTCCACCAATCATCTGAGGGGGCCGAGGGCTCCTCGTTCGTGGCTGATCTCGCCGTACATTCCGTCACGAAGTCCGCCAGGGCTTGGCCCTTGATGGCGGGCCTAGGACGGATGTCGATGTTGTATTGGCTCAGGAAGACAACCCATTTTACCATTCGGGAGGAGCTGGTGGGGCTCCTCATCAAAGCGCCGAGGGGTTGGTGAGTGAGGACCATGACCGGGTGAGCCTGGAAGTAATGGCCCAACTTCTTGACGGTCCACACGATAGCCAACACCGTTTTTTCCACAGGGGGGTACCGGAGCTCTGCTTCCCTGAGGGTCTTGCTGACATAGAAGATGGCATGTTGGATGCCATCCTCTTCCCGGATGAGTACTGAGCTGATGGCTGCCAGGCTAACACCCAGGTAAAGGTATAGGATTTCCCACACCTTGGGTTTAGATAGAACAGGGGGTGAAGATAAGTACCGTTTCAGTTCCTCGAAGCCCCCCTGACACTCTGAAGTCCACTGGAAACCGGCGGTTTTTCTCATAATCTCGAAGAAGGGTAATGACTTTTCCGCCGACTTTGATAAGAAGCGATTGAGGGCTGCCAGGCGGCCCGTCAATCGTTGAACTTCCTTTACGTTGCGTGGGGGCTCCATGTTGATGATGGCTTGGATCTTTTCGGGGTTGGCCTCAATACCCCTTTGGCTCACCATGTAGCCTAAGAATTTGCCCCCTTGTACGCCGAAGGTACACTTCTTCGGGTTTAGCCGAAGGTTGAACTTCTGCATGATGGCGAAGATCTCCCTCAGGTCGTCAGCATGGCTTGCTGATTGCTTGCGTTTGACGATCATGTCGTCAACATATGCCTCCATGGTGCGCCCTAGGACAGCTTGAAATATCCTGGCCACCATCCGAGTGTAGGTGGTGCCCGAGTTCTTTAGGCCGAAGGCCGTGGCAAGGTAGCAGAAGATGCCCTCGGGAGTCATGAAGGCTGTTTTTTCAGCGTCTTCCTCATGCATAAATATTTGATGATATCCGCGGAATGCATCGAGGAATGACATGATTTCACACCCCGCGGTTTCATCTACAAGTTGATCAATATTTGGCAAAGGAAAGGGGTCCATGGGACACGCCTTGTTGAGATCCGTGTAGTCCACGCACATGCGGAATGAGGGCGGTTTTTGTGCGAGGACTACGTTTGCCAGCCATGAGGGGTACTTTACCTCCTTGATGTGTTTGATAGAGAGGAGCATGGCGACCTCCTTCTTCACAAATTCCCTCCTCTCGGCCGAAAGGGGTCTCCTCCGTTGATGTACTGGTTTGGCCGAAGGGTCCTCCGAGAGGCGGTGGGTGATGACCCTTCGACTGATCCCCGGCATGTCCTCCGGCCCCCATGCAAAAACGATGGAGTAGGCGCGGAGGGCGCTGATGATGCCGGTCTTCAAGTCTTCAGGGAGCTTGGCTCCAATCTTCATGACTCTCTTCGGCTTGGCCGGATCGAGCGCGAAGTCTTCTACCTCCTCGGCTGGTTCAGCCCTCGGCCTCCTTTCATCCGCTTCCACAGTTCCGGTGATGGTGTCAACGCGGAACTCCGTCTTGCTAACCTTCTTCGTCACTTGAAGGTAGCAAGCGCGGGCAAGTTTTTGGTTCCCCCTTGAGTAACTGATTCCCCCCTCGGCTGGGAACTTGAGGCAGAGGTGTCTCATGGAGATGACGGCTTCGAGATCCTCGAGGGCCGGCCGGCTGAGGATGATGTTGTGGGCGCAGTCGATGTTGACGACGACGAACTCCACCTCGAGCTTGGCTCTATGGAGCCCGTCGCCGAAGAGTACCTGGAGGGTTATGACCCCCTCGGAATCAATGGTGTCGCCGGTGAAGCCAGCAAGAGGGGTCTTGATGGGCCGAAGGGACCCCCTTTCCAGATGCAGCTCTCTGAAGGTGCTGAGGTACATTACATTGACGGAGCTGCCTGTGTCAATGTAAGTTCTGTGAATAATAGTGTCATTGATCTCTGTGCGGATGACGAGGGCATCCCTGTGTGGAGAGGACACTGGGGGGAGATCAGCGTTAGTGAAGGTAATGGGTTCCTCCCTCAGCCGCTTTACTGGGGGCATGTGAGTGACTTCCCCTACGTAAAGTGACTGAGCTCACTTCTTTCGTTGACTTGTGGAGTCACCCCCGGTATTGCCCCCGGTGATCATGAGGATGTGGCGCTTCTTTTCTTGGTACCGGGGGTACTCCTCCTCTTCTTCTTCCAGGTTCCCGATCTCCCTCTTCTTGCCGAGGGGGATGGTGTTCGGGTTGACCCATGCATTTGCTCTCGCAGTTTGCCGTCGGGGTGGCCCTTGGTGAGGGGGGCCCTGTTGTTGAGGGCCTTGAATAAACTGGGACAAATGGCCCGCCTGTATTAATCTTTCGATGGCCGTCTTCAGCTGATGGCAGTCATCGGTTCTGTGCCCTTGATGCCGGTGGAAGCAACAGTAGGGGTAGTTTGGATTGATGGCATATACCTCCGGAGGTGCGCGGCAATCTTGCTCCACCAGGCCCCTCTCCTCGGCGAAATCAAGAATGACGCTGACGGGGTGAGTCAAAGGTGTCCGAGGGTGCTCCAGGAGAACAGGCTGTGCCCAAGCCCTCGGGTTCCCCTTGTAGCCTCCCCCGGGCTTGGCTTGGCCGTGCCGGGGGCGATCACCGGAGGGGGCAGAATCCTTGGGTAGATTACGGGGAGCCCCCGGCCCCCGGTTGCCTTTGTCGTCTGGCCGAGGGCGTTGTTGATCCGGGACGTGATGGCATTTCTCCACCTCCTCGTCTTCGGCATACCGGTCCCCCCGCTGTAGGGCCCTTATATAATCGCAGGGGGGTTCGATGATGAGGCTCCTTGAGAAGTTCCCGGGGCGGAGTACTGTTTGGAGGAGGGCCAGGAGGGTCCCGTCGTCAGCGCCATCAACTTTATCAGCCTCTGTTCTCCAGCGCTCCAAGAAGTCCCGAAGGGTCTCCTCCTTCTTCTGCCTCACTGTTAGTAAGTGGGAGAAGTGCTTCCTTGTGCGGCGCCTTCCCGCAAACTGCGTCAAAATCACTGGGCGAGTTCTTTCCATGAGTCAATGCAGCCCTCGGGCAATCGATTGAACCATTCGTAAGTCGGCCCCTCTAAGGTGGAGAGGAACCAGCGGCACAAATACTCATCTGACGCCCCCACCATCATCATGTTGTTTTGGTATCTGCTGTAGTGCTCCTGGGGGTCAGTTTTTCCATTGTAGGGCTTGATGAGCTGCCCTCGGTACTTCTCCGGGATCCGGGCTGCCAATACCCTTGGGGTGAATGGCGTCCGGGTCCGGAGCTGTATGGTGGGTTCCCCGGAGCCCTCGATTATCTTCCTCTGCATTTCCTCCATCTTGGCCAACATGGCCTCATACTTGAGGTCCGTATGAGGGGCAGAAGTGGTGGCGTGTGCTTTGGTGTCCTCCATCTCGTCAAGCCAGCGCTGGAGGGCCGCAATGATTTCGTCCCGGGGGTCCTTCGGGAGGGCCTCCGCCCCCTGCGAATGGACATGGGCCGAGTGGGCCTGGTTGATTTGGTGACGGGCATCGTTGGCATGGAGAGGTGCCTTGCCTTTGTCCTGAGGGGAACGTCTTTCATTGGCCCTGGAGACGGACCCGCCACTTTCCTGAGGCCTTTGGAACGCCTTCCCCCCGAGGCAGACTTGGACCCCTCGGCGGTCTTGCACCCCTCTGAGTCTCTCGAGATTGTTCTTTGTTCACGTTGTGGCCCTTTCCGGAGTTGTTCTTTGTTCACGTTGTGGCGGTCCCGGGATTGGACTTCCTAGGAGGCTGTATCTTGAGCCACGGCCCCCTCGACGTTCCCAATCCGGAGGACTGGGTTCCCGAGGGGGTGTGGATGAGGGGGAGGCATGACATTCTCCCCGACCTGAGGCTAGAGGGGAACCAAAGTGCCGAAGGCACCTGGATTCTGGGTGAGCGTCTGGATGAAGGCGAAAAACGCCGATTGTACGTCGATTGTAATTACGAGAGGGCTAACTTGGTTCTCGCTCCGGTTCTTTTTCTTAGCCTCGATGCCGAGGCGGGCATCGGGGGCATTCTGTTGAATCTGATGGCGTAGATCGACAGCCGTCTGGTCCAACCCGACGATGACGCCGCCCCCGGGAGCCCCGTTAGAGGCTTCGGGGACGTCGACTTCGCCGAGGGACAGGTTCCTGTCCTCAACGTTCTTGGAGTTGGCACGAGTTGTTCTCACCATTTTAGCTAGGTGTTTTGTGTTTGGCGAGGGGGAGGGTTTCTTACTTGATTGTTCGACCTCTCAACGAGAGCACCAAATGATGGATAAGTGTACCCAGGGGGTATCTATCCGAGGGGGAATAACTAGAGAGAAGTCAGAGCAAGTAAGTAGAGAGAGAGAGAGAGTATATTAGAAATGTATTCAACGTATTTGCTTCTGGGTTACAAATGGGTAAATAGGGTGCTATTTATAGTAGCAATAAATTCCAGATAGGGACACGTGTCAAGCATCCATTGGCCGAGGGGTCACCTCAACTGGTTGGCGCTGGCAATTGCATGTGGCCGCATTTAATGCGGCTGTCGGATGTGACGTCGTACTTGGTACGGTGATCCATGCGCATGTGGAGCGGATATTATGTCGGAAAGGTGCCCTCGGCTGTAGATGATTAGCCGAGGGCTCTGAGTACCGGGGACCTCCTTAGTACCGAGGGCTCTAGTTGTCGAGGGCTACTGATTTTCGCCGTTTTCTCCCAGTAACATTGTTTTCCTGATTTGGCCCTCCTGTGAGAATTGGAGCCTTCGGCCAGGGGGCCGAAGGCACCCCTAGTGCGCACTGTGGGCCGCTTGGTACTCTGGGCGCTGTGATTTGGGCCTGTTGTGCTTCCTGGGCCTATTGGGCCTTTATTGGAGTAGTAGGAGTTTGTGGACCGGGGGTTCCCGGGCCATATACTCCATCAATATATATATATAGAATAGGTCAATGGGAGTAATACGAACCAAGAACATCTAACAAAGACCAAATTTACTTCGGATGTGGTAAATTAAAAACAAAACAAAGTAAGAAAATTTGTATGAATTGTGTCCAAGTAGACCAAATTTAAAGAAGTTATCCACAAACTTCTTTTCATGCAACATCCACAATGAATTGTTGAACTTGGTGGCAAAAGAATGAATATGTCTTGTGTATGAACTTTAATTTTTCATTCAAAATGAGAGTCTTCGTTTAAATGTCTTATAATAACAATTTCCACGTGCTCTTTGACGGGATTATTACCTCATCTAATAGTTATACGAAATATTTTTTTATCCGGATAGGAGCACTATTTTATCTTGAGTACTATTTTTTTAACCCGGTGAGATTCCAAAACCCGTAGGTTTTGGGATGGGGGCCGAGGAACACCCCACCAAATTTATTACTTATTAGGCAAAGGAAAAAGAGTACAGAGTAGGAGGGTTAGACCAAAGCGTACTCGAAATAAAACAAACTAAATAATGTATGGAAAACTAATTGCATCAAACTTAAGAATGCCCACAAAGTGATTAAAATGATGAGTGATGGTTTTGATAGACATGCTTCTATAGGCTAAGAACTCCATCACACTATTGATCTTTGGATTGATATGGGAAATGCTATAGTTGCATGTTTTGAGCTTTGCCCTGATACTCCGGATGTGCGGCCAATATTGTCAATGTTGAATTGAGAGCCCCGAGAGTCCTTCATACACATCCTTATTATCAACCTCAAAAATAAAATTGATGCAGTTAATATTGTGCAGAAAAGGGAGTATGTACTCCATAACATCATATAAAGCAAAAGTGATATGATAACCAAGAATTCTAGCTCAACTGGTTGTGAAGTTACCGTGCCTAGTGAGAGGTCTCGAGTTCGAAACCCGCTAGGCACATAAGGGTTTGAAATTTAATGGAATGAGTTTCAGCCCTGATTACTCCAGGTCCCTCACGCCCCCTCTCCCAGACCCCCTGGAGTAAAAAAAGTGATATGATTGTGATTAGCCATGTGTGTAATATGACCCATGTAGCTGCCATGATTATTACAGACAATAGCAGCCGAGCGGATAACGTGAGGCGTAATATTGCGAGTAGCAAAGTTGATTTTACAATAGTAAGTAGGAGGTTTGGACCAAGTTTTGAGGGTTGGGATTTGGGTGCTTTTTTTTGGAGGAGCATAGTGAACGTTGAAAGGGATAGTTGGGTTTTTGGTGATAAAGGTCTTGACAATCGACATAGCAAAAATATCAATCTTAATAGCCTTGATTGCCTCAGTGAAGTTGGCCTTATTGTTATCATACAGGACTTTTTTACGAGATTTCCAAAAGTGCCAAGTTATGGTGTTAGGGAGGACATGATTAAAATCTTTTATAGAACTCTTGAAATCGAGGTACCAGTTAGTAGCATAGTTACTCCAAGTCCCATTAATGTTTGGATGTAAATAAAAAAAGATTTCAAAGTGTTCCCAGATTATTTTTCTCACAAAAGGGCAATTTAGAAAGGCATGGTCAAGAGTATCCATGTGGTTGCAAAAAGGACATTTGAAAGGCCCATTGATGTCAAATTTGGTGAGTTTTTCTTCAAAGTGGAGTAAGTTGTTTATCTTGAGTACTAATATTAAACTTTGGAATCGGAAGCGGGGGCACTTGACCCCATCCCCCCAGGTCTTCCACTGACCGCTAGACTGTTTGCCGCCAGCCGCCTGTAAAAATTACTGAACAATTATTTAACTATGGGACATGATAGACAATGTTTAATAGAAGCGGGTGGCTAGGAGTAGGAAGTCTAACATTGCTAGTTGGTGACCGGTCACGAGAGACTATTACTGGAAGATGACCTCTATAGTTGGGATCACCCTAACTGACGTTTATGAGTTAGAGCATCTCCAATAGATTTGTGTAGTAGAGCGTCGTCCATCCTATGTGGCATAAGAGAGATAGAGAAAAAATGATCATTTTAGTTTAATATAAAGAAGGTGATGTGTATGGAAAAATGAATAAGAAGAGCAAGATATAAATAAATTATTAACAATGTCTATAATAATATCTACGCATGGATTTTACACAAGATTCCAGAAGTAAAAGTGAATCAAAAATGAGTTAGAAATGATATAGAGTGAAAATAAATAAAAATGAAAATATATGAGTAAATAAATTCACATTCTTTGTATAAAATTGTATAAGATGTTTTTACTTGGATTGAAATTTGCTGAACTGCTCTGTTTAAGTCTAGTTTGGTCTGAACTTGTCTGGTCTGATCTTATAAGTGTATGATCGTTGTGTATTTAAAAACTATGACGGTCTGATCTGATCTATTTTATTTAAATCTGGTTGGTGTAGTTAGGGATGGACTGGGCCGGTTTGGACCGACCCGGAACCCGGACCAGACCGCCACTGTGTGGTACCGGCCCGGCTGACTGGCCCAGGACAGGGCTTTGGGGCCCGAACCAGGGTTAGGGGGTACGGCCGTACGGGTTATAGAAAACGGTGACCGACCCGGTCGGTCTAGGACCGGTCGGGGCCAACGGTCACATTTTAAAAAAAATCTTTTTTAAATCTTTAATGGCTTTGTGGGATGTGCAAAGACTCCAAACGGCTCTGTAGCCGTTGGAGGCTCCTGGGGGTGGGGTTTGGGGGGTTTGGGGGATTGGGGTGGGGGTAAAAAAATTATAAATACTCCTAATTTCTAAACATTTTTCTACACCTATTCTCCAATTCTTTCTACCCTCTGATCATATATATATATATATATATATATATATATATATATATATATATATATATATATATATATATATAAGGGAGAACCTCCCTCCATAGCCTTCCCGCCTCTCTCCCCTCACTTAATAATCATACGTTACAATCCTCTTTTTCCCCTAATTTCGCACTCTCAGTCTGCCCTCATTTCTTCCATGCTCCCTGTCTTTCACACTTGACTAAAATCGATCGTAGTTAAAGCATCACAAATCTGCAATTTTCTTGTAGAATCAGCGTATGCTACAAATTCAGGTTTCACTCCTTCTACGTTTTCTTTCATTCAAAACTAAGCTTTATATACTCATTTTATTCATTTGGTATGCTTTGTATTCATTTGATATAGCAGTTCGATTCCAGTTCAATTATTCTTTCTATATTCAGTTTTCTTTTCTGCTGGAATTGATTTTATTATATTTTCTATCGAATTCCATGAATTATATATCCTGCAGAATGCCAAGAAGAAATTAAGTTCTGAGTTTGCCCGAACCTACTGCATTGCTAGCGTCGCCAAATGACTGTATTGATCACCTCTACACCTTCCTCTTCTTCTTCAAGGTATGGTGTTCCATTCAAGTTCTTATTTATAAAAGTTAGTGATTTTTCGGATTAACATGATGCTAAACCCAAAAAATCTAATTAGCTCTGCTTACCTACACTATTCTTACAAAAGATCTACTACTACCTTGAAATGCTACACGGTTAGTTCGTTCTTTATTTAAATTTTCAATTTTCAAACTAACTACTAAGTTTTTTTCTTCTGATTTTTAGTTTTTATTTTCTTTTCAAACTATTGTTGAGATGCACTTATAACTAATGAATAATAGCAAGGTGAGAAAGCTGAGCATAACATGAATACCAAGTGAACCATAAATAAGATTCCCAAATGTAGCAAGAGGTCTCAAATAATATTTCGTGCATATGATGTATGATGAAATGTCTAGATGATCTTTCCGAAAAAATAAAAGGAAGAAGTTTGATGTCTATCTTTGTAAATTCTATGATTGTCTATATGATGTTTATAACACAGACAATTGTTAGGATTTTACTGTTTCTACAATTTTTGACAAATTTCGTAAATGTAGCAATCTGTATACCCATTCATGGATGCTATTTCTCAACCTTTGCATGAACTGATCACAATCGTTTCATTATTTAAATGTTTAGATGATATTTCCTTGAAAGTAATACATTATTTAAGTGTTATTCTTATATTATGTGCTTGAGAAGTTATTTCTTCTAGCAGACCCATTAAGAGGATCTTTGATCCTTATATAATATGATGAGTTGAGTAAGTAACATTTGATTTGGTCCATTTTGTATCCTGACATAAAACTAATGTATTCAAGTTTTGAATCTACTGGCATGTGATGCTCACAACCTAAAATGTTAAAATTCTATTTTTCTACATTTTGTCAAAAATCTGGTTAATGTAGTAATCTGTAAATTCATATTCCATGACCTGTATTTCTCAATCATTTCATGGCCCCATTTCTGCCATTCCAAAAATAGGCTTATAAAGTTACAGTGAACAAGTTACTAAGATGATCTTTACACCATTTTGTATAAGTGAACCGTGAATGGAAACACCTTAATCTTCCCTCTCTAATCTTCCCGCCTCTTTCCCCCCATTTAATCGTACGTTACAATCCTTTTCCCCCTAACTTTCGCACTCTCCCCTCATTTAATCCTCTCTGATCTCTAACCTTCACACCAGACAAAACTCAACGTACTTCACTGCAATTTTTCTTCCATTCTCCATGTCTTTCACACTTGACTAAAATCAATCGTAGTTTTAGCATCACAAATCTGCGATTTTCTTTGTAGAATCAGTGTGTGCTACAAATTCATATTTCACTCCCTTCTAGGTTTTCTTTCATTCAAAACTAAGCTTTATATCCTCATTTTATTCACCTGATATGCTTTATAGCATTTCACTTTTTATCACATATTCACATACATGCTGATATTTTGTGTTTGTTTCATTTAGCTGAAATCTGAATTTTACTTTTTATCTTTTCATTCCAACTCATATAAATTCCACTTTTTCTCTTCAATTTACAACAGATGTGCAATGTTATATATTCTGATATTTTCATGTAAGTCGATGGCCATATCAGTTATCACTTTTAATGTGTTATGTTACACGTATGAAGTATTACTAATGTCCAATTATTGTGAATAACTCTTATTCCCTTTTGGCTTTATTAGGGCTGCACAAGAATAATCCGAACCCACATAACCGCCTGACCCAACCCTACATGGTCATTTTTACTAGGGTATTTGTTTTTAAAAAAGAGAAAACTGTCAAGGTCTATGTACTATTGCAAAAAAGTCAATTGGATCCTCGTACTTATTGGTGAGTCAATTAAGTCCACAAAGTATTAAAAAACACCCAATTATTCCATTTAGCCGGTTGGGAGCCGGTTAACGGTTAAACGTGTACACATGGCGGTACACATGGATTTTTTCTTCCTTTTTTGACTTTCTTTTCTTTTTTCCTCTGCTCTCTCTTTCTTTCTTCTTCCCCGGGCTTCTTCTTCCCCGGGCTTCTTCTTCCCTGTTCTTTACCCGCAAATATTTTTGCGAATTTTCCGTTCTTTATTTCTTGGTTTATATCTTATTCTATTTCTTCCCACAAAAGAACATCAACCACTGCCGCTCAAGTCTTCCTCATCCGCAACTGGTGGTCTGCCTTCGTCCACAAAAACCCAACTTTTCTAACCGCCGGTTAGCCGGTAGATCTGAATTTCTCCAACCACCGTCATACGTCGCTCTTCACCCGTGATTTCTTCAATCTGCCGCTCATCGTCCACAACCAAAGCTTACCTAGCCACCGCCGTACGTCGCCCGTCTCCCATGTCTTCCTCAATCGCCTCCTGTTGGCCACAACATCTCCATCCACTGCCACCTGCCGCCCACTCAAAGAAAGACAATCCGGATTCGGGAAGAATGGAAGAAAGAAAGAAAAGAAAGTGGAAAAGAAAGAAATTGGGGGAGGGAAAAGAAAGTGCACGGGAAGAAGAAGAAAGAAATAAAGAAAAACAGTCGCTGCAACTCCAAGGATCGGAAAAAGAAGTCAGGGGGAGAATGAAATAGAGAAAGAAAAGAGGACAAAAAGAAAAAGGAAAAAATCAAAATTTTTGCCACATTGGCGTCCACATCAGCTATTACCGGCAATATATTAATTCCAACCGGCTAAATGGAACAATTGAGTGTTTTTGAATACTTCGTGGACTTAATTGACTCATCAATAAGTACGAGGATCAAATTGACTTTTTGACAATAATACATTGACCTATTTGACAGTTATCCCTTTAAAAAATATTCATGGGTTAAATAATAGGAAGAAGTGTGATGTCTATCTTCGTAAATTCTATGATTGTCTATATGATGTTTATAACATAGACAGTTGTTAGGATTTTACTATTTCTACAATTTTTGACAAATTTCGTAAATGTAGCAATCTGTATACCCATTCATGGATGCTATTTCTCAACCTTTGCATGAACTGATCACAATCATTTCATTATTTAAATGTTTAGATGATATTTCCTTGAAATTAATACATTATTTAAGTGATACATTATTTATTGGATATATGTACATGTTAATAGGTGTTGAATGCCTATATGTATAAATGGGTTTCAGCAATTGAGGCTATCAAGATGTATCATCAGCTCATCTACCATACCAATGTTTCTTTTTAATATTTATTAATAGATTGATTATAAGAGATATACTTGATACATCTTTCACACACAATACGTTCTAAATAGGTTAAACCAGACTGAAATGAGGGTCTAATTTAACATCTTTAAACTTGAGGGTTGTTTTTAAAATCTGAACTTTCTGTTCTTTATAGTATACCATATTTTAAACATGAACTCTTTGAGTGTAGGTTGAATATTTTAAAGATTTTTATAACATATTTAACTATTTAGAGTCTAACTTTTATTCGCTTCTCTCACTACTTTTTGATAAAACCACTTCTGCAATTTTGCATTGACAATTTCATCACTTGCTTGGCCTGTGAATACAATCTCTCAATTGTTCGAGTATCTATTGCTTATTATTATTACTATTATTATTATTATTATTTTATTGACCAGTTAGAGAAGAGAAAAAATGAGTGCAGGGGTACCACCAGCAAAATAGATGGGATGTGGAGTGTGACAACTTCAAAGCAGGTATGAGGATAAAGAACAAACTTATTTGTGAAATTAAATGAGTACTTTTGAGTTTGAAAAAGAAAAGAACTTCCTTATGCCCAGATTAGCAATGATTTTTTTGTGGAAGCTTGAATAGGAAAATTGCTGGATTTTTTATACTTTGATATTGTCGAGCAATTCTCATCAATTGCTAGGACAAAGTGCATTCTCACCTTCATGAGTGTAATTTTTTCTAATCCAGGACAATTAAATCTTTTGTTATGTCGTTAATAGTGAAGAAGTCAGGTCACCAATCAAGTCCATGGGGGGTGCAAATGTGCAATGCATTAAATCTACTGCAGAGAGAGCTAGAAATCCAATATTGTCAGTTAGTATATTGAACTACTATCACTACTTTTCTTAAACATAATTAGTTGATTAGCAATTATTCAAATGGGATCATATATCTGAGATTAAATGAGTACATTTAAGATTGAAAACATCCTTATACCTGGATTATCTGTTGAAGTTGAGTTGTGTGTTAGGTGCCTTATTCCGTCTTCTTTTTCAGAATTCTATTTTCAAGACAAGATCTTGAATAGAAATGACTTTTTTGTGGAAGTTTGTCGTTCACAGTTTACTCAGTGAAGCTTCTATTTTGATTAACAAAGGTTTATCTTGAATAGGAAAATCGAGTGTAGGAGAGTCAACAAAATACATGGGCTGTGGAGTGAAAGCTTGAGCCACTCTACAATGGTTTGAAATATATTTGATATATGGTTGTCCGGGAGTGTGAAAACTTGAGCCACTCTATTAGGCAAGAATTAAGAGTGTTCATTTAACCAGGGGTCCGGGGGTAAGACTGCGTACATCCGACCCCCCCTTACCCCACCGTAGGTGGGAGCCTTTGCGGCAACGGGGTAAATGAAAATGATTAAGAATCCGTCCAACTACATGGCACAGCTCAATACATACACAAATTACTTAAAACCAAAAGTAACCCAACAAACAATCAAATGGCAAAAGGTCATATCTCTCTTGGAATAAAGTGATACAAAAGGGACTTGTACGCTCATAAAATTAGAAAGCTTCTCTCTTTGTAGCTCTTCAAATGAGGAGGACAATGACACAGATGATGTAGATCAAGATGCTAAACTAGACGCTCCTTCCCCAATAATTGGCCAAGTTAAGGCATTTCTCGATGAGGAAGCTGAGGAAGAAGATGACAGTGATAATGAATCTTCAAGTTTACCTTTATTTATACTACTTTTGGAATGTCTGTTCTTAAGAATAGCTCTATTGGGATATTTGTTCTTAAGAATGCTTCTGTGCAAGTTCACCTTTATTTATAATACTTTCGATATTATGACTCCCAATTCTAAGAGGGGTTTTATTGGTCAAATAAGAAGTGGGTTGTTCCATTTGTGTATTTCTTAATAACTTAATGACAAGTTTTCAAAAAAAAACTTAATGATAGTAACCCATGGGTCAACCATAATAAATAAGGAATTATTCAGCATTAAAAATAGTTATTTTGAACTGTTTGTTCTTACGAATGCCTCTTCAAATTTACCTTTTATTTACACCAATTTTGATATTAAGACTCCCAATTCCTCAAAGTTGAAGGATCTATAACGTAACTAAACATTAAAAAGAAAGAAATGACCGGGATTGAAGGGTCTTATTGATGATTAAAGGAGACTTGCTTCTCTTTTTTGGAAAAATCGCACTCTTAGACTCTTAGTCCTTAAAATAATACTGATACTGAAATGTAATCATGGTGTTTTCAAATTTCTTTATGTCATCGCCCAATACTCTAAATTGGGTTAAATGTGATCCTTTGAGGGGTTAGATGTACAATGTACGTGAGGACTAGATTTATATCAATTCAGAAAATTGAGCATTTACATTTACATATTTGGAAATATGAGGATTGCATTTGAATATATGTGATATTCGAAGGAATAAAACTACGATTTTCCCTTCTATTTTTTTAAAAAACAAAACATTGGTTGGTTTGGAGATGTAAACTATGTGTAGGCAATTTCCCTTGATGGTTTAGCTATGTGATGACCATAATGAATATGAGTCAGGGACAAGCGTTGAAAATTCTGGTGTTTTCCTATAACTCCCAGTTTTTACGTATGGACAGTTTGCTACTTACATTTTCAAGGATAAGAAGTTCATCACGCTTAAAGTTCGTAATATGTGGTGACGAAGAAAATTAGAAAAACCTACAAAAGTATCGTGTACAACAAAATCTTCAATAATATGTCAGCTGAGTGCTTAGGTATTAAAATTCTAATATTTGAAGTAATATTATGATCTAATTACATTTTTAGGTTAACATTTACAATATCTTTATTTTACATCCCGTGCAACGCACGGGTGGAATACTAGTACAGTAGTACTCTTTAATCATCTCCAATTCTTCTTCTTCATCTTCTCCATTCTTCTTCATCTTCTCCAATTCATCTTCTCCAATTCTTCTTTATTTCCAATTTATATTTTGAATTTACCTCACATGATCTAAAAACTATTTAACTAGTGTGTCTGGTAGTTAATATCATTTGATATTTTACAAAATCGAGTACTAGTTATCTAATAAAGATAACTAAACATTACAAAACTAGGAATTTTTATATAATAAATATCCCAAGTCTTAAACAATGATCAGAGTTGTTCTATTATATTGTTTATTTGCTTAAGGTATACACCCACTAAAACTTTTAAGTAGATATAATATATGTATTTATAAGTAGATAATAAATATATAAGTAGATATAATAAATGTATAACTAATTTAAGTAGACATGAATAATATGATATATATTAATAGGTGTAGAGATAATGAGAGAATTGGAGAAGATGAAGAAGAAGAATTGGAGATGATTAAAGAGTACTACTGTACTAGTATTCCACCCGTGCGTTGCACGGGATGTAAAATAAAGATATTGTAAATGTTAACCTAAAAATGTAATTAGATCATAATATTACTTCAAATATTAGAATTTTAATACCTAAGCACTCAGCTGACATATTATTGAAGATTTTGTTGTACACGATACTTTTGTAGGTTTTTCTAATTTTCTTCGTCACCACATATTACGAACTTTAAGCGTGATGAACTTCTTATCCTTGAAAATGTAAGTAGCAAACTGTCCATACGTAAAAACTGGGAGTTATAGGAAAACACCAGAATTTTCAACGCTTGTCCCTGACTCATATTCATTATGGTCATCACATAGCTAAACCATCAAGGGAAATTGCCTACACATAGTTTACATCTCCAAACCAACCAATGTTTTGTTTTTTAAAAAAATAGAAGGGAAAATCGTAGTTTTATTCCTTCGAATATCACATATATTCAAATGCAATCCTCGTATATTCAAAGTTCTATATTATATCTAACATTTACAATATCTTTATTTTACATCCCGTGCAACGCACGGGTGGAATACTAGTACAGTAGTACTCTTTAATCATCTCCAATTCTTCTTCTTCATCTTCTCCAATTCTCTCATTATCTCTACACCTATTAATATATATCATATTATTCATGTCTACTTAAATTAGTTATACATTTATTATATCTACTTATATATTTATTATCTACTTATAAATACATATATTATATCTACTTACAGGCGAGATCCAGGATTTCTGGTCCAGGGGGCGAAATTTTTTCATGAGTGTAGGGGGTGAAATTTTTTCGCTAGTGTAGCGCGGAGAATTTTTTTCCGCTAGTGTAGTGGGGCGATTCTTTTGCTAGTATAGGGCTCTGCGGCAATTTTTATTCAAATTTTTTATTAATTTTTTATTCAAATTTTTTATTAATACATACACAACGACATTTAAAACTATTACATTCTAAGTTTAGACAATGAGAAAATAACTTTGATTTTATAATTGAAATGCTATAAAAAAAAGTATTGATACATTAAATCGTAAGAAATGGCAACTCAAAGGAAAGTTATTTGATGATAAAGAGTTTAAAAGGTATACACCCACTAAAACTTTTTAAATAACTTTTGCCTTGTATAACCCCATGAATCTTTATCAGAATAAAGAATTGGATTTTGAATTACAATTTTAGTCTAATAAAAGAGGGTGTTTGTGAGTCATGAATAGTTTTGTTATTATTACAATAGTATGAATGACATTATTATTTTTAGAATAATATTATATTGTTGATTCATATATATGGTGCATATTATATTTGCATTAATGGTAAAATAATTTAAAGTTTATTATATATGCAATAATTAGCTAGTTTGTAGAACGTAACTAGTAAATGAATTGTGTAATTTATTTAATGTCAACAAAAATTTATATTTTGAATTTACCTCACATGATCTAAAAACTATTTAACTAGTGTGTCTGGTAGTTAATATCATTTGATATTTTACAAAATCGAGTACTAGTTATCTAATAAAGATAACTAAACATTACAAAACTAGGAATTTTTATATAATAAATATCCCAAGTCTTAAACAATGATCAGAGTTGTTCTATTATATCGAACAGCCACAGGAGGATGGATGTCTGTCTGGAGATGACCTCCAGGTTTACAACAAGGGGATGCCCGAGCGGCCACCCCGCATTGCCCTACACTTCAATCGCATACGCAAACACAAACAACGTCTCCCAGAAGATGTTGAACGGAAACTTAGCCAGTTGTTGCCCCCACCAAGAGAATACTATGCCGGATTCATTCGGCACCCTATGAGGCACAAACCGGGGCACGTGCTAGTGCACCTTGATGCTCTGACTGCTGGACTTCGGTTCCCTCTCCATTCATTCATAGTGGAGTTCTTACGCCGGGTTGCTGTACTGCCCGCTCAGTTCGTGCCCAGCACCTACCGTTTTCTGACAGGCTTCATTATCCGGTGCCACGAGTTGAGGATCACCCCGAGCGTCGATCTGTTCCTTTATCATTACTGCTATCAGCCCTACTGGACGACCGGGTACCTGAAACTGGTAGCTCGTTCTGACCGTCAGCTGTTCACAGAGAACGTTACCCCGCAGGCTGACTGGGAAGAGCGGTTTTTGTTCGTTCGGGTAGGTGATTCTCTGCCATTCCCGGATAGGTGGAACGCATACCCCGTTCGGGATTCCCTGCCGAGGGTGGATGCCGTTCTACGCTCCCAAGCTGAGTCTTTGCGGATGGGAGGGACCAGAAGTCTTCGCAGCTTTGTCACTACCTCGAGCATGTTATCTGCTGGAATCGGTAAGCATAGTAGGGTTTTAACCCGATCATCCTTCGCTCTCACAATTCAACTTCTTATCTTTTACTTCTCTTTCTTGTAGGTGTGATATCTCCCATACCCGTCCGGCGCTCTATCTCTTCTGCTAAAGGGAAGGAGAAGATGATAGCCGATCGTGATTCGGCGGAGCAAACCCGCAAAAAGCGCAAAGGAAATGATGGCGATCACCTGATCCCGATCGACCATGTGGTTGACTTGACCGGGCCGGAGGTCGAGCCCAAAAGATCGGTGCCTTCCAACAAACCAACTCCGGTTCTTACTGCCACACCGATCGATGATCGGATGTTTGTTGAATTTTCAAATATGGGGCCTAGATCAGAGGGGAGGTATCTGTTCGGGCTGATGCCATCTTCTATGTGGTGTCATACTGCGATCAAGGTTCCCCCGAGCTTCACCAACTTGACTCACTGGTCAAACCTTTTCGAAGCAGGTCACCAGGAAGCACTCAAGGTACGTTTCATCCCGACCCATGCCTTTCTACTATTCATGTTTTACCTTATTTGACTTTCATTGTAATCTTGTTTTCAGGCTGGCGTGTATTATCACAAGGCCTTTCTTGCTGCTGAGAAGGAGATGAAAGCCCTGGCCAGCGATCGGGATGACGGCCAGGTCCTCCTTTCTGCCGCTCGGAAGTTAGCGACCGACCTCCAAGAGCAGGCCAAAGAGGGTGAGAAGGCAAAAGCTGCTCTGGCCGAGATGCAGGAGATGTCCCGTCGTTGCGACCGGGAGCTTAAAGAACTCCGGGCCAAGGTGCGGGCTGCTGAATCTGCTGGCATCAAATTTGATAAGGCTGTTGGCGACCATCTGCCCGAACCCTACACGGTCAATACTTCTCACATTGCTCAGCAATCGGTAGTGGACTTTCAACGGGGCAAGGGGCTGAACGTTGCTCTGGAGAACACGGCCCGACAATTCCTAGGTCCTCACCTTGGTCAATTTTTGCGTGAGAGCTCAGATCCTATCAAGGCAGGGATCGACCTCCTGGACAGCACGCCGGAAGGGAAATCTTTCTTGGATGTCCTGACCGAGAAAACCGTAAAGCAAAGTCAGGACCTGCTTCTGGACAGGAATCTTGAACTGATCTTAGAGCGTTTCCCCAAGCCGTTCGATCCTGATGAACTAGGCTTCGACGATCTGTTCGGGAATACGTACGATCGCGTCATGGAGAAAAGATCCAAAGCAGCGCCTGACGATGCAGTGCAGGCAGGGAGCTCTCAGCCTACATCCCCCCCGAACGGCAATCCTCCAGTAGTGTAGCCTTCTTTCCTTATCTGTTGTCTCTTTTCTTGTATATTCGTTCTTCTTGTATATTCCGGCTGGTAATGCCGAAGAATAAACTGGACTTTTTTCCTTTGTTGTATTTTTTCTATTCTTCCTTTGATTTTTTGTTCACAATCTTCTCTACGTGGCCGAACCTTACTCGGCTCATGTATCTTTATATCTGACACCTTTCCTGAACCCGTTTTGATCCCTTTTCCTGTTCGTGACGCACGGGTTCAAAACTCTTAGCTGAGGTGAATTCCTCCAAGCCGTTTTGATCGTGACCACAGGGTCAAACTCTCAGTTGGGATAGGGGCTCCCTCCAAACTGTTAATACGTTCGACATTCGGTCATCCGGAATGATTTCACGTGTTAACAAGCTGAGGTGAGACTCTCTTCACAATTGTTCTTACACCTTTCCCGAACCCGTTTTGATCCCTTTTCCTGTTCGTGACGCACGGGTTCAAAACTCTTAGCTGAGGTGAATTCCTCCAAGCCGTTTTGATCGTGACCACAGGGTCAAACTCTCGGCTGGGATAGGGGCTCCCTCCAAACTGCTAACCCGTTCGTCATTCGGTCATCCAGAATGATTTCATGCGTTAACAAGCTGAGGTGAGGCTCTCTCCCTTCCAAACCCATAATTCCGATGCATTCCGAACTGTTCTCTCTGGCTCGTATCATCCATATTAGGGGTCTGAGGTAACCCTTTTCGAACTGTAAGCAAGATCACCGAAGTTGGGTCATTTCTTACTTATAGCTAAAAGGGCGACTAGCTTCCAAGTCAAGTTTTATGACTGAGGTGAGATTTTTCAAAACCATAGTTCCGATTCCCCGGGCGACAATCCGTACCTTATCCGAACGTCGCTCGGTTAATCCATATCTTACAGTCTTGACACCATCTCCAAGCCGTTTTGATCCCTTTGCCCGTACGTAATTACAGGGTCGACTTTGGCTAAGTTGACGACTCAGCTCCCTCCAAGATGTTAACCCGTTCGTCATTCGGTCATCCAGAATGATTCTACGTGTTAACAAGCTGAGGTGAGAATCATTGTCCTTCGAACTCCAGGCCATTTTGATCCCTTCATCAATGCGTAATTACAGGGTCAAAACTCTTGCTGAAATAATGGCTCCCTCCAAACTGCTAATATGTTCGTCATTCGGTTTTCCAGAATCGATTCTCATATTAACCGCTGAGAGGAGACTATCTGAGCGTCAAACTCCCAGCCGTTGGCTTAGAATGACTTTCCTTCCATGCTGTTAACTCGTTCGTCATTCGGTCATCCGGAATGATTGAGTTAACCACGGGCACCGATTTTCTGAGCCTCAATTCTTCAAGCCGTTTTTGATCCCTTTATTCTTACATAAATCTAGGGTCAAAAACTCTCTAAACTGAGAATTGATTTTCCTTCCATGCTGCTAACCCGTTCGTCATTCGGTCATCCGGAATGATTGAGTTAACCACGGGCACCGATTTTCTGAGCCTCAATTCTTCAAGCCGTTTTTGATCCCTTTATTCTTTCATAATTCTAGGGTCAAAAACTCTCTAAACTGAGAATTGATTTTCCTTCCATGTTGTTAACCCGTTCGTCATTCGGTCATCCGGAATGATCGAGTTAACCATGGGCTGAGTTTGTGTGGAAGTTATGTCTCCCTCTCTATATCTTTTTTTTAGAGGTGGCAACAGCCGTTTTTACTGATAAAATTTCCTCAGATGCTCCACATTCCAAGTTCCTGCCGGTCGGCCTTCGGTATTTTGTAGGCCAAACGTTCCTGAAGCATACTTCTTACATACTTGGTAGGGGCCTTCCCAATTTTGTGCCATTTTGCCCCCTTCGAGCGGTTTGCTTTTCTCTCTCTTTCTTAGCACCAGGTCCCCTACCTCGATTGAACGAACTTTAACCTGCTTATCAAAGTATCTTCTTGTGGCTCTGTGATACTCTTCCATTCGTGCCGCTGCCAGATCCCTTCTTTCTTCTATGAAATGCAATTCGGCCCGTAAGTTATCTTCATTCTGTTCTGGGCTGTAATGCACCGTTCGGTGTGTGGGAACTAGGATCTCCGTTGGTACTTTGGCTTGAAAACCATAGGCAAGGGAAAATGGAGTCTCTCCCGTGGCCGTTCGGGGTGTGGTCCTGTAAGTCCACAGAATATAATTCAACTGATCAGGCCACGATGAGGAGTATTCTTCCAGCTTCTTCTTCATACCATCCATGATAGTTCGGTTCATATTTTCTACCTGGCCATTTGCCTGAGGGTATGCGAATGGAATGCTTGATCCCCCATTTGACCAGGTAGTTCTCAAAATTCCGGCTCACGAACTGCCTTCCATTGTCAGTTATAATCTGTTCAGGGATTCCGAACCGGCAAATGATATTTTTCCAGACAAACTTCTGGCATTTAACACCTGTGATGCTGGCCAGTGGCTCGGCCTCTACCCATTTGGTGAAGTAATCTATCCCCACAATGATGTACTTGTTGTTTCCAGGTGGAGTAGGTAGAGGACCTAACAGGTCTATTCCCCATCTTGCGAATGGAAGGGCCACCTTCATTGGAGTGTAGAAAGTGGCAGGCCGTCCGGGAACCGGTGCGTATAATTGGCATACCTTACATTTCCTAGTATGCGCGAAGCAGTCCTGTTGGATAGTTGGCCAATAATACCCTTGCAAGATAATTTTCCTGGCCAGTGTCTTGGGCCCTTGGTGGCTGGAACAGATACCTTCATGAATTTCTTCCATTACAGCTGCTGCTAGATCGGGTGGCAGATACGGCCCACCAAATGTCTTTTTGTACAGCTGCCCGTCCACCAATTCGAACATGGAAGCCCTCCTCTGGATGCATTTTATTTGATAGGCAGGATTTTTATCTTGTGGGAGGGTTCCGTCTTTCAGGTAGTTGGTCATATCTACGACCCAGCTCGGGATGGCATAAGATATGGCCTCGATCTGGAGCACCATGATTGCTGGGGTTGCCAATGTTTCCCGATGGGCAAAACGTTGGATATGAGCCGGGATCTCCTGTGCCCGATCGTCGAACGCTGCATTCTCTAATTTGGACAGGATATCTGCTTCAGTATTTTCGATTCTGGATATCTGGTCGAGCACCACCTGTTCAAATTTACGTATCTGCTCCTCGACCATTTCCTTGTAGGCCTTCATCCTTTCTTCTTTGGCCTCAGCAGTGCCGTTCACTTGATGTACCACCAATTGACTGTCCGATCGGACTTTTAACCGATCGGCGCCCAGGGCCCTTGCATACTTTAAACCAGCAATGAGAGTCTCATATTCAGCCTCATTGTTGGTCACCTTGAAATCAAAATGAATGGAATAATATGCTTTGAACCCCTCGGGCGATGTGATCACAGCTCCAGCTCCACAACCTTTGGCACTAGATGCTCCATCCACATACATTTCCCACCAGTTATCCAGTCCGTTATTCTCTGAATCTTTTTCTGAGGGCCGGGCGGTACATTCTGCAATGAAATCTACCAGGGCCTGCCCTTTGATAGTAGGTCGTGGTTTGAAATCTACCTCGTATTGCCCGATCAGGAGACTCCACTTGGTAATGCGCCCACTTGCCATAGGATTTCTCAAGATGGTGGCTAATGGCTGGGTAGTATATACAGTTACCGGGTGGCTCTGGAAATACGGGGCCAGACGTTTAATGGCAGCTATCAGGGCCAGTACATTCTTCTCTAGCAAGGTGTACCTGGTTTCCGGGCCGTTCAACGCCTTGCTCACAAAATAGATTGGCCGTTGAACGCCATCTTCTTCTTTCAACAGTACTGTGCTTACGGCCAAGTCAGCTACAGCAAGGTACATATACAGATGTTCCCCTGGTTCGGGTTTTGTCAAGACCAGGGGGGAAGACAGATATGTCTTGAAATCCTCAAAGGCCATTTGGCATTCGGTCGTCCACTCGAAAGGGTTGGCTTTCTTCATGATCTGGAAGAACGGGATAGCTCGATCGGCCAGTTTGGATAGGAATCTGCTCAGGGCTGCTAGCCGACCGGTCAATCTCTGCACTTCCTTGAGATTTCTCGGAGCCTCCATGTCCACAATTGCCTTTACTTTTTCTGGATTGGGCTCAATCCCCTTCTCGCTCATCATGTACCCCAAAAGTTTTGCCTCCTCTTACAGCAAATGCACATTTCTTGGGATTCAGCCTCATATTCGCCTTTTGCATTATCCCGAACACCTTTTCTATGTCCAGGACATGGTTTTCCTTCTTTTTGCTTTTGATCAGGATGTCATCAACGTAGGCTTCCATTGTGACACCCAGCACATCTTTGAACAGCATCCCGATCATCCTCTAGAAGGTTGCCATCGCGTTCTTTAATCCGAATGGCATGACGATGTAGCAAAACACGCCATCCGAAGTAACGAACGCCGTTTTCTCTGCATCGGCCGGGTGCATGAATATCTGATGATAACCCCGGAAAGCATCCATGAAGCTCAGTAACTCACACCCGGCAGTCTCATCCACTAACAGATCGATCCTCGACACTGGGTAGGGATCCATGGGGCACGCTTTATTCAGATCAGAGTAATCCACGCACATTCTCCAGGTAGATTGTTTTGGGGCTAGAACCACATTGGATAGCCATTCTACGTGGATTACCGGACGGATGTGCTTTATCCTTAGCAAAGTGGCCACTTCCTTCTTTGTGAATTCCCGCCGTTCGGTTGCTTGATACCGTTTCTTCTGTTGGACCGGTTTTGCATCAGACCGAACGGCAAGTTTGTGACATATTATTTCTGGATCAATGCCGGGCATATCTTCTGGCCCTCGGGCAAACAACACCTGAAACTTTTTGAGGACGGCAATCACGCCATCCCGGATATCAGCCTCCAGATCTACCCCGATAGCAACCTTACGGTTCGGGGGGAAGTCGAGGTCGATTTGTTCAAGAAGGGTGGCGGGCTCCGGGTGTGCCTCGAACTCCTTTCGGTGGGTTTCCACCTCAATTGTATTCACCCGCATCCCACGAGTGTTCATCTGTTTCAGGGCCTCCCGATAACATGTCCGGGCTGTTGTTGGGTCAGTTCTGGCCACCCCTACCCCAGTGTCTGTAGGGAATTTGATGCATGAGTGGCGGACAGAGGCTATTGCCTCCAGATCTTCCAATCCCGGTCGGCCCAATATGGCATTGTGGGTGCACTTTATATCTACCACCACGAACGTCATTCGGAGTGACACTCTGTGGGTTTCATTCCCAATTTCAACCATTAATTGGATGGTCCCTTCCGCCTCGATGCAGTTACCGGTAAAACTCGCCAGTGGAGTCCGCAGGTGGGTCAGTTGGCTCCTTTGTAGACCCATTTTCTCGAATGATTGTAGATACAATACATTCACACTGCTCCCAGTATCAACCAGTACTCGGCGGATCAAAGCATTGTCAATACACATGCTTACCACCAGTTCATCCATGTGGGGGCTCGGAGAATTGGGTAAATCAGCTGGCCCGAACGTGATCGGGTCTGTCCTTCCTTTCTTCTGGGGGGAGCGGAGACGGATCCCACATAAAGACTTCGCTCGAACCTTTTCCGTTTGGCGTTCGAATCTCCGGTCTCCCCGCCCCCAAATATGACCTTGACCTCCATTCGAGGCTTCTTTCCAGGGCCTCCCGAGCCCTCTGGCTCATCCCTGGGAGGAACATACGCATCATTTTGAGGCTGGGCGTCACGTTGAGCATCCCGGCGCCAGCTATTAGGTTTCCTGGCCGGTTTTAACGTGCCCATTGCATTCGGATCTTTGTTCACATATTTGCCCAAATGGCCCCTTCGGATCAGATCCTCAATTGCTGTTTGTAGGGCCCTGCAGGCATTGGTGGCATGACCCTTTCTGTTGTGATATTTACAGAAAGCATTGTCATCCGTTCCCATGAACTATCCAGAATCAGTCGGGATGGGAATATTGTCCCTCTTGTGCTGATAGATGGTCGCTATTGATAGGACCAGGGGTGTAAATCTCCCTTGTTTGGGAGGTAAAGTGGCCGCTGGGCTAGGACCCAGCCGATCGGCCAGTCTGATCGGGGCAGCAGGCGTAATGACCTTATCCCTGATCATTATCTCCTCTTCTATGGCGGCATGCTTGCGAGCCCTATCTAACACCTCGGCGTACGCTGTACCCGGATTCTTCTTCAATTCTTTGTACAACTCCCCGTTCGGAGAGCATTCGTGAACAGGGTAATGGCGGTATCATCCGTCATGTTTCCCACTGTTAAAGTTTCATCCCTCCACCTTTTCAGGAATTGGTTGAGGGTCTCCTTGGCGTTTTGCTTCACGCTGGTCAAATAGCTGAAGTGTCGTTTGGGATTGGCACTGGAAGAAAATTGAGCCAAGAATAACGCTGATAACTCGACAAAGCTATTGATTGACCCAGGCTGTAGTGTCCCGAACCATTCCTGGGCAGGCCCCCTGAGCGTGCTGAAAAACAAACGGCAAATGGCGGCCTCGGGTGCTCCTAGCAGCATAAGTCCCCCTTGGTAACTCCTCAGATGTACGTGGGGATCTCCCACCCCATCGTAAATTTGGCCGGTCGGGGGCTTGGCACCCCCTTGGATATCCGCGTACATGAGCTCCCTAGTAAACGGGGAAGTAATTCCCAGCTGAACTGGTGCGGGTTGTACAGGAACCCTGTTCATCTGGTCCCGCATTTCATTCATTTGCCTCCTCATCTCGTCCATCTCTTCCTCCTGGGCCGTCAAAGGGGGCGGTGGTGGAACCCTCATATCCGTACAGTCCCGGTCCCAATGCCGCTGAGGGGCCCTAGTATTTTCCCGCTCGGCATACTGGAAATGATGACCGACGGGAGTTGGTCCTCTAGCTTGCGACCCGACCGGGGTTCGGTCACTGGGACTGGGATGCGCTGCTGGTGGGGCGCTACGTCGATTATCCCGATGGGTATGCGAACGGGATGACGCTGTGGTCGTTTCCGCGCGTGGAGTTTCTCCTGTAAAGCTGGAACCTCCTTCCTCTTCGTTCGCCATGTGCTGCATGAATTGGGCCATGTCACGCATGGCCTGGGGATTTCTTCTCAGAGATTCGGGAATCACAAAATCCCCATAAAAACGAGGATACGATCCTCGACTGGATTGTCCCTGGGGGTTTTGACTCCCCGGGGTGTGACTCCTCCCGTGACGGTGTGAACCGTCGTTTGTATGATAGGAATTGATTCTGACCATTTTTTAAAAATAGAGGTTTTTTGGATGTTTAGAAAGTGAAACTTTTTGCAAGTTTCCCACAGACGGCGCCAATGTTGAGGGTAAGTCCCGTAGATCCGAAAGCCCAACACGAACTTTGGATATATCAGGAATGACCCAGAATCAAAGCGTATAAGAAAATATAAGATCTGAACTAACTAAAACTCGAAAGCCCACTTGTTTTAATTAACCAATCTGATTACAAGGAATTTCCTGATCGGTAAGTCGGAAACTATGCTTTAATACAAGAAATAAGAGCAAATGATGTTATTCTAGAGCTTGAGTATTGAAATGCTAACCCTTACAATGACTTGAAACCTTCTATTTATACTAATGAAGAGCATGGGCTACCTCTTGCTGATTGGCCGTGGTTCCACCGACTTGGTCATCCATGCTTCCACTTGCCGATGTCATAGTCTGGCATTAATTGCACCTGGCCACTTGCTGGTTGGCCGTTGCTCGGACGGGATGTTGGGCTGTACTGAAGATGCTGTCAAATTGGCCCAAGTATGATATATAGTCCGAGCCCCGTTCGGTATGTCTTCTTACTGGGCCAACCTTTATTTGGGCCGAACTCCGTTCGGTATGTCTTCTTACTGGATCTATTCATCACAGAGTGATGGGCCCGTTGCTTGGGACGGATATCTTGGGCCTTCCCGGTCTGGGTATTGGGCCTCTAGGTCAATATCCCAACATGTATAAATGGGTTTCAGCAATTGAGGCTATCAAGATGTATCATCAGCTCATCTACCATATCAATGTTTCTTTTAATATTTATTAATAGATGGATTATAAGAGATATACTTGATACATCTTTCACACACAATACGTTCTAAATAGGTTAAACCAGACTGAAATGAGGGTCTAATTTAACATCTTTAAACTTGAGGGTTGTTTTTAAAATCTGAACTTTCTGTTCTTTATAGTATACCGTATTTTAAACATGAACTCTTTGAGTGTAGGTTGAATATTTTAAAGATTTTTATAACATATTTAACTCTTTAGAGTCTAACTTTTATTCGCTTCTCTCACTACTTTTTGATAAAACCACTTCTGCAATTTTGCATTGACAATTTCATCACTTGCTTGGCCTGTGAATACAATCTCTCAATTGTTCGAGTATCTATTGCTTATTATTATTACTATTATTATTATTATTATTATTTTATTGACCAGTTAGAGAAGAGAAAAAATGAGTGCAGGGGTACCACCAGCAAAATAGATGGGATGTGGAATGTGACAACTTCAAAGCAGGTATGAGGATAAAGAACAAACTTATTTGTGAAATTAAATGAGTACTTTTGAGTTTGAAAAAGAAAAGAACTTCCTTATGCCCAGATTAGCAATGATTTTTTTGTGAAAGCTTGAATAGGAAAATTGCTGGATTTTTTATACTTTGATATTGTCGAGCAATTCTCATCAATTGCTAGGACAAAGTGCATTCTCACCTTCATGAGTGTAATTTTTTCTAATCCAGGACAATTAAATCTTTTGTTATGTCGTTAATAGTGAAGAAGTCAGGCCACCAATTAAGTCCATGGGGGGTGCAAATGTGCAATGCATTAAATCTACTGCAGAGAGAGCTAGAAATCCAATATTGTCAGTTAGTATATTGAACTACTATCACTACTTTTCTTAAACATAATTAGCTGATTAGCAATTATTCAAATGGGATCATGTATCTGAGATTAAATGAGTACATTTAAGATTGAAAACATCCTTATACCTGGATTATCTGTTGAAGTTGAGTTTGTGTGTTAGGTGCCTTATTCCGTCTTCTTTTTCAGAATTCTATTTTCAAGACAAGATCTTGAATAGAAATGACTTTTTTGTGGAAGTTTGTCGTTCACAGTTTACTCAGTGAAGCTTCTATTTTGATTAACAAAGGTTTATCTTGAATAGGAAAATCGAGTGTAGGGGAGTCAACAAAATACATGGGCTGTGGAGTGAAAGCTTGAGCCACTCTACAATGGTTTGAAATATATTTGATATATGGTTGTCCGGGAGTGTGAAAACTTGAGCCACTCTATTAGGCAAGAATTAAGAGTGTTCATTTAACCAGAGGTCCGGGGGTTATAGACATTCTAATGCTTCAAAATTTTTAGCCTTCATTAAGAATCCGTCCAACTACATGGCACAGCTCAATACATACACAAATTACTTAAAACCAAAAGTAACCCAACAAACAATCAAATGGCAAAAGGTCATATCTCTCTTGGAATAAAGTGATACTACAGGGACTTGTACGCTCATAAAATTAGAAAGCTTCTCTCTTTGTAGCTCTTCAAATGAGGAGGACAATGACACAGATGATGTAGATCAAGATGCTAAACTAGAGGCTCCTTCCCCAATAATTGGCCAAGTTAAGGCATTTCTCGATGAGGAAGCTGAGGAAGAAGATGACAATGATAATGAATCTTCAAGTTTACCTTTATTTATACTACTTTTGGAATGTCTGTTCTTAAGAATAGCTCTATTGGGATATTTGTTCTTAAGAATGCTTCTGTGCAAGTTCACCTTTATTTATAATACTTTCGATATTATGATATGGGAAAAAAAGGCTATGCCGGTACTGATTCCCAATTCTAAGAGGGGTTTTATTGGTCAAATAAGAAGTGGGTTGTTCCATTTGTGTATTTCTTAATAACTTAATGACAAGTTTTCAAAAAAAAAACTTAATGATAGTAACCCATGGGTCAACCATAATAAATAAGGAATTATTCAGCATTAAAAATAGTTATTTTGAACTGTTTGTTCTTACGAATGCCTCTTCAAATTTACCTTTTATTTACACCAATTTTGATATTAAGACTCCCAATTCCTCAAAGTTGAAGGATCCAATTCCTCAAAGTTGAAGGATCTATAACGTAACTAAACATTAAAAAGAAAGAAATGACATTAAAAAGAAAGAAATGACCGGGATTGAAGGGTCTTATTGATGATTAAAGGAGACTTGCTTCTCTTTTTTGGAAAAATCGCACTCTTAGACTCTTAGTCCTTCAAATAATACTGATACTGAAATGTAATCATGGTGTTTTCAATTCAGACTCTAAATTGGGTTAAATGTGATCCTTTGAGGGGTTAGATGTACAATGTACGTGAGGACTAGATTTATATCAATTCAGAAAATTGAGCATTTACATTTACATACTTGGAAATACGAGGATTGCATTTGAATATATGTGATATTCGAAGGAATAAAACTACGATTTTCCCTTCTATTTTTTTAAAAAACAAAATATTGGTTGGTTTGGAGATGTAAACTATGTGTAGGAAATTTCCCTTGATGGTTTAGCTATGTGATGACCATAATGAATATGAGTCAGGGACAAGCGTTGAAAATTCTGGTGTTTTCCTATAACTCCCAGTTTTTACGTATGGACAGTTTGCTACTTACACTTTCAAGGATAAGAAGTTCATCACGCTTAAAGTTCGTAATATGTGGCGATGAAGAAAATTAGAAAAACCTACAAAAGTATCGTGTACAACAAAATCTTCAATAATATGTCAGCTGAGTGCTTAGTTATTAAAATTCTAATATTTGAAGTAATATTATGATCTAATTACATTTTTAGGTTAACATTTACAATATCTTTATTTTACATCCCGTGCAACGCACGGGTGGAATACTAGTACAGTAGTACTCTTTAATCATCTCCAATTCTTCTTCTTCATCTTCTCCAATTCTCTCATTATCTCTACACCTATTAATATATATCATATTTTTCATGTCTACTTAAATTAGTTATACATTTATTATATCTACTTATATATTTATTATCTACTTATAAATACATATATTATATCTACTTACAGGTGGGATCCAGGATTTCTGGTCCAGGGGGCGAAATTTTTTCATGAGTGTAGGGGGTGAAATTTTTTCGCTAGTGTAGCGCGGAGAATTTTTTCCCGCTAGTGTAGTGGGGCGATTCTTTTGCTAGTATAGGGCTCTGCGGCAATTTTTTATTCAAATTTTTTATTAATACATACACGACGACATTTAAAACTATTACATTCTAAGTTTAGACAATGAGAAAATAACTTTGATTTTATAATTGAAATGCTATAAAAAAAGTATTGATACATTAAATCGTAAGAAATGTCAACTCAAAGGAAAGTTATTTGATGATAAAGAGTTTAAAAGGTATACACCCACTAAAACTTTTTAAATAACTTTTGCCTTGTATAACCCCATGAATCTTTATCAGAATAAAGAATTGGATTTTGAATTACAATTTTAGTCTAATAAAAGAGGGTGTTTGTGAGTCATGAATAATTTTGTTATTATTACAATAGTATGAATGACATTATTATTTTTAGAATAATATTATATTGTTGATTCATATATATGGTGCATATTATATTTGCATTAATGGTAAAATAATTTAAAGTTTATTATATATGCAATAATTAGCTAGTTTGTAGAACGAAACAAGTAAATGAATTGTGTAATTTATTTAATGTCAACAAAAATTTATATTTTGAATTTACCTCACATGATCTAAAAACTATTTAACTAGTGTGTCTGGTAGTTAATATCATTTGATATTTTACAAAATCGAGTACTAGTTATCTAATAAAGATAACTAAACATTACAAAAACTAGGAATTTTTATATAATAAATATCCCAAGTGATGGAGTATATGGGTTTGAGCCCCCGGACCCACATACTCGGAAGAACAGAAAGCACAAGACAACAGAGTGGCGCCCTCGTCGGCCAAGACGCCCCCGTCGGCCGAAAAGGGACCAACTCGGATTATGGTCCTGAGTCCAAGGAACCCGGGTGCCCTCGTCGGCCGTGCCCTCGTCGGCCGTGCCCTCGTCGGCCGTGCCCTCGTCGGCCACGCCCCCGTCGGCCAAGAAGACCTCCCAGAATCGGATTTTACACTTACTCATTCGTACAGCCCATTAGTGGCTTTGTATTCGGCCCAGTAGCGGTCCAGTTGTAAATGGGCCTCCCAAGCCCAAGGCTTGGGAGCCCAACCCTAATTTTCTCTATAAATACTCCCTTTGGGAGTAGTTATGGGGGTTACAAATTCATTCTATTGAAGCATACTATTGCACTTCTCTCTCTAGCTCTCACTTCTCTCTAGATATACTCTATCATTTGGTGCTATCGTTGAGAGCTAGAACAATCAAGTTAGCACCCTTCGTCGCTACCAAGCACAGCTAACCACTGATCATGGGGAGAACTAAGTCAAACCGCAACCTCGTCAACAAAGCCATCCCTGAGGAACAAGAGCCCAGGGAGCACGATGAGGACGCCACGGCCGACCAGGTCGGCGGAGGGGACCTCTTCCAAGAGGCCTTCAACCTCACGACGGACCTCCGCAACCAACTCAACGGCGGAGCCCCTGATGCCCGCCTAGGCTTGGACAAGAAGCGAGCGGAGAAGACGGATCACGCCCCGGCCCAGCCTATGGCCGCGGCCTCCCCGTCCGTATATCCTCAGGTCCAGGCCGCACTATCGGCCATCATCGCCAGCTTGGCTCAGAACCCCACCGTCCTCAGCGCACTCTTGCCAAGGACTGGGGGGAACGTCACTCAGCCTCCTCAACCCCAACCGTTGGCCGTCTAGATTGGCAACGATGAGGGGGTGGTGCCCCAGGACACGGCTGACCGTCGACCCAGCCTCCGCGCCCATCAAACAGAAGCGGCGCTACTTGTCCGCCGACAGGCGGGATTTCGTCAAAGGGGAGGTCACCATGCTCCTATCGATTAAACACATCAAAGAGGTGAAGTACCCAACATGGTTAGCCAACGTCGTCCTCGCACAGAAACCGCCGACGTTCAGAATGTGTGTTGACTACACTGACCTGAACAAGGCGTGCCCCATGGACCCGTTCCCTCTCCCCAACATTGATCAGCTGGTGGACGAGACGGCGGGGTGCGAGTTGATGTCGTTCCTCGACGCTTTCAGAGGGTACCACCAGATCTCCATGCATGAAGATGACGCCGAGAAGACGGCATTCATGACCCCAGAGGGAATCTTTTGCTACCTCGTCATGGCCTTCGGACTCAAAAACTCCGGCGCCACCTATACTAGGATGGTGGCCAAAATCTTCAGAGCGGTCCTTGGCCGGACGATGGAGGCATACGTCGACGACATGATCGTCAAGAGCAGGCAGGCCACCTCCCACGCCGACGACCTCCGGGAGATCTTTGAAATCATGAAGGAGTTCAGGCTCCGCCTTAACCCCAAGAAGTGCGCCTTCAGCGTCCAGGGCGGCAAGTTCCTTGGCTACATGGTCAGCCGGAGAGGCATCGAGATAAACCCGGAGAAGACGCAGGCTATCATCAACATGGAGCCGCCCCGCAACGTCAAAGAGATTCAGCGACTGACGGGGCGCCTGGCGGCCTTAAACCGGTTCCTCTCCAGGTCAGCCGAGAGGGCACTCCCCTTCTTCCAGATCATGCGTAAAGCCAACAGCTTCAAGTGGACGACGGAATGCCAGGAGGCATTCGACGAATTGAAAAGGTACTTGTCGTCCCCACCCGTGCTCTCCAAGCCTAGAGCCGGCGAAACCCTCTTCTTGTACTTAGGGGTGAGCACGTCGGCCATCAGCTCCGTGCTCATCCGTGAGGACGAAGGGGTGCAGAAGGCCATCCTCTACATCAGCAAGACACTCAGGGAGGCCGAGCTCAGGTACTCCCCCATTGAGAAGACGGTGCTGGCCATCGTCCACACGGTGAAGAAGCTGGGGCACTACTTCCAGGCCCACGCCGTCCACGTACTGACCCAGCAGCCTCTCGGCGCACTCATGAGGAGCCCCACCAGCTCCTCAAGGATGGTGAAATGGGCGATCTTCCTCAGCCAGTTCCAAATTGAGATCAAGCCAAGGCCATCCATCAAAGGGCAAGCCTTGGCCGATTTCGTTATCGAATGCACAGCAAGGGAGACGGCCGTCGCCAACCCCGGCCCGGAGCAAGACGATACATGGACCCTGTTCACTGACGGCTCGTCGGCCGCGAAATCATGCGGCGGCGGCGGCGTCCTCATATCCCCTGAAGGATTCAGAGCTTACTATGCCATCCGCTTCAACTTCAGGGTATCCAACCACGAAGCCGAGTATGAGGCCCTCCTCAGCGGTCTCAGACTCGCCGCCGGCCTCAAGGCCAAGCACCTCAAAATCAAGTGCGACTCCAAACTGGTGGTGGGCCAGGTGGAGGGATCGTACGAGGCAAAGGAAGGCCGGATGAAGCAGTATAAACAAGCGGCGGAGGAGTTGCTGAAAGCGTTTGAAACCCACGAGATCACTCAAATCCCCAGGGCCGAGAACGCCGAAGCCGACATCCTCTCCAAACTCAGCTCGGACACCTCGGAGCACATCTCCCAGTTGGCCAAGATCGAGGAGTTGAGCATGTCCAGCATCCATGCCAGCCCCGTCTTGTGCGTCCAACGGCGACAAGAGGACTGGATCTCCGATATCGCCACATTCATCACAATGGGGGAGCTGCCCCCAGACGAGGAGAGGGCCAAACTTGCCAGACTCAGGGCCCCAAGCTATACCATCGAAGATGGCAAACTCTACAAACGGTCCTATAATGGCACCCTCCTCTGATGCCTGCACCAGGACGAGGCCGACACAGCCATGGAGGAAGTTCATTGTGGCGTCTGCTCCTCACACCAGGGCCCTTTCAGCATGTCCCGGCGTCTCGTCGTCCAGGGCTTCTTCTGGTCGACGATGGCACGCGACTGCGCTGACCTGGCCAGGAAGTGCACCACATGTCAGGTACTCCAGAAGGCCCCTGGTCGGCTAGCTGTCAACTACGCCCCCGTCAGCACCGCAATTCCATTCTCCAGATGGGGGATTGACCTGGTCGGCCCCCTGCCCAGAGCCGCCGGGAATAACCGCTACATCATCGTCGCCGTCGACTACTTCACCAAGTGGGTCGAGGCGGAGCCCTTGGCCAGCATCACGGGGGCCAGATGCCAGAAATTTGTTTACAAGAACATCATCACACGCTTTGGCGTCCCCCAGGAGATCATATCAGACAACGGCACCCAATTCGAGGCAGCCCCTTTCCAAGAACTCCTCTGGGAGTTTGGGGTAAAGCATCGTTTCTCCTCCGTCGCCTACCCTCAGGGCAACGGGCAGGTCGAGAACGCCAACAGAACAATTATGGAGGGGCTGAAGAAGAAGCTCCAGGCCGCAGGAGGTAGTTGGGTCGACGAGCTCCCCAACATCCTGTGGTGCTACAGAACCACGCCGAGGAGGGCGACAGGTGAAACGCCTTTCGCCCTATGCTACGGCTTCGAGGCAAAGGCGCCCACGGAAGTTGCCATCCCCAGCCGACGGGTGGAACAATACGAGCCTGACGCCAATGAGGAAAGCATGAAGATTGACCTGCACCTGGTCGATGAGAGGCGTGAGCGAGCTTACGTCCGAGCAGAAAACTACCGGCGTCAAGTAAAATCATACTATGACGCCAAGGTACGTTCCCGGGAATTTCAGGTGGGGGACTACGTCCTCCGCCGAAGGGAAGCAAGCCAGCCGACAGAGAGTGGCAAGCTAGCATTGAAGTACGAAGGGCCCTACATCGTCAGTGTCGTGGTCAAACCCGACACCTACAAGCTTAAACGCCCGAATGGGTCCAATGTACCACGAACATGGAATGTACACCATCTCGTGAAGTTTTATCAGTAATCCGAAGGAGGTGTAGACGGCGAAGCCCTCACCCCTTAACGGGTTACTGATTGAACGCCACCCTCGGCCTCGAGCCACTTATGAATAAAATCATGTTCTGATTTTTTTTTCTCTGGAAATTCAAAGTAAAACATTCGCAGGTGCCCCCGTCGGCCACCTTAGAGCGAAAGGCTCAAGTCTGGCCGACATGGCCCCTTGCATTTGCAGCCTATGAGCGACAAGCTCAGGCGCTCCATTGTATTTTGTATCAGCGAAGGGCTCAGGCCTAGCTGAGAGAGCACATCGTCCTGGCCCCGTAAGCCTAGAAGTGAAACGCTCAGGTATGGCCGACGATGTCCCCAGGACGAGGGGCCCGCAAACGGCCCACGTCTTGAAACGGGAAGCTCACCGCGTCGTCCACGCGCCAGAACGCAGGACGACAGGCCTGAAATCATGGCCGAGGTGACAAAATCCCAAAACTCAGGGATGGGCAACGACAGCCGTTGGAAACCGACCAAAAGTCTAGCCCGCGTCATAAATAGGCGACGGGACCCGCCCTGAGACCACGGACGTTATAAACGAAGTCCGAACCGGCCGAAGGACGAGCACACCCTTCGGCCGAAGCCTGAAAGAAGGATACCCCCCGAAACAAAAAAAAATAATATACAAGGGAAAAGAGGGCAGCCGACGGCCGCGCACACTAGCCGGCCTCGAGCAAAGAAAAATAAAATCCCCACAATTTAGGCCCAATTTGGCCAAGTACATATCAGTTGAACACAAGTGTAGTACCACTGACAGGTAACATGGATGACACGTCCACGCACTACAAGGAAATGACCAAGGCCGAAACACACGCCTATAAAACCCTAACCACATTGGTTGGGTGACACGCGAAAGGTGACCTTCATCGGCCATAGTCCTTTGAGGCACCAACGCTTAGTATGAAACAAGGCATCGCAATCCTGAGGATGACCAGGACGAAGCGGGCACTTATCACACCCACGAAAGGATCAAGCAATCAAGAAACAACCTCTACCTGCCACGGCACCTCGGATGGCCGACGCAGGCACTGGAACCAAGGCCGTTGGTCGAGCGAAAGTTCTTTGGGAATTTGTTTGTGTTTCCCAAACACTTAGAAAACTCCTAAGAAAAGAGGGTTCCTCAACAAGGAACCATGGCTAGCCGACGAAGGCAGGACCATCTCCTTGGACAAGCCATTCCTTATCCAGCACCCTCATCGGCCACAAGCCAGACCTTGGCCGACAGCGGCACCGCAAAGAAAGTAAATGCCTAACCTTTATACTTAGGAAATTATCTAAGTACTCAAATGAAGGAACTATAGCCGAAGCGGGTACCAGTATACTCCAGGGCCGTTAGCTATCTACAACTCTGCATGTGTACTTGGAAGAATTTTAAATTCAAAATATCAAGGTAAAGGCGCCCTTATCGGCCACAACGCAAAGGATACAGGCCGACAACGACACAGGTTCAAACACTTGGGGAAATCTCTCAGAGCATTTATCAACAATGACAAACCCAATGACAGGACGACGAGAACACTCAGCCACTTGAAGTTAGACACTTGAGAAAATTCTAACAAAAGGGAAGAAATCCAACGCCTGGACGGAGCGGACACCACGGTCAAGACCGAAGGGAAAGCACCTAAGTGAATCCAAAAAACCTTAGCAATTTTTTGAAAAAATCCTAAGTGTTATGGTAGCCAAGAACCACCGGTCAAGCCGACAAGGCCACCATGCCACAAGGAAGCAACTGTAAAAACCCAAAAACACTTAGGAAATTTTTCGAAATAATCCTAAGTGTTATGATACTACATCAACACGGTCAGGCCGACCAAGCCACCAGACCGGGAAGAAGGCATCCAAGTGAACCCAAAACACTTAGAAGATTTTCTGAAAAAATCCTTAAGTGTTATGGTAGTAGAGCAACGACGAACAAGCCGACCAGGCCACCGGACAGGGCGGACGACCTCACAGACGTAGCGGACACTCCCGGGTCACCCAAGTTGTGACCTTGACACTTAGAAAAAATTTCAAAAACGAAATGACAAAAAGCAAACAAGCATACAAGGGATTCAAAGCCGAATAGGACGGCAAAATTTTTTTCATTGATAGTCAAGTTCATTACAATTGGGGGGCGCTACGGCCGTTACAAAATTTGCAAAAATAAAAATTAACTACAGAGTAGCCGATCAAGCCTCTGGGGCACCTCCATCTGCGGCTGGCTCTTCGGCCTCGTCGGCCCCCTCCTCGGCTTCAATCTCCTGGCCGGCGGCGGCTGCAGCACTTGTGGCGTCGTCCAAAAAGTCAAACTCGGTGTAATCCGGCTCGCCAAGGCCGGAGCTTTCAATTGGGGAGTCCCGCTCCGACAACGGAAGCTTTGACTGCTCTTCTGGATCCTTCATCAGCTTCGGCAGCTTCAGGTTCCGTCTGGCCCACCCAGACGTATAGTTCATGGCTTTCAAAGCACGAGAGAGCCGGCGACACAGGAGCCTTTGCATCCGCTCCTGGCCAAGGTTATTATACACGGACATCTCTCGGCTGAAATACTCCTGGGCGGCGGGGGAGTTCATCCCCCAACTCTCAAGCCTGGCGGCCACCACCTCGTAGCACCAGGGGAGCCTCTCATCGGCCTTCCACCCCTCGGCCCGGAATTTCTCGACGGCCTCGTCAGCAGCCCTCACAACGGCGGCCTCGGCCTCCGCCTTCGCCTTGACGGCCTCCTCGTTCTTGCGCCGCTCGGCCTCCAGGGCCCTTTGGGACTCCTCGAGCTCCCTTTTGCTCTCCTCGAGCTTGGCCAGGGCATCGTCCCTGGCTGCGGCGGCTTCATCGGCCCTGGCCTGCAACGCCCTGGCATCCTCCCGAAGCCGGTCCAGGCAAGCTACCGCCTCATCGGCCGAGGCGGCCTTCTGCTCCAGCTCCTTCAAGCGAGCTACCTCTCGGTATTGCCTCTTGTGGCTCTCCATTAGCATGAAGGCACTCTGCAGAAACAAGGGAAACAAAAGTCAGGCAAATGGTTTTACACAGACGACGAGAAAGACAACGCATAAGGAAGGTAACTTACTTGGACGAGGAGGTCCATGCCGCCCTCATAGATATTCACGTCCCCGAGCTTCCTCAGGTAAGCCCGATCCTTGGCCGGCATGGCCTGTGCCAGGACGTCGTGGCCAAGGATGACGTCATCGAAGACACCCCCGCCGACGGGGTATTCTATCATCTTCTGGTAGGTGGCACCTGCAATCTCCTTGTCGGCCCTCTTCGTCCGTGGCTCCTGGACGAGAGGCAGTGATGGAGCAGCATCGCCAGCAGCAGTAAGGTCCACGACAGGACCACTATCGTCCACGCTGGGGACAGCCAGAGTACCGGCCTCAGTAGCCGGAGAAGGGGAAGGAGCCCTCTTCGTCTTCTTCGAGACGCTCAGGCCGGCCTCAGTTAACTTTTTCTGGCCGTCAGTGGCCGGCCTTTTCTTCTTCGATGGAGCAGCCTTTGGGGCCGCATCAGCAGTAGCCCCGCTCCCACCGGCCGCGGCACGTCTGGCCGCCTCGGCCGCCTTAGCAGCCAGCTCCTCGGCCGCTTTGGCCTTGGCAATAGCCATTATGGAACGTCGGTCCATGGCAAAATCTACAAAGGAAAAACACAACGGATTAGTAAGGCAAAGGACAAAAACATAAAAACAGAAAGCCGAAGAAATAATTACCATCGGCCTCAGCAGGAATGCCCAAATCCGGGCCGTCGGCCTCTTCAAATGTGGTGGTCATCCTCGGCCAGAGTTGAAGGTCATCCTCCTTATCGCCATACAGATGGTATCTGAAGAAGCCGAGGGCGGTCATCTTGTATTCGGTAACGTAATCCTTCACGCTCCTCGGCCCCCCTTCCAGGAAAGCCTCCACCTGAGCGTCCAAGATAGAGCTCTTCGGCGGGTCATGAAGATTGAACCTCCCGGTATGGCCGAGAGAGGGGAACTCGGTGCCACTCTCACCCAGGGATACGAAAACGAACTTGCTCTTCCACCCATGAATGGACGAAGGCAAGTCCGTGAAGCTCCTCTTCTTCGGCAGCTGCTGAAGAGTAGCATAGGCCGCACAGTTCTTGTGGCTTCCTCGGCCGATCTGGTACAGATTCATGAAGAGGGCCGTTGTCGGCCTGTAGCCCAGCTCCTCACACCGGAGCAAAAACCCCACCATCAAGGAGTAGTTGTTCGGCGTCAGCAAGGCCGGAGGAAGCCCTACCATGTTTAGGTACTCAATGATGAAAGGGTGAAGGGGGAACCTCAACCCCTTAGCAAAACTCATCGGGTATACTCCAAAGTATCCCGGTGGCGGAAGTAGAACATGGTCCGTCGGCCTGGGTGCCCTAACCCGCCCGAACGGCCCCACATACATCTGGGCAACAAGATAGTCGGCCGCACTGCTCTCCGGCTTGATCAGGAATATGTTGGTGAGGTCCAGATAGGAGAGGCCCGGCCCATTCTTCGGCCTCCTCACCCTCTTCGGTTTAGCTGCTCCCTTCACGGCAGACACCGGCCTCGGGCACGGAATGACAGCAGAAGTGGACGCCCCGTCCACCACTCGGGACGCACCTACGTCCTCACCCTTTGAAGAGGAGGCGGACTCCTCGTCCTCGCCTTCCTCGTCCACCGGCTCTCCGGATTTGTAGGGACTTAAACGCTCTATCTCCTCTTCGAACTCCTCGAGCACCTCGTAGTCAAGCGACCTCGTGGAGGGTTGGTCGTCGTAGGGGTAGTAGTCTTCGTTCAAGCTCTTCATAACTACTACTACGGGCCTAAGGAGACTAACTTAAGATCTACGGGTGTTCACACGCCTAACACTAGATCAACAACCTAGGAAGCAAAGTATGAAAAGTGAGGAAGATCACGATGAACACTAACCTTGAACAACGAAGAACACGAAGAACAGGCTTGGGAGTTTATCTCTCTAGAAAATCGGCCAGCACTTCGACAAATTTAGAATGCAAATACGTTTTCTCGTCGGAGGGGGAGGGGTATTTATAGAACCCCCCACCCAACGGTCACTACACGTGGCACCCCCCCAATGGCCATACCAACGGCCACCAATGGGGGACCACCACGTCACCAACGGGCCAAACTCAATATCAACAGCCCACTGGCAAGACGGACTCTACGGCCTACACACGCTCACCGGCTTTACAAATGCCAGCAAGCGCCCACAACGTCCCACTTGCTCGCCAAGATCACAACTGCCAAACAATAAGGAGACGGCAACGGCCAGGAACGTAACGGCCACAAGATCAAAGGACCCAAGAGCCCACAAGCCATCGGGTCCTCGTCATGACCTTTGATGATAACTCTCTACAAGCGATCTGCGCACAAGGGTTCTCCCACAGGGTTACCTTGGCCAGAAAATCGCCATGAGAGTTGGATTCAGGGGGACTACGGAGAGGTCGCTTCGGCCAGGGACTCAAGCAACTCCTTCACCCCTCACTCTCCTCGGCCTGAAGCAGTGGGGGACTGGGGGACTACACCGGCCTCAGCAAAACAAAAAGGAAACACTACAAAGAACGTGAATGTGACCACAAAGCATGGCCACATCATCCATACAGCACAACGGAACTTCATCGGCCAAAGGCCCATAACGTCATTAGCGACGGCCAACAAGCCACTAGAGGCAAGGACACTCATCGTCCTCCGCCAACAATTAATCTTGACGGGCCCTTCGGCCAAGAACACGAAGGCCAACCAGCAACGGCCAAAAGGAGTGCGCAAACACCCTCATCGGCCACCCAAAGGAAAGGACGCCATCGTCCTCAAAGCAAGGAATAACTTCAGTGGCCTCGTCGGCCCAAACACAAACTTCAACCATCAGCGCCCAAGCAAAACGTGCCTTCAACGGCCACCATTGAAAGAAGGACACTCATCGTCCCAAAACGAAGACATCAAGTAAACAACGGCCTCCCCGTCCACAACGAGGAACAGGTAACGGCCAAGGGCAACAAAGCACAGGAATCTACTCTCCTTCACTTCATCTACGTCTCAGCTTAGAGAGTGGGGGACTCCTGATGGAGTATATGGGTCTGAGCCCCCGGACCCACATACTCGGAAGAACAGAAAGCACAAGACAACAGAGTGGCGCCCTCGTCGACCAAGATGCCCCCGTCGGCCGAAAAGGGACCAACTCGGATTATGGTCCTGAGTCCAAGGAACCCGGGTGCCCTCGTCGGCCGTGCCCTCGTCGGCCATGCCCCCGTCGGCCAAGAAGACCTCCCAGAATCGGATTTTACACTTACTCATTCGTACAGCCCATTAGTGGCTTTGTATTCGGCCCAGTAGCGGTCCAGTTGTAAATGGGTCTCCCAAGCCCAAGGCTTGGGAGCCCAACCCTAATTTTCTCTATAAATACTCCCTTTGGGAGTAGTTATGGGGGTTACAAATTCATTCTATTGAAGCATACTATTGCACTTCTCTCTCTAGCTCTCACTTCTCTCTAGATATACTCTATCACCAAGTCTTAAACAATGATCAGAGTTGTTCTATTATATTGTTTATTTGCTTAAGTATGTAAATTATTTTAGACGTTTCTTCTTTTAAATCTCTAATTAAGTTTTACATTATGTAAGGCTATATATTAATTTTGAAAACTAAAAGTTACGGGGGACGAACACACATGTATTTAATTAAAGTATGAAAAATTTTATGGAAATATTACATATATAATGGAAAATTTTTAAAGTCCAAGGGAGCAATCCCCCCCCCCCCCTACGTCCCCCCCCCCCCCCCTAAATCCATCCTTGTCTACTTATATTTATTATCGACTTAATATCTACTTATAAATACATATACTATAGTTGTATACTTGTATATTATATACTATGAACATTTTATTATATATTAGTTATACAAATATTATATCTACTTATATAGTTATTATCTACTTATAAATACATATATCTACTCATATTTAAACTATAAAACTAGTTCGAATTTTAGTTAATTAAACTACACTTATTAGATTAAAATATAAAAGTAGTTGGAATTTTAGTTAATTAAACTATAAAACTAGTTTGAATTTTAGTTAATTAAACTACACTTGTTATATTAAAATATACCGTAAAAAGATGACTAGACATGCGATTGGAGATGAAATCCACTTTGTCTGCTGAGGTCCCTTTATTATGGAATTATTATATGGCTTTATCTCGTCAGTCTCTGCATCTGAAGTGTTTTACCAAAGTCTCAGCACAATATTTCCATTTCCATAGTCAACTTCCGCGGCCTTAGATCAGTGCAAGGAACGTATACATCAAGCAACGATCATGAGTTTAGGAATGTCAAAACCCCTGAATTTTTTTTTCCCTCATTCTCAACAATAATGGTGTACATAGTAATATCCACTTGTTCATTCATGGCAGCAAGACTCGGCTTCACATATTTCATGATCTTCCTCTGTCATATTTTCTTGAATTCCCACTTAACAGAAGCAATGAACAGAACCCAGAATGAAGATTGTCCCAAATCTGATTTCTACTGCGGAATTCTGGGCAAGGTGGGCTACCCCTTCTTCCCAGGATCTTCACGGGGCGATTGCGGGTTGAGCAGGCTGGATTGCTCGGCTAAACCATACCCAAAGCTGGATTTGTATGGGAAAGAGTATGATGTGATCGAAAAGGAGAGCCTTTTTCTCAGATTAATCGATCGTGATCTTGAAAATCTTCTTTCTAAGAACAGCTGCAATACTTTCTATCATAATTTCTCGCTCCCATACTCTCCTGCTATATCATATGAAGTTTACCACAATTTAACTTTGTTCAGATGCAATATCGTTGAGGTAATAACAAGTTAGCCTATATGTGTGCTTATTAAGTAGTGTTGCATTTGCTGCATTTACTGAGGTTAAACTATAAGTGCTTAATTCTAAAATGTAGAAATTGGAGTTGGATAAAGAGTACACTTCTTGTGTTATTAAGATAAAAAGTGAAGTTCAGTTTTAAGAGCTTACATATTTTTACTTAATAATGCGTAAATTTAAGCAGAATTACAGGTTTGATAACATTATACTCCGTAATTATTTTGAACTATTTTTACATTTTTAAGAGCAAAACACAGAAAAGCTCTTTTAAAAATCAACCACTAACAGTCCCTTTAGTATTCTTGTCCGAATTTCTATATACTACCTAAACCCCGGAACAACATCCCACTTTCCTTATTTGGGTCTCCTAAAATAAACTTCTCATTTCCATAAGAAGATTTTCTTTAATAGCAAATGTCATAACTACCCCTACTTTTCACTTGCTCTTTACTTGTTTTGACATAAATTTGACATAAAGTAGGGGTATAAAGTAGGAATACAATTAGAAATTTAAAAGAATACTTTATCTTACATAAATATGTGTGCAAATTAAACTGAGAAGTTGTTTTAAGGATGAAGGGAATATATATATATATGTGTGTGTGTGTGTGTGTGTGTGTGTGTGTCTACACACACTTAGCTATTTAATTATATATTCATTATTTATTTATATATTCTTATTTACTTTTTATACTTTTAAGTTGTGCATATTTGGCTAGTTATGTGTTTTATTTTCTATGCGATAGTCTATTATTTTTAGAAAAAATGAAAAATAAAATACCAAAATGAAGTGCAAAAATATGCCTTTCTCAATGCATAGTAAACATATTTCAGCAATGCAGTGACTGCAGTGATAGTGCTGACAGTGGTCATTTAGTCATATTTTTGCTCTGCAGTATCATTACAGGGGTCATTTTGAATTTCATTCCTTATATTTATGCACATGATTCAATCAATAATGATTAAAATATTTAAACTTTTAAGTATTTAATATATGTGGTTGGATTATATTAAGTACTGTATGTTGGTACTTGGTAAGGTAATATGAAGTATATCAATGTAATATCTAGATATATTAATTTTGGGTGTATATGAAAATGATTCATTAATGATATGTTCAAAATAGAAGTTGAATTATCTTGATGGTTCGTGTAGGGAGTAGTATACTTCCTTAGGATACACACCTTCTGTAAGTTTCTTCCAAGTACATAGCAGACCTTATGGAAATTGGGATTCTCCCTTATTATTTCTTATATCTATATTGTATTTCGTCTATGTAATAATGAGAACCTAGCTATGCAATGACAGAACATCCAAGCTCTGTCATTTTCTCTTTCCATATGAAATTTGTTTTATATAAATTTATATAAATGAATTATTTTAACTAGTTTATCCAAATCCATAATTAGGACTACATTGGTTATTTTTATTATTATTTAACAGGACAGTGGCCAGAACGAGAGTATTAATGGCCATTTCCATGATTTCCTGAGGTATGATAAATGTAGCAGCTTTGAGACAGGCGGTTTTGTAGTGTTCTATAAGAAGCCGTACGGGGATCAAGACTTTGGGTACATTGCAGATCACGAATTTGATCAGGCTGGATGTTCGCGGATTCAGCTGCCAATCCCATTGAGCTCGGAGGTTATGCCCAATGGAGAAGGCCCGTTTGGTTTGGTAAATGCAACCTTTTTGTTGGAATGGAGTTTGTCTGAAGATTGTATTGAGTGTCATGACAGAGGAGGTTTATGCGTTGTTGATCAAACCCATAGGTATCATTGCTCCAAAGGTACATGCCAAAATGTGTTATTTTCCATGGTCCCAATCACGGCTCTATCAATAGGTCCCGGCACCACTTCATCAAAACTCTCATGTGATGTTTTCTTATATTGGCCTTACTTAGTAGGCTTGACTATACTACCTAAGGCCATGTAGTTGCTAAAGCCCGACTTACCGTGGAGATGTTGCCTAGCGCCTTTTAGAGCACTGAGTAGGCATCTAACGGGATGATCGCCCAGTCATAGTTTAATAGGGGTAGTAGCTCTAGTGGAATTTAACAGGCCTAGCATAAAATAAAAAATTACTGGGCTAGTTAAGAGACCAATTTGAAGCTAGTGCCTAGTTACGGATTAATAAGGGTTAGGTGAGACCTAATCAAGAGATAACCCACTTGCCCAAGGACAGAGCCTTGCAGGAATTATTTAAGGTTGGTGGGTTTTTTTTTTACCCGCACGGGTAGCTCAGTAGGTCGAGTGATGGGAAAATTGGACCAAGTGAACAAGGTTCGAAACACGCAACGGCCGTGTGGAGGTTACAGAACCTGAAATAAGGCTGGACCTCTGGTGCGCACGTGTATAAGGCCTACCGCCGCTTTGGTGACTGAGTCACCGTGATTAACCTCCCCACCATCCTGTCGGGTCGGGGTGGGGGGCTCCTGGGGTGGGAGATTCCGCCTTTTGGACCAAGTTATTCCTCTTTTTAACATGTTGTACAATCATATATACTGTATCAAATGTCTTACATAAACTCGTATGTACTTGTTCTCAACTAAGTTAAAAACACAATCAATACAGTTTTTTATTCCATAATAATTTAATATGAATATATGATTTTTACGTTGCTTTGCAAATTTTCCATATTGGATCCTAGAATGGTTGCTTGCCTAAATATTTCACTAATTGCCTGATTTTCCCTTTGAATTTAGGTGCAGGGAAAGCAGATCATGATCTACTGCTTGAAGCAGGTACACTTCTGAGTTATCATATAACTACTTTGCAGTTCTCCTCACATCTCTTGTAGTTATCCAAAAATGTTGTCTTTGTTGATTAGTTCAATAGTGCCTTATATTGGTGCCTGTTTTAGGTGGAGTTGCATTGGCTGTGGGTGTACTCTTAGGCATAATATTGGTTGTAGTGATTTACAAAAGAAAGCGTCGCAATTCTTTGTATGCTATTTCAAGAAGCAAGTCATCAAAGGGGGAAATTAGTAAGGACTATGGAGTTCCCATCTTCACCCAAAAGGAGCTTGACAAGGCTACTGATCATTTCGCTTCGTCTAGAGAACTTGGAGATGGAGGCTTTGGGACTGTTTACTATGGTAAGAAAGCTCTCCTCTACAAATAACTGACTAGCTCTATTTCAAATTTGTGCATATAGCTCTTCTTCCACAAAAAACTGTGACTAAATGAGGAAGCGGTTCAGCCCAGCTGGTCGCCGACTCGCTCTCCCTTACGGGAGGTCTCGGGTTCTAAACTCAATGGAGTGAGTTTCAGGCTAGATTACTCCAGGCTCCCTCCAGGCCCCCTCCCCCAGACGCCCCCTGGAGTTAAAAATAATAATAAAAAAAAACTGTGACTAAATTCGCAAATGAGAATCTTTTGAGGTGCGTTATGACTGATTTGATACAGTATAGTGTGGTCTGGTTTAGGTTTTTCCTTTATTTGGCAATTTGTAGCTGGGGTCAGTTCGGCCTGTTTATCATTTCTTAAATTGTCTAGCCCAGTATGGATTGAGGAGTGTATTGAACGTTCTACATCACATGTTTAAGAGATCTGTTACCAATATATGAGAACGTTTACCATAGTTGTTACTCCGTACTAATATACTTTGTATATGTTTGAGAGATCTTTGCCCAACATATGAGAAAGTACCATGTTTACTACTTCGTACTAATTATTTAATATAACACACACATTATACGGTGTGTGTGTGTGTATGCATAAGGTAAATGACATTTTTTGTGTCCTCATTAAGTGAGTTTTGTCTAATTTAGTATTAATGCCTACCAAATTCTCTCTAGATTTGGTATTAACTCTCGAGTTGATCACCTACCCAGCAATTTTCAGGGCACTATTAGGCAAGGATGTTCTGAATAGAGATCGGAGGTGATCATTAATAGCATGGATGTTCTTCTGTGATGCAGGAAAGCTACAGGATGGAAGAGAGGTTGCGGTGAAGTATCTTTACCAGCAGAATCGCAAGAGGAAGGAGCAATTCATAAATGAAATTCAAATCCTTGCTGGCATCCGGCACCCAAACCTCGTCACCCTATACGGATGCACATCCAAGCACAGCCGAGAGCTCCTCTTGGTCTACGAGTACATCCCCAATGGAACGCTTTCAGACCACCTCCACGGCAGGATGATATCAAATGGAGACCCTCCCCTAAAGTGGCCAATCCGGATGAACATCGCAGTTGAAACCGCGAGAGCCTTAGCCTACCTACACGCTTCTGACATAATCCACCGTGACATCAAGACTGCCAACATCCTCCTGACCCACAACTTCTCTGTCAAAGTCGCAGATTTCGGGCTTTCAAGACTCTTCCCGAATGACGTCACACATGTCTCAACTGGGCCTCAGGGCACCCCAGGGTACGTTGACCCCGAGTACCACAAGTGTTATCATCTCACAGATAAAAGCGATGTGTATAGCTTCGGAGTTGTTCTCATTGAGCTCATATCATCAATGCCAGCAGTGGATGTGGATAGGGGTAAGGATGAGATCAACTTATCGGACTTGGCGATGAAACGAATGTTGAGAGGGGAAATGAACAGGTTGGTGGATGAATCGTTAGGATTTGAATCGGATGAAGTGGTGAAGAGGATGACAAGTTCAGTAGCTGAGTTGGGTTTCCAGTGTCTGCAGCTGGACAAGGAGTTGAGGCCTGGAATGCAGGAAGTGTTGCTCAGGTTAGTGGAGATTCAAGGTCATAACATTGAGGCTTCAAATGTGGATAAGAGTGCAGATATTACTCGAAGTTCTACGGATTCGGGTCGTGTTATGCTGCAGAAAGTTCCGATTTCTCCAGATTCTGTGATGCAAAAGTGGGGTAGTAGTAAATATAGTGTATAGCAGTGGAACAAGCAGTTAGTGATTGAAAATTGTTGAAGGCATTAATTAATTGTTATTATTAATGTGCTTGCTCTACAGCCTACTGTGTTCCTTTTGTACCACAAGGTTCAAGTATATAAATAAACCACTCTTATACGAATTGCTTATTTGTTAATTCTACTCCTTATTTATGAAAAATGCTTCTTATTATAATTGTTAATTTTCGGTACTATTATTATACTACTTATTTATGAACCTCTGAATTATATATTTGCAAATAATACCCTATATAAATATTATTTATAAATATACCCGCGTACATGTATACTGTAATTTTTGAATTTGTCGTATCGTCGTACCCGTATTTGTGTATCGGACTATCGGCGTATCCGTATTCATTTAACATAGACTTTTGGTCTATTACCTACCCTCCAAATTCTCTAGACGGATAAATCTGAATTTCATCACAATCAACTTCGTCAGTATCCGATCTAAATGACAAGACTTACATCATCTGTTCTCTTTAGGTTGTTCCTCCTACACGGAGCTGCTACTTTCATGTGATCTCTGTATTTTCAACGGTTGAACTACTCCATAAAAATAGGACGAATCATAGAGAACAAGACATCCTTCGCGTCCCCGCTCACTTCCCCCAAATTTGATGTCTTGTACACGGAAGGTACGTAGGTGGGATTTCCCCTCTTAAGCAACTGGACCACAAAAGTGCCGTGCGCCTGATTGTGAGGCACGCGCCTTACATTTGATTCACGGGCCGTACAGTATAAATGTATAGTAGTAATAAACAACCCTAAATAGAGAGCATTGGTCGGTAAAAAGAGAAGACATATGTATATGTGAAGTCAAGAAGTCATGATCCTTTTATAGTTTCAGCCATATTTTGTCCAGACATCTTTTCTAGTCAAATGTCGGTTGTGCCTGACCAGTGACCACTATCGAATTGTCCTGGAAGGAGGTTTGCCCCATTTATTCCCATAAAAGATGACTTTTCCCAAGTCAACTACGATAGCTTCCCCAAATAGGTAGTGAAAAAAAAGGTGTGAAGAATATTGCTCCACTGTGGCACTGCAATAAAGATAAAATCTGAACCAAACATAATTAAGAAAACTGGATTTATTTTATTGGTATTGAATTGATGGGTCATGTTTGGTGTACAAAAGATGTACACAAAACGTGTACATTGCTTGTGTACACAGGCAATTGGGTATCAAATTCTGCCCTTTTCTAAATGAATTGCTTGTGTACACAAGCCAACAAGGGGGGGTTTGTGTACAGTTTGTGTACAACTCATGTACACTAAGTATTTTCCTTGAATTGATAGAGTAAGAATAAAATATGAATGATTTAGAACAACATTAAGTTTATTAAATTTGATATCAGACAATTTTAATAGGACGAATTGAAAAGAAAAGATGAGAGTCTTAGCACACAGAGGGAATACTAAGAGAGTGTTTGGAACTGATTCTGTTTCTGCTTCTTTTTTAAAGCAGAAGCAGAAGCAGAATCAGAATCAGTTTTCATAAACTGGTCTCCCCCAGCTTCTAAAAAAAACTGCTTCTAGGAGTAACTTAGCACCAGAAGTACTTTTGCACTCTCACCTAAACACTCCAACTTCTGCTTCTATTTCCTGAAAGAGCAGAAACAGTTTTAAGAATCAGAACTAAATTCACTCTAAGTTATCCATCTGAATAGGGGGGAATGTTATACTCCGTATGTAACACTTAGTTGACTATGATTATTAAATTTGCTATTACCAGGATTTATTCATGTCACTATATTTCAATATTAACAGTAATTTGCTGTTAATTTGCTTGGACTGTAGAGAATAAGACATAGGATGTTTTTACTTGGACTGTAATTTGCTGGTCTGGTCTGGTCTGATCTGGTCTGGTCTGGTCTGGTCTGAACTGGTCTGGTCTGGTTTCTTTGTATTTTTATAACTATCCAAGTCTGGTCTGGTCTGGTCTGGTCTGAACTGGTCTGGTCTGGTCTGGGACGAATTACAATCCAAGTAAAAACATCCATAGTATTCTTGTTTTGAAATTCCAAAGCATTTACCCAAAAATAACTTATACACGCGTACTGCTATAATTGTACTCCCTCCGTCCCTTAAAACTTTGCCATATTTCCTTTTTGGGACGTCCCAAAAAACTTTGTCACTTTCCCTTTTAATCAATTATTTTGTGGTTTTTGTTATTTCTCTCTCCTCTGCACAAATCTCAACCACACAGTTTTTACTTTATTATTCTCTGTGCCGGTCAACTTTGGCAAAGTTTTAAGGGACGGAGGTAGTAATTTTTATGTAAGTCTAGAATAGCAAAGGGCGTTTTGTCCTCATATTTTACAATTTACAAGGTTATGCTCTAGAATAGTTAGCAGGGCCGGTTCTGAGAAGGGGGCAAGAGGGGCTACCGCCCTAGGCCTGAAAAATAGAAGAAAAATAGGTCTATTTTTTTCTTTATATATAGTGTGAGTATGCTTCTTTTTTTATTCTTAAGTTCAATTAATTAGGCCTAATGTTTAATTTTGTTGACAATTTGAAAATTTAAAACATAAATAAAGAGTGTTAAACAGAGCCAAGTTTAAAAAAGAATATATACATTAGGTTTTAGTAGGATCGATTGTAGTTTTTAAAAGCAATACAATTGTTGCTGCATATATAAAAGACGCGTCTCTCCGGTCCTCACATCTCTTTAGCCTTTAAGGTTTTTATTCAATTTAATTGTAACATAACAAATTTATATAATTATTTTAGAGTATATGTCTCTCAAATCTCACCACAATTATTCATTTCTTTTCAAATTTTAATAAGCTATATCTGAGTTTCTAATAGTAGTTTTAGAGGACGTCAAATTTGCAGTCTTCTTGCGTGAGTCCTCTTGGCAGCCAAATATTTTGTCTCTTTGAAAATCTTCATTCTTTCGAGACTTCAGACTTTAGACTCTCATCAGCGGACAATAAATCATTCTCAACTTATGAATTCAATATGTGGTAATATTTCTTTTCATTTATCATTTCAAAAGAAAGTTTAGTGTTGTTATATGTGGCAATTTTATTATTTGTCATATTCTTAGTGAAAAGAAGGTTGTCTATGAAGCGATTATTGATGATTTGCTTCACATTGTTCTACGAGAAACGTTTTTAAGTAATTTTTTTTATTCGATACCCGTGTTGTTACTTTTTCCCAAGGCTGGTTCTGGGGGGAACGAGAGGGGCGACCGCCCTAGGCCCGAAAAAAATAGAAGAAAAAACAGGCCCAATTTTTTTCTTTATATATAGTGTGAGTAGACTTCTTTTTTTATTCTTAAGTTCAATGAATTAGGCCTAATGTTTAATTTTGTTGACAATTTGAAAATTTAAAACATAAATAAAGAGTCTTAAACAGAGTCAACTTTAAATAAGAATATATACATTAGTGTTTAGTAGGGTCGGTTGTAGTTTTTAAAAGCAATACAATTGTTGGTGCATAAATAAAAGTCGCGTCTCTCCAGTCGTCACATCTTTTTAGCCTTTAAGGATTTAAGATTTTTTATTCAATTTAATTATAACATAACAAATTTATATAATTATTTTAGAGCTTGTGTCTCTCAAATCTCACCCCAATTATTCATTTGTTTCCAAAATTCAAAAAGCTATATCTGAGTTTCTAATAGTAGTTTTAGAGGACGTCAAATTTGCAGTCTTCTTGCGTGAGTCCTCTTGGCAGCCAAACATTTTGTCTTTTTGAAAATCTTCATTCCTTCGAGATTTCAAACTTTAGACTCTCATCAGCGGACAATAAATTATTCTCAACTTATGAATGCAATATGTAGTACGGAGTAATATTTATTTTCATTTATGCTTTCAAAAGAAAATTTAGTGTTGTTATATGTGACAATTTTATTGTTTGTCATAATTTTTAGTGGAAAGAAGATTGTCTATGAAGCGATTATTAATGATTTGTTTCACATTGTTCTACGAGAAACGTCTTTAAGTAATATTACCTCTGTCCCACTCAACTTTGCCAAGTTAATGTTAGGTGGAAAATTAGAATAGTAAGATTTGTGTGTGAGGTTTGTGCAGAGGAGAGAGAAATGAACAGAGGCACAAAACATTGCTTTAAAAGGAAAATGACAAAGTTTTTTGGGACAAACAAAAAAAGAAAGTTAGCAAAGTCCAGTCGGACGGAGTGAGTATTTTTTTTATTCGATACACGTGTTGTTACTTTTGCCCAAATATGAAACTTAAATAATAATAAAGTGATTCTCGTGTTTATTTTATGAACTTCATTGGATACTTTTATTATAATTCATATTTGAAAGAAGTATATGGTTTACTGTTTGTCATTAATATAAGTCCAAAATAGCGTATCGTCCATAGACCCAGAAATGGACAGGCCCGATAGTTAGGTTCCTTAAACTGGTTTTGAAACTGGTTTTGAAATAATATTATGGGGCCTAGCTTCCACCTTTTTCCAAGTCTTTCTCATAATAAAAAGAATGGAAAGATACGACAACAAAGCATTAGCTCAACTTTTAATTAGGTTTGGGAGAGAGATAATACTTAAATGTTGTAACACATGACTATTTCTTTCCTTCCCACTTTATTTTTCATCTATCAGGTATTGTTCATTCCTCCATCCAAAGCCCTAAACGCCATAGAATCCGATCATTGCCCAGAGTCCTTCTCCTGTGGAAGCCTCAACAGCACATGGTTCCCATTAAGCCGATCATCGGGGCCCGCGGGGTGCGGGCTGCTAACCGTGGATTGCGACGCCAAACCGAACCCGAAACTTGAATTTGGAAGTGAAACATATGATGTTTTAGGAATGGATTATCCTTTTTTGAAGCTTTCAGACATGTACCTGTCCACTTCTTTGAAGGAAAGAAGCTGCAGCTTTCTCTACAGGAATATCACTTTCATGAATTCTCCTTCCATTGTATATAGAGTCAGTCCCATCATCATATTATACAGATGCAGAAGGAAGATGAAGGTTGATCATCAGTTCCAGAGTTATGAGAAGTATGATGGCTGTGAAGGATTTAGTGTGTTTTACAGAAATCCATATACCAGTGGAGGGTCCTCTCAAGATCAAGGTGATTATTTATATTGTTATTCTTATTGAACAAATTTTGTGTCTAGTTTAATATTCTTGATAAGAAATCAGAACAAATATGAGTAAGTCAATGAGTCATCTCTATAAATTGGGTATCATTGTTTTAGTTAGAAAACATGGCTTTGTGGGACCTAAAAAGATCAATTTTTTCTTTTGTGTGAATACACTCTGTTTTCAACAAAACATTGGATTGTTTTCTGCACAAATATACTAGTAATACTCCGTATATTACTACTTTCCTCCTATAATTCAGTCCCGATTTGACTAGTAAAGTCAAAATTTATCAACTTTGACCGCTAATTATTTATAATTTTTTTTAAATACTGAAATGAAATTTAATTTTGAAAATATGACTAAAAGTTACTACGCAATATAATATAATGTCATGGTCAATTAAGTACGAAAATTGAATATAAATTGTAATTAAAGTTGCAATTATAGTCATTACACTTTGGAAGTCACAATTTTGTAAATAATTTTATTTTAATCATAAATACTCCCTCCATCCTAGGGGTGGATTCGGGCCGGGTCCGGGTCCGGGTCGGGCCTAGGCCCGGGCGGGTCGACGGGTCTGAATAGGTGGACCCGGGACCGGCCCGGGTAGCCACCGGATTCGGTCCCGGCTCGGGTAGCCACCGGATCCGGTCCGGGCCGGGCCGGACCTTGTTTTGGGTGACCCAAGCCCGGACCGGAAACCCGTCGGGTCGGGCCTACCCGGACCGGTCACTGACCGGGCCACCGGTTCGGGCCGGTCCGGGCCGGAACAGTGCCGGTCCCGGGTCGGGCCACCCGGCCCGAGTCCACCCATACGTATCCACCGGGCCGGAACAGTGACGGATCCCATTTTACTTAGCCACTCTTGACTTTTCAAGTCAATGGAGTCTAACTTTGACCGATTATATGTTTATATAGAGAAAGTATTAATAATATGAAAGTGATTTGAAAATGTTCTTTGTTAAAAATACTATCATAAAAGTATAAAATTATTAAATTTTGCATAAATATATTAGTTTAAATAATTGGTCAAAGTTTACCATCTTTGACTGGAAAAGTCAAAAATGGCTAAGTAAATTGGGATGGAGGGAGATGTAATTATTTCTATTTAGGGATTATATTAATCTATAACTTCAAATGTTCTGAATAATTCTTTACTAATACATATCAAATATTATCGAAATATAGTTATTATAAATTATATTAAGCATATGATTTAAATAATAACAGTCAAACATGATTTCGTTTTAATTTTTGAACTTTCCTTATTTTGAATAGTATGCGCTTATACGTAGTACTACCTCCGTCCCGCTATGATTGTCTCATTTTACCTTATCGGTCCGTCTGACTAAGATTGTCTCATATCAAATTTGTTAAAGTTTGTATGACTCTAAATCATTTTTACTTTATTCTTACTTTATCAATTCAATATCAACCACATAAACCACTTTTTATTAATTTGTGTGTCACTCCCGCTTGTCCCATTGTTAGCGGGACGGAGAGAGTATTTTTTATACCAAACACAAACTTAATCAAGCTGATATATTGGCGCAATTGATTGTCAAGGCAAAAATAGAAAGTTTAACTTATAACCACATTATGTAGTTTAGTAATATACGCATGCATCGGCACGGGTAGCTCAGTTGGTACAGTGGTGGGAAATTTGGAACAATGATCAAGGATCGAAACTCGCAGGTCGCAACGATCGTGTGGAGGTTACGACTCCTGCGTGGTGGACTGGACCTGTGGTGCGCACGGGTATAAGACATACCACCATTGAACCGACTGAGTCACTATGTCTATGACTTACTCCTCCATCATTCTGTCGGGTCGGGGTGTGGGGCTCATCGGGTGGGAGATTCCACCTTTTGGAACAGTAATATACGCATGCTACATCTGATTTTGCGGCATTCATGATTCAATACCAGTATTATTATCAAACTCAAATAATAAGGCTCTATTTAAATTTTGAAATAACTTATGAAGTGGAAAACCTTTTTAGTCGGAAGCAATTTGAATAAAAATGATCCATTTTGAAAACATTTTCAAAGATTCCAAACCCTATATATGCTCTAAAAGCTTTTACTGGGATTAATTTTGGAAGCCGAATGTAAAAGAACAAATGCGTCAAAAAGTTGGGTAAGTCGCGAGTGTTTCGAAGAGTGTTTGGATCTACTTAAATAGGAGAGGTATAAATAGGAAGAGTGTTTGGATCTACTTAAAATTATTTCTGTTTTCTAAAAAAGCAAATAGGGGATATTTGTCTATTTAGGTGAATGTGTAGAAGTCTTTTAAGTGTTTGAAATTCCTCATAGTATTCTTTATGAAGATATGAAAACCAACTTCTGAAAAACAGATTCTGATTCTACCAAAAACCTTCAAATATAATTGGTAATGCAAGTTGAAAACATGACTAATTAAATAAATCATGTGTTATTGTTGAACTTGTCTCTGTATTCATACGTCGATTGGAAATCGTCTTATCACTTTAAGTTATTCAAGAAAACAATTATTACGTATAAAATTACAAATCACAACTTAAGCTATGTTTGCTATTTTAAACCATAGTGAATGTTAAAAATGTTTATATGTAGTTTGGTCTGAGTATTGAACTAATCTAATTAAAAACATTATTCCTAATTAATTAAAACCATAGTGACATGACAAAGCCAAGTGGGAGGCTATATAATTGATGGTTTATAAAGTCACTTTTATGAGATGATCCTAATCTTTATTACTTATAATTGGGTGTGTTATGTTACTTATGTATAATCAGGTGGAAATTCACCTAGCAGCATTCTTCCTCACCATTGTTCTGTCATTCGATTGCCACTCACAGATAATGAAACAAATGACAGTGACTTATTCCATCTGCTGTCATCTGAGTTCTTCATGAGTTGGTCACTAACTGAAAGTTGTAACGAGTGTCACTATGGGCTTAAAGGACAATGTTTGACTGACCCGAAAACGAACACATTCAATTGCTCTGTTTCTAGTGATGGGGATAACAATGACCTCCCTGCTTCAGCCTCAGCCTCTCCTTCAGAGCCGTCACACTCTCCCTCTCGCTCGAACTCATCTTCTCCTGTGTTGAAATCGCCTTCTTCCGCCCTCTTAAAATTAGTAATACTTGCAGGTAAACCCAGCTGAAATCAGCTATTTCATCTTGGATAACATTCTCTCTTTGTATCATTAACCTCATTGCAAGCTCTAATCACTTTGAATATTTTTAATTGTATCGATTTCACTGTCAATCTGTCAGATTAGATCAGACTTAAGCATATTAGACTAGACTAGTTTAAATCATTCTAGACTTTGACAGTTACAAAATACACACAAAGAAGACATCTATAAGACCAAACTTAAACAAATCAGATCATATCCGACCAATATAGAAAATTATAGTCAAAAGACAAATTTATTAACTGTTGTTCTTTGTTTTAGTTTAAGGAAATCATTGTAAGTAGGAGTAAAAACACATGATTTATTTAAATACAAGTGTTGCTTTTTTGTAGGGGAAGAAGAAAGATCACATACGAAGTATATAGGATGTTTTTACTTAAACTTATCCAGTCCCGGATTAAAGTAGACTACATACCAAATTAGATTTCGACAGTTAAAAAAATATGTATAAATCGTACATCTACCGGATCCAACCGGTTCACACTTAAACAAATTAGACCATACTAGAAATTTTGGATTCAATTAAAATATCCATAATCATACTACGCACTAACCTTCTCGACTCATTATCCATGAAAACATAATGGTTGTTCTCCACTTCTCCGTACTCGTTATTAGCAAATTGCTCCGGTCATCCATTTTAACAGGAACAATTTCGTGTGAGTTTGGATAAATACAACACACACTGCACAAAAAACAGAAGTACTTCCCGCATCTCACAATGAACTTCATAGTTTGACCTACACACATATTAAGGAAATAAATTTACCATGGGGTAAATTTTACTGTTTTGATGTTGTTTCAACACTGTTTGGCACTGTTTCGACACTGTTTTGCACTGTTTGACACTGTTTTGATGTAGATTAACTTGTCATTTAAGGAAATGGGAATTATTTATGGGACATCCAAAAAAGGAAAATGTGAAGTTCATTGCAGGATGGAGGAAGTATTATTCTGCTGAAAATACTGCATCTTATAGACAATATAATATAGGGGAAGAGTTCAAATCAAAAGAGATGCTCCCGTACAAAGTGTGAACGATTGCACTTTTTCCTCATTGCGTTGCATTATTTCATGTTCATGTTGCACTTTTTCGCGGTGCCAGAAAACTTCGATCTATTTTCAAAATTGTCACCTCGTTTTTTATCAAGTTTAGTGCAGCATTTTTGGCTTATTTTGAGCCATTAGATCTGAAAACAAATGCACAAGATTAATTCTCACTTTGCCTGAGAAGACCTCTTTGTATTTGAACCCTCCCCTATACTATAGTGTGTTTTCAGAAAAATCATTTTTATTAATGTCCCTTTTCTTTATCTCAACTTTTTAAATCCTGTTGATTATTATTATTATTATTATTATTATTAATATTAATATTATTATTATTAATAATAATAAACTGGAAATTGCGTTGATGAATCAGTTTCAGTTGGATTCATCCTCACCATCATGGCTGGCCTCACAATCTATTTTCTCAGAACACACACAATGTGCTTGTGGCGTAATTTATGGAGAAACGCGTCTTCAAATGGTTGCATCATAGACCGGAGCCACGAGTTACAAAGCAATTACTTTGGAGCTCCTATGTTCTCTTACTTGGAACTTGAAGAAGCCACTAATAATTTCCATGTTGGTAGAGAAATTGGTGATGGAGCTTTTGGAGCTGTCTACTATGGTAAGTACTTGTCTACCTCTCTCAAAAAAAAGTTGTGGTGAGGTTGCATTTGTTCTTTTTAGTTGCAACGTTCATTTTGCATATCTGACGAAATACATCTTTGCCTGTTAATATATCTTATTCTCTTATAGTAAAACTTCAATCACACAGTTTTTACTTTATTAATCCCCGTGTCGGTCAAACTTGGCAAAATTTTAAGGGATGTAGGGAGTACTTCGTAAAATGTAGTCAAGGTGAAACATGTGAATATTGTAAAATTCAACATGTTACAACTAAAAAACGGATAATAGTATTATCTTGATTGTATCTCCACTTGAGGTATTCCTTTGATTTCCTTTTGGACCGTCTCAAAACAAATGTATTATTTTTCCTTTGATAAAAATATGTGATTCATATTATTTCACTTTATTCTTATAAAATTTATTATTAACTTTTATGTTTCAGGCTTTCAACAGCTTTATTATGAATTTTGTCAACTCAAAACTATACATTGAGGGAGTGTTTTTAGGCTTTTTAGGAGCTTTATTATGAATTTCAGTGATTTTAGCCTTATATCGAACTTATGTGTTTCAATTACATTATATTTTTTTAATTAGACTGAAATTTTCGATTCTGATCTAGCATGATCTTATCTGATTTGCTATGATTTGATCTGATCTGAACTGACATGGTTTGTAATGTCTATTTTATGTGTTTTTTATAATTGTCGAATGTGATCTGATCTGATTTGGTATACTATGGTTTTGCACTAAAAAAAATCATATGCTGATCGGATTGATTCGCGTAAATTCAGTCTTATTTGATTTATTTAACTCTAAGCTACCTAGTTTTGTATAGCGAGCTTCTCTATGTGTTTAATTGATTAATGTATATTACCATCAAACCAGGAAAGCTTAGAGATGGGAGAGAAGTTGCAGTGAAGCGTCTATACGATTTGTCCCGCAAGAACATATGCCTCTTCTTTAACGAGGTTGAAATTCTCAGCCGCCTAAGGCACCCCAATCTCATCACGCTCTACGGATGCACATCGACTCATTCCCACGCGCTTCTCGTCTACCAGTTCGTCCCCAACGGGACTGTTTCCGACCACCTCCACGGTGAAAGAGCAAAGGAACGGCTGCTGACGTGGCCGATACGGATGAGAATCGCCGTCGAGACAGCAGGGGCATTGTCGTACCTTCACGCTTGCGACACCATTCACCGAGACGTGAAGACCACAAACATTCTCCTCGATGGCGATTTCCGGGTCAAACTTGCCGATTTCGGCCTATCCCGGCTTTTACCCGGTGACGCCACCCATATATCCACGGCGCCTCAGGGAACGCCGGGATACGTTGACCCGGAATACCACGAATGTTACCGTCTAAATGAAAGGAGTGACGTTTATAGCTTCGGGGTGGTGCTTATAGAGCTCATATCATCATTGCCGGCTATTGATATAAGTAGGCAGAAGCATGAGGTGAATTTGGCAAGTTTTGCCATGACGAAGATGTTAAGCCGTGATTTACGGGGGTTGGTCGATCCATCGCTTGTTGGGACTGGGAATGATGGTACTAAGGTAATTGAAATGATGATTGCCGTGGCGGAGTTGGCATTTCAGTGTTTGCAAGCTGAGAATGAAATGAGGCCTAGCATGGATGAAGTGTTGGAAAAATTGGAGGAGGTTTATCATGGAGGGGAGTTTAGAGGTGAGAAAGAATGTGATTCTCTTAGTAGGCCTTCTTCAGAAGCTGCTGTGATCTTAATGGATAAAACCATGTCAGATTCTTTCAGATAATCTAAAATATACTAAGATGTGTTTTTGTATACCACTAATAGTTCAATAGTTCTTCTAGCGTTCTTATAGTTATACTACGTAATAATTAGCCACATTAGTTCTGGAAATTAATGACTAGTTAAATCTTCACTGACCCCTGCGAATTCGAACTAATGACATGAGAGATCTAATATTTTGTTCTTGGATTCAGATCAGCTGAACAGCCCTGACAACTACGAATGATTTTGTTCTTCTAATTCTAGTAATTTTACATTATATTTTACCTTTAATTTACCCATTTAGCTTGAGTTTACTATTTTTATGCACATCCATTCAATTTTTTCTCATTTATCTGCTGATTCTCTTGATCGAAATGTAGATCATCCACCCAGATCTTCGAAAAAGTGAAAATGTAAAGTGGTAAAACGACCTTTTTTATGCTAAGATCCATTTCCAATGCCTCTCTTTCATGCCTCATGAGACATTATGTTTTTTTTTGGGAGGCTCGCATCCATATTTACATTTATATAGGAGTTAATGCCATGGACAGTCTTCTAGAGTTCATTTCATTTTCATTTACCCCATGCCTCAAAGGCTCTCAGGTGGGGTAAGGAGGGTCGGATGTACGCAGTCTTACCCATGTACTAAAGCACAAAGAGACTATTTCCGAATGACCCATAGTGAAAATCCCGTCCAAAATTGCATGGACTGACCGTTGCTTCGTAACAAAAAAGCGCAGACAGTTTAGTGAGTCATTTTGTTTTATTCCATCATAATCTCAAGCCAAAAAATAATGAATCTTTGGCTCCATTGCAAATGATGGAAAGAAAGAGTCTTCTACAATTGATGAAAGAAAAAATTCCATAAATGTATTCTTTAAAATTTGATGGAAAAAAATATTACGAAGTACTTATTAACTATTAGTGGCTACAATTGTGTTGAAATCTACATCGTAGTAATTAAATGTATGTTACTGTGATGTAAACATTGAATACAATTATAGTTACTAATAGTTATTAAGTCACATTTTTGAACATTACATTTTTATTAGTAATTTTTAAGGAAAAATCTAGAGGGAATACTCAATTTAGTCCTACTCTATTAATTTGGTTAGTTTTGGTCTTACCGGTGGGCGTAACTCAACTGGTAGGAAGGGAGTGCCACAAAGGTTAGGTCCCGGATTCGAATCCCGGCAACTGCGATGAGGGATTACTATGCTAAAAATGCATAGAGCCTCTGCAAGTACCGGGGACAGAGTCTCACTCTCTATCTGTCGGATTGAGATTATAGTCCAACTTACATCCTCCCAACGTATCATCCGGTCGGAGTTGGGGGGCCCTCAGGGATGGAGTGTTAGTTTTGGTCTTTGACCTTGCTCACTTCTTTATCAAGTACGGAGTATAATTCTTCATTAATTTTTTGCATGTTCTATCAAATCAAATACTATCGTACAAACCAATTCATTTATAAGGTCATTCAAAGGCATTATCCATCACTTTTTACTTTCATTTAACCTACTTGCATCTTGAAATGACTCTAGCAATAGTGAGAGCTGAAATTATTTGAGAATGAGTAACTTTTATCTTTCCATTTAATTGAGATTCTCCTGATTGTGACTATAAAAATGACCTCTTGTGGTATATGATTGGTCAAAGCTTGTATAGTTGTATAATTGTATTGACGGAGAAAGTACAGATGAAATTAAAGGAGAATTAAAGGAGGATTAAAGGGGGATTAAATTTGGTAGAAAAGTGAAAGTTGAGAACTAAAACTAATCAAATTAATAATTTAGGATTAAATTGCGTATTGCATCAATAGGTGAGGACTATTTTTTATACTCTGTATTAGTGCAAATTATATCGTACATCGGGTGTAACTGTACACCCGGTATTTTTGTAAATATACCAACTTCAAGCTTCTGAATCAGCATTCGCTCTACCCTCTTTCCTCTTCTGTAGGCATCATCTTCCCTCCATCCTCTTTTTTCTTTCGCAGGGTCTTCTTTTTCCTCATTTCTTTCTTTTCTTCCGCCGCATCCTCATTTTTTTTCTTTTCTTCCCCAACATCCTCGTTTCTTTCTTTTCTTCCGCCGTTCTGATTGTTACTCCGTACCTTTTAGTTTTCTTTTTTTTATTTTTTTATTTACTTTTACTGCTAGCCATTTGTTTTTACTTTCTTTTGTTTTTGTTTTGTCTTTTTTTTACTTCTTTTCCTTTCTTTATTTGTTGTTTACTTCTTTCTCTTTTTCATATATTATACCAAGCACATTAGAAATGAGTTTTACCTTAAACTCAAATAAGTAAAATGCCTAAGAAATGAACATACACAAATGAACTTTTGAATTTTTGAATATTCATTTTGTAAATTATATATGTTCATTTAGTATCTCTGTTATGCTCATTTTTTAAATGTTTTCAGCAGTAATCCCAACGGAAAAGATCACCCCAACGAGCACCAGTCATATTCTCCGAGAAGTTCGTTGCGTTTCCTCCATGTCTGGTGTTGCAGAGATTCTATAGGACAACGTTAATGCTCTATATAGACTACATTCCACTGAGATTGACCTGACAAATCAATCCAACCCTTGCCACATCGCTCTCACGTGCCAAATGAGCATAATGTTTAAACGAAATGAGTATAGACAAATAAGGATTTGAGCACATTAGCAATTTCAAATGACATTTTGGATTTTTCGATACTCCTTTTGTAAGTGGTTCCTAATACTCAACTGAATAAGTGTGATGCTCATTGAAAGTGTTTTAATACTCATAATAAGTTTGATGCACATTAAAAGTTCATTAATGCTCATTTAACAGAAACTGTGATTTTTATTTCAAGAGAGAAGGTTTGATGCTCATTGAAAATGTCGTTATGTCAAACTAACAAACTTTACGATTTTCATATCAATTAACATTTTGTAAGTTACATATGCTCATTTTGTATTGATGTTATGCTCATTTTAAAATGTCATATCAATGCATATTTCAAAAGTATCATATTACACTAAATTCACATATTGAAATTCATAAGAGTGTATTATAGATATAATTTAATAAGTTTTTATAAAAGAAAAAATAATAAAAAGAACAAAAATTAGAAGATACGAAGTTGATATCGTGTTACTCATTGTTAGCCTCGTAATACTCAATAAAATAGGTTGGATGTTCATTAAACGTACAATATTGCTCATTTAGCGGAAGCCGTGAATTTTCGCTTAAATTACAAATATGCCACCGATTTGTTTTGGCCTGTATTAGTGGTTGAGCCGTCTTTCTTACTTGGGCCGGGTGTACGTACATCCGGATGCACTGTATACGAACTGCCGTATTAGCTACTCCGTATTTTTTACATTAATTTTATCTATCAGACAAGTGCAGTATAATGGAATATTTCCTAAATTTCACTAATCTAAACAATACTTAGATTTGTTTAAATTGAAACTGAATACTTTATTTCATCTTATACTCGTACCATTTGATCCATTTGACATGCCAGGTAGCTCAACCGGTAAACCATTAGACAACGATCAAGGACCGAAACCCGACCGCAACGGCCATGTTGGACACTCATAGCTCCTTTGTTTTGGGCTAGTTTCTGGTACCAAAACTATATTTCCTCCGTTCCATAAAAGTTGCAACATTGGAATTTCTGCACTATTCACACACCTTACTTTGACTACGATTTTCTAATAATATATATAATCAAAATATTATGTATAAAATATTACTCCGTAATAATTTTGTATTAATGTAAATTTCCAATATATTAACTTTTTTAATGTTTACTAATACGTAAATATATATAATTACAGTTAAAGTTGCGCGTTGGCAAACGTGAAAGTCAAACTATTGCAACTTTTATGGAACGAAGGATAGTAAGATTTTTTACTCCCTCCGTCCCGAAAAGGTTAGTCAAATTTCCTTTTTTTGGATTTCCCAAAAAGATTTGTCATTTCCATTTAAAGTAAGGAATATGTGGCTGAAATTAATTCTCTCTTCTCTGCACAAATTTCAATCACACATTTTTTACTTTATTAATCCACGTGAAAGTTAACTTTAGCCAATTTTTTCCTCATATTATTAGACTAATTGAGCCAATGAAATTTTCAAACGCTCATATCTTCTGTCACCTCTGGGCTTGGTGGGTCCTTAGGATGAGGGATTCAATCTTTTTTTACCATTGCTTCGGTAGCACACTAATTATAGCAATTAGAATTTGCACACAAACTTAATAATTTGGTTTTTCCGCATGCGCGTAGACTCCTGAGTATTAAGGTCAATGATAGGATCATAGGATGGACACAGATCTCAATGGAGATTGAGATTATAAGCCCGTTTAGTGACTATGTTTTTCGGCTTATCAGGCTTAGAACGCGTATACTGTAAAACCGGTGGCAAAATTGTAATTTTTGTGAAAATCGCGGATTCTCCTAAATGAGCATTTATGCAACTTTGATGAGCATCAATCTTGTTCTTTTGAGTATTAGGAGCCTAACGGTGAGAATCAGTGATCTCTGTTTCAAACCTTATATATAACTTTTGATTTATTATTTTTTCGTTTAGTACGATACATTTGAAATGTTCAACATTTTAAAATGAGCATACATAACTTACAAGTTAGTATCAAATAACTAAAAGGTTCAGTTGTGTGTGCTCATTCTTTTTGGGCGTTATACTCATTTGAGTTTAACATAAAACTCATTTCATTTAAAATGAGTATTAAGCAAATATCAAATGAGTATACATAAATTACAAAATGAGCAATCATAAAACTCATTCGAAATGTCTACTATGCTCATAATTTCATTTTGTATAAAAAAATGTGGCAGCCCATGTAGCAGGCCAGAAATTAGCAGAGACGGAAAAATAGAGTGTGAAGAATAGGAATCGCTCGCAGGGGTAGAGCTGTCTCTGCGTCGGCTAAGAATCTCAGTCGTGACTCGTGAGTTGCACTTGGAAGCTTGGCTATCGGCGATCTGCGTTCGTGAGTTGCACCAGACTTTCAATCTGCCGTCCTTCGTCGTCTTCGTTGGTGAGTTGCAGGGCTGAATCGCGAGTTGCAGGGCTGAATCGCGGAGGTTTAATTACAAAAAACTCAGTTGTACGGTGAGCACCGTACAGCCGGCCGTACAGTGTATTTTACCATCAAGCTTATCAGTCAACTTTTTAACCAAACACATAACTTTTAATTTGGAGTGTTGAATTGTGTAATACGGAGTAATAAGAAAAAATAAGGTTGAAGTTACTTTTCTAGCTGTATTGGCTGAAGTTATTGTAGATGACCATTTTAGCTATTTTTCATATATTGTTTTCTTTATTTCTTTACATAAAATTTATTTTAAATATAATTTATTCATAAATCACTAAGATCAGCCAATACAGCCACTTGAATCAGAACTTCAAAAATTTCAGCAGAATCAACCGATTCAGCCAATTTCTATGTTACCAAACGGGCTCTATATATGTTTGTAAGAAAAATTTATAAGTGAAGGCTGTTGTTGGGAAATTATTGTTCAAGGTGGATTAGAGGTTGTCAACACTGAAGGTGGATTTGATTGACTATAAATCTAAATAACAATTAGATAAAATAAATTTATAATGAGAACACACCAAGTACAGAGTATGTTTTTATAATCAAAACAAGATACTACATTAGTCACATTTTATGTGTCTCATTTGTTTTTGACACAATTCTTAATAAAGTGGTTGAAAATGTAAAAATTGTGCTTAAGATTTGAGTATAATAAAGTGAAATTTTGTGAATCGCATATTTTTTTCTAAAAAAGTAAATGTGACACTTATTTTGGGACAACGCAAAAAGAAAAGTAAACAGATAAAATAGGATGAGAGTAGTTTGCAAATATTACCTTACATTTCTCAATCCAATTCATGCATTCCATTAAGAATCAAGTTTCATAGATAGTATTTGATAAAATAATGGGAATAAGACACCAATAGGACTAAACATGCTAAGGGAATCTAATAGGACCTTCAACTTTTTTATACCCGTATAGGACTAATTTTCATGCTATGAGACAAAAATAGCCCCGCTTCCTTCCTATGTTGCACGAGCTTACGCGTGCCCTGCGGATAGAATTGGCCACACACCTTAAACACGAACACCATCCACCAGACCTCGATCGCTTGAGCACGAAAAATGTCGTAAATCGTCTTCTTCAACACTAAATCATATCTCTATGAACTTTCGAACTTCTGAAATCGTTCGAGTTTGGGAAGAAGATTAGTGGCAGATTTTTTAACATAAAACATCATTTTGTTTTCTTCTTGCCATGGCCGATCTCCTCTGTTACCTTGAAGCTAGATGTTTGGGCGCCATTAATGTCTGAATCACGGAACATAAGGGAGAGGCACCAGTCCTTCACAAACTTGATGTCGATGCCTTTAAGATTTCTTATACAGAGAGTAGTCTTCGTCGATTTGATTCAGTTATCTGCTCTTCCCTTTTTTTGGCCAATAATTTTTTAGTACCCCTCCCAAAGTAAAATCTCCACATTCTACAATTTATAGGATTAGATTTAAGAAATTTATACGCCGAAGTTGATGGCCCCTAAGAACTCTCAATACTGGTTTTTCAGTATTATACACTAATATAAAATAAAACATAGTATATGGATCATCTGTATACCTTTCATACTAATATAAAGCCCGAGGTAATACCCCAGGCCAATGAAAATGACATTGCCACGACAATATCAATGACATTGCCAATGACATTGCAGTGACAATGTCAATGACATTGCCAATGACATTGCCAATGACATTGCAGTGACAATGTCAATAACATTGACATTGCCGTGACAATGCCAATGATATTGCCGTGACAATGTCAATGGCATTGCCGTGACAGTGCCAATGGCATTGCCGTGACAGTGCCAATGGCATTGCCGTGACAGTGCCAATGACATTGTCGTGACAGTGCCAATGACATTGCAGTGACAATGTCAATGACATTGACATTGTCGTGACAATGTCAATGACATTGACATTGCCGTGACAATGTCAATGACATTGCCGTGACAATGTCAATGTAGCCTGGACATTATCAGCCCACTCGTTCATGCACTTTAAATAAGCTGCCCGTGATTTTTCTCAATTGAAAATGTAAAACAGTGAGATTTTTTTTCACATAGGCATTTCATCAAATAGTTTTGGTGCAAAACAAAAACTCAGTGATGCATAAATTAAATGGAACAACTACCCTCTGCATTAGTCCAAGACATATCAGCTATTTGCCTATGTGTAATAACAATTAAGCAATTCTTTTATTTCACCTCGACCCACCACCCAGTTGCAAATCTTTTTTTGTAACATTATCCATTTATACTGCACTAGCCAATAGCCAATTAGTAATAATTCTTAGTTTCTTACATAAAACCTTTCTCATGTATGCATCCGAAAACAGTCGCAGTTCTCCATCGCCACATATTCATGGCTACATCTAGATAGAAAATCTACCGGCAAAAAAAGGAGAACCAAATGACCGGAGGAAAAATTAAGCTATGAGATCGGCGGTAGAAAAGAGGAAAAGAGCAGACGAAGAAGAAATAGGAGGAGGAGGAGAATGGATTCCTTCCGCCAACCACCGTCTCTGGCGCCGAGGAGCCATCGCCGCATCACCGACTCACCATGGCGGCACTGCGGCATAGTTCTGCGCTGCTGTTTCTATGGTCTCTCAACTCTATTTGCACCATCATCATCCTCTTCTTCATGATAAAGGGTAAGTATTGCTGGAGTGTGAGTGTGAGACTTCATGAGACTTCATCGACAACCAGAAAGCTGAACTTCGATGTATGTGAGAAAGAAAATAACAGAAAACACAAACGTGTGTATGCTATTAAGAAACATGGGCAATTTTGGAAGCTTCTTAAAATTAGGTCCTATTTAGAAGTTAAAAAAGTCAATGTCTTATTTAATTACATACGGAAAGTTAAGCTCCTATTTAACACCATTTCTCTAAAATAATCCATGGAAAGATTGGTAAATTGAAAATAGCAATTTTCAATTTACCGATTCTGATTGAGAAGTTAGGGGAGACCATCTTCTGAAAACCGATTCTGATTCTATTTCTGTTTTTTAAAAGAAGTAGAAGCAATTTCAAACACTCCCTAATTCATTTAATTATATAAGCACAAAATTCAATAAAAAAAAGTAAAAATAAATTATTCTAAATATGAGTCAAAACTTAAAAGGTTGATGGATTTCAAAATTAGACTATCATAATTTTATTTCTTAAAAAGTAATTATTGTCATGCTTTAACATTACCAAATTTAACTGAGAGTAGTAGTTTTGAATTCCACAACATTTTTACTTTGGAGAATTTTCCCATAAATAAGTAGCCAAGCAAGACTCCAGAAGAACAAACAGTAATGAACATTAAAGAATCCGTGGAAGATACCTAAATACAGAGTAAATAAAAAACAGAGAGCAAATAATGAAAATAAAAACAACAATTTTAGTCACATGATTCATATTGAACCAAGAATCCACCATTGCACCCAACTACCCTACTTCATCAGTGATTGCTGCCTCTGTAACCTCATCTCCTCATAAAACCTCTCAATGAACTCTTCTGCCCTCTCATCAATGGAGCTCTCTCCATCCAATGAATATCTCTCAGCTACTCCATTAGAAGGCAGTGCCTCCAATCCTGAGCCGAAATCCCGGATGAAAACTTGGTGGTTTTCATCTTCTACCTCCCCTCTCAGGTCACCCAAACAACACCTTGAAACCAAGAACATGGGTACCAATAATCCTCTGCAGCCACACTGCTGCTTCTTCAGTTCCCTCTTGTACAAATACTGTCGAACAAGTGGTGTGCTTGAAGGTGAATACTCGTATTCCTGAATATACCCATAGTTGTAATGCTTGAGAAGCTTGACCCTCTTGAGTTTCCCTGAGTTTATCAGAGAAATCTTGACTCTTGCAATAATGGGTTTTCTGATTTCGGCTAAAAGATTGGAAACTTTCTGCGTAATTGGTGAAGACCTTTTTTTGAACATCTTATTGATCTAGAGACAACAATACTAAATAATGAGGAAAAGAGAGCTTGAAATTCTCCACACTTTTGGATGTGGGTGTTTTTTGCGCAGGTTTTTAGTTTCTTGGATGGAGTGTGCTCCGACATTACATTGGTTTAAGAAGTTTTTTTGTTCCCCTTTTTCTTGAATATGATAATTAGGTGTAGTGAAGAAGGTGGGAGACGGCTGTAAAGCTTAGCTTAGATAGTGAGTGGGTAGTCAGCTGCTGGCACTTTACCATATGTACTATGGGCCTATGGGGAGCCTGTTCAAGTAGCCGTTAAATCCCATGTTCAAAACCTGTCCCTTTTTAAATGAATTATCTGTGTACATAGACAATTAAAGGAGAGTTGTGTATAATTTATGTACAACTCATGTACACCAAATTTTTTTCATAAACTATAGTAAGTTTTCATAAATTCCTTATACTCCGTACTTAATAGGAATACAAATTAGAGCCGTTCATCTAGACTAGATAATCTCCTTATCATATTTATTCCTTTTCACTTGTTACACATTCTTTTATTTTTCTTCGGAATGTTCTGACTTCTCACTTCTCCTCATATTTTCTTCACACATATTTTCTCTTCTCCGGATAATACTTTGCTACTCAGCTTCTCCAGACAACGACGATCTATATCCTTCCGTCAGTGCAAGGGGCTCAAGGATAAGAAGAGTGAAGCGGTTTTGAGTCTGTAATACTACATTTCGGCCTGGACTCGACCATTTGACAAGCATAATCGAAGGTGAATTTATTATTTGCTAACTTAGGCTTACAAAATTACTTAATGAACTGGTTTTTCTTTATTAGTTTTTTAGTCTTTGTGCGATTTCCTTGCAAGTTGCAAACCATTGTTGATGTCTATATGCATATGTTTATCAAAAATTTTACACCAGAAATTCAATTTCCTCTGAAATACTAAGAGTAGGAGCCCGTTTGGTAATATCAAAATTGACTGTATCCGTTGATTCTGCTGAAATTTATGAAATTCTGGCTGAAGTGGCTGAATTGACTGATTTTGCTCATTTATTAATAAATTATATTTAAAATATATTTTATTAATAAAATAATGAAAATATTATACTATGTATGTAAAAATAGCTAAAATGATCATCTGTAGTAACTTTAGCCAATACAGCCAGGAAAGTAACTTCAATCTTACATTTTCTTATTATTACGCAATTCAGCGCGTGAAATCAAAAATTACGTGTTTGATGAAAAGTTACCCGATAAGCCGAAAAACTGAGCTACCAAACGAACACTAGGTTATTTCAATTTACTATTTTGGTTTATGTTTTCTCAATTTTCTTCTGGTAATACATATGAATAGGTCAATCTAAAATGTATATAGATTAAACAACTACATTTATTTAGTTTAGATGATGCGTATTTCTGCAATATGACCTTCTCACATCTCCCTATGAGCAGTTTTGTGAAGAAGACTCAACATTTTCATAAATGAAGAAGGCATGCAAGGTAGATCATTTAGTATGGCGGGTTACTAAATTCTTAACATTAGTCCTAATTTTATTAAATCTCTAACTCTAATTTACACCATTATTATTAGTTTTTTTCAATAAATTAGTCTTTAATAAACTACCAATAAAAATTATAAGCATAGAATATTTTCATTTCCTGAAGTAATCGTCTTTTCATTAATAATTTTAATGGCATATCTAAGTTAGTTTCCTATTACTATTTCTGATACTTGTGAAGTTTTTTTACCGATTGAAAGTCAAGTAGATTAGTGTACATAGTAAATGGCCTGTTGTTTTTGGCTTAGTTATTTTGTGTTGAATTTTTTGGTTTCTTTTTCAATAACCTCTCTTCAAAAATATTTCTTTTTGTGAAAGATAATTCATTCTTGATGTGGTATAAAACTATGCCTAATAATATGTTGATGTCATACAAAAATGTGAATGTTGGAGCAAAGTAATTGTATCAATAGGTTATTGTTTGTCTTATTTTATCCGCAAAAGTGGAATGATGATTGAACTTTTTCAAGGGATTCATTTTTCGTTGCTCCCGTGTACACAAATTCGCACGTCATTCGAGTGGTGATTCAACACTCACAAGTACTTTAATCACGGTGACTCAGTCACCAAAACGGCGGTAGGCCTTATACACGTGCGCACCAGAGGACCAGCCTTATTTCAGGTTTTGTATACGGAGTATTTACACTAGTATGTTTGTAGTATGTTTTCTTATTTTTTCACATTTAAAATGCTTCTTTTGTCTTTTCCCAAATCCCGACGCACTAAATGATCAACATAGATTTAACGGATTGTTAAAAAAAGTTGAAATTTCATTTGATAGACCATGTGTTTTTTATGAATGATATCTATCTATTGAAGAATCTTGAATATGAAAGTTGAAATTTTTTGGTGTTTTATATTGATAAACTGTTCAAAAGCTCACGATCACCTACTTTTGTGATGACTAACCTTCCAAAATTTAAGGGTTGTTTACGGGAAGCCAGATGTTCCTAAAGCCTCTCGAAAGATAACATTTGAAATGCATAACCACTACAAAAAAAAACTCGGTATAGGCACGGATATAGGCAGGGATCTCTTCACAATTTTCCCAGACGAACGGTCTTGGCTCGGATTTGGCAAGGTTTTTAATTATGTGCCACCTAGCTCGAGCCAAACGTGTTGGCCCGGTTTTATAATTTAGTCTCAAACTTTGGCTGGGAATTTGGTTGGGACATTGCGTGCCTGTAGCATTAAACGAATTCACCCAACATTTGGCTCGGATTTTATTTAGGCACGTTTTTTGGTACGGATTCCACGTCATATATTTTCAACGCTTGTGTCAAAAATTGGGACGGCTATTTCCGAGCCAAATGTAATTAGATTCAAAAAAACGTATACCGTATATATGTACGACGTACGTACATATATACAATATACGTTTCTCTGATTTAAACCAAATAGTAAATTTTATACACCAATTAACATTCATTCCAAACAGTAATAAAACATATGTATCATTGTAAACTGAACAATAAAACATGCAATATGTAAACTAAAACCGAATTGTGCAATATAAACATAAAAAGAATGTTTCAACATGCCAAATTGACATGGCCATAAACCTTGAGCAGAAATATAAAAGTAGTAGATGTCCATAACATGAAATAAAAAAGGTGTGCTTAACATTCAACAAACCGACATTAAACTAGGCCAACAACGCCATTTTGATTAATGTAGGGAAATAGTTCATCCATTCGAACTTCGGGAGAATCTTGCAGGCAGTTCATTGGAACAGGGGTCGGGGTACGCAAAACGTCCAGATTAGCCACCGTGACAGACGGGTTAGAGGTATGGACTTGTCGCAAAACTGACATAAATGCATTGGACATGTTCTCCATCTGCGCTCGCCAAAGTTGCTCCTGCTTTGCGAATCGGGCTTCCACTTGCGTTTTGATAAGGGCATCAATTTCTTGTTGGGTGGGCCCTGAGTGCCGGCTTTAACATTCCAGGCTTCCGGACAGGGACTCCGCTTCAGACCTCGTCCCATATCGCCATCCTCTATAAGTGGGAACCACCTTGTAGAAAAGCTCAGAATCATCAACGTCATATGATTTCCCTTCAGATTCAGCATGCACCTTCAACTCGTTGTACTTTTGCTGCAGATGATACAGAATGTTAAAACACATCAATAACTTTGATATTCAAAAAAACAGAAGTTTAATATATATTCAGAACAGATAAAGAGCATACCCGAATCTCAACAACACGCTGTGGAGGATCACCTTCCTTGGGAACATACACCTTCTCGTACACTTCAATTTTCGGAGACTCCCAATTCAAATCTTTGGTCTATGAACACACAAATACTAAATACTTCCTCCATTCCATAAAAGTTGCAACATTAGAATTTCTGCACTATTTATACACCTTACTTTGACTATGATTTTCTAATAATATATATAATAAAAATATTATGTATAAAATATTAATAAATTTGTATTAATGTAAATTTCCAATATATTAACTTTTTTAGTGTTTACTAATACGTAAATAAATGTAATTACAGTCAAAGTTGCGCGTTCGCAAACGTGAAAGTTAAATCGTTGCAACTTTTATGGAACGGAGGATAGTATATCAGAATTTAATGCTAATAATTCTAAATAGTGCTGAATAATTCAACTACACAAGTGAAGTGGGAATTTACCATTTTTTCAACATGTCTACTGACCGGAATCCGTCCGCCACGATACTGTGACTCCTTCACCTTCTGGGAGTTGCGGTTTTTCTTCTCGATATCACTTTTCTTCTTAAATGAATCAAACCCCCAATACTCTTTCAACAACATCCAGTCACCATCACATATCCACTATGGCTTCTTGTTCTGCCATCTTGCCCGACCAATGTTCTTGCTTAACCATTCAGATGCCCTAGAACAAAACCTCTTCTTTATTCTGTTATTATAGCATGGGTCCCAGTCATACTTTCTCTACAGTGAATAAGCATATTTAATTAATGTCCTTAGAAAATTTTAAAAAGTAGAAAATTAATGTCTACAGTGAAATGGTATATTTAAAAAAGTATCTCAATCAACCGCCACCAGCTTTCTTGTTGATCTGCATCTGCATGCTTAAATGAGTGCCACGGCCCATGGAAATTGTTGGTAATGATCGAAATTATAGAGTTAAGGACAATATGGTTGTTACACATGAATACTATTTCATAGTATCATACATATTCAAGAAAGACTATAAATAAACACGGACAAGCTAAAAAGCAATCATACATGAGCATTTCATGAGGTAAGATCCAGATTTTTGACACATTCTGGACAGACTCATGGCCCGTATGATCAAAAGGTTCATCATTCACTGCTCGTGATTGAACGGATTCAAGGGGAAGTAGGAACAGGAGAATTCAGGTCAACATTTTGGTTTTGGTTCACAGAACCTCCCCGACCTCCCCGACCTCCCCGGAAAGAACTGAAACTTCCTCTAGCACTAGACATGATCACTAAAATACCTGAAGGTTTGTAATGGACTCTTCAGGGCAATGTAGCAGCAGGAATGCAACTAAGAGCTTTTATTCATTAGGTCTCTCACAAACCCCTTCAGTTTGTCATGTACCAGAAGAGGTTTTTTAGTTGAGTCATTGTATTCTAACTAATATTTTATGTTTGTAGTCTTCTTTATTCCTGGCTTGTTATCTGTGTAATGTTGTTTTTGTTGTTTTCTTTCCTGCTTTTGCCAATCTGCATATGTACAACTACATTAGTATTAATGTGAATTCTACTTGTGATTTTCACATATTTTCATTACACACTGTATTATTAATTTATTAATTTCAATGTAAATGTGACTTTGACGAAAACTCTTATTGAATGAATGCATTTGAATTTTGCGTTACTGTAAAAATGGCATATTTTTCTAATGTTGTATATATACATGTGCTCTCATGATGAAGGCTCTCATTAAATGTTGGAACTCTATTCTTTATCCAATTGCCAAGTTTAGAGATAATTGTTATTCTCGTATAAAAGCTTTTAATTGATATTGTGTGAAAATTTCAGTCAAACTAAGGTTGAGATTGATTAGTTAGGAAAAGTAGAAACTAGATTCTGCTGATATAGAAATTTAGAAACTAGAAACTAGTCTCAAATGAAAATTGTATAGTTTCTACTTTCTAGGTTATAAACATTATAATCTTCAAGAAATGTAATATTTTTAGCTTTACTTTTAAATGTATTCTGCGAATGAGCTGTCGCGCTTACTGATGTATTCTTGCTCATATTGTACTATTTTCTCACTAATAAAAGTTACCGGTTACGTTTTATAAGTCAAACCTTAAAGTTTCTACCTTCTAAGCTTTAAGTCAGATTTACATGCTTATTCACTTTCTGAATTTTTCTTATTAACACAACTTGCCATTTGTATTCATTTTGTGAGTTCTGTTTGGCTTTTGGTTGAATTTGTTTTAAATCTCTTTGTGAATTGAGTTTCCTTGACCAATCTCCAATCAATAATACAACATAAGTACATAACTATTGTCTAAAACTGATTATTTACTTCCAGAATTTCCTTTCTTCCGAGTTACATATTTTTTCATTTGGACTTGCGCTCTTGAGACTTTACAGCGGATCATCCATTTGTGTGTTTCTTAATTTGGTTTGCATGTTCAGAGCTCTTCTTTACCTTTATTTAAAGTTAAAGCCATATACTCCCACATGTCTTATGCCTTTTTGGACTTGTCATCTCCATATGCTCCCTTATGATCCATAATTCATTGATTTTTATATTTGATAGGAACGTATAAAGATGAGAATGAAAGGTGGCATGCTCAACACTAGCAACCAGTCATTTGAAGATCTTTTTGAATTTTTTGTCAGAAATCTCGAAATCCAGAAACTATAAACAAACTCGAAACTACATTTGACTGAAATGTAGTATCTCTAGAGATAATCATATGCTAAATACAACTTACTGCATCCAGAAATACGACAGTCTCAATTTGGATTGAATTATATACTTGTTGTGACACTTTTGTATGTCTATTGTTGGTTTCTTATTGATGTATCACTTGCATTATTTTTTGTTGCATTGCATTGCTTTTTGTTGCAAAATGTTGTTTTTTGTTGCAAAGTGTTGCTTAATATTGTGTCATGTTGCTTATTGTTGTTTTTTGTTGATTTATAATATTTTAGGCTTCAATTTATCTTTGCTACTTCAATAAAATCAAAATATCTATATAGATTACACTTTTGTATGTCTATCGTTTGCTTCTTATTGTTGTATCACTTGCATTGTTTTTTGTTGCATTGTGTTGCTTTTTGTTGCAAAATGTTGTTTTTTGTTGCAAAGTGTTGCTTAATATTGTGTCATGTTGCTTATTGTTGTTTTTTGTTGATTTATAATTTTTTAGGCTTCTATTTATCCTTGCTACTTCAATAAAATCAAAATATCTATATAGACTACTAAAGAAACACCTAAAACGAAAAATTTATATTTATGAATATAAACAACAACCAGAAACATAAAGAAACAATCAAAAACCAAAATTTCATAATTATAAACTAAAGGAAACACATACAAACGGCACCCAACAAAATAGTAATAAAATAAAATTATAATAATAATCACAAAGGTTTAAGTGCTTTTAATTTTTTCATTTTTTCCCAAGTTCTGTATTTTAATTTTTCTAATTTTAATTTTTTGAATTTATTTTAATTTTAAAATCTTCTAGGTTACATTAAAATTATTATTTTTTACTCCGTATAATTATATGTAATATATTTTTATTTTTACAACTATAATTTAAATTTATTTTAACTTTTCGAATGAATATTTTTCAAATTTTCAAAATAATTACATTTTCATACAACATTATGATTGTTTTTCATATTATTTAATATTTTCAAAACATTTTCATGTTATTTTACGTATTTTTAAATAGTTTCAAAGTTGTTGGTTTTTAAATATTTTATACTTTTTAGTATAAAATTTTCGATTTTTATATTTTTTTATTAATTTTATTATATATTTTAAAAAATCACATTTAAAAAAATCATATTGTGTACCTTTTCTGTTACATTTTTAATTATATTTTTGTATTTTTTGACTTTTTCATTTTTGTACCATATTTGTATGATTTTTAAATTTTTAACTATTTTTACTTTTTATGTAACTTACGATTTTTTTTATTATTTTGAGTTTTTTTTTTAAATTTTCAATGATATATTAAAAATTAAATCACAGAAATTTATAAGTTTTACTACCTCCGTCCCATAAAATTCTTCCCACTTTGACTTGGCACGGAGATTAAGAAAGTGGAATAAAGTGGAAATGTATGGTTGTGATTGTGTAAGAAAAAAGTGAAATGAATGTGAACCACACAAATTATCCAAAAATGGAAAGTGTGAATTTTTGTTTGGGACGACCCAAAAAGGAAAGTGGGAAGAATTTTATTGGACGGAGGGAGTTTTTTTTTTGCAATTTTACAACATTTTACACTATTTTAAACGTTTTTCATTTTTATTTTAATTTATGATAAGCTTAATTTACATTTTTATAATTTGTTTTATAATTATCGAATTCATAATACGGAGTATCTAACTTACATTTTTTCTATTTTTCAACTTTTATTACATTTGTTTTTTAATTTTATATTTTCACTTTGTGTTTTTAAAAATTATTTAACACCTTTTGGGTTTTCCATGAATTCTTACCTTTTTTATTTAAAAACAAAGATGGAGTGGTTGGTGAAGTTTGTACATTAATAAATTTGTATTAATGTAAATTTCCAATATATTAATTTTTTTTAATGTTTACTAATACGTAAATAAATATAATTACAATTAAAGTTGCACGTTGTCAAACGTGAAAGTCAAACTATTGAAACTTTTATGTAACGGAGGATAGTAAGAAGACTCTAGTAAAGTGGACTGATGTTTTTAGTCCGTTACCTCCGTATAGTCAATTTGTGAAAATGATGTATTAGTAAGTTTATTTTTGAAAAAAAATGAAGGGTGACAAAAATGATATTATTTTCAATTTTTAGTCTATGTTTGAAAAAATTCCAAAATATATAGAGCCAAACTCACGATCTCCAGATTATGGGCTTGAATATGTGCTCCGCAGATAACATATTGTTGTACACTTTTAGTTATTCGCTTGTATCTACTACGTACTCCGTATTAAATTAGCCTTCATATAATTGGGTCCATGAGCAGCCCATATTAGCGGACCAACCAACTATTTTTCTATATATACTTAACCTAACACTATTCATCTTCAATCTTTGCTATTTTCCATTTTGTTTCTAGAGATTTGAGTAACAATCAAGTCCTATCCTTCCAAAACTATACAGAAATCCATCACAATTACAAAAAATTAGCAAAAAAGGTTGTAAAAAATTCGAAAAAAGAAGGAAAAATCAGCCATTTACGTTGGTGTCGTCTCCGCCAAACTGGTGTTCGCCTCTGTTCCTAATTACCTCTCCGCCGCCAACTGCTCCGCCTCCGCCGTCACGGAACCGCCCACCTCGATTCTGGTAGATCACTCCGCCACAGATAGCTCAACGGTCTGGTCTCACTTCCAGCGGTGCATCAGCCTAAGGGTAATAGAATTATTATAGGCTTAGTATTGTACTTTACATTAAACTCTCTCTAATATAAATATATCTGCCAGGGCTCCTCAGGGAGTAACCTTTTCCATTATTTCACATGGTATCAGAGCATTAATTTTTCCTCTCTCTCTTCCCTAACCCTAATTTTTTTTTCCGCTACACGGCTTCCGCAGCCCCTCAGCAAAGCGCCGCCGCAGGCCGCATCTCCGCCGCCGCAGGATGCATCTCCGCCGGATCCATGGAATTCTCCACTGTGGCTCCAACTTCTTCGACCATGGCGCCGGTCACATCAGCCGCCACCGACGCAGCCTTAGTCATCACCAGCGCCGCCACTCCTCTGACCGCGCCGCCGCAGGTGACTCCCTCGCCAGCCTCTTCTTCCTTCATCGCTGACATTCCCGGTGCCTACTCACTGTTTCAGACTCTTCATCCGGGAATTCCGTGGCAGCCACCTGCCATGCCAGCGGCCCCAGGCCTCTACACGCCACCCATCTCGGCTGGATCATCGTTTGCCGGTCCCACTTTTGTTGGCTCACCTGGTGTCTCCTCTGTCATCCCTCCCTCTCGCACACCAGCAGTCATCCCGACTGGCTCACTCCTCACAGATCTCGCCCAGAGTATCTCACATGTGGCAACTAATGTCACAAATATTGTAACTACCAAATTATTAGCGGTGGAAGACTACACTACCTGGCGTACACAGTTCGAATCGTTTTTGGTGTCCCAAGCTCTCCTTGGCGTGGTTGATGGATCCATTCAGGTACCCCCTGCTTATTCCATAGATGCTCTTAACCGTCAAACTCACAATCCCGAATTTTCTACTTGGTTAAGAATTGATCAAGCCATCCGTTCATGGTTATTTGCAACCCTATCTAGGGATGTTCTTATCGATGTACGTGATTTAAAACATTCATATGAAATTTGGGAGCGGTTGGAGTCTCGGTTTATGTCTGCTAGTTTAGCGAGATCTATGGAATTAAAGCGTTTATTTAATCAAATTAAAAAGAAACCTGATCAGTCCATGGATAATTATTTGCGAGAAATTAAAACATTAGCTGATGATCTTGCCACAATCAATTGCCCTGTGCCTCAGCGTGAAATTTTAAAAACTACTATTATGGGTCTAGGACCCGAGTATGAATCTTTATACACTGCTGTGTCCTTATTTGGACAAAATTTCCCGTTTGAGACTCTCCGTAATCATCTTCTTGAGTTAGAGCAGCGGGTCCTTTATCTCCGCTCCCAGGAATCCCAGTCCATTCATCAGGCGTTTGGCGCGGCTGTTTCATATCCCAGGCAGTCGTCTGGGCAGCAGCCAACCCAGCAGAATTCAAGATCCACTCACCCGGTCGGGCAGCAGACTTACCCGGTCGGGCAGGCTCGGCAGAACGGCGCTCCACAGCGTGGGCGAGGACGTGGGCGCGGCAGAGGCCGCGGAGGCAGGGGGCGTGGCCGAGGACAGCAGCAGCAGGCATATTGGTTTCCCCAGGGGCATCCAGTTTATTACCCCGGAGGGGGTGGGCAGTCGAGTACTCCTGCAGGGGGTGTGACATCTACGGGTACTGTTATTTGTAATTCTGCTGTGTCACATTTAAATATTAATGCTTTACCTATCTGTGTCACTAATAGTAGTCATACAGGCTTGCCATCAGATGGAGGTATTCTCGGATCTGTTCCCCATCCCGTTGTCTGTCAAATTTGTTTTTCTACAGGTCATTCTGCCATTAACTGTCCTTCTCGTTTTACACAACCGACGTCTCCTGCTCTGTTGACTACTCCCGGTGACACTACTCCTGCTCTATGGTTTCCTGATTCAGGAGCTTCTGCTCATATGACTGCATCTGAAGGTAATTTAGTTAATAAATCTCCCTACACCTGCTATAATTCTGTTAGTGTTGCCAATGGTGCCCATCTTCCCATATGTAATATTGGTGATGTTGCTTTACCTACATCTGGTCGTCCTCTCACTTTAAAATCCGTTTATCATGTGTCTCAGTTAAAATATAATTTAATTTCCATTAAAAGGCTCTGTGCTGATAATAATTGTACTGTAATTTTTGATAAAAATTCTTTCTTGGTTAAGGACAAAGCAACGGGGGCAATACTTCTGCGAGCAACTAGTAGTGGACCACTTTATCCTCTCCATCTGCCGTTTGCATCACCATTAGTTTTTGCTTCCGTTTTAGCTTCTGGCCCTGTGTGGCACCGTAGATTAGGTCACTGTGGTGATAGTACTTTACAGTTTCTTAAGAGAAAACAATTTTTATGTAGTCATACTCCCTTTACTCATGAGTGTGTGGCCTATCGTTTAGGAAAATCACAACGTTTACCTTTTATGGATGCTAGTCATAATTCTATTTTTCCTTTGGAAATTATTCATTCTGATGTGTGGCAGTCACCTGTGTATTCAAATTTGGGATTCAAGTATTATGTATGTTTCATTGATGATTTTTCTCGTTATACTTGGATATATCCCATGTGTCACAAAAATGAAGTTTTCATGCACTTTAAAAATTTTAAAGCTTTGGTTGAAAATCTTTTTAATCGGAAAATTAAAATTTTTCAAAGTGATGGGGGAGGTGAATTTGTTAATAATAATATGCAGCAATTTTTCTCTGCTAATGGCATTTACTTTAGAAAATCTTGCCCTGACACACCTCAACAAAATGAGGTTGCTGAGCGCAAGCATCGTCATTTACTTGAGTTAACTAGGACCATGCTTCTTGAAGCTTCGGTTCCGAGTCACTATTGGGTCGATGCCATATTTACTGCTGCATATATTATTAATAGATTACCCTCTCCAACCTTAAATGGTCTTACTCCGTATCAAAAACTGTTTAACCGAGTTCCAGATTACTCCTTTATGCGAGTATTTGGTTCTGCCTGTTATCCAAATTTTAATGCCACCTCAGCCAATAAATTATCACCTTGTTCAGTTCAGTGTGTTTTCCTTGGCTATGCATCCGGTTATAAAGGCTATCGTTGTTTGGATCCTTTCACAGGTCGAGTCTATGTTAGCCGTCATGTTAGGTTTCATGAGGATACATATCCTTTTAAAACTCTCTCGTCTGCTCCATCCAGGTCTATTTCTACTACACCATCTCCTATGCATCTCACCGATATCACTCTTGATCCACCACTCCAGTCTGTTCCCACAATTACGGCCGCACCAGCACCAACCCCATCATCGCCACCTCGGTCACCAAGTATTCCTATCACTCCGTGTGTACCGTCGCCCCAACAATCCTATCCCACGGCCACAACCAGCCCCCCACCATCCCATCTCTCCTCCCATACTTCGTCTAGCACGCCACATACATCATCAACCGACACTGTCTCACCTGAAACCACCTCACCTACGTCCACTACGGTAGTTAATCACCATCCCATGCAAACCCGTGCTAAGTCAGGAATTTTTAAGCCTAAAACCATTTTTAATTTAAGTACAGTTACTATCAATGCAGATCCTACCTGTTTTACTGAGGCAAATAAACAATTAAAATGGCGTGAGGCGATGGCTGATGAATTTAATGCACTCATTAATAATAATACGTGGGACTTGGTGCCCTTTGATAACTCTAAAAATATTGTTGGTTGTAAGTGGATTTATAAAACTAAATATCATTCTGATGGATCCTTAGAGCGCCATAAAGCTCGATTAGTTGCACAGGGTTTTAATCAGCAGGCAGGTATTGATTTCTCTGAAACTTTTAGTCCTGTCGTTAAACCCACCACTGTTCGTATTGTACTTACTCTAGCTATTTCTTTTGGGTGGGGTATACGACAACTTGATGTTAAAAATGCCTTCTTACATGGGAATCTGACAGAAGAAGTTTATATGCGGCAGCCCCGCGGTTTTATTCACCCTCACTTTCCTAATCATATATGTCGTCTGCGCAAGGCCATTTATGGCCTTAAGCAAGCTCCACGAGCCTGATTTCATAGATTTAGTAACTTTCTTCTACAACATAATTTTTCCTGTAGCAAATCCGACAATTCTTTGTTCATATACCGCCAGAATAATACTATTATTTATTTATTATTATATGTGGATGATATTATTATTACTGGCAATTCGGATTTCTCTGTTACCCAATTTATTTCAATTATATCTAAACATTTTGCTATGAAAGACTTGGGTAATCTCCATTATTTTCTGGGTGTTGAGGCCATATGTTCAGCTAAAGGTTTGTTTCTCTCTCAACATAAATATGTTACTGACCTTCTAGCTTGTTTTCACCTTCATACTGTCAAACCTGTTCGCACCCCGTTAGCTTCCCGTACCACTCTGTCTCTTTCTGATGGTGAGTTATTATCTGATTCTACTGAGTATCGCAGCATGGTTGTTGCATTACAATATTTAACTTTGACACGACCAGATATTACTTATACAGTACACTTAGTGTCTCAGTTCATGCATGCTCCTCGTACCACTCATCTTTTTGCAGTCAAAAGAATTTTCAGATACTTGCAGGGAACACGAGATCATGGACTTTGACTTCATTCAGCAGTCTAATCGGCCAACCTGTATAGTTGCTTACTCCGATGCAGATTGGGCAGGTTGTCCTGATAGTTCTCGGTCTACCACAGGTTTTGCTGTATTTTTGGGCCCTAATTTGGTTTCCTGGAAGGCTAAGAAGCAGCCCACTGTGTCCAAGTCCTCCACTGAAGCGGAATATCGTGCCATTGCTTACACAGTACAAGACACACTACATATCCGCTCAGTCCTGTTCGAATTTGGATGACCTATCTCCGAGCCGGTACATTTATTATGTGATAATATATCTGCTTCTTACTTGACTGCAAATCCAGTTCAGCATGCTCGCAGTAAACATATTCAGATTGATTATCATTTTGTTCGCGAACGGGTTGCTCATGGAGATCTGATTGTTCAACATGTTCCTACTCATCTACAGCTGGCAGATATTTTTACTAAAAGTCTATCTAGTCAACGTTTTCATTTTTTGAAAGACAACCTGTGCGTTGTATCTCCCGCACAGTTTGAGGGGGTGTAATAGAATTATTATAGGTTTAGTATTGTACTTTACATTAAACTCTCTCTAATATAAATATATCTGCCAGGACTCCTCAGGGAGTAACCTTTTCCATTATTTCACAAAGGGATCTCCATTACATCGCCGACGACTGAGGGCAGTTCCTACATCAGCCCTCTCACTCTCCGCAGTTGGACCGGGCTGCTTTGCTGCACCTTTCAACAATTGGGCCTCTAACCTGGAGTCGAAGACATATGGCCCAAAGAGGAGTGACCCGCATATTGAAATCAAAATTCCAAAATTCTCCAAAAGATAAGTACCCTGAAAACTCCAACTAAATTTATGACATACTATGTACGTAGTACTGTAGTAGTAGTATTTAATAAACTTAAAATACTAGACCAATGTTTGTAGTTCCGAAATAATAATTAAAATCCAAAAAAAATGTCGATCAATAATAATTATCATATGACCAAGTTCGACCATTGTAGGCTACTAGACTAGTGCTTTGCTTCTTCGTATAAGCTTATAATGAACCACACCTTCGAATTAAGTTGTGACGGAACATATAAAAAGATGCCTTATTGAATAACATTGGATACAACTAATCTAGAATGGTAGATTTGAACAAACATAAATTTCATCATCTGGGTAAGAAAATTGTAAATGACTTAGCATTATAGACTATTTAGAATACTACGAACTTCAGTTGTGGGTGAAATTTCTACTGCGTCAAGTATAAAGGGATTCCAGTGGCTTGGTCGAAGACAAAAGGGGGTAAGTGGGTTTGGTCCGGTAGACAGCTCAAATGGGTCAGAATTGTTAAATAGGAGACCAAAGCATTAAAGAGGTGGACCAAGGCTTTAATGAGGTGGACCAATACCATCAACAATTTCCACCTTATTGGTCTCCCTGCTGTTGTAGAGCACATTGTGAAAGGGAGTATCATCATCGCCGGTTTTTCTTGTTTTAGCTGCTCTTATCTAGCCACAATCTAAATTAAGAGTACGTTTACAAGACAACAGTTTTTCAAAAGTGAGACACTTAGTTCCCATATCAGCAGAGTTAAATTTAGAAGCTATCTTGGACAGCCTTATCCATCCTGCATCAACAATATTCCTGATGAAGTGAAACCTGACATCAATATGATTGGTCTTGTCATGAAATACATGATTTTTGCACAATTGGATAGCAGTCTGGCTATCAGAGTAAACTGTCACAACCTGCTTAAGAAAACCAATTTCAGTTAGTATACTTTTCAGCCAAATGGCCTCCTTAAAGGCTTCAGTGGCTGCCTCGTATTCAGATTCAGTAGTTGACAATGCAACAATAGGTTGTAGTTGGGATTTCCAACTTATGTAGGAACCACATTGAGTGAAAATATAGGAAGTAGTAGACTTTCTATTGTCCCTATCATTTGCATAATTGGAATCAACATAGCCAGTAAGTAAAATGCCAGTATCAGTTTTAGAAAACACAAGACCATGAAAATGTTCGTGACAAATCCCATCGGAAGTTGAGTGGTCAGGGATGGCAGTCAAGGCGTCAGGGACGACAGTCGAGGCGTCAGTTGGCGGAGTTGACCGGGTTTGTCACGAACGGATCCATGACAAATCCGTGTCAAAATTCAAAAATTTGAAATTTGTGACGGATTTGTCACGGATCAATCCATGACAAAAGGTTCTTGAGAATAAATTGAAGTTGAATAGGCAGGGACGGCAGTCGAGACGTCAAGTTCTTTTATTGTCACAGACATATCCGTGAAAAATTTAAGTATAAATATGTGTTTCGAGGCCCAATTTTTAGATGCAAAAAAATGCCTAATCCAGAACCAGATGTTTGGAAGTTGATAAGTAGAAGTCTACAACGATTAAAACAAGTTACACAATTGATGTGGCTTGTAAATGCAGAAGCAGTTCAAAAAATCTGTGAGCTGATGGGTAGACCGCTTGAAAGCTTTGGCGACATTATATACTTTGAATCAGTCTCATACAACGTTTCACAAGGGAAAAACTTGTGTATGACACTTTTCGTGCGGAACAATGTTCAAAGTATATGATACTTATAAATGCAGAAGCTGAAGAAAGAATTAACGAGCTACTTGATAGGCCTCTAGATGAAAGCTTTGAGTGGTGGGAAAATTGAACCAAGCGACCAAGGTTCGAAACCCGCAGCGGTCGTGTAGACAATCAAAGTAACTTGGTTTCCTGCTAAATTTGAGCCAATTGGTATCTGATTTCTCCATATATATCGGATATCCCATAAGACCGTGTTTGCTCCATCCTGAAAGCATACCATAAGCATGAAAGTCGCTAATGGTCCAAATGATGACAGCTTTCATGATAAACATTTCATCTCTTGAAACATCATAAGTTGGTGGCCCAATAGCCCAAAGTTCTTTCATCTCCTCGATCAGGGGTTGGAGATAGATGTATATCCTTTTTTTAAGATCCGAGGGACCTGGACAAATTAAAGTCAAAAAGATGAAATGACTCCAAATGACTGCAATAACCTATACATGCAAGATTCAGGGAGACCGTGTTTGCTTCATCCTGAAAGCATACCTATAAGCATGAAAGTCGCTAATGGTCCAAATGATGGCATCTTTCATGATAAACATTTCATCTCTTGAAACATCATAAGTTGGTGGCCCAATGGTCCAAAGTTCTTTCATCTCCTCCATCAGGGGTTGGAGATAGATGTATATCCTTTTTTAAGATCCGAGGGACCTGGACAAATTAAAGTCAAAAAGATGAAATGACTTCAAATGACTGCAATAACTTATACACGCAAGATTCAGGGAGTCTGTATTCAGATTTAATGTTCATCAACTCTGTAATGGCAGATAGATGAGAGTATCCCTCACAATCAGCATACAGAGGCTGATCGGCAGCTTTCTCATTCGTAACAATTTAGATGTCATGCACGTTGAGAAGAACGTCTTTGACAATATATTTAACACGGTTATGGATTTTACCCACAAAATCAAAGACGGTCTTGCATCTAAAAAATTATTAACATTATTTGTTATTAGTTTTTTAACATTAGAAAATTTTAATAATTCGAAATTTAATAAACAAGAACATGAATTTATTTATTAAATTTAAAAACAAAGTAGAAAACACACAATTTTTTATCATTTATTGCATTTAACAGCTAACATTATTGATAAACAAATAAACACTTGATCCAAAAGGTGGAATCTCCCACCCCAGGAGCCCCCCATCCTAGGAGCCCCCCATCCCGAGACGACATGATGATAGGGAGGTTAATCACGGTGACTCAGTCAGCAAAGCGACGGTAGGCCTTATACACGTGCGCACCAGAGGTCCAACTTTTTTTCAGTTTCTGTAACCTCCACACGGCCGTTGTGGGTTTCGTATTTTGGTCACTTGGTCCAATTTTCGCACCACTTAAAGCTTTCACAGAGTTGATGAACATTAAATCTGAATATAGTCTCCCTGAATCTTGCATGTATAGGTTATTGCAGTCATTTGAAGTCATTTCATCTTTTTGACTTTAATTTGTCCTGGTCCCTCAGATCTTAAAAAAAATACATACATGTATCTCCAACCTCTGATCGAGGAGATGAAAGAACTTTTGGCCATTGGGTCACCAATTTATGATGTTTCAAGAGATGAAATGTTTATCATGAAAGTTGTCATCATTTGGACCATTAGCGACTTCCATGCTTATGGTATGCTTTCAGGATGGAGCACACACGGTCTTATGGGATGTCCGATATGTATGGAGAAATCAGATGTCAATTGGCTCAAATTTAGCAGGAAACCAAGTTACTTTGATTGTCTACACGGCCGCTGCGGGTTTCGAACCTTGGTCACTTGGTCCAATTTTCCCACCACTCAAAGCTTTCATCTAGAGGCCTATCAAGTAGCTCGTTAATTCTTTCTTCAGCTTCCGCGTTTATAGGTATCATATACTTTGAACATTGTTCCGCACGAAAAAGTGCCCTGCACAAGTTTTTCCTTTGTGAAACGTTGTATGAGTCTGATTCAAAGTCAACAATGTCGCCAAAGCTTTCAAGCGGTCTACCCATCAGCTCACGGATTTTTTGAACTGCTTCTGCATTTACAGGCCTCATCAACTGTGTAACTTGTTTTAATCGTTGTAAACTTTTACTTATCAACTTCCAAACATCTGGTTCTGGATTAACCATTTTTTTTGCACCTAAAAATTGGGCCTCGAAACACATATTTATACAATAAAAGAACTTGACGCTTCAACTGCCGTTCCTGCTTATCCAACTTTAATTTATTCTCTGGAACCCTTTGTCACGGATTGATCCGTGACAAAATTCAAATTTTTGAATTTTGACACGGATTTGTCACGGATCCGTCCGTGACAAACCCGATCAACTCCACCAACTGACGCCTCGACTGCCGTCCCTGACGCCTCGACTGTCGTCCCTGACCACTTAAATTGAAAATTCAAATTTCGAATGGGCTTTGTCACGGCCCATTATATATAAACAATACTTCGACATTTGTTTCCTTACGCTCCCAAACCCTACATTTTTATCTTCTTTCATATTCTCCCTTCACTCTTACACAACGACCACCGCTGCCGCACACAACCCTCCACCGCAATCCATCTCCGCCTTCTGCCGTCGTCCTTCGCCGTCTAAGCCGTCGAAGTTGCCACCGCTCTCCATTTCACGCCGTCTTCTCCTTCATCAAGGTTATGTTTGGAACTCTTTAATATCCATATATTTTATTATAAATGTTTTAAAATGTCAAAAATGCAAGTTTTATTAATATTGTTTAATTTAATGTTTATATGTTTATATGTTCCTATTCATTCAATATGTTTATATGCTCATATACGTTCAATATGTTTATATGCTTATATACTCAAATATTTCCCTGTACTTATATGATTGTAAATGATTTGAAATGCTTTCGTTTGTAATTTTATATACTCAAATGCATGTTCTACTTCTTTAAAAATGCATGCTCAAAATTTTTATTGTTCAATGATTTGTTTATATGTTCATATGCATTCATTTTTTTATGTGTTTACATGATTATATACTCATATGCATGTTCTATCTCTTTATTTAAAAATGCATGCCCTAGATTTATTGCTTCATTATTTGTTTATATGTTTAATCATTCAATTTATTTTTGTGTTTATATTATTTTATATTTAAATGCATGTTTTTATTTTGAAATCATTGTAAATGTTTTATTGTGCCGTCGTTTATATTTTTATACACTCAAATTATGCGCTATGTTCTTGTTAATTTCGGACATTTTTTAGCAATATTAATTTCAATTCTACAATTTTTCGTCCCCCTCATGTTGCACTTTCAAAAAAGTTAACATGTCTAATCCAACAAAATTCATGAAACTGTTAATAAAACTTTTTTAACTGTTTTTTCAGATATGCCCCCACTACTCATGACGAGCGCCTCAATCCCGATTCGCTTGAAATGACACCTGAATCAATTCATTGGTAATTAATAACTAACACTTTCTAATATAAAACAGTATAATTGATACATCTAAAAATTATTACAATTGTTTTTATCAGTTATCAATTTTTTTGAAGTGATACTGAGGTGTTAAATAGAATCAAGAATATTGTTTCTGGTCATTTCACGGGGCCTTGGTCGACTTATGGCGAGGTTACGACGGCCACTCGTAACCTTTGGTGGCAGTTGTTCAAGGTAAAAATAAATAATTTTTGTTACATTTTAATAACTTAAATTTGACAAATGATATATCAATGTTTTAAATGAAGGCCACCCATCGATGGCATCCAACCCTAGACCAAGCTATTCTCAAAGAATATAATTCTAGGATCTCGAGGTGGTTGAGACCCAACTTTAGGACTGCCCGGTCTTCCGGTAGAAAGCCAAAATTCCTTGGCGATGATGTGTGGGAGATGTTTTGTCAACAATGGGCCACGGATCCCATATTTTTTTATGAGAAGCAAAGCTTCCAAGGCAAACCGGAACTCGGAAAAAGCCAAGGAACTACAATGGCACGGGGGCCGCAAACCCTGTTAACATAAAAAAGATCTCGTAAACTTTAATTAATTAAATTTATTTCATTACATTCCCTGATGTAGATATTACTTTTTAAATAACTTTTAAATCCTTGTAGGAAGGATCTGGACCCGTGAAAAAGAGGGTCACATCATGGAGTCTCATGAAACATTGTTGGACGAACAAGATGCTGGAACGCCGCCTCCACGCCTTTCCGAAATTGAAGTAAATAATGAAACTTCAATAATTCAATAAATTCTATTTTTTTTATCTCTTGTATAATAAAATTTTGAATTTGTAGAAGAATTATGAGGAAGAGCGGGGGAAGAAAGATAATGAGCTAGGTGACTCGGATGCTGAACTTGGTGAAAGTCAAGATGATATGACCATCTTGGCGGCAACCGGAGTTTACAAGGGCCGGGTGCCGCTTATGGGTTCTGAAGGTATACGGATCCTGCAGAAGTCCAAAGGAGCTAGCTCATCTTCTCATTCGGTGTATGATGACCGGGTTACCCGCCTCAAGAAACAATTGCAGGAACGTGATGTAGAGGTTCGAAAGCGGGATGAAGAGGCTCGGATACGGGATGAAGAGGCAAGAAGAACTAGAGAGGTTAGAAGAGCTGGAACGCCAAATTCATATTTTCAACGTCAGCTCTTGCCAATCCATGCACATACAGCACCCCGAGACTATCCCACAAATTCCCTTCATGGGCGGTATGGGCATTGTGGGTAGTATGGGCAGTAGAGGTTTTGTTAATTACAGCCATCTCTCCAACAATTTGCCATATGGATATTATGATACTCCATCCCTGACTCCCGGAGGCCAAGCAAACCGTGGCTGCAGCCGAGCTGGCAGCCGTGGTGGCAGTCGAGGCAGCTATCATTGCGGCAGTCGTGGCCATGGCATGCAACCTGAACATCGCGAGGAACCTTCTCATGATGATGATGAGGTTATTTATGAATTATGATGGCCATGACCGTTTGTAATAATTAGTTTATTTGACATTTTAATGTTTATTAAATTATGGTTACTATATGAATTTTAATGATTTTTGTTATATAATGCTTATTTGATTGTTTGCAAAAAATGTTTAGTTTATTATAAACAATTAAATAAACTTTTAAATTTTAATTAAAAAATGCACCGAAAAATTTTTTTTTTTTAAAAAAAATGTAAAAACCTTCTGTGACAAAATTTAAATTCAATATTTTAATTTAAATTTTAAAAGATCGCTGAAAATACCGTAAATTTTAAAAAAATAAAACCGTTTGTCACGGAGAGAATCCGTGACAAGATCTAAATTTTGAATATTTTTCAAAAAAATTTCAAACTACCCGCACAGCTTGTTTCAAAAATTTTCAGAAAACGTTGTCACAGATATTTCCGTGACAAGATGAAAAATTTGAATTCCAAATCATGTTTCAAATATCCGCACAGCCTATTTCGAAAACTTTTGTGAAAATTTTCAAAAACTTTGTCACGGATATTTCTGTGACAAATAATTAAATTTTTTAAAATAAAAAAAGTTAGTCACGGCTGTGGCCGTGACAAATAAAGACCGGTGTAGTTCCGATGAAGTGTTTTGTCACGAATAGAGGCCGTGACAAATAGTTTCACGGACTCGTGTTCGTGACAAAAACTTCATTTGTCACGGATATATAAAAAATGTTGGGATTCATCTGTGACAAATCGAGTGATTTTTTGTAGTACTAGCTACAACTCTAATGAACGACATCGGGATATATAAAAAACGTTGTCACGGAGTTGTCACTGATAAATCCGTGACAAATCCTTTTCCGTACCGCATTATTAAAGGTTACCGCTGTAATATCAATAATCGAGGTTTGTCACGGATTTTGTCACGGATCTTTCAGTGAAAAACTTTTTTTTTTGAATTTTGTTACGGAATTTGTCACGGATCTATTCGTGACAAATGCTCGGGAGTAAAATATGTTTCGGCCGGAGTAAAATGCCGGTCACCATAGTAAATTTGTCACGGAACAAAGCCGTGAAAAAGAATTGTCACGGACGTATCCGTGACAAAACCTATTCGTGACAAATCTCATTTTTCCGTGACAAGGTTTGTGACAAATTTGTCACGACCGTAATCCGTGACAAAAATTCGTGACAAAACGGATGTTTTTTTGTAGTGAATGGACTATATTACAATTGCAGTAATTTTTGAAAAATAAATTGGAAAGACATTGCTTCTTTCCAATATTTCCAGCAAGCATTGTGTCTTATCAATTTATTTTTAGGGAAAATCGCACATTTGACCCTCCCAATTATCCATCATATTGAAATCCCAAAACCGTGTTTCAGGTTTATTAAATGTTACCTCCGAGTTGTCAGAATAATTATAAATGTCACCCCTACCGTTAGAAATATTACAAACTCTGTCTGTTTTTAATTTTTTCCAGGGTTATAATTGTCTTTCCCAATCCTTTTCGTTTAAAGCCCTAATTCGAATTATCCCCAACCCTAAATCAACATATTTCTCCTGCAAAATTAATCAAACCACAAACATCATGACACCCACTCAACCCCAGACATCTGGTTCGATTTTTTGAAAAATAAATAAAGAAAAACGAAGTATATGTACGCACCTGAAGACGAAGAGCGGAAGAAGGAAGAGAGCTCTTCAATACTCCAAACGGCTCAAGAACGTATCAAGGAAGAGAGCTTTTGATTCAGGGCGAAGGAAGAACGGCTGGAGAGGTTTTTTTTCCCAAGCAACGAATGAAGTATAGTATGATTTGTATTCGGATTAGGGCTTTTTAAATGAAAAGGATGTGAAGTTACAAGTTTAACCCTGATTAAAATGAAAGATAGACGGAGTTTGTAATATTTCTAAGGGAAAAATAATAAAAATACCCCAAACTTTGAAGGGGTGTGAGATAAACACTCTAAACTTGCATATGTAATTTAAATATCCCAAACTTTGTACAAAAAGTTATTTTCTCACCATTGTCATATATTATTTCTTTCAAAAATGTAAATTTATGGGATTAATTGCATAATTTAAAATATTTTAGAATTCATGAAGACATGATTTAAATTATAAACCTTCATTGCGAAATAAATAATGTTACCCCCAATTTACATAATTGCAACACTTTTACTTTGCTATTTTAAATTATGCAATTAAACCCATAAATTTACATTTTTAAAAGAAATAATACATGTCAATGGTGAGAAAATAACTTTTTATATAAAGTTTGGAGTATTTAAATTACATATGCAAGTTTGGGGTGTTCATCTCACACCCCTTGAAAGTTTGGGGTATTTTAATTATTTTTCCTTATTTCTAACGGCGGGGTGACATTTATAATTATTCTGACAACTCGGAGGTGACATTTAATAAACCTGAAACACGGGTTTGGGATTTCAATATGGTGGATAATTGGGAGGTCAAATGTGCGATTTTCCTTTATTTTTAACGGTTACCGCAATTATATCAGTTTTTGTAGCTAAAGTCATGGTGCATGCATAGACATTTATTTGAGCACACAGAAGTCAGTGTAGTGATTTAACAGAGTTTTGTAACTTTATATGAAAATCCCTTTGATACGCAAGTCATACACGTGTTACCTCTAATAATAAATTTAAGGATTATTAGCTATATATGTCCCCAATTGTCATCATATTCATAAATCTATCCATACTTTCACTTTTATAAAAAAAGACTTAAACTTTAACTTTTCTCACAATTACACTTTCAATGGATGAGTTACTAAAACTTAAGAAGAAAATCATATTTTTATTTCATAATTTTCACTTCTTTGTAGTTTCTACTTTTAAGTTTACAAACTTGTATTGCTTATATTTTATTGCTATTTACAAACTTTATTTGACGAATTTATGCGTGCTATTGGTGCGGAGTGCAAATGTCTTATTCTCTTTCGCTGTGTAGACAATTACAGTTTTGAAACGTTTGTAATTAACATTATATATTTTATCATTCCATTCCTTTGTAATTCCCCAATATATAGGTGTCGCCAATTGGGGACACCCCCGTACTAGAATATGAAATTACAAAGGAAATAATACCTGAGACACCAATGATTTTGGAGGATGAACTTTGCTCCTCAAGAACTTGAAGAAAAATAGCAAGAACAAAATATAAGAGCAAAGAATTTAAAGTATGGAATGGAATGATCTTGTTTGATGAATTGAGGGCTTTATATAGGCTAAAGAATGACATATTTTAGTCTATTCGAACCTAACAATCAGGTATGGAAGTAACATTTGATCAGATCATAAGGAAGATGAAGTTTTCCCATCAAAATATTTCAGCACGTCGTGTGTTTTTGCAGATTTAGATCTAACCGGCACCAGTTGCAGGCTGAATCGATGTCGGTTCTGCTGTTCTTCGCGAGTAAGCGGTCCAAATGGCGCCGATTGGTTAGATGACTGACGTCGGTCGCTGCGCCCAAAATTGTACTTCCTTTTCCTTCCGTTTTTGGTGTTCGCAATTGATCCAGAAGTGCCGGTTAGAGATATGCGTAAAGGCCCACAATCTAATTAACAGCCTTCTCAAGGAGATAAAAATAGGTTTGCGTAAAGGCTTTATGCCAGCAACATGGGCCTGACAACTTTGACCCCATATCCTTTACTACCTTAATAAATACAAAGTATTAATACAAAAAGGCATAATAAAGGCTAAGCTTTTACAAGACATACAACAAACTTGATTCACAATAAATAGTCTTCAACAAATATAAAATTCTCAAAAGAACTAAAAACAAAAGGACTAATGTGCTAACCCATACTTTTTGAGTTCATCATGTCAGGCACCAATCAGAACGAGTTGAACACACAACTGTTCCCCAGAAAGAAATGGATCAAGTTGCTGGACAACAACTACCAGCTAGAACTGAAACTGTTCAAGTGCCAAGACTCTGTCATTTCGGCAATCATCAAGGGCCATTATCTCTGGACTGCATTTCACAAAGCAACCCCAGTTCCAGAGATCTATCTACATCAACTCTGGGATCACATGCACACAGAGTCCAAAAAGGACAGAACAAAAATTCTGACGAAGCTGAACAACATGCGAGTGGTGCTGACACCCTCTACACTAAGGACAACTCTAGAGCTGCCGATGCTCGACAAATACGAACCTCTCCCATCCAACAAAGAGCTGATCCAAGGGATGTAGGATCTAGGCTACGATGCACCTCTACCACTGCTCTCCAACTTCTGCATAGCCAATCTGCCGCACCCATGGAAGTGTCTATTCAGCTTAGTCAACAAATGCTTATCTCCCAAGCACGCCGGACACGATAAATGTGACAAGCAGATCCTCCAAATCTTCCATGGGATTGCCTTCGACAAAAAGTATGACATGGCCCAGCTCTTCTAGACAGAGCTAATGAATCATGTGAAAGCTAAGGAGAACAACAAAAGGGGCACAATTCCCTATGCTCGGTGGCTGGCCCTGATTATCCATGAGACTATGACATCAAATCCGGTATGGTTTTAAATACTCTTTTATAAGAAATCGCATACTCTCCTGATGAGAAAAATTATCAGCAAAAGCATCATAGGATAAACTATGTTGTCTACATACTGCTAAGATATGTGAGTAAGGAATGTTATAAATATTCAACTTTTGACATGTGCAATGACGACAGTGTAAATTCACCTTGTGATGCTTTGACTTCTCCTTATTGTTTTGATCAATTCACTCACTTGCTGGTAGTAGCGATGTTCTCCTGCTAACCTTCTCTTACTAGCTTTTCTTCTTTCCACAAAATATGTATTCACGCGATAGAATGATAACTCAACTAAGACGGTTATAGGCAAGTATCGTGCACTTTTCATTACGTTGTTGAAAACTTCTGCCATGCATGTTCGTTGTTGTGGTGCTATACATGTACGCTCGTCGTGGTGTAAAGACCACTTCTCCAGGACAATGTTTTCTAGATATTCTCGTGCTTGTGCATGCATTACGCATATCTTGTTAAAACTACCATCGATTTTTTGGATGTTGACTTGTTGTCCAAACGAAGAGATTCTTTAAGTGCATGTCCAAACGAAGAGATTCTTGTGCTTGCAGGCACAAGCACGAGCACGAGTACTAGAATATCCTGGAGAAGTGGTCTTTACACCACGACGAGGGTACTTGTATAGCACCACAACAACGAACATGCATGGCAGAAGTTTTCAACAATGTCACGAAAAGTGCACGATACTTGCCAATAACCGCCTTAGTTGAGTTATCATTCTATGGTGTGAATACCTATTTTGTGGAAAGAAAAGAAGCTAGTAAGAGAAGGTTAGCAGAAGGACATCGCTACTACCAGCAAGTGACTGAACTGATCAAAACAATAAGTAGATGGCAAAACATCACATGGTGAATTTACACCGTCGTCATTGCACATGTCAGAAGTTAAATCTTTTGTTGACAATTTTTTCTCATTAGGAGAGTATGCAATCTCTTAAAAAAGAGTATTTAAACCCATACCGGATAGAGCGTATGAGCCTATTTACATTAGACCATGAGTTGTGCATGACCTGTCAATGATTCGTGTTAAAGGTCGTCTGATGGCTACACGATTGAGAAATGAGATAGATGAAGGTCCTAAAAGTACTGTGAGATGTGGATTATGCAAGCAAACATGGCAAAACAGACAATATGTGCTAAAAGATCACAGGGACATGTAGAGAGCTCCACTAGATAATGTTGTAATGTTATTCACAAATGCATTAGCACTATTAAAAAAATTATATATAAATGACAAAAATTAAAACAACTAATACATATTTTTTATTACAGCACTAATGCAAGTGTTAGTGGATCCTAGACCGATAGATCCTTCAGTCCTGACATTGCTGGCCACACACAGGAGCGAGAATACGTGGCTTGGCCTGGCGCACTCTATTCCACATGCAGGTGGACACCAGGATTTTTACATTACGTTCGATTAGTTGGTTTTTACCGTGTTCACAGATTAGTTTCAACTCTACATTTAAATAAATCATTACTTACCGCTCTACTTGAGCGTTGGAGACAGGAGACAAACTTTCCATTTACCCGTGGGTGAGGTGACGATCACATTGCGAGATGTGGTTGTATTGGCACGTCGACCGATCCAGGATGGGGCAGTTATCCGGACTGCGTGTAGACTGTGGGTTGATGAGGTACACTGATTGTTCGGAGTACGCCCACAACCTAGGATGGATATTCGGGGATCCTCTTTGAGGTTGGCTTGGTTGAGAGAGCAGTTTACTGCTTTACCTGTTGATGCAGATGACACTGTAGTGCAACAGTATGTGAGAGCCTACATTTTGATGCTTATGAGAGCCTTTACACTTGCGAACAAGAGTGGTAATGAGGTGCAAGTCCTTTACATACCCATTTTAGAGACTTCTAATGTAGCAGCACTTTATAGTTGGGGTGACTTTAGCATACCTATTTCGGCAGTTTTGTCAAGGTTTCCATTGTGATGGTGTCAAGATGAGTGAAGTTTTATTGCTCATACAGCTCTGGTCATGGGAACACATTCATAGTGGCAGACCGGTCATACTGTGATATCATTGGGTAAATGGTGGTTCTCTTCATGATGTTTTGGATCAACACGACTGACCTTTACTTGGATCACATCATGTTCATGGCGAGGACCCTTTGGGTCTTAGGCATGTTTATGCATATTGTTTTAATTTTTTTCAATTTTATGTATGACGTACTTGAATCCATTTTATGTTGTTTTAGATGGTTTTTTTTTTGAAGTTGCTATGTTTTTGCAGATTTTGATCTAACAAGTGCCAGTTGCAGGCTGAACCGGAGCCAGTCCTGCTGTTCTTCGCGAGTAAACAATCCAACCGACGCCGGTCGTTGCGCCCAAAATTGTACTTCCTTTTCCTTCCTTTTTCGGTGTCTGTAATTAATCTAGAAGTGCCAATTTTCGACCCCTTTTTGCTTTTGGCCTCAATTTTTTTCATATTTTTGCTCTCTTTGGAATATTTACCTGTTTTCCCTTCATGCTTTTGTACTGATAAATATAATTACCTATGTAAAACATAAATAATTCTTGAGCTTATCAAATTCCCCCAAACTTGAGCGTTGCTAGCCCTCGAGCAATGTTATCGTCTTTGGCTGTCTTGGTTAGTTCAAGAAAAATATATTCCCGCTTAACATAAATAATTTTAATTTTAAGAGGTAAAAACGTATGTAGAATCTTTTACCATTCTCGATCTAAAATCATTTTTCTATTAGACACACAAAAAATACCATTAGATTTACAAAAATTACTTATACTATTGAATTGATGAGTGGATTCACTGGATTGTGACTAGGGCTTTTTGAGTGTGTACAATGGCTTTTTGGTGTATGAAGGGTTGACAGTCGGCTCATCATACAGATAAGTTGAACCGAACCCCTAGGTGCAGGAGCCGATCTTTTTGGTTCCCAAGTAGAAGTCGCAGCCTCTTGTTCAGCTGCGCATGCACAACCATCCCTTAACCACTCTACAGCCTCTCAACAGGTTGTAGTTTCAAAATCTCGGAAACGACCCACCTCTCTGATTCCCTCTGAATCAATTGAGAGATCTAGTGGTTCACCTCCCAAGATCACAACCCCTCCTTCGCGCACATCGAGTCTAGGTGTCTCACTACCCACATTTTCTGATTTTTCTAGGGCACCTACACTATTCACATCACATACAGATGCACACACCCTGGACGCAACGACCCGAGTGCAAACTATGACAGCTGGAAGCCCTGCTACGCAACCAATGATTCCATCATTACACGCAGGCCACACATCAGATATCTTCACTGATGTTGTGACAACAGTTACAACCCCTGTAACTGGTACCCCAATACCTGAAGACTTAGTTGTTCTTCTGAATCGTTTCATGGATTCCACCTTTAAACCATGGGTGCACGAAACAATAACCGCTCGTTCAGAACGAGCAACCTGAACCCCAACTAGAACCTGAGCCCACACCCTCTCACTCCCAACCAATACAAACCCCAATCGTTTCCGATCCTTCTACCACTCAACCACCTATCACTTCACTTTCCAGGGGATCCCAAGATACACAACTAGTATCCTCCCCTACATCGACCACACCTTATCCAAATCCCTACACCATGCCATTTTCTGGCCTAGTCGATATCTTATTCCTTCGCATACTTTCCAACAAAGAACACGAACTTACCCCTTTTCAAAGAGACCTTCTACAGGTTTTCGACAAACATGACCGTCTTAGCCCCAACACTTGTCGTGACAGTCCCCGTGGCCACAAACGTTCACATGAGGACCCTGACGATTCGGGACCTCATGAGGGGGAGAACAAGCAGCCACAGACACTTGAGCAAGGTGCTTCAACTAGCCACACCCTGCAGCCAGACCAACCCTCATCTTCTACCAACCAACAACCACCTTCCTCAAGCCAAAACCAACAACAAGCCAACCTTTCTAGCCCGATTGAGTTAGACACAACATTCTGAGGCCTATCTCCTAGAGATATTGTCCGAGGAGGGAATGGAAGTCGTGATGATGTTACCTCTGGTACATCCTTACAATCAGGCCATCAGTCTGAACCCAGTTCGAAGCTGATGACAACGGGCAATCCGAGTGAACCCGGTACTACTTCTCAGGACATGCCCCCACAACAGCAGCAAGCTCCCCCAGCTCCGTCCATGGATATTCACGATGAGCTCGAAGCCATTATTGTACACGACAAATGGCCTCGCAAGTGGACGGAGTGGGATGACATCAAAATGGCCCGCAAATAGAAGAACATGAGATGCAACGCAACTGGTACATACGAGATTTGCTTGCAAAATGCACTGCAGATATCATAAGGCTTGATGAAGAGGAACTCAAAGAAGGGGAGGATTACAAGAAAACTTCTAAGGAGCTTGAATCAGTAATCAGACAGTCAGCGACTCAAATGCCCAAGAATGAGAAGCCTTGGTAGAACGTACGAATCAATGCCCCCTTCCAAGAGGAAATCAGAAAGTGGATCTGGCACAAACCTGGCAAAGTGAAACAACTTGATGAGCTAAAACTCCGAGGACTCACTCACCTAAAGGGAAAGCAAGTTGGTGGACACCTGCATATGCTCAGCCATAGATCCACGGGGAAGTAAAGAGAAGTCCTGGAGAAAGACCTGAAGAACAACACACATCCCATCAACGACATTCTCAACGTACACGAAGAAGATCATCATAGCATAACGTTCTATAGTTTCAAGCTACGGCGCACTGACTCGAGTGAATTCGTTTGCCAAGAGAATGATCTTATTATGCTTAAAATGGATGACATCTCTCCGATGTTCATGGCTTTTAGACATCTACCGATCAGTCACAACAGAGTCTGCAGAGAGGGATTTGAAGCGATTAAAAGATTCATGCTAAGGCAAGTTAGAATGTACGCTACTCACGATCTTCAGATGGCTCTTGAGAACAACATCCAGAAGGCGAATCTCACTAGACCAACCTTATACGGACCGGATCTAGAAGACTTTCCACCGTATTACATTTTTGAAGACCCACTCGTGATAATCTATCTCAATCATAAAGAGAAGAGGCGCCTTCTGTGGATAGAAGACATTCATAAGTATTGTGATGCGACTCTGAAGATTATATGAGGGAAGCTTCAACCGATCAAAGAAGACATCGAACAAAGACTTGAAGATGCCACTTGATGGAGTATATCGCCCGAGGACCCCCAGCCCACGTACTCCCACTACTGCAATCAGGCCCAACAGGCCCAAAACGGGCCAAGTTCAGCAAAATGAAGCTCTAAGCAGCCCACATTACGGTATGGGGGTGCCTTCGGCCCCATGATTGAAGGTTGCCGTTGACAGAATCGAGCTCAGAAACATCACAGGAGAACAAGACGTCAAAACCGAGCCTTCGGCATATACAGCCCTCGGCACAAGGAGACCCCTGGTTAGGAGAGCCTTCGGCCCAACACCCTTCAGCCGAAGGCACCCTCCTCGACAGAATCTCCTCTCCACATGCACCTGGATCACTGTACCAAGTACAAATGTCACATCCAACCGTCGCATTTAATGCGGCCACATGCAATTGCTGGTGCCACCCCGATTGATGTGACCCTCAACCGTCGGATGCTGGACACGTGTCCTCGTCTAGCATTTATTGCTGCTATAAATAGCAGCCCATTTCCCTATTGTAAACCACTAATTGAATAATATTCAGATATTTTCTCTCTCTTACTTGTTGCTCTGACTTCTCTCTAAGTTACTCCCGTAATAACCCCTCGGATAAGCTACCCCCCGGGTACACTTTCCATCATTAGGTGCTCTCGTTGAGAGGTCCAAACAATCAAGTAAGAAACCCTCTCCCTCACCAAACTCAAAACTTCTACCAAAATGGGAAGAACCACTCGTGCACAGTCCAAGACCCTTGAGGACAACAACCTGGCCCTCGGCGAAGTCGACACCCCCGGAGCCTCCAACAAGGCTCCCGAGGGCGGAGTCATCGCTGGGTTGGAACATGCTGCTGTGGACCTACGCCTTCAGCTCCAGCAGAATGCTCTCGATGCCCGCCTCGGCATCGAGACCCGAAGGAAGGACCAGAGCGAAAATCAAGTGAGCCCTCCGGTTCTCACTATTGACGTTTAGTCAACATTTTCTTCCTTCATCCAAACACTCACCCAGAATCCAAGTGCCTTCGGCACGCTGGTACAACTTCAGCCGCAGGTCAGGGAGAACGCCATTCCTCCCCCACCTCCACCCCCTTCGTGAGCCCTATCCTTCGGCTAGGGAACAACGAAGGGGTCATGGCCCCAGACACCGCATCCCAGGAAGTCCAATCCCGGGACCAGCGCGGTGCGAACAAAGAGAGGCCTCAGACCTCCGCCGTCGAGAGGCTCGGAAGGGTGCAGGATCGTCGAGGGGTCCAAGACCGCCTCGGTGGTAAGGCACTCCAAAGACCTCAAGAAAGCAGGGTGTTGGTATCGAGGGTAGACGAGAGGTGTCCCCTCAGGACAAAGGAAAGGCACCACTGCATGCTGATGACGCCAGATTATTGAGGCTCTCCAACGCTGCCTTGTAGAAATGGAGGCCCGCCAAGCGCACAAGACCACTTCTGCCTCGCAGGCAGACCCCAAATACGCCACCATGCTAGCCAAAATGGAAGAGATGCAGAGGAAATTTGCCGAGGGCTCTGGGGAACCCGTCATCCAACTCCGAACTAGGACGCCATTCACCCCAAGGGTTTTGGCAGCCCAGATTTCGGAAAAATACGGAGGGCAACCCATCAAGCCCTATGAAGGAAAGACTGACCCCAAGAGCACTACAGCAGATACCAGAACAATATGATGATGATGGGGGCATCAGATGAATATTTGTGTCGTTGGTTCCTCTCCACTTCGAAGGGCCCGACATACGAATGGTTCAACCGGTTACCCGAGGGCAGCATTGACTCTTGGCAAGAACTAGCCCAGCGCTTCTTGACTCAAGGGGCCTCCGTACTGGCAACTTCTCCAGGAGCCTTATGATTGAGCCTCCACGCGACTATATAAAAGCCCTCCAGCGAGGAGACCGATACGCGGAGGCCGAGGAGGTGGAGAGGTCCCATCGAAACTCCGAACAACAACGCCCCAGGCAGGATGACAGGAACAAACGGGGGACGGGGGCTCCATTCCATCAACCCAAAGGCCCGAGCCCTCAGGTGATCGCCCCCGGCATGGCCGAGCCAAACCCGGGGGAGGTTGCAAAAACAACCCGAAGGCCTGGGCGCAGCCTGTTCTCTTGGAGCACCCTCGAACACCCTTGACACACCTCGTCAGCATCATCCTCGATTTCGCCGAGGAGAGGGGTCTCGTGGAGCGAGACTCTCACGCGCCCCCGGAGGTATATGCCATCAACCCCAATGAACCTTATTGCCGTTTTCATCACCACCAAGGGCATAGAACCAACGACTGCCATCAGCTGAAGACAGCCATCGAGAGGTTGATACAGGCGGGACATCTGTCCCAATTTGTCAGGCCCCCCCAGCATCAGGGCCCCCCTCAAGGGCCACAGGCGAATGCAAATGCCTGGATCTATCCGAACACTACCCCCCTCGGCAACCCGAACGGTAAAAAGAGGGAGATCGGGAATCTTGATGAGGAAGAAGGGTACGACCAGTGCCAAGATAAGAAGCGCCACATCCACATGATCACTGGCGGCAACACGGGAGGAGCCCATCATGTTTACCAACGCCGATCTCCCCCCAGCTTCCTCCTCTCACCGGGATGCGCTAGTGATACAGAGCGAGATCAATAATACCATTGTCCACAGAACATACGTTGACACAGGCAGCTCCGTCAACGTAATGTACCTGAGCACATTCAAGGAGCTGCTCCTGGAGAGGGAGTCCCTTCGACCTATCCGGACCCCTCTGTTAGGCTTCACCGGAGATACAATAGATTCCGAGGGGGTGATAACCCTCCCAGTACTGTTCGGCGACGGGCTCCATAAGGCCAAGCTCGAAGTGGAGTTCGTCGTCGTCAACATCGACTGTGCCCACAACATCATCCTCTGTCGTCCCGCCCTCGAGGATTTGGAGGCTGTCATCTCCATGAGGCACCTATGCCTCAAATTCCCAGCTGAAGGGGGCATTGGGTACTCAAGGGGGAACCAAAAGCTCGCGCGCACCTGCTATCCCAGATAACGAAGAACGTTAGTAAAACCGAGATTCGGGAGATCTTTTCCATAATGCAAAAATTCAACCTTCGGTTAAACCCGAAGAAATGCACCTTCGGTGTGCAAGGAGGAAAGTTCTTGGGCTACATGGTAAACCGAAGGGGTATTGAGGCCAACCCCGAGAAAATCCAGGCCATCATTAACATGGAGCCCCCACGCAACGTGAAGGAAGTCCAAAGGCTGACAGGCCGCCTGACAGCCCTCAACCGCTTCCTATCTAAATCAGTGGAGAAATCCCTTCCTTTCTTCCAGATCATGAGAAAAACCGATGGTTTCCAGTGGACATCAGAATGTCAGCAAGCCTTTGAAGAATTGAAAACGTATGTATCCTCACCCCCTGTGCTCTCCAAACCCAAGGAGGGGGAAACTTTATATCTCTACCTCGACGTTAGCCCTGCTGCCATCAGCTCAGTGCTAATCCGGGAGGAATACGACACCCAACATGCCATCTTCTATGTTAGCAAGACTCTCAGGGAGGCAGAACTCAAGTATTCTCCCATGGAAAAGACGATGCGAGCCATCATTTTGACCGTCAAGAAATTGGGCCATTACTTCCAAGCCCATCCGGTCCAGCTGCTCACACACCAACCCCTCGGCGCTTTGATGAGGAGCCCCCACCAGCTTCTCTTGAATGGTAAAATGGGCTCTTCCTTAGCTAGTATAACATTGACATCCATCCGAGGCCTGCCATAAAGGGCCAAGCCCTGGCAGACTTCATGACGGAATGCACGGTAAGATCAGCGGTGGATGAGGAGCCCTCGGCACTCTCGAATGAATGGTGGACCCTCTATACCGATGACTCCTCTGCCACCAAAGCATGCGGAGGAGTAGTAGTTCTCATTACACCCGAAGGCTTCCGTGCCTACTATTCCATCCGTTTGTCTTTCAAAGTCTCCAACAACGAAGCAGAGTATGAGGCCCTCCTTTGTGGCTTTCAGCTAGCAACTAACATGAAGGCCAGACAGATCTATATGAAGTGCGACTCCAAGTTAGTTGTCGGCCAAATTTCAGGGGAATATGAGGCCAAAGAAGGAAGAATGAAATAGTACAAGGAAGCGGCCAAGGAGTTGCTTAAGGTATTTGAGACACATTCTCTCACTCAAATAGCGAGTGCTTAAAATTCTGAGGCCGACATCTTATCCAAGCTATCAGCTGAATCCCCGGAGCACCTCTCAAAGATTGTGAGGATAGAGGAACTCAGCCTCTCAAGCATACACGCCAGTCCCATCATGCAAATACAACAAAGGCTTGAGGGATGGATATCATATATCGTGAACTTCATCTCTACAGGGCAGCTGCCCGAGGATGAAACCCGCGCCAAACTGGCAAAGCTGAGGGCTCCCAGCTACACCATTGAGGACGGAAGGCTTTACAAGCGATCTTATAATGGTACGTTACTTCGATGCCTTCATCAGGATGAGGCCAAGGTGGCAATGGAAGAAGTGCACAGTGGCACTTGCTCAGCTCACCAGGGATCCTTCTCCATGTCCCGAAGGCTCATAGTGCAAGGCTACTTCTGGCCCAGAATGGCACGGGATTGTGCGAATCTCGCCCGAAGGTGCGCCGCCTGTCAACACTTTCAGAAGGCCCCCGAAAGACCAGCAGTCAACTATGCCCCCATCAGCACAACAATACCCTTCTCCATGTGGGGCATTGACCTGGTAGGCCCACTGCCGAGGGGTACCTCCAACAACAGGTACATCGTCGTGGCCATTGACTACTTCACCAAATGGGTGGAAGTAGAGCCCCTCGCCAGCATAACCGAGGTCAGGTGCCGCCACTTTGTCCTCAAGAACATCCTCACCAGGTTCGGCGTTCCCCATCAAATCATCTCTGACAATGGGACTCAGTTTCAGGCAGCCCCCTTTTGTGCCCTCCTAGAGGCATGGGGTATCAAACACACATTCTCATCCGTTGCCTACCCTCAGGGCAACGGTCAGGTGGAAAATGCCAACCGAACTTTGCTGGAGGGATTAAAAAAGAAACTAGAAGCCAAAGGGGGAGGCTGGGTAGAAGAGCTCCAAAACATCTTATGGGCCTACCGCACCACGCCTAGAAGGGCAACGGGCGAAACACCCTTCTCCCTTTGCTATAGATTCGAGGCGAAAGCTCCCACAGAGGTACGCTTTCAACCCGAAGGGTAGATCAATATGAGCCGGAGGTCAATGACGCCAATATGGCCCTCGACCTTCACCTAATCTCAGAACGCCGGGAGCAAGCCTTCCTGAGGGCGGAACACTACCAGAGACAAGTAAAGGGCTATATCGACGCCAATGTCCATTTAGGGGAATTTCAAGTGGGGGATTACGTCCTCCGAAGGAGAGAAGCTAGCCAACCAACCGAAGGTGGAAAGATGACACCAAAGTTTGAAGGCCCCTATTTCGTTGCAGCCATCATCAAGCTAGGGACTTACAAACTCAAACACCCCAATGGGATCGAGGTCCCTCAGCATTGGAATGTACACCACCTGGTTAATTTTTATCAATGATGTTAGAGCGGCCAAGCCCTCATAACTCAAGAATGTATTATCCAGTGGCCCAAGGCCCCCAATTTTTCAAGAATAAAGATACGTTGAAGACACCAAATATAAAGAACAAAATGCTTGTGAGCGGCCAAGCCCTCATACAAGCTCCTGGCCCAAGGCCTTATCATAAACAAGACCCCCCCGGCACCAAGTGCCGAGGGTGGACCCTCCAATCAACTACGATAACAAGGACACCAAGTGTTTCCAAAAGAAGACCCATCGGTACCAAGCACCGGGGGGCAGTGTACGACATATAACACCGAGGGTTAAAAATAAAGTCGTACCCCTCGAGAAAGCAACTATACCGAAGGCGCCACCTATCGATGCCGTAGGTACCAAGTGCCCCGGCCATTTGCAACTAATATGCAAATAAAACCCTTCCCTGAAATGCTTTCCGCGCCATTATCCCGAGGGAATAGCAGGCAACGAATATGCCCAGGATTCGACTTTCAAAAACGAAACGCTTCCCGCGCCATTACCCCAAGGGAATGGCAGGCAACATACTATGTCTCGGGCTGAGGGAACGACTTTCAAAACTGAGGCACTTTCCGTGCCATCCCCCAAGGGGAGGCATGCAACAGACTATGTCTCGGGCCGAGGAAACGACCCTCGATCCCCTCAGAACCCGGAAGGCTAATCCCGAGGGGGAGCCAACAGTGTATACCATTGCCTCCCGATAGGCTATAAGCCTTACCAAGAAACCAAGCTTCTTCAAGCCTTCCCTTCACTATAAAAAAAATGGAGTGAAGGGGAGTAGACTCAATGAGCAATCAATGAGTATAAATTTACAACAAACACCTGTCGGCAGCTAGCAAGAATACTTCTCACAAGGCAATCCAGACCATGCCAAAGGCTCCCCCTGGGGAACACCACCGGTACCTGAAGGCGCTGCTCTGAGAGGTTCGGGACTGAGGGCATGTGAGGTCCCTTCCCCAGTCGCAACAGCCGAAGGGATGGCAATGGTCACCCGGCGGCGTTCTTTCTCCTCCTCCTGGGCTGTTTGCATGGCGAATGCCATCTCCTCGTCCTCAATTATTTGCTCGAACTCCTCGGCTTCGGCTTTGGCCACGAGGTCCTTCTGCACCTCCTGTGCTACGACGGAATCATTCAGGGACGAAGTCTCCCAACTACCTAACCCCTCTTCCGATCAAGTCTCAGCCTGTACTGAAGGCTCTTCGGAGATATCTTGGGAGTCACTCGCGGAAGACATCTTTACTACGATACGCCGAGGGAAACAATAATAGGGAGATAAACCTCTAAGGCCACAAAACACTAGACCCTAAGGGGGGCAAAGCTAAATATGCTACTGGAGCGAAGAACAAAAGAAGAACTGACCTCGGAATTTGGGTTTCGATCGAACGAAAGCTATCTCTCTCTAGAAATAAAATGGGCAGAGCTTCGCTAAACAACATGTAAGGAATATTTGTATTTATATTTTGATGATGCTAGTTTAATTAGGACTTTAGAGTACCCCTCTTTAGACTTAATGTATTAGAATTTTCATTTGTAAAGTTCTTAGTTTAATCAACTTGGCAGAATGCCTTCAGAGCAGAAGACCTTTTGAGCAGAAGGGCTCCAAGAGCAGAAGACCCTTCTAAGGCATTGTTGAACAGAGGACCTTTAGTTCTCTGCTCCAGAACAGAAGACCTCAGGGTCTCTGTTAGCCTTTACTCTGACAGAAACCCTCATGGTTCTCTGTTGGATATATTCTCAACAGAAGTGCTCCAGACCTCCTCTGATCAACTCTCAGTTAAAGACACCAGAAGGTCTGACACCTAGAAGAATTCCACAAAGCCGGGAAATCAACTGAAAGATTCCTTCAACGGCTAGGAGTATTGAACGGAAAAGCTACAGTGCGCGCATTAAATGCTCATTTAATGCTCCCCATGCTCCGTAGAGTAACTGCAGATGATTGGACGCAATGTCAGGATTACTTTATCCCAAAATAGTAACCCGCCAACTCTACCGGGTTCTACTGGTCAAGTCAACTGCTCGCTCATTTAATGCAGTTGTCCTCCTTCTCCTCCAACGGGAAGACAACCTCAGTATAAAAGATACACTACGAAGAACAACCAGATAATTTTGCAATTTTTGCTAACCATTGCTACAACTCTGCATACAAGAAATTCAAACGCTTAAAAGCAAAAAGCCTCCTTGAGATTAACATTTCATCATCCTCTACAAGAGAAGGCAGAAGTTGGAAAAATACTTTTTCCAACTCAAGCAAAGTTCCAAGTGTTCTTCAACTCTTCAAGCTCATCACATACAAACTCTTTGTAACGAAGCCAGTTGGAGGAACCCCTGTTCTAAATAGAACCTCTTCTTTCACAAGAAGGACGTCCAAGTATCTGGAGCTGTGAAGTGGTGATACTTCTGGGAAGCTCAGTGAAAGGACCAGTCTTAGGGAAGCCGGAAGTGCATCCAAGGAGACATTTACACTTGAAGAAGACGTGGAGAGCTTCTTAAGTGATAGGGCTAAGGCATTGTAAACAGAAGTTTTTACAGCTTAGTGGAACAGTGGACTAGAGGAACAAGTTGTTCCTTGAACCACTATAAAAAGCCCTGGTGTCATTCTTACTGCTTTTCATTCATAGTTTTTACTTGAACTGTTTGACTCCAAAGACTTGGTATCTGTGTTCAGCAGAACTGGTCTTGTGAGTTAACAGAAGGCCTACTGCCTTTGCTTCTCTGAGGCTATTAACAGAACCCCCTACCAGAACCCCATCCGCTACCAGTCTGTTCTGCCAACAGAACAGGCTATTCTGTAAAATCTGGTACTTAGTTTAAAAAGCTAAAAACCAATACAGTCTATTCACCCCCCCTCTAGACTGTATCCAGTACAACCGGGACCAACAAGTGGTATCAGAGCCTCCTTGTTCTAATAATCTCTTAGGTTATTTTACTGAACAAAGATCCACTTGTTTTTCTGTTATTTTCCTCATTTCTATCTGATATAATGGATCACTCTCTTGCTAAGAATCTTATGTTCTCAGATCTTAAGTTTGATGACTGGAGAATCCGGATGAAAGCACATCTCTGTGCTCTGCATGATGAGATGTGGGAAGTTCTTGACATAGGACCCTTCACAAGCTTCCAGAAGGTCAACCCAGAACATGCCATTGACAACACTAGACCTCAGATGATCAATAAGGCCAAATCTGAGTGGACAACTGAAGAAAGAAGAAAATAAAATCTGAACAATATTGCTAAGGACATCCTCTACAAGTCCATTGATGATAGATACTTCAACAGAATAAAAAAGTGCAAAACTGCAAAGGAAATCTGGGATACTCTTGAGCTCATTGGAGCTGGTGATGAGCAAGAGAAAGATAACAAGCTGACCATAGCCAACAAAAAGTTTGATGATTTCAAGCTGCTCCCTAGAGAAACCATCTCCAAGATGAATGATAGGCTCCTCACCCTTACGGGAGAAATCTCAGAGCTTGGCAGAGAACTCACCACCAAGGAGATCAACCTCAAAGTATTGAGAGGTCTTCCTTCTGCATGGAAGATGAAGGTGGTTGCTGTTCAAGCCAGCAAAGATGTGAAGACCTATCCAACAGACAAGCTCATCTCTGATCTCAAAGCTCATGAGTTCGAGATGATTGAAGAGAAGGAAGATGTACCAGAAGAGAGAACCACTACAGCTCTTACAGCCAGCACATCAAAGGTAAATGATTTTGACCCTTCAGTACTTTTATCTGACGAATATATGGCTGCTTTTGCTAGGAGATTCAAGAAGTTTATGAAAAATCCCAAAGATGGAAGGAGTCCATCATTCAATAGAAAGCCATACCAGAAGGTCAAAACAACAGAAAGCAGTGGTGAGCTTCTCTGTTACAACTGCAGACAACCTGGACATTTCAAAGAAGAATGTCCACATCCTAGAGTGTCCAAGAAACAAGGGCATGATGGAGATAAGAAGAAGTATGAAGACAACTCCAGAAGGAGAAAGGCACTTGTGACAGAACAGCTTGAGAAAGACCCTCTGTCAGAAACAGAATCCAGTTCTGACTCAGATTCTGATGAGGCCTTCTGTTGCCTTGATACTGAGACAGAAGACCTTTGCCTCATGGCTCATTCTGATGATGAGGTAACCTCTACTTCTGAATCTAGTTTTTCTTTGGTAGGCTTAGCTTTTGATTCTGATTCAATGTCAGAATTTTGGGAAGAGTTTAAGGCCATACAAGCCACTTATTCCTCTGTAACAGAAGAAAACAGTAAGTTAAAAGCTGAGATTCTTGACTTAAAGAAGGAGGTTGAGATCAAAATCAATCTTCTAATTAAGGAAAGAGATCAACTGGAGACTGAAAATGTTTCTCTTCTCAAGAGAATAAGAGAAATAGAGCCTCTCGAGATTAAGTACAAAGCTTACCAGAAGGCCCAGTCTTCCATGGAAAAGATTGTACTTGATCAACAGTTTGGCACTGGTTTTGGTCTTGGTTATGGCTCAACAGAATCAGGTGAGCCTTCTGTAATGCCTAGCACCAGTGTTGCTAAGGCAGAAAAGGTCATAGTGCCACTGATTTCTAGCCCCATTTGTCAAGCTGGTGTATCTGGCACCAAGGTTGTTCATGAGGAAGTCAGACCAGAAAAGGGAAAGATAAAGGTTCAACAGAAACCCTTTTTGAAAAATAATGAACCTGGCAGAAAACCTAACAACAGAAAAGGTTTTCAAGATAACAAAAATAAGAGACCATTCATTGACAGACAACCTCATGACAATCGTGCCAGAAATGATCTTGATAGTATATGGGACTTCTTTCCAACAAAGAAAGCTATGCAAAAGTATGTAAACAGGAAGCATGACCCTCACAAGCATCTGCCCAAAGTGAATCACACTTCAGTTTACTATAACTACCAGGTGGACAATGGGTACCACCCACCAAGGTTTCACCTGATGAGACCAAAATGGTACCAACTACCGAGACTCCATGATCCCCCAGGACCCAGCATTGCTTGGGTACCTAAATCTTACTTTTGATCTTGCAGGAACTGTGTGCTGGAGCTATCTCAGAGCAAGAATGGTTCATTGATAGTGGATGCTCCAGGCACATGACAGGTGACAGAAGAAGCTGGGACTGGCACAAGGGAGATTCAAAACTAAGCTGGGACTGGCACAAGAAGCTTAGCCACTTGAACTTCAAAACAATCAACAAACTGGCAAGAGAACACATTGTTGATGGACTGCCAGACATAGTCTACAAGAAAGAAACCCTCTGCAGTGCATGCCAGAAGGGAAAGCAACAGAAGAACTCGTTCAAACCCATTGCTGGAGATCTTTCTACAAGTCCTCTAAATCTGATCCACATGGATTTATTTGGACCTGTTGAAACTCCAAGCGTTGGTGGCAAGAAATATACCCTAGTCATGGTTGATGACTATTCTAGATATACATGGACTATCTTTCTATCAAAGAAAAATGAAACTCTTCAGAAGTTGCCATCTCTGTTAAAGCAACTTCAGACTGAGAAGAACTTGAAGGTCAAGACAATCAGGTCTGACAGAGGAACTGAATTTGTCAACCAAGTCATAAAGGACTTATGTGATCAAAATGGAACCTTTCATCAACTCTCTGCCGCCAGAACCCCTCAACAGAATGGCGTAGTAGAAAGAAGGAACAGAACCTGAAAAGAAGCTGCAAGAACAATGATTGCAGAATCTGGACTACCTATGAGATATTGGGCTGAAGCAATCAACACTGCATGCTATACTCAGAACAGAATCATGATCAACAAGAATCACCAGAAGACCCCTTATGAACTCTGGAAAGGAAGAAAACCCAACATCAGCTACTTTCATGTATTTGGATGCAAGTGCTACATTCTTAACAATGGAAAGGAGCATCTGAAAGTCTTTCAAGAGAAGGCTGATGAAGGAGTCTTTATAGGCTATTCAAACACCAGTAAAGCCTATAGAGTACTCAACAGAAGAACCCTACATGTTGAAGAATCTATACATGTGAAGTTTGATGAAAGCATCTATGTTAAAGAGGTAACAGAGATCCTCAAGGAAGTCAGCATAGAAGACAGAACACCAGAACCAACAGAAGAGGTAGCAGACAACCCTGCATTTACAACACCTGCACCAAACCCCCTTTTGTTAAATGAAGGTGAAGACTCTGAAGATGAGGAACCAGAGAGACCAAGACAGCAGCTGACAGAACCTGACCTAACATGGTTAAGAGATCATCCCCCTAACCAAGTGATTGATCAAATCAGAAGTGAAGTTCAAACCAGATCCACATCAAGAAGAGAAGCAATGCTTGCCTGCTATATATCTCAAATGGAACCTATGATTGTGGAAGAAGCTCTTGCAGACTCAGATTGGATCAAAGCAATGCAAGAAGAGCTTACTCAGTTTGAAAGGAACAAAGTATGGGAACTTTTTCCTAGGCCAAAGCACCAGAATGTCATTGGAACCAAATGGGTGTTCAAGAACAAGGCTGATGAAGATGGCAACATTGTAAGGAATAAAGCAAGGCTGGTAGCTAAAGGTTATTGCCAAGAAGAAGGAATAGATTTTGATGAGACCTTTGCACCAGTTGCCAGACTTGAAGCCATCAGAATCTTTCTAGCTTATGCTGCTTACAACATGTTAGTCCCTGTTTCTGTAACATCAATGAATACTCGATCTAACAAGGAAGATTAAACGTAAAGATGAACACAGAATGAATCACCGTAAAACCTTCTTTGATAAACCGTGGAACGTACAGCAGAATGATAAGCGTAAGGCTATGAATAATAAGTACGACATTCAGCCTTTTCCTAAACCTCGGCTCCCTTTTTATAGGCGAGGTTTAGGTTAGGCGTGCCAGGCTTTTGGCCTTTTTAAATGGGCCTAACACTTGGCCTGATTTCTATCTAATTTATGCACTAATTAAATACAAGGATTAAATATAAAGCTAATCTATGACCAACTTGATTCACAATTAAATATCTCCAACAATCTCCCCCTTTGTGATCAAGTGCCATTCTCTTATTGCTTCTGAGATTTGAAGTAGTGCTTCCTCATACCAAGTGCATGTTCATACTGTCTCAGCACATTCCTCTTTTCGAGGCGATCGTCAATGGCCTTTAAAATTGTCTCTACAGTAGAGTGTTCCTTTTGAACATAAGACGATGCCTCTTGAAGATTTTCTTCCAGCTTTGCCTTCATCTGTAGAATCTGCTCTCTGATTATCTTCAGTGTTCCGTCGCAGTACTTCTCGATTTCACTGACTACCATCAGACGCTTTTCGTTCTTGTGGTTCAGATAGGTGACTGCTGGCGGTGTGAAGAAGATGTGGTAGGCTGGGAAATCTTCAAGTTCTGGACCATACAGTCTTGGCTTTGTCAGATTTGTCTTCTTTAGATTGCATTCAATAGCCATCTGTAGGTCATGTGAAGAGTGTACTCGGATTTGTCTAAGCATGAATCTCTTGATAGCTGCGAGGCCTTCGCTGTATACTATGCTCTGCCTGACTGGAAGGTATCTGTAGGCCATGAACATTTGGTAGATGTCATCCGGTTTCAGCATGATGAAGTCGTTCTCTTGACAAGTAAATTCGCTCCCATCGGTGCGTTGAAGTCTGTAAGTGTAGAATGTTACTCCATGATAGTCTTCAGCCTTCACTTGTAGAATTTGATGAATCGGGAGAATATTCGACTTCAGATCTTGTTCCATTAGTTCTCTCTGTGTACCGGTTGACCTTTGCAGCAACATATGCAGATGACCTCCAACCTGCTTTCCTTTCAAGTGAGTAAGGCCTCTTAGCTTCAGTTCGTTCAGTGGCTTGACTTTGTCTGGTCTACGCCAGATATGCTCTCCGATTTCTTCTTGGAAGGGGGCTTTGATACGAACATTATCCCAGGGTTTCTATGTCTTGGGAAGTCTTCCCGCTGTTTGTCTTACGACTGATTCAAGAGTCTTCTGGGATTCCTTGTAATTCTCCCCTTCCTTGCGTTCATCGTCCTCGAGCCGTATAATATCTTCAGAGCATTTGTTGATCAGCTCTCGTAGCCACCAGTTTGTTTGCATGTCCTCTTGCTCGGCTTCAACCCGAAGATCATCCCATTCTGTCCATTTTCTTGGCCATTTGTCGTATATCACCGCCTCTTCCAGTGCATCATGAATGTCTTTGCCTGGGGAAATATATGGAATTCTTTGTTCAGGCGGTGATTGTTCCTGTGTAGCACTACCGGGTTCACTAGGATTGCCCGTTGACATCAGCTTAGAACTGGGTTCCAACTGATGGCTTGATGGAGAAGATGTACCAGTGGTAACATCATCAGGACTTCCATCCCCTCCTCGGTTGGTATCTCTGGGAGATACGCCTCGGGATGTTATTTCTAGCTCGACCATGCTAGATAGTTTGGCTGTGGATGGTGGCTGTTGGTTTGTTGAGGTTTCAGGTTGAATTGGCTGTGGAGTTTGGCTTGGTAGAGCAGTTTGCTCAAGTGATCGAGGTCGCTTGTTCTCCCCCTCATGAGGATCCGAATCATCGGGGTCCTCATGGGAACGTTTGCGACCACGAAGACTCTCCTTACAAGTGCTCTTGGTTTCGGGTGAAGAAAGAAGAGCTTCAAGTATAGCTTGCTGATGAAGAGTGAGGTTGTCTTCTGGGGTTTTTAAGAGGTTATTCAGCAAAGCCGAAGCTAGTGTGTCAAAGGATATGGAGGAGAGATCGATGGAGGGTGTGGTCGGGTGTGGGGAGAATACTGGTTCTGTATCCTGGGTTCCCCGAGAAATAGAAGGGATAGGAATTTGGTTTATGGATTGGTGGGATAGAGGGGTGGAGGATATGGGTTGTGTATGGGAGATGAACGGTTCAGGGGAAGGTTGGGGTGGTGTCTGTTCAGACCGAACCGCTTGGGTGGTCCTAAATTCCTGTGCTAGAGCGGTCATTGCATCTTGCACCCATGGCTTAATGGTGGAATCCAGGAAGCGATTCAGTAGAACGTTTACGTCTTCAAAGGTAGGGTGACCAGTTACGGGGGTTGTAACTGTTGACACAGCATCAGTGAAGATTGTTGATGTGTGGCCTGCATTTAATGATGGAATCATTATGGGCGTAGCAGGGCTTCCAACCGTCATAGCTTGCGCTCTGGTTGTTGCGTTCAGGGTGAGTGCACCTGTATGTGCAGTGAATAGTGTAGGTGTTCTAGAAAATGAAGAAAATGTGGGAAATGTGACACCTAGACTCGATGTGAGAGAAGAAGGGGTTTTGACCTCGGGAGATAGGTCAATTGTATGCTCAACTGATTCAGAAGGAACCAGCGAGGGGGTTGAGTCCCGTTCTTTTGAAACAATGGCCTTTTGAGAGGCAATTGAGTGGCTGGGAGAGGGCTGTGCATGCGCAGTTGAGCCAGATGCTGCGACTTCTACCCGGGAACCGAAAAGATCGGCTCCTGTGCTTAGGGATTCGGCTCGGCTTATCTGGATAAAGGAGTCGCAGCCCGCAAAGATGTGCTCGTCTGCCTTATCAAACAGACTCTTTTTGGCTCGGGGCTGGGGCTTAGCCTTGGCAGCCTTGTCATTTTTGACCTTAGCCCTGGTCTCTCGGATCACAACTTCTTTCGAGTTGATTGACGCTTTAATCGTATGAGCCGCCTCGTCATAGTCGTCCTTTGAGCAGTTTGTCTCGCTGGAAACAACTATCGGCTTAGCTTTCTCCTTGATGGTGAAGACTTTGGGTCTGCCAGCGATTATTGGTGCTGCATCTTCAGCAGTTATTCTTTTCTTCTTAGGAGATTCAACTGGTAGTTTCCCTTTTCTGATTAGAGCATATGTTAGCTCCACATCATCACTGTCATTGTTGTCGTCGTCATCATCCGAGCCAGAATCTCCGCTCTCCGTGCCCACGCTCTCGGAAGCCTCGTCGTCAGTGTTCGTTTGGGCTTCACTCGACGATTCATTGGCCGTATCCTCAGCGTCTTTTTCGGTGCCCTCAGCCGCCTGACTCGTCTCTAGAGAGTCGTCAGACTTCCCTTCATTGGGCGTACCGGCCACTGGTTTCTGTGGCTTTTGGGCTCTCTTAGGACCCTTACTCACACTCGGCTTTGTCCCTTGGGTAGGTCCAGCTGGGTTTTGCTGAACCATAGGGACGGTCTTCTCGGTGGCTTCTTTGTATTGTTGGACTGCTGGATTTGAAAATTTTACCAGCTTTAGCAGAAATCCAGGTATCTTCAGACCATAAGTAGGATTCTTGTCTGCTTTGAAGTACTGTAGCTTCGGTGCTGTGAAGTGAGGATCTGTACCGCGTCTTAGTATGGAGGCGTGCTCTGCCATGCAGTCGTGTATGATCAGCCCGAGCCATCTAGCGTACGGAATGGTACCTGGCCTATTCTTTTCTTTGGCCTTGACCAGGTCCATTAGCTCTGAGAAGAAGAGCTGTGCCATGTCGTAGTTCTTGTTGAAGGCGATGCCATGGAAGATAAGCAGGATCTGCTTGTTGCACTTGTCGAATCCGGCATGCTTCGGCGACATGCACTTGTTCACTAGCCCGAAGAGATTCTTCCACGGGTGACGGAGATATGCACCGTTGAAATTTGACAGTTGTGGCAGTAGTGATGTGTAGCCAAGGGATGCCACGTCTTTGAGTAGATCTGGGATGGATGGCAGTTCATCGTACTCATCATGGATTGACAGCGATAGAGTAGCCCGTAGAGTAGATGGTGTAAGGATCACCCGCATACCGTTTAGCTTAGTCTTGATTTTGGAGCGATCCTTCGCTGATTCAGTATGCATGTGCCCCCAGAACTGTTGTAGGTATATCTCTGGCACCGGTTTTGAGTTGTGAAGTGCAGGCCAGAGATGGTGACCTTTCATGATAGCTGGAACGATCGGGTTCTGGCATTTGAAGACTGCAAGGTCTAGCTGGAAGTTGTTGTCCAGCACCTTGATCCATTTTTCTTGAGAGTATATGGCATCATCGATCTGTGCTTTTGTGTTACCTGCCATTTTAAACTGTAGAAGCATGGGGTCAGCACATGAAGTTCAACTGTTTGATTTGATTTTGAAAGAATTTAATTTGTTGTTTTCACATAAGTTTATGCAGATGGAGTTTTGAAATAAAAAATCTAAGTTCAAATCTCAAATCTCGAGATTCATATCTCGAGATCAAGATGTCGAGATGCAGATCTCGAGATCTTGATTTCGAGATTCAAATCTCGAGATCAAGATGTCGAGATGCAGATCTCGAGATCTTGATTTCGAGATCCAAATCTCGAGATCAAGATGTCGAGATGCAGATCTCGAGTCTTGATTTCGAGATTCAAATCTCGAGATCACGATGTCGAGATGCAGATCTCGAAATCTTGATTTCGAGATTCAAATCTCGAGATCAAGATGTCGAGATGCCCATCTCGAGATCTTGATTTCGAGAAGATGAATCGACGATCTCGAGATCTTGAAATCCAAAATCTCGAAATCGATTTCGAAGCGAAGAATCCACCTGCAAAGACAACGATAAATCAAATAATTAACAAGCGATTTCGACCTGTATTAATCGAAAAACCCTAAATGATTGTGTTTTTGAAAAAAGTTGATTTTCTGCGAGAAACTATCGTTCGTTTTTCGAAAGAGGTTTGAAGATTTTGATTTCGAATGGATTACTACCTTCGAAGTAGATGCGAATTAGGAATGGGAGATTAAGATTTCGAAAACGAAGGTTTTTTGAGGAGTCGAGGAAGAAAAAACGTTGAGAGCTCTGCCTTGCGAAATCTTTTGTGCTTTGAAAAAATCAGAATGAAAGAGAGGGAGAAGGGCGAGGCTTTTATACGCGAGAAAAAGAATATGGACCTCCTCCGTATCAGTTGAGCCCGAATGATTGGGCTGGCACACAATGTCCTTTTAACAGATTTTCGAGGTCCAAACAGTAAAAAATAGAGAGCCCCCTTAATCAGTGAAAAAATAGCTCCCCCTCAAACAGTGAAAATTTTCTCCCCCTCAAAAAATGCAACGAACAAATATGTAAAAATGCAACGCACACACACTATTTTTTGTTCTTTTTTATTTTTCACACACACACTCAACACATGTAACACACGCACACTATTTTTTGTTATTTTTCTGGTTTTCTCCCCCTCAACACATGCAACGCACACACACTATTTACAAATCCCACACACACACACACTTTTTACAAGTCCCACACACACACACACTTTTTAGATCAGTGGAGACATAATTAAACGGGCTCGAGGTTCAACATGCCCAACTTGGAGACTAGGAACTGGAATCGTTTTTCATCCAATGCCTTAGTGAACAAGTCAGCCAGTTGAAGCTCTGAGCTTACAAAATACATGTCAATGTCTCCTTTTTCCACATGATCCTTGATGAAATGATAGCGCAGGTCGATGTGTTTGGTGCGGGAGTGATGAACCGGGTTGCTGGTGATGGCTATGGCGCTTTGTGAGTCACTGTAGATCGGGATATGGCGGAGAGTGTAACCGTAGTCCTTTAGCTGGGTCTTCATCCATAATATTTGTGAACAACAGCTAGCAGCCGCGACGTATTCTGCCTCGGCCGTAGATGTTGACACACAGTTCTGTTTCTTGGAAGACCAGCAGACTAATTTATCGCCCAAGAATTGGACTGCTCCTGATGTACTTTTGCGGTCCATCCGGCAACCAGCAAAGTCAGTATCCGAGTATCCGACTAGGTCAAAACCTGAGTGCTTGGGATACCAAAGGCCTAGATTCACAGTGCCTTTGAGGTATCTCAGAATTCTTCGAACAGCGGTCAGATGGGATTCCTTCGGATTTGCCTGAAAGCGTGCACATAAGCATGTGGAGAAAACAATGTCAGGCCTGCTTGATGTGAGATATAGCAAAGATCCAATGATGGCCCTGTAGTTTGTAGCATCAACTGGCTTCCTGAAGGGGTCTGAGTCCAGTTTGTTGTTTGGGGACATGGGGGTCGTCATGGAAGATTTGCCATCAATGTTGAATCTCTTAAGCATTTCCAGAATATACTTTGACTGATTGATGAAAATGCCGTCAGAGAGTTGTCTTACTTGCAGGCCTAGGAAGAAATTCAGTTCTCCCATCATGCTCATCTCGAACTTGGTTTTCATCAGTTTCTCAAAGTGTTTGCACAGACGTGGATTAGAGGAGGCGAAGATAATGTCATCAACATAGATCTGAATCAGGATGATGTCAGACTTCTGTCGCTTGATGAAAAGTGTGGTATCAATCTTCCCTTTTGAGAAACCTGAGTCAACCAGAAATTCAGTTAATGCATCGTACCAAGCTCTTGGTGCCTGTTTCAACCCATACAGAGCTTTCTTTAGCTTTTACACATGGTCAGGATATCTGGGATCTACAAATCCTTCGGGCTGAGCGACATAGACTTCTTCTTCCAAGACTCCATTCAGAAAGGCAGTCTTGACGTCCATTTGAAAGACGGTAAAGTTCTTGTGGGCCGCGTACGCAAGAAAAAGGCGGATTGCTTCAATTCTTGCTACGGGTGCAAATGTTTCATCATAATCTATGCCCTCTTGCTGATTATATCCTTTAGCGACCAGTCACGCCTTGTTCCGTATCACTATGCCTTCTTCGTCCTTCTTGTTCTTGAACACCCATTTAGTGCCAATGATGGTTTTCTGAGGGGGTTTAGGCACGAGTGTCCACACGTCTAGTCTGTCAAACTGATTGAGCTCATCTTGCATGGCAATCACCCAATCTGGATCAGCGAGTGCCTCTGAGACTTTGGACGGTTCATTCTTGCTTAGAAAGCATGCATAGTGACATTCATTTGTTGTTGCTGATCTTATTCCCACACCTTGACTTGGATCACCTATTATCTGTTCAACAGGATGTGCTCTCGTCCACTTCCTCTCATGAGCTAGAGGAGTTGGAGTAATTATTGGTTGATCTGAGTCCTGATATGAGTTTGAAGGCTCTGGGACAGCTGTGGTGTGTAGTGGAGATGATTCCGGACTTATAGCAAAGCCGTGATCATCCACACCTCTGGGATTGGTTTGAGGGGTTGAGGGTGTGGATGGTACGTCATCTGGTCCTGTGAGGAGCGGAATCTCTGCTGTTGGAGTTGATGTTGACTCTGGAGTGTATGCAGGAGGTGGAGATTGTGAGTTCTCGTAAAAGTTTCTGAAGAGAGAGTCGAGAATCACATCGTCGTGTTCAGTGTTTGGTTCAGCTTTATCAGAAGCTACTGGTACAGCAGTGGATGGATCGGTCTGGAGATGTTCAATAGCAAAGTCTGCCATTTCATAGAATGTAACGTTTACACTCTCGATGACATTCCGCTTGTCTCTGAGATAGACTCGGTAAGCTTTGGATTGCAGTGAGTAGCCAATGAACACGCCTTCTCTGGCTTTGGGATCCAGCTTACTTCTCTCTGTCCGATCATTGAGTATGAAGCACTTGCAGCCAAAAACCTTGAGGAAAGAAATATCAGGAGTTTTGTTGAATATGATCTCATATGGAGTCTTGTCGAAGCGCTTGTGGATGAAGGTTCTGTTCTGAGTGAAGCACGCAGTATTGATTGCCTCTGCCCACATGAAGTGAGGCAGTCTTGATTGAATTAACATGGTGCGTGCTGCTTCAACAAGGGATCTGTTCTTTCTCTCAACAACTCCGTTCTGCTGGGGAGTTTTAGCTGCTGCAAATTGCTGAGTGATACCGAGTGATTCATAGAACTCAGTGAGAGTCTGATTTTAAACTCGGTACCATTGTCAGTTCTCACAATTCGAACACTGTGCTGTAGCAGTTTCTGGATCGTTCTGATAAAGGTCATAATGTTTTCCGCAGCTTCGTCTTTTGATCGGAGAAATTTTGTCCATGTATACCTAGAGAAGTCATCAACGATCACCAGAGTGTATTTGCGACCGTTGATGCTTTGTACTCTCATAGGTCCACACAGATCCATGTGTATTAGCTGCAACTGATGAGTAGATGAAGGTTCAGATTTTGACTTGTGGGAGCTTCGCGTCATTTTGCCCATTTTGCAGGCACTACAATGATTTTCAGCGGAAGACTTTAGCAGAGGAAGCCCCTTGACAAGTTTCTTGGAGGACAAGGTTGATAGATGTTTGAAGTTCAGATGGGAGAGACGTCTGTGCCATAGGTTGTTCTGTTCAGTTGAAGCTTTGGACAACAGACAGATGGAAGTGGTGGATTGGACGCTTTTCAGATCAATAGTGTACAGATTTGATGTTCTGTAACACGTTAATAATGTATTCCCTGTGCTGTCAAGAACACAGCATTGTTTTGCAAATAACCTCACTTCCATCCCGCTGTCACAGAATTGTCCAATGCTCAGTAAGTTGTGTTTGAGCCCTTTGACGAAAGAAACATCTTTTATTGTGACACTGGCACAGACGACGTCCCCATACCCAAGGATAGGAGATGAGGCGTCATTCCCGAATCTGACATTTCCTCCGTAGCAGTTGGTGTAGTTGCTCAAAAGGTGCTTTATTCCGGTCATGTGGGTTGAGCATCCTGAGTCTAAGTGCCACACATGACCGTCCTGCAAAACAATCAAATAGGTTTAGGTACCCAACTTGGAGTGGGTCCTTCCTTATTATCAAGAAACACCTTTTTAAATCTTGCTTTGAGCAGTGATCCAAGGTCAGCTGCTCTTTCAACAAAAGATCTATCTTTGATGGGCTTTCCAATAGCCAGATCTGCTTTTGCAGTGTGTCTGGTTTTTGGAGTCCACCTAGCAATTTCCATTTTGGTGGGTCTGATGTTGTGAACCCACCTTTCCATTTTAGTCCTTGTGGGTCTAAGTTTGGGGACCCACCTTTCAGTTGCAGTTATGATGGGTCTTCGATTGGGAACCCACCTTTCAGTTTCAGTTTGGATGGGTCTTCGTTTGGGGACCCACCTATCCGTTTTAGTTTTGGTAGGTCTCATCTAGGGGACCCACCTATCAGTTTCAGTTTTGGTAGGTCTCATCGTGGGGACCCACCTATTTGTTTCAGTTTTGGTAGGTCTCATCTTGGGGACCCACCTCTCAGTTTCAGTTTTGACGGGTCTTGTCTTGGGGACCCATCTTTTCGTTTTAGGTTCAGGAGGAGAGTAGACAGGTGCTTTGTGATTGAATGGTTGTTTCTTAAGTTTGGTTTTGAAAATCTCCTCCTTAGAAAGCCGATTAAGATGTTTCCTAGAATGAACTCTAAGGGCATATTTCATATCAGGAATACAAAACGTTCCCTTAGAAGTTCTTTTCTTGGTTTCTTTTTCAGGTTTAAGCTTTCTGGAAGGCTTGGATTTAACAACATTCATATCACATTCATAATTATGGGGATCTGGAACAGAATAACCATAAGCAACACTTGTATTATAAATAGAACTTTGTCTAGAAGATATCTCAGAAATATTCAGCTTGGGACTCAAGACTGAACTACTAGAAGTTTGCTTTGTAGAGACAGAATTACAATTAACTTTTGAGTAAAAAATTGAACTAGATCTAGGGCTGGCACTTTTCTCAAAAACTCTTTTTGCCATCTGCGATTTCCTTCCTCTTTTTCCTCCACTCATTCTTCTCTTCTCCTTCCTTATTCACTTCATTCCCTGTAAACAAAGGAGAAGAGAGATGAGTGGACGAACCTTTAAAATCATTGTTTTTCTCATGTGAGGTGTGTGAGCTGTCAGGCTTGGTCGTAGAAGGGTCTGTTTTAGCATGAAACTGCTCACTCAAATCATTAAATTTTTGAAGAAGTTCCTGCTAGTTGCGCTCAAAACCTTTCTTTTCAGTTTCAAATCTCTCTCTCTCGTCATCAAGAGTTTTTTGTAGGTTTTTGAGCTTTTGAGCCATGGGAAAAATACATGGTTCCTCACCAGTTTTAGCAATACCAACTCTTGGGGGAGGGTCTAGAGGGTGTCCTATGTGAGGAATATCTTTAGCATAAGGGTCAAGGCATTCACTAAAGCAGGAAGTAGGTTTTTCTTCTGAAAGTTGTTTTTCATTTACAGAGGGATAATCACAAGAAATCGCAGGTTTTGGTTTCTTTCTCTTTTCTTCTTCTGCTTCAGCATACTCTTCATCACTTCGAAAATACATTTTCTCGCCAAACCCTAGTCCCATGTAATCTTTGTTATAGAATTGAAGGCAATTAACTTTCTTAAGATTACGTGGGTTGGTTATGCCCAGTCCTGTTTTAGCATTGTAGAATCGGTCATCCTTTTGTTTGCTGTTAAGCAGAAAAACAGTTTGTTCAGATTGACCTCTTCTAGCAGCTAGATCTTCTAGTTCTTTTACTTTATTTAAAAGCGTTCTTCTTTTGTTATGCAAAAAATCGCATTCAGCCTTTGCTGTGCTTTTTTCCCGTTCACTGTCCTCAAATTTCTTAGTTAATTCAGCTATCTTAAGTTCAAAGCTTTCAAAATCTGAGGACACCTTTTTGACTTGATCTTTTTCAATTTCAAGTTGAATACTTAAGGAAGACTTTTGGTCTAGATTCTGTTTCAGAACTCTATGATTATTGTCTAGTCTCTCCTTTAGTTCTTTGATTAGATTGTCCTTTTCAAGTAAGGACTGCATTTGATTATTTAAAGAAGTATGGGAGGTACTTACAGAGCTTGTTGTGCACTCGCCTTCGGGGATCGCATCATCACCCTTTCTTTCATCTCCCTCCACACGTGCCATAAGAGCATAGTTGCCTTCCTCTTCCTCCTCCTCAGAAGAATCTTCTGCCCAGTTCTCATTCTCAGCAATCATGGCAGAGGTTTCTTCTTCTTTCTGCACCATCAGCATTTTCTGGTTATTCCACAGCATTTTCTGCTTGTAGAAGTTAACATCTTTCTTCTTTGGGAGGCGGCAGTCTTTGATCACATGTCCAGGCTTGCCGCAATTATAGCATTTAAGAGCTTCTTCTGCTGATGATGTCTTCCTAGAAGATCCTTGATCATGGTTCTTCTGCTTGTAGTTTGAGGAGGAAGTTCTCAGCCTGTTGGAGGAGGTGTTCTTCTTAGCAAATCTCTTGGCAAGCAGTGCCATCTTTTTCTGTAAGTCTGCTAGCTCAGCCTCTAGGTCAGATTTGTCATCGTCACTCTCATCATCATCTGATTCAACCACCACCTTCTTCTTTTTCTTCTTTAGTGAAGTGGTTGTCCTTCTTGGTTGAGCATCCATTACAAGAGCTAAGGGGTTTGTGGTGTAATGATCCTCAGCACAGGCAACCTCGTTGACGAATTGCTTCAGATGTTCATAGAGTGTGCAGAGGTCAATTTCGTCCAAATCTATCCGAGATCTGACATCCTTCACTGTCTTTTCCCATGCAGGATGCAGGCTGGATAAAAATCTAATATTCAGTTCCAGATTAGACCTGAATACTTTGATCTTTCTAAGTTCATTTACCAATTGAACAAGTCTGTTGTAAGTCTCATTCAATGGTTCTCCTGGACCTGCTTTGAAGGAGTCATACGCGATGAGAATCGTAGTCTTCTTTGTTTTGAGGCTGATGCTTGTGCCTTGTAGCAACTTCTCTATTTCATCCCACATTTCCTTAGCTGTCTGCATGCTATCTATGAGAACATAAACCTCATTTGGTATTGCTTGAAGGAGGTACGTTTTGGCCATAAGGTCACCACGAAGTCTGAGCTTGTCAGCTTCTGTGTATTCAGACGACACTTTTCTCCTTATTTCTGGAAAAATAGGAGGATTGTTCTCTGGATCTCCACCAACTGAAATCAAGAGTTCAGCTGGTCCTTCAAGCAAAGATTCGAGCATTGCAGAGGAGTTCTCTTTGTGCTCGAGGAAGTTTAGAAATCTGTTCCTCCACATTTGATATTCTCCCTTCCTGAGGCTAGGAGGGGTACTGCTGTTCCCTTGTGCATTGTATTCTGAACCCATTGCTGTATTAAACTGACCGTTCGAGAAAATTGATCAAAAGATTTTCAGAGGCAGAAAGTCGAAAAATCAGATGTCGAGATCTGAATGTCGAAATCTCAAATTTCGATAAAGGAGGCCCGGTATCGAGATTTGGGCTCGAGATTAAGGATCTCGAGATTAGGGATCTCGAGATTTCAAATTTCGAGATGCTGATCTCGAGATTTGAAATGTCGAGAAGTTAATCTCTCGAAATCTTAATCTGATAAGTCAAATGTCGAGACCAGATGTCGAATCCTTTTCTCGAAATCAAGATTTCGAAATCCTAGATGTCGAAATCCTCAATGTCGAAATCCCGCAACCTGTAAAAATCAGATAAACAAAATCTGAAGGTAGTTTCCTGTAGAGTTGAATGTCGAGATCTTCTGGTAAAGTTTTCAGCTCGAAAAATGTAGCAGAACCTGTGAAGAAGTAGGATGTCGAGATGCCTAGCTCGAGATATCTCGAAATCTAAAATTGCGTAAAACACAAACTGAAGTATACCCTTTGATCGCTTTGAAAAGGCGATTCCAAAGGTGTAACTTTTACAACTTTTGAACAAGAAACAAAATTACAGAGCAAAAAATCGACAGAATGAACTACGTTAACAAAAACAGAGTATTCTGCAGGAGTTCTTCTGATCGTTCTCGATCGGCTCTGATACCAATTGTTAGTCCCTGTTTCTGTAACAGCAATGAATACTCGATCTAACAAGGAAGATTAAACGTAAAGATGAACACAGAATGAATCACCGTAAAACCTTCTTTGATAAACCGTGGAACGTACAGCAGAATGATAAGCGTAAGGCTATGAATAATAAGTACGACGTTCAGCCTTTTCCTAAACCTCGGCTCCCTTTTTATAAGCGAGGTTTAGGTTAGGCGTGCCAGGCTTTTGGCCTGTTTAAATGGGCCTAACACTTGGCCTGATTTCTATCTAATTTATGCACTAATTAAATACAAGGATTAAATATAAAGCTAATCTATGACCAACTTGATTCACAATTAAATATCTCCAACACAACAACATCAAGGTCTACCAGATGGATGTCAAGAGTGCTTTTCTAAATGGAGATCTTGAAGAAGAAGTTTATGTGGAACAACCACCAGGTTTTGTCATTGCTACTCAATCCTCTTGTGTCTACAAGCTTAAAAAAGCCCTATATGGTCTTAAGCAAGCTCCCAGAGCATGGTATGACACATTGTCCCTTTTCCTAGTGAACCATGGGTTTACTAAAGGAAAGGTTGACAAAACTTTATTTCAGATCTCTGTTGCTAATCACATTCTGTTAGTACAAATATATGTTGATGACATTATATTTGGTAGCACTAACCCAGAATTATGCAAGAAATTTTCTCAAGTAATGCAGAGTCAATTTGAAATGAGTATGATGGGAGAACTCAGCTACTTCCTAGGACTTCAAGTCAAACAAGTTCCAGAAGGGATCTTTATCAATCAAGGGAAGTATACCAGGGACCTGATCAAGAAGTTTGGAGTGGAAGGCAAATCCTCAGTGAAGATTCCCATGAACACTTCACAAGGAATTGGTCCAGATGATGAAGGAAAGGATGTGGATGCAACAACATACAGAGGAATAATAGGATCTCTGTTGTACCTGACTGCAAGCAGACCAGACATAGCATTCTCTGTTGGAATCTGTGTCAGATACCAATCAAAGCCCAAGGAAAGCCATCTAAGTGCTGCAAAAAGAATCATCAGATATATCAAAGGAAATCCAAATGCAGGCCTATGGTATCCCAAGGGAGGTAACTTTGAACTAATTGGTTACTCTGACTCAGATTTTGCAGGTTGCAGACTAGACAGAAAGAGCACCTCTGGTCACTGCCAGTTGCTAGGAGGAAGGCTTGTTTCCTAGTTTAACAAGAAGCAGAACTCTATCTCAACAAGTACAGCTGAAGCTGAGTACATTGCAGCTGGGAGTTGCTGTGCTCAGTTACTCTGGATGAAGCAACAACTGAAGGACTATGGAATTCAAGCAAAGGAGATCAAGCTGTTGTGTGACAACACCAGTGCCATTGCTATCACTCAAAATCCAGTTCTTCACTCCAGGACAAAGCACATTGAGATCAGACATCACTTCATCAGAGATCATGTTGAAAAGAAGCACATTTGCATGGAACATGTGCCAACAGAAGACCAACTTGCAGACATCCTGACAAAGCCTCTTCCTGAGGCTAGATTCACCAAACCGAGAGAGGAATTGGGGATGATGGATGAAATCCCAAAGGAATGTTGAAAGGGAAGGCCCTCTGTTGTTAAATCTCTGCTAACAGAATACCTGTTGCAGAACCCCCTTCTGTTAACCCTCTTCTGTCCTCTACCCTGGTAGAACACCTCAACAACAGAAACCCTTTCTTCCTCCCTACAGAAAACCTCCTCTTATGTCTAACAGAAGGTTGTGGACTTGGAAAATTCTGAAAACCGGGTGGCCTAGTAAATTATTAAAGGTCTTTTACCCTTTTACCCTTAAAACGGTACACAGCCGCATAATATTTACTGCGCCCCTTTTTACATTTATTGGTACCTTGGAACCGTAAATTATCTCAAACGTCCACTAACCCGTACCCTTATATTCCCCTCCTTCCAACCTAAATCTCTACTGCTTTCATTACTCTCAAGCTTTTGAACTCTTATCTCTCCAAAACTCTCAAACCGCTAAAAACGGCCATGGCTTTCTTGAGCTTCACTGATCTTTCCAAGGAACAAAAAGCAACTCTTCTCAAGAATGTGCTGACAGGAATGAAATGCGAACTGGATGTTCTACCCAGATTCGCGGAGAAAAAGGAGAGGATGACCACCATTGTTGACGGACTGACAGAGTGTCAACTGAGCAAGGTCATCACTCATGCTTATGAGGCCTACAGTAACATCGACACTGTTGAGTTCTATCTCAACGCATCCTTCAAGGATGAAACCATCTCCTCCATCGTCCAAGGAAAAGAAGTTCTGGTTAAGGCTGACGTCATCAACAAAGTCTTTAACATTCAACTAGAGGAAGGCAGGGCCTCTCTATTTGACTTGGAGGAAACTGACATCCCTCTGCCTGAATTCAAGAGGAAATTTTGCAGAAAAGGTGAGGAAGTGGAGAAGGTTAATATCAAAAAGAACCTGCTCAAGAAGGAATTTGAGCTGCTCATTAACATTTTCCACAAATGTTTATGGTGCAAGTATACCTCCACCGATGATGTCACAACTGCAAATGCCAAGGCCCTCTATGCAGTACATCATGGGGTAAACATCAACTGGGGACAAGTTATGGTAAAGTCCCTGATTGAGGTTATCAAGAAGAAGAACCCCAAGACAAGCCTCTACTCTGGGAAGTTAGGGCATGGACTGCTCATCTCAGAACTGCTCCTCAAACAAGGTGTAACCTTGAGGAAGGCCACACCGTTGGATCACACCAAGGTAATCTTCCTGTCTGCCTATCCAAACAGGGAAAAAGCTATAAAGGCAGAGCTGAAGAGACAGCTTCAGCTTGATGTTAAACGACAACAAGGAGAGAAGGTGCAGAAACCCCTCTCAGGAGCCCCTTCTGATGAAAAGAAGAAGAAGAAGAAGACCAAGAAGGCAGAACTGGTTGCTCCTCCAACCATGAAGGCTGGACAGAAGAGGAAGAGGATCACAAAGACCAAGAAGAAGGTTGCTAAACATGTGGTCACAGTGTCTGAGGAAGTGGCAGACATTCAGGGGGAACCAGAGATCCCCACCTCTGTTGCATCTCCTGAACAGAATAGGGTGACAACTCCAACAGAGCACCCCAGTCCTGTCAAAGAAGGGTATCTGTCCTTGCTTGACAGACAGTTTGCCCGGGTCCTTGAATGGATAAGATGGAGAATGGGACCCCTCCACAAAATCATCCAATACTTTGATCACTATGAGCCAGAAGAAGAGGCCATCCTGCATTGGGTAGGCACTGATGATGTCTCCAAATGCTTTGCTCTCAATTTTCTTCATTCTGTTCTTGAAAAGAAGAAGGCAAGCTACAAAGGAAAGGCTGTCCTCATTTCCTCACCCTCAGAGGAGATAGTCAAACCTCTAGAAGATGGAGAAATAGAAGCTTTTGAAGAATGGTTGTTTACCAAGATGGCAACTGAATCTGTACAACCAAACTTCAACCCGGGAGAGCCTTCTGTACCCAAGACAGAAGGGTAAGCTATGATGGAACATATCAAGGAGTGGAGGACTTCTTTGCTTGAGGATAACATCATTGAGGTAATTTCTCCAACCCCTTCTGTTAATATCTCAATAGAACCCCATATCCCCTCACCTCTCACCATCACAGAAACCCCTCCACCAGAAAACCCTCAACCTAAATCTCCTGAACAGAAAACCCCCACCTCTCCTCACTCACCCAAACAGAAAACCGCATCACCTTGCAGAGCAATTATTCCCTTCAGAAACCGCTCACCTTCACCTCCACCATCTCCTCCTCAACAGAATGCCTCACCCCTTCCAACTTCACCTTAGCATCAGAACTCCTCATCCCAACAGAAATCCTCTTCACCTTCTGAGTCTGAACATCAAACCCCTCCACAAGAATCACCTCCACCACACCAACCTGCAGATCAGCTTAAACCTGTCTGGTTTCTCAGAGATTCTGACCCTACAACTATCTCCCCCATCTCTGCACCCCAAGGCCATTCTAGGCATTCTACTGCCCCCAATCCCTCCTTCCGGAAGAAGAAGAAGGTCATCAGGAACAGAATACCAATATACTCTTCGTATGAAGACTCTTCTGACATGGATGGATTCATGGTCAGCAAGTCATACAAAGCTACTTCTAAGAGACAGAAGACCCCACCTCTGTCTCAACTTGAGCATGAACTGCGTGTCCAATCTCTCTCCTCTGTCCAAGAACATCACCCTTTGCCTAAGGGAAGAGGTTTAGAGCTGCCTCCATCTGATGGACAACAGAATCAAATTCCCTTCAACAAATTTGTTGAATCAGCAGAAGACTTTGGTGGACAAATCCTCCAAGGCATGGACAAGCTGATCCAGATCAATGATAAACATTTTGAGCACCTTGCTCATGTAAATGATAATCTCAATTCGGGAATGCAGTTCATATCAGATCGCTTTGAGAACCTCACAGAAACACTCAACAATTTCATAGCCTCCTCCTCTGCCAGAACAGATGCACTGTCAACAGAAGTGGTAGGTATCCACAAGACTCTCTCTGTCTTTTAACAGACACTCCTAAATCAAGGACAGGCAATCAACACAATCTCAGAGAATCTTGAGGCTCTGAAAAAATTTGATGCCAGAACTGAGAGGCAACTGACCTCCATCGAGGAAATGTGCAGAGCTCACCAAGATCAAGCTCAACTTCTCCTCTCTGTTGACAGAGACAGATATCAAAAGATGGTGCTGCTTGAAGCCAACAACAAGGACATCTTCTCTGCCATTCAGAAGCAGCAAGGTCTCATAGAAGGCCTTAATACTGTCACTCAGACTCTACCAGAGGCCCTTGAGCAGATAGCCTCCTCTCAGGCCTCAGAGTTTCAGAAGATAAGCATGATGATAGAGGACCTACATGATGCCAAAAAGGGGGAAGAGGACCCTCAACGGACTAGGCCTCGATCCAACAGAACTCCTGCTAGAGCACCCTCCTCTGCTGAGCCTACAGTGGATCCTGCTCCTTACTTTGAAGCTGCCTTACAGAAGAAGAGAGCAGCAGGTATACCTAGACCCCCATCTCCAGTAAAGAAAGGCACCAAGAAGAAGAACGTCTTTAACTTCACTGAATGGGGATTGGGTGGATCTCAGAGAATTGACAGAGCTCAATTTGAAGAAATGAAGGCCAAAATGACTCCCACCCAACAACAGAACCTCTATTTGGATAAAGATGGTGTTGTGCGAGTCAGGTATGGGGGATCCTTAGAAGAAGCTGAAGAATGGTACAAGAAAAATATTGTCCCAGGCAAGACAATACATGAAGGTGTTCTCAGCTATCTGCACTGCAAGCTTTCTCCCATATGGGCATCTTATCAAAGCTCTGGCAACCTTTCCAAGATCAGAGCAGAAATCAATGAAGAACTGCTCAGGCTTCAAAGATTGGAGGAAGAAGCTCTGCAAGCAGCAAATTTGGAGAATGTGTAAGGATTATCTCTGTAACTTATCTAATAAAATCACATCTCTGCCTTTTCACTTTGAAGAGCTTTTCCTCATTTCCTGTCTTTTTGCCTTCTGTTTGTGTTTGCTTATTTCATTTATTTTCTGCTATCTGAATGTACTGTACTCTTACTATTTTCCTATGCCAAGTTGCCCACCAAGATTTTAATGGATGTTTTTAAACTTTAATCTTTCTTTATGGTGAAGGCACTTCTCTGGAAATAGTTAAAGGGTTTTGGCATCATCAAAAAGGGGGAAATATAAGGAATATTTGTATTTAGATTTTGATGATGCTAGTTTAATTAGGACTTTAGAGTACCCCTCTTTAGACTTAGTGTATTAGAATTTTCATTTGTAAAGTTCTTAGTTTAATCAACTTGGCAGAATGCCTTCAGAGCAGAAGACCTTCTGAGCAGAAGGGCTCCAAGAGCAGAAGACCCTTCTAAGGCATTGTTGAACAGAGGACCTTTGGTTCTCTGCTCCAGAACAGAAGACCTCAGGGTCTCTGTTAGCCTTTACTCTGACAGAAACCCTCCTGGTTCTCTGTTGGATATATTCTCAACAGAAGTGCTCCAGACCTCCTCTGATCAACTCTCAGTTAAAGACACCAGAAGGTCTGACACCTAGAAGAATTCCACAAAGCCGAGAAATCAACTGAAAGATTCCTTCAACGGCTAGGAGTATTGAACGGAAAAGCTACAGTGCGCGCATTAAATGCTCATTTAATGCTCCCCGTGCTCCGTAGAGTAATTGCAGATGATTGGCCGCAATGTCAGGATTACTTTATCCCAAAATAGTAACCCGCCAACTCTACTGGGTTCTACTGGTCAAGTCAACTGCTCACTCATTTAATGCAGTTGTCCTCCTTCTCCTCCAACGGGAAGACAACCTCAGTATAAAAGATACACTACGAAGAACAACCGGATAATTTTGCAATTTTTGCTAACCATTGCTACAACTCTGCATACAAGAAATTCAAACGCTTAAAAGCAAAAAGCCTCCTTGAGATTAACATTTCATCATCCTCTACAAGAGAAGGCAGAAGTTGGAAAAATACTTTTTCCAACTCAAGCAAAGTTCCAAGTGTTCTTCAACTCTTCAAGCTCATCACATACAAACTCTTTGTAACGAAGCCAGTTGGAGGAACCCCTGTTCTAAATAGAACCTCTTCTTTCACAAGAAGGACGTCCAAGTATCTGGAGCTGTGAAGTGGTGATACTTCTGGGAAGCTCAGTGAAAGGACCAGTCTTAGGGAAGCCGGAAGTGCATCCAAGGAGACATTTACACTTGAAGAAGACGTGGAGAGCTTCTTAAGTGATAGGGCTAAGGCATTGTAAACAGAAGTTTTTACAGCTTAGTGGAACAGTGGACTAGAGGAACAAGTTGTTCCTTGAACCACTATAAAAAGCCCTGGTGTCATTCTTACTGCTTTTCATTCATAGTTTTTACTTGAACTGTTTGACTCCAAAGACTTGGTATCTGTGTTCAGCAGAACTGGTCTTGTGAGTTAACAGAAGGCCTACTGCCTTTGCTTCTCTGAGGCTATTAACAGAACCCCCTACCAGAACCCCATCCGCTACCAGTCTGTTCTGCCAACAGAACAGGCTATTCTGTAAAATCTGGTACTTAGTTTAAAAAGCTAAAAACCAATACAGTCTATTCACCCCCCCTCTAGACTGTATCCAGTACAACCGGGACCAACACAACAGGATCGCACAAAGGAAAAAGGTCAGGCCTTGGGGTATTTAGGCACCACACTCCGGGCTTGGGCAAAAAACCGGGCCCCTGATGGAAAACTCATCATTGCACACCGTTGCTTCAGCCAACCGGTGACGCCCGCCCGAAGCCAGCCAACAGCTACATGCCACGTGGACAGCCACCTCCAACGGTCATATCCCAGCTTGCACCCCTTAGACAATAACTACGCAAGCCTTCAGGCTAACTCTTTCAGACTCCTTCGTCAAGGGTAAGCTCCGGGAACCCTTAGCCCTCAATATATTGAAAACCAGGGAACCCCTCGGCAACACCAGAACTATCACTTATGACATCCCGCCCTCATCCCAATAACTGAGGAAATCCCCTCGGCGCCCCCGGGATATAAACAATTAGCCTTCGGCTAACCAAGAAAAATGCCCTCGAATCACGGACACCTCTCGGCATCAACATTGTCCTTCACCTCAGACCAAGGGTTCACCTTTTCGATTCATCATTGGGGGAATTCGGTGCACTCTTTTTTCCTTATTAGGATTTTTTTCCCGCAGGGTTTTTCCTAATGAGGTTTTTAACGAGGCATCCCCCCAAAATGCAACGAAAAGCGCGAGCCCTCGACCTTATACTGAAGGCAGGCACTGCTTTACTCCTTTTTCACCACATTACATGTGCCTCAAGGAGTGGGGGACTGGAGGACCCCTTCGGGAAAATCACAAAAATGCAAAATGTCAAAAATTTCCCCAAAGCATCAACATAATCCTTCGAGTCCCATAATGTGGGGGACTGAGGGACTGCCCTCGGTACACCATGCAAACGCAAACTCCTCACAACACTACAAACTGCAACGAAGACGTGAGATTGGTTTATGGGCGGGCACTTAGCGAGGGAGTATTCTGGGATTTGATTGAAGTGTGAGATTGGTTTATGGGCGCAACGAAGACGTTGCGATCCTAAGTGGGAGTGATTGTAACACTTGAGATTTAATATAAACGGATTAATAGTACTACTCATACCAACAAGATGCATCTCCTTTTAAGGGAGCTCATCATCCAAGAACTCCAAAGTTAAGCGTGCTTGCACGGGAGTAGTCTTGGGATGGGTGACCCCCTGGGAAGTTTCTCAGGGCGCGCACGAGTGAGGATAAAGTGCGCGGAAAAGGCCAGTGGCGGTTTGTGAGGACAGTACTAGAGGTCAGAAGTAACTACCTCAGGGCCTACGGGGCCGGGGTGTTACAGAATAGGCCCAAAATAGGTAAAGCCCAACAAAATGAAGCTCTAAGCAGCCCACATTACGGGGTGCCTTCGGCCCCATGATCGAAGACTGTCGTTGACAGAATCAAGCTCAGAAACATCACAGGAGAATAAGACGTGAAAATCGAACCTTCGGCATATACAGCCCTCAGCACAAGGAGACCACCGGTTAGGAGAGCCTTCGGCCCAACACCCTTCAGTCGAAGGCACCCTCCTCGACAGAATCTCCTCTCCACATGCTCCTGGATCACCGTACCAAGTACAAACGTCACCTCCAACTGCCGCATTTAATGCGGCCACATGCAGTTGATGGTGCCACCCCGATTGATGTGACCTTCGACCGTCGGATGTTGGACACATATCCCTGTCTAGCATTTATTGCTGCTATAAATAGCAGCTCATTTCCCCATTGTAAACCATGACTTGAATAATATTCAGATACTTTCTCTCTCTTACTTGTTGCTCTGACTTCTCTCTAAGTTTTTCTCGTAATAACCCCTCGGATAAGCTACCCCCCGGGTACACTATCCATCACCACTGATGAAGAGCATAAAGAGTTTAATAGATTGAATACAATTCTGAAGCCCATCAATGAACAACTTGACAAGAGAACGTCATTGAGACAATATGAGCATGCACTAAACTTCATGAAGAATTTCTTCAAAGCTCAGAAATAAAAGCAAGACGACACTTGATCACAAAGGGGGAGATTGTTGAAGACTATTTATTGTGAATCAAGTTTGTCGTATGTCTTGTAATAGCTTAGACTTTATTATGCCTTTTTGTATTAATATTTTTTTATTTATTAGGGTAGTAAAGGATATGGGGTCAAAGTTGTCAGGCCCATATTCCTGGCATAAAGCCTTTATGTAAACCTTCATTCGCCTATATATATGCGTATAAGGCTTAGGTTTGCGTTAACTTTTGCATTCATAACCTTTAGAGCTTTAGAGCGTCATATCATTCTGTAAAGGTTTCCACGGTATATCAAAGAAGGGTTTCACCGATCAATACTGTTATATCATTCTCTGAATACTTATTTCTTATACTATGTTGATATTGTTGTTACTGTTAGATTATTATCTCTGGATATAGGGACCAACAATATTGTTTTTGGATTTTCAAATGAAATTTTGAACAACTGGACTTTTCCAAAAAAAAAAAAAGAATAGAAGGCAAAACCTCGAGAACCAATCTCGAAGTTTAAACTTTGAGATCTAATCTCAAGGTTTAAACATCGAAATCCGATCTCGAGGTTTAAACTTTGAGATCTGATCTCGAAGTTGAAACGTCAAGATCAAAATCTTGAGTTTAAACTTTAAGATCATAAATCTCGAGGTCGCCTCGTAGATTAAAGTCAAAAACCACCTGCATTTACAACAAAATACATAATGATGAACAATTTCTTAACGTTTAGAGTTCTTTGGTACGTGAAAATGGTTCTCGAGATCAAAATGGATAAAATTTTCTCGAAATCACTCCGAGTACCAGAAAACAATGTTCAATAACCATTACAGTGACGTTTGGATGAACGAAATCTTGTTACTACCATGGAGATGATTTGAAATGAGTTCGAGTAGGAAATATCAGTAGAGAAGCTGCGAGAAGAAGTTTGGACTTAGGGAATTTTTCGAATGAAAGGCGAGTAAGATGAAGATGATTTCGAAGTCGCCTTTTATAAGCGTGATTAGCTATGGGCTTGGTGAAAAATAATTTGGGCCCAAAACTTGAGTTAGGCCCCAGTTCGAGTTTAAAAATTGTCCCAGGCCCCCAAAGAAAAATATTTGTGATCCGTACTCATACAAGATAACTCCCCCTCGAACGATGCAAAGAATAAAAATAAAAAAAATTAAAAAAAAAATACACACACATGTAACACAATATTTTTGTTATTTTTCTCATTTTCTCCCCCTCAACACATGCAACGCACATACACTATTTTTGTTATTTTTCTCATTTTCTCCCATTCAACACATGCAACACACACACAATTTTATTCAGTCCAATTTGAGACATAATTTACAAGGGCTCGAGGTTCAACATGCCCAACTTGGATACTATGAACTGGAATCGTTTTTCATCCAGTGCCTTAGTAAACAGGTTAGCTAGTTGAATCTCGGTGCTTACAAAGTACATATAAATGTCCCCTTTTTCCACGTGGTCCTTGATGAAGTGGTAGCGCAGGTCGATGTGTTTGGTGTGTGAGTGATCAACGGGATTGCTGGTTATGGCTATTGCGCTCTGAGAGTCCCTCTAGATCAAGATATGGTTGAATGTGAAGACGTACTCTCTCAGTTGAGTCCTCATCCATAGAATTTGCGAACAACAATTAGCAGGCGTAACGTATTCTGCCTCGACTGTAGATGTCGATACACAGTTTTGCTTCTTGGAGGACCAACAAATTAGCTTCTCTCCAATAATTAAGTGCTTCCCAATGTACACTTCTGATCCATTCGGCAAACAGCAAAGTGAGTACCCAACAAGGTGAAAACCTGAATGCTTGAGATACCAAAGGCCTAAGTTCACCGTGCTTTTCAGATATCTTAAGATCCTTTTCAAAACAATCAGATGGGATTCTTTCAGATTAGCATGAAAACGAGCACACAAGCATGTTGAGAACATAATCTCAGGCCTACTGGACGTGAGATACAACAATGATCCAATGATAGCCCTATATTTTGTAGCATCAACTGGTTTCCCTGTAGGGTCTGAGTCCAGTTTATTGTTGGGGGACATAGGGGCCTTCATGGATGATTTTCCATCTATGTTGAACCTTTTCAGCATATCAAGAATGTATTTTGACTGACTGATGAAGATTCCATCTACTAGCTGTCGTACTTGTAGGCCTAGGAAGAAATTCAGCTCACCCATCATGCTTATTTCAAACTTTGTCTTCATCAGCTCTTCAAACTTGTTGCACAGGCGCGGATTATAAGAAGCAAAGGTAATGTCATCCACATAGATCAGACTCAGAATGATATCAATCTGATGTCGCTTGATGAAGAGTGTTGTATCCATCTCACCCTTTGAGAAGCCTGATTCAACCAGAATCTCAGTCAAAGCATCATACTAGGCTCTCAGTGCTTGCTTCAATCCATAGAGCACCTTATTCAGCTTGTATACATGATCGGGGTAGCTTGGATCTACAAATCCTTCAGGCTGAGCGACATAGACTTCTTCTTGTAAAACTCCATTTAGAAAGGCTTTCTTCACGTCCATCTGAAAGATTATAAAGTTCTTATGCGCCGCGTAAGCAAGAAAGAGGCAGATAGCTTTAATCCTGGCTACGGGTGCAAACGTTTCATCATAGTCTATGCCCTCTTGTTGGTTGTAACCCTTGGAAACCAACCTAGCCTTGTTTCTTACAATAATGCCCTCTTAATCCCGCTTGTTCTTGAACATCCACTTCGTTCCGATGATTGTTTTCTTCTGAGGCTTAGGCACGAGTGTCCACACGTTCAATCTTTTAAATTGATTGAGTTCATCTTGCATTGCAATCACCCAATCCGGATCAGTCAGCGCTTCAGAAACCTTTGTTGGGTCAGATTGACTTAAGAAATAAACAAAGAGGCATTCATTAATTGTTGCAGATCTTGTGCATACACCACGACTCGGATCACCGATTATGTCCATTTCTGCTCGTGTGCAAGAGGGATTGGATTTATGATGGGGGTGATCCGGGTCTTCATATGGAATAGGTGTGGATGGAGTAATAGTGGTGTGCACGAGAGATGATTTTAGAGACTTTTCAAAGCCTTGATCTTCAATATGCTCATGATCAGATTGAGAAGTAGATGGAGCTTCAGCTGGATCAGACAGGATTGGGAAGGGAGTAGTTGGTGCTGTTTGCGGTGTTGGTGGTGGATTTTCGGGTCGTGGATTCTCATAAAATTGTTGAAAGAGAGAGTCGAGAATCACACGTTCGGATTCTAATAAAATTGTTTGATTCTCGACTCTCTCTTTCAACAATTTTATGAGTATCCACAACCCGAAAATCCACCACCAACACCGCAAATAGCACTGACTACTCCCTTCCCACTCCTACCTGATCCCGCTGATGCTCCATCTACTTCTCAATCTAAACACGAGGATATTGAGGATCAGGGCTTTGAAACAACTCCAACATCATCTCCCGTGCACACCACTACTACTCCATCTACACCTATTCCATATGAACACCCGGATCACCCCATCATAAATCAAAGCATCCTCCTGAACAAATAATCGGTGATCCGAGTCGTGGGGTATGCACAAGATCTGCAACCGTTAATGAATGCCTCTTTGCTTATTTCCTAAGTCAATCTGAACCAACAAAGGTTTTTGAAGCGCTGACTGATCCGGATTGGGTGATTGCAATGCAAGACGAACTCAATCAATTTGATAGACCGAACGTGTGGACACTCGTGCCTAAACCTCAGAAGAAAACAATCATCGGCACTAAGTGGGTGTTCAAGAACAAGTGGGATTAGGAGTACATTATTGTAAGAAACAAGGTTAGGTTGGTTGCCAAGGGTTACAACCAACGAGAGGACATAGACTATGACGTAACGTTTGCACCCGTAGCCAGGATTGAAGCTATCCGTCTGATTCTTGCTTACGCGACGCATAAGAACTTCACGGTCTTTCTGATGGACGTGAATACAGCTTTTCTAAATGGAGTTTTACAAGAAGAAGTCTATGTCGCTCAGCCTGAAGGATTTGTAGATCCAAGATACCCCGATCATGTATACAAGCTGAATAAGGCGCTCTATGCATGGATTGAAGCAAGCACCGAGAGCCTCGTATGATGCTTTTACTGAGTTTCTGGTTGAATCAGGCTTCTCAAAGGGCAAGATAGATACAACTCTCTTCATCAAGCAACATAAGATTGATATCATTTTGATTCAGATCTATGTCGAAAACATTATCTATGGTTCTTCTAATTCACGCCTGTGCAAGAAGTTTGAAGAGCTGATGAAGACAAAGTTTGAAATGAGCATGATGGGTGAGCTGAATTTCTTTCTAGGCCTGCAAGTACGACATCTACCAGATGGAATCTTCATCAGTCAGACAAAATACATTCTTGATATGCTGAAAAGGTTCAACATAGACGACAAACCATCCATGAAGACCCCTATGTCCCCAACAATAAACTGGACTCAGGCCCTACAGAGAAACCCGTTGATGGTACAAACTATAGGGCTATAATTGGATCATTGATGTATCTCACGTCCAGCAGGCCTCACATTTTGTTCTCAACATGCTTGTGTGCTCGTTTTCAAGCTAATCTGAAAGAATCCCATCTGACTGATGTGAAAAGGATCTTGAGATATCTGCAAGGCACAGTGAACTTAGGCCTTTGGTATCCCAAGCATTCAGGTTTTAACCTTGTTGGGTACTCAGACGCTGACTTTGCTGGTTGCTGAATGGATCAGAAGAATACGTCGGGAAGCGCTCAATTTCTAGGAGACAAGCTAGTTTGTTGGTCCTCCAAGAAGCAAAACTGTGTGTCAACATCTACAACTGAGGTAGAATACATTGCGGCTGCTAGTTGTTGTTCGCAAATCCTGTGGATGAGGACTCAACTGAGAGACTACGGCTTCACATTCTACCATATCCCGATCTACAGTGACTCTAAGAGCGCAATAGCCATAACCAGCAACTCTGTTCATCACTCACGCACCAAACACATCGACCTGCACTACCACTTCATCAAGGACCATGTGGAAAAAGAGGACATTGATATGTAATTTGTAAGCTTCGAGCTTCAACTGGCTGACCTGTTTACTAAGGCACTAGATGAAAAACGATTCCAGTTCCTAGTATCCAAGTTGGGCATGTTGAACCTCGAGCCCTTGTAAATTATGTCTCAAAGTGGTCTGAATAAAATTGTGTTGGTAGCATGTGTTGAGGGGGAGAAAATAAAAAAAAAACTAACAAAAATAGTGTGTGTGTGTGTTGCATGTGTTGAGGGGGAGAAAATGAGAAAAATAACAAAAATAGTATGTATGCGTTGCATGCGTTGAGGGAGAGAAAATGAGAAAAATAACAAAAATAGTGTGTGTTGCATGTGTGTATTTTTTTAATTTTAATTTTTTTTCTTTGCATCGTTCGAGGGGGAGTTATCTTGTATGAGTATGGATCACAAATATTTTTCTTTTGGGGCCTGGGTCAATTTTTAAACCCAAACTGAGCCTTAACTCAAGTTTTGGGCCCAAATTTTTTTTCACCAGGCCCATAGCTAATCACGCTTATAAAAGGCGAGTTCGAAATCATCTTCTTCTTACTCGCCATTCATTCGAAAAATTCCCCAAGTCCAACCTTCTCTCGCAACTTCTCTACTGATATTTCCTCCTCGAACTCGTTTCAAATCATCTCTAAGGTAGTAATCAAGATTTCGTTCATCCAAACGTCACTCTAATGGTTATGGAACATTGTTTTATGGTACTCGAAGTGATTTCGATTTTTTTATCCATTTTGAATTCGAGAACCATTTTCACGAACCAAAGAACTCGAAACGTTTAGAAATTGTTCATCACTATGTATTTTGTTGTAAATGCAGGTGGTTTTCAACTTTAATCTACGAGGCGACCTCGAGATTTCTAATCATGAAGTTTAAACTCGAGATTTTGATCTTGCGTTTCAACTTCGAGAACTAATCTTGATGCTTAAACCTAGAGATCAGATCTCGAAGTTTAAACCTCGAGATCGGATCTCGAAATTTAAACCTCGAGACCGGATCTCGAAGTTTAAACCTCGAGATCGGACCTCGAAGTTTAAACCTCAAGATCAGATCTCAAAGTGGAAATCTCGAGATCAATCTTGAAGTTTAAACCTCGAGATTTGATCTCGAAGTTTAAACCTTGAGATCAGAAATCGATGTTTAAACCTCGAGATTAGATCTCAAAGTTTAAACTTCGAGGTTGGTTCTCGAGGTTTTGCCTTAGATTTTTTTTTTGGAAAAGTCCACCTTTTCAAAATTTCATCTGAAAATCCAAAATTAAAATAAAATTCTCAAAAGGACCAAAAACAAAAGGACGAATGTGCTAACCCATACTCTTTCAGATCATCTATTCCCAAGAGAGAAATGGATCAAGTTGCTGGACAACAACTACCAGCTAGACCTGAAACTGTTCAAGTGCCAAGACCCCGGCATTCCCGCAATCATCAGGGGCCATTATCTCTGGACTGCATTTCACAAAGCAATCCCAGTTTCGAAGATCTATCTGTAGCAGCTCTGGGACCGCATGCACACATAGTCCAAAAAGGACAACATGCGAGTGGTGCTGACACCCTCTACGCTAAGGACAACTCTAGAGCTACCGGTGCTCGACAAATACGAACATCTGCCATCCAACAAAGAGCTGATCCAAGGGATGTAGGATCTAGGCTACGATGCACCTCTACCACTGCTCTCCAACTTCTGCATAGCCAATCTGCCGCACCCATGGAAGAGTATGTTCGGCTTAGTCAACAAATGCTTATCTCCTAAGCACACCAGACACGACAAATGTAACAAGCAGATCCTTCAAATGTTCCATGGGATTGCCCTCGACAAAAAGTATGACATCGCCCAGCTCTTCTGGACAGAGCTGATGGATAAGGTGAAAGCTAAGGAAAACAACAAAAGGGGCACAATTCCCTACGCTCGGTGGCTGGCCCTGATTATCCATGAGACTATGACAGCAAACCGGGCCATACCCAGACGTAAAGATGAAGAGCAGTTCGTGGCCCGAAACTGAAATACTTCAAAAGGGATGAACATGACGCTCCTGCAATGCGGATTCCGGACCCACTCCTCAATCTTGTCAACCAGAGGGATCCCACCGTCGTCAAATACAAAGAAGAACTACAGAGAAAAGTCCCTATGGTTCAGCAAAACCCAGCTAGATCTACCCAGAGGACTCAACCGAGTGCAAGTGAGGGTCCTAAGAGAGCCAAGCAGCCACAGAAACCAGTGGCACGTCGGCCCAATGATGATTAGTCTGCTGACTCCTCCGAGAGGACTCCGACTAATGAGAGCACCCCCACAAACGCTGAGGATATCGCTGATGAACCATCAAGCCCGACCACCAATAAGGCTGATGGGGAGGCATCCAATAGCGAGACTGAGGGGAAAAGTACTGAGAGTGATGATGAAGAGGATGATGATGATGGCAATGACGATGATGATGCAACTGCTGCTAAAATCAGAAAGGGAAAAGTGATCGCCCAAACTCCCTCCCAGATATCTGCTGAACACGCAAGGGCTGTTCTGCTGAGCCAACCTCGGAAATGTATCATCATTACTGAGATACGGTCCAATTAGCAACAAGACATCATCCCATTATCCAAGCCGAAAAGTAGACTAGTCAAGAAGAGCTTAATAAACGAGGAATTTGACATTTTTGCTGACTGCGAACCATTTATCCAGATAAGCTAAACATCATCCCTAGGTGCAGGAGCTGACGTTGTCCGTTCCCGGGTAGAAGATGTAGCATTGGGTTCAACTGCGCACTCACAACCCTCTCCTAGCCACTTTTCAGCCTCCCAACAGGCTGTAGTTTCAATATCAAGGGAATTACCTACCTCTGTGGTCCCTTCTAGATCAGTTGAGAGAACCAGTGGTCCACAGCCCCAGACCACAACCCCTCTTTCTATCACCTCGAGTCTAGGTGTCACACTCCCCAAATTTTTTGCATTTTCTAGGACACCTACACTATTCACTGCACAGATAGGTGCACGCACCCTGAATGCAACGACCAGAGTGCAAACTACGACGGTCGGAAGTCGTGCTACGCAACCAATGACTCAATCATTGAACACGGGCCACACATCAGTTGTCTTCAGTGATGCTGTGACAACATTTACAACCCTTGTAACTGGTACCCCCCATTCCCGGAGACTTAGCCGTTCTCCTAAATCGCTTTCTGGAGTCCACCGTTATGTCACGGGTGCACGAAGCAATAACCGCTCGAACATAGGAATTTAGAAACACCCCAGCGGTTCAGAATGAACACACCCTACCTGAATACACCCCTACCATTTCCATCCATGCATCCGACACCTCCGCCACCAAAGCCCATAGCCCTACCAATACTTGGGGAACCCATGTTGCACAACAAGTAACCTCCCCTACGTCGACCACACCTCAACCCAATCCCTATAGCATGCCATTCCATGCGTTAGCCGATATCATGTTCCTATGTATTCTTTCCACTGATGACCACCAACTTACCGCTTTCCAAAGAGACCTTCTTGAGGTTTTCTACAAACATGATTGCCCAAGCCGCAGCCTGTTCCGTCACAGTCCCCGTGGTCACAAACGTTCACATGAGGACCCTGATGATTCGAAACCTCATGAGGGGGAGAACAAGCGACCACGGATACTCGATCATGGTGCTTCAACAAGCCACATCCTGCAGCCAAACTAACCCTCATCTTCTACCAACCAACAACCACCTCCCTCTACCTAAAACCAAACCGATAGCGTACATATCTCTAGTCCGGTCGAACTAGATAAAACATTTCGAGGCTTATCTCCTAGAGATACAGTCTGAAGAGGGAATGGAAGTCCTGACGATGCTACCTCTGATACATCTCTTAGTTCAATCCATCAGTTAGAATTTAGTTCAAAGCTGATGACAATGGGCAATCCGAATGAACCCGGTTTTACCTCTTCTAACAGCACGCCAGCAGCAGCAACCCCCCTACTCCTCCATCCAAGGACATTCACAATGAGCTCGAAGATATTATTCTACATGACAAATGGCCTCGTTAATGGACGGAGTGGGATGAGCTAAGACAAGAAGCAGAAGCTTACGAAATGTAGAGAAGCTGGTTTCTCCGAGAGCTGCTTGCGAAATGTGCTGCAGATATTATACGGCTTGATGAAGACGAAATCAAGGAAAGAGAGAACTACAAAGAAACTCCCAAGGAGCTTGAATCCATAATCAGACAAACGGCAACTAAAATGCCTAAGAATGAAAAGCCCTGGGAGAACGTGCGAATAAATGCTCCCTTCCAAAAGGAAACCAGAAAGCGTATATGGCAGAAACCCGAGAAGATCAAGACACTTGACGAGCTAAAAGTCTGAGGACTCACCCATCCAAAAGGAAAACAAATCGGTGGACATCTGCACATGCTCAGTCATAGATCCATGGGAAATCAAAGAGAAGTGCTGGAGAAAGATCTGAAGACAATCATGCATCTTATCTATAACATTCTAAATGTGCAAGAAGAAGATCACATGGCATAAAGCTCTACAGCTACAAGCTTCAGCGCACTAACTCAAGTGAATTTGTCTGCCAAGAGATTGATTTGACCATGTTGAAAATGGATGACATCTACCACATGTTCATGGCCTGCAGACATCTTCCAATCAATAATAAAAAAATCTGCAGTGAAGGCTTTGAAGCAATTAAGTGGTTCATGCTGAGATAAGTCAGAGTCCATGCATCACATGATCTACAGATGGCTCTTGAAAACAATGTCCTGAAGGCAAATCTCTCAAAACCAATAATGCATGGTCCCGAGCTTGAATAGTTTCCAGCATACCACATCTTTCACAGCCCACCTGCAATAGTCTATTTGAATCACAAAGAAGAGAAGCGCCTAATGACGGTTGAAGAAATACACAAGTATTGTGACGGTACTCTGAAGGTCATTCGAGAGAAGCTACAACCTATAGAAGAAGATTTTCACAACAGACTCGTTGATTGCTCAAATGCTGAACTTAAGGAGTCAAATAGAGTGGACCTCATTCTGAAAGCCATCAATGATCAACTTGACAAGAGAAGGTCACTCAGACAGTATGAGCATGCACTGAACCTCTGAAAGAATTATTTCAAAACACAGAGAGCTCAGAAGAAAAAGCAAGACGACACTTGATCACAAAAGGGGAGATTGTTGAAGACTATTTTATTGTGATTCAAGTTTGTCGAATGTCTTGTCTTAGTCTAGCCTTTATTATATTCTTTTTTAGTATTAATGTTTTGTATTAAATAGGCTACAAAAGGAATGGGTCCAAATGTTTGGCCCATATTCCTAGGCTTAAAGCATTTACCGTAACCTAGTCTTGCCTATATATATGTGTGTGTAGGTTTTAGGTTATTTGTTAACGCTCATAGATAGATAATATCATTGTAAAGGCATTCACGGTATATCAAAGAGAGGTTTCATCGATCAAATACTTCTATATCATTCTGTGAATCTCTGTTTCTTTTATACTGTGATGCTACCATATTGCTGTTAGATAGTTTCATCTCAAGATTGGAACCAACAAGCTACACGATTGAGAAATGAAATGGATGAACATCCTAGAAGTACTGTGAGATGCGGATTATGCAAACAAACATGGCATAACAGGCGACATGTGCTAAAAGATCACAGGGACATGTGGGGGAGTTCCACTGGATAATGTTGTAGTGTTATTCACAAATGTATTAACACTATTAAAAAAATTAAATATAACTGACAAAAAAACTAATACATATTTTACTATTACAGCACCAATGCAGGTGTTAGATGATCCCAAATCGATAGATCCTGCAGTCCTGACATTGCAGGCCACACACATGAGAGATAATATGTGGCTTGGTCTGGTTGTTCAGGTAGATAGGTGTCGTGAGCATCTACGCACTCTATTCCACATGCAGGTGGACGCCCGGATTTTACATTATGTTCGATTAGCCGGTTTTTACCGTGTTCACATATTAGTTTTGACTCTACATTTAAATAGATCATTACATACCTCTCTACTTGAGCGTTGGAGACAGGAGACACAAACTTTCCATTTACCCGTGGGTGAGGTGACGATCACATTGCGAGATGTGGTTGTACTAGAACGTCGACTGATCCAGGATGGGGCAGTTACTGGGATTGCATGTAGACTATGGGTTGATGAGGTACACTGATTGTTGGGAGTACGCCCACAACCTAGGATGGATATTTGGGGACCTGCTTTGAGGTTTACCCCATTCCTTGATATATGGATCAATGATGACCAAACAAGGAGAAAATCCACCATTCCTTGTATATGGACACCGCCTCAAACCTGATATGGAGTACCATAACTATTCGGCTATGACCATTAGCTAATTGGAAGAATGAAAGGTACGTTTCGTCCGCTAATACCCATTAAACTGAAAGCTATAGTCTCCCAACAATATGGTTGTGGGCAACGGATATTCGGAGACACAAACTTTCCATTTACCCCATTCCTTGATATGTTTTGATATAGTAGAGCATCACTTACCCGATCGCCTACTATGACAGTTCGGGTTTCACCAGGTTCTTCCCGCACCATGTGATACTTCTCTAGACTTTTAAGTGTACAAGTGCTGATATAGTAATACATTCTAGATAATTGGGAGGCAATTGTACACTTGCAAGTTTAGCTCGACACTTGTACACTTGTGATCTTGTACTATATCGACACACTTGTACAAGTGTAGCCCAACACTTTTACATTTGCAAGTTTAGTCCGGTGTATGACGTTAAATTGAGCGATAGTTGGGAGGCAACCCAACGTTTAAATTAATTATAAACAATTATGTATAACCACTAAACATTCATATTTATTTATAATTGAACAAAAAAACCCAGGTCACGACCGGCGCAGGTCGCACCATATAACCGCGCCGGATGAATATAGGGGCTCTGAGTTCATTTTTCACGCCCAACCGGCACCGGACATAGATACAACAGGCGCCAGCCCGTCTCTTCTAAATTATCCCTAGGTCGTAAACCATACCACAGATCCGCCGTTCATCCCCTTTTTTTCAAGAGCTCACGCTAGCAACCACTCCCAAACACCCCAAAATCGCCCCTAAATCGGAAATCACCCCCCAACGTTCATAAAACACCACACGGCCCTTCTCCAAGCTTTAAAACACCCCAAAATTACCCCTAAAGCCGGATCAATTCAACGTAAATTTATCCTAAACTCAAAATTTCTCCAATTTTTGATCTATCTTTTTCTTGATATTTTAGCAAAATTGAAGATATAATTGTTAAATGATTACTACTTGTGATCCTATGAGATGTATGAAAATGATTCTTGCTAAAAATTTGAGATCGATTAAAGTTCAAAATTAGGTGAAGTTCCTGAATTTTTTTCTCTAGAACCATAATTTCGAAATTTCTTGTTCATTATTGAATTCTTGTATATGATTGATAGATACAAGGATATTGATATGATATATAGTCTTCTAAACATAATTGTTGCAAAACTTGTACATGAACATGAAATTTTGGGGAAATTTTTGAATTTGAAATCTAATTTGTTTGTACATGAACTTGCAAGTATTCTTTTGTATACATTATGCATTTAATTGCACACAAAATTTGTTTAACTACCCATGAGATGTACCCCCACACTTAAGACACATTGTCTCAATGTATAATGCATTGAAGAAAAATTCAATGAACATACACAAGTAAATGTATTTAGAGAAGAGCATGTCATAACAACAATAACAAAGGGGTACTCAATTTTGTGGTTCAGTAGGGGTTACCCAAATTGGCCATTGAAGTGTTGGGTGAATTTCCCAAATCGTTGGTCATAACTTTGCAAATGTTCCTCCATTCCTGTTTGTCAAGTTTCAAAAGCATCGAAACGAGTATGGAGCTCCTCTTACTGGGTCTCGTACATGTCCATCCATGTGTGCAACTAGTCCATGAACTGGATCAGCTAGTCCAAGCTCTAGTTCATAGTTCATCATGGCAGGGGTGCAGGTTCCGGTTAAGAGACACCATAGTACTACCATCCAGAACATTTGACCCAGACGTGTATAAAACTTCTTCATTTGTGAGATCCTCTCCGAATCTCCTAAAGTACAAAGAAGCGCATTGCTTCTACTTGATTATAAGTTGTGTCGCTCGTTATCATTTTTGAGTTCATGGCGAAGGGAGTACCCGCGTTATCGACCTGAAGTAGGGTGACAAGTTGGGAAGCACTCAACGTGATTTTCATGTGTTTAGCTGTGCTTACAATGTCCCCATATGAGTCTTTCTTGTCTTCAATATTAGCATAGAACTCCCACACAACCCGCAGGTAGTAGGCTCCTGTTAATGTGAGCATGATGGCCCACCTTAGTATTGCAAAGGCCTCTGATATTGTGAAAAGAGCGTTGATTTAGGGGTCAACGGTCTTCTCAATCACTATGTTCCAGTTCTTTCTTCTTTCGTACCATTCCTCGTTCTCCGGAGAGGTGAAACAGGGAGTGGAAGAAGAAGAACTGGCACAATTCCTTCTTTTTAAATGCACAATTAGTTAAATGCATACACACCAAACAATATATATCTTAAATCCAAAAAATCAAGAATTTCCCTGAATTTTATGTTCATTTACAAATTCTTGCAACGATTATGTTAAGAGCTTGGAAAAAAGGCCGTGTGGTGTTGTATGAACGTTGGGGGAGTGATTTCCGGGTTTAGGGGCGGTTCGTGGGTGTTTGGGGGTGGTTGTCGGCGTGAGCTCTCGAAAAAATTGGGATGAGCATCGGATTTGTGGTCTGGTTTACGACCTAGGGATAGTTTAGAAGAGATGGACCGGCGTCGTTTGTATGTATTTCTGGCCGCGTTTGGGCGTGAAAAATGATCTCAGAACCCCTGTTTTCATTCAGCGCTTGTTATATGGTGCGACCGACGCTAGTGACCTGGATTTTTTTTTGTTCAATTATAAATAAATATGAATGTTTAATGGTTATACATATTTATTTATAATTGATTTTAATGTAAGGTTGCTTTCCAATTAGCTTTCAGTTTAATGGGTATTAGCGGACGAAACGTACCTTTCATTCTTCCAATTAGCTAATGGTCGTAGCCGAATAGTTATGGTACTCCATATAAGGTTTGAGGCGGTGTCCATATACAAGGAATGGAGGATTTTCTCCTTGTTTGATCATCATTGATCCATATGGAGGGACTTCGGTGATAGTGAACGGTCCCGACCATCGGGTTTTTAGCTTCCCCGGAAAAATACGTAAATGAGGGTTAAAGAGAAGTACCTTTTGTCCGATGTGGAACTCCAAAGGGAGTATGTTCTTGTCGTGCCATATCATTGCCTTTTCTTTGTAAATCTGAGAGTTTTCATAGGCTTCCCTCCGGATTTCTTCAAGTTCCGCCATTGCAAACACTAATAGAACAAAAGTTATTTGTTGCGTTTATTTTTACTTATTTGTTGCGGTTGTGAACCACAGCAATTGGTAGGGCAGCAAATAGTAGGAAGAAGTATTTGTTGCGGTTATGAATCGTAACAAATAACTTTTAAGAAACGAATTTTCACTTATTGTTGCGGTTCATAACCGCATCAAATACTCTTTTACATATTGGTATATTGTTTTTGTTTTGTAATAATACTCAGATTTTTTATGATAATAATAATATTCAGATTTTAAAAAACTATTTTTTATCAATATATAGCATGTATACAAAATAAGAAAACAATCATTGTAAATAATACATCTCCAAAATTTACATCATTGTAAGTTAACAAAAAACTTAAATTATACATCTCCAAAATTAATAATGAATGCAATATACATTTCCATCATTGTAAATTTATTATCACTAAAAGTTTACAATAATCATCACACATATTTGTCCAATTCATCTCTTTTATCCTCTTCAAAATAAGGAGGGGTTGTAGCAAAATTCACCGGCATCATCCATTGCTTCTTGATAGCTCAACATCCAATATTTTTAGCAAGAAGTCAAACTCTAACAAGCATTAGCTCAAATGGATGTTACGCCTGCAGATTTCATAATAGAAACGACATGATCGAGACAAAATTCTGCAACATATAATATAATAAAAAGATTCTCATATTGATATACATGGCTTACAAACAAGGTATAAGATACATGTGTGTGTATCCTACTCCCCTAGTGTACAAGTGGATCAGAACTGTGAGGAAATGAGTTGCGATAGAGGTGTAAATTTTTATGTAATTGCTGCTACTTATTTGTTGTTTTTTAATTAGCTGAATGTTTGGTAGCTATTACCAGATGCTTTTCAATATAAAGTACATAATTCACATACATTATAACCATCTTGCAAAAGAGAAGATTAAACATTCTAGGGTTAACATTTATATCTACACATACTGCTTTGCAAGGTAATGAACAGTAAGAGTGGATAACACTCCACGAATCCTCATATTTATTGACATTTTCCCTTTTCAAAATAGTCGTCAATGTGGCAAATAACATAGTTGACCGTATTTGCAAAATCATATTTTCTTATGCCTTCAGACACTTGACCGGAAGCCACAAACCATTTATATGCTATCACATCTTCAATTAACAAATCAAGAGCACAAAGTGCTTTTTATATGCTCTTATTTCAAATTCATTGATAAAAGCATGAAAATAGATAGAAAGACTTCTGAATTTGCAAAAGCTTGAAACATGTACTCCGTATAAGCTATTAGTCAGAACAAGATCTTGAGCAAATCATTTTAAGAACAAAGTGAATTACCAAACCTTGAAGTATTATAACGGTATTAAATTTGCATATAATGACAGGAGTATGTTTATTTGTGAAGAATATGTACCTCACATTCCTGAGATATTCTAAGAGCATCCACAATGGTGATGGGTTTTGACCCCCTCCTCTCTCTTCTACATCACTTCCCTCCAATAACTTAATCCCCTCTAATCTATCACATTTTCTCCCCAACCTAGGTCACTTAAACTTTTTACACTCTCTCCTTTTTTGATATATCCCACCTTTATTAATTTATTTAATTTGAAAAAGGAATACAAAATCCACATTTGGCCCACTATAATTATTTATTGTGCATAAATAAAAAAAGTGTTTTAAAAAATTGTTACACCCATAATTCATATTTGATGCATAATATTATTTTACAATTTAATTAATAATGGTCTTACATGTAATTATTTATATATTCTAATCGTTAAAAAATTAACGACATAATCCAAAATAGTACAAGTTCAATTCATCATAAAATCGAAGACATATGAATAGAAAAGTAAAAACGATTACATGATGTGTAAATTATTAGATGTCATTCCATTCACCATTGAATTTCTGCCAAATGTGCTCAATGAAGTTGTTTGTTAGTGTGGTGTGCATATTCCTCTCACAGATTCAGGCTCTATTATCCATGTATGTTGGTAATCTTGATGGTTGAGCGGAAAAGGTATTAGTGTGTTGCGTTCTTACGTTGCTTGATGATGGCATATTAGTAGTTAAGCTATCAAGAGACACTAGGCCTTCATCATTGTTATGCTCAATCGCTTGTTCCCTATTATTCTCTACAATCATGTTGTGCATAACAATGCAAGACATCATTATGCTTCCCAATACTTGTTTATCCCAAGCTAGGGATGGATACTTTACAATTGCCCATCACACTTGTAACACTCTGAAAGCTCGTTCCACGTCTTTTCTCGCACCCTCTTGTCGTTGTGCAAAAAGTTTGTGTTTAGCAATTTGTGGAGCAGTGATGGATGGAACAAAGACAGCCCGCTTAGGATAAATACCATCTACTAGATAATATCCCATATCATAAACATTACCATTCACGACAAACGGAACACGTGGAGCGTGGCCACTTAGGACATCATCAAAAACGGGGGATTTATCAAGCACATTAATATCATTGCAAGAACCTGGTGTCCGAAGAATGCATGCCAAATCCAAAGGACACGAGAGGCAACATCTTCCAAGATAAGGGTAGCTTTTTTATACCTACCCTGAAACATACCTCTCCATGCTTGGGGGCAATTCTTCCACTCCCTGTGCATACAATCAATGCTACCCATCAGGCCTGGGAATCCACGACTTTCACCTTCCGCAAGAAGCTGTGTGACGTCTTGGGTGTTTGGCCTACGAAGGTACTCAGGACCAAATATGGTTGTGACCCCTTCAACAAATTGAAGGAGACATTCTCTTCCAGTTGTATCTGCAACTTTGAGATACTCATCTAAAATATCCACCGTAACACCAAGCACTAATATCTATATGGCATAAGTGCACTTTTGTTGCATATATAATCCCATTCGACCAACAACATCTCGCTTTTGGTGATAGGACGAATTATGTGCACTCAAAGCATTCGTTATTCGCTCAAAGACACATTTACACATACGAAATCGACGACGAAACTCACGTCGTCCATATGTTGGAGTATCGATGAAGTAATCACACATTAGGGGTTTATGAGCATCGTCACGGTCCCTATGCAAGTAGTGCCGCCTTTGGATTGGATGCTTTTGTGTTAACAATTGAGGTAAAGTAGACTTTATGCTATTCTCTACCTTCCTTCTCTCTTCACGTCATGCGTCAACATCTTGAATGAACTTGACAAACTCATCAAGTTCGCTTTGAAATTTATCGACGTAGGATTCAGAGGAGGTTGAGGATGCAGACATATTCCAGGAGTTGAATTGAGGTGTGTTTTTTCTTCAACGCAGTGTCGACATTAAATAGGTGTGATTTAGACTGGTTAAATAGGTGTGATTTAGACTGGTAGATGTGGTTGGTATGAGTTATATTAGTTGGTATGCATTTATTATTTAGGTAAGTATGAAGTTGGTAGGTGCATTTAGTTGGTAGGTAGGCATTTATTTGGTAGGTATGTATTTATTTATTAGGTACATATTTAATTGGTGGGTGATGTTAAGTGTGGAGTAAATTTCAAAATTAATAAATTACACAATAAATATAACAAAATAAAATTTCAATGCATAATACCTTTTGTTAAAATAAAGTTCAAATGAAAACTTGAAAACATCTTATTCATAAAAACATTTATTCATAAAAGAAATAAAGTAGGACAAAAGCAATTTAGAAACTAGACTTGAACTCCTCAAACAAACGATCATAAATCTCCATTTCTCGTGGATTTAATGAGGACTTTCCCACGAGAGTTGTGAACATGTGGAACCTTTGATCTCTTTCTTTCTGGATGCGTTTCTCCTCTTTCTCTTTGAGTCTATCCTCCCGTTGTTGCCTTTGAAGCTCAATCATTTGTTTTTGTAACTCAATGTGTTCCATGTCAACAACTTGTTCTGACTCCCTTTGTTTGTTCAAATTTGCCACTGCATTTGTAATACTTTCAAACGATTCGACTGACGAATATTGAACTTTACCTCATTTTTTCATTTTTTTACTCCTTCTAGCCTAGGCATTTCCTCATTTGGTAAATCTGTGAGAGGTATTGGCCCTATGGGCCATGGCCTTCTTCTCCAATTTACCCGGGACTTGGGCCTTTATCAATTGGATATCACCCAGCCCATCTTACCTTCTTTGTTTGACCCACTCCTTTGTGATCCGGCCCCTTTACCCTGTCTGACCTACTTACCTTATTTGGGCTGCCCTTTGACCCGCCTATTTATTATGTCCCTCCTTATTTGCTCGGTAAGTGAGCCGCATACTTGTAACCCTAGTTCTAGAGCCTTCTGCGTTTTAGAGAGAGAGGGTCTGGCTTCTCTCTAGCCATTCTCCTTCTTCCGCTCCTCTCTTCACCTCCTTCATGTGTGTGTGTGCTCTGTTAGCTCTAGGGAGATGTTTGAGAGGGTATCTGGGTTTGGGGTTTGGGTTCTGGTACCTTGGTGATGGTTCACGGTCCGGTAGGTTCTTTGTGGTGGTTGTGAGTTGTTCTAGAACCCTCGGGTTCGTGTGGATGGAGACCTGAGCTGGAAGATCTATCAGCCTTACAGTGGTATCAAAGCTTGGTCCTCGCCGTCTCTCGCCGGAAAGCTCCACCAGAAACCCAGCAGCTACTCGCCTCTGACGAGCTCGGCTCCTTCCTCTTCGTGTATGGTAAGTCGGATAATCCCCCTGGATATCCGCTCAGGTAAATTGGCTTGAAACACCCTAGGTGCACCGGGTGCCTCCGGATTTTGTTTACTTCCCTTCCCACTTGCGCGATCGTCGGTTGATTTTATCCCGACCGCCAACACCCTAGGTATGTCGGCTGAATCCCTCCTTTGCATGTGTTGATCTACCTGTTGCATGTTGAGACCCTTGATTGGTTTGTATTCTTGACTGTCTCTTTGTGTGTTTGGGGTTGTGGGTTGGGGCTGGTTCCTTTGCATCTTTCTGGGTTCTGTGAGTTTGTTCTTTCTGAGTGTTGTTTCTCGTTCCTCTGTTGTCTGCCTGTCCACAGATAGCTTGAGTGATTCTCCCTGATTAGTAAAGGCACATGGTGTTAGGGCTAGGGGATACCCTGCCAGCCACCAGTGTGGCCTCGGAACTGCGTGGTCCTCTAGTCCGCAGCCTGACCTACTCTAGGGTTTTCACTTGTTGTGTTTGTGTGGCATTTCTTAGGTTTCTGTGTGTTTTGCCATGGCTGCTAATCAGTATGGAATGTTAGCCTTTAATGGGAAAACTGATTTTGATATCTGGAAGCAAAAGATTAAATGTGTTTTAATTCAACAAAAAGTTTTCAGAGCTGTCACCGGCAAGTTTTTAGAAACTGAAACTGAGGCTAAACAACTTGAAATGAATGAAACTGCATGTTCGACAATTTACTTAAATCTTTCTGACTCTGTGTTAAGGAAAGTTGGTATACTTGACTCTGCCAAAGGTTTGTGGGAAAAACTTGATAGTCTGTCTGTATACTGATACCTCCTTACCAGGCAAACTATTTTTACTTGAAAATTTTTTCCGTTTCAGGCTTGACCTTACTAAGGATATAGATGAAAATTTGGATATTTTTAACAAACTCGTCCAAAACATCAAACAGGCTGGTGACAAGCATATTGATGACTACACCCCAATTATTTTGCTCAATGCTATTCCTGATTCTTATAGTGATGTCAAATCTGCCATCAAGTATGGTAGAGATGATGTTACTTTAGATATTGTGGTTAATGGCTTAAAAAGTAAAGAACTTGATTTGATACAAATTTGGGTCATGGCAATCAGTCTGTTGATTCTGGTGAGGCCTTGTTTGTGAGGGGTAGGTCTAAAAGTAGGACTAAGAATTCCAAGAAGGAAAATCAAGATAAGAATTGTCAGAAGCCTAGTAAGAAGAGAGGTAAGTCTAAGAAAAGGGTCTGTTACAATTGTGGTAAGTCTGACCATTTCATAAAGGACTGTCCCAGTCCTAAAAAGTCCGACCTGGCCAACTCTGTTGTCTCTAGTGATATACATGATGATGTGTTTATGGTTTATGACTTTTCAAACTCTGTGCTAAGTGGCTTGACTGAAAATGAATGGCTTATAGACTCTGGTTGCACTTATCATATGACTCCTTTCAAATCCTTGTTTTCTTCCTATGATCTTTGTGATGATGGCTACGTGTCTCTAGCTGATAATAAGAAATGCAAAGTGCATGGGGTGGGGAGCATATGTTTAAAGTTTGATAATGGGACTGTGTACACTGTGAAAAATGTGAGGCATGTTCCTGATCTGTGTCATAATCTGTTTTCAGTTGCTGCTTTTGAGGATAGTGGGTTAGAGGGGAAATGGGGTAATGGTTGCATGAAGGTTTTGAAAAATTCCTTGGTTATGTTCAAAGATTTGAAGGTGAATAATCTGTATGTGTGCCATGCTGTTCCTTTCTCTGATTCTGCTAATGTTGTTTGTCCTGATAGCTCTGTGTTGTGGCTGGAGACCTGAGCTGGAAGATCTATCAGCCTTACAGATTGTGTAATAGACTAGGTCACATGAGTAATAAGGGTCTAGAAATCATGGATAAATCTGGTTACTTTGGTAAAGATTGTGTATCTTCTGTGCCTTTCTGTGAAGCTTGTGTGCTTGGTAAGTAGCATGGGGTCAGTTTCCCTAGTTCCTCCTATCCAAATCTGTCTAAGTGTACCTCTGTCTTAGAATATGTCCATGCTGATGTCTGGGGCCCTGCCAGTATCTCTAGCCATGGTGGTAAGAGATACTTCCTGTCTATTATAGATGATTTCTCTAGGAAAGTTTGGGTTTGTCTCTTGCAGAATATGTCTGATGTTGTTGAGAAGTTTAGGGAGTGGAAAACCCTAGTTGAAACCCAGTCTGATCTGAAGGTTAAAGCCCTTAGAACTGATATTGGCCTAGAATTCTGTAATAGGGAGATGAATCAACTGTGTGTTGACTGGGGAATAAAAAGGCACAAAATTGTGCGCTATACTCCTCAGCAGAATGGTGTAGCTGAGCGTGTGAATAGAACCTTGCTTAATAAAGTAAGAAGTGTCCTTGCCACCTCTTGTCTGTCTCAGCAATTCTGGGGTGAAGCAGTTAACACAACTGCCTATTTGGTAAATAGGTCCCCCTCTGTTCCTTTAGGAGGAAAGTGCCCTGAGTCAGTTTACTCTGGAAAGCCCCTAAACTTGTCCAACCTTAGAGTGTTTGGTTGTGCTGCCTATGTTCATCAACAGCTGGATAAGCTGGATCCTAGGTCTACGAAGTGTGTCTTTCTAGGGTATCCTGAGGGGGTAAAAGGTTATAGGCTGTGGGATAGAAACCAGGTGGGTTTTAAGGTAGTGATCAACAAGGATGTAATCTTCAATGAGTCTGAATTTCCCTGTCTGTCTAGTCCTACCACAAAACTAAGTTCTGAGAGTGTTCAATCTGAGGTGGAGTCTACTCCTGCTGCTACCATTCCATTGTTTGACAATGTTAATGATTCTGATGCTAACCTGCTTGGTACCACCCCTTCCAGTGGGGTGGAGTCTTCTCATGATAGTTCTGAACAACATGATTCTGTGGAGCATGATATACCTGATTTGCATAACTATCAACTTGTTAGAGATAGGAGTAGAAGGATTGTTAAGAAAGTGTCTGATTCTATGTCTGATTATGCTTTTCATGTGCATGATACCTCTCTATTTGCTTACTCTGTGTTTGAGACCCTTGAGTTAAATGAGCCCAAGACCTAGAAGGAAGCCCTTACTTCTAAGGAGTCCCAGAAGTGGCTTGATGCCATGAATAGTGAGATGGAGTCTCTTAGAGTTAACAAAACCTGGACCTTGATCCCTAGACCTCCCAATTGTTCTGTAGTAGAGTGCAAGTGGTTGTTTAAGGTCAAGGAAGAACCTCAAAGTGTGAGATTTAAGGCTAGATTAGTGGCTAAGGGGTTTACACAAAAAGAGGGGGTAGATTATGCTGAAATTTTTGCTCTTGTGGTTAAGTTTACTACTGTTAGAATCATGCTTGCTTTAGTTGCTCACTTCAATTGGGAAATGAAACAGATGGATGTGACCACTGCTTTTCTGCATGGTGATCTTGATAAAAAAATCTATATGACCCAACCTGAAGGGTTTGTGGATCCCAAGAAAAGTGATTATGTGTGTTTGCTAAGGAAGGCCTTATACGGTCTGAAGCAGTCTCCTAGGCAATGGAATATTAAGTTTGATCAATGCATGAAATCTACGAAATTTGTTAAGTCTGCTTGTGATCATTGCTTATATTATAAGGATACCTCATCTGTGACAGTATTCTTACTACTTTATGTGGATGATATATTAATTATCAGTCCTAATCTTGATTCCATTGTTCATGTGCAAAAGTGTCTCTGTGAAAAATTTTCCATGAAAAACCTAGGGGATGCTAAGAGGATCCTAGGCATCAATATCATTATGGATAGAAGCAAGTCTACTCTTTTGTTAAACCAAGTTTCTTATGTAGAGAAGGTTTTGAGTAAATTCAACATGCAATCTGCTTCCCTGTGAATGTTCCTTTAACATCACATTTTGTGCTAAGTAAGGACCAGTCCCCCCAAAACTGATTCTGAAATGAGTGATATGAAATCTGTTCCTTATTCCAGTGCTATAGGATCTGTGATGTATCTTATGGTCAGTACTAGGCCTGACATTGCTTATGTTGTAAGTTGCTTGAGTCGTTATATGTCAAATCCTTGTATGTCTCACTGGAATGCTCTGAAATGGCTTTTGAGATATCTTAAATCAACTGTAAATCATGTTTTTTTTTGCTAAGTGTTCTATGATGGTACTGTGTTGCGTGGATATGTGGATTCTAACTATGCTAATGATAGAGATAATAGGAACATTGTGTTTAGTTGGAAGTCCCAGTTGCAACCCATTGTTGCCTTGTCCACTACGGAGTCTGAGTATGTTGCTGCCACTGAAGCCTTTAAGGAAGCTATTTGGCTTAAAAGGCTTGTCAGTGATTTTGGTTTTCTTAAACAGAGAATTACAGTTTTCTCAGACAGTCAGTCTGCCATACAGCTTTGCAAGAACCCTGTATTTCATGACAGGACCAAGCACATTGATGTCAGATTCCATTTCATTCGAGAAATTGTGGAGGCAGGTGATATCATGCTGGAGAAGATCCGATCAGAATTCAACCCTGCTGATGTGGGGACAAAGTGTCTCTTTGTTGAGAAGTTACTTTCTTGTAAACGAACATTAAATCTAGATTGTGGTTAGATACTGTTTGTTTTTGCAGGTGGTTTGGTCCATGGAATGTTCACACTCCTGGACTTTGCTCAGAGAACATGGTGTTCTCTGGGCATCCGGTTTGTCCCTTTGGATCCTTCAGGATCAGAAAAGTGTGCATCACACTTTTCAATTTGTGTTTCTGGGTCCTGTGTGACCCAGGGAGTGTCTTTTGGATACCTCCAATTGTTGGCCTAAGATATTCTTGGATGTCTTGGGCAACCAGCGATGATGAGTCTTTTGCCATGCCACATTTTTTCTCTACACCACATAGGACCAATAAGGTGGAGAATGTGAGAGGTATTGGCCCTATGGGCCTTGGTCTTCTTCTCCAATTTACCCGGGACTTAGGCCTTTATCAATTGGATATCACCCAGCCCATCTTACCTTCTTTGTTTGACTCACTCCTTTGTGATCCGGCCCCTTTACCCTGTCTGACCTACTTACCTTATTTGGGCTGCCCTTTGACCCGCCTATTTATTCCGTCCCTCCCTCTTTGCCCGGTAAGTGAGCCGCATACTTGTAACCCTAGTTCTAGAGCCTTCTGCGTTTTAGAGAGAGAGGGTCTGGCTTCTCTCTAGCCATTCTCCTTCTTCCGCTCCTCTCTTCACCTCCTTCGTGTGTGTGTGTGTGTGCTCTGTTAGCTCTAGGGAGAGGTTTGAGAGGGTAGCTGGGTTTAGGGTGTGGGTTCTGGTACCTTGGTGGTGGTTCCCGGTCCGGTAGGTTCTTTGTGGTGGTTGTGAGTTGTTCTAGAACCCTCGGGTTCATGTGGCTGGAGACCTGAGCTGGAAGATCCACCAGCCTTACAAAATCTTCGTTCGTATATGTTCTTGTTCTTTTAGAACGTCCTCCACTTTCGCAAAATTGGAATGAACTTTGCATGTTGGATCCACCACCCCATTTAGGATAATTTCTCAATATGCTCTACATGTGTTCAAATTGAAAAGTTTTGTTGTTGTGGTCCGCACCAAAGAGGCGCTTCGCCTTGGTTATAACATCTTCTTCAGTCCACCCACACTTACGATGTCGAACGACTTCATCATAATTTACGGCAAATTTGCTTATGAGCGTGCTTGCACGTTTGAACCGGTTACAACATGACTCTAACGTTCTCATCCTTAGTTTTTGTGGTTGCTCCTGTTGTGCATCCATATAAAGTTTTGTGATGTTTAACCAATGTGTGAGGTGTTTTTGATCCGTACCTTTTGAGACGTCTCCACCAACATGAATATATGCCCATGTTAAGGCCACATCTTCAGGGTTGGTTCAAGTAACCGATGTACTAGCTCATCCATCTTTTTTCTTTGTACTCTTGCTTGGTGATGACATTAACTCTGTGTTTGCCTCAACTTTGTCCTCCTCATCTCCAAGATTAACAGAAGTCACATTTTCATGACTTGCCTCACGAGCAAACATTGAAGGATCATGGTTGAAGTTCATGTAAGGCATACTGTTGAAGTTTTGTGGTAGTGGAGGATAAAAAAAAACTCTGCTCAGTAGAAAAAGGATTCAGATCTTGTGGAAAATAGTTTATTTTTAAAGTAAACATGGGTCCATTATTTAATGGACCAGTAGCATGAGAATATTCTACACAATTAGAATTATTTTGCAATAGCTGCATAGCCATTCCAAAATTCGGATGAGCAAGATCAATTTGAAAATTTCTTACGGAACATTTTTGTGAATAATGAGGAATTCTTTGGAATGGGGGTTGTTGGTGTAGTATCTAGGGGGAGAACGGTTTGGATCCATATTCAAGGAAAAAAATCTAAAACAGATAAAATCATATGCAGGAGGGAAAGAAGTGGTAAATTTCGAAGTAACTAAACATCTTCATAGGTGTCTATTTATAGAAGGAAAAAATTATGACTTTTTGGTATAATTTTTTTGTAAAATAAATTAATTTAACGCATAAAATATTAAATTAAAGAGTTGGGGGTAGTTGGTGCAGTTTGTGGCTAGAAATTTGGGAGGAGAATTCCACTTGCATTTGGCCGACAATCCCTTGGATTTGCTCCACCCATACTCCCTTTCAATAAATGGACAAAAGGAACCACTTGGTTAGATTAAAAAATGTAGATCCCATTGTTGACCTAGAAGCTTGATCGATCAATTGGTGAGCTTCCATGGTGGGGGTCAACCCCCACTACTTTTGTTTTATGATCTAACTTGACCCTCCATTGTGGGTGCTCTGATCCACAATGTGAAAGTGAGGATGTGTCACGCCCCAGACCGCATCTAGGCGCGTGTACAACCGTCGTATGACCAAGTAACGTCACTCGCAAGTCAACGTGTCTTAATCATACAAGGCGTCCATGAACATAATATATCCATACTCAGTAGTAAACATACACAACAACATCACAATTTAGATTAATTGAATAGCGGAAATATTCAATAATCAATTTATCAATCGTGGGCCATACATGGCCAAAACGTAGGCTCGCAGGCCAAAAACAATGTATTAATACAAAAGTATCCATGAACATAGTTTATCGTTTGAAATAGTAGAGGGAGCACGAACCACGTCTTCCTCTGGATTCTCTTCACCCGTGCAAAGGTGTAGATGACAACCTTAACTTCAACCTGAAATGGTGGGGCCTTCCGAAGGGGTCAGTACAAGTATCGAGCGAGTAGCAAGCTAAATATAGAATAACTAACGTTTCAAGTATAAGACCCAAACATAGGGTGATACTTATGTAAATAGTCCTTTCCCCCAAGTTAAGAAATACTTAATAGTGTATATATACACTTGGAAAATACCCGATCCGTAGATCACCGTTTTATTTGGGGGGAAATAGTAGTAGTCAATATTCTTGAATAAAAGCCCCAACCCACCCATATACTTATGAGTGTATAGGAGTCCTCCTTATCCTTATTTCAATATCATAAACTATGAGTTTTGAGGATAACATAATCCTAGCTTGGGTACTCCACCAATATATCTATTTGAGTGTTAAGGACTTCAAGTCCTAGGGTCCTCCACCAATCTATAATCCGAGTGTTAAGGACTTCCAGTCCTATGGTCCTCCACCAATTTGTAATATGAGTGTTAAGGACTTCAAGTCCTAGGGTCTTCCACCAATTTATATTCCGAGTGTTAAGGACTTCAAGTCCCAGGGTCCTCCACCAATTTATAATATGAGTGTTAAGGACTTCAAGTCCTAGGGTCCTCCACCGATTTATAATATGAGTGTTAAGGACTTTTAGTCCTAGGGTCCTCCACCAAGTTTATAATCTTATGATCAACCTCCTATCAACCTAGATAGAGTCTATATCATATTCATAGCCGAAAAAATTCATAAAGCTTACGTATCTCAATTCATGCAAAGCCATTAATTAATCCATTATCCATCGGTCAACGTTTTCGTTAACCGTCATTTCAATCCTTATATACAGCATGCAATTTCATAATATATATTAAGTTAATAATATTCATTCTATGCTTCCTTTACCTTTCAAACATAGCATGCAATTCCATAGAAATTCTCATATCATATTCCATGCATATTCATGTATTTCATTTAATACATGCCTAATCATTTTGGCTAATCACATGTTTAAATATCTTTTAAACATCAATATAAATACATATAACATTTATTTAGGTAATCTCATAATTAACCCAAAAGTTATATGATATTAAGTCGTCCACTCACCTTAAATGAGCTTAAGCGCGTTCTACGCTCCTCGGTTGAACTCCGGCGAAAATCCGGTGAAACTCCGGCAAACTCTAGAAACACCTTAGTTATGCTCCTAACATAGTTTCATCATCACAAAACTCATATCAATACAAATAACCTCTAAAAGGTTATTTTCTGGTGAACCGGTCATTTTGGCTTCTAAGTCCGTTCTTGGACTTGGAACGACCTTCCAACCCCTCATTCTACACTTCTAAATGTGTAGAATGATTCTAGGAGTCCTCCATATGGTATAAATTATATTTTATTTTATCGGGCCAAATAAAATATATTATGTGTTTCCCATCATTATGGACTCTTAGAATGAATATACATTCATCATCTTTAATTTGGAAGTCTCCGAAATTCATTTTGGACTGTTATCCGATAAATCCCCAATACTGGTAATTGGGCCTTGTTTGACCGACCGGTTAACCTTATGCCCTTTCCATGGCCCGACTAAAATTTCCACCACCATATACATATTATCTAGACCAAGATGAATATAATATGTGGTTTCGGAAATGTAGGATGGTCCCCGCTCCCGATGTGGGCCCCGCGTGAAATTTACTATTCACGCAAAAGTAATAAAAAAAATTTACAAGACCGTAAATTCACTGACCAGTTCATAAGATTCAATACAAGATTTACATAAAAGTAAATACAATTGGGGACGGTGTTATAGGATGTGCCTTCGCCCATTTCCGCTCATGTGTAAGAGGGATTGGATTAATGATGGGATGATCTGGGTCCTCATAGGTAGCAGATGTAGATTGATTAGTAGTGACTTGCATGGGAGTTGATGTATGAGTTTTTTCCATGCCTTGATCTTCATAATCCTCATCATCAAATTGAGGAGGTGAGTGAGCGTCAGTTGGATCAGGCAGGAGTGGCAAGTGAGTATCAAGTGTTGTTGTTTGTGGTGGATTTGAGGGTCGTGGATTCTTATAAAAATGTTGAAAGAGAAAGTCAAGAATCACACGTTCAGAGGTAGTTTGAAGATTTGCTTCATCAGTTGCTTTTTGTGGTACAGAAAGAGTGGGATCTGTCAAGAAGTGTTCAGAAGCGAAGTATGCCATTTCATAGAATGTCACATGCACACTCTCTATGACAGTTCGTTGATCTCTCAAATAGATTATGTAAGATTTTGATTGCATAGAGTAGCCGATAAACACACATTCTTTGGCTTTTGGATCGAATTTACTTCTTTCACCTATGTCATTCAGAACAAAACACTTGCAGCCAAAAACTTTGAAAAAAGAAATGTGTGGGGTCCTGTTGAAGAGTATCTCATAAGGAGTCTTGTCAAAGCTCTTGTGAATGAACGTTATGTTATGTGTGAAGCACGCGGTTTTAATAGTTCTGTCCACATGAAGTGAGGAAGTTTAGATTGGATCAGCATGGTGCGTGCAGCTTCAACTAGAGTCTTGTTTCTTCTTTCAACAACCTCATTCTGTTGAGGTGTTTTGGCGCTGAGAATGCTGAGTGATACCTTGAGATTCATAGAAATCAGTGAGGAATTGATTCTCGAACTCAGTACCAGTATCAGTTCTGGTTATTCGCACACTCTTCTGTAGAAGGTTCTGAACGGTTTTGATGAAGGTTATGATGGTATTTGCAGCTTCGTCCTTTGTTCGCAAGAATTTTGTCCATGTGTACCCTGAGAAGTCATCAAAGATAACAAGAGTGTACTTGCGACCATTGATACTTTGTATTCTCATTCATCCACATAGATCCATGTGTATCAGCTGCAGTGGTTGTGAGGGGGATTGAACTATCTTTAACTTGTGAGCGCTTCTGGTCATCTTGCCCATTTTCCAGACACTACAATGATTGTCAGCGGAAGACTTTAACAGAGAAAGCCATTTCACAAGTTTCTTTGATGATAGAATGGACAGGTTCGGGAAATTCTGATGAGACAGACGTCTATGCCACATACTGTTTTGTTCAATGGAAGCTTTGGATAGCAGACAGATGGAAGAAGTTGATTTTACACTTTTCAGATCAATGGTGTACAAGTTGGATGTCCTGATACACGTTAGTAATGTTTTTCCATAGCTGTCCATCACACAACATTATCTGGCTTTGAACTTCACTTCCATCTTGCTATCACAAAACTGTCCAATGCTCAGAACATTGTGTTTGAGTCCTTTCATGAATGATACAGCCTTTATTGTGACATTTGCGCAGATGACATATCCATATCCAAGAATCGGAGATGAGGCGTCGTTTCCAAATCTGACATTTCCTCCATAGCAATGTGTGTAGTTGCTAGCAGTTGTTTTATTCCGATCATGTGGGTTGAGCATCCTGAATCTATGTGCCACACATGATTGATCTGCAAAACAATTAGAGTTTCTTAAGTACCCACCTCAGGATGGGTCCTTCCTTATCAATTGAAAACATCTTTATGAATATTTGTTTAAGCTGTGATCCGAGGTCAACAACTTTTTCAATTAAAGATTGTGTTTTTGCAAGTTCAGCTTTTGGAATCCATTTTTGTTTGCTTGAGGGAGTAGAGTTGACATTGTCTTTTTGAGTGAATGGTTGGTTTGTGAGATAAGGCTTAAAAAAATTCTTCCTTAGAAAGTCTTTCTAAGTGTTTCCTTGAATGAACTTTGAGGGGATATTTTAAATTTAGCAAATAATAAACACCCTCAAAGGTTCTATTCCTGGTTTGTTTTCTTTGATTGCGTTCATTCACACTTCTCACTTGCACACCATTCACACCACATTCATAATCAGAAGAATCAGAACCATAATAACCAAGACCAAAAGCATATTTCTCATTATCAGAATAACAAAGTTCAGAAGTTGACTTAGAAACATTTAGCTTGGGACACAAGACTGAATTACTACTAGATTGCAAATATGAGCCAGATCTAGAACTAGACTTCTTATAATTTAAAAACAACTTCTTTTTCCCTTCAACTATTTCTTTTCTCTTCAGCCTCCACTCTTTCCTCTTCTCCAGTCTCCTACTCACTTCTTTTCCTGTTTTCAAAGGAGACTTGGAGTGAGTGGATGCTTTTTCAGAAAATTGTGTTTTATTTTTGTTAATGTGAGCATTGTTTGAGTCAAAATTACTCGTTGATTGGGAAGCTATGTTGGACTGGGAATTTTCTCTTAATAGTGTAAGTTCTCTCAATAGTCTCTCCCTCTAACTTTCAAAACCTTCTTTTCCTCTTCAAAACTTTTTCTTTGATTTTCCAAATAAATGTGTAAGTTTTCAATCTTTTTGATCAATGGAGGGATGTAGGGTTCTTCTCCACTAGACTATGAGGTTGAAGGGGGTTCCTAGTCCCACACGACTTCCGTTTCAGAAGGATAAATGCTCACACTCTCACAAGTTGAAAACTCAGGTTCTTTCGTTTCATAACTTTTATTCAAAGGAGTATAATCAAAAGAGATTGCAGTTCCAATAGGGTTATATCTCTTTTCTTCTTCTTCCTCAACTGTTTATTTCTCACAAATAAAAGACATTAACTTGGTCAATCCTAGACCCATGTAATCGATATCATAAAGTTGAACACAGTTCACTTTCTTCAGATTACACGGATTAGATAGACCAAGTCCTTCTTTGGAATTATAAAAACGAATGTCCTTGTTTTGGTTCAAGAAAATGGTTTGTTCAGTTTGCCCTTTCTTTGCAATTAAGTCCCCCAGATCTTTGATTTTGCTGTAAAGGACATTTCTTTGTTCATGAAGAAGGTCTTTTTCAACTCTTTCTTGATTTCGCTCTATCTCAGTCTCATGCAACCTCTTAGTCAGATTAGCTATTTTCAGTGTTAGCTTTTCTGTTTCTAGAGTCACCTTTTTTAACTTTATCTTTGGCATTTTCCAACTGTATGCTTAGTGAGATATTTTGGTCTAGATTTTCTACAAAGACCTTGTAATTATTGTCTACTCTCCTTTAGTTCTATAATGATTTTATCCTTATCATGTAAGGAATGAATTTGACATGTACATGAGCAAGGAGATTTAGAAACACTTACATCGCTATTAGAGCCTTCACTTTCTATTTCAGGGATCGCCGCATTACTCTTTTCTTCTTCATTCTCAACAATCGCCATCAAAGCCAAGTTCTCCTCATCTTCATCATCATAAGAGTCATCCAACCAATGATCTTTCTCGGCAAGCAGTGCAGCATTTTCTGTTTATAGTAGTTGAAGTCCCTCCTCCTTGGTAAGCGACAGTCCTTGATAACATGTCCATCTTTTCCACAATTAAAGCACTTAGGAGGTTCTTCTGCTGCAACTGCCTTTCCAGAGGCATTCTGATCATTGTTCTTTTGTTTGTAGTTGGATGAAGATGTTCTCAGCTTGTTTGATGAATTGTTCTTCTTCACAAACTTCTTGGTCAACAGGGCCATCTTCTTCTGCGACTCAGCTAACTCAGATTCAACATCAAATTCTTCTTCACTTTCTTCTTCCTCAGACACAACTACTGCTTTCTTTTTCTTTTTCAGAATCTTGGATGATTTCTTTGGTTATGCTTCCATCATGAGTGCCAATGGATCAGTAGCAAACTGTCCTTCCATATCAGCAGTTTCATTCACAAACTGCTGTAAATGGTCATGAATGGTACATAGATCAACTTCATCCAAATCCAGGTGTTGCCTCACATTCTTCACAGTTCTCCTCCATTCTGGGTTTAAACTTGACAGAACCCGTATATTCATTTCCACATTGGACTTGAACACATTGATCTTTCTCAACTCGTTTATCAGCTTAACAAATCTGTTATAGGTTTCATGAAGTGGTTCCCCAGGCATGGCTTTGAAGGAGTCATAGGCAGTCAGTGTGCTGACCTTCTTTGTCTTTAGTCCAATACCAGTCCCTTGCATTAGTTTGGCAACTTCATCCCACATTTCCTTAGTTGTCTGCATGCTGTCAATCAGAATGTAGATATCATTAGGGATTGCTTGAAGTAGGAAAGTCTTTGCCATTAAATCATCTTAGCTTTCACTCTCAATGTATCCTCTTCATAGTACTCAGCCACAGTTTTCAATCTTCTAACCGGGACAACTAGAGGATTGTTGCCATCGTTTCCTGCTACGTTCATCCATATCTCAACAGGTCCTTGGTTCAACGATTCCAGCATCGCTGATGAATTATCTTTACTCTCGAGGAAATTCAGAAAGCGGTTCTTCCACATTTGGTATTCTCCTCTCCTTAGGATTGGAGGGTTGTTGCTGTTTCCGAGAGCTAAAGCGTCCATTTTGTTGTTCTTCTAAAAATTGACCGTTCAAGTATTGATCTGTGAAACATTCAAAGTACAAAGTATCGAAAACCTAAGTTCGAGAATTGAGAGTTCGAGAAAAGCTTATCGAGAAAGGAGATTTCGATATTGGAGTTCGAGAAACTTGTATTTGAGAAAACAGAATTCGAGAACTTGTTTATCGAAAACGGATATCTAGAAATCAAATATCGAAAAACAATATCGAGAAACTTATATCGAGAACACACTTCTAAAACCAAGATATCGAAAACATGTACTTAGAAAATTTTGATTTTTGCAATTTTAAAAGTTATTCTGCTAAGTCCTTGATGTCGAGAAACGTCCTGCAGTGGTTTTAGATCGAAAACCCTTCTTCGATGTCGAGAAACCTGTTTTTCGATACTACAATATCGAGAAATCAAAAACCTAAAGTTTACAGGAATCGAAAAAGAAGATATACTAGTTGATCATTTTGAAGAGGCGATTTCAGCAGTATATCTTTTACAAAGATTCGAGCAAAAACAAGATTACAGAGCTAAAATACTAAAGCATCGAAAAACATAAAACAAAGTAATTCTCCGCAGTTTTTCGCAGTTCTGATCTTCACTCGATCGGCTCTGATACCAGTTGCTGGTCCTAAAGTATGAGATTAGACAATCAGTAGAATGGATTCATCGATATAACAAAGTAGAGATTCAAATAATGATATGAATATTTATCGAACAGTGAAAACTCTCTTCTATTGAATATCAAAAATCACTACAGAATGATAGATTCCTTATACGCTCAACTTTTAATACCTACACCATACGCGTATATTTATAGGCGCAGATGTAGGTTTTCGTAAAGGCCTAAAGCCTAGGGATATGATTCTGACATATTTGGACCCATTTCTTTTCTAGTCTATTTATTGCAAAAGGATTAATACCATAAAATGCGTACAATAGAACTAAGTAATAAATAATAAACAAGACTCTAAACAAACTTGAATCACAACAAAATAATCTTCAACAATGATCATAATTTTACTATAATTATATTTACGGTTCTAATTATAATTATATTTATGATAATTAAATATTATTTATAATTATAATTACAATTATAATTATAATTGTGATTATAATACTAATTGTAATTGTAATTGTAATTAGAACTGTAATTGTAATTATAAATATAATTGTAATTGTAATTATAATTATCATTGTAATTGAGTTTATAATTATAATTGTAATTGTAATTATAAAGATAATTGTAATTGTAATTGTAATTATTATGGTAATTGAGTTTATAATTGTAATTGTAATTGTAATAGATACAATAATAGTACTACCTCCATCCCTTAAAACTTTGCCACATCTGAGTTTGTCCAGAGAAAATGGAATTAACTGGAACCACATATTCTTTACTTTAAAGGGAAAGTGACAAAGTTAGTGGAACAACAAAAAAGGAAAGTTGACAAAGCTTTAAGGGATGGAAGAAGTATTAATAATATTAATAATAAAAGTGATAAATCATGTCTGAATTTTTTTGATCAGATCAGAATGTTTCTTGTATGATTTGAATGTTTCTGATCCGATCTGATTCTTTGTGATCCAATATGATTTGGTCTGAATTTTTTCTGATCTGGTTTGAATAAAATAAGAATAAGAAATGGGTAATAAAACAAGATGAATAGAACAGCTTCTAAGTCGCTCAGCCACCATTGGGGGTAGCTCCCACTCATGTTTCTATGGTCCATCGCGGATTTTTACAATCACATACATACTATTTAGACCAAGATGAGTATAATATGTGATACCGAGAATATCGGGTAATTCTCATTCTCGTTTTGGGCCCCACATGCATTTTATTATTCTCGTAACAGAATGAACAAAAAAAATTTACAATCACATAAATTCATTAACTATTATTCAAAATTCAATGCATAATTTGATAAAAGTAAATATAGTTGAGCACTGTATTCATACCATGAGAGATGTAAGGACTTGGCATCGATAGCGTTTAAAGCTAAACTAATAAATTGGTTAAATACTACCCCCTCTATCCCCTGATAATTGTCCCATTTTTTCATTTTTGGATGTCCTCCTATTAGTGTCTCACACTATATTTGGTAACATTTGTGTGGCTCTAATTAATTCTTACTTTATTCTGACTTTATCAACTCATTATGAACCACATAATTCTACTTTTTTTAAAAACCACATCATTTTCTAAGGTTCCAATATTAGAGGGACACATGCATCATTTGAACTTGTTTTAAAATGTGAAACTTGTGTTTTCAGCTTATTAATCATTTTTTTAACAATCGATTAACTATTCACTCTACACGCTGAAATTTGTAATAATCAAGATAAATAAGTTTGAAGTTACTTTCTACTTGAATTGGTCGAATCTACTATAGTCGGTCTTTTTAGCTAATTTTTCATATAATATTTTTGTTTACTTTGTTCATACCATATATGCAGTACTTTAAATATTATATCTATAAACTCAGTAGATTTAGCCTAGAATTTCATCAATTTTCAAATGAATTTTAATTTTTTTTAAAAAAATAATAGGCTCAATCAATTCCAATATTTATTATGAAATGGGCTCTTAAGGAAGGGTTAGTTCTAACTTCTAAGCCCGTCCATTCTGATCTACTTTGGTCTTCAACCCGACCTAATATAGTGCGGGTCCTAACCCGGTGCCGTCCCTATTCATACCATGAGGTGATGAGACGTAAATCGCAGCATAAAGCATTTGTACGAAACTATTAACCGCCTCATCGCTATTTAATAAACTTTAGGCTCCCGGCGAATTCATTCCGAAAGAAGCACATCCCAAACAAAGAGAAACTCTGTTGCCAAACCCTATACTTTTCTCCGTCTGGAAGAAGACAGTGTCGGAAAACAGAGCCTTTTAATGGTTGCAGAGAGTAAGGAAGAGGAGGACAGACATTGGGAGGTGTCAATGGGGATGGGTTCTCGAAGATCGAATCCGCCGCTTCACAATTTCACGCTTCCCTGTGGTTTAAAGTGGGGGAACCAGAAGCTCTTGCGGTGCGGTAACCCGGATTCTATGGGCCAATTCCCCTCAGTTCACCGGAGATTTAATACTTTGTCGCCGGAAATATCGCTTGGGAAGCAAAGTGGGTCGGAAAGCGATTCTGGGTTGCGGCGTCTCGGATCAGATGAGGCGGTTCTGGGGGTGGGTGTTGTAAAAAATGGGCCGGCGAATGGTGCCCGGGAATTTCCGGCGGAAGTAGAAGGGATCGCCACTGTGAGGAAGAAACTGCTGGGTGATTTCCAAGCGGCGACGGATAAGATGAAGGACGCGCTTTTGACGACGCGCCTGAAAGCTGAAGGGCGGCTGGTGGAGGAAGATTGCGAGGAACGGCCGCCGCCGGCTTCGACGACTGCCCCGAACACTGTTTCGCCAGTGGGTCCATCTGAACGCGCCATGCCGTGGAACTTGCGCACTCGCCGGTCGGGGAGTAAGCAGCCAAATGGGCCCGCCGCCGCTTCCGGCGAATCAAATTCGGGTTTGATGATCGACACTACGACGCTGCCATCGATGACCGAAGACAAATCTCCAAGAGTCCGGTGTAGCTCCGCCACCGCTTCAGTTCCCGCCGCCGCCGCAGCAAGAGTATTTCCCGTCAGAGAGAGTGGGGAGAGGGCAAAGTTCGCCGTTGCCCTATCCCGGCAAGAGATCGAGGAAGATTTCGCGGCGATAATCCGTCACAGACCATCTCGCCGCCCCAAGAAACGAGCTAAAAATATTCAGAGCAATCTTGATGTAAGTCATCTTTCATCAATTTTTAAAGTAAACACAATCTAGAATTTGCGATTATTCATAGTGAAAATCGATCTGATTATGTAATCGATTAAATTGCAGAGCCTATTTCCTGGATTGTGGCTGACGGAAATTAGTGCTGTTATGTACAAAGTTACTGGTGATAAGTAGAAAGAAAGGAGTTTTCTCTTCAAGAAGTTTGTTCAGCCTATCTTTCTCTGGCCAACTGAGAACATAAAGATTTCTGTGGTGGTTGGGTCACTGTTGGTGTTAGAAGATGCAGATTCTATTTTATTCATTCATTTAAGAATTAAGAAGTATGATTAGCATTTGTTAAAACTGATTTCTTTTTCATTTCCGTTGATGATGGGTATGTTGTTTAGCTTGAAGACAATTCTTCAGATCACAATCCTATTCAAATTTGATTTTCCCAATAGAAATTGTCCAATAGGAGTAAATATAAACATAATTGCACAAATAGGAGTAAAATTTAAAACTTCCTTCAATAGGAGTAAACATTAATTTTGTACTCTTAATATCCCTAACCTAGTTAATTCTAAAATATGACTTATTTAATCCTAACCTAGTTAATTTATGACTTATTCGATAATAATTTATTTATTTATTTATTTATTTTTCAAAAAATAAAAAAATATAGATTTTTTTAAAAAAATAAAAAACTCAAAAAAATTAAATAAAATTCACCGCCGCCTCTGCCGCCTCTGCACCACCACCTCCAGTCACCGGGGGAAAAAATGTCAAGTTCATTACGAATGTCATATTTATGGCAGAAAACAATGAAAATGTTGGCATTCGCAAAGAGAAATATGCCATGTTTTTGGCATTTTCATTAAAAGGCAGTTTTTAGGAAAAATTGAATTTTTTTTCACCGCCGGGAGGTGGTGGTGCAGGGAGGTAGTACAAGCGGTGGGAAAGGCATCTATATTTTTTTAATTTTTTCTATGGAGTTTTACTATTTTTTATATTTTTTTTTTAAAATAAAAAATTTAAAAAAAATAAAAAAAATTATTTTATTAATATTTTTATAATTTTTTTAATTATTTTTCTACGATTTTTTGAATTTTTTCGAATTTATTAAGAATTAAACATTTAATTAAAAGTTGTTGGGGCTTGGGTAGGGGTATACTTGTCCAAACACTAAAGTTACTCCTATTTAAAATATGGTACTCCTATTTTTGCATTTTGCCTATGTTTTGATTCTATTTGGAGAATTCTTTTCCCAACTATATACGTTTAAATCTTTTTATTTTTGTAGGATCCAATGGTTATGAGATATGACTAATGCCTATGCTTGTTACAACAATAACTAACCATTTTCTTTGGATGAAGTTCTATCCATTCTAATCTACTCACCATAATTAGGAAACTTGACATTATATTATATTTATGATAACATAATATTGTTACTACTTTTCTTAAAAGTTTGTCATCTTTCTTTTTTAGATGTTTTAAAAACTTTGCTATTTTTCTTTTTAATCAATTAATTAGTGGTTCATATTATTTCTTTCCTCTATGCATAAACCTCAATCAGACATTATTTATTTTATTATTATCCGTGTCAGTCAAACTTGGTAAGTTTTAAAGAACGTATGCAATATCTAATAACTATTACACCCTTGAAGTTATGTCAGGGATGCATTGCACAATTTGAATTTTAAAAATATAGAACGATGAGAAGTTCATCTTGTAGTGAAAATGTCATCAACTCTCTCCAGGCGAGTTCCTTACTCTTCAGAGTCAACCCAATAGACTCTTTATTTAGTGCCAGCTGAGGGTGAAATGAGGAATGATGAGCTCTGAGGTAACGCGAAACCCTAAGGTAGCGCAGCCGCCCCAAGGCGTATGGAGTGGACGTCCGCCGTCAGGAGGGAGTGCCTGATCCTTTGCAGAGGTTGTGGCAGATCGAGATGGAGTAGGTTCTCTTTCATTGAAAATGCCTACTAGATTCAAAGGGGTACCAGCAATTGCCTTTCCAGAGAAGGAGATACAGGATCTTGCTGCGAAGCATAGGAAGGATCTGGTTGGATATTTTTTCAAATCTCGTCCTAGTGTGATTAATATGAGGAAATCTTTTGAAATTGATGGTTTTAGGGGCAACTTTCAGTTAGGCCTTTTAAATCAAAAATATGTTCTAATTCGGTTTGATTCGGATGAAGATTATTTGAGATGTTGGAACAAGCAATCATGGATCATAAACGGATGTGTTATGAGAGTCACGAAATGGACTCCTGAATTTAGACCGAACGTGGAATCCCCTTTGGTTCCAGTTTGGCTTGGACTTGAAGATCTGCCTATCCATTTACAGGATAAGAGTGCGATGTTTGATATTGCTTCACTGATTGGCAAGCCAATGAAAATTGATGCGGCCACAGCATCACTGGCGAGGCCTTCTCTAGCAAGAATTTTGGTGGAACTGGATTTAACAAAAGAAATGCCAACGAAAATTTGGATTCAGTGTGGATCCTCTGGTTTTATGCAATCAGTTAGCTATGAAAACAGGCCTGAGTACTGTAATTGATGCTTTCATTTGGGACATTCTGCCACTAAATGTCCCAAAAAACCTTTGGAGAATGCGCTAGTATCTACTGCCAAAGAAAGATGGGCACCTAAACTCAGTAATAACATAGTTGCACAACCCAAATACACCAGAGCAGAGAAAGGAAAAGATAAAGTCCAATTTACAGAGCCTATTACTGAGCAAGTTATTACAGATATAGCAACAACATCTACAGCTCATGACAATGGTAACAATGGGGAAATTGTGGAAATAGAACCAGGAATTCTCCTGGACTCATCAGCACCTCACCCTAAAGATAACGTTTCCAATAAGAAGAAAGAGCCACCTGAGTTGACAGAAGAAATGAAAATGGATTTAGAGGGAGTGCAATTAATTTCTTCTAAACAATTCTCAAATGCTAAGGATGATGCATACCTGAAAGATCTCCATCAATTGCTTGAATATGACTCGGAGTTGGTTTCTAAAAGATACCAATCTGATGGAGAGCATGATAACACAGTGGACAGTGATTCTTGGCTAATTAATTGGCCAGAAATCTGTAGCACTGTTGAGAAGATGGTGTCACAAAAAGGTAATCGGGAGGGGACTCAGAAGCATGAAGACAAAGAACTAAATAATCTGGAAGATGGGTTCACTAAAGTTACTGGGAGAAAGACAAAAAAAAATTGCAGTCGAGGCTTTATCAATGACAACCAGAAATGGAGCCAGGAAGAAAGATAACCAGGGGTTCAGTCAAACTTCTGACAATCTTTCTCAATGAATTGCATGTTTTGGAATGTTAGGGGTCTGGACTCCTCCAGTTCCAGACTTTTTTCCCTAACTAAACAATGGAGGATTCATGTTCTTGTTGTTATTGAACCTATCATTCATTTCTCTAAAGCCACCTTGTATAGATCTACTATTGGCCTAAATGAAGTGACTTCTTCTGACAAAAATAAGATTTGGATTTTTTGGGACAATGCTGAGGTGGTTCTGTCTGACTTTAGGTGGTCTGAACAATTTGTGCATTTCAAAGTAACCAAAGGAAGCTTCAAAGGTTGGATTTCTGCAGTTTATGGTAATCATTGCTACATTAAAAGAAAGGAATTATGGGAGGATCTTTTATCAATTTCCCAATCAATGGTGGAACCTTGGTTTGTGGGTGGTGACTTCAATGCAATTTCAAATTTTAATGAACATCAAGGCAGGAGCATACCTTTACTGACCAGCATTCAGGATTTTTCCAATTGCATCTCACGCTGTAATCTGCTAGATCTTCCTTATTCAGGCTGCAAATACACATGGACAGGAGTCAGATCAAATGGTAGAGTATGGAGGAGATTAGATAGAGTATTGATAAATCAACATTGCATTAATCTATTTGACAACATTCAAGTTTCTCATCTTACCAGTTCCCCTTCTGATCATACCCCTATTTTGATTCAATGCACTTTCAATGTCTTTTCTGGCCCCAAAGAATTTAGATTTCAAAATATGTGGTTCTCCCACAATGGTTTTATGGATGTGGTTCAAAAGTCCTGGAACACTCAAAATTTTGGAGGAGGGATGAGGGGTTTAGTAAGGAAGTTACAGCTTCTTAAACAACATCTAAAGATATGGAATAAACAATGCTTTGGAGATATTTTTAAAGATGTTAAGAATTGTGAAGTTGCTGCTTTAGAAGATGAAAAGGCATTTGAGATAGATCCCACTGAGGAAAACAGAGAGAAATGGTCTCATTCTAGAGCTTTACTTCAGACCAAATACAAAGTTGAGAAGAAATTTTGGAAACAGAAAGCTAATATTAAATTGTTGAAAGAAGGTGATGCTAATACAGCCTTCTTTCATTCTTATGTTAATATTAGGAATAAAATGCAAACCATCTCAGCTATTCAAAATTCAGAAGGGAATTTGATAACCTCTATACCTGATATAAACTCTGCTGCTGTTGATTATTTCAAGTCTCTATATTCTGTTGACTCTGGGGTTTCAACTGAACAAATCCTGCAGTTTATACCTCCAAGTATTACGGAAACAGATAATATGATGCTCACAAGATTACCAGATGATGAGGAAGTAAAAAAAGCAGTGTGGGATCTTAACCCCAAAGGTGCACCAGGCCCAGATGGATTCAATGGTAAATTTTTTAGAAAGTGTTGGTCTATTGTTGGGTCTGATGTGATTAAGGCAGTTCAAGAATTTTTCTTGGGCATTTCTATTCCAAAAGGGCTTTCAAGTTCTTGGATTGTGCTTATACCTAAAACAGAAAGACCTACTTCTTATGCTGATTTCAGACCTATATGTCTTTCTAATTTTGTAAGTAAAGTATGTACTAAAGTTTTAGCCTCTCGACTTAGTACTGTTTTACCCAAAATTATTTCTATGGAACAAGCGGGCTTTATGAAAGGAAGGGACATAGCAGATCAGGTCCTTGTGGCACAGGAAATGATACACTCTCTGGACAAGAAGATAAGGGGTGCAAATATTGTTATTAAACTTGACATGACTAAGGCTTTTGACAAAGTCTCTTGGGCTTATCTAGCAGAGGTTCTTAAAAGATTTGGTTTTTCTGATTTCCTCATACATTTGGTGATGAATAACCTTAAAGCAACTTTTTTGTGTGTTATGGTCAATGGAGTTCCACAAGGTTTTTTTAAACCTCTCAGAGGAGTAAAACAGGGTGATCCCCTATCTCCTTTTCTTTTTATTATTGCTGCAGAAGGCTTCTCTAGGGGACTAAACTGACACATAGGTCAAGGTTTGATTAAACCTTATTGGGTTGGTACTCAGGGTTTTCCCATTTCACATTTGGGGTTTGCAGATGACTTGTTGGTCTTTTTAAATGGGGATATAAGATCATTAATCAAATTCAAGAAGTTTATGGAATCTTACCAGAATGCTTCAGGTCAGAGAGTAAATCTGGAAAAAAGCTCTATAGTGTGTGGTAAAGCTGCAGTTAGGAGAAGCACCAGTATTAAGAATGTCCTGGGGATGAGGGTGTCATCTTTGCCCCTTAAACATCTTGGGGTGAACCTGCATAGAGGTATCAATAGATATCAGTTCTGCACTCACCAAATCAAACAATTTGAAAAAAAACTTAGCCCTTGGAGACAGAAGAACTTATCTCAGGGAGGCAGACTAATCTTAATTAAGCATGTACTGAGCTCCATACCCCTTCATACTCTTGCTACAGACACATTACCAAGAAAAGTGATTAAGATTCTTGAAAGCAAGATGGCTGATTTTTTCTGGGGTTCATCAAATAGTAAGAAGAAATATCAATGGAGAAAATGGTCTCAATTATGCATTCCTACTGAGGAGGGAGGACTAGGTATTAGATCTCATACTGATTTGGAAAAAGCTTTCACTCTTAAACTCTGGTGGAAGTGGAAAACAGGTACATCATTGTGGAATACTTTTATTAATTCAAGATATCCAAGAGAAGGAAACTGCATACCTAAAATTGTTGACTCTGCAATTTGGAAAAGATTTTGTGCTATCAATTCTGAAGCTCTTTCATTTTGTTCAATAAATCATTCTGGAGAACTAATCTGGTCATTGGAAGATACATGAAACTTTTCCTTTCAGTCAGCCTACAATGCAATCAGGGATGAAGCTATTAGCACATTCACTCATAAACATATATGGAATGCTAATCAGCAGTTGAAAATCAGCTTGTTTCAGTGGAAAATGTTGAACAATATGCTTCCTATTCCAAATAATCTGAAGAGATTTAATCTGGTGCTTAATCCATCTATTTGTCCTTTGTGTAGGGAACAAGAGGACAATGTCAATCATCTATTCTTTCAATGTAAAATCTCCTACCCTGTTTGGAGATATTTTATGGGACTTTTTGGCATTCCTATCCCACCTATGCATAATACAATTCGACAAATACTGATTTCTTGGTAGCTTAAGGCGGGCAGTAAGAAACTAGAAGATATTTTTAAGCATTCTCTTCCTGGAATGATATGCTGGATCATCTGGAAAGCTTATTCGAATATTATTTGGGGTGAAGGTAATCAACCAATTACATCTATTTATCTTATTAAGCAAGTAAAGGGCTACGTTCATCAATGGGTCTACACTGTGAACAAGCCTAGGATTTCTTTGATAGGGGAGATGTTAATTGAGGAAGACATGGTTCCTAGGGATTTCAAATTAGCAGGGAGACGATTTCAAATTGTTCGATGGCACAAACCTGTCGATGGAGTGAAATTGAACACTGATGCCTCGTTCGCTCCAGGAGGTGCTATGGGAGGAGCGGTAGTGAGAAAGAACGACAGATCCATATGGTCTTTGGTCTCCAGTTCCCTGTGATAGCTTTGTCACCTCTAGAAGCTGAGCTCAAGACGATTATGTTTGCGATAAAATGGTCGATTGATAGAGGCTATGTTGGCTTTCAGGTGGAGTCCGACTCAAGAGTGGCTATCTCCTTTCTGTTGGGTGATGAAGTGCGTAGATGGAGAAGAGAAATTCAGGAAACCCTACTACTCTTGGACAATAAATCAGTTTCATTCAGACACACTTGGCGTGAAGGCAACTGGGTTGCCCATTACATGACCCAAGAACCGGTGACCCAATTAAAAGTTATATCTGATCCAGGTGATCTCCCTCTCCCCGCAAAACGGGCCTATTTCATGGATTTCTACGGGCTTCCGTCTCTTAGATTTAATTAGCTAATTGTTTTGCTAATTCTTTTTTTCTTCTGGAGAGGTATTGGTCTAGTCCCCCTCTCCATTTTGTATGCAACATTTTATTTTAATAAAAAAAAAAGAAAAGAAAATGTCATCAACTTGAAGTTGTGTCGGGACATAGGATGATTTAAATTGCATTGAAATTTTCTAATCTGCTATGATCTATTTAAGTATGATTTAATATGATCTGATTTAAATTGGTCTGATATTGTCTGGTGGAGTAATTACCCAAATAGGAGTTTAAGCAAAATCCATTGCCCATTTAGAAGTATCAACATAAGTTAAGTTTCATAGGTCCAAATTCAGCACAATTGGACAAAACTAACATTGTTTTATTTTAATTTCATGTACTAAGAATTTGTCTAAATGGTGCAACTCCAATCGATGGACAGGGGAAGACTTGGGTACCCATTATTAACAAATCGTCCAAAAAGTGCCCATTTTGTTTGGCATTATTTTGTAGAAAACCTCTTATTATAAGCCCATTTTGATTGGTTAAATTTATACAAACTCCAACAATTACTCAATTCATGTTTTAATTAGAAAAAATGTATAATAAAATAATAAAAAGTATTAAAAACAATATAAAATTCAAAAATAATACAACAATTAAACTAAGAAATTATATATTGCATAATAAAAAAATCAAGGTTTAAAATTGGTAAGAAATTAAAAGAGTGGAGTTAATTTTTTAAAATAAATAAAAATAATAATTTATTTGTCACTTAAAAGTAGCAATTGTGACAATTCATTTGTCACGGTATTAGCTTCTAATGATGACACAAATATATAATTATCACTTTATATGTATAAAAATGACGATTAATTCCATCATCAAATGTAATCTTTTATTCACAATTCTTCTTTTGTCATTATTTATTTCTTTGATGACAATTTATATTGTCAACATAAATACTTTATAAGTGACTAAAAAAGATTGTAACTTAAGGAACTATGCTTGGAGGAAGCGGTCCAGTCCAGCTGGTCGCCGACTCACTCTCCTTTACGTGAGGTCTCGAATTCGAAACTCAATGGAGTGAGTTTCAGCCCAGACCCCACCCCCAGACGCCCCGGGAGTAAATAAAAAAAAGGAACTATAATTGATGATGATTTTTTTTATAATGGTGAATTACGTGTGTTGGGATATTGTACCGAAGGCCCAATAACCGGGCCAAAGGCCCAAAATATCCAGTCCAATAAACTCAATCCAGGAAATTTATACAGCAAATTTGACAGTAACTTTGTACATGTCAGCAAATTTGATGGACATAAAGAAAACTCCTTTCTACTTATCACCAGTAACTTTGTACATGTCAGCACTAATTTCCGTCAGCCACAATCCAGGAAACAGGCTCTGCAATTTAATCGATTAAATAATCAGATCGATTTTCACTATGAATAATCGCAAATTCTAGATTGTGTTTACTTTAAAAATTGATGAAAGATGACTTACATCAAGATTGCTCTGAATATTTTTAGCTCGTTTCTTGGGGCGGCGAGATGGTCTGTGACGGATTATCGCCGCGAAATCTTCCTCGATCTCTTGCCGGGATAGGGCAACGGCGAACTTTGCCCTCTCCCCACTCTCTCTGACGGGAAATACTCTTGCTGCGGCGGCGGCGGGAACTGAAGCGGTGGCGGAGCTACACCGGACTCTTGGAGATTTGTCTTCGGTCATCGATGGCAGCGTCGTAGTGTCGATCATCAAACCCGAATTTGATTCGCCGGAAGCGGCGGCGGGCCCATTTGGCTGCTTACTCCCCGACCGGCGAGTGCGCAAGTTCCACGGCATGGCGCGTTCAGATGGACCCACTGGCGAAACAGTGTTCGGGGCAGTCGTCGAAGCCGGCGGCGGCCGTTCCTCGCAATCTTCCTCCACCAGCCGCCCTTCAGCTTTCAGGCGCGTCGTCAAAAGCGCGTCCTTCATCTTATCCGTCGCCGCTTGGAAATCACCCAGCAGTTTCTTCCTCACAGTGGCGATCCCTTCTACTTCCGCCGGAAATTCCCGGGCACCATTCGCCGGCCCATTTTTTACAACACCCACCCCCAGAACCGCCTCATCTGATCCGAGACGCCGCAACCCAGAATCGCTTTCCGACCCACTTTGCTTCCCAAGCGATATTTCCGGCGACAAAGTATTAAATCTCCGGTGAACTGAGGGGAATTGGCCCATAGAATCCGGGTTACCGCACCGCAAGAGCTTCTGGTTCCCCCACTTTAAACCACAGGGAAGCGTGAAATTGTGAAGCGGCGGATTCGATCTTCGAGAACCCATCCCCATTGACACCTCCCAATGTCTGTCCTCCTCTTCCTTACTCTCTGCAACCATTAAAAGGCTCTGTTTTCCGACACTGTCTTCTTCCAGACGGAGAAAAGTATAGGGTTTGGCAACAGAGTTTCTCTTTGTTTGGGATGTGCTTCTTTCGGAATGAATTCGCCGGGAGCCTAAAGTTTATTAAATAGCGATGAGGCGGTTAATAGTTTCGTACAAATGCTTTATGCTGCGATTTACGTCTCATCACCTCATGGTATGAATAGGGACGGCACCGGGTTAGGACCCGCACTATATTAGGTCGGGTTGAAGACCAAAGTAGATCAGAATGGACGGGCTTAGAAGTTAGAACTAACCCTTCCTTAAGAGCCCATTTCATAATAAATATTGGAATTGATTGAGCCTATTATTTTTTTAAAAAAAATTAAAATTCATTTGAAAATTGATGAAATTCTAGGCTAAATCTACTGAGTTTATAGATATAATATTTAAAGTACTGCATATATGGTATGAACAAAGTAAACAAAAATATTATATGAAAAATTAGCTAAAAAGACCGACTATAGTAGATTCGACCAATTCAAGTAGAAAGTAACTTCAAACTTATTTATCTTGATTATTACAAATTTCAGCGTGTAGAGTGAATAGTTAATCGATTGTTAAAAAAATGATTAATAAGCTGAAAACACAAGTTTCACATTTTAAAACAAGTTCAAATGATGCATGTGTCCCTCTAATATTGGAACCTTAGAAAATGATGTGGTTTTTAAAAAAAGTAGAATTATGTGGTTCATAATGAGTTGATAAAGTCAGAATAAAGTAAGAATTAATTAGAGCCACACAAATGTTACCAAATATAGTGTGAGACACTAATAGGAGGACATCCAAAAATGAAAAAATGGGACAATTATCAGGGGATAGAGGGGGTAGTATTTAACCAATTTATTAGTTTAGCTTTAAACGCTATCGATGCCAAGTCCTTACATCTCTCATGGTATGAATACAGTGCTCAACTATATTTACTTTTATCAAATTATGCATTGAATTTTGAATAATAGTTAATGAATTTATGTGATTGTAAATTTTTTTTGTTCATTCTGTTACGAGAATAATAAAATGCATGTGGGGCCCAAAACGAGAATGAGAATTACCCGATATTCTCGGTATCACATATTATACTCATCTTGGTCTAAATAGTATGTATGTGATTGTAAAAATCCGCGATGGACCATAGAAACATGAGTGGGAGCTACCCCCAATGGTGGCTGAGCGACTTAGAAGCTGTTCTATTCATCTTGTTTTATTACCCATTTCTTATTCTTATTTTATTCAAACCAGATCAGAAAAAATTCAGACCAAATCATATTGGATCACAAAGAATCAGATCGGATCAGAAACATTCAAATCATACAAGAAACATTCTGATCTGATCAAAAAAATTCAGACATGATTTATCACTTTTATTATTAATATTATTAATACTTCTTCCATCCCTTAAAGCTTTGTCAACTTTCCTTTTTTGTTGTTCCACTAACTTTGTCACTTTCCCTTTAAAGTAAAGAATATGTGGTTCCAGTTAATTCCATTTTCTCTGGACAAACTCAGATGTGGCAAAGTTTTAAGGGATGGAGGTAGTACTATTATTGTATCTATTACAATTACAATTACAATTATAAACTCAATTACCATAATAATTACAATTACAATTATATTTATAATTACAATTACAATTATAATTATAATTATAAACTCAATTACAATGATAATTATAATTACAATTACAATTATATTTATAATTACAATTACAGTTCTAATTACAATTAGAATTACAATTATTATAATAATCACAATTATAATTATAATTGTAATTATAATTTTAAATAATATTTAATTATCATAAATATAATTATAATTATAACTCTAAATATAATTATAGTAAAATTATGATCATTGTTGAAGATTATTTTGTTGTGATTCAAGTTTGTTTAGAGTCTTGTTTATTATTTATTACTTAGTTCTATTGTACGCAGTTTATGGTATTAATCCTTTTGCAATAAATAGACTAGAAAAAAAATGGGTCCAAATATGTCAGGTTCATATCCCTAGGCTTTAGGCCTTTACGAAAACCTACATCTGCGCCTATAAATATACGCGCATGGTGTAGGTATTAAAAGTTGAGCGTATAAGGAATCTATCATTCTGTAGTGTTTCTTGATATTCAATAGAAGAGAGTTTTCACTGTTCGATAAATATTCATATCATTATTTGAATCTCTGCTTTGTTATATCGATGAATCCATTCTACTGATTGTCTAATCTCATACTTTGGGACCAACAACTGGTATCAGAGCCGATCAAGTGAAGATCAGAACTGCGAAGAACTGCAGAGAATTACTTTGTTTTATGTTTTTCGATGCTTTAGTATTTTAGCTCCTGTAATCTTGTTTTTGCTCGAATCTTTGTAAAAGATATACTGCTGAAATCACCTCTTCAAAACGATCAACTAGTATATCTTCTTTTTCGATTCCTGTAAACTTCAGGTTTTTGATTTCTCGATATTGTAGTATCAAAAAACAGGTTTCTCGACATCGAAGAAGGGTTTTCGATCTAAAACCACTGCAGGACGTTTCTCGACATCAAGGACTTAGCAGAATAACTTTTAAAATTGCAAAAATCAAAATTTTCTAAGTACATGTTCTCGATATCTTGGTTTTTGAAGTGTGTTCTCGATATAAGTTTCTCGATATTGTTTTTCGATATTTGATTTCTAGATATCCGTTTTCGATAAACAAGTTCTCGAATTCTGTTTTCTCAAATACAAGTTTCTCGAACTCCAATATCGAAATCTCCTTTCTCGATAAGCTTTTCTCGAACTCTCAATTCTCGAACTTAGGTTTTCGATACTTTGTACTTTGAATGTTTCACAGATCAATACTTGAACGGTCAATTTTTAGAAGAACAACAAAATGGACGCTTTAGCTCTCGGAAACAGCAACAACCCTCCAATCCTAAGGAGAGGAGAATACCAAATGTGGAAGAACCGCTTTCTGAATTTCCTCGAGAGTAAAGATAATTCATCAGCGATGCTGGAATCGTTGAACCAAGGACCTGTTGAGATATGGATGAACGTAGCAGAAAACGATGGCAACAATCCTCTAGTTGTCCCGGTTAGAAGATTGAAAACTGTGGCTGAGTACTATGAAGAGGATACATTGAGAGTGAAAGCTAAGATGATTTAATGGCAAAGACTTTCCTACTTCAAGCAATCCCTAATGATATCTACATTCTGATTGACAGCATGCAGACAACTAAGGAAATGTGGGATGAAGTTGCCAAACTAATGCAAGGGACTGGTATTGGACTAAAGACAAAGAAGGTCAGCACACTGACTGCCTATGACTCCTTCAAAGCCATGCCTGGGGAACCACTTCATGAAACCTATAACAGATTTGTTAAGCTGATAAACGAGTTGAGAAAGATCAATGTGTTCAAGTCCAATGTGGAAATGAATATACGGGTTCTGTCAAGTTTAAACCCAGAATGGAGGAGAACTGTGAAGAATGTGAGGCAACACCTGGATTTGGATGAAGTTGATCTATGTACCATTCATGACCATTTACAGCAGTTTGTGAATGAAACTGCTGATATGGAAGGACAGTTTGCTACTGATCCATTGGCACTCATGATGGAAGCATAACCAAAGAAATCATCCAAGATTCTGAAAAAGAAAAAGAAAGCAGTAGTTGTGTCTGAGGAAGAAGAAAGTGAAGAAGAATTTGATGTTGAATCTGAGTTAGCTGAGTCGCAGAAGAAGATGGCCCTGTTGATCAAGAAGTTTGTGAAGAAGAACAATTCATCAAACAAGCTGAGAACATCTTCATCCAACTACAAACAAAAGAACAATGATCAGAATGCCTCTGGAAAGGCAGTTGCAGCAGAAGAACCTCCTAAGTGCTTTAATTGTGGAAAAGATGGACATGTTATCAAGGACTGTCGCTTACCAAGGAGGAGGGACTTCAACTACTATAAACAGAAAATGCTGCACTGCTTGCCGAGAAAGATCATTGGTTGGATGACTCTTATGATGATGAAGATGAGGAGAACTTGGCTTTGATGGCGATTGTTGAGAATGAAGAAGAAAAGAGTAATGCGGCGATCCCTGAAATAGAAAGTATGTATGTATGTATGTATGTATGTATGTATGTATGTATGTATGTATGTATGTATGTATGTATGTATGTATGTATGTATGTATGTATGTATGTATGTATGTATGTATGTATGTATGTATGTATGTATGTATGTATGTATGTATGTATGTATGTATGTATGTATGTATGTATGTATGTATGTATGTATGTATGTATGTATGTATGTATGTATGTATGTATGTATGTATGTATGTATGTATGTATGTATGTATGTATGTATGTATGTATGTATGTATGTATGTATGTATGTATGTATGTATGTATGTATGTATGTATGTATGTATTTATTTCAGGGTAATCATTTCTAAGGACTTTTGTTGTGTATAATTTTTACATTAATCAGTGTGGCAGCGTTTGAAACCCACATATTAGAAGATATGGCTCTGGCTCACCATTAGGCAGGTAGACGATCCAAGCCATGAAAAGCATAATCTACTATGGGTTGGGTAAGATTGGGGAGTGCTAACCCATTTGACAACGTGAAATATAAATTGTGAATGAGGTATAAATAAATGAGACAAAAAAGTGAATCTACATTTAGGTATTGATATGGTAGATCTTGTGAATTACTCCTAATAAATAGATAAGTAATATTATGTCCCATTAAGATCAAGACATGTACTGCTATTAAAAATGAGTTTATCTAGCTAATGTTGAATTGAAAAAATAGGGACAATAATGTAGCAATGATTTAGAGCTATACATGTATTATAATATTTGGAGCTACACTAACTTAGTGAACCAACAAAAAAGAAAATACGTAGTAACATAGAAAGTTTATGAGACATGATGTAACTATAGTTACCATATGTTGGAAAGAAATAAGAAACAATTCATAAAATACCTAAATAATGGAGCATCTTCAAGAATTTATGGGAAAAAGAAATAGTGAGTAACATTTTTATTTTAAGAGGGGCTAAAAATTGTTAATCATTTTTATGTTGATTATTTGCATTTTATACTACTCGTGATTGTAAAATTTTATCTTGTTTTATACAGAACATTATGACAAATATATACAAATACAAACTCCTCTTAATTTACAAACAATAAATTCATCTCGACCATCCGTTGATTTGATTTAAAGGCTGAAAACGCACAATGGCATTTTAGTAATAAAATTAAACTTTTTTCAGATGCAGCACTTCGAATATTAATATGCAACTATATATTCATCGCATAATAATATGCAACAGTTTGAACATTAATATGCAATACAAATAGCGTAAAGATGCATTGCACAAAGTTTTGCACAATAAGCACGGTCAATACTGGATCTACTCTCTATAAATATAAATACATATATACATAGTATATGATACTACCTCCGTCCCTTAAAACTTTGCCAACTTTGACCAGCACGGGGATTAATAAAGTAAAAACTGTGTGGTTGAAGTTTGTGCAGAGGAGAGAGAATTAACTGGAACCACAAATTCTTTATTTAAAAGGGAAAGTGGCAAAGTTAGTGGGACATCCAAAAAAGGAAAGTTGGCAAAGTTTTAAGGGACATATGGAGTAGTATAATATTGGAGTACAAAAGAGTAGAGTTTTTAAAGTTGAATAGTTTTTTCTTTAATTTATCGTGTTGCAACATGTCACTTTTGTCATGCATAAGATGTTGGCACATGCTAACAATTCATCTAAAGGATTCTTTAAGGGTTTGCTTTATTGTATTTGATGGTCCCGGATAGAGGTAAAAGTCTAGAGGGGGGGGGGGGGGTGAATAGACTTTTAAATCTTTTTCCACTTTAAAACTTTTCCCTTCTAGATGAGTTGATCTATAATCTTTTGGGAGATTTATAGATGCACAGCGGAAGTCTTTAACCTCTTAGATAAATGGCGTTTAACAACTTTCTATGATGGATGAAGTTTGGGCTTTGTAAGGTGAGCAGTTGGCTTGGCAGTTGGCTAGAAAGTAGGGAACTGTTGAGGCAACTGCTAGAGAAATGCTCAGTGTATAATGAAAGTGCACCCATAATCTTTCTTAGAGTGGGAAGATCTGTCTGATGATATGACAAGGTGGGTTGATAATCAATCTTAATGAGAGCAGTGGTCTTAGAAGTTGAGTGGTAACCAGGGAACTGCTGAGGCACATGTTGAAGTAAAAGTGAAGGTATGGAAGGATTGATTATATGGTGTTGCTCAGGATGATTTGGGCTTTCTGAAGATGTGCATTAGTTCGAGTAAGTAGGAGTTTTACTGGAGAAATGGTCTGAGCAGTTGGGTGAAAGTGAGGGAACTGCTGAGGCACCTGTTGGGTTACCACTTTGAATTACAGTGATTAGTTTGAACAGACTTCTTGGAGATAGAGTTGTGAAGGTCTGGTGAAGTGGAAATGTTTAAAGGAAACACTTTTGCGTGAGCAGTGGGCTTAGCAGTTGGGTAGTCTCCAGGGAACTGCTGAGGCAACTGCTATGCTTTAAGTAGGATTTCCTGAAATCTAATGGAACAAACCTTATAGTTGTGATATTGTGAATCTCTTGTATCTTAAAGAAAGTTAGTTATTAAGCAGTAGGATAAGCAGTATGGTCAGTTAAGACTACTGCTTAGGATTCTGCTGGCAAACTACAATCTTTTATGAGAAGTGTTCAGTGTGTGCTTTGTTGACTGAAAATGAATCAACACACAGTATATCCTGGTTCCGAGGTGGTGTAATCCTCCTACATCCAGTCCCACCCTCTTTCAGATGAATTTCACTAATGTATTAAGCCCAATACACTTAGTGCCAATCTAGCCTTGACAACTCTGGCCTAGATTGAAGGTGTTTCACGAGGAGTACAACACCACTCCAAGCTACTCAATCCTCTAGGTTTTTCTCAATTGATCCAGTGGGGATCAAAAGGTACTCCTGGCCTATCTAACCACACTCAGGCCGGGAACAACCGTCCTCCTGAAGTGTTTACAACAATTTCTGATCTTGTTACAAGAAAGTTCTAACCTCCAACTAGGAACTAAACTTCTAGGATTTTGGCAATGAACACTTGATACTGAGAAGTTTAGTGAAGCAAGAGTCTAAGCAGAGAGTCGTGGATAGAATAGCACTTCTTGCTCAGTGAAATATCTCTCTACTTAGGATGCTCAGGCTTGGTTAGAAACTTTCGTTTCAGCCTCTATTTACAGGCTTTTTGGCTGATCAATCTTATCCGTTGGTTAGGATAATTTGATCTCTTCTGTAGAATTTCTGGCAAGGACGAATTGTACTTTCGTCTTTTTGTGCTGGAGAGTTTGCCTTGAATTATTTAGCCGCGGAGAGCATCTTTCCAAATGTGTGTCCCATGCTGTAGACCCCTGTACTTGTTTAAGCATTGAAGGCAGGTCTAATATTGTCTTCAATTAATTTTGATCGCTGAAGTATCTCTTCTGTGTGCGTCTTCAATGTTTCGGTCCCCAGTACAAAATTAGCATTCAATGTTAGTCAAACCTGTCTACAATCATATATATGATTTTCGAACTTCTTTCCTTTTAAAAATGTGACACACAATTAATTTTTGAGTCAAAGTAATGTATACCGGTAGGATCTAAATATCCTATTAAGGTAAATAAAAATTACCTTATTGCATTTTTACTTTTCCGGTAATATTTCTTTAGTCTCAAAAATTGTACATTTACATTTGTCACTAAAATTTGAATGCTATAAAATGAGACACAATGTACACGTGCAAAGTATAGTGGCATCATCAAAATCTATTAAAATTGGGTACTAACAATTTCCCCCTTTTTGATGATGCCAAAACTATACAACACAAGTAACAAACTTTTTTATTGATTTTCTTTGAAGTTTTGTACATTGTTCTAATTTCTAGAGTACAATAGTTTATAGTCAGTTTCGGACTGTAAGATCTAGCCTACTCTTTCTTGTCTTCTTCTTGTTTCTTCTTGGCTTCTTCCTTGGCTTTGGCCTCTTCTGCTTTTCTTCTTCTGATTTCTGCTTCTTCTTTTAGCCGCTTGTTCTTCATTCTGGTTTCAGCTCCTTTCTTGGCTGCCAGGGATCTTTTAGATGAGGGGCCTGCTTGTGTTGTCCTTTCCCCCTTTTTGGCATCAATAGGGGTCTCACTTTCTCTGAAGAGTGCTTCTATTTCCGGGTCAGACTCAGTCTCCTCTTGCATTCTTCTTGCCGGATCCAGGCCATAGACCTTGATAGATAAGGCTTTGATGTAGTTGTTAAAGTCCATCAGTTCTGTTCTTACCTCATCTTTGACCTCGTTTTGTAGCTGTTGTAGCCTTTGGGTAGCTGTGTCCAAGTTTTGGCCTAGTTTCTGGAAGTTCCCTCCTTGCTCGAGGAAAGCTTCCTGAGTAGCTTTGTGAAGGTCATTGAGGTGCTTGGCAACATTAGCTCGTGTCTGACCAATTGCCTCGGAGTGTTCAACTTGCTTTGAGACCAACTTTTGTGAGAGTTGGAGAATGGCAGGAAGCTCCTTGGTCTTGAGGTGTTGTATGAACTCCTCATGTGCTTGTATTGTTAGAAGGGCCTGCTCAAGGTTGGGGGGAAGATTGGGAATAGCAGGTACCCGAGCAGAGACCTCTGCTGTTGGCTGGGAGGCACCTGCTTGACCGGAGGCAACTGCTAGCTCCTGTTGGCTTAGTTTCTTCAGTGATTCTACAATTTGATTTTCTAGCTCTTCATCACTGGCTTTCAAGCCTTCAAGCTCTTTGTGAATTGCCTCCATTTGAGCAGGTTGCTGGGTTAGTTGGATTTGCAGCTGTGCCTTTTGTTCGGAGTTGAACACTTGCTGAATCATGAGATTGCTTTTGAGATGGCAATGAATTTCTGCAAACCTCATCTCTAATAGTTCATCAAAATGTTTCTTCATCTTGATTAGCCGTTTATGCAACCTAACCTCAGCATTGCTTACCATATTTGATGGTTGCCCTTCTTTCATTGATGAAGACCTCTGCCAGTGTAGGATTGTCTTCTTCACCATCATGCTGAATGTCATCTTTGATCTCATTTGATGTGGCAGGCTGCTCAGGAGCTGTATCTTGGTGTGGTTCCAAGTTGAGATCTAACAGAGCAGTCCCCTGCTGGATGGTGGCAACTAGTAGCTTCTAAGGAGCTTTGGAGGATTCCCCTCCTCCTTGTGTTTCCATTCTTGATTTCTCCATGACTCTTCTTAGTTTTTGATCACTGGAAGAGGAGGAGTGAATGATTTGTTTACCTCTTGAGCTGGGAGGACCCTTCGGTGCATTGTCAGCATCATCATCATCATCATCATCACTTGAATCTTCAATTTCATCTTTGGCAGTCAGCTCGTTTTTCTTCAGGGCATATACTTGGTTGATTTTGAGGAGCTTGGTTGCTTCTGCCACATCACTTGTTTCAAGCCATTCTATCGCAAAGTCCTCTTCCTCTATAAAGAGTGAGAGGGTTTCAGCTTGATGGAGGATTCGTGATAGCTTCCAAGCTCTCCATGCCTTGACCCTGGCGAATTCAGCATCTAATCGTTTTAGAGGAGTCTGGACAAGTGAGGCCACTGCTGATGATTGAGGCGCCTGCTCGTCTAGAGTAGCCATCTGCTCGCTGAATTGAGGGGCATGCTCTGTTTCTATGGGAGCCACCTGCTCTCCCTGTTGAGTTATTCAAGGGATGAGTATAGATAGGGGGATGGCAGAGTTGTTGCTCGCATTTGAAGAGTTGGATGAGGACTCTGCTTCTTCTTGGATGATGGCTAGAGGAGAGGCAACTGCTGCCTCTTGAATGATGTTGAGAGGAGAGGCTACTGCTTCTTTATGGGTGTGGTGTGTGGATGAGGCTGCTTCTTCAAGTTCATCTTGTAGATTTCTGGTTGCCGTTCTTGGCTTCTTTGATTGAATTGCCTTACACCCAGACCGAATTCTCTTTGCAGCCTTTGTCTTGATTTTGTCAAATGTGATTTGAAGAGGCTCATGAGATAGTAGAGTAGCATCTTCCTTATGAATCTCAGGTGCTCCAGTCTTTGACGTTTTATTCATAATTGTGTTCCCTTTGATTTATGTTGTCAATAAGTAAGTGGGAGCTTATATGATATAACATAAGGTCCTAAAATAGCCCCAATCAATGATCATCAAGAATGGGATATTGATGATATGCGATAAGATTGGTATGTGGACTGCATCATACTTTTAGAAAGTATAGTTGATCTCACGACTATGAGTTCCTGTAATTCATGATGGTCCCATAGATATTTTAGAGAATATTGGCATACCCACCGAGAAACCATTTGATAAGTTTTATTCATGTGTCTATGGGATTATCGGCGTATAGAGTAGTGTAATAGTCATCCGACTTGAGGTCAATACGTACTACATGTGCGGAGTGGTGTACTTTGACCATGACCAACGCTTGCACTCCAATCGGGGTAGATACGGCATGTGTTGGGTGCATCACGAAGCACATGGAGTAGTAGTTGAGCCAAGAAAGGATTCATTCTTCATAATAGATTAAGAGAGAACATTCTACTTCTCATATCTAGATGGATCATAAAGTCATTGGCCAATGCAAAGATATATTCGTTTTGGATATCGAATATGATCATTATGGATCATCTAGAAAGATTGAGAGATAGAGACTGAGTTATTGGGATAGACACTATATCATGTTCTAGACTTAGTTGAATGTTCGCTGAATGAAAGGACCGTATCACTATGAGCTCTATATTACAGGGAGTTTGAATAGTCCTCGCAAACGTCCTTATATATTAAGTTTGTCTGGTAAATCGTCTAGGGATTCTACTAAGACCTTAATTTGATTAGTGCTTAATATATAAGGCCCTATGGGTCACACAACAAGTGATTATACCTTCCGATTGAATTGTTAGAAGTAATTAAATATTATTAATTGGATTAAATAATATTTACTTAGTAATACTGAAAATGGATTAAATATTAATTAGATTAAACATATTTAATTCATGAAGTTGAAGGAGAGTTCTATTTGATAGAATTAATTAAGTGGAATAAATTGGATTTATTGTACTTAATTAAGATGTATTTTTAATTAAATAAAGTTGGTACTTTTCTTTATAATTTAGAATTAAAAGAAAAGAGAAAATAAAAATAAATAATGATTATGAGTAAAAGTGGCGTGCAAGCCTACTTTACTCTTATTGTTGGTTATTTTTGTTTTGTTTAATTAATTGAATCATTAATAAGGAGTATTGGTCCTGTTAGGATTAAAACTCATTAATGAAGAACACTTTCATTGTGATTGGGAAACTAGTTTAGAACTAGTATAAATACATCCTTCTTCTTAGTAATTGATAGACCAGTTTTCAGATTCAGAATTACCAGTTTATTTCCCTGCGAAGAGATTTCCTTGCCTTTCTCTTAGGGAGATCTAACCGTTCTTTCGGAAAGGAGAAATCACGTGGATACCAAAGGTCAAGGATTATCACCGCTAGGCTGGGAGATCTGTAAGTTCTAACTCAGATATGTTATTATTATCATATTCGTTATTTTGTCATAATCAGGGAAGATGTGTTTGGGAAATTTTTAAACTTCCGCTGCCGTACTTTCGAGGTACGTTACATCAATTTCCTAACAATGGGTAGGTAGCCATCTTGATGAGGCCAGTTGCTTCAAGTTTTCTCAGGAGCTCCCTCATGAGGTCACTGTTGTTTGCTCTTTCAAGAGCTTTAGGTGTGTTTAGAATTGACCCAGTGAAGATGGATTTAGAGATTTCAATGAGGGAGGCCATATTGTGTTTGGAGATTTGAGAGTGCGATGAACAAAAATGGGTTGGAGATTTGATGATTGAGAGCTTTAGCTTTGGTAAGAGATAGATTGCAAAGTAGAAAGTGTCAAGGATTTGTACGGAGGGAGTATTTATAGGCTATCGGGAACTAGCCGTTGGAATATAGCCGTTGGAGAATACGGGTGGCCTTTTCAGCATTAACTGTGTTCACACTGGTAGCAGGGGGCTCATTTTTGAGTAGATTTCTGATGATTTTTTAGAACAAGAGGTACCTTTTTGGAATCCTTAATATGAGGTGATCAAGATGATATAAGCCATGAGCTGAGATTCCATGTACATTTGTCAGAAATTGAGCCAACTGCTGGCCTGAATCAGTGCCCTGCTCCAGAGGCAGTCACCTGCTGGCAGTCTCCTGTGCGAAGTCTTGAACCAGTGTCTTTACCTCTGTTTGCTTTCCTTCTTTCTAGTCCTTTCCCTCCTTTTTGAAAAAGTATATGTATTCAATTCCTACCTTTATAAGTAGCAGTAGGCTAGTAGCCATTCACCTGCTGAGCCCACTGCTTGCTAGGATGCAGTTAACTGCTGAGCCATTTGCTCGAATTCTTACTCCTTTTCTTCTTTCTAGAGTTTCTGGTCATCCATGACTAATTCTCCTCTCGAACGTCTCCTTCTGTTATCCAGAACGTTGACCGGTCTCTGCCATATTGATTTGTTTTTATTGAACAAATCCCACCTGATCTTCAGAGTTAGTCAAGTCATCTGGTTTCTGGATTTTGTCAATTGGAGTTAACTAGTTTCAGTGTGAAGCATAGAATACTCTTGGGAGAATAAGTAGTATTTTTGAAATCATTTCTTTGTAGCTCAATCATCATGTGGGCTCGTTTGGTAGTTATCCTGTAAGTATCAAGAAGTTGTAGCAGTGGGCTTCTTGATTAGGCACCTGCTGAGCCTAGTGCTGCTGAAATTCAGTCACCTGCTGTGTTCACTGCTTGGTTATTGATTTCTTCTTTATTGAAAGTCTGAGATAGACTTTCTTGGATCTTGATGCTTCATTTCTTGTTTGATTCTAGATAACTTACCTTTGGCAGGTGGGTACCCCTGAGAGTTCCCTCTCAGCAGGTGGCTAGGAATTCCCCCTTATTTTTGGAATCAAGTTCCCCCTGGATAGGTGTATGGGTATTCCTGCTTTGATCATCATTCCAATCTCTTGTCAAGATGTTTGAATCTAGCTTCATTCAATGGCTTGGTTGATGTGAGAACATTGTGGAGTTATGTTCCATTTGTAGTCCCAAGAAATAGTTCAACTCTCCTTTTAGGCTCTCTTCAAAATAGGCTTGAGAGTTGAAAGATTAAAGGAGTGTGTGGGGACCTTCTTCAATTGTGTCTTGTCTACTTGCCTTTGATGAGCCCATATTTCACCATATGCTTAGAGATTGAGTCATACCATGCTCTTGGAGTTTGCTTGATTCCATAGAGCGATTTCTTTAATTGAACACCTTATCTTCCTCTCTATTGATTTTAGATCCAGGAGGCTGCTCCACGTAGATCTCCTTTTCTAGTAGACAGTTATTAGGAAGGCATTCTTCACATCCATTTGATAGATTGTGAGTTGTTCATGGGTAGCATATGCTAAGAATATCTTTATAGTTTCAAATGTGCAACTGTGGCAAGGGTTTCATCAAAATCTATTTCTTCTTCTTTGTAGTATCCTTTGTCCACTAATTTTGCTTTATTCTTAACAATGTGGCCTTCCTTAGTCACCCTTTTTGTTCCTATCATATGTTGATGATATGGTCTTCATATGAGCTTCAAGCATTGTTCCTGTTGAACTAGCTTGCATCCAGTCAGATGTTTGTAGGGCTTCTTCAGTCCTTTTGGGTTCTGTTTGAGAGAAGAGGCAAATATTGCTTCTTTCTGGCTTGATGATCTTGTACGAACCCTTTGGATCAATATTTTGATGTGGAGGATGCTTGTTGAGTCATCTTGTGTCAGATGTTTGAATGAATTGAGTTGTCTGCTCATCCTCATCTTTTTCTGGTAGAGTAAGAGGATTGGGATTGTTAAGCCTTGTGCTTAATTCAGCTGGAGCGTCTTGAGGGGTTTATTTTAGAATGAGTCAACAGCTCACAGTGTCGTATATTTTGAGTCAACTGGTGGCAGTGATCATTCATTTGAGTCACCTGCTAGCAGTGGTCTGCCATTTGAGTTCACTGCTGGCAGTAGGCTGCCATTTGAATCAACTGCTGCTTCCATACTCCAGTCTTTTTGTTGGTTTTTGCTGGGAAGGCAGCTTGGAGCCTTTCCAGTATCCTTCTTTCTTCTACCGGTTAGCACAATTTCGTTGCTTTGGACATCTCTGATCAAGCAGATGTCCATGGAGAGTGTCACATTATGAATGTTATCGCGGAGCTGGCTTGTGCTTTATAAGTTTGAACTTCAATCCCATATGATATGTTTTGGATTGAAGGACTGCATCTGATTGGATTTTTCAGCTCCTTTAGATTCCCCTCTTTCTTTCTCACTCCCAAAGGTTGTTTTGGGTCCTTCTCCAGATCTAGTATTGACAATAGCCACCTGCTGCCTGTCATGTGCATGGAGCAGCTTGAATATTTTATATCATTCTTGCAAGTTGGCTGCTCCAGCACCTTCCCGTTTTTGTCATTTTTGAGTAGCAGCCCACAAGTTAGTGGGCATCTTCCTTTGGATGGGTTTGGGCATCCATACCAATTTAGGACCATTTGTATTTGAGTTGATGGGTCTATAGCCACTCGAATTTTTGTGGTCAACGAAAGTGGCTGTATATTTATGAGCATTATTCCTTATGAAAGGGGAAGGAATATGTATATTAGGAGTGACAAGCCTTTTCTGTGGAATATAGTTGGTCCTCTTGATTGTTTGCCAACCAAGTCTTTGATTTGGTTGGTTATTCAGGAAGTTGAGTTTGTAAGGAAGTTTGGTTTTGGATCTGGAAGAGGATTGGTTCCTTTTATTTGACAGAGATTGGGAGTGGGGATTTTGTTGATTTGGTTTACTTGTTTCTTGTAGATCTGTGGTGGGTTTTGTGATAGGAGCGTATTTGGGAGAGTCTTTCAATGATTGGGATAAAGGTGTGTATCGTGATCATGTGTTCTTCCAGTTTTGAACTTCCTCAATAATAGGGGTAGTGAGGGAGCTCAGCCTTTTTTTTTAAACTGATGTTTTCAACTTCAAGAAGATTTTTCATTTTAATCACTTCACCCATTTGAGCTTCGGCGATAATCAAATTTTCTTGAATCCTACAATTCTCGTTCATTAAAAGAAGGTGATCCTTTTGAAAATTTTCAAGTTGATGGAGTAGAGCTTCCATATCGACACTGGAACTGCTAGAATCATATGAGCTACTTGAGGAACAGGATAATACCTCATCATTCTCATTTTCATTCAATCTGGCCATGGGATGGTTGTGGAAGGAGCTATCAGCTTGGTGCATTCCAAAGAGGCAAATCAGGGCCTCTTTCTTACTTTCTGATGAGTTGCCTTCATCACTTGTACTGCTTTGATTATCTTCTGATTGGATCATTGTGGGCTCATCCCAGATATCCTTTATTATCCAGTCATCAGACTTATTCTGATTGTTCAATAGATTCTTTGCATGCAGCCTGTCCATCTTTAGAAAGTGTTTGGGAAGAGTAGTGGTTTAGGATCTTTAGTTCAAATTAGTCAGAAACCGACTCTAGGAATACTCCGCTCTGATACCACTTGATGGTCCCAGATAGAGGTAAAAGTCTAGAGGGAGGGTGAATAGACTTTTAAAGCTTTTTCCACTTTAAAACTTTTCCCTTCTAGATGAGTTGATCTATAATCTTTTGGGAGATTTATAAATGCACAACGGAAGTCTTTAACCTCTTAGATAAATAACGTTTAACAACTTTCTATGATGGATGAAGTTTGGGCTTTGTAAGGTGAGCAGTTGGCTTGGCAGTTGGCTAGTGTAACACTTGAGATTTAATTTAAACGGATTAATAGTACTACTCATACCAATAAGGTGCATCTCCTTTTAAGGGAGCTCATTAGCCAAGAACTCCAAAGATAAGCGTGCTTGCACGGGAGTAGTCTTGGGATGGGTGACCCCCTGGGAAGTTTCTCAGGGCGCACACGAGTGAGGACAAAGTGCACGGAAAAGGCTAGTGGCGGTTTGTGAGGACAGTACTAGAGGTCATAAGTAACTACCTCGGGGCCTACGGGGTTGGGGTGTTACAAATGGTATCAGAGCAACCCTACGACAGTGTACTGATCCGTTGGATATCGTGTGGGCACTTAGCAGGGGAAAAGATTCTGGGATATGATTGAGATTGGTTTATGGGCGCAACGAGGACGTTGCGTTCCTAAGTGGGGGTGATTGTAACACTTGAGATTTAATTTAAACGGATTAATAGTACTACTCATACCAATAAGGTGCATCTCCTTTTAAGGGAGCTCATTAGCCAAGAACTCCAAAGTTAAGCGTGCTTGCACGGGAGTAGTCTTGGGATGGGTGACCCCCTGGGAAGTTTCTCAGGGCGCGCACGAGTGAGGACAAAGTGCGTGGAAAAGGCTAGTGGCGGTTTGTGAGGACAGTACTATAGGTCATAAGTAACTACCTCGGGGCCTACGGGGTCGGGGTGTTACAGCTAGAAAGCAGGGAACTGCTGAGGCAACTGCTAGAGAAATGCTCAGTGTATAATGAAAGTGCACCCAGGATCTTTCTTAGAGTGGGAAGATCTGTCTGATGATATGACAAGGTGGGTTGATAATCAATCTTAATGATAGCAGTGGTCTCAGCAGTTGAGTGGTAACCAGGGAACTGCTGAGGCACATGTTGAAGTAAAAGTGAAGGTATGGAAGGATTGATTATATGGTGTTGCTCAGGATGATGTGGGCTTTCTGAAGATGTGCATTAGTTCGAGTAAGTAGGAGTTGTACTGGAGAAATGGTCTGAGCAGTTGGGTGAAAGTGAGGGAACGGCTGAGGCACCTGTTGGGTTACCACTTTGAATTACAGTGATTAGTTTGAACAGACTTCTTGGAGATAGAGTTGTGAAGGTCTGGTGAAGTGGAAATGTTTAAAGGAAACACTTTTGCGTGAGCAGTGGGCTTAGCAGTTGGGTAGTCTCCAGGGAACTGCTGAGGCAACTGCTATGCTTTAAGTAGGATTTCCTGAAATCTAATGGAACAAACCTTATAGTTGTGATATTGTGAATCTCTTGTATCTCAAAGAAAGTTAGTTATTAAGCAGTAGGATAAGCAGTATGGTCAGTTAAGACTACTGCTTAGGATTCTGCTGGCAAACTACAATCTTTTATGAGAAGTGTTCAGTGTGTGCTTTGTTGACTGAAAATGAATCAACACACAGTATTTCCTAGTTCAGAGGTGGTGTAATCCTCCTACCTCCAGTCTCACCATCTTTCAGATGGATTTCACTAATGTATTAAGCCCAATACACTTAGTGTCAATCTAGCCTTGACAACTCTGGCCTAGATTGAAGGTGTTTCACGAGGAGTACAACATCACTCCAAGCTACTCAATCCTTTAGGTTTTTCTCAATTGATCCAGTGGGGATCAAAAGGTACTCCTGACCTATCTAACCACACTCAGGCCGGGAACAACCGTCCTCCTGAAGTGTTTACAACAATTTCTGATCTTGTTACAAGAAAGTTCTAACCTCCAACTCGGAACTAAACTTCTAGGATTTTGGCAATGAATACTTGATACTGAGAAGTTTAGTGAAGCAAGAGTCTAAGCAGAGAGTCGTGGATAGAATAACACTTCTTGCTCAGTGAAATATCTCTCTACTTAGGATGCTCAGGCTTGGTTAGAAACTTTCGTTTCAGCCTCTATTTATAGGCTTTTTGGCTGATCAATCTTATCCGTTGGTTAGGATAATTTGATCTCTTCCGTTGAATTTCTGGCAAGGACGAATTGTACTTTCGTCTTTTTGTGCTAGAGCCTTTTAATGCGGCTAAAGAGTTTGTCTTGAATTATTTAGCCGCGGAGAGCATCTTTTCCAAATGTGCGTCCCATGCTGTAGACCCCTGTACTTGTTTAAGCATTGAAGGCAGGTCTAATATTGTCTTCAATTAATTTTGATCGCTGAAGTATCTCTTCTGTGTGCGTCTTCAATGCTCCGGTCCCCAGTACAAAATTAGCATTCAATGTTAGTCAAGCCTGTCTTCAATCATATATATGATTTTCGAACTTCTTTCCTTTTAAACATGTGACACACAATTAATTTTTGAGTCAAAGTAATGTATACCGGTAGGATCTAAATATCCTATTAAGGTAAATAAAAATTACCTTATTGCATTTTTACTTTTCCGGTAATATTTCTTTAGTCTCAAAAATTTTACATTTAAATTTGTCACTAAAATTTGAATGCTATAAAATGAGACACAATGTACACGTGCAAAGTATAGTGGCATCATCAAAATCTATCAAAATTGGGTACTAACAGTATTATATAGATATAGATATAGATATAGATATAGATATAGATATAGATATGGATATGGATATGGATATGGATATAGATATAGATATAGATATAGATATATATAGATATATATAGATATAGATATAGATATAGATATAGATATAGATATAGATATAGATATAGATATAGATATAGATATAGATATAGATATAGATATAGATATAGATATAGATATAGATATAGAGAGAGCGGTTCCGGTAAGAATGGATCTTCTGAGAGAAATGAGAACGAATCTCGACCGTTGGATTTAATTATGTGGAACTGAATTGTGCATTTGGTGAAACCAAAATGTGCATTAGATGATATTGAAATGTGCAGAATTAAAATTTAAACTCATATGTGCATTAGGTGAAACTGAAATGTGCAGAATAAAAGGTACAAAAATAACATCACATCGTACCTTTTATTCTGCACATTTTAGTTTCATCTATTGTACATTTCAAATTCACCTAATGCACAATTTAGTTTCACATAATGTCCTACATTATACTATTTGTGCTGCACATTTCAATTTCACCTAATACACATTACAACTTCATCTAATGCACATTGAATTTCACATAAAGCAAATCTAACGGTCCAGATTCATTCTCATTTTTCTCATAAGATCATGTTCTTATTTGAACCAAAACCTAGATATAGATATAGATATAGATATAGATATAGATATAGATATAGATATAGATATAGATATAGATATAGATATAGATATAGATATAGATATAGATATAGATATAGATATAGATATAGATATAGATTACAACATTATTCATTCTTAAGATATAGTGGACCAAAAACAACACAATTGTAGTAATGAGTAGAGAAAATCTGTTAAACTAAATCACACGCTACATCACTATTCACCCATCTCGACGTCAATATTGTCGGAAGAAGAGAATGCCAGAAAACAGAGAGGCTTTGGGGGATGGTCGAAGACTGGAAGGAGGAGAGGTATTGGGAGGTTCCAATGGCGATGGGTTCCCAAAGATCGAAGCCACCGCTAAACGATTTCACGCTTCCATGTTGTTTAAGGTGGGGGAAACCGGTAGCTCTTGCAGTACAGTAAGCCTGATTTTGTCGGAGCAGTCCTCGTCGTTCATGGGCATTGTATTCTGTCTTGGACGGAGATGTCCCTTAGAAAGCTGTGGTCTGATTTGCAGTGTCTCTGATCATATGAGGCGATTCGGGAGTGGACGTATTCAAGAATGGGCCGAAGGATGGTGGTCGAGAATTCTGGGCCGTCATAGAAGACGGGATCGCCCCAATGAGAAAGAAACTAATGAAGGTCACGATACTGAGCAAGGCTCACGGGGTAGACCAATAGAGACGGTCACTGGCGGCTCCGACGCCTGCCTCAAACACTAATATGCCAGTGCGTCCATCGCTTCCTGTGCTCCTTCTGCTTCTGACGCTTTTGGAGATCTTCCCGGCGAAGAGAGACCAAGGTTGTTTCCCTCTTTGAGAGAGAGAGACCGAGAAGATTGGATTAACCGATCATAGACCGCCTCACATGCCCAAGCAACGTCCTAAATAAACCGATTGTTCCTTTTATTAGATTCAATTTCTTCAATATTTTACCCTGATGTACTTCTATTTTTAGAAATAACACATCAAACTGAATACTAAAGATGTTTTCTTTTAGATGGTTTTCTGTCCCATATTAGATCAGGTGAAATTAGACGAGATCAGATTTAAACAAATTAGACATGACTTAGATCTATTTAAGTCTTATTGAGGCCAAAATGGGGTCAAATGGGGTGTGCATTTGTCTTGCCATCCCCCTCCCATGAGTCCGCACACACTCATCAATTCATGTCCCTTCCAGCTTTCCTTTAGTCAACTAGGGCACATGAAGACGTGGGGTGGCCCCCACTTATGTGGGAGGTCATCCCATTATGTCCCGGTATGTACAATCGGCCCCGAAAGTTGTATTTCTCGGCCCGTTTTAATTATATTTTATTTTATCGGGCCAAATAAAATGTATCACACGTTCCTAATAATTATGGGCCTTTAGAATAGATGTACATTCCCCAACATAAATTTAGGAGTCTCCGAAACTCACTTCGGGCTGTTATCCGCTAAATTACCAATACCGGTAATTGGGCCTCATTTAACCCACCGGTCAACTCCATGCCCTTCCTTCCCATGGCCCAAATAAAATATCAACCCCCATATAGATGTCATCTAGACCAAGATGAATATAAATGTGGTTCGGGAATTATCGGGCGGTCCCCGTTCCCGCTGTGGGCCCCACATGCAATTTACTATTAACGTAAAAGAAACAATAAAATTTAACAATTACGTAAATTCATAAATCATCTTTCAAGGTTTATTACATAATTTACTAAAAGTAAACATGCTTGGGGACGGTGTCACAGTTACCTTGACCAGGCAATCGTCAAGGAATTGGATTCAGGTGTATACAAGAGTCCGCTTCGGCCTGGGTACATCCTTTACTCCTTCACCCCTCACCTACTCTTCGGCCTGAAGCAGTGGGGGACTGGGGGACTACACCGGCCCCTGCAAATCAGGACAAAATCAGAGAAATCCAAAAATATACCAAGTCCACAACTACAACATTAGACATGCACCACAACGTCCATAACATCGTGGTGCACCATCGGCCGCAGCAAAACTAGCGAACAAAGATTTCCCTCCCAGATCAGTGCCGTTATCATCCTCAAAAGCGTGAATGCTAGACTACGGACAACAGCGCCTCGGCCAAAAGACACAGAACACGGCCAACGGCCAAGAAGCAAACCGCACCCTCACCGGCTACCTGGGAACAAAAGAACACTCATCATCCTCGAACAGGAGACAACCACAAGGGCCTCCTCGGCCCCAAAGAGCGAAGAGCAGCCATCAACTGTCACGAGTGGGCACGACCATTCATCGACCATTCATGACAAATGGCGCTCATCTTTCCCACCAAGCAAGGACGCTCATCGTCCAACCAAAAGGCAGCCCCAACGGCCTCCTCGGCCAACAGTACGAACTTTAACCAACGGTCAGAAGGAGTGAACAACACCCTTAATGGACACTCAAGATGAGGGAGGCCCGTCGTCTTCAAACAAGAATGCAACCGCAATGGCCTCCTTGGCCCAAAAACAAAATCCAGCCACCGAAGGTCGTGAGAAGGAAAGAATGTCTTCATCGGCCCCCATGGCCGGAACGTTCATCGTCCACATCAAGGGGAAGGTAACGGCCAAACTCAGAACAGGGCCACCAAACGTCATGATAGGGAACGGCCAACGTGGTCCCGCGTCGGCCAAGAGCATCAAGCACAGAAACCTACTCTCCCTCACTTCGTCTGCATCTCAGCTTAGAGAGTGGGGGACTCCTGATGGAGTATATGGGTCTAGGCCCCAGGACCCACATACCCAGAAGAACAGAAAGTACAAGCCACTACGCAGTGCCCTCGTCGGCCAAAGGACCCTCGTCGGCCGAAGAGAGACCGACTCAGAATATGATCCTGAAGCCAGGGAACCAGGGGGTCCTCATCGGCCGTGCCCTCATCGGCCGTGCCCTCGTCGGCCAGACCCTCGTCGGCCACGGAAGCCTCGCAGAACTAGATTTTACACTTATTCATTTATGTATCCCATCATTTACCTTGTATTCGGCCCAATAGCGGTCCAGTTGTAAATGGGCCTTCCCAAGCCCAAGGCTTGGGAGCCCAGCCCGTATTTTCCCTATAAATACTACCTCTGGGAGTAGTTGTAGGGGTTACAAAATCATTCTATTGAAGCATTTACTTGCACTTCTCTCTCTAGCTCTCACTTCTCTCTAGATATATACTCTATCAATATATATAGGGGTTGACTTGGGTTGAGTGGGGGCAGCTGCCCCCGCTACCCCCTGGATACGCCACTGCATAACTCCAAGACAATTCTTAGTTGAGTTATTTCAAAATCTCTTTTGTGGGTATATACAATTTTCAGTTTAACACATGTTTGAATTGGCTAAATGCTTACATGATTATTTTTTTATCATCATTGCCAAATAACAGAAGGGAACTTGTCCTCAATATAATAATTAAGTCAAGAACTAATACTTCGGAATAAGAGTACAATATTTTTCTAAATACCAATAATTATAACCATGTTTAAGTATATTGTCGTAACATTAAGACTGTCATATGAAATTAACACCAAACTATCACGGTATTATTTCAAACATGATTTAATTTACTCTTTTTTTTAAATTTAATTTACTCTTATTTAGAGAAAAATATAGATCTTCTTAATTATTTTCCTCTTGTTTTACAATAATTTCCCTTACAAAGTAACTCGTGGTGTGGTCTACATGAAGCCATGTATAGTTGTAATTACTTGTCTTCCAATATCTAACACATAATGGAGATTATATTTAAACACACACACACACATAGGGAAGAGTTCAAATAAAAAGAGGTATTCTCGTACAAAGTGTGAACGGTTGCACGTTTCGTTTACCGCGTTGCACTATTGCATGTTTCTGTTGCACTTTTTCGCAGTGTCCAAAAACTTCGGTTTATTTACGAAATTGCCACCGTTTTTCTAATCAAATGTGGTGAATTTTTGGCTCATTTTGACCCATTGGATCTGAAAATGAATGCACAAGATTAATTCTCACTTTGCATGTGAAGTGCTCTTTGTATTTGAACCTTCCCATATATATATATATATATATATATATATATATATATATATATATATATATATATATATATATATATATATATATATATAGGGAGCGGTTCCGGTAAGAACGGGCTCCCAGGAGAGAAATAAGAATGAATCTGGACCGTTGGATCATATTTTGTGGAACTGAATTGTGCATTTGGTGATACTGAAATGTGCATCAGATGATATTGAAATGTGCAAAATAAAAGATACAAAATAACATTACATCGTACCTTTTATTCTGCACATTTCATGTTCACCTATTGCACATTTCAAGCTCACCTAATGCACAATTGAGCTTCACATAATACCACTGTATTGTACTCGTTGTGTTGTACATTTCAATTTCACATAATGCACATTACAGTTTCATCTAATGCAAATTGAATTTTACATAAAGCAAATCTAACGGTCCAAATTCATTCTCATTTCTCTCCTAAGATCATGTTCTTATTTGAACCAAAACACACACACACACACACACACACACACACACACACATATATATATATATAGGTTTGAGATCAAATGAGAATATCATCTTAGGAGAGAAATAAGAATGCATTACAACAGTTTGATTAAGCTTTTTGAAATTATTGTTAAATAATAGCGTAGTGGATAATATGGACAATTCGTTAGTTTCCTTCCGTTAAATGCTTTCTAACCATTTGACCATTCTTATTTTTTAGCATCATTAATTACTTTCCATTAATATGACTTTTAATGTTGATAAGTGCACGTCTTCTTTTCTCTTTGTTGTTCATTTCTTTATATTTGAACATACTACGTATTCTATAATAAAAAGAAAATACTACGTATAGTTTAGATAGTAGCATTTTAATGTTTTTTTTAAAATCATATACTCCATAATTTAAGTCAATCTTAATTGATAAAATTCATATATTAATGATGGAATTTTAAAAATTTATGCGGCTTCTTCACCAACTATCATTTTTTCAGTTTTTGCTATATACCATAATTTCTCGACTATCACATTATTCTTAAAATTTATTTAATATATTGATTTTAATATACATGTGCATACTTTTTATTTTATTTTATTTTATTTAGTGCACTTTTAAATTTTAATTTTAGTTTTAACTTGTGTGTACTAGGACATTTAACTCCCACAAGTGCACTGATGGAGCATATGGCCCGGGAATCCCCGGCCCACAGACTCCTACTACTCCGGCAAAGGCCCAACAGGCCCAGAAGGCTCAGCAGGCCCAGAAGGCTCAGCAGGCCCAAATCACAGCGCCCAGAGTACCAAGCAGCCCGCACTACGCGCCAGGGGGTGCCTTCGGCCCCCTGGCCGAAGGCTCTAAACTCGTACAGAACGGGGTTCTCAAGCAAACTAAGAAACTGGGAGAAAACGGCAAAAACAGTAGCCCTCGGCACCAGGAGCCCTCGGCACCAGGGTGCCATCAGTTTGAGGAGCCCTCGGCTGCTGCCCTATAGCCAAAGGCACCTCTCCCGACATGATATCCGCCTCACATACGTACAGATCACCGTACCCTGTACAGACGTCCCATCCAACAGCCGCACCTCTCCTGTTTGTCTTGTGCCTAGAGTATTTTTCAAGATTAATGGATCAAAGGACTTCTAATCCCTCTTTCAAATGGCATCCCTTATGCTCACAATTGAAAATCTCTCACCTTGCTTATGCTGATGATTTAATGCTTTTCTCAAAAGGGGATTATAAGTCAATAAAGATTCTGGTGGATGCTTTGTATGATTTTGGTCAAGCCTCTGGGCTTATGGTTAATCATGAAAAGTCTAATATTTTCTTGGGAGGTAATGTAATTAATCAGTTGTCCCATATTTTACAAATGGTTGATTTTCAACAAGGTGAGTTTCCGGTTAAGTATCTTGGAATTCCATTATCTCCACTAAAGGTGTCCGTGGCTCAATATTCCCCTTTAATAGATACGGTGGCTGATTTCATTAATGCTTGGAATACTAAGAGCTTATCTTATGCAGGTAAGGTTGAGTTGATCAAAACTGTTTTGCAAGGTGTACAGTCGTTTTGGCTTGGCATATTTCCTATCCCTAAGACTATTTTGGATAGAATTGTGGGGATTTGCCGAATCTTCCTATGGGGGGGAAAGCATGCTAAAGTGGCTTGGGAAGATATTTGCTTACCAAAAGAAGAGGGAGGGCTGGGAATAAAAGATTCTAAGGTTTGGAACAATGCTCTCCTATCTAAGACACTGTGGAATATACACTTGAAACAAGACAACCTTTGGGTTAGGTGGGTACATGGTGTCTACCTTCATGGTAGGGATGTGTGGACCTTTTGTCCACACAATAGGGATTCCCAACTTATGAAGAGGTTGGTTTTAATTAGAGATGCCATCGTCTCTAAATTTCCCTCCCTCCCCATGGCTTTGCAATACCTCGGTAAATGTTCTTCCAATGGAAGACTTCTCCCGTCGAAGGTTTATGATGTTCTTAGGATTAAAGGGACAAGAAGTGCTTGGATGTCTTTTATTTGGAAAGCATATGTTCCACCAAAGTTCTCTTTCATCACATGGTTAGCCTTTCGGAATAGGCTAGCAACCTCGGACAAATTGTCATATCTTGATTTACCTAACGAATGCCTATTTTGTAAGGGTGGCCTAGAAACAGCGCCACACCTATTCTTTGAATGCAACATTACAGGGCAGGTTTGGAAGGCAATACGTGAATGGCTAAGCATGGCAAGACAAATGACATCCCTAAAGAGCTCGGTGAAATGGATCCAAAAGGAATGCAAAGGAGCGAACATTAGAGCTAAAGCTATGAGGATTGCTTTCAACTTCACAATTTATTGGATATGGAGGATAAGGAACTCCCTTCGTTTTGATGGAGCAACATACAAGGTGGAAGATATGATCGCACATGTTAAGTTCATGGTGTACAAAGTCCTATATTCCATATATCCTACACATATGATAAATTTTTGATACTTTCGTCACCTAGGTCTTTGCTATGGGCTTCATAGAGCTTTACATGTTTGCTCTTTTTTGGTGGTGATAGGACATCCCTACTTGGGATTGTCTACATTTTTGTCCCACATGATGTACAGAACTATTATCTATATATATTTACATTTCCCCAAAAAAAAAAATTAAATGCGGCCACATGCGGCTGCCTACGCCAACCAGTTGAGGTGACCTCTCGGCCAATGGGCGCTTGACACGTGTCCCTGTCCGGCATTTATTGCTACTATAAATAGCACCCCATTTCCCCATTTGTAACCACGACATTCAGACTGAATACACTCTCTCTCTTACTTACTTTTGCTCTGACTTCTCTCTAAGTTATTCCCAGCAATAACCATTCGGATATATACCCCCGGGTAGACTATCCATCATTTGGTGCTCTCGTTGAGAGGTCGAACAATCGAGTAAGAAACCCTCCCCCTTCGCCAAACACTAGCCCTCTACCAAAATGGTGAGAACAACACGTGCCAACTCCAAAAACGTAGAAGACAAGAACCTGGCCCTCGGCGACGTCAACGCCCCCGAAGCCTCTCACAGGGCTCCCGAGGGCGGTGTCATCGCTGGGCTGGAACAGGCGGCTGTCGACCTACGCCTTCAGAACCAACAGAATGCCCCCGATGCCCGCCTCGGCATCGAGGCCAAGAAGAAGAACCGGAGCGATGACCAATTCAGCCCTCCGGTTCTCACCATCGACGTGCAATCGGCGCTCTCCGCCTTCATCCAAACGCTCACTAAGAACCCGGGTGCCTTCGGCACCCTGGCTCCGGCTCAACCCCAGGTTGGGGAGAACATCATACTTCCCCCTCTGCCACACCCCTTCGGCAACCCCCTCCCTCGGGTTAGGAATGGCGAAGGGGTAGTGGCCCAAGATACGTCCTCCCAGGAAGTTCAGTCCCGGGACCGCCACCATGACGACAGAGAAAGGCCCCGCACTTCCGCCCTCAACCGGCTCGGAGGAGGGCCTGACCGCCGAGGGGTCCAAGACCGCCTCGGAGGGAAAGCACTCCAAAGGCCCCAGGAAAGCGGAGGGTCTGTCTCGAGGGCAGACGAGGAGCGTCCCCCTCGGGACAAAGGCAAGGCACCCCTTCATGCCAATGATGCTCGCCACCAGATCAACCAGGCCCACTCGGCCCGGGTTCGTTCGCAGGGGGCGGAGACCCTCCCGAAGGATCCCCGGGACGAGATTATTGCGGCCCTCCAACGCCGGCTTGACGAAATGGAGTCCAACAAAGCTCACGCCACCACCTCCACCCCTCACTCAGACCTCAAATATGAGGCCATGATGGCCAAAATGGAGGAATTACAGAAGAAGGTGGCCGAGGGCTCCGGAGAACCCGTCATCCAGCTCCGGACTCGGACGCCATTTACCCCAAGGGTATTGGCGGCCCGGATCCCGGAAAAATACCGAGGGCAACACATACAGCCCTACAACGGGAAAACGGACCCCCAGGAACACTACAGCAAATACCAGAACAGCATGATGATGGTAGGGGCGTCAGACGAATATTTGTGTCGTTGGTTCCTCTCCACCTTAGAGGGGCCGGCATACGAATGGTTCAACAGGCTGCCCGAGGGCTGCATTGATTCATGGCAAGAACTCGCCCAGCGATTCTTGACACAATTTGCTGGGAGGCGTCGCACAAGGAAGCACTTCTCCCACCTCCTAACAATACGCCAAAAGAGGGATGAGACCCTTCGGGACTTCCTGGAGCGCTGGAGGACGGAAGCCGACAAAGTCGACGGTGCTGATGACGGGACCCTCCTGGCCCTCCTACAAACCGTCCTCCGCACCGGCAACTTTTCAAGGAGCCTCATCATTGAACCCCCCCGCGACTACATAAGGGCTTTGCAGCGGGGGGACCGATATGCTGAGGCCGAGGAGGTGGAAAAATATCACCAGCATCCGGATCAGCAGCCCCCGAGGGCTGACAACAAAAACAACTGAGGGCCGGGGGCTCCTCCGAATCACCCCAAACCTTCGGGACCCTCTGATGACCGCCCTCGGCAAGGCCAAGCCAAGCCCGGGGGAGGTTATAAGAGCAACCCTAAGACTTGGGCACAGCCCATTCTCCTGGACCGCCCCCGGACGCCATTGACGCACCCCGTCAGCATCATCCTTGATTTTGCCGAGGAGAGGGGCCTCGTTGAGCGCGATTCCCGCGCACCCCCGGAGGTACATGCTATCAACCCTCAGTTCCCATACTGTCGCTTCCATCGGCACCAGGGGCACAGAACCGATGACTGCCATCAGCTAAAGACGGCCATCGAGAGGTTGATACAAGCGGGGCACCTGTCCCAATTCGTTCAGAGTCCTCGGCAGGATGGGCCTTCTCATCAGGGACCTCCCCGAGGGCACCACACGAAGGTAAACGCTTGGGTAAACCCGAACACCATCCCCCTCGGCAAGAAGAGGGAGATCGGAAACTTGGAAGAAGAAGAGGAGGAGTACCCCCACTACCAGGAGAAAAAACGCCACATCCTCATGATTACCGGTGGCAATACAGGGGGCGATTCCACCAGCCAGCGAAAGAAGTGGGCTCAATCGCTTTACGTGGGGGAAGTCACTCATATGCCCCCGGTAAAGCGACTGAGGGAGGAACCCATCACCTTCACCAACGCAGATCTCCCTCCTACTTCTTCTCCTCACAGGGATGCCTTGGTAATTCGGACTGAAATAAACGACACCATCATTCACCGAACTTACATTTACACGGACAGCTCCGTCAATGTAATGTACCTCAGCACCTTCAGAGAGCTGCATCTGGAGAGGGGGTCCCTTCGGCCCATTAAGACCCCTCTTGCCGGCTTCACCGGCGACACTATTGATTCCGAGGGGGTAATAACCCTCCCGGTGATCTTCGGCAACGGGCTCCATAGGGCCCAGCTCGAAGTGGAATTCCTCGTCGTTAACATCGATTGCGCCCACAACATTATCCTCGGCCGGCCAGCCCTGGAGGACCTCGAGGCCATCATCTCCATAAGGCACCTCTGCCTCAAGTTCCCCGCCGAGGGGGGCATTGGCTACTCCCGGGGGAATCAGAAAATCGCCCGCGCCTGCTATCTTCAAGTCACTAAGAAGGTAAGTAAGACGGAATTCCGTGTTGACACCATCATCGGAACCATCGACCAAGAAGAAAAAAGGCTGAGGGCTGAACCGGCCGAGGACGTAGTAGACTTTGCGCTCGATCCGGCCCAGCCGGAGAGAGTCGTGAAAATTGGAGCCCAGCTCCCTGAAGATCTGAAGACCGGTATCACCGACGCCCTCCGCGCCTACTCCACTGTCTTTGCATGGGGGCCGGAGGACATGCCGGGAATTAGCCGAAGGGTCATCACCCACCGCCTCTCGGTGGACCCCTCGACAAAAGCAGTGCAACAACGAAGAAGACCCCTCTCCGCCGAGAGGAGGGAATTTGTGAAGAAGGAGGTCGCCATGCTCCTCTCCATTAGGCACATCAAGGAGGTGAAATATCCCTCATGGCTAGCAAATGTAGTCCTCGCACAGAAGCCCCCTCCCTTCCGCATGTGCGTGGACTACACCGATCTCAACAAGGCGTGCCCTATGGATCCATTCCCTCGGCCAAAAATTGATCAACTGGTGGATGAGACCGCAGGGTGTGAGATCATGTCCTTCCTCGATGCCTTCCGAGGGTATCACCAAATTTTCATGCACGAGGAAGACGCCGAAAAACTGCCTTCATGACTCCCGAGGGCATCTTCTGCTACTTAGTAATGGCCTTCGGCCTAAAGAACTCAAGGGCCACTTACACCCGGATGGTGGCCCGGGTCTTTCAAGCCATCCTAGGGCGCACCATGGAGGCCTATGTCGACGACATGATCGTCAAGAGCAAACAATCTTCCAGCCATGCTGACGACCTCCGGGAAATCTTCGCCATCATGCAAAAGTTCAACCTTCGGTTGAACCCGAAGAAGTGCACCTTCGGCGTCCAAGGGGGTAAGTTCTTGGGCTACATGGTGAGCCGAAGGGGCATTGAGGCCAATCCCGAGAAGATCCAGGCCATCATCAACATGGAGCCCCCACGCAATGTGAAGGAAGTTCAACGGTTGACGGGTCGCCTGGAAGCCCTCAACCGCTTTCTATCTAAATCAGCGGAGAAATCTCTACCCTTCTTCCAGATCATGAGGAAGACGGCTGGCTTTCTATGGACTCCGGAATGCCAGGGGGCTTTCGACGAACTCAAGCGATATCTATCTTCACCCCCTGTGCTCTCAAAGCCAAAGGTAGGGGAGACCCTCTATCTCTACCTTGGGGTCAGCCCGGCGGCCATCAGCTCTGTGCTCATCCGGGAGGAAGACGGCATCCAACATGCCATCTTCTACGTTAGAAAGACCCTAAGGGAGGCCGAGCTTAGGTACTCTCCTGTGGAAAAAACGGTGTTAGCCATCGTTTGGACCGTAAAAAAGTTGGGCCACTACTTTCAGGCTCACCCGGTTCAGGTCCTCACTCATCAACCCCTCGGTGCTCTCATGAGGAGCCCCACCAGCTCCTCCCGCATGGTGAAATGGGCTATCTTCTTGAGCCAGTACAACATTGACATCCGTCCAAGGCCTGCCATCAAGGGCCAAGCCCTAGTGGACTTTGTAACGGAATGTACCGCAAGGGCAGCCACGGACGGGGAGCCCTCGGCTACTTCGGACGACTGGTGGACCCTCTACACCGACGGCTCCTCCGCAACCAAAGCATGTGGGGGAGGGGTACTCCTCATTACTCCCGAGGGCTTCAGAGCCTACTATGCAATCCGCTTCTCCTTCAAAGTCTCCAACAACGAGGCCGAATATGAGGCCCTCCTATGTGGCCTTCGGCTGGCTGCCAACATGAGGGCTCGGCAGATCCACATCAAATGTGACTCCAAGTTGGTCGTTGGCCAAATCTCCGAGGAATATGACGCCAAGGAGGGGAGAATGAAACAGTACAAGGAAGCGGCCAAGGAGTTGCTTAAGGTATTTGAGGCACACTCTCTCACTCAAATACCGAGGGCTCAGAACTCAGAGGCCGACATATTATCTAAGCTCTCGGCCGACTCCCCCGAGCACATCTCCAAAATTGCCAAAATTGAGGAACTCAGCCTCTCAAGTATCCATGCAAGCCCCGTTATGAACATACACCAACGCCAAGAGGATTGGATCTCAGATATCACCGCCTTCATCTCCACAGGGCAGCTACCCGAGAATGAGACCCGCGCTAAACTGGCGAAGCTGAGGGCTCCTAGCTACACCATCGAAGATGGAAGGCTCTACAAACGATCCTACAATGGCACGCTACTTCGATGCCTTCATCAAGATGAGGCCGAGGTCGCAATGGAGGAAGTGCACAGTGGCACTTGCTCAGCTCACCAGGGACCCTTCTCCATGTCCCGAAGGCTCATTCTCCAGGGCTACTTCTGGCCAACCATGGCCAGAGATTGTGCTGACCTTGCCCGGAGGTGCACCGCATGTCAACATTTCCAGAAAGCCCCCGGCAGGCCAGCGGTCAACTATGCCCCCATCAGCACATCTGTCCCTTTTTCTCGATGGGGGACAGACCTTGTGGGCCCTCTGCCGAGGGGTACCTCCAACAACAGGTACATCATTGTGGCCATCGACTACTTTACCAAGTGGGTGGAGGCTGAGCCCCTCGCCAGTATTACAGAGGCGAAGTGCCGTCATTTTGTCCTCAAGAACATCCTCACAAGGTTTGGCGTCCCCCAGCACATCATCTCCGACAATGGGACAAAATTTGAGGCAGCCCCCTTCTGTGCCCTTCTGGAGGCATGGGGCATCAAACACACATTCTCCTCCGTTGCCTACCCTCAAGGCAACGGGCAAGTAGAGAATGCCAACCGGACCTTGCTCGAGGGCCTCAAAAAGAAGCTGGAGGCCGAGGGCGGTGGTTGAGTGGAAGAACTCCACAACATCCTGTGGGCCTACCGCACCACCCCTCGGCGAGCAACAGGTGAAACACCCTTCTCCCTCTGCTACGGTTTTGAAGCCAAAGCTCCTACGGAAGTCACCCTTCCCACCCGAAGGGTGATCCAATATGACCCTGAGGTCAACGACAGCAAAATGGCCCTCGACCTCCACCTCATTTCAGAACGCCGGGAGCAGGCCTTCATCCGGGCAGAAAATTACCGAAGGCAAGTCAAAAGCTACATCAACGCCAAAGTTCGCACCAGAGAATTCCAAGTGGGGGACTATGTCCTCCGGAGGAGGGAAGCCGGCCAACCAACCGAGGGAGGAAAAATGGCACCAAAATTCGAAGGCCCCTACATCATAGCAGCCATCATCAAACCTTGGACTTACAAGCTCAAACGCCCCAACGGGAAAGAGGTCCCTAGGCACTGGAATGTACACCATTTAGTTAAATTTTACCAATAATGTAAGAGCGGCCAAGCCCTCATAACTAATGAATGTACTATCCTATGGCCCAAGGCCTCCACTTTTGAGGAATGAAGACACATTCAAGACACCACGCCCTCATACTGACTACAGGCCCCAGGCCTCACCACGAGAAAAAACCCCTCCGGCACCAAGTACCGAGGGCGGACACCATCAACACCTACAACAACAGGAGAACACCACGTGTTTTCGAACAAGCCCCCTCGGTACCAAGTACCGAGGGTGGGGACTCCCGTCACCAACGGCAAGGAACGCCATGTGTTTTATTTCCCTTCGGCACCCAGTGCCGAGGGTACATCCCCACCTTCAACATCAAAAAAGAAAAGATGAGAACACCAAGTGTTCCCACAGAAGACCCTTCGGCACCCAGTGCCGAGGGTACACCTCCATCATCAAACATCGAAACGAAGAAAAACACCAAATGTTTCAAAGAAGACCCCTCGGCACCCAGTGCCAGGGATATGCTCTCCTATCAGCTTCCAAACATCTGTTGGAAAACACCAAGTGTTTCCTCCGAGGGCCCCTCCGGCACCAAACACTCCATCAGAACACCAAGTGTTCCTACAGAAGACCCCTCGGTACCAAGTACTGGGGGGCTACACATCGAAACTAACACCAAGTGTTGTTTCTAAAAGCCGTACGCCACGAGGACGCATATACCGAAGGTGCCACCATCGGTGCCGGCGGCACGTAGTGCCCCCGACCATTTGCAACTAGTGTGCAAATGAAAACCCTTCCTTGAAACGCTTTCCGCGTCACTACCCCCAGGGTATGACAGGCATGAGAAATGCCCAGGATTCGACTTTCAAAAACGGAACGCTATCCGCGTCATCACCCCAAGGGTATGACAGGCACGAGAAATGCCCAGGATTCGACTTCCAAACCGAAACGCTCCCCGCGCCACCACCCCAAGGGTGTGGCAGGCCACGGACTATGTCTAGCGCCGAGGGGACGACTTTCAAAAATGAGGCGCTTTCCGCGCCATCCCCCAAGGGGAGGCAGGTTACAGACCACCATATCTTGTGCCCAGGAAACGACCCTCGATCCCCTCGGAACTCGGAAGGTTAACCCGAGGGAGGAGAGCCATTGGTGTATTCTGATGGTCTCCTAATAGGCCCAGCCTTACCAAGAAACCAAGTTTCTTGATGCCTTCCCTTCACCACCAACCAAAAAAAAAAAGAGGGGGTGAAGGGGAGTAGACTCAGCGAGAAGTCAAAGAGTACACTCCAACAGATCACAACATGCCGAGGGCTCCCCACGGGAACACCTCCGGTAATTGAAGGCTCCTATTTCCCGAAGGATACTACTCAAACAAATATCATCAAGAAACGGCTAAGTCCACTGCCTGGTCACCTCCGGTCACACAAGCACCGAAGGCTTCAATAATACAAAGGGACGGGACTATCCAAAGTCCACTAAACGGTACTTCAAACACTGAAGGCATCTGTTATGCACTAATACCGAGGGCCCCTACCCCATTACAAGGGACACAACTGGCTGAGTCAAACTCTACAACTCTTCAGAGTGTATGCCGAGGGCACACACTCATCATTGGCTTTCTTCACAACAACAGGATTCCACACTTTTCCTAAGTCCACATTTTTGGAAAATGACGGCAACCGGAGGCTAATATATCACCAGACAACCGAAGGCATATATTACAAATCATCAAAAGCCAACCGAGGGGGACTATTCCAAAATATTTGCCCCTCGGACAGACTCCACACTGACCGAAGGTTCAACATCTACGACACTCTGTGAAATTTTGCTTAGCCCCACATATTTGGCCCTCGGCCAAAGACTCATACAACACAAGGGCCTCACGATCACCCGAAGGGTCCTATTCATATACCCAGAGGGATCTACATCCGGAAGCTCAACATCAATTTACGCTTAGAAAATATTCTAAGTCCTAAATGAGTAACCCTCGGGCATCTCGCAAAAGTGATGCAGAGTCAGAGGGCACCTATCACCCGAAGGCGACACAAGGAAGCAGCACTTGGAAAAAATTCTAAGTCCTAAAGATTGGGCCCCCGGCCCAATCAATATTACAGCCAAGGGAATATGATAGCCGAAGGCTATGCGATACAACAACACTTGCAAAAAAATTCTAAGTCCTAAAGATGCCCCCCCGGCTCAATCAATATTACAGCTAAATGAATATGACAGTCGAAGGCTATACATCAAGAAGGGATGCCATATCCGGAAGGCTCCCAAGGGAAAATCTACACTTAGAAGATTTTCTAAGTCCTACATATTTTTCCCCTGGTCAACTACTCATACATCAAGAAGGGATGCCATCTCCCGAAGGCTCCCAAGGGAAAATCTGCACTTAGAAATCTTTCTAAGTCCTACATATTTCACCCTCATCTCAAGGGACCTAATAGCCGAAGGCTACCTATCAATCGAAGGCTACAGTACACAAGGAATCAACACTGAGGAAAATTTTCTAAGTCCTAAAGAATTGGCCCCCGGCCTAATCAATATTTCAGTTGGGGCTCCACAGTAGCCGAGGGCTACGTGACATACTACACTTGCAAAAAATTTCTAAGCCCTGTACATTGGGCCCTCGGTCCAATATTCACACATCAGGAAGGAGGCTACCAGCCGAGGGCATCCGAGGGCAAAACTAGACCTGGAAATTTTTCTAAGTCCTAGGAATTGGGTTCTCAACCTAATCACCACACAACAATGGAACTACAAACACCCGAAGGCCCTATGGTGTGTTACACTTAGGAAAATTTTCTAAGTCCTGATTATTGCTGAACCCTCGGTTGTATATCCAGCAGAGGGTGCCCAACTACCGAAGGCTTCCAAGGGCAAGCTACAATCAGAAAATATTCTAAGTCCTAGACATACATTCAAAAATACCGAAGGCATACACTCAAGGAAAACGGAAGCATACATTCAAGAAGAAAGGAATTGGAGAAAACAAGTCATATATACGAAGCCCGAAGGCAGACATTCATCAATCGGCAAAAAGAAAGAGTAAATGTGATAGTTACAAAGAGGGCCGGGGCCGAAAACATGAGAATGTGATCATTACAAGTATGTTCAAATTACTGAGTGTAAATTACAAATTACAAATCTGATCATTTCCGGGGGCCGCCTCCTCCGATGGCTTCGAGGTAACCTCTGCATCGGCCTCAGGTTCGTCACCCTCGACTTCCTTCATGAGCTCTGTATCCTCTAGATCCGGCCTCTCGACATCGGAGGGGAGAGGAACGCGGACGTCTAGCTGCAGGGGGGAGCCCGTATGCCACCGGGTCAAAGTCCTTTGGCTCGATCTTCAAGTGGCGAGCCATCCTCCGGTAGATGAGGGCTTGGGTGAAAAACTCGCCCCCATCATAGTATTGTTTACCCTTTCGGGAAACCCACTCCACACCAGGCCCATCGCACCACTCGTCAACCGAGGACTCGACGACCGAGGACAGCCATTGCTTGTGCTCCTCGGCCCGCCACCCCCTGCCAAGAACCCCGAGATTGCGTCCCCTCGGGCTCTCTCGACGGCTTCCATCTTCGCGGCCTCGGCCTCCCTGGCAGCTCTCTCCAAGGCCTCAGCTGCGGACCTCTCAGCCTCTGCCCTGCCCCGATCTGCGGCCTCCGCCCGCAGGGTCATCTGCCGAAGGCTCTCCTCCAGCATAGCCATCTGCCGGACAGCATCAGCATTCTGGCGGATGAGCTCCCGCATCTTAGCCTCCTGCTCAGCCTTGCGAAGGCGCCACTCCTCTAGCCGCCGGGCTTGCTCCCCGAGGGCAATGCAGGTCTACAAAAACAAAGGAGTTAGCAGGGCCGAACATGGTTGCTTAGCTCAAAGTAAAGAAGAAAGATATAACCATCGAAGACTTACCGTGAGGGAAGACCGGAGGATCCTGTCCTCGAGGGCTTCATCTTCATCAGCCCCGAGGGCTACTCTGTCAATCTCGAGGGTGATGCCTCTCAGAAGCGCCCTCGGGTCAGCCGTACCGTTCATCACGGTCGTACCAGCCGGGAGGGAAACCATAAGGACCTCGGAAGATGGCCCCTGAACACCCGACGACACTTTTGCCACCTGCATCTCCTCATGCGCCCCGGAGGCAGGGCATTCATCAACAATGATCACCGGGGGGACTTTCTTCCCGGCATCCCCGGTCTTGGGCTTCTTGCCCTCACGATCTCTGCCCGTGCCCTTCCTTTTGGCGGCGGCGGCCGCGTCAGCAATTGGGCCCACCGACGGCCCCTCCGGCTTCTTGAAAAAGTCACCGGCGGGTTTCGGACACCAGCGTCCGTCCCCCTCGGGCCCTTGGAGGGTTTTTTCTTCTTCAGGTCCGCAAGGCCTTTGACGTTCATCATTTTCACTGGGACACCTGCAAAAATAGTATGGGGTTAAAATCGAGGGGTTACTAACCGAAGGCACAAGGAATAAAACAAAAACAACGAACAAGATTAACTATGTGCTAAGATATGAAAACCAAGGGCCCTCGTAGACTACCTCCTGCTCCCCCGAAGGCCTCAGCAAAAATGGGGTACTTCTCGTCCGCCTCCCCAATGAAGCGGTATCTCCGAAAGCCGAGGGCGTAGAGTCCCTTATCGGCAGTGTAGTCTTTGATAGAGACCTTCTTCGTGCGACCCTCCGGGATTTTGGCTATCACCAGGCCATCTTTCTCGAGGGCGGCGCTTCCAACCTTCGGATGCCGACGGAAGCGATCCCGAAGTTCCGCCGGAAATGGGTTCTCGGCAACTCTGACGAAGCTCCAGCGCTCCTTCCAGCCCTTATTGGACGAAGGCGCCTCCGTAAATAGCTTCCACCTGGCTACCTGCTGCAGGTTGGCGAAGCCCTCGGCATTCGCGTGACCCCCTCGACAGAGGTTGAAGCTCTGGAAGAACAAGTCCAGGCTGGGGGTCACCCCTCGGTCCCTACAGAGGTTCAAAAAACCCGCCACGTAGGAGTGGCTATTAGGTGTCAGCTGGCAGGGTACCAAGCCAACAAACCTCAGGTACTCCCGGAGGAAAGGATGCAGAGGGAACCGAAGGCCCATGGACACCGACAGTACGTGTACTGCAATACACCCCTCGGGCGCCCGAGATAGCAGGTCGTCAACTCCCGGCTCGACCACCACGGCCGAGGGCCCTACGTGTAGCTGCGTGACGTAGAGGTCCGCCCTGTCCGCCTTCGACTTTATCTCCGAGGCAGCAGTATTGAGCCAGGAATACCCCTCCGGCATATCTACGGGTTTCCCCTGATCAGCGGCAATAATCTTCTTCTTGGGGGCAGCTGCTTTGGCCTTCTTCTTCCCGGGGGCCACCCGGATGGGAACTGCATTCAGCGGCTGAGAGGTACTGGCCTCACCAGCACCCCGAGGGGGAAGGACGGCCACAGTAACCTTCGCCCTCTCCTTTTCCTCTTCCTCCTCAGCAAATTGCATGGCGAGGGCCAACTCCTCATCTTCGGCGGTCCGCTCGAACTCCTCCGCCTCGGCCTCGGCCATCAGATCCTTCTGCACCTCGGTGGCGAGAGCTGCATCACCACCATCCGAGGGCTGACTGCTACTGGACTCCACGTCGGAGATGCCTTCGTCCTCCATCGAGGGCGTCCTCGAGATGTCCTGGGAATCGCTCTCGGACGACATTTTTTATCACGAAATGTGCCTAAGATTTCGAAGGCTTTCTACAGGACTCTAACCCTAATCTAAGGCCAGAGGGCGGGACTTACAAAAAGCTTTGAGAGGAGAGCAGGACACTGACCTTGAAAGCTGAGTTTTGACCGAAGGCTTGAGTTTCTCTCTCTAGAATTTTTGGCAGAGCTTCGCTAAGACAAATGATCGCACAAGAAGAAATGGCTCTGGCCTTGGGGTATTTATAGGCGCTGGAATCCGGGCTTGGGCCTGGATTCCGGGCCTCCGGATGGACCGCCATCATTACACACCGCGTCTTCGCCCAACCAGTGATGCCGCCCACGGACAGCCAACCATCACACGCCACGTGTACCCCCCCCAACGGCTATATCCTGACGGTACGTATTCCAACGGCTATATTCCCAACGGCTATATTCTGGGAGCCCCCGGACCTTTTTTACTTCACTCCACTTCACCAAGGAGAGCCTCCGAGTACATTTACCCAGAGACGCCCCCGGCTTATGCCCCACACGGTACATTACAGTCGCCCCCGGGATCACTCCTTTAGAAGCCCAAGGCTTCATATCAGGACACCCCTCGGGGATCCCCCCTCAGCACTGTAAAACCGGGTAGCCCCCGGGGAGTTGCCTCATTGACGGATAGCCTACAGCACACAGGTAATGGGAGCCCTCAGGTATCCTCATCACCAACTAACCAGCAAGCAGGGGACCCCCCGATAACAACTCCACTGCTGCCCTCATCCATCAGGCCCTCGATCCCCAGATTGAGGGGCTCCCCTTCGGCACACCCAGGACATCAACAGCAAGCCTTCGGCTAATCAACACATGAGCCCTCAGAAAAAGAAGAGCCTTCGGCATTACCGTTATTCTCCATTTTTGACCAAGGTTTAACATTTTTGATTCATCGTTGGGGGAATTCGGTGCACTCTTTTCCCTCATTAGGATTTTCCCCCCCAGGGTTTTTCCTAATGAGGTTTTTAACGAGGCATCCCCCCAAAATGAAACGAAAAGCGTCAGCCTTCGGCCCACAACAGCAACGCAACTACTTTACTCCTTTTCACCACTTTACAAGTGTCTCAAGGAGTGAGGGACTGGGGAACCCCCTCGGGAAAATCATTAAATTACAACCCTCGGGAAAATCATTAAATTACAAAATTATTGAAATTCCAACAAACGACAAAGCAAGCCCTCAAGTCCCGACATGTGGGTAACTGAGGGACTGCCTTCGGCAGGGACATGAAAGCAACAACTCCCCACCAACTTCAGAGATCACGACAGGACAACATCAAAGGGCAAGCACAAATTACTCCTTTTCCCTCAAATACCTTTCGGCAAAAGGAGTGAGGGACTCCTGATGGAGCATATGGCCCGGGAACCCCCGGCCCACAGACTCCTACTACTCCGGCAAAGGCCCAACAGGCCAAGAAGGCTCAGCAGGCCCAAATCACAGCGCCCAGAGTACCAAGCAGCCCGCACTACGCGCCAGGGGGTGCCTTCGCCCCCCTGGCCGAAGGCTCTAAACTCTTACGGAACGGGGTTCTCAAGCAAACTAAGAAACTGGGAGAAAACGGCAAAAACAGTAGCCCTCGGCACCAGGAGCCCTCGGCACCAGGGTGCCATCAGTTTGAGGAGCCCTCGGCTGCTGCCCTATAGCCAAAGGCACCTCTCCCGACATGATATCCGCCTCACATACGTACAGATCACCGTACCCTGTACAGACGTCCCATCCAACAGCCGCATTAAATGCGGCCACATGCGGCTGCCTACGCCAACCAGTTGAGGTGACCTCTCGGCCAATGGGCGCTTGACACGTGTCCCTGTCCGGCATTTATTGCTACTATAAATAGCACCCCATTTCCCCATTTGTAACCACGACATTCAGACTGAATACACTCTCTCTCTTACTTACTTTTGCTCTGACTTCTCTCTAAGTTATTCCCAGCAATAACCATTCGGATATATACCCCCGGGTAGACTATCCATCATGCACTAACATGTATTATTTAATACACTATCATTTTATTATGTTGTTCTTCAGTTTTTCAAGATCTGCACTAATGCACTTGTATATGATGCACTATTGTATTATTACCGTTGCACTATAAAAATTTCCTCAAGAAAGGTGTATAACACATTGAACTATCCAAATGACGTAAATAATACTAGTATATGTTGTCCTAACAATAAGACCTTAAAGCGGTGTGTGTGGAACATAATAAGAAAATCTCAATCATAATGGATAAATTGTGGTGAACTTAGAATAAAATGAGCATTTCATTATATAAAAAAGTCATTGTAAAATTTTAGAATTTGTGAAAAAATAGTGCATATATATATATATATATATATATATATATATATATATATATATATTTATAGGAGTGTTCTCATCGGAACCGCACCCTATATATATATATATATATATATATTATATATTATATATATATATATATATAGGGTGCGGTTCCGATGAGAACACTCCTTATCGTGAGAAATGAGAATGCTCCAAATCGATGCACTTTATCTTTCACAAAACTGCACATTTATAGTTAAAGTAATGCAAAATTCTAATGTGCACATTTACATTTAAAATTTCGCACAGACGAAATGCACATTTTCCAATTTCCTATATGCACGTTTCTGTTTTACATGATGCACAATGCTCAAATCCAACGCTCCAGTATCATTCTCATTTCTCTCCTAAGATGATATTCTCATTTGATCCTTACCCTATATATATATATATATATTAAAGTGCACTTGTTAAAAGTGCAATTCATTTAGGTAAGATGTGCCAATGTATAATTTTAGAACGTATGATATAATACTACTTTGAAATGGTATACTTAAAATGGTAGCACACCCTTGTACATTTATTTTGATTTCTTAAATCATTTTGATTTAAAAGAATGTATAGAAGTGCAAAGTTTTATGTGTAAATTGTAGGTAATTAAGTATTATAGAAAGTGCAGAGAAATGATATAAAAGTGCAATATATAAAAGTGCAGATTAATACAGAGTTAAGTAAAAATGTTATTTCTATTTAGATTCATTTCAATTTTGAATGGTGCATATCTAAATTAGTATTAGATGAAAAAACTAATTATTTCAATGAAAGTAATAGATTACACAATGAAAGTGCATAATCTTTGATGTTGCATAATCTTTTCAATGAAAGTGCAGCTATTCATTGTTTACGTGCAAACTAAAAACCTAGGTTCATTTCAATGACGAAATATTGCATATGAAAGTAATAGATTAAACACACACAAATAATGCACAATTCAAAGATTTTTTTCAAAAAAGTTAATTAATGTCAGAAAATTAATCAAATAAAAGGAGATTTTTAAGATCAAATGATTCTAGGAACTAGTTACGTTGACGTTACTCATGTAGTAATTGTTCTCCTAAAAATAGGACTACTTCCTATTATGGGTTTTTGGTGATCGGATTATTTTGGAGCAAGTGTAACACTTATTACATCATTGCCCCTCATAATAAATACGTTAGTTATATCATTAGAATAAGCCACAAACATCCACCTAATTACTATATTGTCGTTAGTGACTTGTATCAAATCTTCATCGTTGATTAAATATATTATATGGTTAGATTTTATTCTCATTTCTTTCCTCAGACACCATTCTCACTGGAACTCTCCCCTATATATATATATATATATATATATATATATATATATATATATATATATATATATATATATATATATATATATATGGGTGAGATCACATACAAACCATGCTTAACTTACTAACCTACAAACTCAATAATATGCAACACTTTGAACTTCAATATGCAGTACAAATAATGTAAATATGAAACTGCTATTTTATGGCTTGAATAATATGAAACACTTTGAACTTCAATATGCAATACAAATAATGTAAAGATGATTTGAATGGGAGGACTAGTTTGTAAGTGATCACACCCCTGCATCTATACATTATTTTTACCGCATATTGAAGTTTAAAGTGATGCATATTATTTAGTTTGTAGGTTAGTATTTTAAGGATGGTTTGTATTTGATCTCTTATATATATATACACACACATATCTATATATATATATATATATATATATATAGGGGAGGGTTCAAATACAAAGAGGTATTCTCATTAAAAGTGGGAATTAATCTCGTGCGTTCATTTCAAGATCTAATGGCTCAAAATGAGCCAAAAGTGAACTAAATTTGATCAAAAACGCGGTGGCAATTTCGTAATTAAAACGAAGGTTTTTGTCATTGCGAAAAAGTGCAACAGAAACACCTAAAAGTGCAACTCGGTGCTGAAAAGGTGCAAATATTTACACTTTGCACGGGAGAACCTCTTTTTATTTGATCTCTTCCATATACATACATATATATATATATATATATATAGGGTTGGGTTCTAATAAGAAGACATCTTAACGTGAGAAGTGAGAAGCTTCACATTTGCTTCTTTCTGATGTACTTTTTACGATGGCAGAAAAGTTCCGATTAATTACGGATATGCCACCGCGTCTAGCATCACTTTTTTAATATTTTGTGCACTTTCTCGTGCACTTTTTTGTTAATCTGATGCACAGATCTTAAAATGAACGCACCAGATGCATTCTCACTTCTTACGATAAGCACTCTTCTCATTTGATCCTTATTCTATATATATATATATACATATATATATATATACATATATTTATATACATAGATATATATATATATATACATATATGTATATATATATATATACATATATATATATACATATATATATACACACATATATATATATACATATATATATATATATACATATATATAGGGTATAGGGAAGAGTTCAAATAAAAAGACCTTTCTATTTTTATCAATATACATAGACAGTTCATCTAAAAATACAAATTGTGGAGGTGTTGGCCCATAAGGCCATGACAGCCCTTCTCTCCTTGTGTGGGCCTGTTCGCTTGCCTCTTGTCCCGGCCCATGTTGTTTTCTCGTTAGCCTTCTTAGGGTTCCATGTGATCCTCGGTATTTAGGCCCTCTTCGTCCTCTCTTTGACGCGGAGGTCTTCAGTTAGAGAGAGAGTGAGGTTAGAGAAAATAGAGAGAGAGACTCCCAGTCTCTTCTCCTTCCGGTCCCTTTGTGTTATCTCTCTGTGCTTCCCCTTTTCTGACCTTTGGCGTGCGTTGAGATGGCTGGGCTGGCCTGAGTGTGATTGTCCCTTCCGGTGGTGCTTGGTTGTGTGTTATATGAGCGTGGTCTGAGCTGGGGAGGTGAAAACCTGATAGTGGTATGAGAGTCGGACCTCCTGTCGTCCTCGTCTATAGCCCGAGAGCTCCTTCGCCGCCATCCGCCGCAGATCTCCTTTGAGTGGTAAGTTGAGAAGCCCATTCACGGGTTCTCGCTCTGGTAAATTGGCGATAAACACCCTAGGTAGCCGGGTGCCTCCGGTATTGTGTGTTTTTGGTGTTTTTTACTCGCTTCATCCCCTTCCCCGCTTTGCTTTTGCTGCTGACCTAGTTGGTCTGGCTGTCAGTTGTAACTGACTACTCCCAGGTGCGTACGTTTTACCTTTTGTGTGTGAAGTTTGGTCTGCATGTGTGTTTTCTGTCTCTGCATGCTTAGATTTGTGATTCGTACTGGTTTTGTGTATGCGGGCTTGAGGTTTTGAACTTGTAATCTGTCTCCCTTGCGTGTTTATCTCACCTTTATTGTCCTTTGTGCTTGCTTATTACCCTTATGAACTGGGATTTTTAACCTGTGTGACTTGGCACCTGAGTTTAGGACTGACAGGTTCCTTGCCAGTCACTCAAGTGGCCTTCGGATCTGCGTGGCCTGTCAGCCCGCAGCCGGGTACACTGGTGAACCCTAGCTCCTTAGTTCTCTATCTCTCTGTGTGTTGTTTTTTATTTGACCTTGTCTTCTGCTACTGATCTTCAGCATTATCGTTATTGTGTTCTCTCTGGTGTCTGTTGCTATGTCTGCCAATATGTATGGTATGCTACCTTTTAATGGGAAAACTGATTTTGACATTTGGAAACAAAAGATCAAATGTGTTTTAATCCAGCAAAAGGTTTTCAAAGCTGTAAGTGAACTTTATTTGGATTCTGATGATAGTGCTAAGAAAGCTGAAATGAATGAAACTGCCTGCTCAACTATTTATCTTAACCTATCTGACTCTGTGCTTAGGAAAGGTTGGTATTTTAGACTCTGCTAAAAAGTTGTGGGATAAGTTAGATGATCTTTATACTGATACGTCTCTGCCTGGTAAACTGTTTTTGCTTGAAAAGTTCTTTCGGTTTAGGCTAGACCTAACCAAAGACATTGATGAAAACTTGGATGTTTTTAATAAGTTAATCCAGAACATTAAACAATCTGGTGATAAGCATATTGATGATTATACTGCTGTTGTGGTTCTTAATGCTATTCCTGATTCTTATAATGATGTTAAATCTGCTATTAAATATGGTAGATGATGTCACCCTTGATATTGTTGTGAATGGCCTTAAAAGTAAAGAGCTTGACCTTAAACATAATAGGAGTATTTCTAGTCAGTCCAAGGATTCTGGTGAGGCTATGTTTGTGAGGGGTAGATCTAAGAGTAGGTCTAAGAATCAGAAACAGGATGCCCAAGCTAAAAATAGTAACCAAAATGGTAAGAAGAGGAATAAGTCTAGAAAACGTGTGTGCTACAACCGTGGCAATTCTAGACACGTTATTAAGGATTGTTCCCATCCCAAGAAACCTGAGCAGGCTAGTGTAGCTATAGAGAGAGATGAACTTGGTGAGGTTCTCATGGTGTGTGATCATGTTAATTCTGTTCGGAATACCTTGACTGAGCATTAATGGTTGATTGATTCTGGTTGCACCTATCATGTGACTCCTTTTAGGGACTTGTTTTCTAAATATGAGAAATGTGATATCGGTTGTGTTTCCTTGGCTGATAATAAGAGATGCAATGTTCTGGGTATGGGTGATATATGTCTTAAGTTTTCTTGTGGCTCTGTGTTTACTCTCAAGAATGTGAGGCATGTCCCTGATTTGTGTCACAACTTGTTCTCTGTTGCTGCCTTGGAGGGTAGTGGATTAGAGGGAAAGTGGGGGAATGGTTGTATGAAAATTTTGAAAATTTCTCTGGTGATGTTTACAGCTGAGAAGGTGAACAACCTTTATGTGTGTAATGCTAACCCTTATATTGACTCTGTGAATGCAGTGAATGTTGTGCATACTGATAAATCCTGGTTGTGGCATAATAGACTAGGGCATATGAGTAATAAAGGTTTAGGGATCATGCATAAACATGGTTACTTTGGTAAAGACTGTGAACTCTTTGACTTTCTGTGAATCATGTGTTCTTGGTAAACAACATAGAGTCCAATTCCCTCTATCCTCTTATCCTAATATGACAAAGTGCTCCTCTGTGCTTGAATATGTGCATGTTGATGTTTGGGGTCCTGCCAGTGTTCCCACACATGGGGGGAAACGATATTTCTTGTCCTTAATTGATGATTTTTCTAGAAAAGTGTGAGTCTACCTTCTAGAACATAAGTTTGATGTTTGTGAGAAGTTTAAGACATGGAAGTTACTTATAGAAAATCAAACTGGACAGAATGTTAAGACCCTTAGGACTGATAATGGCCTAGAGTTCTGTAACCATGAGCTTGAGCAACTGTGTGCCACTTCAGGCATTAGGAGACATAAGACTGTGCCCTAAACCCCCAATAGAATGGGGTGGCTGAAAGGATGAATAGAACCCTTCTTGACAAGGTTAGAAGTATGTTGTCTACCTCAGGTTTACCTAAGAAATTTTAGGGTGAAGCAGTTACCACTGCCACCTATCTGATAAATAGATCTCCCTCTGTTCCCATAGGGGGTCAATGCCCTGAAGTTAAGTTTACTGGTGGGCCTCTTGACCTGTCAAACCTTAGGGTCTTTGGGTGTGCTGCCTATGTTCATCAGAAAACTTATAAGTTAGATCCTAGATCCAAAAAGTGTGTTTTCTTGGGGTATCTTGATGGGGTAAAGGGATATAGGCTGTGGGATAGAAGTGTGCCTGGTTTTAAGATGGTTATAAGTAGGGATGTAATCTTCAATGAGTTAGATTTCCCTTGCTTACTTAAAACTGCTTCTGAGCATGAACCTGAGAGGACACCCTGATGGAGTATATGGCCCAGGGACCCCCGGCCCACATACTTCCTCTACTACAATCAGGCCCAACAGGCCCAAACGGGCCAAGCCCAGCAAAATGGAGCTCTAAGCAGCCCACAATACGCAAAGCGGTGCCTTCGGCCCCATGGCCGAAGGCTACCAGTGACGGAATCGAGCTCAGAAACATCACAGGAGAACAAGGCTTGAAAACCAAGCCTTCGGCACCTGCAGCCCTCGGCAGGTAGGAGCCCTCGGTTAGAAGAGGCATCACAGGAGAACAAGGCTTGAAAACCAAGCCTTCGGCACCTGCAGCCCTCGGCAGGTAGGAGCCCTCGGTTAGAAGAGCCTTCGGCCCAACACCCTTCAGCCGAAGGCATCCACCTCGACAGAATATCCTCTTCACATGCGCCTGGATCACCGTACCAAGTACAAACGTCATATCCAACCACCGCATTTAATGCGGCCACATGTGAGTGTTAGTGCCACCCTGGTCGAGGTGACCCCTCGACCACCAGAAAACTGACACGTGTCCTTATCTAGCATTTATTACTACTATAAATAACACCCCTTTCCCCCATTGTAAACGGCGTTTAATACATATCGAATATACACTCTCTCTCTTACTTATTTGCTCTGACTTCTCTCTAGTTATTCTCCGCAATAACCCCTCGGATAAGCTACCCCCCGGGTACACTATCCATCATTTGGTGCTCTCGTTGAGAGTTCGAACAATCAAGTAAGAAACCCTCCCCTTCAACTAAAAACACCTATCAAAATGGGAAGAAACACCCGTGCCCAATCCAAGACTCATGAGGACAGGAACCTGGCCCTCGGCGACGTCGACGCCCTCGAAGCCTCTAACATGGTTCCCGAGGGCGGCGCCCTCGCTGGGTTGGAACAGACGGCTGTCGGCCTGCGCATTTAGCTCCAACATAATGCCCCCGATGCCCGCCTTGGCATCGAGGCCAAAAAGAAGGACCGGAGCGAAAACCAAATGAGCCCTCCGGTTCTCACCATTGACGTACAATCAGCGTTCTCCGCCTTCATCCAAACTCTCACTCAAAACCCAGGTGCCTTCGGCACGCTGGTACCCCTTCAGCCGCAGGTCGGGGAGAACGCCATTCTCCCCCCTCCTCCATTCCCCTTCATGAACCCTATCCTTCGGTTAGGGAACAACGAGAGGGTTGTGGCCCAGGACACCGCCTCTCAGGAAGTCCAATCCCGGGACCGCCACGGCGCAAACAAAGAAAGGCCCCGGACCTCCGCCCTCGAGAGACTCGGAGGGGTGCTAGACCGCCGAGGGGTCCAAGATCGCCTCGACGGAAAGGTGCTCCAAAGACCTCAGGAAAGTGGCGGATCCGTCTCTAGGGCAGATGAGAAGCTTCCCCCGCGGAATAAAGGCAAAGCACCCCTCCATGCCGACGGCACCCGACATCGAATCAACCAGGCCCGCTCGGCCCATGGCCATTCGCAGGGGGCGGAGGCCCTCCCGAAGGACACCAGGGATGAAATTATTGCGGCCCTCTAGCACCGGCTTGATGAAATGGAGGGCCGTCAAGCACATACCGCCGTTGCCGCCCCTCATGCAGATTCTAAATATGAGGCCATGCTGGCCAAAATGGAGGAGATGCAAAGGAAATTTGCCGAAGGCTCCGGGGAACCCGTCATCCAACTCCGAGCTAGGACGCCATTTACCCCAAGGGTATTGGCGACCCAAATCCCGGAAAAGTACCGAGGGCAACTCATCAAGCCCTGTGAAGGAAAAACTGACCCCCAGGAGCACTACAACAGGTATCAAAACAACATGATGATGATGGGGGCATCAGATGAATACTTATGTCATTGGTTCCTTTCCACCTTGGAGGGACCAGCATACGAATGGTTCAACCGACTGCCCGAGGGCAGCATTGACTCTTGGCAAGATCTGGCCCAACGCTTCCTCACCCATTTTGCCGGAAGAAGCGCGCGAGAAAGCACTTCTCCCACCTCCTCTCCGCCAAGCAACACCCTGACGAAACACTTCGGTCCTTCATTGACCGGTGGATGAAGGAGACAGACGAGGTCGAGGGTGCCGACGAGCGTACCCTCCTCGTCCTCTTCCAGGGGGTTCTCCGTAGCAGCCCCTACGCACAGAGCCTCATCACCGACCCCCCAAGATCATACCTCAGAGCACTCCAGCGGGGGAGCCTATACGCCGACGCCGACGACCTCCACTCCTTCAAGAGGAACGAGGGCCATCCCTCGAAGAAGACAAACAACACGCCGGCCCCAAATGCGCCCTCGACCGGAGGCCGAGACCATGGAGGCCACACCCAGTAGGGCCGTAACGAACGCCAATGGCGCCCTCGGCTGGACATGCCGAGGACTCCCCTCACGCACCCGGTGAGAACTATCCTCAACTATGCGGAAAAGCAGGACCTTTTCCCCAAGGACCCTCGGTCGGAGAGGGAGATCTACGCCATCCACCAAGGCAGCACTTATTGCCGTTACCACAAAAGCACCTCCCACAATACAGACGATTGTGTCTCGTTAAAGAAGGCTATTGAACTCTTAATTCAACGGGGTGAGCTCCACCAATTCATCAAAAATGCCCCAAGGAAAAACACCGGGGAGAACACCGATAAAGAAGAAGGGGACATTGCAACGAAGAAACATGAAATCAGGAGGCTCAGCGACGGCGAGAAGTTCGAGGAGCCCCAGCCGAAGAGGCGCCACCTCCGCTAATCATGTTCCTCGCCTTCGGCGTTAGTCTCAGCCTTGGGCCCTCGACCTCGAGCCACATTACCATCCCCTCGGCCTAGAGCCCTCGGCCTTGAGCGGTGAATCTTAACAAAGCCGTTGTCAAACAACGCACCCCTTGTATTCCGCTTATTTCTATGAATTTAAGTAATCTACAACACAATCCAGACATCTTATCGGCCCCTTCGAGGCCAAATGCACAGGTATGGCCGATGGTGTCTAAAGACGAGGGGCCTGCAAAAGGCCCGCGTTTTTGGAGCAGGACGCTCGCCGCGTCGCCGGCGCGCAATGCACGGCGACAGGCCTGAAAGAATGGCTGAGGTGACGAAATCCCCAAACTTGGGGGTGAAACGGAAGTCGTCGGAAACCGACCAAGCCTAGCCCGTGTCGTAAATAGACGACGGGACCCCCCAAGGTCAAGGGACGGTTCAGCGCCGGGGGACTAACAGACGAACCCCCGGACGGATCACTTGGACCCCCTTCCGGCCGAGGCGGGGAAGCAACCCCCTCGGCCGAAGCCTGGAAGAAGGAACTCACATCAGGAGGACTAACATACGACCTCCTGGCACAATCAAGGGACGGCCCAACGCTGGGGGACTAACAGACGAACCCCCGGACGGATCACTTGGACCCCCTTTCGGCCGAGGCGGGGAATCAACCCCTCGGCCGAAGCCTGGAAGAAGGAACACACATCAGGAGGACTAACATACGACCTCCTGGCACAATCAAGGGACGGCCCAGCGCCGGTGGACTAACAGACAAACCCCCGGACGGATCACTTGGACCCCCTTTCGGCCGAGGTGGGGAATCAACCCCTCGGTCGATTCCTGAAAGAAGGAATATACACCCAGAGGACTCCTGGAACTATCAAGGAAAGGCCCTCGGCCTCAATTCGATTCTACATCACCAATGGCCCTCGGCCTTGGCATGATTCCACGTCACCAACGGCCCTCGGCCTCAACATCAGAATGGCCCTCGGCCTTAGTGTGACTCTACGCCACAACGGTTTTGGCCTTAGAGTGGCCTCAACATCAACAACGGCCCTCGGTCTCAGCGTGAGGGCATCACAATAGCCCTCGGCCTCAACATCACACAGGTCCCTCGGCCTTCATCCCTCCGACATCTTTGGTTGATGCCAGGGGCTATCATACAGGCCCATCGGCCTTCATCCCTCCGTCATCTTTATTTGATGTCGAGGGCCATCACACAGGCCCCTCGGCCTTCATCCCTCCGACATCTTTATTTGATGTCGGGGGCTATCATACAGGCCCATCGGCCTTCATCCCTCCGGCATCTTTATTTGATGTCGGGGGCAATCACACAGGTCCCTCGGCCTTCATCCCTCTGGCATCTTTATTTGATGCCAGGGGCTATCATACATGCCCATCGGCCTTCATCCCTTCGACATCTTTATTTGATGTCGAGGGCCATCACACAGGCCATCGGCCTTCAGCCCTCCGGCATCTTTATTTGATGTCGGGAGCTATCATATAGGCCCCTCGACCTTCATCCCTCCGACATCTTTATTTGATGTCGGGGGCCATCACGAAGACCCCTCGGTCTCCATCCCTCCGGCATCTGTATTTGATGCCAGGGGCTCTAACACAAGCCCACCAGGCCTTACAGCCCTCCGTCAACTTTATTTGATAACGGGGGGGGGGGGGGGGGGGGGGGGTCCTTACAAGCTCCTTAGCTTTTTCATGCAGGATCTAAGGCTGATCTTGGATATCCCCTCAGCAGACAGACACAACCGCCGCTCAACAATCAAGGCCGAAGGGTGCACTCCTTTTGCTTCATTCTGAGGGCATCCGGTGTACTCTTTTTCCCTCCTTTGGATTTTTTCCCACAGGGTTTTTTCCTAATGAGGTTTTTAACGAGGCATCTCCCCATTGTGGAACAAAAGGCATCACCCCTCGGCGGCTCCTGCTGAAGGCATGCATCACTCTACTCCTGTTTCTCTCGAGAAACTCTCGGCAAAAGGAGTGGGGGACTGGGGGACTCCCCTCGGAAAAACACGCAAATGTTAAAAATTTTCTATTTCTCAGCTACAGCAAGCTGAGGCAAGATCACAACGGCAATCTACTCCCCTCAACATGATGCTTTCGGCTTACAGAATGCCTCCGGCCACACAATGCCTTCGGCCACATGATGCCTCCAGCCACATGATGCCTTCAGCAACACAAAGCCTTCAGTCAACAAATGCCCTCGGCAAAGCACACAAATGCAGATCTCTCATTACTTTACAAACTACAATAAAGAAACACATACGAGCAACACATTTACACTCCCTTCAGGAAGCTCTCAGCCCTCGACATATGGGGAAATTGAGAACATGAGGCACCCAACAGAACAGGGAAGCCTTCGGGGAAATCACCACAACTACTCCTTTTCCCTCAAGTACCTTTCGGCAAAAGGAGTGGGGGACTCCTGATGGAGTATATGGCCCAGGGACCCCCGGCCCACATACTTCCTCTACTACAATCAGGCCCAACAGGCCCAAACGGGCCAAGCCCAGCAAAATGGAGCTCTAAGCAGCCCACAATACGCAAAGGGGTGCCTTCGGCCCCATGGTCGAAGGCTACCGGTGACGGAATCAAGCTCAGAAACATCACAGGAGAACAAGGCTTGAAAACCAAGCCTTCGGCACCTGCAGCCCTCGGCAGGCAGGAGCCCTCGGTTAGAAGAGGCATCACAGGAGAACAAGGCTTGAAAACCAAGCCTTCGGCACCTGCAGCCCTCGGCAGGTAGGAACCCTCGGTTAGAAGAGCCTTCGGCCCAGCACCCTTCAGCCGAAGGCATCCACCTTGACAGAATATCCTCTTCACATGCGCCTGGTTCACCGTACCAAGTACAAACGTCACATCCAACCACCGCATTTAATGCGGCCACATGCGAGTGTCAGTGCCACCCCGGTCGAGGTGACCCCTCGACCACCAGAAAACTAACACGTGTCCTTATCTAGCATTTATTACTACTATAAATAACACCTCTTTCCCCCATTGTAAACGACGCTTAATACATATCGAATATACACTCTCTCTCTTACTTATTTGCTCTGACTTCTCTCTAGTTATTCTCCGCAATAACCCCTCGGATAAGCTACCCCCCGGGTACACTATCCATCACACCCGTTGAGGTGGAGCCTCAGGTCCCTTCTGTGCCTACTATTCCTCTGTTATGTATGACACTCCTCCTTTTGTACCTGTCATCCCTTCTGATGTGCATGTTAATACTTCTGGTGATACTGCTACCTCCGGTGAGTTGGAGTTTAATACTCATGATGACCATGTGCATAATGATTCTGTGTCTAGTGGAACCAATGTGTTTGATGATTCTGCTGAGAATGATGATGTTGATTTGCATGACTACCAACTTGTTAGGGATAAGGGTAGAAGAACCATTAATAGAAAATCTGATACTTTGTCTGACTATGCTTTTACTACGTATGCTATATCTTATTTTGCTTTTACTGTGTTTGAGGCCCTAGAGCTAAATGAACCTAAGACCTATAGTGAAGCTATAAGGTTCAAAGAGTCTCAGAGATGGCTTGAGGCCATGAAAAGTGAGATGGACTCTCTGAGAGTGAACCAAACTTGGACCCTTGTTCCTAGACCTCAGTAGTTGAGTGCAAGTGGATGTTTAATGTCAAGGAAGAACCGGGTAACAACATTAGGTATAAGGCTAGGCTTGTTGCCAAGGGGTTTACTCAAAAAGAGGGGGTAGATTATGCAGAAACCTTTGCTCCTGTAGTTAAGTTTACTACTGTTAGAATCATGTTGGCTTTGGTTGCTCACCATGACTGGGAGATGAAACAAATGGATGTCACCACTGCATTTTTTCATGGTGAATTGGATAAGAAAATTTACATGACTCAACCTGAGGGATTTGTGGATCCCAAGAGGAGTGACCATGTCTGTCTGGTGAGGAAGGCCTTGTATGGCCTGAAGCAGTCCCCTAGGCAGTGGAATATTAGGTTTGACAAGTGTATGTAGTATGTGAAATTTGTGAAATATGCCTGTGATCATTGTCTTTATTTCAAAAATACTAACTCTGTTCCTGTGTTCTTGTTAATCTATGCGGATGACATGTTGATTATAAGCCCTTGTCTTAAATCTATTATATTTGTTCAAAAATGCCTTTGTGAGAATTTTTCTATGAAAGATCTTGGTGATGCCAAGAGGATACTTGGGTTTAACATTGTTAGGGACAGGAGCAAGCATACTCTTGTTCTAAATCAGATTTCTTATGTTGAGAAGGTTTTGAGTAAGTTTAATATGTCTTCAGCTGCACATGTGCATGTACCTCTTGCCTCTCATTTTGTGCTAAGTAAGAATCAGTCTCCTAAGACTGCTTCTGAAATTGAGCTTATGAAGTTTGTTCCTTACTCTAATGCTATAGGTTCTGTGATGTATCTGATGGTTAGTTCTAGACCTGATATTGCCTATGCTTTGAGCTGTTTGAGTAGGTTCATGTCTAATCCCGGTATGCCTCATTGGAATGCTTTGAAATGGCTTTTAAGATACTTGAAATTTTCTGCAAATCATGGTTTGATTTTTACTAAGTGTGTTGAAGGTGTGAAACCTTGTCTTTCATGATAGAACCAAACACATTAATGTGAGGTTCCACTTTATTCGTGATATTTTAGATGCAGGTAAGGTGAAGCTGTGCAAGATACCCTCAGAGTTCAACCCAACAGATATGGGGACGAAGTGTCTCTCTGCTGAAAAATTGTTGTCTTGTAAACGAATTTTAAATTTGGACTGCGGTTAACTCTGTTTGCAGGTTTTGGGTATTTGGGAGGGTAGATTCTTGAAAGCGCAGTGCTTGAGAGAATCTACTCTCACGGTTAGGGAGAGTACCTCGGGTGCTCCTCCAATTTTCTTTTGGGAGTATTTTGTGTATCGTCAATTTGTTTGCCAGTTATGTCTTTAGGATATCACTTGTAATACCCGAGATTAATGTAAGAGGATTAATAGTACTACTCATACCAACAGAGGTGCATCTCCTTTTAAGGGAGCTCATTAGCCAAGAACTTCAAAGTTAAGCGTGCTTGCACGGGAGTAGTCTTGGGATGGGTGACCCCCTGGGAAGTTTCTCAGGGCGCGCACGAGTGAGGACAAAGTGCGCGGAAAAGGCTAGTGGCGGTTTGTGAGGACAGTACTAGAGGTCCGAAGTAACTACCTCGGGGCCTACGGGGCTGGGGTGTTACAAATGGTATCAGAGCAACCCTGCGACAGTGTACTGACCCGTTAGATATCGGGCGGGCATTTAGCGGGGCAAGATTCTGGGGTTTGATCGAGATTGTTAAGGGCGCAACGAGGACGTTGCGATCCTAAGTGGGGGTGATTGTAATACCCGAGATTAATGTAAGAGGATTAATAGTACTACTCATACCAACAGAGGTGCATCTCCTTTTAAGGGAGCTCATTAGCCAAGAACTTCAAAGTTAAGCGTGCTTGCACGGGAGTAGTCTTGGGATGGGTGACCCCCTGGGAAGTTTCTCAGGGCGCGCACGAGTGAGGACAAAGTGCGCGGAAAAGGCTAGTGGCGGTTTGTGAGGACAGTACTAGAGGTCCGAAGAAACTACCTCGGGGCCTACGGGGCTGGGGTGTTACAAATGTACTATTAATCCTCTTAAATTAATCTTGGGTATTACAATCACCCCCACTTAGGATCGCAACGTCCTCGTTGCGCCCTTAAACCAATCTCAATAAAACCCCAGAATCTTGCCCCGCTAAGTGCCCACCCGATATCTAACGGGTCAGCACACTGTAACACTTGAGATTTAATTTAAATGGATTAATAGTACTACTCATACCAACAAGATGCATCTCCTTTTAAGGGAGATCATCACCAAGAACTCCAAAGTTAAGCGTGCTTGCACGGGAGTAGTCTTGGGATGGGTGACCCCCTGGGAAGTTTCTCAGGGCGCGCACGAGTGAGGACAAAGTGCGCGGAAAAGGCTAGTGGCGGTTTGTGAGGACAGTACTAGAGGTCCGAAGTAACTACCTCGGGGCCTACGGGGCTGGGGTGTTACAAATGTACTATTAATCCTCTTAAATTAATCTTGGGTATTACAATCACCCCCACTTAGGATCGCAACGTCCTCGTTGCGCCCTTAAACCAATCTCAATAAAACCCCAGAATCTTGCCCCGCTAAGTGCCCGCCCGATATCTAACGGGTCAGCACACTGTAACACTTGAGATTTAATTTAAATGGATTAATAGTACTACTCATACCAACAAGATGCATCTCCTTTTAAGGGAGATCATCACCAAGAACTCCAAAGTTAAGCGTGCTTGCACGGGAGTAGTCTTGGGATGGGTGACCCCCTGGGAAGTTTCTCAGGGCGCGCACGAGTGAGGACAAAGTGTGCGGAAAAGGCTAGTGGCGGTTTGTGAGGACAGTACTAGAGGTCAGAAGTAACTACCTCGGGGCCTACGGGGCCGGGGTGTTACAGGTGGTATCAGAGCAACCCTGCGACAGTGTGTTGACCCGTTGGATATCGGGCGGGCACTTAGCGGGGCAAGATTCTGGGGTTTGATTGAGATTGTTAAGGGCGCAACGAGGACGTTGCGATCCTAAGTGGGGGTGATTGTAACACTTGAGATTTAATTTAAATGGATTAATAGTACTACTCATACCAACAAGATGCATCTCCTTTTAAGGGAGATCATCACCAAGAACTCCAAAGTTAAGCGTGCTTGCAAGCACGGGAGTAGTCTTGGGATGGGTGACCCCCTGGGAAGTTTCTCAGGGCGCGCACGAGTGAGGACAAAGTGTGCGGAAAAGGCTAGTGGCGGTTTGTGAGGACAGTACTAGAGGTCAGAAGTAACTACCTCGGGGCCTACGGGGCCGGGGTGTTACATCACTGGTGACCCAGCGATGATGAACCACGTGCTCATGTTACTTTGTGATACCTTGCACCACCAATGATGGCCAATGAGGTGGAGAATGTGGAGGTATTGGCCCATAAGGCCATGGAAGCCCTTCTCTCCTTGTGTGGGCCTGTTCGCTTGCCTCTTGTCCTGACCCATGTTATTTTCTCGTTAGCCTTCTTCTGGAACACTCTATTAGCGTTCCATGTGATCCTCGGTATTTAGGCCCTCTTCGTCTTCTCTTTGACGCAGAGTTCTTCAGTTAGAGAGAGAGTGAGGTTAGAGAGAATAGAGAGAGACTCCCAGTCTCTTCTCCTTCCGGTCCCTTTGTGTTATTTCTCTCTGTGCTTCCCCTTTTCTGACCTTTGGCGTGCATTGAGATGGCTGGGCTGGCCTGAGTGTGATTGTCCCTTCAGGTGGTGCTTGGTTGTGTGCTGTATGAGCGTGGTCTGAGCTGGAGAGGTGAAAACATGACACAAATCATCTCCATACACAAATAAAATAGCATATACAACAAAGATGAGCACCAAAGACGACTTTTACCCTTGTCTATATGCCCTATTGAAACTATTTTTCATGCATATATAGTTACATTTATAATTAGCTAGAGGTGTGTGAGATCCCAAATTTGATTCTTAGAGGCAAGAGGTGAATACGGGGTGGGTAATTCGGTTTATAGTACAATTTTTATGCAATTAAGTTTCATTTCAATTTATTCAGTTTCAATTTATTCAGCTTCAGAGATATTGTACCAAATTATAACCGTTTTTGTTTCATTTAGTTTCAGTTTGGTTCGTTTTGATGTCAAATTTTGATTAGCATATGAAAATGATTTGATTCAGTTTAGTTTGATTTAGATTTTTTTTAGTTTACTTGATCTATAGATTGAAGTCTAATGTTTTCGAAACAGAAAATGAACATTGTAATTCACCTCACCTTATTGGATTTATTATTTAAACAAGATATGAAAGGGAAAAAAACAATATTATGAAGTATAAATTACTCTGTAACACCTGATTCGTCTTACTTGGACTGAGGACACTGAAAAGTCGAGGATCTTATCAATTACAAGAAAAAAGGTTTACCCCTCACAAAAGACAAATTTAAAAGTTTATTGACATTTATAATATGACATAGTGGAGTATTATTCATATTTTTTTATTTAAGTGAAACATCAAAAGTGAAATATTGTACTCTAAAAGATATAAATATAATGTACTATTGTAATCACCAAACACTTTGAATAAATGTATAAAATGCATAAAAGTTAAAATGGTATATGCTAAAAATACAATCAGTGTTGTGTATTGGCAAATGTGAAATTCAAATTGTTGCAATTAAAAAAAAGGAGGTACTCTAATTTGTTATTTTTATACTTTTATTAAGATATTTTGAATAAATAACATTTTGATATAATTTTCATATTCAAAATAACTTTATATTAAAAACTATCACATGTCAAAGTGATTGTCATTATAAAAAAATCAATTTGGCGAACATTTTCTAGATAGATTGAGTAATAAATAGTAGTATTACAAATAGTTATGTTCGATTAACAATATTTGAATTTAAAATCTAATCATAACAAACTATTCAATTTATATGCCAAGCAAGAGTTTTGTATTGTTTGAGATTAATTTGAAAGGATTAATAGTATTACTCATACTAAGATGAATCTCCTTTTAAGGAGCTCATCTTCTAACAATTTCAAGTTGAGAGTGCTTGCACGGGAGAAGTCTTGAGATAGGTGACCCCCCTACAAAGTTTTTCATGGTCCGCATGAATGCGGACAAAGTGTGTGATAAAGGCATGTGTTGGTTTGCGAGAACAGTACTAGAGGTCTAGAGAATATCTAGGAATAACTACCCTTGGCCCCGTTGTGTCGAGATGTTATAGTTTTTGCCATTTTCGATCCCTCCACTATTGTGTTTGTGACATTTTTGTTTTTGGTACTCTCGGCTTTCAATTTGTTCATCTTTAGTCCTCGATTATTCTGTAAAAGACACTTTTAATCACCAACTTCTAAATTCCCCACATCTAGTCCCCTGAGTATTATCAAATTGAAACTTTTAATCCTTCTACTATGATTTTGACACAATAGGTGCAAGACTAAAAATGTCGTTATTGTTAAAGGAAATTACTTGTAGTGTGCTGTCATTATAGATAGAATATTCACTAATATATTATGTACTGAGCTAATGGGCCCGAGAAGCCCAACCCTTGTGTAAACCTAATTCTCCTCTATTTAAAGAGGGTCTACCTATTGGAATAACACAACTCTCTCACTTCCCTACAACACGTTATCAGCATGTAGCCCTAAATTTTTCCACGCCTCCCTCCTCCAAATTGCCGCAGCAGTCCGCAGCCTCCCTCCTCCAAATCGTTGTAGCAGTCTAACCAGCCGTCCAGCCAAGCCGCAGCACCACCGCTGTCCGCCTACGGTCAATTTCCGATTACTATCCATCGAGGTAAAATCCATCCCCGATTGAAACTTTAATTTCAAACTGTGTTCATTGATCTAGTTGGCTAATTTTAATTTCAAACTATATGATCTATTGTTGTTGATCTTAATTCGATTGTTTGATGTTATGCCGATTCATTTTTTTTTGGAGATCGCGATGCAATTTTTTATTATAATTCCGTAATGCTATATGATATAATCATATAGTTGGAATCAATATCACATTATGTATCCTTCTTCCTTTTTTTTGTACATTCATGTGATCATATTTTTCCGTAAAGCTATATGTCATATACATATAGTTGGAATCAAAGAACACACGAATTAACCATATTTTACTTTTACTTTATATGATTATACTCTCCGTAAAGCTATATGTTAAATACATATAGTTGGAATTAAGATCATATTATACATTTTTATTTATTTATTTATTTATTGTATACATATTATGTGGTTATATTTTTCCGTAATGCTATATGTCACTTACATATAGTTGGAACCGTAATCACGTAAGATTACTCTTTTCACTATTTAATATATGTTTAATATTCCTTTCCATCTATATTAATATTTTTTTTCCATATGCGTATGTTTAATTAATATGCAAAGAATATATTAACATATATATGACAAGAATCTAAAAATGAAAAGTGCGAATCTTCTTTCAAAATTTATTAACATATAAAAATATCCTTCTAAATATATCATAATACTAAATAATCAATGAAATCAATTTTTCCATTCTATTTAGAAAACCGCCACCTTTAAATGAATATATATGACAAATCTTGACTTTACTATTCCATTTTTTTATGCACATTTATTATTCATAACATACAATTGACACATGCATACACCCACACGCATAATAAAATGTTACGTGTGTATATATATGGTTGACTCATGTACATGCCTTTTCTTTATACTTCTAGACTATATTTTCATGTCAATTTTTTTTAACTTGCCATTTGTTCACACCAATAAAATTATTTAACGAAATATGAAGCAAATTTATATATATTTTCATTTTTTTTAGAAAATTCAATCTCATTCCCGAAATTAATAATAAAAAAAACGAAAAAAAAACTTCAATTTTTGGTAATCCGCATATACGAAGCATTTTTTTAATATATGCATATTAAATTACTACTATGTTATTAAATTAGTTTTTACAAATTAATTTTGGATAACTAAAATTCGATAATTAATTATTTTTGATAATTCGAAGTTTGTTTTAAAAAAAAATCGAAACTTTTGTCAAAATATACTATTTAAGTTAAAAAAAAAATTATAACTAAATTCGTTTTTAAGATCCATTTTTTTATATAATTAAAATATATGGCAAAATATATTTTCAATAATTCAACAATATAAATAATATTACTAAAAGGATTATTAAATTCGTTCTTTTTTTTTCAAAAAAAAAAATGAGATATACCTAATCCATTCATTAGACCAATATTAATATTTTATATATTAAACACACCATATAACATCCAAAAAAAAATCTCTATGATTTTTTAAGGAGATAAATATATATCTCCTCTCTTTGATGCATTATACAAAATATTGTCTGCAAAGAGACATACCACATGACATTGTTTTTATGTGATAAAGAATTTTCCCACAAAGAATCGCATTTTTTATTCATTTTTTTAGCGATGAATGGTAGTGAATGACACTCATACAATTTTATATTTTAAGATGACTGATCCAACTTGACCCGATTTGACATCCTGGACTCAGAAGGACTTGAGTACCATCGCTGGGTTTCTGACATAGAAACCACTTTTGTGGCTAAAGACTATTCCGCCACGCTTGCCGACCCTGAAAGTTTAAAAGATAATGCACTGTCTGAAAAAATAAAGGCTGCTGCGTTAATGTTCCTTAGACGCCATATTGACCCTAGCTTACGCTGGGAATACTTACAATTGAAAACCCCCAAAGAACTGTGGGACGCACTAAAAGGTCGTTTTGGGAACATACATGACACATTGCTCCCCGAACTGACAGTGCAATGGAATGAAATCCGCTTAGTCGACTACAAAAAGATCAACGATTTTAATAAGGACATGTTACGCCTCAAAGCGCGCCTTAATTTCTGTGGTAAACCAATCACAGAAGATGAAATGATTGATAAGACCCTCTCCACTTTCCCTACCTCAGCACTTATACTAGCGAACCAGTATAGGTTGGAGCATAATAACAAAAGAATAACCACATTTAATCAGTTAATTAATTTGCTCCAAGTTGCTGAAAGACAAAATCAAGTTCTCTTGAATAACAATGCCAGACCAGTTGGGACAAAGAAAATTCCCGAGGTCAACTATGGCAAAGCAAACACTGGAAAGCACCCTAGTGGAAGAGGAGAGGGTTGTACTCGAGTAAAGGGGCGCAACAATCGCGGCGGGCGTGGAGGCCGAGGTACGGGCCGTGGAGGATTTTCCAAAGTGTGGAAGAAAGATACAAGCGGCGGGATGAGTGGTCAAACTAACAAGGCCCATAATGCACCATCAAAACCTCCAGTCAAACGAGACCGAGTTGGGGAAGAACCATGCTACAAATGTGGAGTTTCAGGTCATTGGTATAAGAATTGCCAAGCCAGTAATAGAGTTGTTGTTGCCTACAAGAAATACAGAGAATCAAAGGAGCACGAATCTCAGTTTGTGACAGACGAAGAAAATGAGGTTGATGTTAACCTCACAGTGGCGGATTTTGGTGTTAAAAATAACACCACCCATTCGGTCGATGCACTGGACTTTGATTAAATTTCCCCTATCCCACCAGACATTTTAAACAAACTTTATGTTTTTCCCATTCCTTTTAATTTCCTGCTTATGGACATTACATGCTTATCGTTATTTTAATAATTGGATTCAATTTTTGAAATCCAAATATATACCAACAATTATCTAATGCATGTTTACACATGAATGACCCGAGGAGAACTCGAATGTTTAGTCGATAGTGGGACAACCCACACTATCCTCAGACATAGGCAACTTTTTATTCAATTGGTAGCCTATAAATCCTCTGTGACTACGATGATTGGATCATCGAACGTAATACAAGGGCGAGGCGCTGCCAAATTTATGCTACCTAACGGTATCACATTCCACGTCACAGACGCTCTATATGCACCTAGAGCTACTCGAACTTTATTAAGTTTTAAAGATATACAGGATAATGGTTTCCACGTTGAAACTCATAGTGAGGATGGGATAGAATACCTATATATTACCTCTAGTAAAAGCGGAAGAAAACGCATATTAGAAAAATTAATGAGTCAATCTAGTGGACTCTATGTCACTACTATTCGAATAATCGAATCATATGCGATTTCCAACAATGAAATGTTGGACATAGACTCGTATAGGCTTTGGCATGATCGCCTTGGTCACCCCGGTCGTGAAATGATGATTCGAATTCTCAAGAATTCACATGGACACCCTTTCTTTCGAGAAAGGTATAAAGAAGGGCGAAAAGTCAGCACAGTACAAACTGTTAACCATGCGGCTCCTCCACAAGGACAATTATCTTCTAAAGCACAAGAAGAACTAGCCCATGCTTCCCTAACTATGTCCACATTACAAAATTCATTTTGCAAAGCCTGCTCCTTAGCAAAAACAGGATCAAGACCATCCTATGCTAAAGACACAAAACAAAACATCCCATTGTTACAAAGAATTCAAGGAGACATATGTGGACCGATCCATCCAGAATGCGGACCATTTAGATACTTTATGGTTCTGGTGGACGCATCGACCCGTTGGTCGCATGTTATCTTATTGTCCACAAGAAATGCTGCATTTGCAAAACTCCTAGCACAAATAATTCGCTTAAGGGCCCACCACCCGGATCATCCTATAAAGTCTATTAGACTTGATAACGCTGGAGAGTTTACATCAAAGACATTTGATGACTATTGCATGTCTATCGGGATCAACATAGAGCATCCTGTTCCCCATGTACACACACAAAATGGTCTCGCAGAAGCTACTATTAAAAGATTACAAACAATAGTTAGGGCATTGGTTATGCGCACCAACTTCCCTATATCTGCATGGGGATATGCAATATTACATGCAACCTTACTTATTCGCTTTCGGCCCACTACGAACCAACCATTTTCTGCATACCAGTTGGTAACTGGATATGAGCCTGACATTTCACACTTACGCATATTTGGTTCTACAGTCTATGTGCCAATTGCGCCACCACAGCCGCTGTGGTGGCACAATTGGCACATCGAAAAAACCCTAATTGAGAATTTAGATTATTAAACAAGAACTAAACCTTGTTGCAGACTTGCCGACTTGGAGTGCTGCTGCCTGCGGTGCTGCTTGTTGCGGACTTGCGGTGCTGCAGCCCCTTAGTCCCTCGCTGGAGTTGTGCGAAAGCTAAAGCCCCTCTATATGTCGCTGCAGCCCCTTAGTCCCCTTGGTTTTTGTGCGAAAGCTAAATTGCAGGAAGCACTCTTTGGGGGACTTTATATATATTCATTCGTAACCAGTTAATTGATATGTGCATGACCTTTGGTGTCTCCTATGGACGAACTCTTTAATGCGAGGAAAAGAAGCGCCAGGACTTTTGGTTTCTACCATGTCCGGCTATTTAGTTGAGGAACAGAAGGCGAAAAGACAAATAGTGCAAGAACTATAGTACTATACCTAGTTTATTTAGTGGATGTGCGGGTCGGGTCGGGGCGGGGCGGGGCAACGCGGGGCATGACTAATACCCAGACCCGGCCTGAACTAAGTGCGGGGCGGGGCGGACCCGACCCGTTCGATTCGCGGGGCGGGGCGGACCCGCTTTAAACGGGGCGGGGCGGGGCAGCTCGGGTCGGTTTTTTTTGCCATTCCTACCACAGCGCACCAAAATGGGTCCTCAAAGGCGATTAGGTATATACATTCGATATGAATCCCCAACAATAATCCACTATCTAGAACCTTTGACAGGCGATCTTTTCACCGCAAGATTTGCGGATTGTCACTTTGATGAGACAACATTCCCGTCGTTAGGGGGAGATAAGAAAAAGGATTTTTCCGAAGAACGACGTGAATTATCCTGGCGTGTTCCTACACTGTCTCATTTTGATCCCCGCACCTCACATTGTGAAAGTGAAGTGAAAAGAATAATAGACCTACAAAATGTAGCAGACTCAATGCCTGATGCATTTTCTGATATTGCAAAAGTTACAAGATCACACATACCAGCTGCAAATGTGCCTGCAAGGTTAGAAGTCCCCAAGGGAGGGCACAGTGCCATAGTAGGAGGCACTGCAACCACACTTAGTGGAGGTGTGGTTGAGGCCGTGGCTCCTCAAAGGAAGAGAGGAAGACCACTCGGTTCGATTGATACTCGTCCAAGGAAGAAGAGGACGAGTACGACACAACCTAATCCATTAATCATCGATGAACAACATCCATCACATGAGATTATCTCCGATTATAGTTATGTCCATGAATCATTACTGGAGGACGCTCCGATGATCGAAATGATTCTAGAAAACAAGGAAATCTCTATGGATTATGAAAATGCACATGTGCTAATGGAAAGATCTTCCATACACATCGATGATATATTTGCATTTACAGTTGCTCAAGAAATTATAGAGCATGATGATATCGAACCTCGCTCTGTGGCAGAATGCCAACAAAGAGCTGATTGGCCTAAATGGAAAGAAGCAATCCAGGTCGAATTAGATTCCCTGACAAAAAGGCAGGTATTTGGTCTGGTAGTGCTAACCCCACCAAGTGTAAAGCCTGTAGGACATAAATGGGTATTTGTCAGAAAGCGTAATGAGAAGAATGAAGTCTTAAGGTATAAGGCTCGCCTAGTGGCGCAAGATTTCTCACAACACCCTAGGATTGACTACGAGGAGACATACTCTCCCGTAATGGACGTTATCACGTTCCGATACCTAGTCAGCTTAGCAGTTTCTGAAGGATTGGAAATGCAATTGATGGATGTGGTTAATGCATATCTCTATGGGGATCTTGATTCAGAGATATATATGAAAGTACCCGACGGACTTTCACTACCTAAATCAAGTGACTCTAAACCACGGAATGCGTTTGCAATAAAATTGAAACGCTCACTTTACGGATTAAAACAATCCGGGCGGATGTGGTATACCCGCCTAAGTGACTACTTGATTAGGAAGGGATACAAGAACGATGAGCTTTGCCCATGCGTATTCATAAAGAAAACGAGTTCCGGATTTGCAATCATAGCTGTATATGTCGACGACATGAACATAATCGGCACTCTTAACGAAATAAGAGAAACCGCAAGCTATTTGAAATCCGAGTTTGAGATGAAAGACCTTGGGAAAACTCGATTTTGTCTAGGCCTTGAATTAGAACATCGAGTTTGTGGAGTATTAATCCACCAGTCTGCGTATATCCAAAAGGTACTCAGGCGATTTAACATGGATAAAGCGCACCCTGCTAGCACTCCCATGGTGGGCCGAAGTCTAGATCCTAAAAAGGATCCATTTCATCCAAAGAAAGATGACGAGGAGGCATTAGGAGCTGAAATTCCATACCTAAGTGCAATAGGCGCATTATTGTACTTAGCACAATGCACTCGGCCCGATATAGCATTCTCAGTGAACTTGTTAGCTAGATTTAGCTCTGCGCCTACGCAGCGTCATTGGAACGACATCAAGAATATCTTTAGATATCTTAAAGAGACCAGTGACTTGGGACTGTTCTTTCCCTACGGAGAGACGAAGAAAACCACAAATGGAGTTGTGGTCACAAAGGACAAAATGGTCACCCCCCTGAAAACCCCAAATGATGTCTTGGTAGGTTTTGCTGATGCTGGGTACCTCTCCGACCCTCACAAAGGCCGTTCCCAAACTGGCTATGTTTTCACAATCGGGAACATGGCGATATCCTGGAGATCAACTAAGCAACCCCTTGTGGCTACCTCCTCGAACCACTCAGAGATCATTGCTCTACATGAGGCGGTCCGTGAGTGTATATGGTTAAGAGCTATCATTGCACACATTCGAGGAACTAGTGGTTTAAAGCCTACCACTGAAGAGCCAACCTGCATCTACAAGGATAATGCAGCCTGTATCGAACAAATGAAATTAGGATACATCAAGGGTGACAACACAAAACACATATCTCATAAGTTCTTCTATAATCAGCAACAACAGGTCTTCCTCAAGATCCAAGTAAATCAAATAAGTTCGGAAGAAAACGTAGCAGACTTGTTTACCAAGTCATTGCCCAAGGCCACATACGAAAAACATGTGAAAAACATTGGAATGCGTAAGTTTTCTGAAATCCCCTGATTAATGTAAATATCAGGGGGAAGTGTAGACTTCAGGGGGAGTCTTACACCCTCACGTTATACTCTTTTCCTTAAACCAAACTTTATTTTTCTCCCATTGGGTTTTTGTTACTTTGTAAGGTTTTTAACGAGGTAACTGTGAGTATCGATCAAAGTAAAGAATCCAAAAGGACTCAATGAATGAAGTCCAATAAACTCTAGTCTCTTGTCAAGGTTTATTTTTCCCACAGGTTTTTTTTTTACTTGACGAAGTTTCCACAAGGCTACAGGGAGTGCAACACTCTATCTACAACTCAGCACAAGGGGGGGTGTTAAAGGAAATTACTTGTAGTGTGCTGTCATTATAGATAGAATATTCACTAATATATTATGTACTGAGCTAATGGGCCCGAGAAGCCCAATCCTTGTGTAAACCTAATTCTCCTCTATTTAAAGAGGGTCTACCTATTGGAATAACACACTCCTCTCACTTCCCTACAACAGTTATTGTAATAGTTGAATGACCAAAAGTGTCTTACCCATAATAGTGTCTTACCCATTAAACCAGAGCCTGAAAAAACGTTGAGAGAGTTTCTCTCCTAGGTCGTTCTTCCGACCTAGCTCGTTTCGTCCGTTCCATGGATTCAGGGCTCGTTACTACGATTTTGTTGTTTGGAAATTGCTGAATCTTGCTCTTAGCAGTCGGAAACACAACGTCTTCTCTTCTATGTTGTTGAATTTTAGATTGAGGGGTCGAAATTGCATAAACTTTGTGAGTACGAGTTTAATTGCGAACTGGGATTTCTTGGCTGTTTTTTGATTTTCGCTGATGTCAGGTTGTTTTTTCGCTACAAATTTCGAGATTACACGGAATATTTGTGGCTTAGAACCCTAGAATCGTGCCTGTATTGCGTTTGTTTTTTACAGTTTCGAGTTTGCGATACTCTGTTATGTCTGCGAGAAATACTCAGGGTTTTGGGGATGCTTCCCAGGCCAGACTTACCAGGTCAAGCTTCGCAGTCCTTCAGGATTCTGATGTGGAATTCCCGGCCTTATTGCCTGGAATTGAGGTGAAGAAGACCAAAGCTAGAGCTACTGTAACTGCTGCTACTAACCAGCATATTTCTGGGAAGACAACTGAGGCTGGAAAGAATGTTATGGGTACTGGTTTGGCCCCCAAAGAAACTACAAGTGCTGCTGTAACTTGCGTGAACAAAAACCCTGCAGAGGCCTCCAATTCTGGGAAAGATTTGGCTCATGAACCTGTAAAACATGCTGCTGGGAAACCTGCTATGCTGCCTGCGAAATTACCTGCTGCTACATCTGTGGCAGTCAAGATTGCTGGGGCAGTTAATGCAGGAAATACTAAAGGAACAGTTAATGCTGCAGGGGGAACTCTACAAACTGCTGCGGAAAAACAGGCTGCACCTTGGAACTCCTTGTTTAAAGACAACCGTGACCCAAATAATGGGATTAAGCTGAAATTTGTCCCACCGAAAGGTGAAACACTGGACTTTGGGGACCGAGTGCTACCGTCGATGGTTGAAATGTGGGGACACTGTCTAGTTGGACACTTCACGGGAAGATTCCCCGGACTCAAAGCGGTCCATGATTTGAGAGCTAAATGGGGAGTAAGATGCCTTGTAAGATCTCACAATAAAGATTGGATAATTTTTAAATTTCAAAATGAAGAGGATAGATCCAAGGTACTACTTGAGGGACCTTACACCGTGTTTGGTAAACTCATAATGCTTAAAGAACTTGCGGAGGACTTCACTTTTGAGGATGAAGAATTCCTAAAAATACCAATTTGGGTCAAGTTCCCTAAACTACCTATGAGTTTATGGAACGAGGAGGCTATGAGTGAGGTGGCATCAATGGTCGGGGTTCCAATAACCACGGACAAAATTACTCAGGAGAGGACAAACAATGATTATGCTAGAGTTTTAATTGAGGTTGATGTTTCAAAGCCACCACCACTTCATTTTCCTATACGGCTACCTTCCCAAAAGGTAATCAAACAAAGTGTGCTTTATGAAACTTTTCCTAACTTTTGCTTTCATTGCAAAGAATTTGGGCATCACCCATTTATCTGTAAGAAGCTTGCCAAACGGGACGATGGAGAAAGAGACAAGGAAAAGTGCTTTGAAAAAAACGAAAAAATAGGGAAGGTGGCTGAAAAGCCACAAACTGCTACTGCCCAGGGGTCTTACCCAACCGGGTTAGCCCATGATCCGACCGGGTCTCCTGCCCAGACAGTTACTGCCAATGCCCTGGAGCTCCAAACTGCCCCTCACCCGCTCGGGGGTACGACTGACCCGACCGGGCCTACTGCCCAGGGGGCTGAAATAGCCAAAAAAGTTGCTGCCACTGCCCAGGGGTTAAAGGGTACGCGAATGGTACATGAGATTTCTGAAGATGATGACGACGAGGTCTTTTTGGAAGACAACGAGAGAGTAGTAATGGATGAGACCGAGTTGCATCAAGATGATGTAGTAACCAAATGTGAGGTGACGAATGGAAAGAAGTTCAGGTTATTTGTTAAACCGTTTAAATGTGTGGAAGTCAGTGTGATTAGAGTGGACTCTTTTCTTCGACTTACGGATGATTTGGACAAAAAAGGCCTAACTTTCACCACTGAATGTCTTGAAAGATTACCGGGAGTTAAAAAGAAAAAAGGGGAGGTTTGCTTTGCCTCAAAGTTTACTACTCCCTTCCGACTTTTCTTTGGATGTTAAGTTAGAAATACCTAATTTGTGTTGTGCTAGGTTTGTTGGACTGTTTGGTTCCGTTTGTGATTTGTGTTCAAAACGTTGATTGTGTGACTGTGAGTTCTTTTTGATTTTGTGGTATCTCGGGTTATGGGATATGCACTTTGATTGTACACGTGATGCATTGTACTATGCTATTTTTCTGGATATATATACTTACAGTTTATCCAAAAAAAAAAAAAAAAAAAAAAAAAAAAAAAATAGAGAAATAAAAGTAGAAAAAATCAAATCAATTATCAAAATTGTGAGTGACATAATAGTCGAACAACTAAAAGTGAAAAAAGCTCTATCAAGTATGAAGGAAATTTTACATAATTCAATCACGGACGTTTGATTTATTTAAGTCTGATATCCTAATATTTATCTAAGTATAGTTTGATCTCATTTTATTTATTATGATTTGGGATGTTTTTACATGGACTGTTTTCAGTCCCATGCCAGACCAAACCAGAATTAAACATACCAGATCAGACTAAAATTAAATAGACAAGATCAAGTCAGGCCTGACTTCCCTAGTTATAAAATACACAAAGATCAGACATTTACCAGACCAGACCACGTAATCTAGACTTAAACAGATCAGACCAAACCAGACCAGCAAATTACAGTCCTAGTAAAAATATTCTTATCCTTAATAATATATACACGACACTTCATATATTTTGATATATTTTGTCATTACAACTTATATTATGAATAAGTTGGAATTAAAGTGATTTGATATATATAAATTTGTTCTTTTCTAGTCCAACGTGCTTATGCCCACACAAATCTTATGGGAGATTTACCTAGATAGAACTAAATAAAATGATGACAAACTCTTCCTATTCTACTCTTTCTTCTGTCCTTCCTAATAGTATTTTTTAAACAATCATTATAAAATAAAAAAATAAAATAAATAAAATAAAATCATAAAACATAAATAAAAAATTTACACCTCAACCACCAACTCAGCCACTTTTCAGGACCACCACCTCCGGTCGCAGGAAAAGATTGCCAAGTTGGGGAAAAAATGTAACCGCGATGGCAATTTTGAAGAGAAAACTGGATATTTTCAAAGAATAAAAATGTCATCTTCATGACATTTTCCAAAAAATGTGGCATTTTTTACACAAGATGACATTTTTATGACGACCGGAGATGGTGGTGCTGGGAGGTAGAGGATGCGTTGGCAGGGACCTACATATTTTTTAAATATTTTTTAGGTATTCTATTTTATTTGTTAGACTTTTTTTAAAGTTTTTTAAATATTTTTTTAGTTTTTTTTTTGTTTTTATTACTTCTATTTCATTTTTCCACATTCTTATTATTAATTATAAATATTTTATTATTTTTTATATTTTATTATAAATTAAAGTATGATTTTCTTATTAATAAAATAAATCTATTGGTAATTATAGGAAGAGGTAGAATGGGAAGAAGGGACATATATTAATCTTATTTTAGAAATAAAGGGAATGTACTCCTATTTTTGAGTTTTAGACTAATTTTAGTCCTGTTAACGGCTAATATCCGAAATCTTATATATTCGCTCACAAAAACAATTATAAGAAAATAATAAAAAAGAAAAAAGATAATAAAAGTTTATTCAAGAAACCAGTCCTTAAAAATAGCAATAAAAACTATCATTGTCAATGATCTCCAATTCATCTATTGATTCTAGTCCGATGACTCCAGCGTAATTTTTCTGAGTTCGATCTGTTAATTTCCTGATCAAATCACGTGAATCCTCTCAGTTGTGGTCTCTCCCTAGCAGGTCTAGGCTTTTGTTTTTTCTTAGCAGATCTAAGGTTTGGTTCTTCCGGCCGATAAATCCCCTTCACTTGTGTCCGGCGTTGGAATTGGATTTGAGACAGATTGACAAGAATCCATGCCAAAACTTGACGACATCGAAGCCAAAGTTCTGCAATCGATTTCTTCGTGAGCAGGTTAGCAAGGGCATATAGCGATAAAGATGACCGCTAGCGGTAGATTTGCTACGAGCACGGGACGAGAAGAAGTGCACGGATTTCGAGCAGGCCAGATGACGATTGACAATGCAGGATCAATTAGAGTGGTACCAAGGATACGGCCTCCTCCTGAAAGAAGACATCTTGCCCGAAGGTTTTGCATGTTGTGTGTGTTGACCCCGAGTGCAAGTGGGCTGTGCGTGGTGTGCGCATCGACGGAGTCTCATTGTTCCAGGTCAAAAGGTATGCATTCATTTATTTTGAGATTATAATTACGTGCCAAGCGTGTTTGTTACTGCCCTACGTAATAATATTTTAATAAAATTGATTGTGCATTTCCAATGACATTTAAATTTAATGTTTTATGACTGTCTTGTATTGGTGCACATTTTTGTTTTTTTTAAAAAACGATTTTAGTAAAATTAAATCAGTATTACATTCGTGCATAAATTTTTAATGTCGTCTGTGTAACAGATATAATGCCCTGACTTTGGTGTTAATCTCTGGTGGCATGTAAAGGTATGTCGTAATTCTGTTAGCACTGTTTTAATGCCCTTACTCACAAATATTTTAATTCTCTTTGTGCTAATCTTATAATGTCTTGCTTTTTTCAATAGGTTTTGCTTGCATGTTAACGTATCTCTTAATTAATTTTTATACTATCATATTGTTTTAATTCCCCATGTGTTATTATAATTTGTGGATATATTTTAATGCCCCATGTGCAATTGTTTTAATGCCCTGTGTTTTGCATTACGTGTTGTTTGCATGTTAAAGAATCTCATTTTACCACTACCCTTTGTGTACTGCTATTCCTTCACTTTAAATGTCCTCTCGTCACTTTAATTTAATACTGTATATTGCCAAAATATTTTTTAATTGCTACTGTTTTTTATGGCATCATACATTTTTTATTTCCTATAACAAATGCATTTATTTTTTTTAATATTATTATTTCAAACAATGTGCATTAATTCATTATCCACTGTACTTCCCAGGAGATAATTCCTTTCGTTGTCCATTTTTTCACAGATTTGACTCTGAGCATAGATGCCCCATTGATGTACGTCAACGAAATAGCCGTCAGGCTACGTCCAGGATTATTGCCGAACTTATCAAACAGGAGTACGGTGATGCATCCAATAAGTCATACCCTCCGAAATCAATTATGCTTGATATGCAGACCAAATACGGCATTTAGATGTCATACAAAAAAGCATGGATTGCCAAAGAATTGGCAATGGAACTGGCTATGGGATCTGAAAAGGATTCATATGCACGCTTACCTTCAATGTGTCATGTGCTTGAAAGGAGTAACCCAGGTTCTATTGTTTCTTATTCGTGCAAGGAAAATGGTGAATTTAATAATTTTTTCATGTGCCTTTCTGCATGGAGGGAAGGTTGGATTCATTGCATTCCAGTTATAATTGTGGATGGGTCCTTTTTGAAGTTGTATTATAAAGGTACATTACTCACTGCATGTACACAAGATGCAAACAAACAAATATTTCCATTGGCATTCGGTATTTGTAGTGGAGAAAATACCGAAAATTGGTCATGGTTCTTCAGTATGTTGAAGCATTCTCTGATGCATCGGGATGATCTATATATTGTGTCTGATCGCCACGAGGGCATTCTTAGTTCCGTGCGTTCTGTATTTTCTCATGCGCAACATGGTTACTGTGTTTACCACATATTGGCTAATTTGAAAACAAGATTTCGTGGCACGCAAAAAACTGTGTCATGGAAGTTTTTGCAGGCTGCTCGTGTTGGATCTGTGTACGAGTGTGAAGTGTATCTTCAAATGCTGGACAGTGAGGATCCACGCATTCGTACGTATTTAGAGCGGATGAGCCATGACAAATGGTCTCGTGTTTATGCTAGTCGAAATCGGTACTCAGTTATGATGTGAAACAACGCGGAGTCATTAAATGCAGTTAATGCCACTGCCCGAGAATACCCAATATGTAAGTTGATAGAGTTTATTATTGCACGAATGCAAAAATGGTTTTGTGAACGGCGAGACTCTTCAGCGTCGAACAATTGTCATTTATCTGCACACTTTGAATCTGAACTAGCTGTTTTACAAGCTATGGCGGCCGTCATGACAGTATTACCCTCTTCTCTTTGTCTTCATTGCACTACTTTTTTAAAATACATCCCAACGTTATGCATTATTGAATTACTTTTACTGTACTTAATATTTAATTATAGTTTTATATGTTTAATCACACATTGTGCAGGTCAAACCATCATGTGCTTTTGAGTTTAAGGTGTTTGATAAGAGATCCTGCTCTTATGTTGTCAACTTGAAGGAGCAGACTTGCACTTGTCGAGAATTTCAGCTTGATGGGTTTTTGTGTGTACATTCCGTTGTAGCTATTTGCTCCCGCCTAGGCCTTTCTTGCTACGATTACATTTCAGAATTCTATACGGCACATCATTGGGCACAAACATATCGCGGTATTATTCATCCTATTGGGAGTCCGGATGGTTGGATTGTACCTTCACATGTTAAGCAAATCACTTGCAACCCGCCATCATGTGAATCACGACCTCCTGGAAGGCCGAAGAAAAGAAGAATTCCATCTACAGGAGAACATGTTCGGAGACAAACATGCACTCGTTGCCTCATGGTTGGACACAATAGAAAGACTTGTAGAAATCCTATTCCGCTACACATGCGTTAAAAATTGTTGTTATGTGCCGTTTTAATTTAAACATTGTTGCGCATCTAGTCACGTACACTTGTTTGGTTTATTGACGTTACTTTCAGTGTTGTTTAATTTTAAATTTCATTTGCAGTTTCTATTATTGCCCTCTGTGTGTTAAAAAAGTATTTCAATGACCATCTATACACATTGATGCTTACTACTTCCTTTTGTTTATTATATATTTAATGCCTCAATGATCTGCCCTTGTTTTTTAAGTCATATTACATGATTGAAAAATATACTACCAAACTCCAGAGCTCAAAAGGTGACAATATGTCAATATACATTCTCAATTTCGGGCAGTTTTAATGCCTTAATGTCCTTAAATTATTTCTATGTCATTTGACATGGTTAAAAACTATCGTACCAAACTCCAAAGGTCAATAACTGACAATATGGCAATATACATACTCAATGTCCTCCATTTTTTAACAACTATAACCACCTGCCCTGACAATATCTCAACATATGTACTCTATACATTGTTTAGTATATATTTAATGCCGCACTGACCTACCCTTTTTTTAGTCATTCTTTCACAATATGTCATTATACATACTCAATGTCCTCCATATTTAATTCCTCAATGTCCTTAAAATAACTTTTAAGTCATTTACATTCTTGAAAATTATCGTACCAAACTCAAGCTCAATAAATAAAACAGGACATACAAAAATCACCATCACATACTACAACCACCAGTACATACAAAAACCACTAGTATTATGTAAAGCAAGCATAATATCCATAATATCCAGCTCTGTAACATTAAAAAATATTGGTCATTAGGTTTTCAACGTTATGCGCCTATGACACCAAAATGAACTAGAAGCTCTGTCGTCATCTTGGCGCGGTATGCATTGATATCTTCTGGTCTAACGTACTCCACATCCTTGTCCATCATTAAAAACTCAGCCATCTTTAACACGAACATGCCACAACTGTCACTGTTCAATAATATAAAATTATCAATTCATGGAATCCTAATCATTTTTAATTAAACCATCGTTGGTCATTGACTTTAATCACATACCTATCGTTTTGTTGTGGGCATTCTTTCACCATATGAATCTGCAGTAAATCCTCCTCCATAGGCCCCTCACTACGCTCATTGTACACTCCTAGCTTATCCATTAGTCTCGGTAAAAACATTTGCAAGCTCGGGAGGTAATGGTGAAGATGTATGTTTGTTTGACCCCGTCGAACACTAGAATCGTACACACGTATGCACTTCGCAGTTATGTCAAGCACTAGAAGTATCAAGTGATTACCTGCATTCAAAGGCATGTATACAATTCACCAAATTCTCATTTTACAATTAAAGGACAGTACTTTTGATAGTGTATATTCTAGAGAGAAGTGAGAGCTAGAGAGAGAAGTAGTATATTTGCTTTGTATTAATGAATTCTGACCCTTACAACTACTCCCAAGGGGAGTATTTATAGAGAAAATTAGGGATGGGCTCCGAAGTCTTGGGCTTGGGAGGCCCATTTACAACAGGGCCACTAATGGGCCGGATACAAAGTGTATAGAAATGATAAGTATAAAATCATGTTCTAGAGGCTATCTATGGATGACGAGGGCATGGCCGATGAGGGCATGGCCGATGAGGGCATGGCCGATGAGGGCATGGCCGACGAGGTCACCCGGTTCTCCTGACTTCTGGATCATATTCTGGGTGGCCTTCTTTCTGGCCGATGAGGGCATGGCCGATGAGAGCATGGCCGATGAGAGCATGGCCGATGAGGGCACCCGGTTCTCCGGGCTTCTGGATCATATTATGAGTAGACCTTTTTCTGGCCGATGAGGGCATGGCCGATGAGAGCATGGCCGATGAGGGCACCCGGTTCTCCGGGCTTCTGGATCATATTCTGAGTAGACCTTTTTATGGCCGATGAGGGCATGGCCGATGAGGGCATGGCCGACGAGGTCACCCGGTGATCGTGGTACCTTCTGTTCTTCTGAGTATGTGGGTCTTGGGACCTAGACCCATATACTCCATCAGGAGTCCCCCACTCTCTAAGCTGAGACGTTGACGAAGTGAAGGAGAGTAGATTTATGTCCTTTTTTGTTTGGGCGTTGCGTGCTCCTCGATGTGGACGAAGAGGGCCCTAGTCATGTGGATGATGCGTGTTTTCTGTTTAAGGACGACGAGTGCCTTTGCTTGGTGGCGACGATGAGCGTCCTCTGTCATGAGTGGCCGATGAAGACAGTGCTTCCTTATTTGGGCCGAGGAGGCCATTGCGGTTATCTCTTGTTTGAGGACGATGGGTGTCCTTCATTTTGAGGACGATGAATGTCCTTCATTTTGAGGACGATTAATGTCCTTCGTTTTGAGGACGGTGGATGTCCTTCACCTTGAGGACGATGAGCGTCCTTCATTTTGAGGACGATGAATGTCCTTCATTTTGAGGATGATAAATGTCCTTCGTCTTGAGGACGATGAGTGTCCTTCATTTTGAGGACGATGAATGTCCTTCATTTTGAGGACGATGAATGTCCTTCACTTTGAGGACGATGAGGGTCCTGGACAAGAGGACGTTGTGCGCCCTTGGCCTTGTGGACGAAGAATGTCATGCCCTTGTGTTTTTGACTTTAATTGATGGACCTTACGCTTGCGCGCGTTCGTGGCACGTTCGTTTTGTTCATGATATGGATGATGAATGGCATAGTCCCGTAGACGATGCGTGCCATTGGCCTTGAGGACGAGGAGTGTCCTTGGCTTTGAGGACGACACATGCCCTTGATCTTTAGGACGATGTGTTTCCTTGACATTAAGGACGGTGTGCGTCCTGCTTTGCGCTTCGGCCTGGCCGAAGGGTGAACACATGGTTGTTGGACGTTGAGGTGCCGTTGTCATGGGCTTGTGTTCGTTGGATTTTGAATTTTTTTTCTTTACGCTGGAGGCCGGTGTAGTCCCCCAGACCTTCTTCTGGCCGATGGAGACATGGCCGACGGAGGTACCACTTGGTAGTCCTTGCTTTTTGTTGCTTTCTAGATGATTTCATGTATGTGGAGGTCGATGTAGTCCCCCAGTCCCCCACTCCTCGAGGCTCATGTAGTGAGGTGAAGAGGAGTAGAGCAATACACGTCTTCAATAGGGGGCCGAGGGTCGACACCTTTTGATCCACAATGGGGCGGTGCCTCGTTAAAAACCTCATTAGGAAAAACCCTGTGGGAAAAAATCCTAACGAGGGAAAAAGAGAACACCGGATCCCCCAAAATGAACTCCAAGGGGTGAACCCTTCGGCCTAGGTGTGGAGCTGAAGCGGTGTCCGTCTGATGAGGGGACGCCCACCTGGTGGTGAGGACGACGGCGCTGATGAGCCGGTCCGAATATGAGGACGAGGCAGTGGATGCCTGTCTGAATGTGAGGACGACAATGGTAATGATCCGTGCGTCATATGAATGCGACGGTCGCTATCCAGGAAGGGAATTGCGAGCCCGGTCGCTATAACAGTACCTCGGCGTTGGGAGTCGGTCTCGAGATATGAGGACGACGACACTGGGGGGGCGGTCCGAAATCCATGCAACAGTCGTCATCCGGTAAAGGAATGGCTAAGACCGGTCTTAAGATAGAGCATCACACCATATCCTGATTTGTATTTCCTTTCCTTACTACTTTTATGGTTCTTAAGTAGTCCATCATGCATGAATTCTGATGTTTTTTGAAGCAATTCTGCAGGTGGTATTTCTGATGGATCTAGACTAAATGGCCCCACTATTGCATGCCTTACATCATCACATATATCTTGCTCATTTCCCTTCTCTTGTTTCCTCCTCTTTTTCTGTTTTCGGGGTCCAGAAAATGTAAATCTGTCTGGGCATTTTTTCTTTTTTTTGGCATTCCATCAACTGCCAGCGGGGTTGTGTCCCCTGTGTATACCTGATCCACCGGAAAAAAACCTTTCAGCAACTATTATGATAAAACTGCTATTAATTGAATTATGAGAATGACTATGAATGCATGACATTTTTACAGACTACATCTTCTATCTTAAATGCAATAATATGGCCTAACTAAATACTTCGTATATTTTACCACAATCTGCGAGTCTAGTGGTTCTAGACTTTCTTCGTTTGTTTCTGGGTCAATGTCTTCAATGCCCATCTCATCTTCATTTTGCTCCACTTCAGCCTCTTTACCATTTCCCTCTTCCTTATCCTACATGACCATCAAAACTCTTACAATCATCACTTAATGCACTAATTGATGAGATAATGATTATTTTCTCCTTCGTTCTTCTAGGTATGTGCTCAATTTCCCTATCACCTTGGTTAATTGCTCATTTTTTTAAAATCAGCCAGTTTTTAACACGTATTAAAATTAAATTTGTTGAGTTTTGTTGAAGTGTCAATGTACAGAATCGAGAGCATTAATCTGGTTTACTAAAACTATGGACATTATAAGCATTACATAGGCATTGGATGTGAATAAGGTCCATGTGTTGTCGAAGTATGTTGTGAGAAACAAAGAAAAAAAAAGTAAAAAATTATAATAATAATAATGATGCAGTTACTTTAAAAAAACTTAAAATTTCATGTATCCAGTCCTTTGTAATATGATCAAATACTTTCCTTGTTTAGCTCAGCATAATTTGTTGTGTTAGTGTCCTTGCAGGCACTATCAATATCTTCACTCACCTTAACCTGCACAAAATATTCACAATTATATAACGAGTTACTAACACAATCACTGTAAACTCCACTTACCTTTTCACTTCCTTTTTCACTGTCATGTTTAGCCTCCATATTGCCCATGTATTTCCCAAAAATCACATCTACCTCCGCACACAGCAGCTGCGTATCCAACATTCCTATATCTTCAAAGATCTGAACATCAGCCTGCTCTTCTTTCTTTGTCTCATCAGTCATGATATTCTTTTCAATCAATTCCACCTCCTTAAGTAGCTGCTGGGTGTTCATTGATCCATCTACTTCCTTGAACATGTCATCTTGTGTCATTTGCACATCATCTTCCACCATCTTATCAACCGTCTCTGATCTCTCACAGACTAACTCCTCAACTTCATCATGCTCATTACCTTGCTCACTGTCCTCTACTGCATGTTCATTAAACTCCATACCCAAGTCAAAACTTGGCATGTCTTCATTATCTTTCATTGTTGCTTTCTTAGACACTTTCTTCATCTATTTACGCTTCCACATCATGCCTCTACTAGCTAAAACCTTCTTCAACATGCTGGATTGTTTCATTTGCAACTCACACAGCTTATCCACCTTAGATTCTAGCTTTTTTAATCTTTTTCCTTGTGATACAATGGCTGCCATGATATTGTGCATCACTTTATCTTCCCTCTCTTCATTTCAGGGCTTCTTTTGTCTCTTTGCTTTCCCTTTTTGCGCAGCCTGCCTTTTTTGTACTACCTTACTGCGTGTCATTACTGCCTTGGCCATCACTCTACTACATCCCCGTTCTTCGAAATCGTCACTATCATTTCCCTCCTTCACATCAACTTCATTAACATTGCTTGTCAATGCTTTAATAACTGAGTCCATCTTTAGCTCTTTTTCAGTGGCTTTCATTTCTTCCCATTCTACCTGCACATATAATTATAAAAACATTATTATATTACCCAATATGACAAATACAACACTTACATTCAATTATTTACTTTTCCCACCTGGTCATTATTAAATATCACATCCTCAATGACTTGCTGTGACGACCTAGCAGGGGTTGCCCATTGCAGTGTCCTAGGCCACATATTTGCTCTCGCCCTCCTCACACAAACTTTTGCTTTTTCAAGGCCCGGGAAAGTCTCATATGCCCAGATCTGCAGAGCAAATATATATACTGGAAATGTAAATCTTGCAGACGGCTCCTGGTAAAGAACACCTGCACATTTCCTTACTTGTTCATGTAGATCATCCCACACAACATCACCCCATGGATATTTGTTGAACTTTTCGATATCATCTACCAAATTAATGTACATCGATGGGAGCTTTATTGATGCTTGATTTCCTAGAATATAACTGCCTAGGACATGCAATAAACCAAACTTTACCGCGTCCATTGCCTCTGCTCAACTCTCTCTTGATTTCCCTGATTCAAAAACGTTTTTAATGTCTCTTCGTGCAACTTTTTTCATTCCAGAGAAGTATCTTCTCCACAAATCGCCTGGAGCTTTACTGGATGTTATTGCCTTCTGTGTACCAAACGGGAACCCGGTAATTAAAGTCATGTCCCTTTTTGTAAAAGATGCAACTTTGTTACCAATCAAAAATTCCAGCTTTGTTTTGTCATTCTCTGTATTCAATCGCTCAACATGATTGGTGCAGAGTAGGATTAACAACTGCCCATTTACCCAGGGTATGTTTCCCAAGTCAAGTAAATAATCGAACACTGGTTTCTTGAATTCTTTGAGCTCATCCTCATTTAAATAGGTCCTTATACTCTCCACTGCCTTTACTGGATTACAATAAGAATCTATTTTCATAGATTTTTCCAGCACAAAGTTATCACACTCAGTTGTCTTCACATACTCCTGCAATATACAACAATAATAGTTTCATACAAAATTTCATAGTACGCCTCGTGCAAAAATTAAGCTAAATAATTGTCCTACATTACTGTCCAAATGTAGTACCTATTCCAACGGTGTATGTATGTATATATGCAGTAACATTCATGTGAAATGGGATTAATATTTTGCTATACACTGATTTCAATGGTCATTTTTGGTTCTTAGATGGTGTGAAGTCCCCTGCATGTTTTTATTCCACCTGCTCTGTTTAAGTGAGCATAGAAGATGTAATATTATTGCCCTAATCAATTCCTGTAAATGGTGAATTCTAATAGTACACCATTTAAAAATTAATAATGCATATAGTCTACATCAAACATATATTTCTGCCCTAATAGTACATAAACAAATTAATGCACTACATCCGGGCATCTCTGTAACAAATCATATTACTTCAATGCATATAGTCTACATCAAACACCTTTCATTCAATTCAATTAATGCCCAAACACCTTACGCCATTCCTTAAAAATATTACTGCCCTAACTATACATTGGTCAACTAATGCACATAATACACATTGTTTACTACCCTCAATCTAATGTCCTGCGCATCATCTATTTCCAAAAAATGCTTTCCGGCATCCATTCACCCTCAACCTCCTTTAGCTCCATTCAATTAATGCCCAAACAACAACACCGTCCCCCCAAGCAAACATTACTAACAATCTTACTGCCCTAATTTCACAGCACCTTTCTATCAGGTTTCAAATTATAAAAATCTTTAATACAGAATAAACTTACAATTCCATGGACAGTAAACACATGCGATTGAGTCGCCTCCTCTGCTGGCGGTTGTTGTCGTTTCTCCGCCTTCTTCACTGCTCTTCTTCCTCATTTGGGAGTCGTCTTCCTCATGTTGGCTTCGTTAAACGGCGTCTCTCTCTCTCTCACTTCTAATTGAATTCTTCCGGCATTACATTCTCCGTACCGAAGGCGGTTAATTCGGACTACCCGTTTCAGAAGCCCAATATACGGCGCACGTTTCTCGTTGGTTTCTTTTCCGTTTCAGGACTTTTGACTTATTTGAAGCTAAGGGCAATTCCGGGTTTTTAAATGCTTTCGTGCGTGGGCTGATGTATGGCATGCTTTTTTGTAGTCATACGGTTGATTAAAAAACACACCTCGTCATATTTTGGGAATAGTTTCATGTTTTAGTATTATTAGGGTATTTTTCCCTATTAATTAATCTCCGTCTCGAAGGAGGGAGTGTAAGAAAACAGAGACTCCGGGCAAAAGCGACGAGAAAGATTTGGATGGCAATGGGATCTCACAGATCGAAGCCGCCGCTGCACATTTTCACGCTGCCCTGTGGTTTGAAGTGGGGCAACCGGAAGTTCCCGAACGGAAAAACCGACGCCGTTAACCGGAGATCGAATGGAACGTCGCCGGAGAAGTTGCTCGGAGGGCAAAGGCCCGAGGCTGGTTTGGGGTGGCTGAATCGCGGATCCGATGAGAGGATTCTGAGCATGGGTGTTTTCAAGAATGGGCGAACAGAGCGCGGCTGGGAAATCCGGGCGGAAGTGGAAGACGGGATTGCCGTCGTGAGGGAGAAACTGTTGCTTGATCTCCAGGCGGCGACAGATAAGATGAAGAAGGCAATCTTGGGAGCGGGGCAGAGGGATGGAGAGCGGCCGCTTGTGGCGGAGGAGGGTGAGGAACGACTGCCGGTACCGACGACGGTGTCGGAGACTATTACGTCAGTGGGTCCATCGGAAACCGCCAGACCATGGAACTTGCGGACTCCACGGTCGGGAAATAAGCATGTTAACGTAGTCACCGCCGTCTCCGGTGAATCGAACTCCGGTTTCAAAGTTGATGTTGCGTTGGCGGAAACGCCTTATGGTTCGCCATTTAAGGACAGAAGCGAATCTGTAAGAGTCATGAAATCTAGACCTACCGCGGACCCAACCGCCGCTGCCGACCACTCAACGGCTGCTGCCGCCGACCAATCCCCGGTCACCGCCGCTGACTAATTCACGGCCGCCGCCGCCGGAGCTTCTTCCATCGCGTTGAATCATGAGAGAGCGAAGTTTTCCGTTTCCCTTACTCGGCGAGAGATCGAGCAAGATTTCGTTGCCATAATAGGTCGCAAACCCAACCGCCGGCCCAAGAAACGAGCTAAATTTATTCAGAAAAATCTGGATGTAAGTCAATTTTCATCTACTTTTACATTATTCAATCTTTGAATTGGGATTTTTTCCCAGTAAAATTCAAATCTGATTTTTTCTCAAATGGATTAAAATTGCAGAGCCTATTTCCTGGATTGTGGTTAACAGAAATCAATGCTGATATGTACAAAGTTCCTGGTGATCAGTAGAAATAAAGGGTTACAACTTAAATTTCTTATAGTCATTAGTTAGATTTGATCTTGATGATGAAGTTTGATCTTCCTGCAAATTGGAAACTTCAATAGATGAACATTGAGATTACTCTACTTGCAGGGCTCACATGTGCAAATCCCAATTTTTAATCTCTCCGAAGTTTATGTTGTTAGCTTGAAGATAATTGTTTAGATCATAATGCAAATAAAGATGTGATTTTTACCAACTATGGCTTGTTGTTGTACCATTAATCTTGTGATGAAGCTGTATCCATTATACGGAAACGAAAGATTTTGTGTTGGTGTGTTGAGGCAAATATAACTGTTCTAAAGAAGACTAAGGGCGTGTTTTGCATTTGGCGGATAGCGGATAACTAGTTAAGCTAGCAGGTTGTCAATAGCGGATTCAGTTAGAGAGTTTGATTAGTGGAATAAGTTGGCGGGTAATCAAAAGATGTTTGATAATTTAGCTTTTTGACCATAAAAATAGTAGAAAACGTTAAATCAAAGTTATCCTATTTGTAGTGTTTCCATTTCACCGGTTCCGTAAAAACGCTAGAACCGAACAACAATTTACTGTTTCATTTATTGAAACTGCTAAAGGGATCAACCGCCATTTTTTAGCTGAAATGTCATTTTCCAAACACCTCCTAAATGTAAACATAATTGCATAAACAGGAGTAAAGCTTAGATCATTAATAAACATGATCTATTAAACACCCCTAATATAATTAATTAATTGCCCTCTCCTAATTCTCTTGCATAACCGTCTATTGGAGGCGGAACAGTCTAGTGATGGTGTGACGGTCTGATGGTGGCGAAGGTGACTAATGGTTGTGGAGCTCCGACAAAGTGCTATGGCACAAATTGGCGGCATATCTATTTCATAAATTTCCAACGGATTTTGACGGTCAATGGATGCGCCATGTGGCAGATTTCATAGGGGGGCAGATGGTCGGAGCCCGACGGCGATGGCCAGAGGTAGTGGCTGGGCAGGGGATTTGTTCAAACACATATAAGTAGTCCTATTTAGGAAATTTAAAACAATGTAATCACATATTAGTCCTATTTTGGGAATTTAAAATAATGTAATTCTAGTTGTGAATGAAATAATTCCAACTATATAGCCAAAATATAAGTAATGAACAAAAATGTGACATTGGTAACTTAAATGACTATAATTGTATTCAAATGTTACATCATAGTAACTATAAAACTTAGACATAGTAACTTATAATCATTTTTTGTCCATATGTTTTTTATTAGTAATATTTTGGGAAAAACTCTATTGTGAATTGAGGATATGTTTTTCTCCTATTTTGGTATTAGGACATTGGTCTAAATAGGAGTAAAAACGTTTGTTTGTTTCAATATACAACTGTCATGTATTTATTCCGTAAATAGGAGTAATTGTTGTTATGTTTTGATAGTATCACACTTTAAATATAACACTATTTTTCAAATTTGTGTTGGGGAAAACACGACCCCGATCTCTTCCTGGATCATGAGCTCAAAGGACTCTTGTACACTCACGCACTCGTTGGTAATACAAAAACTACATCTGACAATAAAACTTTGTAATATACAAATGAAATGTACAAGAGATATTTTACAAGTAAATGGGTAGCTCACTTTGTATATGGGACTACTTCACTCTCACTCATCTTTCTCAAGGAGGCACTTACTTACTCAAGAGCTCTCATCAAGTCTCTCTCATCACTTGAGTAGCCTCACTCAAGGCTCTCACTCTAGGCTCACATGAATGAGGAGTCTCACCCCTATTTATACTACTCTCCTTAAGACTTCTCTAGAACTTTCTATACACCACTACATTTCTAGAGTCTATCAAGAAGTATCCATAAGCTTCTCCAATCTTCTAGAAGGATCAAGAGGACTCCACGTTTCTTTAGAATGTTCTAGAGGCTTCCACATGCTTCCACAAAGTTCTAGAGAGTTCCACACTTCTCTACAAAACTCCACAATACTCTAGAATATTCTACACTCTTCCATACGTTTCTAGATAATTCCATGTCTCTCTAGAAAGCTCCGGAATATTCTAGAACATTCAATACGTTTCTACACACATCTTGAAAATTCTTGTAATACTTGAGATTTAATTTAAACGGATTAATAGTACTACTCATACCAACAAGGTGTGTCTCCTTTTAAGGGAGTTCATTAGCCAAGAACTCCAAAATTAAGCATGCTTGCACAGGTGTAGTCTTGGGATGGGTGACCCCCTGGGAAGTTTATCAGGGCGCACGAGTGAGGACAAAGTGTGCGAAAAAAGCTAGTGGCAGTTTGTGAGGATAGTACTAGAGGTTTGGAGGGTGTGTATGAGTAATTACCTCGGGTCCTGCGGGGCTGGGGTGTTACAATTCCGAACTTCTCAATTAAGGAGGGAACCCAACAAATCTCCCCCTACCGACTTAATTGAGAAGTAACACTCAACCACCAATTAGAGCCTCACATTTAGACTCACCAGTCTCCGCCTTACATGTGAGTTACTCCCCCTCAAATAAAGCTTGCATCCACCATACAAGCAGCCACCAAGGAACGATCATGATGTCCTCTGTAGCAAGAATTGATCCACTCGACTATTTTGTACCGCCGTTATCTACTAACGGGACACGCCGCCTGATTACCTCAATATCAGGAAGACTTTTGATACAACACACCAATAGTAGATCAAATTGCAAGACCAAACCCTGCACACGATGTTCTCAAGAAGATCTCCTCTCCACCGACACTTGATCCGCAATTCATCTTGTACCGTCATTGTTTACCAACGGGACACGCCGCCTGACCATCTCAATATCAGGAAGACTTTCGATACAACACGCCACTAACAGATCAAATCACGAGACCAAACTAGGAATCACCCACACAATGCATCTCATCACTCTGCTCCATATATGTATGACTCAAGCTCCATAATGAAGTTCATCATCCCATCAAAGAGTATGATCTCGAATGCCTCTGATAACATTGCTACCATCACGGTAAGACAAGATCCATCCCCACGATGAACTCTACCTGTTACTCTCCCTCCAACAACCTAGCTCTGATACCACTATACACTATTGGGGAAAACATGACCCCTGATATCTTCCAGGATCATGAGCTCAAAGGTCTCATGTACACTCACGCACTCACTAGTAATACAAAGACTCCATCTGACAATAACACTTTGTATTATACAATTAAAATGTACAAGAGATATTTTACAAGTAAACAGGTAACTCACTTCACTCTCACTCCCCTTTCTCAAGGAGGCACTTACTCACTCAAGAGCTCTCTTCAAGTCTCTCTCTCTCTCATCACTTGGGAGGGTCACTCTAGGTTCTCACTCTAGGCTCACATGAATGAGGAGTCTCACCCTTATTTATACTACTCTCCTTAAGGCTTCTCTAGAACTTTCTATACACCACTACACTTCTAGAGTCTTCCAATAAGTATCCACAAGCTTCTTCAATCTTCTAAAAGGATCTAGAAGACTCCATGTTTTCTTAGAATGTTCTAGAGTCTTAACATGCTTCCACAAAGTTCTAGAGAGTTCCACACTTCTCTAGAAAACTCCCCAATAATTCCACGTCTCTCTAGAAAGCTCCGGAAAATTCTAGAACATTCAATACGTTTCTACACACATCTAGAGAATTCTAGACATCTCCACAATATTTTAGAGTTCTCATAAACATCTCATTAACAGTTTGACAGTAATCACTCTTAGGCAAATTTCTAAACAATTTACTCTATATTTTCGTATGTGTAACTTCATAAAGAAATGCATACGAGCATATATAGTTATTATTATTAAGTCTTGTTATCTTTTGAGCTCGTTTGGTGACCCTGTTTTCAGCTTTGCATGCTTATCAGTTAACTTTTTCATCAAACACGTGATTTTTGATGCCATACGCTAAATTGTATAATAATAAGAAAAAGTAAAGTTGAAGTTACGTTTTTGACTGTATTGGTTGAAATTACTGTAGAAGATCACTTTATCTGTTTTTCATATATTTTTTATTATTTTTTAATAAAATATATTTTAGATATAATTGTTTTATAAATCAGCAAAATCAACCAATCCAGCCACTTCAACAAGAATTTCATAAATATTACCATAATCAACCAATAGATTTGATATTACGAAATGGGGTCTTAGAAATAACCAATAGTTATTGTGGATTTGTGGTCTACTGAATAAAAATAAGATAAGAAATGAGTGAATAAATTGAAATGTAAACCTTTGTTAAAATCTACTCCACATTTTCAATATAATTTCAAAAGAACAGTTTCATAAACATCTTACTAGTTCTAATTACTAAATAGTCCCTTATGGTGTGTTTGGGAGTTGGGTTTTGGAGGGGAGGGGAAGGTTAACAGGAGGTTATAACCCTCCTTTTCATGTTTGGGAGTTTGAAAAATTGGAGGGGATGGTTTTGGAGGGCTTTTGTAACCCTTCAAAACCCTCCAAATGCTTAATTTTTAAGTTCCCCCTATTCAAAAGCTTTTGGAGGATAATTAACAAGATGATAATTTAAGCTAAATTAAAAATGAATATCAGTTCAATGATTTGAATTTGTCATATCTCAAATTGATTTTAATTATAATTCCTTCAAAAACCATCTCCTTCCAATTTTATTACTCCCAAATACAAAGAAGGGCTTCCTCACCCTTCCTTCCATTTCCTCTCCAACAACATACCTCCAAAGCCTTCCCCTCCCCTTCCCCCCAAACTTCCAAACATACCCTTAAGGAATGTTACTTTCTAATGCGTGAATGAACTTGAAAAAACTACAAAACAACATCATTACGTTTAATTTTGTAAATATGCATACTTGTTGTAGGGAGAATGTGGTTCATATAGTTTCATTATCAAAGGCCCTATAAAAAGGGAAGTATTAGGGTTTAGAGAGACGGGCCAATGGGCCCATAACACATAGTTTACATAGAATGATCCTAATACATATTCTATATACATGATAGCACACTACATAGAATTTTCTCCAACACTCCCTCTTGTGCCGACTGTTGAATTGTAGATAGAATTTAGTATTAGTATTGTTGCCTCATTAAACCTCTGTCAAGTAACAAAAACTCTGTGGGAAAAATAACATTTACTGAAGAAAAAGAGTATACCATCAACATAGCCTTCTTCCATTAAGTCTATCTTTTATTTGATCTTTGCTTTGATCAAGTTTATATGTATTTTTACATCATTAAAAACCTTATCAAGTAACAAAATCCGGTGGAAAAAATAAAACTTGGTTAAAGGAAAAGAGTGTAACGTAGTGTATGTGGGGAGACTCCCCCTCATGTATGTGGGGAAAGTGTATGCATTACAATACTTTCTACGTTAATTACCATATCACAGGCATGCACACAAATAGAGGAATATAATAATTCCTTAATTCTCCCTCTGTGTGCCAAGTGTAAGGTGATAAGTGTAAAAATTATTAACTTCCTAAAACATTTTCAATGAACAAAATCCAATGAAAAAAAAATAAACACCGTTCAAAGGAAAAAAAGTATGATGCACTAGTAAGCACGCGCCAATTAGTTTTGCATATTATGTTGCCTCAAAAAACCTTACAAAATAACAAACCCAAAAGGAAAAATAAAACTTGGTCAAAAGGAAAAAAAAGTACAACACAACAGTATATGTATATGTAATTGATGATAAATAAGTATATCAAGACTCCCCCTAAGAAGTATAACACATCAATAATAATCCAATATTTACTTGATATTTACTTTTATCAAGTTATTATGTATATAATATCATGGTTTCTTTCATGAAAAGTGTATACTCAGTTTAGAAGATATCAATTAGGTCAGAGTGCATTCATCATCAGTAAACTCAAATCACACTACTTTGTTTTAAAGTGATACTTTTGACATCTCCAATTCTTTTAGGAATAATACTATCATGAATCATTTAATTCAATTCATAAGGGATGAATAAAGATTACACCAATGGTTTCATATACATATCAAAGTACATTCTTGATATCATTCTTATGACGATATACGATGTGATGGTCATAAGCTATTTTCAGCTAACACGTTCTTGAGAATGTATTATTTGGTCAAATGTGTTTATCAATGTACAATCATGCACATATTGCACGTACATAGGGAATTCCTTCTCCCAATAACTTTTCAGTAATGGATCTTTTCTAGCATCCATATTTCGACCGATCATGGGAGTGCTAACAGTTTACATTTATCCATTTTAATATTCCTGAGAACCCTTTTGGATATATGCAACATGTGAATTAGTATTCAACCAACTCGGTGTTTAATTTCAAAAAAGGTCTGAGTTTCCCGAGATCCTTTATCTCAATTACGACTTTCAAGTATCCAAGATTTCTCACATTTCATTAAGAGTACATATTATGTATGTATCTTTGACATCCAATGATACTTAAAAATTGGGAGTTTGTTTCATTTATAAATGTGCAAGGAATAATCTATTATTTTCTATCCCTTCCCGATCTAGTGATTACTTAGAGGGTACGTCACTTATATTTGGTGACCCCAATTTTTAGCTATGTCTCCATTACTTTGGAGGCTACTTAGAGATTAAGTAGTTGAACTTTTTTGTGTTCAAAATAGAGAAGTATAACTTTTCATATTTGAATCAAGGGCGTTGTGAGAATAATTAGGACCTTATTATCTCAACACGCTTTCTAACAAAGAATTATTTTATGTCCTACAGGCTTTACACTTGGTTTATTAGCATTAGCATACCAATGCATGTCTCTTTGTCAAATATTAAATTTATACCTGAATTGCTAGTACGCATTTAGGCCAATATTCTCATTGCTTTCATATTGCAATAGAAAATGGTTCCATATCATCGTGCTCTATACTCCTTTGAGCAACTGTATACATATATCGTCAGTATAAGTGTAAGGTCTATCTTTCGACTTAGACACACTCATTACCATTGAGATTTAAATTCTTTGGAATCATTTGAGCTTTGAGGCTGAAAGAGTATATGGGTCCAGAAACCATGACCCACATACTCAGAAGACTAAACAAACACAAACTAGCGCCCATGTGGCCCTCTATCGGCCAGATGGCACTCCATCGGCCAAACACCGGTCAACATAGAATATGGTCCAGAAGCCCATAAGAAGAAATTGGTCCTTCGTTGGCCAGGCCCTCTGTCAGCCTAGTCCTCCGTCGGCCACAGAGACCTCACAGAGTTAGATTCTATACTTAGCCAGATATTGTGTATCCAACCCAGTAGAGGCCTCGTATTGGAATGGGCCTCTCAAGCCCAAGGCTTGGGAGCCCAGCCCATATTTTCCCTATAAATACTCCCTTTGTGGGTAGTTGTAAGGGTTGAGTAATATTAATTGCACTCTCTCTAGCTTTCACCTCTCTCTAAACAAATACTCTATCATTTGGTGCTTTCATTGAGAGCTAAAACAACCAAGTTAGTGTCCTTCGTCGCTACCAGACACAACTAACTAACATGGGAAGAACAAGGTCAAACCATAACCTCGTCGGCAAAGCACTGCATGAAGCTTAGGAGAACCGAGAACGGTCTGGCAATGCTACGGCCGGAAAGGACAAGGAGGAAGAGGTCTTTCAGGAGACCATCGACCCCACGACTGACTTTCGCAATAAACTCAACGTCAACGCTCAATACGCTCGCATCGGCCTTGAGACACATGGAGAAAGGCGACCATGCCTCAGGACAACACACTACTCCCTCTGTTGACCCTCAGCTTCAGGCCGCACTATCGGCCATCATCATCAGCTTGGCTCAGAACCCCACCGTCCTCAACGCACTCATGCCAAGGACGGGGAAAACACAACTCCACCACCTCATTCCCATCCCATTTCCCCTCCTCGAGTTGGACTGACCCCGACGTGTGGAAAAGCCTCGGCCTTTAATCGGCTAGGCGACACGCGCCGGTGGCCAGCATCAAAGAGGATGGCAGTATGGATTGGTGAACGTGAGCCTGGCTCACCAAAGAAAAGCTTGTGGTCCGTGTCCCGGACAGCGGATCGGCCCCGCCTCGACAAAGGTACAAGCAATTTGCACGAGGAATATGCACTCCATCAGATCAACATGGCTCACGCAACCCGCATCCAAACTCAACAAGGTGCCACTACGGCTGTCAAGGACCCCCGAGACGAGGTCATCGCCCAACTTGAGAGGAGGCTTGCTCAGATGGAGGCAAGGTAGCTGGCCGGTACACCTACGGCCAACATGTTCCAGGACCCAGGTTACAACGCCTTCCTGCACAAGGTCAATACCCTGGAAAAGGAGGTGGTCGAGGGGCGCGCGCGGCGACCCCATCGTACAAATCAGGACTAGAACTCCTTTCACCACAAGGGTGCTCTCGGTCCCCATACCCGAGAATAGACTTGGGACCGGTTCGGTTCTAATATGAATTTAGTGGAACCTTTAACACAAAACTTAACTAATTAAATCGGTTTGGTTCTCATATAAAATTTCAAGAACCGTTATGGAACCAAACCAATAGTAAACGGTTTGGTTCTTACTTTTATCGGTTCCCAAGCAATAAAATCTATAAAAATTGACACAATTTACTTTCTACAACGCAAAAAAGTCGAAAATTTAAAACAAAAGCAATAAGTACTTTTTGAAGCTCTTATCACTTCAAACATCAAGTTCAAACTTAATATATTCAAAAATTAATAGAATGAAATAACTTTTGAATTTTATTTGTAGATAAAATATGGAAATCGTTGTTGTTTGATATCAATAAAAGTTGGATCATCATAGTAGAAAACGACGTCTAATTCAAGTTCGTCAAAAGGTAAAATATCATATTGAATACACAAGTACAAATAGAAACATCATTACATTTCAAATCGTAGGAGCATTATTTACACTAAATCTCACAATTACAATCATTTTAAATATTATAAAAAAATATCATACCAAAAACAAATTAATTTGGTTTGCTTTTATAATTATGAAATTTCCGTGTTGGAAAAAATATGATTTGTAAACAAACGAGTTTAATGTATTAATCCTCATCCGCTTCCATCAAATAAATTTAAAGTGTTGTGTGAGTAAATGTCATCGATTATATTATTATTACTATTATTTTTACTATAACTTTTGTTAATGTTAATGTTAATATTATTGTCATTATTATTATTATTATTATTGTTTTTGTTGTTGTTGTTGTTGTGTTTGTTGTTGTTGTTGTTGTTATTACTATTATTATTATAATTATAATTATTATTATTATTATTATTACTACTATTATTATTATTATTGATATTATTATTATTATTATTATTACTATTATTATTATTATTATTGATGGGGTTATGGGACTAGGCCCAGAGCCTAATCGGCCCAGTCTCCGAACTTGGACTAGCAGGCCCAAACCCAGTGACCCAGAGCTTGAGCCGGCCCAACCGATCAGGCCCATCAAGAGGCGGAAGCCCAAGACGGCCTGCCTTCTAGCCCGACCAGCAGCCTGCCTCCAGCCTAGTGGAGAGGCTTCCTTCCAGCCTAGCCAGCAGCATGCCTCCAGCGCGGCCAGGAGCCTACCTCCAGCCTGGTGCAGAGCCTGTCATCCAGCCCAACGGGGAGCCTGTCCTCTAGCCCGGCCAGCGGGCTGCCTTCCAGCCCAGCCAGGAGCCTGCCTCCAATCCAGCAGGAGGGAGCTCAAGCGCCCGGCCTGCCGGCCAGGTCGACCCACCAGCCAGGGACAGTAACGGCCAAGCTGATCAAATCACGATTAACTATGTATTTAATTCCGTATTAATTTTGTAATTAATTAGTCATTATTGTAGTTGGCAGTTACCATTTGTAATCGCCTATAAAAGGCAAGTCTGATTCAATTTTCGTATTGGTTTCTTGATTTCCTGCTTGAGTGTCGTACGTAGCTTTACTAAAAGCCTACAAGCGTCCTATTTTGGACCAACATTGAGGAATCCACCCGGCCTGGCCGCCAGCGTGCCCCCGACAACCACGGACAAGGTAGGGGGTGGCGCGCCAAGGTGACCTTCAGAACCGGTTGTCAGGGCACGGTGACATGAGGGCACGCTCAACCACACCCAAGGTGAGCGCTCGGTTCGAAGCCAGCAGGGGGAGGTCGACGTAATGCTCCGCGCATGGACCCAACTCGACTCAATGCCGGGGTGGAAGCCCTACAGGAGGCGACTCGAGTTCTGGGGGCCTTGGCTTAAGGTTTCCAACAGATGGTATCTGGTGGTACCGTGGATGAGCATGCCCGTCAACAGACGCCGACGGATATGGAGGTGTCATCCAGGTGACGCTCTGGGTCCAACCAGCACAGGAGGGAAGAGGTCTCCCCGCAGCTTAGCCGACCCCATCATAAAATTGGGAGGGGCGCCAAGGAGGGGCGCTCACTGGAGATTGAACGAGACGAGTCCTCTCGCCTCTCTCACCGGGCGAGCAGCCGAACTGGCTCCATGGAGAGGCAAAATGTGGGGGCCTGACTTCAAATGTGTGGACGACTTGGGGGCGACGCCGGACATGCCCAGCCCCGCGCTAGGGCTGCCCATGGGAACCCACCGCCGGCTGAGGTGGAAGAACTACGACAACGCCTCGATGAATTGAGAAGAAGGGTTGTCGGGGGGGGGGGTGGGAGCCTTACACGGCCAACCTCCGGATACCCTAACCTTTCACCCAGGCGGTCATGGATGCGTCGTTGCCCAGGGGATACAAGCCCTGCGCCATCGAAGCATACAAGGACGCTTCTGACCCCCAACATCATGTATCTCGGTGTTAGGTTCCTCTAACATTTTGATGATGCATAGTTTATAGACAGAAACACTTGATCATGAACTCTGAAGAAGAAGTGACAGTAACAAAGAAAAGAATCAGACGTAGTCAGTGACAGAAACCAAGGTATTCTGATCCCAACAGAATAGATCACAAAAGTCTGATTGCAACAGAAAGTCTCGAGGTATTCTAATAGGATCAGAGAACCTCAGTGCTGACAACAGAGAACCTCATTACTAACAACAGAGAACCTCAGAACTCAAATCAGTGCTAACAACAGAGAACCTCAGTACTGACAATAGAGAACCTCAGTGCTGACAACAGAGAACCTCAGTAATGACAACAGAAAACCTCAGAGTTAGACCAGAAAGGCTCAAAACCACAACAGAGAAGCTGAAGGTATTCCGAATAATTTTGTCACTTACTCAAAGAGTCACAGGACAAAATAAACAAGTGGACTGCAGATTAGTTTAGTCAACCCATACTCCTATATACAAGTGGAACTGCAGAATGCTTCAGAGTCAACCCATACTCCTATATACAAGTGGACTGCAAGATGTTTTGCTTTACAGAGTCAACCCATATGATCACATACAACTGGAAGCATGGACTCAAACAAGAAAACAAAACTAGCAACACAGGCTACTCTAAAAAAGACAAAAGGAGGACATACTGAAGATAAAAGGTCAAGTGGATGCTTCATCGATCAAGATTAAATCTCCTCAGCCAACGGGAGATATTCAACAAACTCAAAGTCTATAAATAATCAAGGAATGTGACGAAGAAGATTCAGCGAGCTTAAGTGCAAACAAAGCAATCACACTCAGAATATCCTGCAAAAGATAAAGTGCTAATCTATCACTTTACTCTTGGCTCGTTCACATTTCTTTAAGCTCTTAGACTAGTTCACAATGATATATTTATACTAGAGCTTAGAATAGTTGGTGGAAAGTTGTAACACCTTTGGAAAGAATTTGTGCTGCAAATCCAAAGACTGGGTAGAATAAGACATGTGTAACTTCTGAATCAGACTAATTCATTAGTGAAAAACCTAGAGGCTAGAGTAACTTGGAGTGGTGTGTACTCCTAGTAAAAACCTGATAGTTTATGCCTGTGATCAAGGGTAAACTAGTCACTAAGTGTATTGGTCAAATAACTTAGTGGAAATCAATCTATAGGGTGGGACTGGATGTAGGAGGATTACACCACCTCCAAATCAGGATACATCAGTGCGTCACAACTTTAAAGCTACTAACCAACAATCCAAAAAGCCTCAGAAAATTCCCAGAAAACAGTTCCTACTCAAAAGTTAGTTCTTTCTAAACTCCCAGTGTGTTTGCCCAAAAAGATAAAAACTTCCGCTGCCAATCCTAAACCTCTTAAAAGGTTCCAAGGATTACACTCACTCAGAGGGAAGTGAACATTTAATCGAAAAGACTTAAAGTCTATTCACCCCCCTCTAGACTTTTATCAAAGACCTTCAAGTGGTATCAGAGTGGGTATTCTTAGAATCAGTTTTTAACTGATTATTTTGTATCACGATCCACAAAAACCCCACAACACACAAAACCATGGACAATCGTCTAGCTACATACCTTCTGTTCAACTTAGAAAAATTTGATGATTGGAAAATCCGGATGAAAGCTCATCTAAGCGCACTACATGATGAAATGCTGGAAGTCATCACAATAGGACCTATACAGATCATGAATGTCAACGCACAAAGAGCTGTAACTCAAGATGCAGATGAGTATATTCTAAAACCCAAACTTGAGTGGACGAGTGAAGACAGAAAAAGGAATGACTTGGACAATATTGCCAAGGATATTCTTTTTAAAGCTGTGAGTGAATCCATATTTCCTCGGATAAGGAAATGTGAAACAGAAAAACATGCTTGGGATGAACTTACCAGAATTGGTGCATGCGATGAACAGGAGAAAGACAACAAACAGACTATAGCCCTCAAAAGGTTTGAGGATTTCAAGATGCTGCCTCAGGAAACAATGTTAAATCTGGAGTCAAGCTTTCTAATACTCACTGCTGAAATCTCTGACTTGGGAAAGACTCTTACACAAAAAGAGATCTCTCTCAAGGTTCTAAGAGGTCTCCCAAGCAAGTGGGACATGAAAGTAACTGCTATGAGAGATAGCAGAGACATAAGCACCATGACAACATCAAAGTTGTTCAGTGATCTAAAGGCATATGAGTTCGAGATGAAGGAACTCAAGGAGGACAAAGAAGAACCAAGAACAATGGCTCTAGTAACAGAACCACACTAGTCAAAGAAAGCTCAGAGTATTCAGAACAATCTTCTCTCCGAAGAACATTTTTCCATGTTTGTGAGAAAATTCAAAAGGTTTATCAAAAAGGATGAACCAAGCTCTTCACGAAAGACTCACTATCCAACAAGAAAAGAAGGAAGAAACATGGTTAAGGATTCTATGCTTTGCTACAATTGTAGAGAACCTGGACACTTCAAAAGTGAATGTCCATTCCCACTGGTCACAAAATACCAAGGACAGCCAACTTCAAAAATCAACCAGCAAAACTTCAAAAGCAGAAGGCAAGCTTTTGTAAGTGAAAAGAAGGAATGCCAGAATGAAGATTAAGAAAGCTCAGATGAAGACACAAGCTCTGATAGTTCAGAGGAAGCACTATTCTGCCTAATGGCCCACAATAAAAAGCCAGCAACAGCCTCACAACTCTCAACTGACTACATCAAGAAAATCTCTCTAAACTGCCTTATGGCCAAATCGGATGATAATGATGTAATATCCCACTCTTCCCATTTCTCAGACATTTCTGATTGCTCAAGCACAGATCTTGAATCTCTACTTGTTGAATTTGAAAACATTCAGAGAAAAATTTATTTTAAGGTCTGAAAATGAAAAGATTCAAGAGAACGTAAAAGTAGCCCAAACTCAACTGGTTGAAGTTATAATTCAAAATGATCTCTTGAAAATGGAAAATTTTCATCTTAAAGAAAAACTAAACATGATGAGAAACCCTCCCACTGAGGAAGCTGGGAGAAACTGGAACTTGGCAGGATTAGGATACAAAATGTTGTTTAAACCAATGGATAATCATTCATTTTCCAGTTATCCACTGAAAACCTCAAAAGAAACCTATCAGAAAACCTCCTCTCCAAGAAATACCAAATACCAGCCATCCTACAAAAGAGAAGCCAAGTCCCATCAAAGAAATTATCCCCAACAACAACAAACCAGAAGAAAAACTCACTGGAAACATAAACAAAATCCTCCCTCCACTCATCACAAAAGAAGTCTGAACAAATACACTGCTATACCTTTCCACTACAAAACCAATAACAGCTATAGACCAATCTTTCTTGGCCTAGATGGTTCAAGATGGACATGGATGCCTAAGTTAACTCAGAAGGAGCCCACCAATATGTGGGTTCCTAACTCTTGTTATTGATAAAAACAGGAAGGTGCTGGAGCAGCAGCACAAGAAGCTTGGTATGTTGGTTCACACTGCTCCAGGCACATGACAGGCACCAGGAAGGTGTTGACAAACTTCATACCAGGAGAAGGACCAAAGGTTACCTTTGGTAATGAAGAGAAAAGAGGAGAAACAAAAGGAACAGGAGAACTGAGGAAATCTGGACTTGTGATCCAAAACATATCCTATGTCAAAGGCCTGAAATTCAATCTACTCAGCACAAGCCAATTATGTGATACTAGCTATACTGTGGAATTCTCAAAAACCACATGTCCGATCAAAAACATTCTCCCTAAAGAAATCGTACTCACAGGAAGGAGAAAGAAAGACATGTACATCGTAGATTAGAACACAGCCAAACCAGGAGTCTGTCTTATCTCAAAGGACAACTCAAGTCTATGCTAGGAATGGCACAACAAGTTGAGCCACCTCAACTTTAAAACAATCAACAAGCTCTAAAGGAAGAAACTGGTAGAAGGATTACCAGAACTGGATTACAAAAAGGACCATCTCTGTAGCGCTTGCCAGAAGGGAAAGCAAACAAAGACCTCATTCAAAACAAAAATGACAGCATCATCAACAAGGCCACTAAACCTTCTACACTTAGACTTGTTTGGACCAGTTGAGCCAACAAGCATAAGTGGAAAAAAGTACACTCTTGTGGTTGTTGATGACTACTGCAGATTCACATGGACCATCTTTATGAAGAAAAAGAATGAGACTGAAAGTAAGCTTCCTGAACTGATGAAGCTGATCCAAAATGAGAAAAGTCTTCCTATTCAAACAATAAGATCAGACAGAGGAACTGAATTTGTCAATCAGGTCATCACTCACTTCTGCAGCAGTTATGGAATCCAGCACCAACTCTCAGCAGCTCAAACTCCCCAACAAAATGGAGTTGCTGAAAGAAGAAATAGAACCTTGAAGGAAGCAGGAAGGACCATGATTGAAGCTGCAAACTTACCAACAAGATACTGGGCATAAGCCATTAATACTGCATGCTACACACAAAATAGAAGTCTAATATGTACGACTTATTCAAAGACTCCATACGAGTTATGGAAAGGAAGAAAGCCTAATATCAAATATTTACATGTGTTTGGTAGCAAATGCTTCATACTAAACAATGGAAAGATCTATCTCAGACCTTTTGATGCAAAATCTGATGAAGGCATTTTTCTGGGATACTCTAAAACATTAAGGGCTTTCAGAATTCTTAACAAAAGAAGTCTCATTGTAGAAGAATCGATTCATGTTGTCTTTGACAAAGAATCTCAAGAATAGAATGAGAAAGGCAGTAGCCAGCTGACTTCACCAAGCATTGGTAGCTCCCTCAGCAATTCACAAATCAATGGACCCTGCCTAACACTACTTCAAGAAGAAGATAAGGAAGAAGAAAAAGAAGAAGAAGAAAAGGAGGAAAATCAACCACAAATGTGTTATCTCAGGTGGCTAAGCAAACATCCTCAATCTGAAGTTATTGAAGACATCAACCAAGGAGTACGAACCAGAGCTGTTGTTTAATAGGAATCAATGTTCTCTTGTTTTATCTCACAAGTAGAACCAAAAACAAATGAAGAAGCTCTAAAGAATTCAGACTGGATACTTGCCATGCAGGAGGAACTAATACAGTTTGAAAGAAACAAAGTCTGGTATCTAATTCCTAGACCCCAACATCAAAATGTAATTGGAACAAAATGGGTATTTAGGAACAAAATGGATGAAGAAGGAATGATTATCAAAAACAAGGCTAGACTGGTTGCAAAAGGATACTGTCAAGAAGAGAGAATCGACTTTGATGAAACATTTGCACCAGTAGCCAGACTAGAGGCCATCAGATTTTTTCTAGCATATGCATCCCACAAACACTTCCCAGTATATCAAATGGATGTCAAGAAGTCTATGTAGAACAACCACCTGGTTTTGAACTTAAGAATGGAAAGGATGAAGTCTACCGTCTCAGAAAAGCCCTCTATGGACTCAAGCAGGCCCCTAGAGCATGGTATGAAACTCTATCCATCTTTCTCCTACAAAATGGATTCTCAAAAGGAAAGGTAGACAAAACCATATTCAAACTTCAAGATGGGCCAGACATTCTTCTTGTACAAAACTATGTTGATGATATCATCTTTGGATGCTCAAACCAAGTTCTCTGCAAAAAGTTCTCTGCTCTCATGCAATCAAAGTTTGAAATGAGCATCATGGGAGAGCTAAATTTCTTCCCGGGATTACAAGTGAAGCAAACTGCGGAGGGAACACTGATCAATCAGGCTAAGTACACCAGAGACCTAATTCTCAGATTTGGGATTGAAGGAAAAACGTCAGTAAGAATACCAACAAACACATCCCAAACAATGGGTTCTGATGAAGATGGCAAGAATGTTGATCCTACACTATAGAGAGGTATAATTGGATCTCTGCTATACCTAACTGCAAGTAGACCAAATATCTCTTTCTCGGTGGGAGTATGTGCAAGATATCAATCTCAACCCAAGGAAAGCCATCTCTTCACAGCAAAAAGAATTCTCAGATATCTAAAAGGAAACCCAAATTCAGATATGTGGTATCCCAGCAATGGAAACTTTGAGCTACTTGGATACTCAGATTCAGACTTCGCCGGATGCAAAATTGACAAAAAGAGTACTTCAGGAACTTGTCAAATGCTAGGAGGAAGACTGGTATCATGGTTCAGCAAGAAACAGAACTCCATTGCCACCAACACAGCTGAAGATGAATACATTGATGCAGGAAGTTGTTGTGCACAAATACTTTGGATGAAACAACAATTACTGGATTATGGAGTTGAGACAAAGGAAATCAAGATCCTATGTGATAACACTAGTGCAATTGCCATCACTAACAATCCTGTCATGCACTCCAGAACCAAGCATATTGATATCAGACATCACTTCATCAGAGAGCATGTTGAAAAGAAGAATATAAAGCTTAAGTATGTTCCCACTGAAAACCAACTTGCTGATATTTTTACCAAGGCTCTAAGTGAAAACAGATTTAACACGCTTAGACAAGAACTTGGTATGATTGATAGTCACAGTTCGCGAGAAAATAGACAAGTCTGCTGATTATAAGCGTCTTACTTCTCTTACGGAGCATCCTGTAATTGTACAGCGTCCTAAGAACTTAAGAGCACCCTGTAATTAGTAGCTTATTCAGGCAAATAGCACAGTCTAGAGCTGATACTCAAAGGGAATCACATTAAGGGGGAACCAGTCAAGACAACATGTAGAGCTCCATCTACACCAAAGAGCTACTTGTAATAAAGAGGTACTCGTGATGATGCCAAAAAGGGGAAAGCTAGAAAGAAAAGCAACTCAGCAAGAAACAAAGAAGAGTGCCTCAATAGAAATCAATCTACAGAAAGAAGCATGAACCAAAGTGGTACTTTCTAAATCTTCAAAAACATTTATTTTCTTTGTTAGTTTTGACATCATCAAAAAGGGGGAAATTGTTAGGTCCCTCTAAGATTTTGATGATGCATAGTTTATAGATAAAAACACTTGCTCATGAACTTTGAAGAAGAAGTGTCTGTAACAAAGAAAAGAATCAGAGGTAGTCAGTGACAGAAACTAAGGTATTCTGATCCCAACAGAATAGATCGAAAAAGTCTGATTGCAACAGAAAGTCTCGAGGTATTCTGTTAGGATCAGAGAACCTCAGTGCTGACAACAGAGAACCTCAGCACTAACAACAAAGAACCTCAGAACTCAAATCTGTGCTGACAACAGAGAACCTCAGTACTGACAACAGAGAACCTCATTATTGACAACAGAAAACCTCAGAGTTAGACGAGAAAGGCTCAAAACTACAACAAAGAAGCTGAAGGTATTCTGAATACTTTTGTCACTTACTCAAAGAGTCACGGGACAAAATAAACAAGTGGACTGCAGAATATTTCAGAGTCGACCCATACTCCTATATACAAGTGGAACTGCAGAATGCTTCAGAGTCAACCCATACTCCTATATACAAGTGGACTGCCAGATGTTTTGCTTTACAGAGTCAACCCATACGATCACATACAACTGGAAGCATGCACTCAAACAAGAAAACAAAACTAGCAACACAGGCTACTCCAAACAAGACAAAATGAGGACATACTGAAGATAAAAGGTCAAATGGATGCTTCAACGATCAAGATTGAATCTCCTCAACCAACGGGAGATATTCAACAAATAAACTCAAAGTGTATAAATAATCAAGGAATGTGACGAAGAAGATTCAGCGAGCTTAAGTGCAAACAAAGCAATCACACTCAGAATATCCTGCAAAAGATAAAGTGCTAATCCATCATTTTACTCTTGGCTCTTTCACATTTCTTTAAGCTCTTCGACTAGTTCACAATGATATAATTATACTAGAGCTTAGAATAGTTGGTGGAAAGTTGTAACACCTTTGGAAAGAATTTGTGCTGCAAATCCAAAGAGTGGGTAGAATAGGACATGAGTAACTTCTGAATCAGTCTGATTCATTAGTGAAAAACCTAGAGGCTAGAGTAACTTGGAGTGGTGTGTACTCCTAGTGAAAACCTGATAGTTTATGCCTGTGATCAAGGGTAAACTGGTCATTAAGTGTATTGGTCAAATAACTTAGTGGAAATCCATCTATAGGGTGGGACTGGATGTAAGAGGATTACACCACCTCCGAACCAGGATACATCAGTGCGTCACAACTTTAAAGCTACTAACCAACAATCCAAAAAGCCTCAGAAAATTCCCAGAAAACAGTTCCTACTCAAAAGTCAATTCAGTCTAAACTCCTAGTGTGTTTGTCCAAAATGATAAAAACTTCCGCTGCCAATCCTAAACCTCTCAAAAGGTTCCAAGGATTACACTCACTCAGAGGGAAGTGAACATTTAATCGAAAAGACTTAAAAGTCTATTCAGCCCCCCTCTAGACTTTTATCAAGGACCTTCACTCGGTATCTTTCCTACATGGTGATGATGGGGTACGAAGACGCCATCCGATGCTGCCGTTTCTCTGCCACTTTGGATGATCTGGCTTGCGAATGGTATGACTCTCTACCCGACGGGAGTATCAGGAATTTTCATGAGTTGGCTCAGCACTTTCTCTTGAGGTTCGCGAGCTCCCGAGACGTCAAAAAGAACTTCAGCCACCTGTTCGGCCTAAAACAGGGGAATAAGGAATCATTGTCGACCTTCTTAACGAGGTGGAGGACCGATTCGGTCATGGTTCAGGGCCTCGATGATAGAACCGGGGTGGCCATGCTCACACACTCTCCAGTCGGGCGAGATTTACAAGGATTTCGTCAGAAGTCCCCCTACCTCGTACGAGGAGGCGCTCGGCCGTGCCGACCGCTAAGCCGAGGCGGAGGATGCCTTGAAGAGGAAAAGAGACGACGAGAAGGCTCAAAAGAGGAGGAGAAGAAGGAAGGTGGTTAGGGTGCTGAGAAAGCTGACAGCAAAGCCGACAACAAAAACAACAAGTACAAAGGTAACAAGAGAAAAAGCAAGGGCAAAGCGGACGTCCCGAGCAGACCGCTCCTGCCCGTCAATCAATTGACTCCACTTGCTCAACCAGTCGGGGCCATCTTCGACTACACGGAGGAGAAGTGCCTAGTTGACTTTCCGAAGGAGTGTGATGTTGTGACCGCCAAATGAAACCACGACCAGTATTGTCGATTCCACTGGAGAGCAGGGCATGATACAGATGAGTGTGTCATTCTTCGACGGTATATTGAAGAGCTCATCCCGAAAGGGTACCTGGGCCAGTTTGTTGGCAAACCAGGAAACAACCCGTACAAGAGAAGCCTGACGTGGCAGCGGTCAGATCAAGCCACTACGTCAAGGGAGGAATAGCCCGCCAAGAAGCAGGAGCTCGGCGCCCTATCCGAGGAAGATGATGCCGACCTGGGGGACGGCTCCCGGAAGCAACATCGATGTTCGTACATATTCGGGGGACCCCAGGGAGGCGACACCTCGGGAGAACGAAAGCAGTGGGCCCGAGCCCTATACGTTGGGGAGATAACCAGGACCCTCGCTGACAAGAGGGTGAAGAGGGATCCCATCTTCTTTACCGACGCAGATTTGACACCGATGCCTCCGCCGCACAAGGATGCCTTGGTGATCAAGATCGAAATCAACGACAACATCGTCCACCGAGTCCTGGTGGACAATGGGAGCTCCATCAACATCATGTACTATGACACCTTCTAGGGTCTCGGTCTGGACCGGAAGAACTTGATCCCGGTAAGGACCCCACTCTCAGGCTTCACCGGGGACTCCATTGAGTCAAAGGGCAGCATAGTCCTCCCCGTGATGGTGGGCTCCGAGCCCTGCGTGTCCAAATTAGACGTCGAATTTATCGTCGTATGCCTAACATGTGCGCATAAGATCATCATGGGAAGGCCGGACCGGGAAGAGCTGAGGTGCGTGATATCCCAGGAGCACCTATGCATGAAGTTCCCCACTCCGAATGGCGTCAGAGTTGCCAGGGGAGACCAGTGGATGGCGAGGAGTTGCTATCTGAAAGCTTGCAAACAAATCGGTCAAAAGGACTTGAAGGTCCACATGATCAACGACAAGGCGGTAAAGCACGAGAAGGGTTAACTTCGTGCTGAAACCGCCTCAGAAGACCAAGAGGAACGCTCCCCATCAAAGGGAAAGGTCCCTTCATGATCAGACCTCGATCAGTTCCAAAGCATGGGATTACGATTTCAATGTGTTCCACTCACATTATCAAAATTCTACTACTTTGCATACGAAATTTTGTCTTCAAAAGAGGTCCAACCTCACTTAGCAATGAAGGGCAGCGGCAAAAAAAGATCAAAAAAAAGAAAAAAAAAGAAAAAAAAAGAAAAAAAGGAAAAAAAAGAAACAATAAAAAAAGGTATTATGCCCCCCTCGGTATTTGGCTGACCTCGGCCAGGCTCTTGAACTGAAAATAGTCAAGCGATTTTCAAGAATCCGGTCAATTTTCTAAAGTAAAGAGCTAGCCGCGACAGTCGAGGCGACAGTAAGGCCGACCTCCGGGTCGAGGGTGCTCAGGATGCTGACCTCCGGGTCCTTTCGAGTGCTCGCCGCCTAACATCGCTGGCCAAGCAGCTCGCACTCTCTCCATCCCCGAGTTGGCGGTGCAGGTCCGTTCTGGTGGATCGTGCAGGGTCCCCCCCCCCCCCTCTTGTTGGGCTATCCCTGCGGGAGTAACCAGATTATTCCCCAAGTTCAGGCAAACTGGACGGGTTAAAGCGACAATAGGACTGACCCCCAGGTCATGAACGTTCAAGATGCTGATTCAAGGGTCCTCCTCGTAGGTTCAATGTCCGACCTTGCTGGCCAAACAAGTCGCATAACTCAAATTTGGGTGCCATTTAACCGCCTTTGGTTGGTTGACTGGCCTCCCTTCTTCGGAGGACGTAGTCCCCCACATGGCATTCTCGGGAATGGACCTTCACGTCGATGTAGCCTTTGACTTGGCGCCTATAGTTTTCAGCCTTGATGAAGGCTTGCTCTTGGCGTTCTGATATGAGGAGAAGGTCAAGGGCCATGTTGGCGTCATTGGCCTCAGGGTCATATTTATCTACCCTTCGGGTAGGTAGAGTTACCACCGTAGGGGCCTTCGCCTCGAATCCATAATAGAGGGAGAAGGGTGTTTCGCCTGTTGCTCGCCTAGGGGTAATTCGGTAGGCCCAGAGAATGTTGCGGAGTTCTTCTACCCAGCATTCCCCTTCGGCTTCAAGCTTCTTTTTTAGGCCTTCAAGGAAAGTTCGGTTGGCGTTCTCCACCTGTCCGTTGCCTTGAGGGTAGGCAACCGAAGAGAATGTGTGTTTGATGCCCCATGCCTCTAGAAGAGCACAGAAGGGGGCTGTCTCAAATTGAGTCCCGTTGTTAGAGATGATTTGTTGGGGGACGCCAAACCTTGTGAGAATGTTGTTGAGGAGTATGAGGACAAAGTGGCGACACCTTGCCTCGGTGATGCTCGCGAGGGGTTCGGCCTCTACCCACTTGGTGAAGTAGTCAATGGCAACAATGATGTACCTGTTATTGGAGGTAACCCTCGGCAGAGTACCTACTAGGTCAATCCCCCATCTGGAGAAGGGTATAGCAGTGCTGATGGGGGCATAGTTGACTGCTGGTCTACCGGGGGCCTTCTGAAAGTGCTGACAAGTGGTGCACCTTCGGGCAAGATTTGCGCAATCACGAGCCATGGTGGGCCAGAAGTAACCTTGGACTATGAGCCTTCGGGACATGGAGAAGGGTCCCTGATGAGCTGAGCAAGTGCCACTGTGCACCTCCTCCATTGCAACTTCGGCTTCATCCTGATGAAGGCACCGAAGGAGGGTACCGTTGTAAGATCTTTTGTAAAGCCTTCCATTCTCGAGGGTGTAGCTGGGAGCCCTCAGTTTTGCTAGTTTGGCGCGGACTTCATCCTCGGAAAGTTGCCCTGTGGTGATGAAGGTGGTGATGTCGGAGATCGAGTCGTCCGGTCTGAGATGTAAATCCATGATGGGGCTCGCATGTATGCTAGAGAGGCTGAGCTCCTCGATTCTTGCAATCTTGGAGTTTTGGTCGAAAGCTTTGATAAAATATCGGCCTCGGAGTTTTGAGCCCTCGGTATTTGGGTGAGAGAGTGTGCCTCAAATACCTTAAGCAATTCCTTAGCCGCCTCCTTGTATTGTTTCATCCTCCCTTCTTTGGACTCATACTCTCCGGAGATCTGGCCCACGTCAAGCTTGGAGTCACACTTGGCGTGGATCATTCTGGCCTTCATATTTGCTGCCAGCCGAAGGCCACAGAGGAGGGCCTCATATTCGGCTTCGTTGTTGGACACTTTGAAGGAGAAGCGGATGTCATAATAGGCGCGGAAGCCTTCGGGTGTTATAAGAACTACTCCCCCTCCGCATGCTTTGGTGGCCGAGGAGCCATCGGTATAGACGGTCCACCATTCATCCGAGGGTGCCGAGGGCTCCTCATCCACCGCTGATCTTGTCGTGCACTCCGTCACGAAGTCTGCCAGGGCTTGGCCCTTTATGGCAGGCCACGGACGAATGTATATGTTGTACTGGCTGAGGAAGATAGCCCATTTTACCATTCTAGAGGAGCTGGTGGGGCTCCTCATGAGGGCACTGAGGGGTTGATGTGTGAGCACTTGGACCGGATGAGCTTGAAAGTAGTGGCCAAGATTCTTGACAGTCCAAACAATGGTTAGGACTATTTTTCCATGGGGGAGTACCTGAGTTCTGCCTCCCTGAGGGTCTTGCTAACATAGAAGATGGCATGTTGGACGTCATCTTCCTTCCGGATGAGTACTGAGCTGAGGGCTGCGGGGCTGTCCCAATTTATCCAAAGCCCTCAGCAACAAGGGCCCCCACGAAGGCCACTGACGAGAGCAAATGCCTGGGTCAACCCGAACACCATCCCCCTCGGTGACCCGAAGGGTAAGAAAAGAGAAATTGGGAATCTCGACGAAGAGGAGGAGTACAACCAGTACCAGGAGAAGAAGCGCCACATCCACATGATCACCGGGGGCAACGGGGGGGGGGGGGGGGGGACTCCACCAGCCAAAGGAAGAAGTGGGCTCAATCGCTTTATAAGGTCTCTCCTACTTTGGGCTTCGGATAAGGGTTGGCCACAACACCCCTTCGGCTAACCATGTAGCCAAGAAACTTCCCTCTTTGCACGCCGAAGGTACACTGTAATACCCGAGATTAATATAAGAGGATTAATAGTACTACTCATACCAACAGAGGTGCATCTCCTTTTAAGGGAGCTCATCACCCAAGAACTCCAGAGTTAAGCGTGCTTGCACGGGAGTAGTCTTGGGATGGGTGACCCCCTGGGAAATTTCTCAGGGCGCGCATGAGTGAGGACAAAGTGTGCGGTAAAGGCTCGTGGTGGTTTGTGGGGACAGTACTAGAGGTCTAGAGTAACTACCTCGGGTCCGTGTGGGGCCCCGGGGTGTTACAGGTGGTATCAGAGCAACCCTGCGACAGTGTACTGACCCATTAGATATCGGGCGGGCATTTAGCGGGGCATGATTCTGGGGTTTGATTGAGATTGTTAAGGGCGCAACGAGGACGTTGCGATCCTAAGTGGGGGTGATTGTAATACCCGAGATTAATATAAGAGGATTAATAGTACTACTCATACCAACAGAGGTGCATCTCCTTTTAAGGGAGCTCATCACCCAAGAACTCCAGAGTTAAGCGTGCTTGCACGGGAGTAGTCTTGGGATGGGTGACCCCCTGGGAAGTTTCTCAGGGCGCGCATGAGTGAGGAAAAAGTGTGCGGTAAAGGCTCGTGGTGGTTTGTGGGGACAGTACTAGAGGTCTAGAGTAACTACCTCGAGTCCGTGTGGGGCCCCGGGGTGTTACATACACTTCTTTGGATTCAATCGAAGGTTGAATTTCTGCATGATGGCGAATATCTCCCGGAGGTCCTCGGCGTGGGTGTTTGATTTCTTACTCTTGACGATCATATCGTCAACATAGGCCTCCATGGTGCGTCCTAAGACTGCTTGGAAGACTCTCACCACCATACGGATGTAGGTGGCGCCTGAATTCTTGAGGCCGAAGGCCATCACAAGATAGCAAAAGATGCCTTCGGGTGTCATGAAGGCTGTTTTTTAGGCATCCTCTTCATGCATATAAATTTGATGGTACCCGCGGAAGGCGTCGAGGAATGACATGATTTCGCACCCCGCGGTCTCATCTACCAGCTGATCAATGTTTGGTAGAGAGAAGGGGTCCATTGGGCACGCCTTATTCAAGTCAGTGTAGTCCACACACATGTGGAAGGTGGGTGGCTTCTGTGCTAGTACCACATTAGCCAACCACGAAGGATATTTCACCTCCTTGATGTGTTTGATGTAGAGGAGCATGGTGACCTCCTTTTTGACAAAGTCCCTTCTCTCGGCTGAGAGGGGACTTCTTCTCTGTTGTATTGGTTTGGCCGAAGGGTCTACCGCCAGGCGGTGAGTGATGACCCTTCGGTGAATCCCCGGCATATCCTCCGGTCCCCATGCAAAAACAACCGAGTAGGCACGGAGGGCTTCAGTTATGCCGGTCTTCAGGTCTTCGGGGAGCTTGGCTCCAATCTTCAAGACTCTCTCCGGCTTGGCCGGATCGAGCGCAAAGTCTTCTACCTCCTCGGCTGGTTCTGCCCTCGGCCTCTTTTCTTCTTCCTCCACGGTTCCGGTGATGGTGTCTACCCGGAACTCAGTTTTACTAACCTTCTTTGTGATTTGAAGGTAGCAGGCGCGGGCTAGTTTTTGGTTCCCCTTGAGTACCCGATACCTCCCTCAGCGGGGAATTTGAGACATAGGTGCCTCATGGAGATGATGGCCTCTAGATCCCCAAAGGCAGGCCAGCCGAGGATGATGTTGTGGGCGCAGTCAATGTTGACGACGACGAACTCCACCTCGAGCTTGGCTCTATGGAGCCCGTCGCCAAAAAGTACCAGGAGGGTTATGACCCCCTCAGAATCAATAGTGTCTCCGGTGAATCTGGACAGAGGGGTCTTGATGGGCCGAAGGGACTCCCTCTCCAGGTGTAGCTCCTTGAAAGTGTTGAGGTACTTTACGTTGACAGAGCTACCTGTATCAACGTAAGTTCTGTGGATGATGGTGTCATTGATCTCGCTTTGGATTACCAGGGCATCCCTTTGAGGCGAGGAAACCGGGGGGAGATCAGCGTTGGTGAATGTAATGGGTTCCTCCCCCAGCCGCTTCACGAGGGGCGTATGAGTGACTTCCCCCACATAAAGCGATTGAGCCCACTTCTTCCTTTGGCTGGTGGAGTCCCCCCCCCCCCCCCCGTGTTTCCCCCGGTGATCATGTGGATGTGGCGCTTCTTCTCCTGGTACTGGTTGTACTCCTCCTCTTCGTCGAGATTCCCGATTTCTCTTTTCTTACCCTTCGGGTCACCGAGGGGGATGGTGTTCGGGTTGACCCAGGCATTTGCTCTCATCGGTGGCCCTCGTGGGGGCCCTTATTGCTGAGGGCTTTGGATAAATTGGGACAGATGGCCCGCCTGTATCAACTTCTCAATGGCCGCCTTCAGCTGATGACAGTAATCGGTCATGTGCCCTTGGGTTCGATGGAACTGACAGTAAGGATAATTGGGGTTGATGGCATATACCTTCGGGGGGGCGCGAGAGTCCCGATCGACGAGGCCCCTTTCCTTGGTGAAGTCGAGGATGACGCTGACGGGGTGTGTTAAAGGCGTCCGAGGGTGCTCCAAGAGAATGGGCTGGGCCCAAGCCTTCGGGTTGCCCTTGTAACCTCCCCCGGGCTTGGCTTGGCCATGTCGGGGGTGATCACCGGGGGGTTCCGAGCCTTTGGACTGATTTGGGGGAGCCCCTGGCCCCCTGTTGCCTTTGTCATCTGGCTGAGGGCGCTGCTGATCAGGGTTGTGATGACATTTTTCCACCTCCTCGGCCTCGGCGTACCGGTCCCCCCCCCCCGCTGTAGGGCCCTTATGTAATCGCGGGGAGGCTCGATAATGAGGCTCCTTGAAAAGTTCCTGGGGCGGAGGACTGTTTGAAGGAGAGCCAGGAGGGTACCGTCGTCAGCGTCGTCAACTTTATCTGCCTCCGTCCTCCAGCGTTCCAAGAAGTCCCAAAGGGTCGCCTCCTTTCTTTGTCTCACCGTCAGCAAGTGGGAGAAGTGTTTCCTTGACCGGCGCCTCCCCGCAAACTGCGTCAAGAAACTTTGGACGAGTTCCTGCCATGAATCGATGCAGCCTTCAGGCAATCGGTTGAACCATTCGTACGTTGATCCCTCTAAGGTGGAGAGGAACCAACGGCACAAATATTCGTCTGATGCCCCCACCATCATCATATTGTTCTGATATCTGCTGTACTGCTCCTGGGGATTTGTCTTTCCTTCATAGGTTCTGATAGGTTGTCCCCGGTATTTTTCCGGAATTCAGGCCGCCAATACCCTTGGGGTAAATGGTGTCCTAGTTCGGAGTTGGATGACGGGTTCCCTGGAGCCTTCGGCTATTTTCTTTTGCATCTCCTCCATCTTGGCCAGCACGGCGGTGTATTTGGGGTCCGCCTGGGGGCGGAAGTTGTTGTGTGCGCTTAACGGGCCTCCATCTCATCAAGGCGGCACTGGAGGGCTTCGATGATTTTGTCCCTATGATCTTTTGGGAGGGCCTCCGCCCCCTGCGAATGAACGCGGGTCGAGTGGGCCTGGTTGATTTGATGTCTTGCGTCATCAGCATGAAGGGGTGTCTTGCCCTTCTCTTGAGGGGGACGCCTCTCGCCTGCCCTCGATACTGACCCCCCGCTCTCTTGGGGTCTTTGGAGCGCCCTGCCACCGAGGCGGTCTTGGACCCCTCGGCGATCCTGCACTCCTCTGAGCCTCTCGAGGGCGGAGGTCTGAGGCCTTTCTTTGTTCGCATCGCGTTGGTCCCGGGATTGGACTTCCTGGGAGGCAGTGTCTTGAGCCATGACCCCTTCATCGTTCCCAACTCGAGGGTACGGTTCACGAAGGGGGCGGACGCGGGAGAGCTATAGCGTTCTCCCCGATTTGTGGTTGAAGGCGGAGAATGCCGATTGTACGTCAATGGTGAGAACCGGAGGGCTCACTTGATTTTCACTTCGGTCCCTCCTTCGGGTTTCGATGCCAAGACGGGCATCAGGAGCGTTTTGCTGAAGCTGAAGGCGCAGGTCAACTGCACCCTGTTCCAACTCAGTGATGACCCCGCCCTCGAGAGCCTTGTTGGAGGCTCCGAGGGCGTTGACTTCACCGAGGGCCAGGTTGTTGTCCTCAAGGTTCTTGAACTGAGCCCAAGTGGTTCTTCCCATTTTGGTAGGTGTTTTGAGCTGAAGGGGAGGGTTTCTTGCTTGATTGTTCGACCTCTCAACGAGAGCACCAAATGATGGATAGTGTACCCTGGGGGGTAGCTTATCTGAGAGGTTACTGCGGGGAGTAACTTAGAGAGAAGTCAGAGCATGTAAGTAAGAGAGAGAGTGAATTCGAATATATGAGTTTGTATTCAAGGCGTGGTTTACAATGGGGGAAAGGGGTGCTATTTATAGTAGCAATAAATGCTAGATAGGAGCACGTGTCAACAATCTGGTGGTCGAGGGGTCACTCAACTGGGGTGGCGCTGACACTCGCATGTGGCCACATTAAATGCGGTGTTTGGATGCGACGTTTGTACTTGGTACGTCGATCCAGAGCATGTGGAGAGGAGATCCAGTCGAGGAAGATGGGTTCGGCTGTAGATGACAGTCCGAAGGCTCTGCGTACCGAGGGCCTCATATTGCTGAGGACTCGGTTTTCAAGCCATCTTTTCCTATGACGTTGCTGAAACCAATTCTGCCACTGACAGCCTTCGGCTATGGGGCCGAAGACACCCCTTCATGTATCGTGGGCTGCTTAGAGCTCCATTCTGCTGGGCTTGGCCCATCTTGGGCCTGTTGGGCCTGAATGTAATAGTGAAGTATGTGGGCCGGGGTCCCTGGGCCATATACTCCATCATTACTATTTGTACAATTATATTTACAATTAGTCTTACTTAGGGAAGGAGGCAGGTAAGGTACAAACTGTACTTATTGTACAAACGTTTGTACGATGCATCTTTACGTAATCTGTATTGCACGTTGAGGTTCAAAGTGTTGCATACTATTCGGTCATAAAATAGCAATTGTTTATTAACATTCAAAGAGTTGCATCCTATAAAAATTGACTTTTAGTATAAGAGCCCATTTGGTAGCACGAAAATCGGCTGATTTGGCTGATTCTGCTGAAATTTATGAAGTTCTGGCTGAAGTGGCTGCATTGGCTGATTCTGCTGGTTTAAAAAAAAATACTTTTAAAATATATTTTATTAATAAAATAAAGAAAAAATTATATGTAAAAATAGCTAAAATGGTCATCTACAGTAACTTCAGCCAATACACCCAGAAAAGTAACTACAACCTTACTTTTTCTGCTTATTACACAATTCAGCGCGCGAAACCAAAAGTTACGTGTTTGGTGAAAAAGTTGACTGATAAGCCTGATAAGCCGATAAACAGTGTTACCAAACGGTCTCTAAAAATGATACTGTGCTTTTCAGCTTTTAGATCAATTCATCGACTAACCAAGACAAGTTTATAGTTTATAACTTAAGGAGGTTTGTATCCGGAACATTAACACAAAATCTTATGTTTCCGTACCATATAGAACGATCAATGCCGTATAATGGATAGAACTTCATCACAAGATTGATGGTACATCAACAAGCCCAATGAATACATAAAAATAGATAGCCGTAGTTGGTAAAAATCAGATCTTTATTTACATTATGATCTAAGCAATTATCTTCAAGATATCAACATAAACTTTTGAGAGATTAAAAATTGGGATTTGCACATGTGAGCCCTGCAAGTAGAGAAACCTCAATGTTCATCTATTCAAGTTTCCAATTTGCAGGAAGATCAAACTTCACAAGATCAAATCTAACAAATGGCTATAAGAAATTAAAGATGTGACCCTTTATTTCTAGTGATCACCAGGAACTTTGTACGTATCAGCATTGATTTCTGTCAACCACAATCCAGGAAATAGGCTCTGCAATTTGAATCCATTTGGGAAAAAATCAGATGAATTTCACTGGGAAAAAATCTCAATTTAAAGATTGAGCAATGTAAAAGTTGATGAAAAGGGACTTACATCCAGATTTTTCTGAATATGTTTAGCTCGTTTCTTGGGCCGGCGGTTGGGTTTGCGGCCTATTATGGCAACGAAGTCTTCCTCGATCTCTCGCCGAGTAAGGGAAACGGAAAACTTCGCTCTCTCCCGCTTCAACGCGACGGAAGAAACTCCGCCGGAGGCGGCCGTGAAGTGGTCGACGGCGGTGACCAGGGATTGGTCGGCGCCGGCTGTCGTTGAGTGGTCGGCGGCGGCGGTTGGGTCGACGGTAGGTCTAGACCTCATGACTCTTAGAGATTCGTTTCTGTTTTTAAATGGCAAACCATAAGGCGTTGCCGGCAACGCAACATCAACTTTCAAACCAGAGTTCGATTCGCCGGAGACGGCGGCGACTATGTTAGGATGCTTATTTCTCGACCGTCGAGACCGCAAGTTCCATGGTCTGGCGGTTTCCGATGGACCCACTGACGTAATAGTCTCCGACACCGTCGTCGGTACCGGCGGTCGTTCCCCACCCTCCTCCGCCACAAGCCGCCGCTCTCCATCCCTCAGCCCCACTCCCAAGATTGCCTCCTTCATCCTGTTCGTCGCCGCCTGGAGATCAAGCAACAGTTTCTCCCTCACGGCGGCGATCCCGTCTTCTACTTCCGCCCGGAATTCTGAGCCGCGCTCCGTCCGCCCATTCTTGGAAACACCCATGCTCAGAATCCGTTCATCGGATCCGTGATTCTGCCACCCCAAACCAGCCTCGGGCCTTCGCCCTCCGAACGACTTCTCCGGCGACGTTCCATTCGATCGCCGGTGAACGGCGTCGGTTTTTCCGTTGGGGAACTTACGGTTGCCCCACCTCAAACCACAGGGAAGCGTAAAATTGTGCGGCGGCGGCTTCGATCCGTGAGAACCCATTGCCATCCAAATCTTACTCGTTTTTCCTCGGAGTCTCTCTGTTTCTTACACTCTCCCTCCTTCCAGACGGAGATTAATTAATATAGGGTTTCTTAAATAAAATTTTATTTATCGTATTTTTTTCTTTTCTTTTTTTATTATTTTTTGTAATTTTTTGAGAGCAGAATATATAAGATTTATGTGGGCATAAGCACGTTGGACTAGAAAAGAAAAATTTATACATATCAAATCATTTCAATTCCAACTTATTACTCATTATACGTGTGATGATAAATATACTAATACTCCCTTCAGTCTTAATGAAGTTTACACTTTGACTTCACACATATTAAGGAAATAAATTTGACTTTACTGTAGAGTACACTGTTTGGCACTGTTTGGCACTGTTTGACACTATTTGGCACTGTTTGGTGTAGATTTGTTTGTCAAATAAGTCAAATAAGGAAGTGTAAAATTTAATATCGGACGACCCAAAATGGAAAGTGTAAAGTTAATTAAGGATCGGAGGAAGTATGAATTATCAAGTACGTAGTATATATTACTAAATCATACTACCTTGGTCCCACTGTATTTGGGACAAGAGGTTGTGTCACAACATTTAACAAAAAGTGTAATTGTGTAGTTGATATTGAATTGATAAAGTGTGAATAAAGTAAGAATGAATTGTAACCACTCAAATATTACCAAATATGGTATGAGACAAACTTAATTTGACGGACAAGAAAGGTAAAACGGGACAAACTTAGGGGGACGGAGGGAGTAATAAGTAAAATCAAATCAAACTAAACTGAAATACATATTTGAAAATCAAATTTAAATTAATTGAACTTTGAAAACAACCCTAATTGAATAGTTATGTTAAATTTCGGTCTTACTTGGCAGAGTTTTCGTGGCTTTTAGTTATCCGAGTATCATCTCACTAACACTTTTGGAGTTTTGATAATGGATTTTGAGTTTTCATTTTTAGCCATTTGACTATTGCGGGAAAGACACTTTTGGTACCTGTTAAAATTTTTGATATTTTGCTTTACAACTTTCATAAAAGTGACAATTTTGATTTTTCAACTATTATAATAGTCAGATTTTTAGTCCTTCAGTTATTGTGTCAAAATCATAGTGAAAGAGTCAAATATGTGAAATTCATAATACTTAGGGGACTACGTGTGGAGAATTTTAAAGTCGATGACTAAAAGTTGTGTCAATAATCAAGGACTAAAAATGAAACATTTGAAAGTCGGGTATTAAAAGTGTCACAGACACCATAATTGAGCGACCGGTGACAAAAACTCTTAGGATATATGTTCTCTTTAGGACTGTTTTCGATCTCAAACCAAACCAGACTAGATCAGATCACACTATACCAGACTTAAACAGACCAGACCAGACCAAACCAGACGTAAATAGACCAGACCAAACCAAATTTGGACAGTTATAAAATACACAAAGACCAGACATTTACCAGACCAGATCAGTTCAAACAAGGCCAGACCAGACTAGGACATATTTAAACAAACCAAATTAGACCAGATCAGACGAAACCAGACCAAACCATCAAATTATGGTCCAAAAGAAAACATCCTTACTTGACCCATCTTCTTCTATTCCTTGTCCGTGGGTGGGCTAAACAGTTTGATTCAACCGAGCAAACTAATTTGAGAATTAGTATTTTAGTTTGGTTTGGGTTCACTAAAGTAAATTGTTTGACAAAACTCACAAAAGTATACACAAATTGAATGGTTGTCTCAGATTTGTCAAATTGTAATATTTATTATTCCCTCCGTCCCGGAAAGGCCATTCAAAATGATTTTCTTGATCAATGGTAATCAACTTTGATCAATGATATTTTTTAATACTACCTCTGTCCCACTAAGATCGGGACAAGAGAAGGTGGCACAGTTATCAAGAAAAGTGGGTTTGTGTGGTTGATATTAAATTGATAAAGTAAGAATAAAGTAAGAATGATTTAGAGTCACGCAATCTTTACCAAATTTGGTATGAGACAATCTTAGTGGGACTTCCCGAAAAAGTAAAATGGGACAATCTTAGCGGGATGGAGGGGGTATGAAATTATTTTGAATATGAAAATTGTATCAAAATGTTCCACATTCAAAAAAATCATACCATTCAATAAAAATCATAAAACTATAAAATTGATAAATTATACTATCGGCAAACATTTTTATGATGTAAGTAAATAACCTAAATGTGAAAAATATATTTTTAACATATGCCGTTTTAACTTTTATGTATTTCATATATTTATTATGACAAAGCTAGCTAATACTAACTCCGTTCTTAAATAAATGCAACATTTTGACTTTTACACTATTCACATGTTCTACTTTGACTAAGTTTTATTTATTAATGTAATAATATTATTTTATGAAAAAAATATTGTTAAACTTGTCTCATTGTAAATTTTCATAATCTAATTTTTAAAATTTTTTTACTAATACAAAATCATTTATATTAATGGTCAAAGTTGTGTCTCGGCAAGTGTGAAATGTTGACCGTTGCATTTATTTAAGAACGGAGGAAGTATAACATATACAAAGTATGTTATATGTTGTTTTCGGTATAAAAAATGATTGGTGATTACAATAGGACATTATATTTATCTCATTATCAGTTAAGGTAGAGTATAATATTTCACTTTACATGATTCACTTAAATAAAAAAATATGAATTTTACAATATATTTTGCCATCAAATGTTTTTGTTTAATTTTTTGAATATTTTATGAGATATTATAAATGTTAATCAACTCTAAACTAATCTTTTGTGAAATGTGAATCTTTTTTATTGTAAATGATAAGATTCTCGACTTTTTCATGTCCTTAATCCAAGTAAGACAAATAAATGTTAAATTATACTCCGTAGTATTGTATTTTTCTGTTTTTGGCTTTTTAATTCGTTTCACATTTTATTTGAATATTAAATCCAACAAGGTGAAGTGGATTACAATGATCATTTAAACGAAATAATCCACCTCACCTAGTTGTGTTTGGTGTACACCTTTTATTGTGAACTCTATTTTACTTGTGTACAGAGAATATGTATGATTTGGATGTTTAAATGAATTTTCTGTTTATATTGATAAAAATGGGAAGTTTGTATAAAAGATGTACATTAAAAGTTGTACAAAAAGAATGTTCATAACAGAAATATTTTATCGTAAACATAATGACAAAAATGGGAATGTTCATATTGTATGTTCACAGTAATAAAAAAATCTCCATTCGGAAAATCGAAAAATTTTAGGGCCTGTTTACTAACAGAGATATTTTCCGGTTTTCCAGAAAACTGGAAAACTAGAAAACAGAAAACAGGAAACGTGTTTACCAAAGAAAATTGCTGGAAAACTGGAGAAAGGAAAACAGAAAAACGCGTTTACCAAACCGTTTTCCAAAATGAAAAAAATGAGACACATCTCTCTTTTCCTTAATGATTTGGAGAAGTGACTTTTACTAGTTTTCAAAATTTGGAAAACGCAGATGCTACAGGCTGCTGCAATGAATTTGCATATTTACACCTAGAGGTGGGTCCGGTCTCGCTCCGATGTCGATTCCATTCTAGTACCTCCATCCTCGTACCTTACCCCTTACCCCTACCCAACCCTACCCTACCCTACTCACCCAACCCCCACCCCGCATACCTCTTTTCCCTACAATGACCCTACCCCGACCCCCTACCACATGCCCCTACCTCGGTCCCACCCCAATCCACCCTACCCTACCACCACCTCTACCACCTCAACCCCACCCCGACCCACCCATCCTACCCCCACCTCGTATATTATCCCTTACCACTACCTTACCCCTTCCCACATGCCCCCTACCTCGGCCCCACCCTATCGCCATCCTATCCCAACTCCCTACCCTACCCCTACCTTACCCCAACCCCAACCCTACTCACTGGCCCCACCCTTACCCCTAACCACCACCCTAACACACCCACTACCCCACCCAACCCCGTACCCCTAGACCTTACCACCCCACCCCCGACCATACCCCTTACCCCACCCCCACCCACCCCCAATTCCTTCCCTACCCCGACCCTTATGAGTAGGTATGGGTGGGTATGAAGGGTTTTAGGGGAGTATGGGTAGAGTGTAAGATCGTGGTAAGGGTAGGGGTCAAGGGTGTGGAATTGGGTGTAAGGTGGGGGTACGAGGTATAGGGGCAGGGTAGGGGTTAGGAGTATGGGTACACGTACGAGGTGATTGACCCCACATACTATATTATATATTTGTGTTCATGAATGTTTGTGTGTCTATATATGTATATGGTTATTTTGGACATTTTAATGTTAAACGGTGTTTTATACACTAGTAAAAAACAGGCTTATAGTGACGCTTTTATAGTGACACTTTTCTGTTATAATGACATCAGTGATATAGAAGTGTCACCATTTTCTAGCACAAAAATATCGGTATCACATAGTGACACTTACGATTACTTTTTACGGAGTATTTGAACTATTCTACTTATGGGCCTTATGGGCCTGCTGATTCCTTCTAACATTTCAACCCTTTTCCACTAGGTCTTTCCCTTCATTCTACGTACAACTGGGTACAAGCTCTAACTCTCCTTCTCGAGCTCCATCGGTGGCCGTCATTCTTGGTCCTGCCGCGTGCTCGCTGGGTCTCCTTCGTCAATGATTATCGTCGCTAGTGCTCATTGGGTCTCCTTCGTCTTTGGATTTATTTCAGGTATGTAATTTTCCCTTCATCTCCTCCCTGAGAGAAGATAACCGGTGTGGCTCTTGGTGTGACCGTGGAGCTATGGAGGAGTAGATACCCGGTGACTATCTTGACCGCTTGGAGAAGATATACGGATGGTTGCCGCTGCGATTCCATCTATGGCTGGAATAAGGAGCCATCTGGCCACCGGGACCGGCCATTACTGGAAGGTGGCTAGTTTGGCCTGCCATCGCAGGGACGGCGCCGCCTGGTCGCCGTTCTTCCCCGAGTTGCAATTTAATTATTCAAATTGAGGTTCATCCTTTTGCCATGGATATTATATTTTCTTGATTTTGTTGTCCAAAGAACATATCTCCGGACATTGTTTGGCTTAAATTTGCTCTGGATTTTTCCCCTTTTCCTCTCCACATCTCCAATCATAACAATTAGTCTCCCAATTTCTTTTTCAGATCAACCATATCTGAAATATCTACCCCTATCACCTCCATCTTGTAAGATTCTGTCTATTTTCAACTCTTTATTAATGTATCTGATTGTATTCAAGTCTTGCTAGCATTGTTGGTTCTGGAATATGACATTTTATTTGGTTTTTGTTTTGGTTAATATTGAGTGTAGTTGACTAGTTGTACAATGAAGAGCAAGAATTTAAGAATATTTAAAACTTTTTCTTGTAAAAAGTCCTTTTTTTAAGTCTTGAAGTTCATGAACTGCATATATGATGGTAGGTATAGACTTGCATTAATTTGTTACTGAATTTGTTTACAAATAATGCTTTTGTTCATTTTTATTTGTTCAGATGCCAAAAATCATATCAGGCTTGCTTTGGATATACTGGCGAACATATATCAGGTTCCCTCTGTTTTTTATTTTCATTTATTGTTCTCACACCATCTTATATTTGACCATTTTGTCTGTATTGGATATATATGTTTTTGACAAGCAGTTTGAATTTTGATAGTCACTTGTATTTCCAATGTAAAATAAAAAAACAAACAAAAGAAAGCATTCCTTGTCTTTGTTAGTAGGAATTTGATGGCTCTTTAATTTGATTTCTTCCTTTTAGCTTATCAATTAATTTATATAGGTGAACTTTAGTTAGTCTTAAAAAGAATTATCACTATTTACTATTGGAAATTGCAGGCTAATGGGTAAGCTTGCCAAGTTAACTGCAACAAAGCATTCTTTTTCTAAATTCCTAGATAGTAACGTTGTATATTATGCCTTAACTATTAATGATACTTGATGGGGTTATGGGACTAGGCCCAGAGCCTAATCGGCCCAGGCTCCGAACTTGGACCAGCGGGCCCAAGCCCAGCAACCCAGAGCTCGAGTCAGCCCAACCAACCAGGGCAATCAAGGAGCGGAAGCCCAACTGGGAGCCGGCGGTCCAGCCTACCCGGGAGCATTCCTTCCAGCCTACCCAGGAGCCTGCGGTTCAGCCCAACTGGGAGCCTGCGGTCCAGCCTACCCGGGAGCCTGCCTTCCAGCCCAGTGGGGAGCCTGCCTTCCAGCCTAGCCAGGAGCCTGCCGACCACCAGCCCAGCTGGGAGCCTGCGGTCCAGCCCAGCTGGAAGCCTGCGGTCCAGCCCAGGTGGGAGCCTGCCTCCAGCCCAACGGGGAGCCTGCCTTCCAGCCTACCCGGGAGCTTGCCTTCCAGCCTACCCGGGAGCCTGCCTCCAGCCCGGTCAGAAGCCTTCCTCCAGCCTAGCGGGAAGCCCACCGTCCAGTCCAGCAGGAGGGAGCTCAAGCGTCCAGCCTGCCAGCCAGGCTGACCTGCCAGCCAGGAAGAGTAACGGCCAACAATCAATGTGCTACTTAATTATGTGTTTAATTCCGTATTAATGTTGTAATTAATTTAGTCATTATTATGTTCGGCAGTTACCATTTGTAATCGCCTATAAAAGGCAATTCGAATTTCAAATACAGAGATGCTATTTCTGGCTAACTTTCCATATTCGTACTTTCCTAATTCTTGTTTGAGTGTCGTACGTAGCTTTCCTAAAAGCCTACGAGCGTCCTATTTTGGACCAACATTGGTGCTTTCATTGAGAGCCTCTATTGTCTCTCACATAACTTGAGTAGGAATCACACAGGAAGATGGCCGGAATCTCGTCTCGACGTGACCATGTCTCAGTCCACACCGAGGAGTCCGCCCGGTCTGGCCGCCAGCGTGCCCTCGACAACCATGCACAGGGCAGGAGGGCGGCGCGCCAAGGCGACCTTCGGAACCAATTATCAGGCCACGGCGACCTAAGGGCGACGCTCAACCACACCCAAGGTGAGCGCTCGGTCCGCAGTCGGCGGGGGGGAGGCCGACGTCATGCTCCTCGCATGGACCCGGCTCGACTCAATGCCGGGGTGGAAGCCCTGCAGGAGGCAACTCGGGTTCTGGGGACCTTGGCTCAAAATTTCCAACAGATGGTGTCTGGCGGAAATGTGGATGAGCCTGCCTGTCAACAGACGCCAGCGGATGTGGAGGTGTTCTCCAGGCGGCGTGATGAGCGACGCTCTGGATCCAACCAAAACAGGGGGAAGAAGTCTCCCATCGGTGGGAGGAAGAAGTCTATCAGCAGCCTAGCCGACCCCATCGGCAGACGGGGAGGGGCGCCCAGCAGGGGCACCCAACGCAGATGGAAGGAGGCGAGCCCTCTCGCCACTCTCACCGGGCGAGCAGTCGGACTGGCTCCACGGAGAGGCAAAACGTGGGGCCCCGACCTCACGTGCACGGACGACTTGGAGGTGCCACCGGACATGCCCAGCCCCGCGCTGGAGCTGTCCGGGGGAACCCACCGCCGGCCGAGGTGGAAGATCTACGACAGCGCCTTGACGTGTTGAGAAGGAGGGTCGTCGGGGGGGAGCCTTACACGGACGACCTCCGGATACCCGAACCCTTCACCCGGGCGGTCATGGATGCGCCGTTGCCGAGGGGCTACAAGCCCTGCGCCATTGAAGCATACAAGGGCGTTTCTGACCCCCAACATCATGTATCTCGGTACCTTTCCTACATGGTCATGATGGGGTACGAGGACGCCATCCGATGCCGCGGTTTCTCCGCCACTTTGGATGGCCCGGCTCGTGAATGGTATGACTCTCTACCCGACGGGAGTATCACGAATTTCCGTGAGTTGGTTCAGCGCTTTCTCTTGAGGTTCGCGAGCTCCCAAGACGTCAAGAAAAACTTCAACCACCTGTTCGGTCTAAAACAGGGGAAGAAGGAATCATTGTCGACCTTCCTAGCGAGGTGGAGGGCCGAGTCAGTCAAGGTTCAGGGCCTTGATGACAGGACCGGGGTGGCCATGCTCACAAACTCTATCCGATCGGGCGAGCTTTACAAAGATTTCGTCAGAAGTCCCCCCACCTCGTACGAGGAGGCGCTCGGCCATGCCGACCGGCAAGCCGAGGCGGAGGACGCCTTGCAGAGGAAAAGAGATGAGGAAGAAGGTGCAAAAGAAGAAAAGAAGAAGGAAGCTGGTTCGGGTGCTGAGAAAGCTGACGGCAAAGCTAGCAACAAAAACAACAAGTACAGAGGTAACAAAAGTAGAGGCAAGGGCAAGGCGGACGTCCCGAGCGGACCGCTACAGCCCGTCAAGCAATTGACTCCACTTGCTCAGCCAGTCGGGGCCATCCTCGACTACGCGGAGGAGCAAGGTTTAGTCGATTTTCCGGAGGAGTGTGATGTGGTGACTGCCAAGCGCAACCACGACCAATATTGTCGATTCCATCGGAGAGCAGGGCATGATACAGATGATTGCGTCATTCTACGGCGGCAATTTGAAGAACTCATCCAGAAAGGGTACCTGGGCCAATTCGTTGGCAAACAAGGAGGCTTTCCGCAGAAGAGGAGCCTGGCGTGGCAGCGGTCCGACCAAGCTACCACGTCAAAGGAGACACCGCCTGCCAAGAAGCGGGAGCTCGGCGCCTTCTCCGAGGAAGACAATGCCGACCCAGGGAACGCCCCCCGGAAGTACCATCGATGTTCATTCATATTCGGGGGACCCCAGGGAGGCGACACCTCTTGAGAGCGGAAGCAGTGGGCCCGAGCCCTATACGTGGGGGAGATAACCAGGGCTCCCGCCGACAAGAGGGTGAAGAGGGACCCCATCTTCTTCACCGACGCAGATTTGCCGCCGATGCCTCCGCCACACAGGGATGCCTTGGTCATCAAGGTCGAAATCAACGACACGATCGTCCACCGAGTCCTGGTGGACAATGGGAGCTCCGTTAACATCATGTACTATGACACCTTCCAAGGTCTCGGGCTGGACCAAAAAGACTTGATCCCGGTGAGAACCCCACTCTCGGGCTTCACCGGGGACTCCATTGAGTCAGAGGGCAGCATAGTCCTCCCCGTGATGGTGGGCTCCGAGCCCTGCGTATCCAAGTTAGACGTCGAGTTTATCATCGTACGCCTAACTTGTGCGCATAAGATCATCATGGGAAGGCCGGCCCTGGAAGACCTCAGATGTGTGATATCCCAGGAGCACCTATGCATGAAGTTTCCCACTCCGAATGGCGTCGGAGTTGCCAGGGGAGATCAGCGAATGGCGAGGAGCTGCTATCTGAAAGCTTGCAAACAAATCGGTCAAAAAGACTTGAGGGTCCACACTATCAACAGCAAAGCCATGAAGTATGAGGAGGGTCAGTTCCGCGCTGAACCCACCTCAGAAGTGGAGGAGATCCAGATTGACCCCGAGAGGCCGGAGCGGAAGGTCAAGATCGGGACCGGGCTCCCGGCCGGCTTGAGGGAGAGGATTATCCAGGTACTTGTCCTTTTTAGCGTTGTCTTCGCGTGGGGACCGGAGGACATGCCTGGCCTTGACCGAAGCATCGCTGTCCATCGGCTGGCGGTCAATCCAATGGCGAAGCCCATCCAGCAGAAGAGAAGACACCTCTCAACCGAGAGGAGGGAATTCGTGAAGAAGGAGGTCAATATGCTCCTGAGTATCAAGCATATCCGGGAGGTCTTGTACCCGGTCTGGCTGGCAAACGTGGTCCTGGCCCCGAAGCCGCCAACCTGGAGGATGTGTGTTGATTACACCGATCTCAACAAGGCATGCCCGATGGATCCATTCCCATTGCCTAACATCGACCAACTAGTCGATGGGACGGCCGGATGTGAGCTCCTTAGCTTCATGGACGCTTTTCGAGGATACCATCAGATTTTCATGAATGAAGAAGATGCGGAGAAGACCTCATTCGTCACCCCAGAGGTGATTTTTTGTTATCTTGTCATGGCCTTCGGGCTGAAGAACTCTGGGGCGACGTACACGAGGATGGTGGCCAAGGTATTCCGGAAGGTGCTCGGAAGGAACATGGAGGCGTATGTTGACGAGATGATCGTCAAGAGCACCCGGGCATCCGATCATGCAGATGATTTGGCAGAGATCTTCGGGATCATTAAGGCAGTCCGTCTGCGCCTGAACCCGAAGAAATGTACCTTTGCCGTCCAAGGAGGCAAGTTCCTGGGGTACATGGTCACATGGAGGGGGATTGAGCCAAATCCTGAGAAGGTAAGGGCAATACTTGACATGGAACCCCCGAGGTCGGTGAAAGAAGTCCAGATTCTCACCGGCCGGCTAGCAGCCCTTGGACGTTTCATGTCCAAGTCCGCCGAGAAGTCCCTACCCTTCTTCCAAGTCCTAAAGAAACAAAATGGTTTCGTCTGAAATGATGAGTGTCAGCGAGCCTTCGACGAATTGAAGAAGTACCTCCTCTCTGAGCCTTTACTCAGCAAGCCGGAGAGGGGGGAGACGTTAATCCTTTATCTTGGGGTTTCCCAAGGTGCAATCAGTTTCGTGCTGGTTCGCGAGGAGGAAGGCGTTCAGCGTCCCGTCTACTATGTGAGCAAGACCCTCCAGAATGCTGAGCTCCGGTACACCCCGCTCGAGAAGACAATATATGTTGCCTACATCACCGCCAAGAAGTTGACACACTACTTCCAAGCGCACCCGATCAGAATCCTGTCGGACCAACCCCTAGGTGCCGCTCTGAGGGCGCCCGGCACAACCCGGGTAGTGAAGTGGTCGATGCTCCTCAACCAATACGAGGTTGACTTCCAGCCTCGGACGTCCATCAAAGGCCAGGCTCTGGCTGATTTCATTGTGGAATGCACGGCCCGAGAAGTGGCAGATAGGCAACAGGAGAGCAATGAACAATGGTGGACTCTAGCGACTGACGGGTCGGCAGGAGCCAAGGGATGCGGGGGCGGAATCGTCCTCATGTCACCCGAGGGATTCCGAGCCTACTATGCCTACCGCTATCTTTTCAAAGTCTCCAACAATGAGGTGGAGTACGAGGCCCTACTATCTGGGCTACGATTGGCGGCCGCCATGGGAGCAGAGTGGATAACGGTGAAATGTGACTCCCGTCTGGTGGTTTCACAGGTCAAAGGTGAGTTCGAAGCGAAGGAAGAAAGAATGGTGAAGTATCGAGATGTTGTTCGGGAGTTGCTCGGGTTGTTCAAGCAAGAAGAGTTGATTTGCATCCCGAGAAATCAAAACTCCGATGCAGACCTCCTCTCAAAGCTATCCCAAGGGTTACCTGAACATATATCGAGAATTGCACGCATTGAGGAGATGACGACCTCAAGCATATCAGCCTCACCGTCCATTGACGTCCTTCCCCTGCAACCAGTCGCCTGGTGTTGGGTGGATGACCTCCTGCGCTACATAGCCGATGGGACGCTCCCCGAGAGAGAAGAGGAGGCAAGGTTAGTCCGGCGACGAGCTCCGGGCTACGTCGTCTTGGATGGGAAGTTGTACAAGAGGTCCTACAATGGGACCTTGGTAAAGTGTTTACGCCCACATGAGGCGGAAATGATCGTCTCTGAACTCCATGGGGGCGTATGCTCCGCCCATCAGGGGGCAGGCACGTTAGCTAGGAAGGTCGTCCTCCAGGGGTACTTTTGGCCAACAATAATGAAGGATTGCGCTGACTATGCAAGGAGATGCAAGACATGCCAGAAATTCCAGAAGAGCCCCGGCTGACCAGCAACGATGTACACACCGATCAACACCGCCCTTCCATTCACAAGATGGGGTGTCGACCTGGTCGGTCCCTTACCAACCGGGTCGGGAAACCGGAAGTTTGTCATCGTCGCGGTGGACTACTTTACGAAGTGGGTTGAGGCCGAGCCACTTGCCAGCATCACACATCTCCAATGTAAGAAGTTCATATGGAAGAATATTTTCTGCCGGTTTGGGGTTCCCCTCCAAATAATCTCCGACAACGGAAGGCAGTATGACTGCGAAGCCTTCCGGCAATTCTGTGCAGAGTGGGGAGTAGAATCCAGCCGAGTTGCGGTCTGCTACCCCCAGGCAAATGGACAGGTGGAGAACACCAACCGGACGATCGTCGATGGACTGCAAAAGAAGTTGGAGGCCCTCGGGACTGCCTGGGTGGAGGAGTTGAACAATATACTCTGGACCTTCAGAACAACCCCAAGGAAGGAAACAGGAGAGACCCCCTTTGCCTTGTGTTATGGCTTTGAGGCGAGGGCACCGTTCGAGGCCGTAGTTCCCAGTCGGCGAGTAGAAGAGTTTGAACCAGCCAGCAATGAGGAGAGGCTCCGAGCCGAGCTCCACCTCATTGAGGAAAGAAGAGACCGTGCCTTCATCAAAGCGGAAAACTATCGATGACAAGTCAAGGCGTACCAAGACAGTCGAGCCCGACCCCGGAGTTTTGACGTCGGTGATTATGTCCTAAGACGTAGGAAGGCCAGCAGGCCGACAGAGGGAGGTAAGCTCTCCGTCAAGTGGGAAGGCCCTTACGTGGTTGACGCAGTGATCGGCCCTGGGACATACAAGTTGAAGACAACAACAGGCCGGTTGGTAGACCGCGTCTGGAATGCCGAGCACCTGATGAAGTTTTACCAGTAGAAAATCGAAGTTTCACTTTTCTTTGTAAACTCCTGTGCTCCGAGCACGGGATTACAATTTGTAATTCTTCATGTGGTCCGCCCACATCATGAATTCAATATACTTTGCTAGCGATATTTAGTCATCAAAAGAGGTCCGACCTCACTTAGCAATAAAGGGCGGCGGCAAAAAAAAAAGGTACTATGCCCCCCCTCGGTGTTTGGCCGACCTCGGCCAGGCTCTTTAACCGAAAATAGCCAAGCGATTTTCAAGAATCTGGGCAATTTTCTAAAGTAAAGAGCTAGCCGCGACAGTCGAGGCGACAGTAGGGCCGGCCTCCGGGTCGAGGGTACTCAGGATGCTGACCTCCGGGTCCTTTCGAGTGCTCGCCGCCTAACATCGCTGGCCAAGCAGCTCGCACTCTCGTCATCCCTGAGTTGGCGGTGCGGGTTCGTTCTGGTGGATCATGCAGGGTCCGCCCCTGTTGTTTGGCTATCCATGCGGGAGTAACCAGATTATTCCCCAAGTCCGGGCAAACTACACGGGTTAAAGTGACAGTAGGACTGACCCCCGGGTCATGAACGTTCAGGATACCGACCTAAGGGTCTTCCTCGTCGGTTCAATGTCCGACCTTGCTGGCCAAACAAGTCGCTTACTTGTTGATTCCATATCAATAGCGAAGAAATCACTTCTATCCAACTAGGAGAGGCACGGATAGGCTCGGCCACGCCAGCCTAACCGCCCCCGGGAGGTTAGAGAAGCCAGATCCCCGAATAAATTGCTAAGTATTTGTAATGCAAAGTATAGAAAAGGAGGCGTGTGAAATAAAAATCAAACATACACATAGCATTCAAGTGGAAAACAAAAGAAATACAAAATACAGGGTCATGGTCGGGCGAACCCATTGCCATCAAGTAGAATGATCTAGTCAAAATCGGCCATCACTTCCTGGAAGTAGCCAAGAACCTCAATAAGCTCTCTCAGAATCCGGACTGCAGTGCCGTCTTCACCATGGTCGTTACCCTCCCGTCAGGTGGTCACCCAGGGACCTGGGACTCTCCAATTGCCTCTTTGTCTGCTCTCGCGAGTAAGTGCTTTATTTCGCCGTGTTTGAAGCTCAACTCAGATACAGGTTTCTAGACGTTCTCTTCTTCTTCTTCCAAGGATCCCTTCGTGGCTGCCCTAGTCTTGTGGACCTTGTCCTAAAATTTTCCTGGAGGCAGTTGGCAGCCCGGGGCGCCCCACAATCCTAAATAAACCCTGCAAACAGAAAAAATGCGGTTAGAGAATCAGGTGAATGGGAAACAAACACAGAGGTGTGGTCACCCGTAACCAAATAACCACAAGGAGCTAGCCCTCAGAAACAGTAACTCGTCAGGCTGAGTCCGCCCAGGGTAACATCAACCTGCCGTCCACGCATACCGCCTGCACGCGTGGTTTTCCCTAGGGTCATGGCTGACCTTTGCCAACCCACAACGGTCTGCCGGCCACGCCTATGTCGTTGGTCAACCGCAAGGAGCCGTCTGACCAGGAGGATTCACGATGAGCCGAGATCGTCACAGACCTGCATCATCTACCCGGCCAGGAACATCCTCGCTGAGTAGCATCGCTTGCTCGGAGAATTCGTAGCCAGCCTCAGGTTTCTGCCGCCTACCTGCGGTCTGCAGACTACCTGGTGAAGCTTGGCCAACCGAAGAAGAACAGATGTGGACCTCACAGTTGCACTGCCGGCCTGGAAGCTGGTACCGCAGGGGAGTTTCCGTCGACTGGGGGTTGCACCGCCTGAAGCTGTCACTACAGCCCATCGCAGCCTAAGTTCGTCGCCACCACCGCCTGGGTCCGTCGCCGCCGCCTCAAGCCCGGATGCTGCCACGATCCAGAAGGTACACGGCTACCCATCTGCGAACGACGCTTGACCCGGGGGGAGGACGATACGAGATCTGATCTTGAGGAGCTGCCGAGCCGCTCAGGTCCGCCGCCATCCAACGCCGGAGTCTGACGGATTGGGAAACCGCCGATCTAGGGGCCGATCAACCAGCCAGTTAACTGCAGCGCTGGGCTAGGGAGACGCGAGGAAGACGGACGCAGGTCCAGGAGAGAGAGGAAAAAGAAAAGAAAGGAAAGAAAAAGAAAAGGAAAGAAAAGAAAAGAAAGGAAGAAAAGAAAAGAAAGGAAAAGAAAAAAAAAGGAAAGAAAAGAAAAGGAAAGAAAAGAAAAGGAAGGAATTTATTTGGAGCCTTTTTTTGGGAGCCTGATTTAATTTGAGAATTTCCATAAACTCTGGGATTCCCATAATCCACAATTATGGCTCCCTGATATGTGAATATTTTTAAATCGGCAGCTGACTTAAACTACTCCCTCTTAGCCGAGTCTACTACTCGACTAAGGGAGTGGAGGACTCGTGATGGGGTTATGGGACTAGGCCCAGAGCCTAATCGGCCCAGGCCCCGAACTTGGACCAGCGGGCCCAAGCCCAGCAACCCAGAGCTCGAGTCAGCCCAACCAACCAGGGCAATCAAGGAGCGGAAGCCCAACTGGGAGCCGGCGGTCCAGCCTACCCGGGAGCATTCCTTCCAGCCTACCCAGGAGCCTGCGGTTCAGCCCAACTGGGAGCCTGCGGTCCAGCCTACCCGGGAGCCTGCCTTCCAGCCCAGTGGGGAGCCTGCCTTCCAGCCTAGCCAGGAGCCTGCCGACCACCAGCCCAGCTGGGAGCCTGCGGTCCAGCCCAGCTGGGAGCCTACGGTCCAGCCCAGGTGGGAGCCTGCCTCCAGCCCAACAGGGAGCCTGCCTTCCAGCCTACCCGGGAGCCTGCCTTCCAGCCTACCCGGGAGCCTGCCTCCAACCCGGTCAGAAGCCTTCCTCCAGCCTAGCGGGAAGCCCACCGTCCAATCCAGCAGGAGGGAGCTCAAGCGTCCAGCCTGCCAGCCAGGCTGACCTGCCAGCCAGGAAGAGTAACGGCCAACAATCAATGCGCTACTTAATTATGTGTTTAATTAAGTATTAATGTTGTAATTAATTTAGTCATTATTATGTTCGGCAGTTACCATTTGTAATCGCTAAGGCAATTCGAATTTCAAATACAGAGATGCTATTTCTGGCTAACTTTCCATATTCGTACTTTCCTAATTCTTGCTTGAGTGTCGTACGTAGCTTTCCTAAAAGCCTACGAGCGTCCTATTTTGGACCAACAATACTATTGTGAAACTGTCTTAATTTTTAGAGATGTCAACTCATTAGATTATTTTAAATTTTCTGATTCCCAAACAATCATATTTTGGAGGTATATTATCCATGGAATTGTAACTTTATTAGCTTTAAATCTTTAATGTGTTAGTTTTTTCATGTATAATAAATTTGTGCTCCTTTTGATTACTCCTTTTTCAGTTTTGTGAACTCAGGTTTGTAATGAATGGTTACATGATATTTTACTCTCTCTCTGTGAGCTATACGAAGCACTAGGACCATGAAGGAGAGTGAGGTTTGGTTTAAATGATTTTTTATGTTATATCTTATCTATGTGGCAGTTCACAGAGTTTACCGATTATGTGTCTTCTATATGAAACACTAGGACCAAGGTTTTGATTATTTAGGTTTGCTTTGTTTTGAGTGGTTATTTGTGATATTCAAATTATTTCTCTTGAACGGCAGTAATTGTTCCTTTGGACCGGTGCAGGCGTTACTGATAAGGAAGGAGTGCACATGCAGCATTGTAGACTGGAAAGCATGGGTAAATATCTTAGGATGGTTTTTAGAGGTGCTGTCGATCCTCATGCCATATACTACTGTGTAAGTTGACTAAGTTCTAAGGTGTACTGTACTATATCATTTACAGCCAGGTATTGTTTCTGCAGTTTCCATGTTCTTTATATTGACTAAGTTTCCTTAGGCTTATAACTTTTTTGTCGGTTCATGTTCAGGAAGTCGAAGGAAGTAGTCATGATGCCTATAAAGGTATGACAAGGTTTTCTTTGGTTGAATTGATTAACTTTAGCTCTCGGACCAGATGAATGTAATTATCTGAGTTTGATTAGGTTTAGCCTCATGAGTTAGCAGTTTAGACTAATCTCGATTTGACCAATTGCATAACAAATAATTGCTCCATACTATTCTTATTATTTGTATGATATAATCAAGAAAAAAGAGTTGTTTCATCTACTAGAATGTCATATTAAAATGTTATATACAAGGGCGTATCAAATATTGTAATGAAAACTATTTAACACTATGTTTATTCTAGCAGCACTCTTTATTATTTTTATCAAATTGGTTAAAACGATTATGTAACATGTATTCTAGATGTGTAGTGACGTATACCAGATCTGACGTAAATTTAGTTGATTTATTACTTGATTAATAGCTACTGCTATTAAGACATCTGACAGAACTCCTATTGTTTGATATATAGCTTTATAAACTGCAATCTTGTCAAGGAAAAAAATAATGAAAATGTTGTAGTAAATTAGCTTTATGGGTCTCTTCCACCTATTAGGCTATTAGCTTTATAAACAACAAAGTTGTTTTGAATGGTTTAATTTTACAAAAATACTAATGAGGATTCTCAAACTATGCAGGCAATGTTCAACCAGATATTGATAAGGACTTGCTTTATTGGATGTGGATGGTGATGTCAGGAATAATTATGTCTAGCGTGTACAAATAAAAATGTTGTATGATTATAGTGTAGATTTATAGCATATTGTAATACACTATTGATATCGACACTGTAAAATAATTTAAGTAATAAATACAAATGTTGATATTTTATTTTGATTAGTTATTGTTATTTCTATAATCTTTAATTTCATAGAATCAGTAACAAATAATATAATGATTATTATAATATTATTATCATATTTATTATATGACACAAATGTGTCACAAATTCTTATGATACCAATGTGTCATAATCTTGTATCACATTAATGTGTCACAATTTACCGACACTCTTATGTTTTACGATCAGTGACACTATATTTAGTGTCACTAGCCGACACTTTCCCCGACGCTTTTTTAGTGTCACAGAAACTTTCAGTGACACTAAATTAGTGTCATCGTAAGCCCTTTTTCTACTAGTGATACCTTTTGAAGTAAACATGTTCTTATAACATTGCTTATTTTATGCGTCGCTTATTAACGCGAGTCTTAATGAGCATCATTTAGTAACATGTGAAGTAAATGTGTCAGTCTTCTGGATGATCACAGAACTGGGTGAAAAAATTGATGAACATGTTTTCAGATTTGAAAATGGAAAACTAGAAAATAGAAACAGAAAATTGGAGATAGAAAAACTGAAAAATAAAAACAGAAAATTGGAGAACGAAACACAGAAGTAGAAAACAGGAAAATATCTCTGTTAGTCTCTCAATTAGTATCGATATTTGAAGTGTAGTCCCCATATTTTATAACATGTAATTGTCACCCTCAGTTGTCCAAATTGTTGTCAATGTGGTCCTTTGAAGGGTGAATTTTACAATGTGGTGAAGATTACATTTACGCCAATTTGAACCGTACCATTGAGGGATTACATTTACACACTTGAAAACACAAGGATATCATTTCCTTATCGATACTATTTGAGGGATTAAAAGTGTTATTTTCCGTTATATATTGAAAGGGAAGTAATCATAAGTATACATGGCTTCATGTAGGCCAAACCTCGAGTTACTTTGTGATGGAAGTTATTCCAAAGCAGGAGGAAAACAATTTGGGAAATCTATATTTTTCTCTAAATAAGAGAAAGTTAAATCCTTTTTCATATAATACTGTAATATTTTGGTATTCATTTATTCTGATAAGTTTAATGTTATAACTGATATAGTGTATTTAAACATGATTGTAATTACGTTTATTCAGTAAAATACTCCGTATAACTTATTCCAACGTATTAGTTCTTTACTTCTACTTTTATCGAAGATAATTTCTGTTTTGTGATTTGGCAATGATGATGAGAAAAGATAATCCTTAGTAAGCAACTAGCCAATTCAAACACATGTTAGATTGAGATGGTCTATAAACAGTATGAACCTAGACGCATTGTCTTGGAGTTAACAATATGAACCTATACGCATGATGGCATGAACATAAAAGAGAAGGAAAACAATTTTAACATAAATTGTTCAATTTTAACATACAATATGCAACTTCTTTCTAATTCCAAAGGTGAGTAAACAAATTCAATTTTCTCCATTTGTGGTAGCTAAGGTAGATGCAACTCCTTTCTTTTTACTGATCATCAGAAACATTATTCTTACAAAAATATTTGGATTAATTTTCACTTCGAAAAAATGCAATTTTAGAATATTTTTACTACCAAGTACAGTTGATATTTGAACATGCCCGGGTAATTAACTTCTCCGCTCACAAGGACGCACTGGCGTATTACTGTTTGGGGCGATCCCTTCTTCTACAACGGCCCGGAATTCTCGGCCACCATCCGTCGGTCCATTCTTGAATACGTCCAACCCCTCGAATCGCCTCATCTGATCATAGACGCTGCAAATCCGATCACAGTTTTGTTAGAATCCCACACCGGAAAAGTTTGAATCAACAAAGTGCTATATCAACAAGGTTGACCTTTTAGGATGGAATCTCATGTCTTAACATGGTATCAGAGCCAAAGCGATCCATAATCATGGTGTGGATCCCCTTATGAAAAATGACGACACGATTAAAAAATGACAATGATGAGCCGACTAGGAGCATAGAAGACCCTTAAACCCAAGGAAATGTTGTTCTGTAAACTCATTTACAATACTTGGTGGTCTTAGTTTCTTATTTCTTACTATCTTTGAACTTATGATCTTTTGATGAACATTGTATAAACATTTGGTTTTACTCAAGGTCGAGTAAAGAAACTAAGTGTGGGGGAGTTGACATTCATGTAATTTCCATGCTTACGTTTATGTTTTTTATTAGTTTAGATTGATTATTACCTTGGAAATTACACACTTTTGGTGTAATAGTTTTAGTTGTAAAAATGTTTGTAATTTGTTTAGACTAGGTTTATACTGAGCTCAAGCAGGACCAAGATCACTCTAGGGACCATTGGTGAACATCACAAATGGAAGGAAGGTGCAAAAAATCTCAAGATTCTGATTTTTGGTGTTGTACCCGGTCGGGTATGACCTATACCCGATCGGGTACCTTGTTGAAAAATCAAATCGGATCGGATCCGGGACAAGGCAACGTGCAGGGGAGATTTTGGCACGATCGACTGTTCATACCCGATCGGGTGGCCGACATACCCGATCGGGTATAACCTAGTTTTTTATATTTCCGCGAAGCAACCAAGTACCCGATCGAGTGCCCTTACAGCCCGATCGGGTACACGACCCTGCAAGCCTAAAAAGCCTATAAATACCCCCCTTTCCTTCCCACAAAAATAACCAATTAACATATACTTCTTAGCTCAGTTTAGACAAGCTCTTTCTTTATATTTTCTTCATGTTTAGTCTCCAAATGAGGAGCTAAACTCTTCCATCTTGGTTTTGCTACTTTGAAGCTTAATGAATTTGTAAGTTGTGAGTTATTCTTTTTAATCTTCTTTCTTGAATATTAATTATTTCCTATTCATATTCCATATTAATATTTTGAGCATTACTTAAAGGATCAACTAGTTTTGTTTCATATATTAATTATTACTAGAATCAATCGATTAATACGCTTGTTATTAATTCGGTTCTTTCAACGGTAGTAAAACTTGGATTATTAATGCATGCGTCTCATGGTTAATAATCTAAGGGGAATTAATTATATTGATTAAACCAATAAACCGCTTGTGTTGAGGTTATCAATCTCAATCGTTTTCATCTTAAGTTTATTGCTACTATTGGGCTAATATACGACGCGTGTTCTATATGAACTCGGTAGTAAGTTTTATTAATGAACGCGTCTCGTTATTAATAACTACCCTCGATGAACTGGATATACTCCTCGATTGAGTATTCGAGAGGAAGATAGTTAAAGATATAACCGGGATCGACGAACATTTCATTAAGTGGATAAAAGCAAAACCAAGTCCTCATCTCATTAAATTAAACTCATATAGATTGTTTATCTTAGTGTTAATTAAATTCAATCAAATCAAACTTAAAACCCCCCTTGTTACTATTGATAAAAGAGAAAAGTATTCTTTTCCCTGTGGATACGAACCTTACTTCACTATACTACGTATTAGTGTTGTATTGATAAATTATTTTGAGTGCACCTCACGACAAGTGCACGTCAAATTTGGCGTCGTTGCCGGGGAAAGGCAATTATTTTTTCTTTTATTGTATTTCAAGAAAACAAAAAAAAATATTAAATAAAAATATAAAGAGTTCTTATTTCTTCTATTTCTGAGCTTGGTGAAGTATATGGTTAAACATCGTTCCATAAACGAAATCACATATCAAACAAACCCGGAAATAGAGCAAACTTTCGAGCGGTTGAAAAATAAATTTTCTAGTACCGACTCGGAGGAATTATCTACCGGAGATACATCCAGCGCTAGTTCTCATTCTAGCGAAATCGAAGAGCCAATAACTATGGCTCTCGAAACAAGAACTTTGAGGGAGCTCACAGCTCCGAACTTAAATCAACAACCCTTATGTATCACCTTTCCAACTCTTGATGAGGGTGCTACATTTGAGTTGAAATCTGGACTCATACATCTACTTCCATCTTTCCATGGCTTAAGAGGGGAGGACCCAAATAAACACCTCTCGGAGTTCCATGTTGTTTGCACAAGCATGTGCCCCAATGGAGTCACTGAGGAACAAATAAAATTGAGAGCCTTTCCATTCTCCCTAAAAGATACCGCCAAAGACCGGCTATTCTACCTTCCTTCGGGAAGTATAGGTACATGGACGGCCATGAAGAAAGCTTTCCTTGAAAGGTACTATCCTGCTTCTATCTCCTCATCTCTCAAAAAGCAAATCAGCAATGTGGAGCAAAAAGATGATGAATCGTTCTACGAATATTGGGAACGATTCAAGAAACTTTGTGCGAGCTGTCCATACCATGGCTACTCGGAGCAAGACCTCATCCTATACTTTTATGATGGTCTTTGCAATGATGATAGGCGGATGATCAACGCCGCATGTAGAGGGGGGATCGTCAACAAAACTCCTTCTCAAGCTATAAATCTTTTCTCGGAATTGGCCGAGAATTGTAGACATCACAACGGGCGATCATCAACAAAAAGAGTCATGGCGGCGGAATCATCATCATCATTGGAAAGTCAAGTTGCCGGTTTGACTTCTTTGGTTAAGGATTTTATTTTGAATTCCAAGACCCAAGAAGTCAAGGTCTGCGGCATTTGTACACAACAAGGGCACCCCACCGACTCATGCCCAACTCTCCAAGAAGACAACACCGAGCAAGTCAACGCTTTGGGGTTTCCCAACCAAAAGAGGTACGATTCTTATGGCAATACTTATTATTCCGGGTGGAGAGATCACCCCAATTTGAGATATGGGAATTTGCAAGGAAAGCCACAACAAAATAACCCTCCACAAAATCAATTTCCTCAAAAACAACCATACTCTAACTCCCAAGGCCAAGGCTCAAATATGTCCACCGAGGACATGATCCGAGCACTCACCACTAATGTCTCAACCATGCAACAAAACATGGTTCAATTTCAACATGAGACAAAATATAGCATACAAAACCTTGAGAACCAAATGAGCCAAATCTCAAGTGCGGTGAGTAGGCTCGAAGCCAAGGATTCGGGAAAGCTTCCATCTCAAACAGAGCCGAATCCTAGGCAACAAGCCCATGCGGTCATTTTGAGGAGTGGCAAGGAGTTGGTTATTGCCAAAGAAAAAGCCAAGAGCCACATTGGCTAAGAAGAGGAAGAAGAGGAGTTTGTAGAAAAAGCTCAACCGGAGGAGGATAAAACTCAAACCTCAAATCCAACGCCGGTCATCTTAGAAATTGAAGCACCTTTTCCCGAGGCTCTGAGGGAAACAAGAAGGGTGGAGAAGGATAAGGACATCTATGAGACATTCTCTAAATGTGAGGTAAATATTCCTCTCCTTAACTTGATAAAGGGTGTTCCTAGATTTGCAATTTTTTTTAAAGAGCTATGTACAATAAAAAGGAAACATAGACTCAATGGAAAACAAAAAGTCCAAGTTAGTGAACGTGTTTCAGCGGTCTTTCAAAAGAAACTCCCCAAAAAATACAATGACCCGGGCATGTTCACTAAACCTTGTAAGTTGGGAGGTACTACTTTTTCAAAAGCCATGCTAGATTTAGGAGCGTCAATTAATGTCATTCCTTACTCTTTATTCAAATCACTTGAGCTTGGCCCTCTAAATGAAACCGGAGTAGTCATTCAACTTGCGGATAGATCAAATGCTTATCCTAAAGGTATTGTCGAAGACGTACTAGTTATGGTTGATAATTTGATTTTTCCCGCTGACTTTTATGTTTTGGAAATGGAGAATGATAAAAATGCGGTTCCTATCCTTTTAGGAAAGCCATTTTTAAAAACCGCTAGAGCAAAAATTGTTGTTTTTAGCGGATCTTTAACAATGGAATTTAATGGAGATAAGGTTGAATTCAACATTTATGACTCCATGAAATACCCAAATGAAGATCATTCTTTGTTTGCCATTGATATTATTGATCCTCTTGTACAAAACACTTTTGAAATAAATGGAGAGGATGAATTGTTGAGCGTGATTGAGAATGATTTCGGGGACAATTCTCTAGAACTTGCCTTGACTCCCAACATACAAGCCATGATGGTGGAGTTGGATAACCATTTCCAACTCCCACTTATGCCACCGGGGTCAAGAGCATTTCCACTAACCATCCCCAAAGAAAAGCCTTTGCCTTCTATTTTGCAGGCCCCCGAAGTTGAGATGAAGCCACTCCCAAAACATTTGAAATATGTGTTTTTGGGAGAAAAAGAGACCTTGCCGGTTATAATCTCCAACAAATTGACCCAAGAGCAAGAAGGAAAGCTGGTTGTGGTGCTCAAAAAGCATAAACTTGCAATTGGATGGACTATAGCCGACATCAAGGGCATTAGTCCATCCACTTGCATGCACCGCATCTTGATGGAGGACGAAGTAAAGCCGGTGAGGCAGCCCCAAAGAAGATTGAACCCACCTATGATGGAGGTGGTCAAAAAGGAGGTCATCAAGCTACTACAAATGGGGATCATCTTCCCCATTTCCGATTCAAAATGGGTTAGCCCAACCCAAGTTGTTCCTAAGAAGACCGGAGTCACGGTGGTGGAGAACAAGCATGGAGAACTTATGCCCACCCGAATTCAAAATGGGTGGAGGGTGTGCATAGATCGATTGATAACCTCAACACAAGCGGTTTATTGGTTTAATCAAGCATGGAGATTGATAACCTCAACACAAGCGGTTTATTGTAGTCACGTTTCGTGTGCGGTGACTAGACATGATTTCTTTCCTTTACCCTTCATTGATCAAATGCTTGAGAGATTTGCCGGGCATGAGTTCTATTGTTTCCTTGATGGCTACTCTGGGTACTTTCAAGTACCCATAGCCCCCGAAGATCAGGAGAAGACCACTTTCACTTGTCCATTTGGCACCTTTGCATATCGACGCATGCCATTCGGACTATGCAATGCCCCGGCCACATTCCAAAGATGCATGATGAGCATATTCTCTGAATATGTTGAGCTATTTATGGAAGTTTTTATGGAGGATTTTACAATCCATGGAGACTCATTTGATTCATGCCTATACCATCTATCTCTTGTATTAAAAAGTTGCTTAGAATCAAACCTTGTTCTGAACTCGGAAAAATGCCACTTCATGGTGGAAGAAGGAATTGTTCTAGGCCATGTCATCTCATCAAAGGGGATAGAGGTAGACAAGGCCAAAGTTGAAGTCATCCAATCACTCCCTTATCCTACCACCGATAGGGAGATACGATCATTCCTTGGACATGCAGGTTTCTATCGAAGATTTATCAAGGATTTCTCAAAGATCGCATCTCCTTTGTGCACACTTTTGCAAAAGGAGGTGGAATTCATCTTTTCTGAGGAATGCAAAAAGGCCTTCAAAACGTGGAAGGAAAAACTAGTAACCGCACCTATCATTCAAGCACCCGATTGGTCTCTTCCTTTTGAGATCATGTGTGACGCCAACGACTATGCGGTAGGGGCCGTCTTGGGCCAAAAGGTTGGAAGGGCCTCTCATTGTATCTATGCATCCACCACCCTCAATGATGCCCAACGCAACTACGCCACCACCGAAAAAGAAATGTTGGCCGTCGTCTATGCACTTGAAAAATTCAGGTCATACTTACTTGGAACCAAGGTGATAATTTACACTGATCATGCAGCTCTTAGGTTCTTAATGACAAAAAAGGAAGCCAAACCAAGGTTGATACGGTGGATACTTCTTTTGAGCGAGTTCGATGTGGAGATCAAAGACAAGAAGGGCATGGAGAACTTAGTGGCCGACCACTTGAGCCGTTTAGTTCTTGATGAGGGGAACGATCACATCAAAGATGATATCCGAGGGGAATTTTCCGATGAGACCCTTTTCTCTCTAAAGGAAATTCACCCTAGGTATGCACATATTGTTAATTTCCTTGTTCCAAACAGGTTCCCGCCAAGCTTCTCTAAAGCTCAAAAAGAGAAACTCCAACACGATGCAAAACAATACGTGTGGGATGAACCATACTTATGGAAACACTGCAAGGATCAAGTAATTCGAAGATGCATTTCTGAAACAGAGATAGCATCCATCCTCTCATTTTGCCACTCACATGCATGCGGTGGTCATTTTGGAGGAAAAAGAACATCAATGAAGGTGCTAGAATGCGGTTTTTGGTGGTCGAGCTTATTTCGAGATGCCCATGCCTTTTGTCGATCTTGTGACAATTGCCAACGCATGGGCAACATCTCTCGAAAACATGAAATGCCACAAGTTCCTATGCTCTACGTTGAAATCTTTGATGTGTGGGGAATAGATTTCATGGGACCTTTTCCTAATTCCCATGGAAATCTATATATTCTCTTGGCGGTAGACTACGTGTCAAAATGGGTGGAAGCAAAAGCCACCAAGACCGATGATGCCAAAGTAGTGACGGACTTCCTCAAAACCCGCATTTTTTCAAGGTTTGGAATTCCACGAGTTTTAATAAGCAACAGGGGTACTCACTTCTACAACAAAACTGTGAGTGCCTTGTTGAAGAAGTATGGCGTCACTCATAAACTCTCCACTGCCTACCACCCACAAACAAACGGGCAAGTCGAAGTCTCAAACAGGGAACTGAAGTCTATACTCCAAAAGACAGTGAATCCTAACCGAAAAGATTGGAGTTTTCGCATGGATGATGCCTTATGGGCATATAGAACCGCTTTCAAGACCCCTATTGGGATGTCACCCTATAGACTTGTATTCGGGAAAGCATGTCATCTCCCAGTCGAACTCGAACATAAGTCTTATTGGGTGGTGAGAACATTCAATCTTGACATGGAGCAAGCGGGGAGACAAAGGAAGCTACAACTCCAAGAGCTAGAGGAGCTTCGACTGGAGTCCTATGAGAACGCAACCATCTACAAAGAGAAGACGAAGGTATGGCATGACAAAATGATAACAAGAAAGGATTTCAAAATTGGAGACAAAGTCCTTCTTTTTAGATCACGCCTTCGTCTTTTCCCCGGTAAGTTAAGATCAAGGTGGGAAGGACCATTCGAGGTGGTCAAAGTCTACTCACATGGAGCGGTTGAGATCAAAAGCCTTGACACCGATAAAATCTTCAAGGTTAACGGGCATCAACTCAAACCATTCCTTGAAGGTTTCCAAAAAGAAAGCGCTGAATGCATGGATCTCTTCGATCCAATCTAATAAGGATGAACACTACCATGGCGTCGTACCGCGACGTTAAATAAGGCGCTTCTTGGGAGGCAACCCAAGCCAAGGTACGCATTTTTTTATCTTTTCTTTTCAATTTTTGTTTTGGAATGTCAACTTTGAGAAAATGGGGAGATTCTCAAAAGAAAATAAGGGAAAAATCATGTTTTTGAAAGGCTGGGAAAATCTCCGATCGGTCATCATCACTTATCCGGCCGGATCCATGCCAAAAAAGAGGATAAAATTGGACAAAATCACACCCCAGGGTTAGTGTACCCGATCGGGCCCCATCACTGCACCCGACCGGGTATAAATGAAAAACCCAGGTATGCGGAGGAAAAACCCCATACCCGATCGAGTTAGGGCTGAAAACAAGGTCAGCACCCGATCGGATAGACCCATGACCCGATCGGGTATAAATAAAAAAATTGGGAATTTCCTTTGTCACGTTTTACCCGATCGAGTTAGGGCTGAAAACAAGAGGGTACCCGATCGGGTATGTCGGGCCACCCGATCGGGTATAAATGAAAAAAATTGTGAATTTTTCTTCGTCAGGTTTTACCCGATCGAGTACCCCTAAAACTGGATCGGGTACGAACCCCTGGAGCAAAAAAAAAATTTAACGAAGTACCCGATCGGGTACTCCCATATACCCGGTCGGGTAAAATAATGTTTTTAGTTGGAATTTATACGGCGCAATATGCCCGATCGAGTATAACCCAAACTCGATCGGGCCCGATCCTGAAACATGAGGAAACAAGAGGGTACCCGATCGGGTATGTCGGGCCACCCGATCGGGTACACCAACTTTTAACCCAAATCAGAGCCAAAATCGGCCACTTCATCTTCTCCAACCCCAAAATTTCGAACCTCCCTTCTCAAATCCACCATTTTCGAACCTTCTCCCTTCTCAAATCCACCATTTTCGAACCTTCTCCCTTCCATATCTCCATCAATACTCAACAAAAACCCATCAAACTACCACCAAAACACTCCCCTCACTCTCCTCTATAACCCACTACCCATAAAATCCACCCTCTCCCCATATTTCTGAAATGCCCAAACCCTACCCCCCAAACCCCAAGTCCGAATCAAGCTCCAAATTTGATCATCAATGGCTCCAAAAAGGAACCAACCGGAGAGCTCCAACACACGGGGACCAGTTCATGGCTTTGAGGATGTCCGCTTTGGGACGGGGAATCATCGGGCACGATTTTTGGCCATCATTAAAAGGCAAGTAGTTCCTTCTCGATTTCTTTGTCATGATGCCCTTGAAAACCTAGGCTTAGAGGATGGCATGAAGGAATTATTTGATGTATTGCAAATGAATTTGATTTTCAATATGCGATACAATTGTGTTGACAAAATCATATATGAGGTCATGAGCTCCATGAAATTTGTTCTACAAGAGAACCCGGCGGATTTCAATTCCGATGAACTCACGTTTCGTGTGCGCAACACCGAATACTCAATAACGAGACGTGAGTTTGCCGCACACTTTGGAATTCCCGTGGCCCATGAGAGGGGGATAGGGGAATTAATTATAATGATTAAACTAATAAACCGCTTGTGTTGAGGTTATCAATATCAATCGTTTTCATCTTAAGTTTATTGCTACTATCGGGCTAATATACGACACGTGTTCTATATTAACTCGGTAGTAAGTTTTATTAATGAACGCGTCTCGTTATTAATAACTACCCTCGATGAACTGGATATACTCCTTGATTGAGTATTCGAGAGGAAGATAGTTAAAGATATAACCGGGATCGACGAACATTTCATTAAGTGGATAAAAGCAAAACCAAGTCCTCATCTCATTAAATTAAACTCATATAGGTTGTTTATCTTAGTGTTAATTAAATTCAATCAAATCAAACTTAAAACCCCCCTTGTTACTATTGATAAAAGAGAAAAGTATTCCTTTCCCTGTGGATACGAACCTTACTTCACTATACTACGTATTAGTGTTGTATTGATAAATTATTTTGAGTGCACCTCACGACAAGTGCACGTCATGTGTGCATACCATAGAATAAGGAGCTCTGGAAATCCATACTTGAGGAAGCTCATTCCTCAGCCTATGTTATGCATCCAGGGGGAACAAAGATGTACCGAGACCTGAAGGAGAGTTATTGGTGGTCAGGTATGAAGAGGGACATCGCGGAGTATGTGAGTCGATGCCTTACTTGTCAGCAAGTTAAGGCAGAGCATGCATCAGCACCCGGCGGGGCTTTTACAACCACTTACCATCCCAGAATGGAAGTGAGAACATGTGACCATGGATTTTGTGGTAGGGTTACCATGGACGGTGAACAATTACGAGTTCGTATGGGTGGTGGTTGATAGGCTTACCAAAAGTGCACACTTTTTGCCTATCAACATCACTTATCCTCTTGAACGTTTGGCCAAGTTGTACTTGGAGGAGATTGTGAGGTTGCATGGAGAGTTTCAATCGTCGTTGGGAACTAAACTGAAGTTTAGCACAACTTTTCACCCACAGACGGATGGACAATCCGAGCGGGTGATACAGATTTTGGAAGACATGCTTAGGGCATGTGCTTTGGAGTTCCAAGGGAGTTGGGACAAACACTTGGCCCTTGTGGAGTATGCCTATAACAACAGTTATCAGGCGAGTATTGGCATGCCTCCATACGAGGCATTGTATGGGAGGAAATGCAGAACACCCTTGTGTTAGGACGAGGTTGGCGAGGCCAAGCTCGAGGGTATAGAGCTGGTTGAGATCACCAAGGCTAAGGTGAAGGTCATTCAGGATAGACTTAAGGCTGCCCAAGATCGGCAGAAGAGCTATGCCGATAAACGGCGTAGGCCGTTATAGTTTGCAGTTGGCGATGAAGTGTTTCTATGGATTTCTCCTTGGAAAGGTATCATCCGATTCATATCAAGGGGTAACCTTAACCCCCGATACATTGGCCCGTTTGAGATCCTTGAAAGGATTGGAGCCGTGGCTTATCGGCTCAAATTGACCCCTGAACTTGAGAAGATACATGACGTATTTCACGTATCCATGCTCAAGAAGTATTGACGTGATCCTTCACATATTCTTAAGAGACCACCGGTAGAGATCCGAGAGGACTTACAATATGTAGTGGAACCGGTGGGAATAGTGGGCCAACAGGTTAAGAAGCTTAGGAACAAGGAGATTTCTATGATGAAGGTACTTTGGAGGAGTGATGGAGTCGAGGAAGAAACCTGGGAGACCGAGGTCTCAATGAGGGAGCAATACCCGTTTATTTTCAATTAGACATGTGATTTCAGTGACGAAATCCCAAACAAGGGGGGTGAACTTGTAACACTGCCCCCAAGTATATTTACTTTTAATAAACCATGTTTTAAACCTTGAATAATGATTTATGAATTTACGAGGTTGTAAAAATTTTGTTATTACTTTTACGTGAATAGTAAATTGCACGCGGGGCCCGCATCGGGAGCGGGGACCACACGATAATCCCGGGACCACATATTATATTCATCTTGGTCTAGATAATATTTATATGATGGTAGACATTTTAGTTGGGCCATAGAAAGGGCATAGGGTTGACCCGTCGGTCAAACGAGGCCCAATTACCGGTATCGGTAATTTATTAGATAACAGACCGAAACAGATTTCGGAGACTTCTAAATTAAAGATGAGGAATGTCTATTCGTTCTAAGAGTCCATAATGATGGGAAACACATAATATATTTTATTTGACCTGATGAAATAAAATATAATTAAAACAGTCCGGAAAATACAACTTTCGGAGCCGATTGTACACGTCGGGACATAAAGGGATGACCTCCTACATGAGTGGGGGCCACCCCATGAATTCAGCCTATCAAATTTCAAGGAGAGCTCAACAATAATATGGGAAAGAGGCATGAAGTGATTGGGAGCCAAAACTAATAAAGGAGATGGGGCCTCTCCCATGTTATGATTGAGAGAAATGTCAAAAAGGCATTCTCTATCAACAACACACCCCCATTTAGACCAAGCCCTCAAACAAGGTAAGAGAATCTCTGCAAAACTCGATTTTATTCAGCCATTTTTGCATCAAGCCTTAGGAAGAAGAAGAAGGAGATAAATAGAGAAGGGAAAAAGGGAGGTTAAGGAGGAAAAACTTGATGTTAACAAGGTAATGACTCCATTAATCCCATTTCTTTTTCTTTAATCTTATTTAATGATTATGTAATCATATTTCACACCCCTGGGGTTGTTCTACATATTTAGCGGTGTAGAATGAGGGGTTGAAAGGTAGTTCTAAGTCCAAGAACGGACTTAGAAGCTAAAATGACCGGTTCACTGGAAAATAACCTTTTAGAGGTTATTTGTATTGATATGAGTTTTGTGATGATAAAAACATGTTAGGAGCTTAACTAGGGTGTTTCTAGAGTTCGCCGGAGTTTCGCTGGAGTTTAACCGGAGATCAACCAAGGAGCGTAGAACACGCTAAAGCTCATTTAAGGTGAGTGGATGACTTAATGTCTTGTAACTTTTGGGTTAAGCATGAGATTACCTAAGTAAATGTTATATGTGTTCGTGATGATGTTTAAAAGAGATTAACATATGATTAGCCAAGGTAATTAGGCTTGTATGAAATGAACTATCAGAATATGCATGATTTGTGAAATGGAAATGTTTATAAAAACATATGTGATATGTTTAGAGATAAATGGTGCATAATATGGTTGTTCATAACTAAATGCAAGTTGTGATTAGGTTTGACACATATTGTATTTGAAATAGCGGGTCAACAGAGGGTTGACCGGTTGTTTAGGGGCAACCGACGCCGGTTTGGTTTTGTTGCCTATATGTTTATTTTAATTCATGAATTGCATTGATGAATTTGCTTAGTTCTTAGGACTTGGATTAGTCTTGTTTATTGATTATGATATAGACCCTATCTAGTGTGATATGTGGTAGATCATAGGTCGGGTGGAGTACCCAAGGATCGGGCGGTATCCTCAAAACTCGGTTATGTCGGGTGGAGTACCCAAGGATCGGGCGGTATCCTCAAAACTCGGTTGTGTCGGGTGGAGTACCCAAGGATCGGGCGGTATCCTCAAAACTCGGTTGTGTCAGGTGGAGTACCCAAGGATCGGGCGGTATCCTCAAAACTCGGTTATGTCGGGTGGAATACCCAAGGATCGGGCGGTATCCTCAATACTCGGTTGTGTCAGGTGGAGTACCCAAGGATCGGACGGTATCCTCAAAACTCGGTTGTTTCGGGTGGAGTACCCAAGAATCAGGCGGCATCCTCAAAACTCGGTCATGTCAGGTGCAGTACCCAAGGATCGGCGGTATCCTCAAAACTCGGTTAGATAGGGTGGAGTACCCAAGGATCGGGCGGTATCCTCAAAACTCATAGATTACTGTTTAGTAATTAAGGACCGGGTGGCGTCCTTGTGATTATATGATTTGGACAGGAGAAGTCCTATACACTCATAGGTCTATGGGTGGGTTAGGGTTTTAAGTCAAGAACATTGACCACTATTCTTTTCCCCAAATAAACAATGACCTACGGGTCGGGTATTTCCAAGTGTATATAAGTACCGATATGTATTTTGTAACTTGGGGTAAAGATGTATAAACATATGTATCACCCTATGTTTGGGTCTTATACTTGAAACGCTACTTACTCTACATTTAGCTTGCTACTCGCTCGGTACTTGTACTGACACCTTCGGGGAGCCCCACCATTTTCAGGTTGAGCTTGAGTTTGTTGTCTACACCTTTGCACGAGTGAAAGGAATCTAGAGGAAGACGTGGTTCGTGCTTCCTTTACTGTTTAAAATTATAAACTATGCTCATGGATACTTTTGTAATATTACTTTGTTTTGGCCCGCGAGCCTACGTTTTGCCATATGTGGCTATGATTGACCGATGAATATTTTCTGTTATTCATTCAATCTATGATGTGATGTTGTTATGTATGTTTACTTACTGAGTATGGTATGAACGATGTTCATGAACGCGTTGTGTGATTTAGTGAGGTTGACTTGCGAGTGACATCACTTGATCACACGGCGATTGTACACGTGCTTGGATGCGGTCTGGGGCGTGACATCGCATTTGTGTAAAAAAATAATGACATATTAACATCATAGAAAACTGTGATATATACTACCTCCGTCCGGCTATGACTGTCCCATTTTACCTTATCGGTCCGTCCCACTAAGATTGTCTCATGCCAAATTTGGTAAAGTTTGTGTGGCTCTCAATCATTCTTACTTTATTCTTACTTTATCGATTCAATAGCAACCACATAAACCACTTTTTATTAATTTGCGTGTCACTCTCTCTTGTCCCATTGTTAGCGGGACGGAGGGAGTATATAACAAGGATTGTTGTGATACCAATACATCATGTTTTTAGTGATATATACATACACTACTAGAAAAAAGTCTTACAGTGACACCAAATTAGTGTAACTAAAAGTTTCTGTGACACTGAGAAAATGTCAATGAAAGTGGAGGCTAGTGACATTAATGTCATGACAAAACATAATATATTCTTTTATATATATTTTATATTAGTACATATATTAATACAAATAAACCAAAACATTAACATCAACCAAAATCTCAAACATTTTATTTATATCTCAAGATTTCATATGAATGTCGTACATGATTCATAGGGGCATACTCCGGAAATCATAAATGTAATTAAGTACTATTCAAAAAACAAAACACAAGTTACAATTATAGCTAGAATTGAGATAAAGCACGGTCTATAAGACATAAAACAATCTTTAAGGGCCAAACCCAGACAACTACATTCTTATGGAAGTAATCAACAACATGTGCTCCCTTTTCTCCATTCACATCAACTTGTCGCTGCACTACACCATATATAGAGACTAAACAATAACAAAATGCATGATTGGAGATATTATTCTTCCATTTTATTCTTACAGAATGTCAGGGTGTCAGGCCAGGGGGATTCCTCCGGAAGCAATAAACAAATCTCTCTCGTTAGAAATATTAGGAAACTCTCTAGAAACTCATATGATTTGCATGTGTCGTGCATCCTGAAATTATTTACAGAATGTGTATGTAATTATGTGTATCAAGGAATGATAAGTTCAGCACTCACACAGAACATTTGGAAGGCATGGTAGCTATTACTATTTATAATTCATTATTATGGGAGTTGATAATGCTCACCTTGGTGGAACATCCCATTCAAACGGCTTTCTCCCTTTGCGGATTCTTTCCTTCCTCGCGTGCGATAAATGCGTATCTCCCTCCTTTGGCAAGTTACCATGTATGGCTTTGAGCCGAAAAAAACTCTTCTTCTCCTAATTCGACCCACACTGCTCCTCTGAGGGGCATTCATAGCCTTGGCCGGAAAGTGCTTTGTGGCTGTTGCTCACTCCTCCTCTTCTTGAGTCTAGTGGTGCTTGGATACCCTTTGTGGGTATAAATTGGTGAGACCTGAGCTGGAAACGATTCTTACATCCTCAATTGATTTCTCCTCCCAGGCACATTGGATGATCGACTTCTCCTCCTTTGCACATCAGATGGATCAACTCCTCCTCCTTCTCCACCTTCCCTAGCTCCCCCTCCTCTTCCTATTTTTCTAACTTTGAAATTAACTTTTTATATATTTTTTTATTCATCGGTTTTTTGGATATTGATTTTTATTCATCGGTTCTCATTTTTTTCAAAATATGCCATTTTTTTGGATTTTTGGATTGTGACATATGATTTTGTCAAGTTTATGGTAGAAATGCACACTGACGATCGCATTATGGCAAAAATTTCATTTTGTAAACCCGTTGTAGTGATTTTTTGCCAATTACTTCCTATTTCTTATTGTGTGAATTCGTTAAAGTCATTTTCCATTAATCTTTTGGTTTTTAGGATTTTAGTTGTGGGCTTCAGTTTTTGTCAAGATTATAAGAGTTTTATGTAAATCTGCATATTAAATCTACTAACATTTGGCAAATTTGAAAATTTGTTTTCATGGCAAATTTGCAATTAATCTTTAAAGCTAAATCTATCAACTTAATGACAAATTTATGGCACTAGAATTGTGACGGCAGTGCTCGGATGTGAAGTGGTGGCCTCAAATTTAACATTGGCGGCATGGATGGCGACGCCGCTGGTTGGGCAGTGATGAATTGCGTCGATGCAGTGGTAGGCGGCACCGGCGGAGATGCGGTAGGAAAGAAAACAATTTCATATTCTAAAACTTGAGTATTATATTGTCTCTAAATAAGAAAAAATTAATGTCATTTTGAATTCAAATTGTAATATTTTTGATATTATAAGACATTAATGTGATAATATCAATGTCATAATAATTAAAAAACATAATATTTTGAAATCAAAATGTCATATTTTAGTTGGTATTGAGAGACCGAGAGAGTGCCATAAACATAGAGACTTTGGAGAGGTATTGGGAGGTGCCAATTGTGATGGGTTCCCAAAGATCGAAGCCGCCGCTAAACGATTTCACGCTTCCCTGTTGTTTAGGGTGGGGGAAACCGGTAGCTCTTGCGGTACGGTAAGCCTGATTCTGTCGGAGCAGTCCTTCTCGTTCATCGGCGGTCTATTCCGTCTTGGACGGAGATGTCCCTTAGAAAATTGTGGTCGGATTTGCAGCGTCTCTGATCAGATGAGGCGATTCAAGGGGTGGACGTATTCAAGAATGGGCCGGCGGATGGTGGCCGAGAATTCCGGGTCATGGTAGAAGAAGGGATCGCCCCAAACAGTAATACGCCAGTGCGTCTTTCTGAGCGGATTTAAATGACGTCGTCGCTTCCTGTGAAACCGATGCCAGAGATCTTCCTGGCGTAGAGAATCGTGAGAGAGCAAGGTCCTCCGTTGCCCGAGAAGATTTCGTGGCCAGAAGCCTAGAACCGGTCGCAGACCGCTCACCAGCCCAAGAAACGTCCTAAGTCCTAACTTCTAAATACTCTCAAACCGGTCGTTCCTTTAAGTGGCTGTTTGGAACTGATTCTGCTTCTGCTTCTTTTTTAAATCAGAAGCAGAATCAGAATCAGTTTTCAGAAGTTGGTCACCTCCGGCTTCTAAAAAAACTGATTCTAGGAGTAAATTAGAGCACCAGAATCACTTCTGCACTTTCACCCAAACACTCCAACTTCTGCTTCTGCTCCGTAAAGGAGCAGAAGCAGTTTTAAGAATCAGATCCAAACACCCCATAATTACGTTTAGATCCAATTTCTTCAATACATTATTACCCCGCGGTACTCCTATTACTAGAAATAACACATCAAACAGAACACCAATACGGAGTAGTTAATTACTAGGGCATGTTCAAATATCAATTGTACATTTGTACTTGATAGTAAAAATATTCTAAAATTGCATTTTTTCGTAGTGAAAATTAATCCAAATATTTTTGTTAAGGATAATGTTTCTGATGATCAGTAAAAAGAAAGGAGTTGAATCTACCTTAGATACCACAAATGGAGAAAATTGAATTTGTTTACTCACCTTTGGAATTAGAAAGAATATGCATATTGTATGTTCAAATTGAACAATTAATTTATGTTAAAATTGTTTTCCTTCTCTTTTATGTTCATGCAATCATGCGTATAGGTTCGTATTGTTAACTCCAAGACAATACTTGATCGAATTATTTCAAAACCTCTTTTCTCATAATCACTAGTATAGTACTCGTGCATACGCATGAGAAAGAGCAGTCGGTGCATATATTTGTGCTCATGATTTAATTACAAATTAATATATAAATATTTCCCGCTTAATAATTAGAGAGATTATCTTCTTATATCTAAAAGTATCACATATGAGAGAGAACTCTCCCGCTCAATTGTTAGCTTACATATCTATTTATTATACCTAAAAGCAGTACATATGGGAGAGAAAATTCTCTTGCTCAATTGTTAGTTGGTTTATCATACTTAAAAGAAGTACATATGAGAAATAAAGTTTGTCCACTCAATTGTTAGCAAGCTTATCTTCTTATCTTCATATATTTAAAATCTCTACATATGAGAGAGAAAATTATCATGTTCAATTTCCCCGCTCAATTGTTAGCAAACTTATATTGTAATATGTAGAAGCACTACATGTAAGAGAGAAAATTCTCCCGCACAATTATTAGGAAGCTTATTTTCTGTTACTCAGAACCACTACATATGAGAGATAAAGTTCTCACGCTCAATTTTTAGTCGGCTTATCTTATCTTTTCTTTTCTTATATACTCCGGGAAGATCTCTCTCATACCTAGAAACACTATATATTAGAGAGAGAAAATTATGTTTTTGTGGCTTTAGTTTTTAGTTTGGGAGGAAGCAAGCAGGCTAATTTGGTCGATAATAGCTTTGAATCTCTCGCATGTTCAGCGATTAGTCTTGTTCATTATTGAACAGTCTATTATATGTCTAATGAGAGAGTGAAGTTGCCTATTGGATATAAGGAGTCTAGAGAAAATGTTTGGGTAGCCAGAAAATGGGATGTTTAGTTGTTTGGTTTTTGAATTTAATATAAGCGTATTCCAGCCAAAAAAATTATATTTTAGTTTTATACTCCGTATCAAAGTAACTATAAGGAAGAACCTCTCCAATATATAGATATTTGTAAATAAAAAATTAAATTGTCTATGAACTTTTATAGTGACTTGATATAATTTTAAACATAATTATAGTATCTAAAAATTAACAAGTCATACCTTTATAATAACTTAATTCAATTCAGGCAAAAAATTAACTTCAACCTTTCTTATTTTGATCATTACACAATTAAGTTCTCGATATCAAAATTGACTGATAAGATTGATAAATTCAAAAATAGGGTCACCAAACAACACATAATTTTAAATGAAAAATGAGCATATAAACATTTTTGTATTATGTAAGGGCCGGGTTTTTTTATTATAGTTATTACATGTCAATAAATCGTATTTTTATCCATTATCCTTTTTTTTGAAATTCTATTTTTATTCAAAGTGTTATAACCTTTTCATTTTAACTCTAACTTTAACAAAATATATTAAAATTCATAATTCTTGTGACGTTTCATATGACGGTAATATTGCATTTTTTTAAGATTTATCAAACAACTTCCTATTTTTCAACAACGAAATCAATCATCTCGTATTAAGTAAAGAATTAATTTGTAACTATGACATAATCTCAATTGTTAGACGACTTATCTTATACCTAAAAGCACTATATATAATATAAAAAAACCTTGCTCTATAGTTGGCCACCTTATGACCTCATCTCTTATACATAAAATCTTATACCTAAAAGATTACATATGAGAGAGAAAATTCTTCACTCATTGTTAACCGGCTTATCTTACACTTAAAATCACTAAATATGAGAGATAAATATTCTGCTCAATTGTTTGTTGACTTATATTATACCTAATATATAGCACTATATATGAGAGAAAATTCTCTCACATCTTCCACAAATGTGTAATGGTTCACCCATTAATAATTTTTTTACTCTTCTTCCACATATTCATTCCTTAATTACATAATTGTGATTATGTAAATTCAGTTTTTCAATTTTGAAAACAATTATGTTTACTAAAAGTTAATAAGTCATATGTTTATCAACTATCTCTATCTTGGTCATATATTAGAAACTTTTTCTTTATTTAATATAGAATAATTCGTGTTTATGTTATAAAATTAGAAGGTTGTTTAATAAATGTTCAGTTTTTTATTTTATTTTATAGATGCAATATTGATGTCATATGAAAGATCGTAAAAAATTATGAAATTTGATATGTTTTTTGTAAAAATCGGATTAAAAATAAAAAAGTTATTACACTTTAAAGAAAAAAAAATCGTATGTTGTCACTTGGCATTTTTATAGCAAATGAGCAAATTGTGGAGAGATAGAGACATATGATTAATGAAGGGTGTGATTGTCTTTTAAAGAGTTATTCGTTTTCTTATATATAAATAGATTGCCAAATCACAAAATACTTCAGAATAAGTTATATTTTACTAAATAAAAGTAATTACAATCATGTTTAAATACACTATATCAGTTACAACATTAAACTTATCAGAATAAATGAATACTAAAATATCACAGTAATATACTCCCTCCGTCCCGAAAAGGTTGGCCAACGTTGACTTTCACGTGAATTAATAAAGTAAAAACTGTGTCATTGAAATTTGTGCAGTGCAGAGAGAATTAATTTTAGCCACATATTGCTTAATTTAAATGGAAATGACAAATCTTTTTAGGATGTCCAAAAAAGGAAATTTTACCAACCTTTTCGGGACGGAGGGAGTATGAAAAAGGATTTAACTTTCTCATATTTAGAGAAAAATATAGATTTCCCTAATTGTTTTCCTCCTATTTTGGAATAATTTCCATCACAAAGTAAATCGATCGAGGTTTGGGCTACAAGAAGCCATGTATTCTTATGATTATTTGCCTTTTAATATTTAAAGGAAAATAACACTTTTGTAAGGAATAAATGTATTTAGATTTTGATGATGCTAGGTTAATTAGAATTTGAAAGTACCCCATTAGAAATTGTGTATTAGAATTTCTTTTGTAAGTTTTAGCTTAGTCTGTCTGCCAGAGTTCCATCTTGCCTCTACCAGAGTTGCTCCCAGAGTTGCTCACCAGAGAAGCCATCAGAAACTGGTCATCAGAAAGATACCAGAGTTGGCAACAGAGACGGACTTCAGAGATTGGACCAGAGAGCCTCTTAAGACTCTGCTAAATCCACCAGATTCCGGAAGCCTTTCCAACGGTCGTTAAACTAACGGGAAATCCCCTAACGGTTATGAACCTTTCAACGGGAAATCCACCAGATTCCGGAAGCCTTTAATGTACACGCATTAAATGCACATTTAATGTTGTACGTACGAAGAGATATTTAAAGCTGATGATTGACCATGCGAGTATCTTTACGCCCCCAAAATAGCAAGTCGAAGGTCCAACCGGTCAAGTCAACAGTACATGCAATTAATGAAGCTGTCTTCTACACTCCAACGGGAAGACTGCTCCCAGTATATAAGATACACTCTGAAGAACTAAGAGAATAACTTTTGCGTAAAAACAACCTTCTTGAGATTCAAACTTTATCCTTAGACAAGAAAAGGCTCCAGTTGGAAGATATACTTTCCTATCCTTCATCCAACTAGCAAACTGCAAAGTTACTCAGTTCTTCAACACTTCGAAAGCTTCATATACTCATCCTTTGTGAAGAAGTAACGTTGGAGAAAACTGATCTTGTATCAAACACTTCTTGAAAAAGAAGGGACGTCTCAAACTAGCTGGAGTAAGTGAAGTGGGGAAACTTCAAGAGACTCAGTGAAACGAGACCAGCCATCAGGAAGCAGGACTGCATCCCGGGTGGCAACTAGACTTGAAGAAGACGAGGAGTGCTTCTTAAGTTCTAGGGACTAAGGCGTTGTAAACTGCTGTTTTTGCAAGCTTAGTGGAACAGTGGACTAGAGGAACAAGTTGTTCCTTGAACCACTATAAAAACCCCGGTGTCATTTACTTTAAGCTTTCAATTCCTGCACTTAAGATTCTACTGACTAACTCTTAAGGTTGGACTCTGTGTCCAGCAGATCTTCCTTCAGAGTTATCAGAAAGGCATTTTGCCTTAGCTTTCTTCTAGAGGCTACCCGGACAGAAACTTATCCGCTGCCTGGTCTAGTTCTGCCATCAGAACTTGACCATCTCTGTCACCAGATTTGGACCATCTCTGATAAGTCAGACTTGACTTAGAGAAAAGTTTAAATTCCTAAACAGTCTATTCACCCCCCCCCCCCCCCCTCTAGACTGTTTCCATTACAAACGGGACCAACAACTTTTAATCCCTCAAATAATATCGATAATGAAATGATATCCTTGTGTTTTCAAGTGTGTAAATGTAATCCCTCAATTGTTCAAATTGGTGTAAATGTAGTCCTCACCACATTGTAAAATTCACCTCTCAAAGGACCACATTGACAACAATTTGGACAACTGAGGGTGACAATTACAAGTTCTAAAACACGGGGACTAGATTTCAATATCAGTACTATTTGAGAGACTAAAATTACAATTTTCCCAATATTTAACGCATAATAGAGATTTTTTTATTACTGTGAACATACAATATGAACATTCCCATTTTTGTCATTTTGTTTGGGATAAAATATTTCTATTATGAAAATTCTTTTTGTACACTTTTTAATGTACATCTTTTATACAATTTTCCCATTTTTGTCAATATATACAAACAATTCATTTAAACATCCAAATCATATGTATCCTATGTACACAAGTAAAATAGAGTTCACAATAAAAGGTGTACACCAAACACAACTAGGTGAGGTGGATTATTTTGTTTATATATATGAGCATTGTAAATTTGTAATCCACTTCACCTTGTTGGATTTATTATTTAAATAAAATGTGAAACGAAATAAAAAGCCAAAAACAGAAAAATACAATACTATGGAGTACTCTGTGTAATTTAACATTTATTCTTCTTACTTGGATTAAAGACATGAAAAAGTCAAGAATCTTATCATTTACAATAAAAAAAGATTCACGTCTCACAAAATATAAGTTTATACTTGTCACATAAAATATTCAAAAAATTAAACAAAAACATTTGGCCGTAAAATATATTGTAAAGTTCATATTTTTTATTTAAGTGAATCATGTAAAGTGAAATATTGGATTCTACCTTAACTAATAATGAGATAAATATAATGTGCTATTATAATCACCAATCATTTTTTATACTGAAAACACCATATATTATACTCTGTATATATTATATTAGCTAGCTTTTTTTTGTTATATTAGCTAGCTTTGTCATGATAAATGTATCAAATACATAAAAGTTAAAATGGTATATGCTAAAAACATATTTTTCACATTTAGGTTATTTACTTATATCATAAAAATGTTTGTCATTTTGACTTTTCTTAATCAATTATGACAAACTTTAGACAATGACTTTAATTAATATATTTGTATATAATTTATCAATTTAATAGTTTTATGATTTTTATTGAATGGTATGATTTTTTTGAATATGGAACATTTTGATACAATTTTCATATTAAAATTTCATACTAAAAAATATCATTGGTCAAATTTGATTGTCATTGACCAAGAAAATCAAAGGATCTATTCGGGAGAGAGGGAATAATAGATATTACAATTTGATAAATCAGAGACAACCATTGAATTTGAGTATATTGTTGTCAAACAATTTACTTTTGAAGAAGATATGTCAAGTAAGGATGTTTTCTATTGGACAGTAACTTATTGGTTTGGTTTCGTCTGATCTAGTCTAATTTGGTTTGTTTAAGTCTGACCTGGTCTGATTTGGCCTGTTTTGAACTGGTCTGGTCCAGTTTGGTAAAAGTCTGGTCTCTATTTATTTTATAATTGTCCAAGTTTGGTTTGATTTGGTCTGGTCTGTTTAAGTCTGATCTGGTCTGGTTTGGTTTGGGACTGAAAACAGTCCAAAAGAAAACATCCTAAGAGTTTTGTCATTGTCGCTCAATTATTGTGTCTATGACACTTTTGATACCCGACTTTCAAAATTTTCATTTTTAGTTCTTGATTATTGACACAACTTTTATTCATCGACTTTAAAATTCTCCACATTAGTCTTTTAAGTATTATCTGTTGGTAGAAAATGAGTTGAGTAGAGAATCCGACAGCAATTCGATATATCAAAAAGTGACCCCCTCATACAAAGAATAGGCTTGAGCCTTGAGGCTAATGGGCTTGGCCCGGTTAAACAACTAACTCCCCCCCTTGGGCCAGCCGGCTCAACAGTTAAATAAATAATCCGAAGATCCATCTTCTTTGACCGGGTCGTGTTCTGGGCTTGGTTAGGCCCTAACCCAGATATAGTGGGCCGATAGTATTGGACTCGGCCCATTATCCCAACATTATCAATTTGACATATTTGGCTCTTTCACTATGATTTTGACACAATTGAAGGACTAAAAATGTGTCTATTATAATAGTTGAAGAATCAAAAGTGTCACTTTTATGAAAGTCGAAAAACAAAATATCAAAAATTTTAAAGACAAGTATCAAAAGTGTCTTTCCCGCAATAGTCGAATGACTAAAAGTGAAGACCTCAAAGTCGATTATCAAAACACCAAAAGTGTTAGTGACATGATAGTCAAATAACTAGAAGTGACAAAAACTCTGCCAAGTAAGAAGGAAATTTAACATAATTATTCAATTAAGGATGTTTTCAAAGTTCAATTTATTTAAATTTGTTTTTCAAATGTGTATTTGAGTTTAGTTTGATCTGATTTTATTTATTACTCCCTCCGTCCCTTAAAACATTGTTATCTTTCCTTTTTGGGACGTCCCAAAAATTTTTGTCACTCTCCCTTTTAATCAAGAAAAATTCTAAAGGTACACACTTTTTTGTGTACACACTTTTTACACATGTCTGTGTAAGGTTTTTTTATGTCTGTACAGACATAAAAAAACCTTACACAGACATGTGTAAAAAGTGTGTACACCAAAAGTGTGTACCCCAAGTCCAACTCTTTAATCAATTATTTTGTGGTTTCTGTTTTTTCTCTCTCATCTGCACAAATCTCAACCACACAATTTTATTTTATTATTCTCCGTGTCGGTCAACTTTGATAAAGTTTTAAGGGACGGAGGTAGTTTGATTTAGTAAATTATAGTAGTATATTTTATGGTCACAACTTATTATGAGTAATAAGTTGGAATTGAAATGATTTGATATGTATACATTTGTTCTTTTTTAGTCCAACGTGCTTATGCCCACGTATAAATCTTATATATTATGTTCTCAAAGAAATTATAACAAATTCTCCTTCCGTCCTCCAATTAAGTTTCCGGTTTGACTTCACACATATTAAGTTTCACTGTTTGACACTGTTTTGATGTAGATAATTTGTCAAATAAGAAAACTAAGAAAATGTGAACTTAATTTAGGGACTGTCCAAAAAAAAGTGAAAATTTAATTACAAAAGAAAACAAAAAAGATTCGGAAATAAAATTTTATTTAAGAAACCCTATATTAATTAATCTCCGTCTGGAAGGAGGGAGAGTGTAAGAAAACAGAGAGACTCCGGGGAAAAGCAACGAGAAAGATTTGGATGGCAATGGGTTCTCACAGATCGAAGCCGCCGCTGCACAATTTTACGCTTCCCTGTGGTTTGAAGTGGGGCAACCGTAAGTTCCCCAACGGAAAAACCGACGCCGTTCACCGGAGATCGAATGGAACGTCGCCGGAGAAGTCGCTCGGAGGGCGAAGGCCCGAGGCTGGTTTGGGGTGGCAGATTCACGGATCCGATGAACGGATTCTGAGCATGGGTGTTTCCAAGAATGGGCGGACGGAGCGCGGCTCAGAATTCCGGGCGGAAGTAGAAGACGGGATCGCCGCCGTGAGGGAGAAACTGTTGCTTGATCTCCAGGCGGCGACGAACAGGATGAAGGAGGCAATCTTGGGAGCGGGGATGAGGGATGGAGAGCGGCCGCTTGTGGCGGAAGAGGGTGGGGAACGACCGCCTGTACCGACGACGGTGTCGGAGACTATTACGTCAGTGGTTCCATCGGAAACCGCCAGACCATGGAACTTGCGGTCTGGAAGGTCGGGAAATAAGCATCCTAACGTAGTCGCCGCCGTCTCCGGCAAATCGAACTCCGGTTTGAAAGTTGATGTTGCGTTGCCGGCAACGCCTTATGGTTTGCCATTTAAGAACAGAATCGAATCTCTAAGAGCCAGGAGGTGTAGACCTACCGTCGACCCAACCGCCGCCGCCGACCACTCAACGGCAGCCAGCGCCGACCAATTCCCGGCCTCTGCCGTCGACCACTTCACGGCCGCCTCCGCCGGAGCTTCTTCCGTCGCGTTGAAGCGGGAGAGAGCGAAGTTTTCCGTTTCCCTTACTCGGCGAGAGATCGAGGAAGACTTCGTTGCCATAATAGGCCGCAAACCCAACCGCCGGCCCAAGAAACGAGCTAAGCATATACAGAAAAATCTGGATGTAAGTCCCTTTTCATCAACTTTTACATTACTCAATCTTTAAATTGAGATTTTTGCCCAGTGAAATTCAATCTGATTTTTTCTCAGTGAAATTCACTCTGATATTTTCCCAAATGGATTCAAATTGCAGAGTCTATTTCCTGGATTGTGGTTAACAGAAATCAATGCTGATATGTACAAAGTTCCTGGTGATCACTAGAAATAAAGGGTCACATCTTTAATTTCTTATAGCCATTTGTTAGATTTGATCTTGATGAAGTTTGATCTTCCTGCAAATTAGAAACTAGAATAGATGAACGTTGAGGTTTCTCTACTTGCAGGGCTCACATGTGCAAATCCCAATTTTTAATCTCTCACAGGTTTATGTTGATATCTTGAAGATAATTGCTTAGATCATAATGCAAATAAAGATGTGATTTTTACCAACTCTGGGTATCTATTTTTATGTTGATCGTTCTATATGGTACGGAAACGTAAGATTTTGTGTTAGTGATCAGGGATACAAACCTCGTTGATTTACTAACCATAAACTTTTCTTGGTTATCCGATGAATTGATCTGAAAGCTAAAAAGCACGGTATCATTTTTATAATAAAAATCAATTTTTTAGTATGCAACTCTTTGAACGTTAATAAACAATTGCTATTTTATGGCTGAATAGTATGCAACACTTTGAACCTCAATGTGCAATACAAATTACGTAAAGAAGCATCGTACAAACGTTTGTAGAATAAGTATAGTTTGGACCTTACCTGTCTCCTTTCCTAAATAAGACTAATTGTAAATATAATTGTACAAATACTAATAAAACATAAATCTTTCATAAATAGGATTAAGATTAGTTTTTTACGCTTAACGCCCCTAATCGAATTAATTAATTATCCTCCTAATCTTTCATGGTGACGGTGTTTGGTGAAGGCGGAGATCCGGTGAGGTGCAGTGGTGCAAATTGATGACAAATCTATTCAGAATTTCCAACGGATTCTATAGTCAGTAGTGGTGCCAAGTGGTAGATCTGGAGAGGGGGGGAAATGGTTGGACGCCGCTGGCGGCGGCGACCAGCAGCGCTAACCAAAGGTAGTGGCTTGGTTGGCATTCTAAAAGGATACAAGGATATATTCATCCAAACTCATTTAATATTTTTAACATCGCCTCCACATTTTCAATAATTTTAAAAGAAAAGTTTCCTAAGCATCTTATAAGTTCTGATGTGTAATTAACCTTTTTTTTTGGAAGAAAGTGACTTAAATTGATATCACAGATAGGGAACAAATAGATAAAAGGACCACTCTCAACCGTCGACCCTCGAACCAGACTCAGAGTTACTCACCTTCCAGAAAGCAATGTGACTCGTTGATCCTGTACTGGATCTAATTGACCCAATCGTGGTCAAAATAGACCTCTCATCACATAATCCTAATGCAAGAGTTTGGCGAAAATAAAATAAAAAACCAACAATGAAAATAGTTTGATCGAAATAAAAAAGACTAATGAAGATAACATTATTAAAATTCAATTGCAATCCGAGCTTCACTAAAACCTCCCTCTGACTCTCCTTTCCAATAAACTGCTTCAGAGATCCCGGCGGGTTTGGTGACCTTGACCCGCCTCCTCTCCGTTTTTTGGATCATCTAAAGCCATGTCGTCACTACTTTGTTTCCCATACTCCTATTCCTCCCATACTCTCCCACGTTTGTGTTCTCCCGAAATTTCTTCTGTAATTTCAGCTCCTGTCTCTCCAACCTTGTTCTTGCCATGGTCCACCACAGTTAAAACCCAAGTTTTCTTTCTTGTCTCCTCGAGACCAGGCATGTCATCATCTCATGCCTGCCTGTTATCCTGTTGGTGTAAACCAGCCACTTGTTGCCCCCTAGAGAATGAGGTTTCCCCCTCCTCCCGCTTGGAGACCCATCCCATAGGGTTTATTCAGCACTTTATTTTCAACGGACCGAATCTGTCACCATGTCCAAAAAAACCACAAGCAAAGCAAAAATTAGGAAATTTCTCATATTTAAAGTTCACCCTCCAAAGCGACTCTAATTCTCATATAGGATTCCTAAGATTCTTCATAATGACTTTCATCAAAACTGATAAATTTACCAATGAAATCACCAATTCTTCTAGCTACCCCTAAGGACATAAAACCATAAGGTACATTATGTACATTGTTGGTAGAAAATATCTCGGGTAAAGAAACTAGCAGCATTTCAGTATAGTAAAATAGCGTAGAGAATACATGGGGGTTGATGGCCTATTTATAGGCATCCATCATAAGTCCAAAGTCTAATCTACGTGGGCTTGGCCCATATTAATAATACATCTCCATGCTAATGGGTGAACCGGACCGATAAATAAGTAAATGAGCAAGGGGCGACTCCCGCTCGTGAGACTGCGTCCTGGGCCTAGTTGGGCCTAAGCTCGGAGATAACGGGCCAATGGCTAAAAGTAGTTGACTCGGCTAAAAGGGAGTAGTTGAGCTGCTTTGAAATCGGCCCGGTTGCCAGGCTAGCTAGCTAGTTACATAGATGTTCGTTGATAATGACAATTTGTGGTGTGCCCGGAAAGGTCAGTCATGTAACACTATGGTCCCAGTGTTTGCGCAAGGATGATACCCTCCTTGTCTGGGTAGCAGCCCGAGGTCCTGTTATCTGATCAGCAGCCCGAGATCTTCTTTGTTCCTTCCGGGAAGACTTCTTCCTTTGTTTATGATGAGGGGATGTCTCGTTAAAACCTTACTAGGAAAAAACCCGGTGGGAAAAATCCTAGTGAAGGAAAAAGAGTACACCGGAACCTTAAAATAAAGCAAAGGAAGGCTAGTCCCCTCGGTTCTTGATTGAGTGTCTGCCTTACTGGTAAGCCGATATATGTTCGGGAAAGGCCAGTCGCACGGCTGTTTGCCAGTGGTGGCGGTCGAGCCAAGGTGTGCCCGGGAGAGACCACCCGCATAACTGTTTGCTGATGATGCCGAGTCAAGGCATGCCCATGAGAGGCCGGTCGCAAAGCTATCTGTTGATGATACCGAGCCGAGGTATGCTCGGGAGAGGGTGGCTCCACAGCTGTGTACATTGATCCCCACTGCTTGCGAGAGGATAGGGTTTCCTTCATCTGGGTAGCAAATCTAGGTCATGTTTGTCTAATTAGCCACCCGAGGTCTTGTTCTTCCGATTAGCATCCTGGGGTTTTGTTTGTCCGATTAGCAGCTCGATGTCTTGTTTCTCCGACAAATAGAAGTCTGGCTCGCCCCGCATCCCATCTGAAGCATGTAAGATAGTGATGCAGGTCATGAAGGGAGCGATGCAAGGCAAGAGAGTGATGCTTGGGCGACTCATTCCTTCTCTTTTGTTGAGTCAGTGAGAGAGCTCTTTTGTAGATTCGTTCATTCATTCCGGTGATTGGAGGGATGCACATACTTTTTCATACGGCGAAGAGCCCAAGGTGGCCTGACCTGCTGCGATTTGAGGATGGTCGGAATGCTAGGCCATCTTGACACTCTCCAAATAGCACGGAGAGCGAGCTTGGCGGGACCTCCACTTTACTTCGCCTTGATGAACAGTTGTTGATGAGGATGGCATGTGATTGCATCCGATCTTCCAAGCTATGTGTTGATCCTTGTGTGAGCATTACTCGATCGCAGGTGGCCTGGGAAGGATGGACAATCTCGTTCTTTGACACGAACTTGACATGGAGGTAGCCCTGCACGAATTTGGCGGAGAGAGCCCAGCACGAACTTGGGTTGGAGATGTGCATTGCGTGAATCAGAATGAATGGTGATGTAATGATCATTGGCCTCGTCATGACCACGTACTTAGCTTGAATTTTGAAGCCTGTCAAAGAAGAGTTTGAACTAGCGCCAGGTAGTCTAGGCTCAGGAGTGGGCGAAGAAAGCACATGCTGCCTTGAAGGTATACGCGGCTGGTCATGGAGCAGATGATCGGAACATGCCCAAACTTGGTATGATAGGTTGACATATCGTCTTCCCGGATTTTACCCTAAGAAGTTTGGTTCGTCCAGGATGTTTGGCCCTGATGAGTTGGAAAAGGTGGGTCATGACGACGACCTCGATACTTGGTCTCCTAGACACTTCCAAGAGGTTCATGATGATCTGGATGGAGTCACTCACGAGCATGATTTGGGACTGTTTTCCAAGTTGTCACAGAGAAGATGGCCGTGATCTTGGAACTATTCTTCATGATTTTCTTCATTGCTTGAGCTTGTATGCGTGCTGCATTCATCTTTCAATTTACTTGGTCATTTTTTATTCAAGAATACTTGGATAATTATCGGGGATCTGGCTCCCCACCTAGGCCGCGAGGGGCGGAAAGTCGATAAGGTCGACCTTGACCGTGCCTTGCTGGTAAGGCGGGACTGACCCGCACACTGTCGGTCTAGGACCAACGAGTTGTGCAAGCTGTTTGGCCAACGATTGGACAACGGATGTACGAGAGGGGCTCGGAGCGTGACCTCTCGCATACCTTCGACCTAGAGGTCGGTCTTACACCGCCTTGACTTGTAGAACTAATTTCATACTTAGGAAATATTTTGGTTATTCCCTTTCTGAAAGTCGAACTGAAGTCGGCCAAACGTAAGGGCAAGGCCTTGCATGATCAGACTAGAACGGACCCGCACCGTTGATCCTGCCAAGCGCGTATGCGGGATGCTAAGCCTAGCAACATCAGACAACGGATGTACGAAAAAGGGCTCGGGGCACAACTTCGCATTCCTTCGGTTCGGAGACCGGTCATATAGTTGCCGCATCGTTGATTGGATCATACGTGCATGCGAGCTGTTTAGACAGCAATGCCAGACAACGATGTACGAGAGGAGCTCGGGGCGCGACCTCTCGTATACCTTTTCGACCCGGAAGCCGGTCTTACAATTGCCCATACCGAGCAGCTAACCCCGGACTTATAAAGTTGTTTGATCATTTCCTTGCCCGAGGGCCGAGTCGTGGTCAACTAAACACCGAGAGCGGGGCGTGATGTATGTATACTCCTTTTTCTCTCTCTCTCTTTTTTTCTCTGTTTTTTTAGCCGCCTCCTGTTTAATCCAAGTGAGGTCGGACCTCATCAAATTCAAGATTGAAAAACGAAATATATACTTTTTTAAGTAATGAAAGAATTTGAGAACTTGAGGAGTTGCTCCGGTTCTGCACTTGATCTACAATTTGTGATGAGACTCATAGAATGTGAGAGAGCTAATATGCAATCCACTCTTCATCAACGAGATTGCATTACTCCGCTCTTAGGATTAGAGAAGGTTCGCGGCGCTCCGCAGTTGATCTCCAAGCTTGTATTGCTCCGCTCATAGAATCTCACAAGGTGCCCTGTGCTCCGCACTTGATCTAAAAGCTCGTAGTGCTCCGCTCATGGATTTTAACCAAGTGTCGTGCAATCTACACTTGATCTAGAAGCTTCCTCTTTGTAGTCTTCAATTTGTAAGATCAATCGGGAGCACCGCGCTGAATTTGATCTCCCGTTCCTTCTCTCATGGTTGACCTGGATTTCTTCGACTTCAAAGGTGGGTTTAGTACAAAGCTAACCTTCCATTGTACTTTATATCTTCGTTGATGGAATGGGCTTATGAGGTCCTCTGCCTAAGCTGCTTACACGTCTTCGTGTAAAATCTTGTACCCCTTTGACAACGATTCTTCCACGCCACTGTGAATTTTTGCATCATAGTGTGCCTAAGCATCATAGAAGACCGAGTGATGCACCTGTTAGGCGAGTTGAGATGTGTGGAGAAGAGGCAGGGAAGAGAGGGAGAGGAAGACCCAAACAGACGTGGGTTAGGGGAGTTCGAAGTGATATGCTTCTTCTGGGGTTGGATGAGGGCATGACTTTGGAGAGAACTAAGTGGAGGGCGGGTATTCACGTGAAGGAGTGATCTTGATAATCTTTTTCCTTCATCTTTTTTTTTCCTAGTTTTTTTTATCCTTATATATATATGCATTATTTGTAGCCTTTTTTATTTTATCATTTTTATATATATTCATCTTTTTTATATTATCTTTTCATAATAGCTTATCTTTTTATCTTTATTCCTTCTTTTCCTTTTGGTTGTGATATCATGTATCGATTCATGTTAGCCGACCCCAATATCTTTTGGGACTAAGGCTTGGATGTTGTTGTTGTTGTAGGGTGTCTTCGTATTATCCGGAGGATGTCTCAATGTCCACAAGAATGGTGTGACTTGAATGCTTATGCACCTTTTCATGTGGTGTCAACCTCTAGAACCCTTGAGCCAAAGCTTGTAGAACGCGGGTGGCTTCCCGGAACGCTTGCAACCCAGCATGAGGTTGTGTCAGCTTCTTGCGCGGAGCACAATACGGCTCACCTCTTAGACGATCACGGGCAGATTGCCCGTTACGACCGTGACCCAGTGTATCCCTTGAGTCTCCAGGATTCGACAATTGATTCCAGAGATCTCCTATCAGCATCATCACCTGGCTCCTCACGTGATGGTCGTTGTATTGTCTATACTGCTCGGTGTGAATGAAAACTTCATGTCGGTGTTATCGTCTTCCGGGTCATTGATAAGTCTATTTTTGTACTTATTTTTCTTATCAAATTTAAGTGATTTTGGATTGAAAAACAGAAAAACAAGGCATGTTTTATATATTTTGGTTCAAGTTTCGTGAAATCAGGTAAAAATCACATCCATGATATGTTTGATGAAATTTCGGGTCAATTTAGCACAAAATGCGTCAATTTGAGTGACAAATGATATCATACCGAAAGAAGGAAGCAGAATTTCAAACTGGTCCAGAAGGGAAAGTTGAAGAGCACAAAATACAGAACAAGACGGACAAAAAATCTCACAGACGCCCAAATAGGCGCCCAAATAGGCGCCCAAATAGGCGCCTAGATTGGCCGCCTACCAGGCCGCCTACCGATGTTTGAAAAAAGTCAACTTTTTATGAAATTTGACCGGACCGGAAAAAAACGGAAGACGGCCGACACTAGACGGAAGGCGGCTGCCTTCGATGACCGCCTGCGGCACAAGGCGACAAACCAACCACCGGCCAGTGGGATTTGACTGCAGGCGGTCAGACAGGAACGGCATGCGGCCGCCTGTTTGGCCGCCTATGAGATTTTTCCTGCTTTAAATAGCCCGATTTTTGCTGAACTCAAACACACCTCTTCCAACCCTAATTCAGTTCAAAAAGGTCCAGTTCTTCAGCCATTTCCGAGCTCCAAGCTATTTTTTGGAGAGAGAAACTTCAAATCTTCATATCTTCTTCATTTTAGCTTCAAATTGTAAGTTCTTTATATGTATTTTCATCTTCTCAACGAGTAGAATCTGAATCTGTGCTTTGTTTTCTCGATCTGTTCTTCGAATTTTTCCAGAATATTTATCTAGTATTTCGCATTTTCTTCCATAAATTAAATAAAATAGTTGTTGATGTTGAATTCATTCAAATTAATTATATAGTTGTTCACTAGCCTCAAGGTTGTTATTTATCAGAAGAAAGTTAATTTTCACGAAGTGCAAGTAATTTTTATTTAATTTCGGTAATTAGTTGTTATTATTGCATAAATTAAATTAATTACAGAAAAATAGAAAAAAAAAATAGTCTCGGCCCTAATTCCAGTTTATTTCTCTATAATATCACCCCCAGTAGTCAATAGAAAATTTAGAACGAATTTAGGCTATTTTAATTGCCTTTTGTATTTTATAGTTAAAAGTGGGAAAATTGTCAATTAATTGTTAAAATTGGATTTTAGGTTTGAAAATTCGTAAAAATTTCCAGAAAGTCATATTGTAGTTCCAGAAAGTTTATTTTAACAATATCTTGTTTTTGTTTAATTTTTGCTATTATACATGTTTAATTCCTTGTTAATGTTTAATTTATTTACCATATTGTTGAATGCAAAAATAATGTTTAGTAGCTAAATTTGTTTTGGGCATGAATTGAGTAAAGGAATATGGATTGACTTGTTATCCGAAAATTAGGGGTTAAAATTAATTAATTGAGCTAGTTATTTAATTTGATGAATTAGTAATTAATAAATTGTTAGCCAATTTCATTAATTAAATTTTGGAAAATTATTTCTAACTTGTCTATGAGATTAGAAAGTAATTTGAGCCAACTTTATTCAAGCACATTAATAAGGTCTAGAAATAGGATAATTTTAATGAAATGGATTTACATCTTGTCTATGAGAAATAAATTCAAATTGCTTAAATAATGAATTTAATTAGTTAATGAATTTGGCTATCTTTATTAATTAAAATTTTGGAGAATTATTTCTGCCTTGTCTATGCGATTAGAATTTAATTCAAGCCAACCATTTTTGAATACATTAAGGAAACCTAGAAATATGATAAATTATTGAAAGTAATTTCTATTCTTGTCTATGAGAAAAGAAATTATTAGTCCAATTTTAGTTTTAAATTCCCCTAATTACTAGGTCCAAGAATATATCCATTTCCAATTACTCAATTCATTGCCCTTACTTGCCTCAATCTTTTCATTAATCTTTAGAATATTTGATCTTAAATCTTTTAGTTGAAATTTGCTCCTAGTGTAATTGTGCAAATTGGCCTAGTCTAGAACACAATCACCCTTTTTGTATTGAAAAAGCTTCCAACAATTAGCGATAGCCCGTGACTAAGACTAAATTAAGAAAACTCCTCCATCATTCCTCAAGAGACACGATACTCGGGGAAAAACCGAAAGGTTAGACTCCGTTTTACTACAACGCCGCGAAAGCGATTATCAAATGGCGTCGTTGCCGGGGAATGGCACGGTAATTTCTTAATCTAGTTCTAGCATAGGTGAATTCTAGTTAGGGAGACTTTTTCGCACTTGCGACATTTGTATAAGGATTTCAGGATAAATGAATGCACACCCGCTCTAAAGGAGTGGAAGGGCTACTTGAACTTAATCCTGAACCTGAACGAACTTTGTGGAAAAATCTTTTGATCCACAAGAAACCAATCATGACGGACCAAAAGACGGTGCTGCAAAACCTCACGCCAAGCTTCATCGAGGATGATAGCATAAGCGCACCAACAATAGAGGCGGCTAACCTCGAGATAAAACCCGCCATTATCAACATGATGTCTAATCATCAATTTGGCGGGTCCAAACAAGACGATCCCAGGGCCCACATGCTGTGGTTCACCAGAGCGTGCCAAACATTCCGCTTCAACGGAGTGACTCCTGACGCCGTAAAACTGACCCTATTTCCTTTCTCACTTCGAGATAGAGCATCTCTATGGTTGGATAGTTTTCCAACAGGACATTTCACGACATGGGCAACACTACACCAGGCGTTCATGCAAGAGTACTTTCCTCCGTCGGTGGTTGCTAAAATCAAAACAGCAATCCAAAATTTTAGGCAATTCCCGACGGAATCATTAAATGAAGCATGGGAGCGCTTCAAGGATATGAGAAACAAGTGTCCACTCACACTGATGGACCCTAACAGCTTGATGTTCCATTTCTATAATGGGCTTCAAGTTGGAAGCAAAAAAGAGTTTGATTTCTCTTCGCAGGTGGGATCGTTCCTTGTCATGGCACCCGAAGCCAATGAAGCCCTTGTGGAGAAGGTCATTCCAACGCAAGATACTGGTACGATGAAAGAACTCTAGTGGCCACAAAACCAGGCTATCTTGAAGTTGACCCACTCACGACCTTAACCGCAAAGATTGAAGGGTTGGTGGTGGAAGTGAAAAATCTGAAGGGCGAAAACAATCACACCAACCAGGTCAACCACATAGGTGCTGCCCCGAATCAGCAACCATCCCGATACTTTGGGAACTCAAACTCTGCCCCACACTCATCACAATTTAATGTTTATTCACCTGTTTCTAATTCTACTGAACTTGTACTCTCCTGTGAGATATGTTTTGGTCCGCATTTGACCAATTCATATCAATTAGTTGATGATTGTAATGTAAGTAACAACAGGGAGGTAAACATGCTGGAATATGACCGAACAAAACAAGAAGGGCCATGGGAAAATCAAGGTAATAGGGGGGGGTAACACAAATTACCCTCCCCAGAATTACCAGGGGAGAAATTACCAAGGCAACCAATGGTGGGGGGATTACAACAATGGTCCTCCTCGTGGAGGTTACCAAGGTAACCAGAGCTACCCCAACAACAACAATCAAGGGCACAACTTCCACGGGCGAAACCAAGGAGGGGCAGTAAACCAATCAACCCAGAACAATCAGGTTTATGTGCCCCCGCATATACGACAAACAGAGGCGGCCCAAACCTCGAAGATAGGCTTGTTGGTAGCTGAACTAGCAAGGCAACGGGAGGAAATGGCAAAATACAAGGCTAGCACTGACAATCAGATCAAAACTCTGATGATGCAAATTACTCAGAATAATGTTCCAGGTCGTCAGTCTGGCAACTTGCCTAGCACTACAGAACCTAATCCCCGTGAACATGTGCAAGCTATCACTCTCCGAAGTGGGAGACAAACAACCGAGGACAAGCCGAAGAACAGTGAACAGGAGGAGACACCTAGTATGACACCTGAGAAACATACTGATGCTCCAACTGAGAAGAGCATGGAACCAACACGCCCTAACACAAAGGTCACCATTGTCAAACCTTCTCTCCCGTTTTCTTCACGTACGGGTTAGAAATGATGACGATAGTAGGAAATACAACAAATTCCAGGACCTACTCAAACAACTCCACGTCAACCTGCCGCTGATGGATGCATTGGCGGAGATGCCAAAATATGACAAGTTCTTCAAGGACTTGCTGACAAACAAGAGACAGCTGCAGGAGCTCTCAGTCGTGGACCTAAATGCAGAATGCTCAGCGGTGGTTCTAAGGTCAATACCTGAAAAGCTAAAGGATCCAGGTAACTTCACTATCCTTTGTTCAATTGACAATTTCAATTTCAATAATGCTCTAGCTGACTTAGGGGCGAGTATCAACTTGATGCCTTCCTCTATAGTCGAGAAGCTAGGACTTGGGGTAATGAAACCCACCAGGATGTGTCTTCAACTGGCTGATCGCTCAGTCAAATATCCGAAAGGAATTGTTGAAGACGTCTTGGTCATTGTTGACAAATTCATTTTCCAAGTCGACTTTGTAGTAATGGACATGGAAGAGGATAGGGAAACACCTCTTATTCTGGGAAGGCCCTTTCTGGCTACCGCCAGGGCCTTGATTGATGTCACTGATGGCTCATTAACTCTAAGAGTCGGAGATGATTTATGCACCTTCCGACTCTCAGATGTTATGAAACACCCCACAGATTCCTTTCAAGGGTGTCATTTTCTTGATACCTTCGAATCAATTGAAGGGTATCTGTTTGGGAAAGTGAATGGACATGTAAGTGATAAAGCATGTCTGTTAAAAGAAGCAAACGATGACATGAGTGATGCATGTGAGAGTTGTGAGGACGCGATAATTGAGCAAGCTTCTCACGAAGTATTGTCTGAGTTCGGGGGGGGGGGGGGGGGGGGGAGAAAAATGAACAAAACTTAAGAAATGACCGCCCCCTCGAACTAAAGAAACTCCCTGACCATTTAGAATACGCATTCTTGGATGACGAAGGCAAATGCCCTGTCGTCATCGCCGCACACTTAAGTGAGGAATAAAGGGGCAAATTACTTGGAGTCCTTAAGGCACACAAGCAAGCAATTTCTTGGAGACTTGAGGACATCAATGGAATAAGTCCAACCTTTTGTACCCACACCATCAAGATCGAGGAAGGGTTTAAACCTGTCGTCCAACCACAACGACGTTTGAACCCAAACATGATGGAAGTGGTGCGTGCTGAAATCGTCAAACTGCTGGATGCGGGTATCATTTACCCCATCTCTGATAGCCAATGGGTAAGCCCGATTCATGTTGTCCCCAAAAAGGGGGGAATGACTGTCACGAAAAATGAAAAGGGTGAACTTCTGCCCAGTCGAACTGTTACTGGGTGGCGAATGGTAATTGATTACCGCAAATTGAATGAAGCCACCCGGAAAGACCATTTTCCCCTCCCCTTCATCGATCAATTAATAGAGAGGTTGGCAGGCCATAGTCATTATTGTTTCCTGGATGGCATGAGTGGATACTTCCAAATCCATGTCAACCCGGAAGACCAAGACAAAACTACGTTCACATGCCCTTTTGGGACCTTTGCTTTTCGTAGGATGTCTTTTGGTCTCTGTAATGCTCCTACCACTTTCATGAGGTGCATGATTGCCATATTTGAGAAATACATTGGCCACTTCATGGAGGTATTCATGGATGATTTCTCTATTTTTGGGGAATCCTTTGAAAAATGTCTTGAAAACCTGGAAAAAGTACTTATCCGCTGCAAGGAAACCCACTGAGCCTTAAGTTGGGAGAAATGTCACTTCCTTGTGAAAGAGGGTATAGTACTTGGACACAAAGTGTCAAGTAATGGGGTCGAGGTTGACCGTGCGAAAATTGAAACGATAGAGAAACTCCCTCCACCAACCACGGTAAAAGCCATCCGCAGTTTCTTGGGACATGCAGGCTTTTATCGTCGTTTTATAAAGGATTTCTCTAAAATCGCAAAACCTCTCACCCGGTTACTTGAAAAAGATGCGGTTTTTATATTCTGTGATGAATGTCACCAAGCTTTCCAAACACTTAAAACACAACTTATCAATGCTCCAGTACTTGTGGCCCCGGATTGGAGTTTACCTTTCGAACTCATGTGTGACACTAGTGACTTAGTAGTGGGAGCCATTCTCGGCCAAAGGAAGGACATGAACTTCCACCCGATCTACTACGCTAGCAAAACTCTGTCCGGGCCACAACTGAACTACACCACCACTGAAAAAGAATTCCTTTCTATTGTTTGTGCTTTAGAGAAGTTTAGGACTTACATCATTCTTTCGAAGGTTATTATCTATACCGATCATTTGGCCATTAGATATCTCCTCCAAAAGCATGATGCTAAGCCTAGACTGTTACGCTGGGTTCTTTTTTTTGTAGGAATTTGATATTGAAATCAGGGACCGGAAAGGATCTGCTAATCAGACAGCTGATCACCTTTCAAGGTTAGATGTCGAATTAGCAGAAACCTTTGGAAGATGCGAGGTGGATGAACTTTTTCCTGCGGAGAGGTTAATGGCAATATCCGCCAAGGAACAAACACCATGGTATGCCGACATTGCCAACTACCTTGTTGGTAACGCCGAGCCTACCGACCTAACAAGGCACATGAAGAGGCGGTTCCTGTCAGAAGCAAGGCACTATTTTTGGGATGAACCATATCTATTCCGAATTTGTGCTGACCAGGTGGTGAGAAGATGTGTTACTGAAGCTGAGGGAAGAGACATACTGAAACATTGTCACAATGGTCCTACTGGGGGCCACTTTTCAGGGAATAGAACTGCGAGACGGGTTCTGGACTGTGGGTACTTCTGGCCCACGATTTTTAAAGATGCTAATGTATTTGTTTCCTCTTGTGATAACTGTCAGCGAATCGGGAACATTTTTGGGCGCAATGAGATGCCCCAACACTATATATTACCTTGTGAGGTATTTGATGTTTGGGATATCGACTTTGTTGGACCTTTTCCCAACTCAAGAGGGAACAAATACATTCTTGTGGCCATTGATTGTGTTTCTAAGTGGGTTGAAGCTCAGGCCTACGTCACCAACGACTCTCGAATAGTTGTGAATTTTCTGAAAAAGTTGTTTACGAGGTTTGGTGTGCCTAGGGTTTTGATCAGTGACAGAGGGATTCATTTTCATAATGACCTAATGACCAGACTTTTGGCCAAATATGGAGTCCAACATCGAAGCGGAGTAGTGATAAGTCCGTATTTAGACACGCATTTGATACGTTTTGGGGTCGGATTTTGATGGTTTTCCTAGCTTTAAGGTGTTGCAAGTCTCAACTTTAGCTCAAGATGTAATTATGAGGCATTGGGTCGAGTTTTGTTGCATTTGGAGTTGAATTGAAAAAGTTACAGACCGGCATTGGTGCTTAAAGAGGCAATAGGGAAGATTATGGAAGCATTCGAGGAAGATTAGAGAGCTTTGGAGGTCACCGGGAGGTTTACGATGAAGATTTGAAGGAAAAAGAGCTCTAGGATTGGCTACGGGATCAAAAGAAGATGAATGGAGCTTAAAAATCAGTAATCAGGATGACCTTCTGTCAATCGTTCAAGCATATATCTTTGTAGAAACATTCCATGTACACGATTCAAAGTCTATATGAAAGCTAACTTCAAGGGCTACAAATCATATGCAGACACCTTTGCTAGAATCTGATAGAAAGAAGGTGAAACAGACGATGAAGTCAGATGATCTCTGCTGCGATTTCAGAATGATACCTTCCACCGTTTTGATCATATATCTTGATTAGTTGATTCAAATCCAATTCCGCAAGTTGTGGTGGATAGAGGACTTCAATATCTACAACTTTCATGAAGGAAGAATTTCCAAATTCGGAAGTTAAGTAGACACGGTCGTGCCCTCAAAGTTAGGAATGAGCTAGTGGAACCCAGGCACGGTCGTGGCTGACAGGCGGTAAGAACCTAGTATTGATTAGCTAGGCTCAATTAAATTAAATTCATGTAATTAGGCCTGATCTGCCAGAAATCTGATTACCCTGGAATCAATCCCTGTTCCCTTCGTCGTTAATTAAGAAGAACCCAATTCTTTACTTTTATTTGCTCATTCATATTAGTTTAATTTCAATTCAACCAATCAATCTCGCACGACGCATTTATTTAATTTTATTTCTTTTTAATCGCTGAATTTAGTTAATCTTTAATTCCCTTTTGTCCGTCCCTGTGGAGAGGATACTCGTACTTTCACCACTATTCTACAATCTTTTTAAGTGCGAGAAAACTCACATCAAGTAGCGTACCACCCCAGACTCAGGGGCGGTTGAGAACGCTAACAGGGATTTGAAGTCCATTTTAGAGAAAACAGTTGCCCAGACTAGGAAATACTGGTCAACAAAACATGACGACGCACTTTGGGCATTTCGGTCCGCATCAAAAACCCCGATCGGAACCACCCCATTTTGCCTAGTATACGGGAAGTCTTGCCACTTACCCGTTGAACTCGTACATAAAGCACTTTGGGCGATGAAAAATGTGTGTTTCAAACTTGACGCTGCAGGAAAAGAACGATTTTACCAGCTAAATGAACCGGAAGAGTGGAGAGCGCAAGCTTTTCATAATTCCAAACTTTACAAGGAACGAGCCAAACTCTATCATGATCAACACATCAAGGCCCGTGGTTTCAATGCTGGGGACAAGGTGCTACTGTTCAACTCCCGGTTAAAACTTTTTCCGGGAAAACTGAAATCAAGATGGTCCGGACCGTTCACGGTCGTGAAAACTTACCCCTATGGCACCATCGAGATCGAAGATGCAAGCGGGGGTCCCTTTAAGGTCAATGGCCACCAACTCAAACTCTACCACGGTGGTCCGGTCGAAAAAAGCAAAGAGATTCTCTATCTCCAGAAATTTTGAACAAAGGGAGGAAATTCGTCAAGGTAGTGACGTTAAAGAAGAGCTCATTGGGAGGCAACCCATTATTAAAAAAACAAAAAAAAACTAACCTTAAAAAAATGTTATTTTGATTTTTGCAGATGTCTGGAGGAGGAAGCGACAATCCCATCTATCAGGAGCCACCACTGGCTAGGCATGACCCATTGCACGTGCCAGATATCCCATTCACTACTGATGCTGACCGCACACGCTTCCAGACGTGGGGGCAGTACCGCACTCTTCTAGCTCCCATGATCCTGGATCAGAGGATGCTCGAGGAATGGGGATATTGGGCCGACATTGATGCTCTACTGGGAGATTCCTTGTGGCGTGGGATTCTATCCATACAGGAGAGATCCAGCTTCCCATTGACGATGGAGTTCCTATGCTCTCTACGCTTCACTCACTACGGCCACACTATGCACACATGATCTGTCATTAGGCTGGCGACTCAGATGAGATTCACTATCATGGGCATTGAGCACTCCATCACTGTGGCTGAGCTCGGATGGAGGATTGGGCTCTATGCTCCTGCATATACACAGACAGACGAGTTCTGTGCTCTCCCGACGCGTTTACCTGAGACATTTGACATTGATGATTTCTGGCACAGGCACTCCACAGACACTAGACCGTTCCTCCGCATGCACCCCCAGGCGAGCCGGTGGAGGCAGACTCACTGGTATATACTCTCATTTGTACTCTCTTGTGGGTTTTTTGGACGACCTAACAACACGAACAGGTTGTCCAAAAAGGACATACTATTCTTTTGGAGTCTGGTTCACCGCACCTCGGTGAATATGGCAGTCCTTTTGGCTCGTTTCTTCCGGAGCCAGGGGAAGAGTGTTCGCCGCACGATCCAGGCAGGGCCCTTCGTCACCACTCTCGTCCTGTCTTTCTATCCTGACCTAGACATTCCAGGTCTACTCCCACTACAGGATAGCATTCTCATTCTTAGATCCTCATCCTTTGGGAACATGAGGATCAAGAAGAAGCGAAATACTTAGGAGCTGCCGGGCATTGAGCAGTCGACCCAGCAGAGTAGCTCTTCTCGAGCCCCACCACACAGGAGACTTGGTGAGCCAGCCTCGGACATGCCTAGTGCCTCAGATTGGAGTGCGATGATGGACGCGATGAGGGATCTTCAGACCTCATTCGTAGATTTTAAGGGTGCACAGGAGAGAGCATTTCAGGAGATGCGAGAGGCACATGCGTCGGCCCTGGGAGAATTCAGAGATTATAGACTGGCACAGGAGGGAGCATTTCGGGAGATGCGAGAGGCACATGCGTCAGCCCTGGGAGAATTCAGAGATTATAGATTGCCACAGGAGGGAGCCAACAGGGATATTCAGGAGCAGCTAGAGACCCAGCGACTGGATATTGAGGAGATACGAGAGTGACTGAGGCCTAATCATGGATCACGGGATGACACAGGCGGTGTCTAGTTTGCTTCTTCATTGACATTTATTTGTGTTTGTTTGGTTATTCAGGATTGGACATTGCGCTGCTCTTTTGACTTGAATGCTCTCACAAACTACCTATGGATGCTGTAAGGATTTTTTAAAACCATTTTAATCATGTTTCATTGTTCCTCTTCACAAAATCTTTTCAAAACTCAAGTGTGAGGAAAGAACAAAAAAAAATGTGCCTTTATTTCTAAACTTTGTGCATTAAAATGAGACCTCGAGGGCGAGATCCAGCTCAAGTGTGAGGAGGTTGCGTTTTACACTCAAAAGTCAAAACCTTGTTTAAGAACAATCTTTTTACTATTTTTTATATGAAACATTAATTTCTCAATTGTTATCAATCACACAATAGGTTAGAGAATCACCCTTAATATAAGAATTTACTTTTATTATTATTTTTAGAAAACTTGAAATTGTTATGGTTTCTTGGTTGTGAAAGTAAAGGGCTGAATTTGTTTTAATTAGACATTCATTTTAGTCAAAAAAAAGAAAAAGAAAAAACTCATTTAATCTACTCTGCGGTTAGCTTCTTCTCTCATTACCCAGCAAACAAATTTTTTGCTTTCAAGAGCTATTTTCTTTCGGCCGAGTTGTGTAAAGTACATATGCGGCTAAGTGTTGCAGCTTTCCATTCTGATTATCGCACCCATGTGTTGTTATACCTATCCATCCCTTCCCGCTGACACTATATCCTCCCCTTGGACAATTCCATCTCAAAAAAAAAAACACAAAAAAGGGGGGGCTCCGTTTTATCCATTAACCATAGTCTGTACACCCACCATGAGACTACACCGCCAACAAGAGTGAAAATGAGAAAAAAAAAACTAGATGAATGTCCACTTTAGAATCATGAAAACCTTGGAATAGGAAGTGATTGGTGGTTTAACATAATCAATAGTTTCTTTAGTAATAATAATTTTAAATTCTTGTATTTTGGGTGATTTTTCTAAAATGTTTAAAAATTGACAATAAAAAAGGGAGCTTTTTGTTTCTATTTCTTTAATAGCAATTCGATTGTGATTCAGTCAGATTTTACCTTTTTGAGTGTGTTTGCAACTAATTTGTCGCTTCAGGACAAGCAACGCTTAAATGTGAGGAGATTGATAAGTCTATTTTTGTACTTATTTTTCTTATCAAATTTAAGTGATTTTGGATTGAAAAACAGAAAAACAAGGCATGTTTTATATATTTTGGTTCAAGTTTCGTGAAATCCGGTAAAAATCACATCCATGATATGTTTGATGAAATTTCGGGTCAATTTAGCACAAAATGCGTCAATTTGAGTGACAAATGATATCATACCGAAAGAAGGAAGCAAAATTTCAAACTGGTCCAGAAGGGAAAGTTGAAGAGCACAAAATACAGAACAAGACGGACAAAAAACCTCACAGGCGCCCAAATAGGCGCCCAGATTGGCCGCCTACCACGCCGCCTACCGATGTTTGAAAAAAGTCAACTTTTTATGAAATTTGACCGGACCGGAGAAAAACGGAAGGCAGCCGACACTGGACGGAAGGCGGCCGCCTTCGATGACCGCCTGCGGCACAAGGCGACAAACCAACTACCGGCCAGTGGGATTTGACGGCAGGCGGCCAGACAGGAACGGCAGGCGGCCGCCTATTTGGCCGCCTATGAGATTTTTCCTGCTATAAATAGCCCAATTTTTTCTGAACTCAAACACACCTCTTTTAACCCTAATTCAGTTCAAAAAGGTCCAGTTCTTCAGTCATTTCCGAGCTCCAAGCTATTTTTTGGAGAGAGAAACTTCAAATCTTCATATCTTCTTCATTTTGGCTTCAAATTGTAAGTTCTTTATATGTATTTTCATCTTATCAACGAGTAGAGTCTGAATCTGTGCTTTGTTTTCTCGATCTGTTCTTCAAATTGTTCCACAATATTTATCTAGTATTTCGCATTTTCTTCCATAAATTAAATAAAATAGTTGTTGATGTTGAATTCATTCCAATTAATTATATAGTTGTTCAATAGCCTCAAGGTTGTTATTTATCTGAAGAAAGTTAATTTTCACGAAGTGCAAATAATTTTTAATTAATTTCGGTAATTAGTTGTTATTATTGCATAAATTAAATTAATTACACAAAAATAGATAAAAAATAGTCTCGGCCCTAATTCCAGTTTATTTCGATATAATATCACCCCCAGTAGTCAATAGAAAATTTAGAGCGAATTTAGGCTATTTTTAATTGCCTTTTGTATTTTATAGTTAAAAGTGGGAAAATTGTCAATTGATTGTTAAAATTGGATTTTAGGTTTGAAAATTCGTAAAAAATTCCAGAAAGTCATATTGTAGTTCCAGAAAGTTTATTTTGACAATTTTTTTTTGTTTTAATTTGTGCTATTATACATGTTTAATTCCTTGTTAATGTTTAATTTATTTACCATATTGTTGAATGCAAAAATAATGTTTAGTAGTTAAATTTTTTTTGGGCATGAATTGAGTAAAGGAATATGGATTGACTTGTTAGCCGAAAATTAGGGGTTAAAATTAATTAGTTAATGAGATTAGAAAGTAATTTGAGCCAACTTTATTCAAGCACATTAATAAGGCCTAGAAATAGGATAATTTTAATGAAATTGATTTACATCTTGTCTATGAGAAATAAATTCAAATCGCTTAAATAATGAATTTAATTAGTTAATGAATTTGGCTATTTTTATCTTTTTTCCTTCTCTTCCTTTTGATTGTGATATCATGTATCGATTCATGTTAGCCGACTCCAATATCTTTTGGGACTAAGGCTTGGATGTTGTTGTTGTAATGAATTTGGCTATTTTTATTAATTAAAATTTTGGAGAATTATTTCTGCCTTGTCTATGAGATTAGAATTTAATTCAAGCCAACCATTTTTGAATACATTAAGGAAACCTAGAAATAGGATAAATTAATGAAAGTAATTTCTATTCTTGTCTATGAGAAAAGAAATTATTAGTCCAATTTTAGTTTTAAATTCCCCTAATTACTAGGTCCAAGAGTATATCCATTTCCAATTACTCAATTCATTGCTCTTACTTGCCTCAATCTTTTCATTAATCTTTAGAATATTTGATCTTAAATCTTTTAGTTGAAAATTGCTCCTAGTGTAATTGTGCAAATTGGCCTAGTCTAGAACACAATCATCCTTTTTGTATTGAAAAAGCTTCCAACAATTAGCGATAGCCCATGTCTAAGACTAAATTAAGAAAACTCCTCCGTCATTCCTCAAGAGACACGATACTCGGGGAAAAACCGAAAGGTTAGACTCCGTTTTACTACAACGCCGCGAAAGCGGTTATCAGTCATCACGCTTCCCTTTGTCTTCTTTCTTTCCTCCTCCTTCATCCTTCTTCCTCTGCTTGGCGTCTTCTGCCTCAGCCCGGCGGTCTGCACACCCTTGTGGAATGGCTTCGCGTTGCAAAGTTCGTAAACCCTTAGCAACGGTACTTCTGGACCTTCATGATCAGCTCCACGTTGCAAGGTCTGTACCCCTTTAACAACGATGCTTCCAGGACTTCGAGTAACAGCTCCGCGTTGCAAAGTCTGTACCCCTTTAGCAACGGTGCTTCCCTCCTTCCCGGGACGAGTGTTTCCGGGAGGGCCTCCTTCCTGGACGCCGCTGCGTTGCAAGGTATGTACCCCTTTAGCAACGTTGCTTCCTTGCCTTCGAGTAATAGCTTCGCGTTGCAATGTATGTGCCCCTTTGACAACAGTGCTTCATCATGGTACCAGTGGATGGTTCTGGGACATGGAGGTCGGCACGCCCTTGTGGAATGGCTTCGCGTTGCAAGGTTTGTAACCCCTTAACAATGGTACTTTTGGACCTTCATGATCAGCTCCATGTTGCAAGGTCTGTACCCCTTTAACAACGATGCTTCCAAGATTCTGAGTAACAGCTCCGCGTTGCAAGGTCTGTACCCCTTTAGCAACGGTGCTTCCTTCCTTCCCAGAACGAGTGTTGCCGGGAGGGCCTCCTTCTTGGCTGCCGCTGCGTTGCAAGGTCTGTACCCCTTTAACAACGATGCTTCCATGCTTCGAGTAATAGCTCTACGTTGCAAGGTCTGTACCCCTTTATCAACGGTGCTTCCGGGACTTTGAGTAACAGCTCCGTGTTGCAAGGTCTGTACCCCTTTAACAACGGTGCTTCCTTCCTTCCTAGGATGAGTGTTTCCGGGAGGGCCTCCTTCCTGGCTGCCGCTGCGTTGCAAGGTTTGTACCCCTTTAGAAACGATGCTTCCATGCCTTCGAGTAACAGCTCTACGTTGCAAGGTCTGTACCCCTTTATCAACGGTGCTTCCAGGACTTTGAGTAACAGCTCCGCGTTGCAAGGTCTGTACCTCCTTAGCAACGGTGCTTCCTTCCTTACCGAGACGAGTGTTGCCCGGAGTGCCTCCTTCCTTGCTGCCGCGGCGTTGCAAGGTCTGTACCCCTTTAACAACGGTGCTTCCATGCCTTTGAGTAATAGCTCTACGTTGCAAAGTTTGTGCCCCTTTATCAACAACGCTTCATCATGGTACCAGTGCATGGTTCTGGGACGTGGAGGTCGGCCATATATGGCTCTCCCCCGACTACCTTTCTCCTCAGCTCGTGTAACCTTAGCCTCAGATCTTTCACCGCATCAGGGGCCAATTCTGCTCGTGCGCGCCCAGCGCGGAGCTGAACTTGCGCAAAAGACTCTGCAACCCTCTCGCGTACGTGAGGTTGAGATTTAGCATTATGTCCGTCTGGGAAGGCTGTCCGCCTGCCCGATCGACGGGAGTGATAAGACGAGTCGTCCTTCCTTGCTACCATGGCTACCCAACCTGTCGGGACACATACTCCCTTCGAAATCCATTTATACTGGTACATGTTTGATGATACGTCTCCCGGGGTGTCAGCTGTTTACCCGATTGACGGGAGTGATGAGATGAATCGTTCCCTCCTTCCTGGAATGAGTGTTCCCGGGAAGGCCTCCTTCCTGGCTGTCGTGGCTAACTTGCCGGGACACATACTTTATTCGGGATCCGTCCGTGTCGATACGTCTGTGATGGTCCATGCTGGTACATATGTGCCGGTACATCCCTTCAGGGCCCATCTTTGGTGGTATGTCTGTGCTGATACGTTTCTCGAGGTAGCCAGCTCTCCTACCTGGTCGACGGGGGTGATGAGACGACTCATTCCTTCCTTCCCGGGACGAGTGTTGCCGGGAGGGCCTCCTTATTGGCTGCTCAACTTATCGGGACACGTACCCCCTTCGAGATCCATCATGCCCTGAGTGTACGTGCATGGTGTATGGCACCGAGCATACAAGCGTATGAGGTGATAGCTTAGTGTGCTCGACCTCGTGATTGTGCTTCGGAACCACGACCAGTCGGCAAACACAATGAACCTACAATTTCAGAAAATTTTGTAGAAATCTCAAATTTATATTTTTATTGTTTGAGGGTTGTCCTTTATTGAGCGGGTGAGGTCCGTGCCCATCTTTGGATGAGGCTTCGAACTGAGGAGAAGTCTGCTGCTCGTGAGGGAGACCCTCGACCGCCGCTGTCGCTCGAGCTGCCTCCATCCATGGCCGTCGCCGGACGGAGTTGAAGGTGAAGTCCTCGCCGCCGCGTTGCTGCCCTGGAGCGGATGGATCCCAGTCGCTGAGGTCGGCTGAAAAGAGCTTGTGCAGTCCTCGGTTCATACGGACAGAGGAGATAGAGAGCGATGGCAAGGCTCCGTCTGCGTCACGTGTGAGACGCGCTCGTCAATCCCAGGAACCTCAAGCGGCCATTAATGGCGGAAATTGGACGGGATGGCAGAACTTCCGGTAGTTGGTGAGGCAAGGTCTGCGTCCGCCGTTGCTCAGTTCTCCCGGCCTTTCGTCGCTCGGGTTCTCCTTGGTTCGGCCTTGGTGGCTGCGTATCCTTGGGACCTAATATGGAAAATTTCATATCTGATTTTTGCTCGAATCTCTACCGATTCCTACCGAAAAATGAGAGACAGCTCTCAATGAAAGCACCAATGTTGGTAGAAAATATCTCGGGTAGAGAAACTAGTAGCATTTCAGTATAGTAAAATAGCGTAGAGAATACATGGGGGTTGATGGCCTATTTATAGGCATCCATCATAAGTCCAAAGTCTAATCTACGTGGGCTTGCCCATATTAATAATACATCTCCAAGCTAATGAGCGAACCGGCCCGATAAATAAGTAAATGAGCAAGGGGCGACTCCCGTTCGTGAGACTGCGTCCTGGGCCTAGTTGGGCCTAAGCTCGGAGATAACGGGCCTATGACACTGGACCTGGCCCATTATCCCAACATACATGAACCCAAAATTTAGGCTCATGCAGAGGAACCATTAAGGGGTATATCTCCCGGCTTGATTGCCTTAAGTATCAACAAGTTCTGTTCAAACAATCACGAACCATTGTCCACCACACATTGCATATCAATAATATGATAAAAAGTGAATATACATTTTCTAGTTGATCTTCTTAATGGAGGTTCCTTTCCTCAAATGCCATAGCGAAGCCACGAGGTCCCTAAACACCGGCGACCTCATCATCCTATCTGTGAGAAGAGTACCTACAACTCAAAAATTGTTTTGCGTTCCGCATCCTCACCGTCCCCATCAACCTCATTGTCGAAAACCAATTCCTCTTTGTCTCCATCGATGACCATGTTATCGTATTTGTTCACGATATCTCTTTCGTTCCCGATTCAAAACCTAATCTGCTTTTCATCAAATCTGCTCTACACTCGATATATATATGCGTGTGTGTGAATATTAAATCTTTAGGTTTTGTGTTGCTTGAAATAAAGGTTTAAATTTTTTAGTGATTACTCCATTTATGCACGCCACTCTCTCTTCTAGCGAGCCACGTATGTTTAATTTGATGAATCGGCTATAGTCATTTTTAAATGTAAAGTTATTTTCTAAACAAAAAATGTCAAGAATATACGTCTAATTTAAATATAGATTACATACATGATCAAATGATGTGTTTTGATTTTACATGCAAACTATTTTACTTCGCTAGACTTTACGTGCAATCATTTTGTATGTAAAGTTTTAATGTGAGAACTATCAAGGGGCTCTAAAAATAACACCATTCATTGGTAATTCTAAAATTAATCTCACCTTTTGAAAATATATGAAAGCAATTCGTTGTTTTTTCTTAGAGAAATTGTTATTCAATATAATGTAGCACACTGTTTATTTCTTTTCCTTTTGTGACACCATGAAAAATAAATAGGAAGTCATGTATTATTTGCAATAACAAAACATCGATAGGGATTAGTAAAAAAAATATGGAGTGAAACAGTCAGATTGTCTTCAAATTATCAAAAAGTAAGGGTATTTTGGAAATTAAACACCAACAACGACGGTTTTTTAAAAATAAGCTCTAATAGAAATTCTAATTTTATTCTACTTAAAGTGAAACATGTTATGTTATTTTACTTATAGAGATATTGTCCTTGGCAGCATTTTCAAACATACTTAGTAATTTATACTTGGAATAAGTTTGAGTAAAGTAATTAACCAATTTGCAGAGCACGAGTGAAAGACTAGTACTAGGGGTGGGCATTTCGGTTTATGGTTTGGTTTTCTTCGGTTTCGGTTCGGTTTTGATTTATTCGGTTTGGGAGAATATTTACCAAACAAAAACCATTTGTTTTTCGGTTTGGTTTCGGTTCGGTTTCGCTTCGGTTCGGTTTGAAGTTCGGTTTATCAAAGTGAAAATTATTAGGTTCAACTTATTTTGATTTGATTCGATTTCTTATGTTTATTATTTTATTTGATCAAGTTCTACATTTTAGAATTAGAAAATGAAAGTAGTAGTTCATCTCATCTTTTTATTTATTACTTAAATAAAATGTAAACGGAAATAAAAGATAGAAAAAGAAATAATAAAATACTACTACGTATAAATTAAAACTTCTAACATCTTTCAATTACTAGAAAAAGATTCACTTCTGACAAAAAATAAATTTGTAGTTGATTAACATTTATATTTTATAATAACACATAAAATATTCAAAGAAAACTAAATGAGTCGGTGGTGCAAATGTTGTAATGTTCACATTTTTATTCAAATGAATATTGTAAAAAATATAAATGCAATTTGCTATTGTTATCATCAAATATATTTGAATACAAGTAGAGTACAAAACATAAAAAATGCAAATATGTCATATTAGTTAACTTTGTCATAGAATGTATGAAATGTGTAAAAGTTAAAATGATATATGCTAAATTTGTATTTTTCATGTCTAATCTATCTATTTATATAAAAAGTATATCTAGAGAGAGAGAGAGAGATGATGATGTCCAGTAGCCCCTGGTCCGAACACCATCAGAACATCGTCATTTGGGGCACTTCCCAGTGGAATGTTTTGATGAAATTGTTTAAGCATGCTCCTCATCAAATTTAGTTTATGCATACCAAATTTCAGCTCAACATGCGATAGGGAAGGCAGCCAAATCATTTTTTGCAGTTGACTACATTTTTATATGTACATTTTGGCGCAATCAACTTCAAAAGATTATTTTACTGCCTTTCCGATCGATTTTTGAGCTGAAATTTGGTATGGATAAACTAGACTTGATGAGGAACATGCTCAAAATATTTCATAAAAGCATTCCACCAGGAAGTTCTCCAAGTGGTGATGTTCGGACGGTGTTCGAATTGGGGGTTGCTGGACAGGATCATTTCTCTCTCTCTCTCTCTCTCTATATATATATATATATATATATATATATAGGTGCATGAAGTTCGAATTGGTGGAATGAAGTTTGAATGAAGTTTAGGTGCATTTTTGAGAACCCTACGACGATCAAAGGTGATCGGGCATGGTGACGGCAGCAGCATGGGCTGCTCCGACCAGTGGGTCGGGAGCAGCAACGAGGTCGTTTGCGGAGGTTCTAGCAGCCAATAAGGAGATACCGATGAAAGTTCCATTTCGGCATAAGGGGGATGCCTATGATACAATTCTCTGAAGAGGAAGTTACTGAGCATGCGGCCTAACATAAATTTGTGTTGGTTGGATCGTTTGTAAGAGGGAGGCCGACGATGGCAACTTTACAGCGGGAATTTGAGAAAATTGGATTCAAAGGTCCGCTGTCTTTGGGATTGCTGGATCAGTGACATATCTTACTAAAATCCGGAATTGAGGAGGATTTCCAAAGATGTTGGCTTAGGCAGGTGTGGAACATAAGGGGTTTCAAGATGCGAATTACTATATGGATGCCTGACTTCTAACCTGATGTGGAGTCTCCCATTTTTCCGGTCTGGGTCACGCTGGATGGCTTACCGTTGCATTTATAGGATAAGTGAGCTCTATTTTCTATAGCCGGGATGATTGGCAAGCCTCTCAAGGTGGATGCGGCAACGGCTAACCTTTCAAGACCATCAACAACGAAGGTGTGTGTGGAATTAGACCTACTCCAGGAGATTCCCACTCGGGTTCTGATTATGCAGGGCAAACATGAACTCATCCAACCAGTGACGTATGAGGATTTACCAAAATATTGTACCAAATGTAACAGGTTGGGACATTGCAAAGAGGAGTGTGGCATACTTATACCAAGAGCAGCAAAAGAGAGGCAACGGGTTACTAAGGGCCATATCAATATTAAGGACCAGAGGAAAGCTACTGAACAACAGCCTGAAAAATGGATCCGGGTCTCTAAAAAACAAGAGGAAGGAAATTGTTTTGGTGGAGGAGGACAAAGCGGAGTCTTGCTTGTTGCTGAGTAGCCCAGGAAAATCCCTTCATCAGATTTGGGATCAAATGGCTTGAGATAGTCCTTTCCATTGTTTAGAATGAAGCATTTGGATCCAAAAACATGGAAGTAACTAACATTTGGCTTCCTTTCTTTCCATAGCTCATAAGGGGTCTTTTTGTAAGTCTTATGAATAAGACTTCTATTTTGGGTGTAGCAAACTGTATTGATTGCTTCTGCCCAAAATCTTTTGGGCAATCCAACTGATTCTAGAATGGTTCTTCCAGCCTCCTTGAGTGTCCTATTCCTTCTTTCAGCAACACCATTTTGTTGAGGTGTTCTTGCTGCTGAAGTTTGGTGATGGATTCCATTTTCTTCACAGTACTGAATTACTATGGAGTTGAGGAATTCAGTACCTCTATCTGACCTTATTTTCTGGATTGAGAGACTTTTCTCATTCTGGATTAGTTTCATCAATTCAGGGAGCTTCTTCTCCGTCTCATTTTTCTTCTTGAGGAATAGTGTCCAAGTGTATCTTGAGTAATTATCAACAACAACCAAGGTGTACCTTCTTCCAATTAAACTTGTTGGTTCAACTGGTCCAAACAAGTCAACGTGTAGTAGGCTCAAATGTCTAGTTGATGATTCTACTTCTTTGGATTTGAATGATACCTTGGTTTGTTTTCCTTTCTGGCAAGCATCACAGAGATGAACCTTCTTGAAATTGATTTCTGGGAGTCCTTTCACCAATCCTTTTCTGGACAGTTTGTTGATGGTTTTGAAGTTGAGATGACCGAGTTTGTTATGCCATTCCCAACTTAGATTTGAATCTGCCTTTGTCGCCAAGAAGATCCCTTCCTTAGCTGAGTTCCAATCAACAACATACATGTCCTTCTTCCTTTTACTAGTGAGCACAACTTTTTCATTTTTGAGATCTCTAATCAAGCAGATGTCTTTGGAGAATGTAACATTGTATCCATTGTCACAAAGCTGGATTGTGCTTATGAGATTGAACTTTAATCCTTTAACATAGGATATGTTTTGGATTGTAAGTCCATTGATTGATAGGTCTCCAGCTCTTTTGGTTGCTCCTTGTACTTCCACATTCCCAAATGTCACTTTGGGTCCTTCCTTTGCCATATAGTTTGACAGGAGCCGCCTGCTGCCTATCATGTGCTTGGAGCAGCTTGAATCTATGTACCATGTTTGTGAGTCAACTGCTCGAGCACCTTCCTGTAATAATCAGTGTTGAACAGTAGCCCACAAGTTAGTAAGCAACATCCCTTGTGCAAGTTTAGGCATCCATGCCCATCTAGAACCATGTAGTTCTAAGCAGATTGGTCTATAGCCATTTGAAGTGTTGTAATCATAGGGTATGCGTATGTATTTGGTTAATCCTTTTCTTTTTTGATGTGGGAAATGGATTATTGGTTTTTGCAGGGAACTGCTTAGTGTTTTGACTGTGGTTGGTCTTATTGGTTGGTTTCCAATGGGTTCTTGGGTTTTGATGGTTGGGAAGTTTTTGTGTATACAGGGATTTGGATTTTGACTTGGGAGCAGGAAGGTTCCTTCTTGTGGGAACATTTTGGAAATGGGTCTTTTGGTTGATTGGCTTTCTTGTATTCTGTTGATGGCTTGTAGAGGGTGAGTTTTGAGTGAGTTTGGTGGGAGATGCATAACCTAGACCTCTTCTCTTCCTATTTAGAACAACTTCAGCAGTAGGGTCACTTGTTTTACTATCCATGCTGAAGTTATTCATTTTGTCTTTCAGCTCTTTGTTCTCTTCTTCTAAGACATTGTTTTTTGTTAAGGCATCTAATAGTTTAGCATGAATGACCTTAATGTCTTGTTTTAAGCTATCATTTTCTGACCTTAAGAGAACATGGTGATTTTGGACTTTTTGGAAGTCTTGTAATAAAGATTCCAGTGTGATATTGTTTGGTCCAGAATCACTAGAGCTATAGGAAGAGCAGGATGTTACCTCAACATCATTGTGGTGGTCTTTGGCCATTAAGCAAGTGGGGGAGACGCTTTCATTATCTTCTTCAGTTTTTGAGGGAGGCTCATAGAGCCACCTGCTGCTCTCTCCAGTGAGCCAACTGCTACCTTCTTCAGCCACCTGCTAGGATCCTAGGCATAGGAGTGCTTCTTCTGAGCTTACAAATGAAGAGCTTTCATCACTTGAGCTGCTCTCTTCATCGGTTTGGGGTTCCTCTTTCCTCTTTTCACTTACAAAGGCTTGTCTCTTGCCTTTGAAGTCCTTCTTGTAACCAGCTTTTTGACCAGTCCCCTGCTGCCCTTGATACTTTTTGGCTAAGGGCAGAGGACACTCATTTTTGTAATGTCCTGGCTGTCTACAGTTGTAGCATAGGACAATTTCCTTGTTGGATTGAGGTCTCCCTTATCTCCTAGGTGGCAGATTGTATGGTTTCTTTGGAGCAGTTCCCTCCTTCTTCATGAATCTTTTAAACTTCCTCACAAACATAGCAAAATGCTCATCAGTGAGGAGATTGTTGAGGGATTTTTCACTGGATTTTGAAGTGCTTGGCTCAGACACTAAGGCCAGTGTCTTGGATTCTTCTTCCTTTTCATCCTTGATTTCCTTCATTTCAAATTCATAAGCTTTGAGATCACTGAAGAGCTTGTCAGTCGTCAAAGTTCTTAGATCTCTGCTATCTCTCATAGCAGTCACCTTCATGTTCCACTTTAAGGGCAGGCCTCTCAAGACCTTGAGGGAGATCTCCTTTTGGGATAGATCTTTCACTTGGACTTTATGTAGTGAGCAGTCGGCTTGGCAGTTGACAGGATGGCAGTGAACTGCTGAGGCAACTGCTGAGGAAAATTAGTTGTGTGATGAAAATGTAAGCAGAATCTTTCTTAGAAAGAGAAGAGCTTTTTGAAGATGTGACAAGGTAGATTGATAATCAATCTTAATGAGAGCAGTGGTCTCGTCAGTTGAGTAGTAACAAGGAAACTGTTGAGGCACCTGCTTAAGTAAAAGTGAAGGTATGAGAAGATTGATTATATAGTGTTGCTCAGGGTGATGAGGCTTTCTAAAGATGTGCTTTAGTAAGAGTAAACGGGAGTTTTACTGGAGCAGTGGTCTCGGCAGTTGGATGATGATGAGGGAACTGTTGAGGCACCTGCTTAGGTTATAGGCTGATTTTCAGAGAGCAGTTTGGACAACCTCCTTGGAGATGATGTTATGAAGGTCTGGTGATATTGAGATGTTCAAAGGAAATACTTTTGTGTGAGCAGTGGACTCAGCAGTTGGGTAGTTGATGTGAGTTTTCTCGCACTTAAAAAGATTGTAGAATAGTGGTGAAAGTACCAGTATCGTCTCCATAGGGACGGACAAAAGGGAATTAAAGATTAACTAAATTCAGCGATTAAAAAGAAATAAAATTAAATAAATGCGTCGTGCGAGATTGATTGGTTGAATTAAAATTTAACTAATGCGAATGAGCGAATAAAAGTAAAGATTTGGGTTCTTCTTAATTAACGACGAAGGGAAACGGGATTGATTCCGGGGTAATCAGATTTCAGGCAGATCAGGCTTAATTACATGAATTTAATTTAATTGAGCCTAGCTAATCAAAACTAAGTTCTTACCGCTCTCGTGGCGTAGAGTACAATAATTTAGGGGACCAGGCTAATCTCTCATGCGACAGGATCCTAAATTATTGTCAAGACGAACGAGCTTACGGCTCCTTAATCGCTACTAATCTCTTAGCGAACGATTAAGTGTGTGTGAATGTGTCCTAGAATAAACTAGATCTCTCTTAATTTATTCTATGTGCAATTGTAATTCTAGCCGCGGTTCCAGATTACAAAAGAACAATTAAATTATTCAAACACAAATTAAATGGCATTCATGTAATCAAACCATCAAGAAACTAGCCATACATCATGATAAACCCCTTCATCAACCCCAAATCCCTAATTAAAACTACTCGCAATTCATAATTGAAGAATCAACGGAATTGGGAAGAATAGAATCAATTGTCATTAATCAAAAAGTAGGAACATACAAAGAATGTTAAGGAATTGAAAAACCTGGCTGAAAAGCTCTCTAATTTTCGTCCTTAATCAGCTCTCTAAAGTCCATCCCACCTTATTAGGGTTATGGGGGTGATATTTATAGGAAACAAGGCAATTTAGGCTGAATTAGGACAAAACGGGGTCATGCACGGCGCCAGGCACGACCGTGCCTACGGAAGCATTCCGTTTAAATGCGTCCAGACACGGCGTGCCTAACTTCCAGGCACGATTGTGCCTGGCCTCCAGTAGCTCGTTCCTCATTTCTCTTCAGGCACGGCGTGCCTGCCTGCCAGGCACGGCGTGCCTGCCTGCCAGGCACGACCGTGCCTGAGTTCCATTAGCTTCTCGTATTTCTTCTTCAGGCACGATCGTGCCTAACTTTGAGGGCAAGACCGTGTCTACTTAACTTCCGAATTTTGAAATGTTTCCTTAATGCAAGTTGTAGATAATGCAGTCCTCCATCCAGTACAACTTGCGGAATTGGATTTGAATCACCTATTCAAGAGATATGATCAAAATGGTGGAAGGTCTCATTCTGAAATCGCAAGAGGGATCATCTGACCTCATCGTCTGTTTTCACCTTCTTCCTCTCAGATTCTCGCAATGGTGTCTTCATATGATTTGTATCCCTTGAAATTGTCTTTCATATGGACTTTGAATCGTGTTCATTGAATGTTTCTACAGAGAGATATGCTTGAGCGATTGACAGAAGGTCATCCTGATCGCCGATTTCAAGCTCCATCCATCTTAGTTTGATCCCGTAGCCATTCCTAGAGCTCTCTTGTCGTCAAAACTTCATCGTGAACCTCCCAGTGACCTCCAAATCTCTCAATTCACTCTCGAATGCTTCTCAACTCATCCTGATTTCTTCTCAAGTGCCGGTGCCGAACTCTAAAATTCTCATTTTGACTCCAAATGACACAAAACTCGAACCAACGCCTTTTAAACATAACTTGAGCTAAAATTGAGACTTGTAACACCTTAAAGCTAGAAAAACCATCAAAAGCCAATCTCAACACGCATAAAATGCGTGTCTAAATACGGAATTATCAGATTCCCCCACACTTAAGCCTTTGTTTGTTCTCAAGTAAACTGAACAACGGGACTTACGATAATCACCACACGGAATCAAAACAATTAGCATGCACATGTAGTTAAAGGGATATTCAAAGAACAGACAAACTAAATCAAGAAAATTCTTCCCTAAACTACATCTTTGTACTCAAGTTAAACTATTTGACGAAGTACTCATAACATCCTCGAAGTAATGACAACATAACACAAATAAACTAATTATTGATCAGAAGGACTTGTGAAAGTGATGGTGAATGGTAAAAGACAATCCCTTTCTTTTGATAGATTGGAATATTCTAACAAAGACTCGATGCATTCAGGAACTTCAGGGCTATTCTTAAGAACAAGGAACTCAGAAAGACACAATTTTAGGAACAATCATCTAAACTTATGCAAAGAGCAGGCATGGTGTACAACTAAGCTAAACCGCCGTGGCACATTGGTGCTTTGACGTATACTTGAAGTACGCGGAGGACTAAAGCTAATTTTTGCAATAGCTTCCAAGTTCATTAATTAAGTGTAGTTTTCCTTGTCATGTTGGCACGAGAACGTCATTTCTTTTGAAAGATACCCAAGTCTCATCTTATTGTGCAAAACACTTACACTTTTTGACCCGGGCTCCCATTCTCTTTTTCGCAAGGTAAGAGGTCTAGCTATATTAATTTTTCACCTTTCGGATTCCTACTAGAAATTGCCCTATTCTAATCTCGGCCTCACCAAGGAAAAAATAGCAATTAAAGTTCATTTATTAATGTGAATCCATGCCTACAATGCAATCCTCGAAAGTATCAAATTCCTAAAAAGTGACTGCTCTTACCCCATTTGGGGCATAGCAGCAGTGCCAAAAATGGCTCCTACACAAATTCCCTAAACTTAACAAATTAATCCTCTAGTTCCCTAAATGCCAAGGCTAAGTCAGAAATATTCACGGGTAAGAAACACAAGCCATTTGGTTATGGAGCTCAATTGATTGGGTAAGGAACAAAATGGTCAGGCTCAAAGTGGCTTTTCCTAAAGGACTTTTTTTCAGGTGAGATGGAAAAATTATGAATTAACTGGGTGACTAATGTCTTCATCCTTTCAACAATTAGATTATATTGCAAGCAATTTAAGCCTAAACACTTGGGTGTCCTAAAAGCACAGTCAATCGTTAGCCAGCTCACAAAGACACGGTTTAAAGAAAAATTTTCAAAAATTTGACATGAATTTCCTATGAATATACAACTAACACCTGCGCGTGCTAACTCTAAAAATCACATGTAACAACTACTGCCCGAATGCCCAATTCGCACCCCCACACTTAAACTTTGGCATCGCCCTCGATGACCAAATATGCACTATGCACAAGGGGGTAAAGAGGAAAGGGTCACACGTGCTCAATCTTAACTCAAGTCAACATTACAAATAGGCGATTAAAAGAGTCACAAAAACTTCCCTAGGGCGCTGGTCGGTGCAGAACTAAAATGAGTCTAAGTGATCCTCGACACATCATCCCCAAAGCAAAACCCTGAGCTGCAAAAACAAAAGTGCAGAAATAAGTTTGGGTTGCCTCCCAAGAAGTGTTATTTTTAACGTCGTTTGCCCGACGCAACTATCCCACGGGATTCTCAATTAAATACACGTCCATTTAGAAAAGTTGTCCTCCACATATCAAACCTCTTATCAACAAACACCCTCAGATGGCGCAAAACTTGGAATTCATGAAACCACAAATTTAATGGAGGATCACAACTACAACAAAAGGGCGGTTCCAAGCCTTTATCAGGACCTTTATCAAAGAATGGATCGAAAGTGGTCTCTTTGAGAGGTGGGGGTTTTCCTCCCTCTTCTCCGGGTGGTTCCATGACATCTAACACATAGCACTCATCTACAACTTGACATGACTGTTTTGCCAATTTGGCCATGCAAAAAATAACTCTCTCCTCCCCAACTCTCAAATCAATTTCCCTTCCCCAACATCTATGAGGGCCCAAGCAGTGGCTAGAAAAGGCCTTCCAAGAATTAAGGGCACATCAAGATCTTGGGGCATATCTAGGACAACAAAATCGACCGGAATTACAAATTTGTCTACTTTAACCAACACATCTTCAGCAATCCCCTGGGGATATTTGACCGATCGGTCAGCCAGCTGTATGCACATACGTGTTGGTTTAAGCGGACCGAGTGCAATCTTCTCATACAAGGTATATGGCATCAAATTGATGCTTGCACCCAATAAGCTAAAGCATTATAAAAAATCTCACTTCCTATGGAGCAAGAGATAGTGAACTTACCTGGGTCCTTGAGCTTTTTGGGCATCTCCTTTAGCACCACTGCCGAGCACTCTTCATTCAGCACCACCGATTTCGATTCTCCCCACTTTCTTTTGTTAGAGAGGAGTTCTTTCATAAACTTTGCGTACCTCGGCATTTGTTGCAGTGCCTCCATGAATGGTATGTTTACTTGAACCTGTTTAAAGAGGTTCAAAACTTGTTGAAGTCCTCAGTGTCACTCTTCCCCTTTAAACGTTGTGGGTATGGGAGGGGGGATTGTAAGCTTTGAAAGGAACAGGTTGCTTTGGGACTGTGTCCCCCTCCTTCTTCTTTTCTTCTTCCTTCTTTTCCTCAGGAACAACTGCAATTGGATCAACTTTTTCAACTTTCTTCTCTGTGGCAGCAGGCTCCAGATCCCGTCCACTCCTCAGTGTGATTGCGTGAACTTGCTCTCTTGGATTTGGTTCGGTGTTGCTCGGGAGGGATCCCTTAGGCCTCTCAGATACGGACTTCGTGAGCTGCCCCAACTGAATTTGTATGTCTCGAATACTTGACTGTGTTTCTTGAATACTTGACTGCGTTGATTGATCTCTAGTCACAGTCACTTGAATGAACTGCTCTAGTGTCTTCTCCAAGCTAGAAAGTTTATGCTGAGTCACATTCTCAAAATTCCCTTGGCCTTGCTGAGGTGCTTGTTGTAGGGCCTGAGATGCTTGAGGCTGATTATAGTTTCTATACTGATGCTGCTGCTGCTGATTTCCTTGCCCGTAATTCTCTTGCTGCTGCTGGCTGTAGGGCTGGTTGTAATGACCCTACCTCTGAAAATACATTGCATCTACTTGCTCCACTCCAGGGGCTGCCGAGTGTGCCATCATATTACATTCATTGGCCAATGGAGTCCCCCACGCATAGTACAAGAAGGACTCATAGGACCGGGGGCTACCATGTTTACACTGGGCACCGAGTGAACAAGTTCCACTTTTTTCCTTGATCATCCATGCTGGTTGTGAGCTTCTGCATCATGCTTGCCAATGTATCTACCCGTGCAGAAAGGACAGAATTATCACTGATCTCATACAATCTCGGGGCCTTCTGGTGAGGTGTACTCCTATCGCTGTACCAGGATGCGTTATTCGAAACAATTTTCTCCACTAGTTCTTCCCCCACCTCGGATGGTAAACCAGGAAAGGCTCCACCACCCGAAGCATCGAGCATCATCTTCCCTTCATTGCTGAGCCCACTATAAAAGTAGAAAAGAACCTCACAATCAGTCAAATTGCCCTGAGGGCAAGCTCTCCTCAGCACCTTAAATCTTTTCCATGCTTCAGCCAGTGTCTCCAGAGATCCCTGCTTGAACTCTTGTAGTTGCTTCTTCAACTTCAGGGCCTTTGACGTAGGGAAATATTCTTTAATGAAGGCACTATGCAGTTGGTCCCAAGTCTGAAGGTGATGGTGACGATTGCTGTCCAACCACATCTGCGCATCATCCCTCAATGAGAAAGGGAAAAGCATCATTCTCACCTGATCATCAGTTAACCCAGGTATCTTGAAAGTCTAGCACATCCTCAGGAAGCGCGTAATATGTGCCACTGGGTCTTCTGTAGGGCCTCCTCCAAATTGATTATTGGATACCATGCTGATCACCGCCGGCTTGATCTTGTAACGGTTGGCAGTAATTCCCGGCACTTGAATGCTATCATACTCTGAAACGTTTGGCGTGAGGAACTCTGCAATGGTCTGGCGTTGATAGAGTGGATTATTGTGCGGTACATATGGATTTAATGGAGGTGCCTGATGTCTAGGTTGGGGGGCTGGTTGTGGCTGAGTAGGTGGGACTTGGGTTTGGTTTTGAAATTGATTAGGGTACGGATTATGGTACTGGGGCTGATTTTGGAATGTAGGTTGATTGATTGGAAATTGGTTCTGTCTTGGTTGGAAAATGGGAATACCCTGCCCTGCTCCTTGCATCCCATAAACTTGATTTTGGAAATTTGTTTCAGGAGCAGTTGGGGTATTTTGAAAAAGATGATATAATGGAGGGAGATTGAATTGTGGTGAAGGCTGATTTTGGGAAAAGATCGGAGTGCGGTAATTTTGAAAACCTGGAGGGTTTCTAGGTGAAATTGGTGGTGAAGATTGGGGTGATGTGTTATGATAGAAATCTGGCTGAGTAGTAGGGTTAGGGTTACTAGATGACCCTATGTTTCCAGATGAAGATTGATGGTCCATGGTAAATTTTTCTTTGTGAGCCTTGCGGTTCTGTCTGGCGAGCTTTTCAATCTCAAGATTAAGGGGGATTAACAGTTCTCCCCTCTTGGAGCGTGTATGCATAAACAGATCTGACCTGCAAGGTTAGCAGACAAAAATCCTATGAAAAACTAAAAACGAATTGCTGAGTAAAATTAACCCTTAAGACCGACACCGTCCCCGGCAACAGCGCCAAAAATTGATGTGAGCTTTCTCGCACTTAAAAAGATTGTAGAATAGTGTTAAAAGTACGAGTAACGTCTCCACAGGGACGGACAAAAGGGAATTAAAGATTAAATAAATTCAGCAATTAAAAAGAAATTGTTGGGAATATTTTATGGTGTTCAATCTAGTTAGTTATCTTTGTATTTGTGTAGTTATTAATTAATCGTGTAATACGGGCCACAAATGTGTATCAGCCCATGGGCTTCCTTGTAACCCGTAAGTTAGCTAACTTCTCCTATAAAAGGAGGCTAACTTACAGGAACCCTAACGATCGAGAGAGGCTTAGAGTTTAGAGGCGTAAAGATAGAGAGTAGGGTTGCCGCTGCTCTCCTTCTCCAGGGAGAGCAGCGGACAGTTTACACGGTATACCAGATTCGTATAATATCTACATATCTTTCTTCTGCTTCTTCTATAACTGCTATATTTGTTGTTTGTTAAGTATTCTGGGATTATCAGAAATAAAATTAAATAAATGCGTCGTGCGAGATTGATTGGTTGAATTGAAATTAAACTAATGCGAATGAGCGAATAAAAGTAAAGATTTGGGTTCTTCTTAATTAACGATGAAGGGAACAAGGATTGATTCCGGGGTAATCATATTTCTGACAGATCAGGCTTAATTACATGAATTTAATTTAATTGAGCCTAGCTAATCAATACTAAGTTCTTACCGCTCTCGCGGTGTAGAGTACAATAATTTAGGAGACCAGGCTGATCTCTCATGCGACAGGATCCTAAATTATTGTCAAGACGAACGAGCTTACGGCTCCTTAATCGCTACTAATATCTTAGTGAACGATTAAATGTGTGTGAATGTGTCCTAGAATAAACTAGATCTCTCTTAATTTATTCTATGTGCAATTGTAATTCTAGCCGCGGTTCCAGATTACAAAAGATAACAATTAAATTATTCAAACACAAATTAAATGGCATTCATGTAATCAAACCATTAAGAAACTAGCCATACATCATGATAAACCCCTTCATCAACCCCAAATCCCTAGTTAAAACTACTCGCAATTCATAATTGAAGAATCAACGGAATTGGGAAGAATAGAATCAATTGTCATTAATCAAAAAGTAGGAACTTACAAAGAATGTTAATGAATTGAAAAACCTGGCTGAAAAGCTCTCTAATTTTCATCCTTAATCAGCTCTCTAAAGTCCATCACATCTTATTAGGGTTATGGGGGTGACATTTATAGGAAACAAGACAATTTGGGATGAATTAGGACAAAATGGGTTCAGGCACGACCGTGCCTGCGACCGTGCCTACGGAAGCATTCCGTTTAAACGCGTCCAGGCACGGCGTGCCTAACTTCCAGGCACGACCGTGCCTGGCCTCCAGTAGCTCGTTCCTCATTTCTCTTCAGACACGGCGTGCCTGCCTGCCAGGCACGACCGTGCTTGGGTTCCAGTAGCTTCTCGTATTTCTTCTTCAGGCACGATCGTGCCTAATTTTGAGGGCACGAGCTTGTATACTTAACTTCCTAATTTGGAAATGCTTCCTTCATGAAAGTTGTAGATAATGAAGTCCTATATCCAACACAACTTTCTGAATTAGATATGAATCAGCTAATCAAGAGATATGATCAAAATGGTGGAAGGTCGCATTCTGAAATCGCAACAGGGATCATCTGACTTCATCGTCTGTTTTCACCTTCTTCCTCTCAGATTCTCGCAATGGTGTCTGCATATGATTTGTATCCCTTGAATTTTTCTTTAATATGGACTTTGAATCGTGTACATTGAATGTTTCTACAAAGAGATATGCTTGAACGATTGACAGAAGGTCATCCTGATCGCCGATTTCAAGCTCCATTCATCTTATTTTGATCCCGTAGCCATTCCTAGAGCTCTCTTGTCGTCAAAACTTCATCGTGAACCTCCCAGTGACCTCCAAATATCTCAATTCACTCTCTAATGCTTCTCAACTCATCCTGATTTCTTCTCAAGCGCCGGTGCCGAACTATAAAATCCTCATTTTGACTCCAAATGACACAAAACTCGAACCAACGCCTGTTAAACATAACTTGAGCTAAAATGGAGACTTGTAACACCTTAAAGCTAGGAAAACCATCAAAAGCCATTCTCAACACGCATCAAATGCGTGTTTAAATACGGACTTATCAGTAGTCACCAGGGAACTACCGAGGCAACTGCTATGCTTTAAGTAGGATTTCCCGAAGTCTGATGAAACAGACCTTATAGTAGTGATATTGCAAGACTCTTGTATCTCAAAGAAAGTGAGTTATTAAGCAGTAGGATAAGCAGTAGGGTCAATTAAGACTACTGCTTAGGATGTTGCTGGCAATCTACAATCTTTTATGAGAGGTGTTTGGTGTGTGCTTTGTTGACTGAAAATAAATCAACACATGGTATATCCTGGTTCAGAGGTGGTGTAATTCTCCCATGTCCAGTCCCACCCTATTTCAGATGGATTTCACTAAAGTATTAAACCCAATACACTTATTGCCAATCTAGCCTAGATTGAAGGTTTTTCACAATGAGTATAACACCACTCAAAGTTACTCAGTCCTTATACTTTTCTCACCTTGGGATCAAAAGGTACTCTATCTATCTCACCACACTGTAGGATCCGAACAACTGTTCTCCTATGTGTTTACAACAATTTGTGATTTGATTACAAGAAAGTTCTAACCTCCAACTAGGAACTTAACTTCTAGGATTTAGCAATTATCACTTGATACTAGGAAGTTTAGTGAAGCATGAGTCTAAGCAAAGAGTAGAGTATAGAATTGCACTTTCTCTTTTGCTAGATATCTCGTGAATGCTCAGTGAAGTATTTCTCTACTTAGGTTGCTCAAACTTGGTTAGAAACTTTCGTTTCATCCTATATTTATAGGCTTCTCTTGTGAATTAATCTCATCCGTTGGTTAGGATGAATTAATCTATGACGTTGAAAAATTGGCAAGGACGAACTGTACAATTGTCTTCTTGTGCTGGAGCATTTATTGGGATGATTTTTCTGTCTTGAGTATCTAAGCCGCTGAAGCATCTCTTCCCATGTGTGTGTCCTATGCATCGGTCCCAGTACTTGATTCGGTATTAAATACTGGTCAAGTTTTGTCTTTAATCATTTACATTCAATGTATTTGATTTTTCGAGCTTCTTTAAAACGTGACACATAATTAATCTTTGAGCTAAAATGATATATACCAGTAGGATCTAAATATCCTATTAAGGTAAATAAAAATTACCTTATTGCATTTTAACTTTTCCGGTAATATTTAATTCGACTCAAAAATTGTACATTTTATTTTGTCACATAATTTTGAATGCTAACACACGAACAATATTGAGACATAATGTACACATGCTAAGTATAGTGGGATCATCAAAATCTATCAAAATAGGGTACTAACACAACTCCATTCTGTTGAGGAGTTCTGGTTGCAGAGAGTTGATGCATTGTTCCATTCTGGTCACAGAAATCCTTTATGACCTGGTTGACAAACTTTGTTCCTTTGTCAGATCTTATGGTCTTGACCTTCAGGTTCGGTTCATTCTGCAGTAGTTTCAACAGAGATGGTAGTTTCTGCAGTGTTTCATTCTTCTTTTTCAAAAAGATTGTCCAAGTGTATCTTGAATAGTTATCCACCCTGACTAGAGTGTATTTCTTGCCACCAACACTTGGGGTCTCTACCGGTCCAAATAAATCCATGTGGATCAGATTTAAAGGACTTGTAGAAGGATCTCCAGCAATGGGTTTGAAGGAGTTCTTCATTTGTTTTCCTTTCTGGCATGCACTGCACAGGTTCTCCCTCTTGTACACAATGTTGGGCAGTCCATCAACAATGTGATCCCTTGCTAGCTTGTTGATTGTTTTGAAGTTCAAGTGGCTCAGCTTCTTATGCCATTCCCAGCTAAGCTTTGAATCTCCTTTGGCTATCAGGCAAATTCCTACTTTTGCAGTAGACCAATCAACAACATATATGTTTCTTTTTCTGGTAGCTGTCAGAACTACTTCCTTAGTTGTCTCATACTTGACAGAACAACCTTCTTTTGAGAATTCAACAGTGTAGCCTTTGTCACAGAATTGGCTAGCACTTAGCAAGTTGAATTTCAGGCCTTTAACATATGAGACATCTTCAATTATTATCTGGTTCTTGATCAGCTTGCCTCTACCTTTTGTTTGACCTTCTTTCTCATTACCATCAAATGTAACTCTAGGTCCTTTGCATTTCTGGAACTCTCTTAGGCAACTCTTGTCACCTGTCATGTGCCTGGAGCATCCACTATCAAAGTACCATTCTTGTTCAGAGATGGCTCCAGCACACAGTTCCTGCGAAATTAAAAGGAAGATTTAGGTACCCAAGCAATGTTGGGTCCTAAGGGGTCATGCAGTCTGGGTAGCCGGTACCACTTTGGTATCATCAAGTGAAACCTTGGTGAGTGGTACCCATTGTCCACTTGGTAGTCATAGTAAACGGAAGCGTGATTCACCTTGGGTAGAAGTCCCATATACTATCAAGAGCAGAGGGGCGGTTAGCTTTGGGCTTCTGAAGTTGACCAGCCAACCTCTTCTGCCTAAAGTTAACCTTCTCTTGATATTTGCCTCTCTGGTGATCATCTCTGGTGGGGTAGTCATGAGAATGTCTGGTAGAGTTCTGTCTTTGATTTCTGTTATTTTGAAAACCTTTTCTGTTGTTAGGTTTTCTGCCAGGTTCATTAGTTTTCAAAACTTGTTTTGGTTGAACCTTTATCTTTCGGTTTTCTGGTCTGACAATCTAATGAACCACCTTGGTACCAGATACACTACCTTGGCAGATGGGGCTAGAAATCAGTGGCTCTATGACCTTTTCTGCTTGAGCAACTCTAATGCTAAGCATTACAGAAGATTTACCTGATTCTGTTGAGCCATATCCAAGACCAAAACCAACGCCAATTTGTTTGTCAAGTAGTAACCTTTCCATTGAAGACTGGGCCTTATGGTAGGTGTTGTACTTGATCTCAATTGACTCTATTTCTCTTACTCTCTTTAGAAGAGAAACATTTTCAGCTTCCAGCTAATCTCTTTTTTCAGCTTACTGCTTTCTTCTTTAACAGAAGAATAAGTGGGTTGGATGGTCTTAAACTCTTCCCAAAATTCAGACATTGATTCTGAATCAAAAGCTTTACCTACCGAAGAAAAACTAGAAGCAAAGGTAGAGGATACATCATCATCAGATTGACCCATAAGGCATAGGTCTTCAGTCTCTGTATCCAGGCAACAGAATGCCTCATCTGATTCTGATTCTGAGCTTGATTCTGTCTTAGAGAGGGGGTCCTTCTCTGATTGCTCAATGATGAGTGCCTTCCTCCTTCTATGCTCATACTTCTTTTCTCCTTCTTGGCCTTGCCTTTTGGAGACTATGGGGTGTGGGCAGTTGGCTTTGAAATGCCCTGGTTATCTGCAATTGTAGCAGAGAAGCTCTCCACTGCTTTCTGATGACTTGGTTTTCTGGAAGGGCTTTCTGCTGGAGGATGGGCTTCTGCCATCCTTGGGCTTCATAAATTTCCTGAACTTTCTGGCAAAGGCAGCCATATATTCATCAGTTAAAAGTATGGAAGGGTCAAAATTATTTACCTGTGAAGTGCTGGCTGTGAGGGCAGTAGTTGTTCTATCCTCAACTTCTTCTGTCTCCTCTTCATTCATCTCGAACTCATAAGACTTGAAATTAGAGATGAGTTTCTCAGTGCTGTAGGTTCTGAGATCTTTGTTGTCTCTCATGGCAGTGACCATCTTCCAAGGAGAGGGTAGACCTCTGAGAACCTTCAAGTTGATCTCCTTGGGAGTGAGGTCCTTCCCAAGCTCTGAGATCTCAGCAGTAAGGGTGAGCAAGCGTGCATACATCTCAACTATGCACTCTTTGGATAGAAGCTTGAAGTCTTCAAACTTCTTCATAGCAATGGTCAGCTTGTTATCTTTCTCCTGCTCATCACCAGCTCCTATCAAGGTAAGAGTATCTTAGATAGTTTTAGCAGAGCTGCACTTCTTGATCCTTGTGAAGTATTTGTCATCAATGGCCTTGTACAGGATGTCCTTGGCTATGTTGTCAAGGTTGTACTTCCTCCTTTCTTCATTTGACCACTCATGGTGAAGCTTAGTGATCATTTGAGGTAGACCACTACCAACAGTATATTCAGGATTCACTTTTGTGAACTCAGTGAATGGACTTGCATCTGGGACTTCCCACATTTCATCATGTAGTGCGCAGAGATGGGCCTTCATGCGTATCTTCCAGTCATCAAACTTGGTAACTGAAAACATCAGATTCTTTGAAAGAGTGTTATCCATAATAAGAGATTAAAAGAGGCTAAAACAAGTGGATCTCTGTTCAGCAAGTAACCTAAAAGATTACAAGAACGAGGAGGCTCTGATACCACTTGTTGGTCCCGTTTATATTAGAAACAATCTAGAGGGGGTGAATAGATTGTTTTGATTTTCCAAACTTTTCTCTAAGTCGACTCTGACTTACCTGACAAGGTCTAGTTCTGGTGACAGAGAAGGTCGCGTTCTGATGACATAACTGGACCTGGAAGCGGATTAGGTTCTTTCTTGGTAGCATCGGAAAAAAAACTAAGGCAAATGTCTTTCTGATAACTCTGAGAACAAGATCTGTTGAACACAGAGTCCAAATTCTTAGGAGTTATGTAGTCAGAATCTTAAGTGCAGAAAATAAATGCGTAAAGTAAAAGACACCGGGGTTTTTATAGTGGTTCAAGGAACAACGTGTTCCTCTAGTTCACTATTCCACTAAGCTTGTAAGTCAACAATTACAATGCCTTAGTCCCTAGAACTTAAGAAGCACTCCACATCTTCTTCAAGCCTAGTTGCCACCCGGGATGCAGTCCTTGCTTCCTGATGGCTGGTCTCGTTTCACTGAGTCTCTTGAAGTATCCCCACTTCACTTACTCCAGCTAGTTTGAGACGTCCCTTCTTTTTCAAGAAGTGTTTGATTTAAAATCTGTTTTCTCTAACGTAGCTTCGTCACAAAAGATATGTAGTTGAAGCTTTAGAAGTGTTGAAGAACTAAAGAAACGATTCTCTCACGTTGGAAAGAAGAGATATGGAGTTTATAATCTTTTCCAACGTTTGGGTGTGTTGCTCATGATGAGTAGAGGTTGAAGTCTTTGAGCGTTTGAATATTTGAACTTAGAGAGATTGATCGTTGAATCGGTGTTCTACCAATCCTTCGAAGTGTATCATATATACCGGGAGCAGTCTTTCCGTTGGAGTGTAGAAGACAACTTCATTAGATACTTGTACTGTTTGATTTGACCGGTTGGTCCTTGACTTGCTATTTTGGGGGCGAAAGGATATCCACATGGTCAATCATCAGCTTTAAATATCTCAATATACGTACCACATTAATTGAGCATTTAATGCGTGTACAGTACCATGTTCCGTCGAATGGCTCCTAGCCGTTAGGAAATTTCCCGTTAGTTTCACGGCCGTTGGAAGTGCCTTCGAATTCTGCTAAGTATCAGCAAATCTAGTGAGGCTCTCTGGTTGAGATTCTGATGACCGCATCTGATGCCAACTCTGGTACCCAACTCTGGTAGCTTCTCTGATGAGCAACTCTGATAGCATCTCTGATGAGAAAGTCAAAGAGGGTCTCTGATCAGTCGACTATGCTAATACTTACAAAGAAAATTCTAATACAAAATTTCTAAAGGGGTATTTTAAAATTCTAATTAACCTAGCATCATCAAAATCTAAATACATTTATTCCTTATAACATAGAAAAAACATTATTGTTACTGTGTTACTGTATAAGGTGTATACTCGCATAGTCGCATCTAATAATTTCGTCAAAAAAGAAATAAGATTTGTAACTTGTGAGCCCTGCAAGTAGAGAAGCCTCTTGCCTCAATGCACATCTATTCTAGTCTCCAATTTGCACAAGATCAATTCTAATAAAGGCCATAAGAAATTAAAGACGTGACCCTTTTATTTCTACCGATCAGTGATCACCGGGAACTTTGTACATATCAGCATTGATTCCCGTTAACCACAATCCAGGAAATAGGCTCTGCGATTTTAATCCATTTGGGTGAAAATCAGATAGAGACATAGAGTTTTAGTGGGAAAGAATAGCAATTTAAAGATTGAATAATGTAAAAGTGGATGAAAAGGGACTTACATCCAGATTTTTCTGGATAAATTTAGCTCGTTTCTTGTGCCGGTGGTTGGGTTTGCGACCTATTAGAGCATCTCCAATGCAAGGGTCTTGTCTCTTATACACCCTTATGCATTGGTCCCATTTTTTATTTCAGACTTTTTATGTGTAGGACCCACATATTTCCTAATTTATTTTCATTTTCATTTTTTTATATCACTTGTAACCCACTTTTCATCAACTTTTCCTCCTCGAATCCCGTGTAAGGTCCATTTATGAACCTTGTCATAGACCTATATCTACTTTTTATCTCTATCTCTCTCATCTTTTTCATTTTTCCCTACACACCACTTCATTCTAATATTCATTCTATCTTTATCTCTCTTCTATTCCACATCACTACAATCCACCCTCCCATTGGAGATGCTCTTATGCAACTAAACCTTCCTCGATCTCTCTCCGAGTAAAGGAAACGGAGAACTTCGCTCTCTGCCGCTTCAGCGCGGTGGAAGAAGCGGTGGCAGTGACTACGTTAGGATGCTTATTTCCCGACCGTCGAGTCCGCAAGTTCCATGGTCTGGCGGCTTCTGATGGACCCACCAGCGTAATAGTCTCCGAGCACCTCGTTGGCGTCGGAGGTAGTTCCTCACGCTCCTCCGCCACATGCGGCTGCTCTCCATCCCACAGCCTCGTTCCCAAGATTGCCTCCTTCATCTTATCTGTTGCCACCTGGATATCAAGCAACAGTTTCTCCCTCTCGGCAGAGATCCCGTCTTCTACTTCCGCCCTGAATTCCCAGCTGCGCTCCGTCCGCCCATTTTGAAAAACACCCACGCTAAGAATCCGCTCATCAGAATCCACCTGGGCCTTCGCCCTCCTACCAATTTCTCCGGCGACGGTCCATTCGGCCATCGGTGAACGACATCGACATTTTCGTTCGGGAACTTAGGGTGGGATTGGTATCCCCACATCAAACCACACGGCAGTGTATAATTGTTCAGTGGCGGCTTCTATCTTTGAGAATCCATTCACATTCCACAAATGTTAAAAGTACCCCAAAATGTACCTCATTTTTACCGCATCCCCTAATGTGTAGCTATAAATGGGGCAATTCATTTAAGTGGGGCACCACTTAAATGAAGTTGTGACCCATTTATGGTCACACATTAGGAGTGGGGGTAAAAATGAGGTACATTTTGGGGTACCTCTAGCAAAACTCTTGCCATTTAGTGCATGTTTGGTTCGGGGTAATCATTTATATAGGCCGGAATCTCATGTCCGGAATGTGAGATGTCCATATTTGGTTCGCGAGTTTGAATTTTTTTTGTAAATGATATATTATCAAATCGAAATTAATGGAGTGACATGTCTCGGAATGTCAAAGCCATATATCTCTTAGGTTATCTTACATCACCCTCTTTGATTATAAATTTTGTTCAAAAATTACTCTTGCTAATTTAATTAGCATTCTATAATAGCTCTTCAATCCTATCTAGGTCTTCTCTTCATTCAAATTTGTCCAAATTTTTTCCTCTTCATTTTACAAGAGTAATTGCTCCCTAAAAATTTAATGTTTAATCCTCTTTAATATTCTTTTGATTATTCTTTAATTTTCTTTTTAATCTATTTTAATTTTCTCTCTATTTTTTCAACACATTGTGCCGTTCTTTGAATTTTTCTTTAACTTTCTAATTTTTCTTTGAATCATTAAGCAGAGACAGGTGAAATAAAAGGACATTACTTTTCTTATTATTGTGCCTATTGTTTTTAAAAATTTAGTTCACTCTTTTGCTAATCTCAAAAGACAGTTTAGCACAATTGAGTAGAGCAACATTGACTTGTTCTTTTTATACATCTTTTTTTGTAATTATATATTCACATTTATTTATTAATGTATATATGTCATTATGTATTTACTTAAACAAAAATATTTATTAATGTTCACTTATCTTTATCTTTTGGTGCAACATCCACAATGTATCTTTGTCATTTGTAAAATTAATTATAAGTCATTCGATTTTGATTTTATTTAGTGTTAAGGTATTTCTTTTTTTTTCTTTAATTTAAGTTAGTTAAATGTAGATTGTAATAAGTTTATTGTGCTAAGAGAAAACTTTTAAAAGGCATTGGAGTAAATCACCAAATTTGTAGTATAAGATATCACTCAACCAAACAAATTAATACGCTATTCCCTTAGTCTTAACTAAACCTAAATGGGAAATAGTTGAATACATTCCCATCAATCTAACATACCCAGCAATCTGACATTCCCAAAGTAATCTGGCATTTCATGAAGCAAACGGGGCCTCAAACTATATCCTTGTTCTTCACTGGCCAGCTGGGGGAGGTGATTGGGTCAGGGTTGGGGTTAGTTGGGGGCTGAGAGGACTTGTGGGGGAGTTGGGAAGGGTTCTAGATTGGTGCAGGGGCCGGGAGGGGCAGGTGCGGGATGGAGGCGGCAGTCACTTGACTGGCGGTGTCGGTGATCGGCGTGGTGGTCACTGAACGGAGCGAGGTAGTCATTGAATGAGCTATGCGTTTTTCACTGCACTATAGTTAATGTTTCACGTTTGTCACTGCATTGTGGTCACTGTGTCGGCTGATGGACGATTGTCATTGTGGCCGGTGGGTGGGCTAGTAACTATAAAATTTTCACTGTAAAATATCACAGTAAAATTTTCAAGTTTAAATTATCAACGTAAAATCACTGTAAGAGTTATCACTAAAATTGTCACTAGGCATTTGTCAGTGTAAAAGAGTCACTGTAAAAGAGTCACTGCAAAGATGTCACTATTGCATCGTCATTGTAGCACTGTACTATAATTGTCATTTAAGTCTTTTTAGTCAATTTTTTGGAAAATTTGAAAAATGGTCAATTTGTTTTGTCTATTATCCGTTTTATAGTAATATTCAAGTCAAAACCCCTACTTAAAAACTACGACGGAGTAGTAACCAAAATATATGTTTCCTTATTTGAATGGTCTTATTATGTTTTTTGTAACTTTTTCTTTAGAATGTCAAGAAAATTGTATAGATGTAGACATTGTGGTTGACATTAATTGTAAAATTATATAACATCATTGAAAAAATGAGAGAGAAATGTTAATGATTTATTTTTATATATTTAATTCTCTAATGCCACATGTGCTCATGCATATTATTGCATTAGAAATACTCTAAGAACATCTACACTGTTTTATATGTGGATCTCTCTATTGCCACATGTGCACCATACTTTATTGCATCAGAGATGCTCTAAGAACATCTCCAATGCAAATGCGTTAATGACGCACACGTGGTAGAAAAGATGTAGTGATTATACAAAAAATAATAACTAATAGAAAGTTGTTCACATTCTTTCCACAGTGTCATAAATATACGGTTCGTTTTTGTTCGCAACATCAAATACACCATCTACACCTAGACATTGTATTTGAAATAATGAATAAAAAGTAAATAAAATTTATAACACAGTAGAAAGAAAAAGAGAAACTTTTTATTAATTAGTTCTTTTGTGTCTATATCTTTCCTGCCACGGTGTATCGTTCACACATTTGTAGGGATTTTAATACTCTGTATTTCACTATATTTTTTATTACCTATAAATATTTATACATGTATAATTATGTATACATGTTAAAAAAATATTGCACTCCTGCATGCGGGGTTTGTCGAATGAAATTTCGTTATTTACTTTTCGTTTTATAAGGATTTATAATTTTAATAGTATAATATAAAAGAATTATCCGCACGTAAATTTATAAGACCAGAAAAAACATATATATTTACATAAATCAGATTATATTAGATTAGTTTTAGGATGTTTATAATTGGACTAAACATATATATTTAAATAAATCATATTATATTAGATCAAGTTTCTAGTTGAATATGATTTAATCCAATTTAGGACTGACACGAGTCCAATTGAAAACATTCTTAGATAATATATATAAAAAAAGAACCATAATAGATCATATTGGACCAATGATATTTTTAATTGGACTATATTTTTAGTCTTATCTGTTTAACTCTAGTTGGTTAGGTGTGGTCTCAGCTTGTGTGATCCGGTTTGGTACTGTTGGGGTAATTGGCCCAATACAGGGTCGGCTCAATACCCCCCATGAAGAAGCGGAATCGGAAGCCGAACAAGGCCTTAAAGCCGTTCGGGCCCTCTCAGGCAGCACGTCCCGTGCGGCACCATGTCCTTGAATGATTTGCATTGACGGTCATGGAGCTCTTAGCTAGCAAGCTCGGTTTGATTGGTGAGAAAACAAAGATTTTGGTAGGAAACACATTTAATGCACTAGATATGCAAGATTTTATGGTTGGAGGATTAACCACTCAACATCCTCCACATCATTAGGGGTGGACAAAAATAACGGAAAATCCGTATACCGCACTTACCGTACCGAAAAATACCGGAAAATACAGGAATATTGATATACCATCATTTTCGGTACGATATCATACCGTACCGATTTATTTCGGTACGGTAACGGTAAATGTTTTCAAATACTGTGGTTTAGCGGTAACCAAGCATTCCAGTCCAGCTGGTTGTGAGGTTACTGTGCCTAGTGGGAGGTCTCGAGTTCGAAACCCGCTAGGCACACAAGGGTTTGAAACTCAATTGAGTGAGTTTCAGCCCTGATTACTCCATCTCTCCTCCCCCAGACCCCCTGGAGTAAAAAAAAACCATGGTTTACCGGTATAATACTGTACCGACTCCCTACCTAACAATTACGCTAAATTCTAAAATATTGTAAAAGTCCATTGCAATTTTGAAGCCCAAAATTAATACTTATGTTGGTTACAAATAATAAATACACAAATAAAGGCTCAATTTCTCAAACCCACTATAACCTTCTAGGCTATTACTATGTAACCTTCAAACAAACTAAGCCTAATGAATAATGTACTAATGTCCAAACCAATCCATCTTGTTCCATAAGCTTGCGAGTCGTGATGGCTGAGCGGCTGAGCCGCTGAGTAGATAACATGTGAAGAGGGATATACTTATGTGACGAGTGTATCTACATATGGATATATTTCATGACTCGAAACACACAACTATGTTTGAAAGTCTTATTCAAATACTCCCTCCGTCCCGCTAACAATGGGACAAGAGGGAGTGACACGCAAATTAATAAAAAGTGGTTTGTGTGGTTGATATTGAATTGATAATGTAAGAATAAAGTAAGAATGATTTAGAGCCACACAAACTTTACCAAATTTGGTATGAGACAATCTTAGTGAGACGGACCGATAAGGTAAAATGGGACAATCATAGCCGGAAGGAGGTAGTATTTTTTAAAAAAATTATAAAAATGACTAGATACACAATATCATGTTAGGGATAAATGTTTTTATATCCATGTTGTTTGGATAATTTTATTTATTTTTGTTAGAGATCACTATTCATTTAATTATATCTATATTGTTCAAGTTATTTTAGGAGAATCTGTTATTTTTTAATATGTGGCATGTTGAACTGCTCAGATATACTAATAATAATTATTGTTGAATATCGAATATGACATTAATAGATTATTAATTGTATTTTGTAACATTTTAATAATGGATTAAATATGTCGCTAGTAACACACCGATTTAGTATATGTTGTTAGTCTATGATAATTTGTTGTATTGGAGGACATGCATGGTAATTTACCATACTGTATTGTTACCGAACCGAAACTTCGGTATACCGAAATGCGGCATAACGAAACTTCGGTAAGGTAACGATATATAAATTTTGTATGTCGAAAGTTTTGGTATGGCAAAGGTATGAGAGAAAATATTCGGTATACCGCACCGAACCACCCCTACACATCATCACTATCACCTACCTCATGATAGTATAAATAGTAATACTTGATCCAAAAAAAGGTGGAATCTCCCACCCCCGGAGCCCCCCACACCCCGACCCGACAGGGCACGTGGATGGATGTAAATCACGGTGACTCAGTCAGCGGAGCAGCAGTAGGCCCATATGGCCCGTGCGCGCTAGAGGTCCAGCCCATTTCATAGGTTGTGGCCTCAACACGGTCGCTACGGGGACTCGAATCAGGGTTCCTTGATCCAAATTCCCGCTACTCAACCAACTGAGGTACCCGTGCGGGTTATAAATAGTAATACTTATTTCATTGTTAGAGGTTGACAAATTGTATTCTCTAGCTATAATCCTTCTTTCTACTGTTCTGTAAACATAGCTTAGAATAGAGGCTCGACGCTCGTCCTGGTAGGGTGTGCTGTAAACGCTCTCAATATTTAATAGAACTCAGTCCACTTACCTTCTTGCTAGTACTTGTGGTTTTAGAGAGTTAACTAATCCACTAAAGTAAATCCAAGTGACTAAAACATTCAACGAAGCCCAAGGAAAAGTGATGGATCCTTGAACCTATAGGAAGAAACCTCAACAGGTACATTTTAACCTAAGAGTACTTTACAATTTTCAAAATCTGACCTGCTCTTACTTGTTCTGTTTAAGTCTAGACTAATTTATTTAAGTATGACCTTGTCTGTTAAATCTGATTTGACATGATCTTATGGTGAATCTATTTCAATTAAAAACATCTCAAATTGAACATAAACAAACATTTCTAGATCAAAATTCAACAAAATAGATAAAAAATCACCATAAACCATAGATTTTCACGCTACTCCTTCTTGGGTGATTTCTATTATTTCTTGTTTGTGTATTCCTCTTTAACTTTTATAAGTTAATTTTCGGTTCTCATACACTATTTAAAAATCAATTGACTTTGTTTATTCCTTGATTTTTATGAATAATTTTTTATGATATTTCAATTCAGTTGTTGGTAGTCAATAAAATTTGTAGCGCGATATCGGAATATATCAAGTCCTTTCATTCGCGGAGAGAACCATCCTATTAGATGGATCTGAAATACTCTTTAAGTGTTATTGTGTTAACCACTTAAAAGGGTAAGGCAAAAAGTGAGGGGCAAACTACGAGGCGGAGACCATTAATTTGAGTCCATTGAAACAATTTGGTGGGATGTATAACTAATTTAAAAGGTACTCCGTAATATTCATCTAAGACAGGTTAAGAGTTACTATGTACAATTTTAGGCATCTTTCATTTGAGGTACTTCTGGGGTGAATTTTTTTGATGAAAATGTAGATTATGTCCACCAAATTCATGTTTAAAATTTAATCCGGAAGTCAGTTAAATAAATTTTTGAAAATTGTCTAGTTTTATTTATATATATATACATACATACATATATATATATATATATATATATAAGAGATCAAATACATACCATGCTTAAAATACTAACCTACAAACTCAATATATGCATCACTTTGAACTTCAATATGCAGTAAAAATAATGTAAATATGCAGGGGTGAGATCACATACAAACTAGTCTTCCCATTCATATAATCTTTACATTATTTATATTGCACATTGAAGTTCAAAGTGTTTCATATTATTCAATCCATAAAATAGTAGTTTCATATTTACATTATTTGTATTGCATATTGAAATTCAAAGAGTGCATCATTACATTATTTGTACTGCATATTGAAATTCAAAGTGTTGCATATTATTGAGTTTGTAGGTTAGTAAGTTAAGCATGGTTTGTATGTGATCTCACCCCTATATATATATATATATATATATATATATATATATATATATATATATATATATATAGAGAGAGAGAGAGAGAGAGTTGGGATCATATACAAACACAACTTAATTTACAAAATGCAAAATCATCCTAGCCATCCATCTAAGCTTGACTTCTGTGTGCCTATTTTAACTTAACGATCAAAACATTAATTGACCTAAGGGTGTTTTGGCCATTGCATATTTGTGTAAGCATGGAAATAGAATCACGATCACTACACCAGCCCTCTTTTCGTTAATACATCTGTTTCCATAACTGTGATCGACACTGCATCGTGCGGCTCACTTCATCTACTTCTCTCCATTCTTTAATTTCTTTTGGTTTGTTCTATTTTTGAAGAAAAAAAACAGTCACGGTCTATTTCTTGTAATCTCTTCACATAACTTCTTCTTTATTGTTATTTTCTTTCTTCTTTCTTCGGTTATGAAACTCTATTTCATTTGCATCTCAGAATTATACTACGTATTTCTTCTTCATCATAGAAATTTGTTGGGTATAGCTTCTTCGCCGCCATTAACAGGGGAGACCATGGATTTTGATGCCCAACCCTACTTTTGTGATTTCTTTTTCTAATTCATCTCCATCTCCATATCTGTCCCCACGATATCTTGCATGTTGGAAAATCTTTTTGATCAGATTTTAACGATGTGAATTAAGTCTAATCTCCATCACAATGAAATCTGTTATGCAGGCTCGAACAACACTTTTTTCCTTTATGAGATTTATTGTAGTCAACATTTTGATTTTTGTCTTCATTAAATTCATTAAAATTGTGTTATGGAAAAATAAAAATGTTTAAGTGCTTAATTTGCTTGAAACATTTATGATATGATGTTCTTACGTTGTACATGCATTATGCATTATGTAATTTCATGAATTTAGTATGCATGTAAGTTGAGTATATAATGCAGTTGTCACAATGATAAGATACAAAACATGAATTTAATTTCTAACATGCACATGTCATCTTATTAAAATGCAGCGTATGAACTTTTAAAATGCACATGCCATGTTACTGAAATGCATTGTATAAACTTCAAAAATGCACATGCATAATGATAAAATGAAACGTATGAACTACTAAAATGGAGATGTCATCGGAATGAGATGTAGTATGAACTAATGTGCACTTACCATCTTACTAATGTGCAATATACGAACTTATAAAATGCACACGTCATAATGATAAAATGCAACAAATGAACTAAAAATACAGATGTCATAACAATAACATGCAGTATGAACTATTAAAGTGCACATATCATCTTATTTAAGTGCAATATACACTAGTGCAAAATAAGTATTCTATAACTAGGTTTTAATATGGGTTCAATTAGAACCGTTATAATATGTAGGTGCGGGGTCATATTTATAAATAATGAAAGTTTGAGTAAGTTGAGTGGGTATCTTTCACAAATAAAAAAACATTATTCATATGGGGCATTAAAGAGCGATATGAATCACGATAACGGGGCCGTTTTTCTAATTTCCGAAAACTTTAATTTCGAAATGGGGTATATTTTATAATTTTAAAAAGTATTTTTCAATGTCAGTTGTGGTAACCCTTATCAAAAGTGTTTTTTCTAAAATTAACCCTCCCCAACACCAAGCGACCCAGCCAAAAAAACCCTCCAGACAATCGACTCCCACACAATCGACTCCCAGACGAATGAAGCAAGACACCGCTGCTCCCTCCCGACGAAGGAGACGACGCGGTTGAAGGCGACGCGGCTGAAAACGACGCTGCTTCTGACGAGTGAAGGGCTGTAGGCGTCGTGAAGCGAAGGGGAAGGGGTGAGGGGCGAACAGGACATCTGCAATTTTGGACTACGGTTCTTCACTCGTTTTCTTCTTCCCATCAGCAAATCGATGACTCCAGGTATGTCCTCCACTCCAGATTAGCCTTATAAATTTGTCACTGTTTTGGTTTGTAGAGAGGGTAGGCTCAAGTTTTTGGGATTACTAAATTCATGCTTGCTATAAGTCTATAACTAAATGCATTTCACATATGGGAGGAGGTCTATATTTTGCACCCATCAGAGTTTGTTCGGAAGGGGGTGACCAACAATGTACTTCTTAACCTTGTAATGCTAGCAAATTTAACGTGTTATGACATTTGTGTAATGGATTGCCAAAGGCTTGCTAAATCTCATAAAATTTAATATATTGAAAAAGAACTGATGAAAGAAACTTCATCTATGCTGCGATAATGTTGTTGGACTGAAGATGTCTATGCTTTCATGCACACTAAGAAAAAGATGTGCATAGGAGGCAGCAATGGGACATCAGATTATTGATTAAGAGTATAATTGAACGTCTGAGATCTTTTTACCAAGACAAAAAATACACAACCGCTACATGAGCACTTGAATGGAATGATGAGATTGCACTTCCATTTTACATGTGGAGAATAATAGTCTCATCATTGGCAGTACGTATGGCTGGGAAATTGTTGGAGATATTTTATTGTGAATCAAGTTGGTCATAGATTAGCTTTATATTTAATCCTTGTATTTAAATAGTGCATAAATTAGATAGAAATAAGGCCAAGTGTTAGGCCCATTTAAACAGGCCAAAAGCCTGGTACGCCTAACCTAAACCTCGCCTATAAAAAGGGAGCCGAGGTTTAGGAAAAGGTTGAACGTCGTACTTATTATTCATAGCCTTACGCTTATCATTCTGCTGTACGTTCCACGGTTTATCAAAGAAGGTTTTACGGTGATTCATTCTGTGTTCATATTTACGTTTAATCTTCCTTGTTAGATCGATTATTCATTGCTGTTACAGAAACAGGGACTAACAATTGGTATCAGAGCCGATCGAGAAAGATCAGAAGAACTCCTGCAGAATACTCTGTTTTTTGTTAACGTAGTTCATTCTGTCGATTTTTTGCTCTGTAATTTTGTTTCTTGTTCAAAAGTTGTAAAAGTTACACCTTTGGAATCGCCTTTTCAAAGCGATCAAAGGGTATACTTCAGTTTGTGTTTTACGCATTTTTAGATTTCGAGATATCTCGAGCTAGGCATCTCGACATCCTACTTCTTCACAGGTTCTGCTACGTTTTTCGAGCTGAAAACTTTACCAGAAGATCTCGACATTCAACTCTATAGGAAACTACCTTCAGATTTTGTTTATCTGATTTTTACAGGTTGCAGGATTTCGACATTGAGGATTTCGACATCTAGGATTTCGAAATCTTGATTTCGAGAAAAGGATTCGACATCTGGTCTCGACATTTGACTTATGAGATTAAGATTTCGAGAGATTAACTTCTCGACATTTAAAATCTCGAGATCAGCATCTCGAAATTTGAAATCTCGAGATCCCTAATCTCGAGATCCTTAATCTCGAGCCCAAATCTCGATACCAGGCCTCCTTTATCGAAATTTGAGATTTCGACATTCAGATCTCGACATCTGATTTTTCGACTTTCTGCCTCTGAAAATCTTTTGATCAATTTTCTCGAACGGTCAGTTTAATACAGCAATGGGTTCAGAATACAATGCACAAGGGAACAGCAGTACCCCTCCTAGCCTCAGGAAGGGAGAATATCAAATGTGGAGGAACAGATTCCTAAACTTCCTCGAGCACAAAGAGAACTCCTCTGCAATGCTCGAATCTTTGCTTGAAGGACCAACTGAACTCTTGATTTCAGTTGGTGGAGATCCAGAGAACAATCCTCCTATTTTTCCAGAAATAAGGAGAAAAGTGCCGTCTGAATACACAGAAGCTGACAAGCTCAGACTTCGTGGTGACCTTATGGCCAAAACGTACCTCCTTCAAGCAATACGAAATGAGGTTTATGTTCTCATAGATAGCATGCAGACAGCTAAGGAAATGTGGGATGAAATAGAGAAGCTGCTACAAGGCACAAGCATCAGCCTCAAAACAAAGAAGACTACGATTCTCATCGCTTATGACTCTTTCAAAGCAGGTCCAGGAGAACCATTGAATGAGACTTACAACAGACTTGTTCAACTGGTAAATGAACTCAGAAAGATCAAAGTATTCAGGTCCAATCTGGAACTGAATATTAGATTTTTATCCAGCCTGCATCCTGCATGGGAAAAGACGGTAAAAGATGTCAGATCTCGGATAGATTTGGACGAAATTGACCTCTGCACACTCTATGAACATCTGAAACAATTCGTCAACGAGGTTGCCTGTGCTGAGGATCATCATACCACAAACCCCTTAGCTCTAGTAATGGAGGCTCAGCCAAGAAGAACAACCACTTCACTAAAGAAGAAAAAGAAGAAGGTGGTGGTTGAATCAGATGATGATGAGAGTGATGATGACAAATCTGATCTAGAGGCTGAGCTAGCTGACTTACAGAAGAAGATGGCACTGCTGGCCAAAAGATTTGCTAAGAAAAACACCTCCTCCAACAGGCTAAGAACTTCCTCCTCAAACTACAGGCAGAAGAACCATGATCAAGGATCTTCTAGGAAGGCATCATCAGCAGAAGAAGCTCCTAAATGCTATAATTGCGGCAAGCCTGGACATGTGATCAAAGATTGCCGCCTCCCAAAGAAGAAAGATGCTAACTTCTACAAGCAAAAGATGCTGTGGAATAAGCAGAAAATGCTGATGGTGCAGAAAGAAGAAGAAACCTCTGCCATGATTGCTGAGAATGAGAACTGGGCAGAAGATTCTTCTGAGGAGGAGGAGGAGGAAGACAACTATGCCCTTATGGCACGTGTGGAAGGAGATGAAAGAAAGGGTGATGCTGCGATCCCCGAAGGCGAGTGCACAACAAGCTCTGTAAGTACCTCCCATACTTCTTTAAATAATCAAATGCAGTCCTTACTTGAATAGGACAATCTAATCAAAGAACTAAAGGAGAGACTAGACAATAATCATAGAGTTCTGAAACAGAATCTAGACCAAAAGTCTTCCTTAAGTATTCAACTTGAAATTGGAAAAGATCAAGTCAAAAAGGTGTCCTCAGATTTTGAAAGCTTTGAACTTAAGATAGCTGAATTAACTAAGAAATTTGAGGACAGTGAACGGGAAAAAAGCACAGCAAAGGCTGAATGCGATTTTTTGCATAACAAAAGAAGAACGCTTTTAAATAAAGTAAAAGAACTAGAAGATCTAGCTGCTAGAAGAGGTCAATCTGAACAAACTGTTTTTCTGCTTAACAGCAAACAAAAGGATGTCCGATTCTACAATGCTAAAACAGGACTGGGCATAACCAACCCACGTAATCTTAAGAAAGTTAACTGCCTTCAATTCTATAACAAAGATTACATGGGACTAGGGTTTGGCGAGAAAATGTATTTTCGAAGTGATGAAGATTATGCTGAAGCAGAAGAAGAAAAGAGAAAGAAACCAAAACCTGCGATTTCTTGTGATTATCCCTCTGTAAATGAAAAACAACTTTCAGAAGAAAAACCTACTTCCTGCTTTAGTGAATGCCTAGATCCTTATGCTAAAGATATTCCTCACACAGGACACCCTCTAGACCCTCCCCCAAGAGTTGGTATTGCTAAAACTGGTGAGGAACCATGTATTTTTCCCATGGCTCAAAAGCTCAAAAACCTACAAAAAACTCTTGATAACGAGAGAGAGAGATTTGAAACTGAAAAGAAAGGTTTTGAGCGCAACTGGCAGGAACTTCTTCAAAAATTTAATGATTTGAGTGAGCAGTTTCATGCTAAAACAGACTCTTCTACGACCAAGCCTGACAGCTCACACACCTCACATGAGAAAAACAATGCTTTTAAAGGTTCGTCCACTCATCTCTCTTCTCCTTTGTTTACAGGGAATGAAGTGAATAAGGAAGGAGAAGAGAAGAATGAGTGGAGGAAAAAGAGGAAGGAAATCGCAGATGGCAAAAAGAAAGTTTTTGAGAATAATGCCAGCCCTAGATCTAGTTCAATTTTTTACTCAAAAGTTAATTGTAATTCTGTCTCTACAAAGCAAACTTCTAGTAGTTCAGTCTTGAGTCCCAAGCTGAATATTTCTGAGACATCTTCTAGACAAAGTTCTATTTATAATACAAGTGTTGCTTATGGTTATTATGTTCCAGATCCCCATAATTATGAATGTGATATGAATGTTGTTAAATCTAAGCCTTCCAGAAAGCTTAAACCTGAAAAAGAAACCAAGAAAGGAACTTCTAAGGGAACGTTTTGTATTCCTGATATGAAATATGCCCTTAGAGTTCATTCTAGGAAACATCTTAATCGGCTTTCTAAGGAGGAGATTTTCAAAACCAAACTTAAGAAACAACCGTTCAATCACAAAGCACTCGTCTACTCTCCTCCTGAACCTAAAATGAAAAGATGGGTCCCCAAGATAAGACCCGTCAAAACTGAAACTGAGAGGTGGGTCCCCAAAATAAGACCTACCAAAACTGAAACAGATAGGTGGGTCCCCAAGATGAGACCCATCCAAACTGAAACAGATAGGTGGGTCCCCAAACGAAGACCCATCCAAACTAAAACTGAAAGGTGGGTTCCCAAACTTAGACCCACAAGGACTAAAATGGAAAGGTGGGATCACAACATCAGACCCACCAAAATGGAAATTGCTAGGTGGACTCCAAAAACCAGACACACTGCAAAAGCAGATCTGGCTATTGGAAAACCCATCAAAGATAGATCTTTTGTTGAAAGAGCAACTGACCTTGGATCACTGCTCAAAGCAAGATTTAAAAAGGTGTTTCTTGATAATAAGGAAGGACCCACTCCAAGTTGGGTACCTAAACCTATTTGATTGTTTTGCAGGACGGTCATGTGTGGCACTTAGACTCAGGATGCTCAACCCACATGACCGGAATAAAGCACCTTTTGAGCAACTACACCAACTGCTACGGAGGCAATGTCAGATTCGGGAATGACGCCTCATCTCCTATCCTTGGGTATGGGGACGTCATCTGTGCCAGCGTCACAATAAAAGATGTTTCATTCGTCAAAGGGCTCAAACACAACTTACTGAGCATTGGACAATTCTGTGACAGCGGGATGGTAGTGAGGTTCTTCGCAAAACAATGCTGTGTTCTTGACAGCACAGGGAATACATTATTAACGTGTTACAGAACATCAAATCTGTACACTATTGATCTGAAAAGCGTCCAATCCACCACTTCCATCTGTCTGCTGTCCAAAGCTTCAACTGAACAGAACAACCTATGGCACAGACGTCTCTCCCATCTGAACTTCAAACATCTATCAACCTTGTCCTCCAAGAAACTTGTCAAGGGGCTTCCTCTGCTAAAGTCTTCCGCTGAAAATCACTGTAGTGCCTGCAAAATGGGCAAAATGACGCGAAGCTCCCACAAGTCAAAAACCGAACCTTCATCTACACATCAGTTGTAGCTAATACACATGGATCTGTGTGGACCTATGAGAGTACAAAGCATCAACGGTCGCAAATACACTCTGGTGATCGTTGATAACTTCTCTAGGTATACATGGACAAAATTTCTCCGTTCAAAAGACGAAGCTGCGGAAAACATTATGACCTTTATCAGAACGATCCAGAAACTGCTACAACACAGTGTTCGAATTGTGAGAACTGACAATGGTACCGAGTTTAAAAATCAGACTCTCATTGAGTTCTATGAATCACTCGGTATCACTCAGCAATTTGCAGCAGCTAAAACTCCCCAGCAGAACGGAGTTGTTGAGAGAAAGAACAGAACCCTTGTTGAAGCAACACGCACCATGTTAATTCAATCAAGACTGCCTCACTTCATGTGGGCAGAGGCAATCAATACTGCGTGCTTCACTCAGAACAGAACCTTCATCCACAAGCGCTTCAACAAGACTCCATATGAGATCCTATTCAACAAAACTCCTGATATTTCTTTCCTCAAGGTTTTTGGCTGCAAGTGCTTCATACTCAATGATCGGACAGAGAGAAGTAAGCTGGATCCCAAAGCCAGAGAAGGCGTGTTCATTGGCTACTCACTGCAATCCAAAGCTTACCGAGTCTATCTCAGAGACAAGCGGACTGTCATCGAGAGTGTAAACGTTACATTCTATGAAATGGCAGACTTTGCTATTGAACATCTCCAGACCGATCCATCCACTGCTGTACCAGTAGCTTCTGATAAAGCTGAACCAAACACCGAACACGACGATGTGATTCTCGACTCTCTCTTCAGAAACTTTTACGAGAACTCACAATCTCCACCTCCTGCATACACTTCAGAGTCAACATCAACTCCAACAACAGAGATTCCGCTCCTCACAGGACCAGATGACGTACCATCCACACCCTCAACCCCTCAAACCAATCCCAGAGGTGTGGATGATCACGGCTTTGCCATAAGTCCGGAATCATTTCCAATACACACCACAGCTGCCCCAGAGCCTTCAAACTCATATCAGGACTCAGCTCAACCAATAATTACTCCAACTCCTCTAGCTCATGAGAGGAAGTGGACGAGAGCACATCCTGTTGAACAGATAATAGGTGATCCAAGTCAAGGTGTGCGAACAAGATCAGCAACAACAAATGAATGTCACTATGCATGCTTTCTAAGCAAGAATGAACCGTCCAAAGTCTCAGAGGCACTCGCTGATCCAGATTGGGTGATTGCCATGCAAGATGAGCTCAATCAGTTTGACAGACTAGATGTGTGGACACTCGTGCCTAAACCCCCTCAGAAAACCATCATTGGCACTAAATGGGTGTTCAAGAACAAGAAGGACGAAGAAGGCATAGTGATACGCAACAAGGCACGACTGGTCGCTAAAGGATATAATCAGCAAGAGGGCATAGACTATGATGAAACATTTGCACCCGTAGCAAGAATTGAAGCAATCCGCCTTTTTCTTGCGTACGCGGCCCACAAGAACTTTACTGTCTTTCAAATGGACGTCAAGACTGCCTTTCTGAATGGAGTCTTGGAAGAAGAAGTCTATGTCACTCAGCCCGAAGGATTCGTAGATCCCAGATATCCCGACCATGTGTACAAACTAAAGAAAGCTCTGTATGGGTTAAAACAGGCACCAAGAGCTTGGTATGATGCATTAACCGAATTTCTGGTTGATTCAGGTTTCTCAAAAGGGAAGATTAATACCACACTTTTCATCAAGCGACAGAAGTCTGACATCATCCTGATTCAGATCTATGTTGATGACATTATCTTCGCCTCCTCAAATCCACGCCTGTGCAAACACTTTGAGAAACTAATGAAAACCAAGTTCGAAATGAGCATGATGGCCTTTGGTATCCCAAGCACTCAGGTTTTGACCTAGTCGGATACTCGGATGCTGACTTTGCTGGTTGCCGGATGGACCGCAAAAGCACATCAGGGGCAGTCCAATTCTTGGGCGATAAGTTAGTCTGCTGGTCTTCCAAGAAACAGAACTGTGTGCGAACATCTACGGCCGAGGCAGAATACGTCGCGGCTGCTAGCTGTTGTTCACAAATATTATGGATGAAGACCCAGCTAAAGGACTACGGTTACACTCTCCGCCATATCCCGATCTATAGTGACTCACAAAGCGCCATAGCCATCACCAGCAACCCGGTTCATCACTCCCGCACCAAACACATCGACCTGCGCTATCATTTCATCAAGGATCATGTGGAGAAAGGAGACATTGACATGTATTTTGTAAGCTCAGAGCTTCAACTGGCTGACTTGTTCACTAAGGCATTGGATGAAAAACGATTCCAGTTCCTAGTCTCCAAGTTGGGCATGTTGAACCTCGAGCCCGTTTAATTTTGTCTCCACTGATCTAAAAAGTGTGTGTGTGTGGGATTTGTAAATAGTGTGTGTGCGTTGCATGTGTTGAGGGGGAGAAAACCAGAAAAATAACAAAAAATAGTGTGTGTGCGTTGCATGTGTTGAGGGGGAGAAAATAAAAACTAACAAAAAATAGTGTGTGTGCGTCGCATTCTGTACATAGTGTGTGTTGCATGTGTGTGTTTTTTTTGGGGTATCCAAATCGAGGGGGGGAATTTTTTTTTCTCTTGAGGGGCAAATTTTTCAAAAAGCTTTTTTAAACCCAGATCTCTGTTTTCGGGCCATACTATCAAACTGTTTCGCAAGCCCAATTTTCGTCTATAAAAGGGTCCCGAGAACCCTGAGGCTTTTCATTACCGTCTCTGCCTTCTTAGAGTTCTCGAGATCTTTCCCTCCCAAAATCAATCTCCCTCCTCTCGCTTCCAAGTTAAAGGTAGTCGATATTCTGTTTCATCGTACTTCACTAAATGGTTTTCGAACCTCGTCTCAAATCAAAACAAAGGAACTTTCTTGACTTTGTTTCGCCAAATCTCGCAAACGAACAATGAACTCGGAACTGTGTTTTTCTTGTGATTATATGTGTTTTTGTTTGATTGCAGGTGGTTTCGTCTTCGGTCGAAAGGCAAAACGTCTCGATTTCTTTAGTTTTAAAGCTCAGGATCTCGATCTCGTCGTTTGAACTTCGTAACGAGATCTCGAGATTTAAAACTCGAGATCCCGATCTCGAGATTTAAAACTCGAGATTGAGATCTCGCGTTTTAAAACTCGAGAATTGAGATCTCGTGTTTTAAAACTCGAGATTGAGATCTCGCGTTTTAAAACTCGAGAATTGAGATCTCGCGTTTTAAAAACTCGAGAATTGAGATCTCGTGTTTTAAAACTCGAGATTGAGATCTCGCGTTTTAAAACTCGAGAATTGAGATCTCATGTTTTAAAACTCGAGATTGAGATCTCGAGATTGAGATCTCGAGATTTAAAACTCGAGATTGAGATCTCGAGATTTAAAACTCGAGATTGAGATCTCGCGTTTAAATTTCGAGATTGAGATCTCGAGATTTAAACCTAGAGATACGATTTTCAAGCTTTTGCCTTAGCCGATTTTGACCACCACCTGCACCTCATTTTTCAAAACCAAACCAAACAACAATTCATCTGATTTCAGGAAACCACAAAAATAAAAATGGATTTTTGCACTGACCCATGTTTTCCACAGCTCATTATGGCAGGTACACAAAAGAGACATAACATTGACGACGCCATCTACCCACAAGATAGGTGGGTCAAGGTGTTGGACAACAACTTCCAGCTGGATCTGACTGTTTTCAAGTGTCAGGATCCAGTCATCCCCGGGATTCTGAAGCGCCACTATCTCTGGACCGCCTTCCACAAATCAAAGTCGGTGCCAGAAATCTACCTCCAACAAGTATGGGGACATATGCGCACTGAGTCAACAAAAGACCGCACTAAAATCCTCACAAAGCTCAACAACATGAGGATTGTCCTGACTCCAGCAACTCTACGCTCTACACTGGCGCTCCTCGAACATGACAGCTACGATCCTCTTCCTTCTATTCCGGATCTTCTCAAAGATGTCGCGGCTCTGGGTTATGACTCTCTACTACCAAAACTGTCAAACTTCAATGGAGCATACCTTTATCGTCCCTGGAAGAGCCTATTCGGGCTAGTCAACAAGTGCCTCTCTCCAAAGCATGCCGGACTGGACAAATGCAACAAGCAAATACTCTGCGTCTTCCACGGCATCGCATATAACAAGAAGTATGACATGGCTCAGCTCTTCTTCTCAGAGCTAATGGACCTGGTAAAAGCCAAAGAGAAAAACAGGTCAGGCACCATTCCATACGCCAGGTGGTTGGGGCTGATCATCTATGACTGCATGACAGCAAACACATCCATTCCTAGACGTACTGATGATCCACACTTCATAGCTCCAAAGCTCCAATACTTCAAAGCTGATAAGAAAGCAGCCCAGGGCCTGCGAATTCCAGATGCTCTGCTCAACCTGGCAAATCAGTCAAATCCAATCATCGTCGCATACAAGGAGAACCTTGAAAGAACAGTCCCTATGGTTCAGCAAAACCCAGCTGGACCTACCCAGGGGACTAAACTGAGTGTAAGTAAGGGTCCCAAGAGCGCCCCAAAGCCACAGAAGCCAGTGGCACGTCGGCCCGATGAAGGAGAGTCCGATGAATCTCTCGAGAGGACTCGGACAACTGAGGGCAAACCGACGAACGCTGAGGAATCTGCTGATGACTCGCTCAGCTCGGCCCACAAAGAGGCTGACGACGAGGCTTCCGATAGCGTGGCCAGAAGCGACAACGATGATGATGATGATGATGACGATGATGTTGACGATGTGGACCATACTTTTGCTCTCATCCAAAAGGGTAAGCTGCCTATTGAATCTCCTCCGAAGAAAATCACCGCTGAGGATGCAGCCCCCATTATTGCTACACGCCCCAAAGAGCTCATCATCAAAACCACGGCGGCCAGTCACAATATAGCAAGTGCTACCGGCATCGTCAGGGAGCAGCGCATCAAAGCGAAAAATGATGCTTCACAGTCACTCAACTCCAAGAAGCGACGCCTCGTCAAAAGACACCTTGTTGACGAGGACGAAATGCATATCTTTGCCGATTGTCAACCCTTCATTAATATAAGCCGAGCTGAATCTTTAAGTGCAGGAGCCGATCTTTTTGGTTCCCGGGTAGAAGTCGCAGCATCTGGCTCAACTGCGCAAGCACAGCCTTCTCCCAGCCACTCGATAGCCTCCCAATAGGCTATTGTTTCAAAACAGCGGGACTCACCCACCTCTCTGGTTCCCTCCGAACCAGTCGAGCGAATTAGTGGCCAACAGCCCCGAGGTCACCACCACTTCCTTGAGCACATCGAGTCTAGGTGTCACACTCCCTACATTTTCTAATTTTTCTAGGACACCTACACTATTCACCGCACATACATGTGCACGCACCCTGGAAGCAACGACCAGAGTACCAACGATGACGGTCGGAAGCCCTACTACGCCCACAATGACTCCATCATTGAATGCAGGCCACACATCAGCTCTCTTCACTGATGCTGTGACAACAGTTACAACCCCTGTAACTGAACACCTCACTACCGAAGACGTCACCGTTCTTATGCACCGTTTCTTGGATTCCACCATTAAGCCATGGGTGCAACAAGCATTTACCGCTTGGGCACAAGAATCCAAGACCACCCCGGCAGTGCATAGTGAACACAGCCAGCCTGAACCACACCCATCACCTTCTCACTCCAAATCTCAAACCTCTCCAGTCCTCTCCGCCACCTCCACCAAAGTCCATAGCCTTATCTCTTCTCGGGGAACCCATGATACAGAACAAGTATCATCCCCACACCCGACCACACCTCCCATCGAACTACTATCCCAACCCTTCGAAGTCCTGGCATCGATCTTGCTGGATCATCTCCTAAACATACCCCACACTGACCTCACTCCCTACCAGCAAGGCGTCCTTACTGCCCTTCTCGCTAATCCGGACACCAAGGGCACCTGCCGTGAAAGTCCCCGTGGATGCAAACGTTCACATGAGGATCCCGATGATCCGGAACCTCATGAGGGGGAGAACAAGAGGCCACGAATACTCGAGCAAGGTGCCTCTACCACTCATAGCCCCCAAACCGAACAACCTGAGACTTTCATCAACCAACCACCACCCTCCCCTTGCCAAAACCAAGCCTATCTCTCTAGCGTGGTCGAGCTAGACAAAACATCCCGAGGCGTATCTCCCAGAGATACTGTTCGAGGAGGGGATGGAAGTCCTGATGATGCTACCACTGGTACATCCTTCACATCAGGCCATCAGTTGGAACCTAGTTCTAAGCTGATGTCAATGGGCAATCCAAGTGAACCCGGTAGTGCTACCAAGGAACAATCACCGCCTCAAAAGCAGCAAAGAGTTCCATACATCCCCCCAGGCAAAGACATCCATGATGCACTGGAGGAGGCGGTGATATACGACAAATGGCCGAGACAATGGACAGAATGGGATGATCTTCGGAATGAGGCTGAACAAGAGGACATGCAAAGAAACTGGTGGCTACGAGAGCTTATTAAAAAATGCTCTGAAGATATCATTAGGCTCGAGGACGATGAACGCAAGGAAGGGGAGAACTACAAGGAATCCCAGAAAGCTCTTGAATCGGTCGTAAGACAATCAGCGGGAAGACTTCCCAAGACAGAGAAACCCTGGGACCACGTTCGCATCAAAGCCCCCTTCCAAGAAGAAATCAGAAAGCATATCTGGCGTAGACCAGACAAAGTCAAGCCACTGAACGAACTGAAGCTAAGAGGCCTTACTCACTTGAAAGGAAAGCAGACTGGAGGTCATCTGCATATGTTGCTGCAAAGGTCAACCGGTACACAGAGAGAACTAATGGAACAAGATCTAAAGTCGAATATTCTCCCGATTCATCAAATTCTACAAGTGAAGGCTGAAGACTATCATGGAGTAACATTCTACACTTACAGACTTCAACGCACCGATGGGAGCGAATTCACTTGTCAAGAGAACGACTTCATCATGCTGAAACTGGATGATATCTACCAAATGCTCATGGCCTACAGATACCTTCCAGTCAGGCAGAGTATAGTATACAGCGAAGGCCTCGCAGCTATCAAGAGATTCATGCTTAGACAGATCCGAGTACACTCTTCACATGACCTACAGATGGCTATTGAATGCAATCTGAAGAAGACAAATCTGACAAAGCCAAGACTGTATGGTCCAGAACTTGAAGATTTCCCAGCCTACCACATCTTCTTCACACCGCCAGCAGTCACCTATCTGAACCACAAGAACGAAAAGCGTCTGATGGTAGTCAGTGAAATCGAAAAGTACTGTGACGGAACACTGAAGATAATCAGAGAGCAGATTCTACAGATGAAGGCAAAGCTAGAGGAAAATCTTCAAGAGGCATCGTCTTATGTTCAAAAGGAATGCTCTACTGTAGAGACAATTTTAAAGGCCATTGACGATCGCCTCGAAAAGAGAAATGTGCTGAGGCAGTATGAACATGCACTTGGTTTGAGGAAGCACTACTTCAAATCACAGAAGCAATAAGAGAATGGCACTTGATCACAAAGGGGGAGATTGTTGGAGATATTTTATTGTGAATCAAGTTGGTCATAGATTAGCTTTATATTTAATCCTTGTATTTAAATAGTGCATAAATTAGATAGAAATAAGGCCAAGTGTTAGGCCCATTTAAACAGGCCAAAAGCCTGGTACGCCTAACCTAAACCTCGCCTATAAAAAGGGAGCCGAGGTTTAGGAAAAGGTTGAACGTCGTACTTATTATTCATAGCCTTACGCTTATCATTCTGCTGTACGTTCCAGGGTTTATCAAAGAAGGTTTTACGGTGATTCATTCTGTGTTCATATTTACGTTTAATCTTCCTTGTTAGATCGATTATTCATTGCTGTTACAGAAACAGGGACTAACAGAAATAGCTAGGGATAGCGAAGGATATGGCAGTGAAAGGTGAATTTTAATTTGGTTAGCTCTTTTCTGTTAATTACTTTGCTACTGAATGAGTCATAGCGTAGAAGAAATGGCGAAAGTTTGTAATGATGAAAATTGGTTCGTACTGTATGAGGAAACATTAGGGTGGTGGACGGCACAGTGAGTAGTAGTTCTGTGTGGTAACTATTTTACCGTGATTTATAGTCTAGCATACTATTTTTTGACCTTATATCAGTTTTTCCATAGATTTATTATGCGGATGTACTAATGCATCTAAAGTTGAGGTTATTTGCTAGATAAAATAGTCAGATTAATGAATCTGTAAAAAAAAAAATGACTTGAAAATATAATAGTTCTAATAAAAAAATTAAGAATTACATATCTAATCTGTTGGTCTCATTTTCTAAATATGAAAGTAATGATAACCTTTATGTTTTCTTGTTTCTTGAACTTTCTTCCAGTTAGAACTCATTTTCCATGTATGGAAGTAATAATAACCTTTATGTTTTCTTGTTTCTTTCTTAGTGATCACCCCATCCATTCAATTCCCCACGAGTTCCAGCGTATAAAAATTGCTTTCTGTGTTGCTTTTAACTCATTTTAGCAGATAATAATCGGGGAGGAGCTGGAAAGCCAGCACATTATATTGCCAGAGAATGTTCATTCATCACCTTAAGTGGCAATGTAAAAGAAATAATTAGGTGGGATCTATATGAACTTGATGGGATGATGAAAGGGCCACAGAAATGCAAAATAGCTAAAGTAATTTGATTATGAAAGAGTGGTCCACCCCCTCAGGGCATTCCTGATAGTTGCATAGTTTGATTTGAGTCAAGTCCAGGCAAGGTTTTAAAAGTTGTTTTGCCTTTACGCACCAGAGGCGCAAAGGCGCAAAGGTCCTGTAGTATTATTTAAAGTATTATTTATTAGTCTCTGAAGTATTATTGTAAAGTGTGTATGAGGTTCTGAAGTATTATTTATTAGTCTCTAATCAAATTTCCTGTCGAGGTCCTGTAGAATATTCTATTTTAATGTCAATAACTTGATTGTAGAAGTATATCAATGAGGCCATCTATTTTGAGTCATACTCTTTTATTTCTTCTTTCTAAGAGAATTAGACTTTGTTCATACTGACCCTCGATTGGTAGTACCTGGTTGCTACACTTTGATAACTATATTTAAATTTAGCCCAATTTGAAAATCTAAAATAGCTTTAAATAACCACATTTTTAATTTAAAGAATTATTGATATACTATTTGTAATTACATCAATGCAAATAATATTTGCCAAATTACGGCCTTACGGTACTTAATATGTTAAAAGTTAAAAGACATATATCAAAGAACACTAATACCTACTACGGGGTACTTAATATGATAGTAGACTATTACTGGGTATATTTCCAAAATAGAGAAGAATAAACCAGGAATTAAAATACCCTTGCACTAGTAAATGAAGCAAAAGTAGAGCTTCTTTGGAACACATTCCTCTTCTTACATTTTCAATTTACCTGAACTGGAAAGAAACAAAACAGAAGCAAAACAAAAGGTAAATGTTCATATAAGAAGAGAAATGCAAAAAAAAACTCCATAAGTGTTATCATCTATCAAGCACGTTTTTTGACTACACTGGCCTTATGAAAAGAATAAAAACACTCTGAGTGAACAATGGTTGGCCTGGTTCTAGAACCGAAGTGAATCGGGAGTATAGAGCACACAAATCATTATATTTTTCTTACACTTAACTACGCAAATTATTATACCAGAATGTCAATTTTGAATTTGTTAAAAAAATCAAAGTTTCTTTTTTTAGTTGGATGAAAGGGAACCTTATTCACTCCATTTCACCTCAATAATTTTCTCACCCAGAGTATGTAAAGTTTTTACTCTTAAAGTAGCTCTTTGATATCTGATCCCTTTCAATTTTTGTCATCTTCATAAGTAGTCATGTAAAAGGGAACCAGCAGGTTTGTATTACTGGAAGATTAATATATACTTGTAGTTATCCCGAGTTTCATGGTGCTCTGTTCGGTTTTAGAGTTTGATATAACTTCTAGATTATTTTTCCCTTTTAACCTTGTAAGTATTATTTAGTTTTCAATACTAATGCTTCTTTACTTGATCCAGTTAGCTAAGTAAAATGGATAGATCACAAAGGCATTACGGAGCGGGTATTACAAGGCAATGTACAATTAAATTTGGTGCTGATTATTGCAACGCCATTGGTGACTGCGACGCATGGGAGGAAATAGTTTGAATGGTATTTTCTTAACGACCTCTAGTAGTGGTTTTGAAGAGTTTTCTAAAAAATTAAGTGCATTGTGAGATTTCACGGGATTTGCAGCATTGTTTAGTTCGTCCTCCTAAAGACCATAAGATTCCACTGAATTGGCCAGTAGGCAGGGATGTCATCTGGAGTGGAAATGTGAAATTAACAAAAGACCATTTCATGTCATCTGGAAGCATGACAAAAAGGTAATTTTAATGAAATAAATACATTCCTTACACAAGATTTGACATGTTGGGCTAAGTCTTCTGTATTAATTGACATGCTTTTTGTAGAAAACCTTGACGGTTCATCAAGATGCCAGTTGGGTGTTAAAATATTGATCTCATAATTAGTCATGATTTTCTCAGGTTAATGTTATTAGAGGAGAACCAGATTGCTTTTCGCTCAGAGGATGGAGTGGCAGATGATGGCGTAAAAGATTACTCTTACCAAATTTCGAAAATGATTGGGTTGGGAAGTGACCATGAACTTCCTCCAGCTGGTGTAAGTTTATCTTAACTATCTGTCAAAACACATTTGTCTGGTTTAAGTGGTAGAATTTCTCGGCTTCTCGCTCTGGTCCTATACAGTTTTCTTTTATCTTCTTTCCTTACAACTTCGACTCCGTAAGTAGTGAAGTGCTAGTATCTTTGATTTGTGATTGTGCCACTAAAAAGGTTTTACTTTGAAAAATTACACTTGGGCTTAGATATATCATGCTGTTGATAACAGGTGCAGACTGTGTTAGATGTTGGTTGTGGGTTTGGTAGCTTTGGGGCTCACTTACTCTCCTTGAATTTGATTTCCCTGTGTGTAGTAGATATGGTAGCCAGGTCCATTTAGCACTTGAGAGAGGCCTTCCAGCAATTATCGGAAACTTTATCTCAAAACAACTTCCGTTTCCTGCATTGGCATATGACATGGTTCATTGTGCCCAATGTGGTATCCTATGGGACATAAAAGGTAATTGTTTAAAAGAAACTCTCTATAGAGATTCTTTTTTACCTTTCTCAGATTTTTCCTATATAGTCTTTTTACTAGTGCATGGAAAATAGTTTTCATTGGCGTGTAACTGCTTTTACACTGGAATTTTTATCTATAAAGAGATTCTGATGTAGCATAGTAGCACCTATTGCTCTTAAAAAAATACTCACTCGTTTTTACATCCCCACCATATAAGAATGGAAATGTTTGATAGGTTATAAAGTGGTACCTTTCAGGATTAATGATTCTAAGAGCATCTGCAATGCAAAAGTGTTAACGCCCTAACGGTGCAAGCGTGACAGGAGAGATATAGACACAAAAATAATTAATAGAAAGTCTTACGCATTCTTTCCATGGTGTAATTATTCAGTTGTTTTTTATTCACAATGTCAAACACACCGTCTAAATCTTGACATTGTGCTTGACATTGTGTATATAAAGTTACAAAATTCATTACACTTAAAGAATGTCAGAAACTATCTATTTATTTATTTATCATTTATATGTCTATATCTCTCCTGCCACGCATGTACTGTTAACACTTTTGCATTGGAGATGCTCTAAGGATGAAAATGTTTGATTGGTTATAAATTGTTACCTTTTAGGATTGATGATTCTAAGAATCAAAGTGTTGATTGGTTATCAATTGTTACCTTTCAGGATTGAAAATTCACTGGTTTGTACTTTAATCTCTTTAATATGCATAAGATATTTATTCACTAACTCTATTATTATGAAGCATTTTATGGAAGTTCATTGCTGATGAGTTCATTGTTCATTTTGTAACTATTCCGGGTGTTCTAGAATTTCACTAAAAGATGACAAGTGTACCTTAATATGGATCACCAGTCAAAATCTATGAAGTATTTTGTAGCAATGGGACCTATTGTTAGAAAAGTGTGTATATATAGTACATCTCTGGTTGCATGTAAATATTTTTTAATCATGAATCTAATTGTGATTTTGCAAACCAGATGGGGTTTGTCTAATTGAAATTGACCGGATACTCAAACCTGGAGGTTATTTTGTTTTAACCTCACCCTCAAAATCAGCAGCAAGGAGGTTCTATCAATACTAAGACCGGAAGTGTATCAACTCTTTTTGAAAAGTTTACCAAGAAAATCTGCTGGAATCTTCTAGCACAGCAAGGAGAGATTTCCATCTGGAGGAAGACTCTAGATCCTCAATGTGCATCTATGTAAGGCTAGTTTGAAGCAATTGTAAAAGTGTCACACTTTTGTTTTTCCTATAGCTACTGCAGATTAAACTTATTGTTTCTTACATTATTGGTATTTATGGAGTCTCATGCTTACCTTCGACAACTTGATTTTGTTTCTTACCATTTATTTTGCTCTCTATTTCCTTTTCTGTTGGATTGTTTTCTGTGTTACTAGTAAGCCCATCAAGCTAATTAATATAACATTGATTTTATATTGCAGCAAGCAGAGAAGTGTGCCTGTTTGTAAAGGAGATGATTTTCAAACATATTATCACCCCCTTGCTCTTTGTATTTATGGGACGAGGAAGAAGCATCTGATGCGATCAACCTTCATCCCTCTGTTAATGGATTGGACCAGTCATTTTTCTGCGAAGCTACGGATATTTGATATAATTTTTAGACTCTTAGCTAGTTTTGGATAACTTTTTTGAACTCATAGTTTTAGTGAATTCAAAGTAAGTTTTTGATGAATGTTGTGAACCCATACCTAGTTTTTGCTGAATATTTTTGGATCAAAACAATGTGAATGTGGAATTTTATTAGTTTTGAGCAATGATATTATCATTTGTTTACTTTGTTGCGATAAATGTTCCTATGATGATATGTATAAATTTTTTATATTTAGAAATAGCTGGGTATGAATTAAATGTTAAGAAGACATTTCATATGGGTTGATTAATCCCATATTGAAAATCTTTAATAACGGTTGATGTATAACCGTTATTGAATGTTTCAATAACGGTTCTGTATTAACCCTTATTAAATGTGCCGGACTTTTAACATGTGCAGCAACTATATCGGCCTACAACCGTTATTAAAAGCCCAATTGAACCGTTATTAAAAAAACTTTCATAACGGTTCTCGAACCTATATTAAAAGTACCGGACTTTTAATAGGTGCTGCAACAATAACGGTTCTGAACCGTTATTAAAAGTCCATTATAACCGTTATTAAATCCATATTTTCCACTAGTGATACAAACTCATAATAATAAGATGCACGATATGAACTTCTAAAATGCATATCCCATTAGTAACATGTGGTGTATGAACTTCTAAAATGCACATTCCGTAATAATAAATGCAACATATGAACTACTTAAAGGCAGATGCCATAAGGATAAGATGCAGTATGAACTTCTAAAGTGAGCATATCATCTTACTAAAATGCAATATATGAACATAAAATGCAGATATCATAATGATAAAACGCAACATATGACTTACTAGAATGCAGCGTTGACATATTTTATCATTGTGCAATTTTAATATGTTATGGAGACGTTTTAAATTTATAATGCACATCACTTAACCTTAATATGCACATCATGTAACATTAATATGCACATCACATGAACTAAGTATATATGCAGACACTTCTACCTGTATGAGCTTCTTACAAATTTAAATTATAATCAAAATGTTATAAGAAGATCTTTAAATCGTGCAATGATGTTCGATTTTCAAAAAAAGTAAAAAAATGTAGAGACTATGCAACTTTCCTTAATATAACTTCATATATTTGAAAGGTTAAAATATTAGTGGAAAGTTAGTGGGTAGTTAGCATAAATGGTGGGATTTAGACATTATTATATTTCCAATTTTAAATTTACGGCTTGATAAGTTTAAATTGAATTTACCCATGTGACCTTCTCATTAATCGTTGGATGCTAATAGGATTTGGGTTATTTTATTCCATGTATGTCACCACACACACAACAGTACACTTTACGTATCATGGCTCTTTATTTCTTAATAACGGACCGATGGCTCTCTCTCTCTCTCTCTCTCTATATATATATATATATATATATATATATATATATATATAAAGTGCAGTTATTTTCAATGATTTAGTTAATTGACTTCTCGATTGAATTTTAATATGAAAGTTGATGAATATAATGTATACTTCATGGAGAACATGTTCACAAAATTTCATCAAAAATTTCGACTCTGAACAACCTCTAATGAAAGTGGGCCTAAACTTTCAGATAACATCTATATATTCTTCAAATTGGTGGTTAGGTGATTCATTATTTGCACATGTTGTCAAAGGTACTCCTACAATTTATAAGCACTCTGATTTTAGACAGGGTAAATGTTCAGTATTTCGCTTGCTTTTCTAATAATATTTGGTAAATGTTTTCCGGTATTTATTCCACTAATTTTGGTTGTTTGCTTACCGTGGTCAAAATATATGATACGATTGAGGTCCAAATATGAAGTAATGACTTGAAAGCGACTAACAATGACAAGGAATACATGTTAGAAATTACCGAGTGAAAGTGCACATCCTACAATTTATGTATATCAGTGTATGAAGCAATAAAATGATATTTTGATGAACTTTATTGGATCGAATGTCCTAAATTATTAGGTACCTACAAAAAATAAACAACAATTAATTTTCTACTTATTTGTTTACATAAGTACTTTTTGTTAGCACCACGTGATTCTGATTTTATTAGGCCTGGGACCAGTTCGGTTCTTACTCAAAATTGGTGGAACCGTTACCAAAATTTTAACTAGTGAAATCGGTTCGGTTCTTGTGTAAAAAATCAAGAACCGTTATGAAACCGAACCAATACTAAACGGTTCGGTTCTTACTTTTATCGGTTCCTCGAATAATTTTTTCCTCATCTAATAAATGGGCACATTATTTGCTTTCTACCACATTAAAATTTTAAAAAGAAAATCAAACACAAGTATTAAAATTTTATTTAAAGTTCTAATAACTTCAAACATCAAAGCTTAAACTTAATTAAGTGAACACTTAATAGAATAAAAGAAAGTTTCAATTTTCATTTAATAAGTAGAACATAAAAATCTTAGTTAAGATAGGAAGGTTGTTCATCATCATAGTAGCAAGATATGACGTCCACTCCAAGTATTTCAAAAACTTAAAAAATATATTGAGTTTGCATGTATAGTTATATAATTATCATTGCAGTCTATTTGCTGGTAGTATAATTTACAATAAATCTAATAGTTACAAATATCATGAAGATAGTGAAGTAAAATATATGCAATCAACTACAAGTTAATTGAGTTTGATAGTCCCTGTTTCTGTAACAGCAATGATAAGCAGTCTAACAAAGAAGATTAAACTTAAAGATGAACACAGATTGAATCAATGTAAAACCCTCTTTGATAGACCGTGAACTCGTACACAGAAAGATATGCGCGTAAGGCTATAATGAACAAGTACGACGTTAACCTAATCCTGAACCCTCGGCTCCCTTTTTATAGGCGAGGTTCAGGTTAGGCGTTAAAGGCTTTTAGCCTGTTTATATGGGCCTAACACTTGGCCCACATTCTATCTAATACATGCACTTATTTAATACAAGGAATAATAATAAAGCTAATCTATGACAAACTTGATTCACAATTAAAATATCTTCAACAATCTCCCCCTTTGTGATCAAGTGCCACTTTGTTATTGCTTCTGTGACTTGAAATAGTGCTTCCTCATATTCAGTGCATGCTCGTATTGCCTTAGCATATTTCTCTTTTCTAGGCGATCGTCGATGGCTTTTAAAATGGTCTCTGCTGTAGAGTGTTCCTTTTGAACATATGACGATGCCTCCTGAAGATTTTCCTCTAGCTGTGCCTTCATCTTTAGAAGCTGTTCTTTGATTATCTTCAGCGGTCCATCACAGTATTTCTCAATTTCATTGACCACCATCAGACGTTTTTCGTTCTTGTGGTTGAGATAAGTGACTGCTGGCGGTGTGAAGAAGATGTGGTAAGCTGGAAAGTCTTCGAGTTCTGGACCATACAGTCTTGGCTTTGTAAGGTTTGTCTTTGTCAAGTTGCACTCAATAGCCATCTGTAGGTCGTGTGAAGAGTGCACTCTGATTTGTCTGAGCATGAATCTCTTGATTGCTGCAAGACCTTCGCTGTATGTTTTGCTTTGCCTGACTGGAAGGTATCGATAAGCCATGAACATTTGATAGATGTCGTCTGGTTTAAGCATGATGAAGTCATTTTCTTGACAAGTAAATTCACTCCCGTCAGTGCGTTGAAGCCTGTAAGAATAGAAAGTCACTCTGTGATAATCCTCGGCCTTCACTTGTAGAATTTGATGAATCGGGAGAATATTGGACTTCAAGTCTTGTTCCATCAGCTCTCTTTGAGTACCAGTTGACCTTTGCAACAACATATGTAGATGACCTCCAGCCTACTTTCCTTTTAGATGGGTAAGGCCTCGTAGCTTCAGTTCATTCAACGGTTTGACTTTGTCTGGTGTACGCCAAATACGCTCTCTTATTTCCTCTTGGAAGGGGGCTTTGATTCGAACGTTGTCCCAAGGTTTCTCTGTCTTGGGAAGTCTTCCCGCTGATTGTCTGATGACGGATTCAAGAGTTTTCTGAGATTCCTTGTAGTTCTCCCCTTCCTTTCGTTCATCTTCCTCGAGCCTGATGATATCTTCAGCACATTTGTTGATTAGCTCTCGTAGAAACCAGTTCCACTGCATATCTTCGCACTCTTCATCCTGCATTATTTGATCCATCTCCGTCCACTGTCTGGGCCATTTGTCGTGAATAATGATATCTTCAAGCTGATCATGCATTTCATCTGACGACAGAATGGTAGTGACAGGTTGACCTTTTGGAGACGGAGGCCTGTTAATCGAAACATCGGGTTCACGAGGATTTCCCGTTGTCATCATCTTTGAACTAGGATCTAACTGATGGCCTGATGTGAAAGATGTACCAGTGGTAGCATCATCAGGACTTCCATCCCCTCCTCGGTTGGTATCACTAGGAGATACGCCTCGGGATGTTGAGTCTAGCTCGACCAGGCTAGAGATTTTGGCTGCGGGTGGTGGCTGTTGGTTTGTAGAGGTTTCTGGTTGAATGGGCTGTGGAGTTTGGCTAGGTAAAGCAGTTTGCTCAAGTGATCGTGGGCGCTTGTTCTCCCCCTCATGAGGATCCGAATCATCGGGGTCCTCATGGGAACGTTTGCGACCACGAGGACTCTCCTTGCATTTGCTTTTGGTCTCCGGGGAAGAAAGAAGGGCTTCGAGAATGGCTTGCTGGTGAAGGGTAAGTTTGGCTTCAGGGATGTTTAGAAGATTGTCCAGCAAGGCCGATGCAAGGGTTTCGAAGGGTAGTGAGGAGAGATCGATGGAGGGTGTGGTCGGGCGTGGGGAGAATACTAGTTCGGTATCCTGGGTTCCCCGAGAATGTGAAGGAATGGGTATTTGGTTAATGGATTGGTGAGATAGAGGGGTGGAGGATACGGGTTGTGTATGGGAAATGAAGGGTTCGGGTGAAGGTTGGGGTGGGGGTTGTTCAGACCGAACCGCTTGGGTGGTCCTAAATTCCTGTGCTGGAGCGGTCATTCCATCTTGCACCCATGGTTTAATGGTGGAATCTAGGAAGCGATTTAGTAGAACGTTGACGTCTTCAAAGGTTGGGTGACCAGTTACGGGGGTTGTAACTCTTGTCACAGCATCAGTGAAGATAGCTGATGTGTGGCCTGCGTGCAATGATGGAATCATTGAGGGCGTAGCAGGGCTTCCAACCATCATAGCTTGCGCTCTGGTTGTTGCTTTCAGGGTGTGTGCACCTGTATGTGCAGTGAATAGTGTAGGTGTCCTAGAAAAAGAAGAAAATGTAGGGAATGTGACACCTAGACTCGATGTGATTGAAGAAGGGGTTTTGACCTCGGGTGATAGGTCAATTGTGCGCTCAACTGATTCGGAAGGAACCAGTGAGGGGGTTGAGTCCCGTGCTTTTGAAACAATAACCTGTTGAGAGGCTATCGAGTGGCTGGGTGAGGGCTGTGCTTGCGCAGTTGAGCCAGATGTTGCGACTTCTACCCGGGAACCGAAAAGGTCGGCTCCTGTACTTAAGGATTCGGCTCGGCTTATCTGGATAAAGGTATCACAGCCGGCGAAGATGTGCTCGTCCGCCTTATCAATGAGGCTCTTTCTGACGCGGGGCTGGGGCTTTGGCTTAGCAGCTTTGTCATTCTTAATCTTGGCCCTTTTCTCCCGGATGACGACGTCTTTGGAATTTTTTATAGTATGAGCTGCTTCATCGTAGTCATCCTTGGAGCAGTTTGTTTCGCTGGGATCGGCTCTTGGTTTAGCCAGCTCTTTGATAGTGAAGACTTGGGGTCTGCCTGCGATTATCGGTGATGCGTCTTCAGCAGTGATCCTCTTCTTCTGTGGAGATTCGACATGCAGCTTTCCTTTTCGGATCAGAGCATAGGTGTGCTCAACGTCTTCATTGTCATTGTCGTCGTCATCATTATCCGAGCCAGACTCCTCGCTATCCGTGCCCACGCTCTCGGATGCCTCATCGTCAGTGTTTGTTTGGGCATCACTTGACGACTCATTGGCAGTTTCCTCAGCGTCCGTTTCGGTGCCCTCAGCCGTCTGACTCGTCTCTAGAGAGTCGTCAGACTTTCCTTCATTGGGCAAACCGGCCACTGGTTTCTGTGGCTTTTGGGTTTTCTTTGGACCCTTACCTACACTCGGCTTTGTCCCCGGGGTAGGTCCAGCTAGGTTTTGCTGAACCATAGGGACAGTTCTCTCAATGGCTTCTTTGTACTGTTGAACTGTCGGATTTGAAGATTTGACAAGGTTAAGCAGAAACCCAGGGATCCGCAGACCGAAGATAGGGTTCTTGTCTGCTTTGAAGTACTGCATCTTTGGTGCAGTGTAGTGTGGATCTGAGCTGCATTTTGGGATTGAAGAGTGCTCTGCCATGCAGTCGTTGATGATCAGCCCGAGCCACCTTGCATATGGGATGGTACCTGGCATGTTCTTCTCTTTTGCTTTGACCAGGTCCATTAGCTCTGAGAAGAAGAGATGTGCCATGTCGTAGTTCTTGTTGAATGCAATGCCATGAAAGATGAGCAGGATCTGCTTGTTGCACTTGTCGAACCCGGCATGCTTCGGCGACAGGCACTTATTCACCAGCCCGAATAGGCTCTTCCACGGATGATGGAGATATGCTCTGTTGAAGTTTGATAGCTGTGGCAGTAGAGAGGTGTAGCCGAGAGATGCCACGTCTTTGAGTAGATCGGGGATGGATGGCAGCGCATCGTATGTGTCGTGGATTGGCAGCGCTAGAGTAGTCCCCCTCAACACATGCAACGCACACACACTATTTACACATCACACTCACACACACTTTTTACAAGTCCCACACACACACACTTTTCAGACCAGTGGAGACAAAAAAATAAACAGGCTCGAGGTTCAACATGCCCAACTTGGAGACCAGAAACTGGAATCTTTTTTCATCCAATGCCTTAGTAAAAAAGTCAGTCAGTTGAAGCTCTGAGCTTACAAAGTACATATCTATGTCTCCTTTCTCCACGTGATCCTTGATGAAATGATAGCGCAGATCAATGTGTTTGGTGCGGGAGTGGTGAACATGATTGCTTGTGATGGCGATGGCGCTTTGAGAGTCACTGTAGATCGGGATGTGGCGGAATGTGTAACCGTAGTCCTGGAGCTGAGTCTTCATCCATAATATTTGTGAACAACAACTAGCAGTCACGACGTATTCGGCCTCAGTTGTAGATGTTGACACACAGTTCTGCTTTTTGGAAGACCAGCAGACTAGCTTCTCTCCCAAGAATTGGACGGCTCCCGATGTACTTTTGCGGTCCATCCGGCAACCAGCAAAATCAGCGTCCGAGTATCCGACTAGATCAAAGCCTGAATGCTTGGGATACCAAAGGCCTAGATTCACCATGCCTTTGAGGTATCTTAAAATTCATCGTAAAGCGGTCAGATGAGATTCCTTCAGATTGGCTTGAAAGCGAGCACATAAGCATGTGGAGAAGACAATGTCAGGCCTGCTTGACATGAGATATAGCAAAGATCCAATGATGGCCCTGTAATTCGTAGCATCAACTGGCTTCCCGGAGGGATCTGAATCCAGTTTATTGTTTGGGGACATGGGGGTCGTCATGGAAGATTTGCCTTCAATGTTGAATCTCTTTAGCATATCCAGAATGTATTTGGACTGGTTGATGAAAATGCCGTCAGAGAGTTGTCTTACTTGCAGGCCTAAGAAGAAGTTAAGTTCACCCATCATGCTCATCTCGAACTTGGTTTTCATCAGTTTCTCAAAATGTTGGCATAGGCGCAGATTTGAATAGGCTCTCAACAACTCCATTCTGTTGGGGAGTTTTAGCTGCTGCAAATTGTTGAGTGATACCGAGTGATTCATAGAACTCAGTGAGAGTTTGATTTTTGAACTCGGTACCATTGTCAGTTCTAACAATTCGAACACTGTGCTATAGCAGAGTCTGGATGGTTCTGAAAAAGGTCATAATGTTTTCTGCAGCCTCATCCTTTGAACGGAGAAATTTCGTCCATGTGTACCTAGAGAAGTCATCAACGATCACCAGAGTGTATTTGCGGTCGTTGATGCTTTGGACTCTCATAGGTCCACACAGATCCATGTGAATTAACTGCATCTGATGTGTAGATGATGGTACTGTTTTCGACTTATGGGAGCTTCGCGTCATTTTGCCCATTTTGCAGGCACTACAATGATTTTCAGCGGAAGACATTAGCAGAGGAAGCCCCTTGACAAGTTTCTTGGAGGACAGGATTGAGAGATGCTTGAAGCTCAGATGGGAGAGACGTATGTGCCATAGGTTGTTCTGTTCTGATGAAGCTTTAGACAGCAGACAGATGGAAGTGGTGGATTGAACGCTTTTCAGATCAATAGTGTACAGATTTGATGTTCTGTAACACGTTAATAATGTATTCCCACCGTTGTCTAGAACACAGCATTGTTTTGCAAAGAACCTCACTTCCATCCCGCTGTCACAGAATTGCCCTATGCTCAGTAAGTTGTGTTTGAGCCCTTTGACAAATGAAACGTCTTTTATAGTGACACTGGCACAGATGACGTCCTCATACCCAAGAATAGGAGATGAGGTGTCGTTCCCGAATCTGACATTGCCTCCGTAGCAGTTGGTGTAGTTGCTCAATAGGTGTTTTATTCCGGTCATGTGGGTTGAGCATCCTGAGTCTAAGTGCCACACATGACCGCCCTGCAAAACAATCAAACAGGTTTAGGTACCCATCTTGGAGTGGGTCCTTCCTTATTATCAAAAAACACCTTTCTAAATCTTGCTTTTAGCTGTGATCCAAGGTCAGCAACTCTTTCAACAAAAGATCTTTCTCTTGTGGGCTCTCCAATAGCCAGATCTGCTTTTGCAGTGGGTCTGGTTTTTGGAGCCCACTTAGCAGTTTCCATTTTGGTGGGTCTGATGTTGTGAACCCACCTTTCTGTTTTAGTTCTGGTGGGTCTGAATTTGGGGACCCACCTTTCTGTTTCAGTTTTGGTGGGTCTGCGATTGGGGACCCACCTGTCCGTTTCAAGTTTGGTAGGTCTCATCTTGGGGACCCACCTTTTCGTTTCAGTTTTGGTGGGTCTTATCTTGGGGACCCACCTTTAAGTTTTAGCTTTGGGAGGAGAGTAGACATGCGCTTTGTGATTGAATGGTTGTTTCTTAAGTTTGGTTTTGAAAATCTCCTCTTTAGAAAGCCGATTAAGATGTTTCATTGAATGAACTCGGAGAGCATATTTCATATCAGGAATACAAAATGTTCCCTTAGAAGTTCTTTTCTTGGTTTCTCTTTCTGGTTTGAGCTTTATGTGAGGCTTTGCTTTAACAACATTCACATCACATTCATAATTATGGGGGTCTGGAACAGAATAACCATAAGCAATACTTGAATTATGAATAGAACGATGTCTAGAAGAAGTCTCAGAAATATTCAGCTTGGGACTCAAGACTGAACTACAAGAAGTTTGTTTCTCAGAGACAGAATTAAAATTAACTTTAGAATAAAAAATAGAACTAGATCTAGGACTGGCACTATTCTCAAAAACTTTCTTTTTGCCTTCTGCGATTTCCTTCCTCTTTTTCCTCCACTCACTCTTCTCTGCTCCTTCCTTCTTCACTTCATTTCCTGTAAACAAAGGAGAAGAGAGATGAGTGGACGAACCTTTTAAAACCTTGTTTTTCTCAGGTGAGGTGTGTGAATTATCAGTCTTAGATGTAGAAGGGGCTGTTTTAGCATGATACTGCTCACTTAATTCATTGAACTTTTGAAGAAGTTCCTGTCAGTTGCTCTCAAAACCTCTCTTTTCAGTTTCAAATCTCTCTCTCTCGTTATCAAGAGTTTTCTGAAGGTTTTTGAGTTTTTGAGCCATAGGAAAAATACAAGGTTCCTCTCTAGTTTTAGAGATACCTACTCTTGGGGGTGGGTCTAGAGGATGTCCTATGTGAGGAATATCTTTAGCATAAGGGTCAAGACATTCACTAAAGCAGGAACTAGATTTTTCTTGTGAAAGTTGTTTTTCATTTACAGAGGGATAATCACAAGAAATCGTAGATTTAGGATTCTTTCTCTTTTCTTCTTCTGCTTCAGCGTTTTCTTCATCACTTCGAAAATACATTTTCTCACCAAACCCTAGTCCCATGTAATCTTTGTTATAGATTTGAAGACAGTTAACTTTCTTTAGATTACATGGGTTTTTTATGCCCAGTCCTATTCTAGGATTGTAGAATCGGTCATCCTTTATTCGATTAAGAAAATTTGTCTGTTCAGACTGACCTCTTCTAGCAGCTAGATCCTCTAGTTCTTTTATTTTGTTTAAAAGTGTTCTTCTCTTATTGTGCAAAAAATCGCATTCAGCCTTTGCTGTGCTTTTTTCTCGTTCACTATCCTCAAATTTCCTAGTTAATTCAGCTATCTTAAGTTCAAAACTTTCAAAATCTGAGGACACCTTTTTGACTTGATCTTTCGCAATTTCAAGTTGAACACTTATTAGATTCAAGTTGGTCTAGATTCTGTTTCAGTACCCTGTGATTATTGTCTAGTCTCTCCTTTAGTTCTTTAATTAGATTGTCCTTCTCAAGTAAGGACTGAATTTGATTATTTAAAGGAGTATGAGAGGTACTTACAGAGCTTGTTGAGCATTCACTTTCGGGGATCGCAGCATCACCCTTTCTTTCATCTTCCTCCACTCGTGCCATCAGGGCATAGTTTTCTTCTTCCTCCTCCTCATCAGAAGAATCTTCTGCCCAGTTATCATTCTCAGCAATCATTGCAGAAGTTTCTTATTCTTTCTGCACCATCAGCATTTTCTGCTTATTCCACAGCATCTTCTGCTTGAAGAAGTTAGCATCCTTCTTCTTTGGGAGGCGGCAGTCTTTGATGACATGTCCAGCCTTTCCACAATTGTAGCATTTGGGAGCATCTTCAGCTGATGGCGCCTTTCTAGAAGATCTTTGTTCATGGTTCTTCTGTTTGTAGTTAGATGAGGAGGTTCTCATCTTGTTGGAGGAGTTGTTCTTCTTTGCAAATCTCTTGGCAAGCAGTGCCATCTTTTTCTGTAAGTCTGCAAGCTGAGCCTCCAGATCAGATTTATCGTCATCACTTTCATCATCGTCTGATTCAACCACCACCTTCTTCTTCTTCTTCAGTGGTGTGGTTGTCCTTCTGGGCTGAGCTTCCATCACAAGAGCTAGGGGATTTGTGGTGTGATGATCCTCGGCACAAGCAACCTCATTGACAAATTGCTTCAGATGTTCATATAGAGTGCAGAGGTCAATTTCATCCTAGTCAATGCGAGATCTAACATCCTTCACTGTCTTTTCCCATGCAGGATGCAGGCTGGATAGAAATCTAATATTCAGTTCCAAGTTGGACCTGAATACTTTGATTTTTCTAAGTTCATTGACCAGTTGGACAAGTCTGTTGTAAGTCTCGTTCAAAGGTTCTCTCGGGCCTGCTTTGAAAGAGTCATAAGCAATAAGAATTGTAGTCTTCTTGGTCTTAAGGCTAATGCTTGTGCCTTGGAGCAGTTTCTCTATCTCATCCCACATTTCCTTAGCTGTTTGCATGCTATCGATGAGAACGTATACTTCATTGGGGATTGCTTGAAGAAGGTATGTTTTGCCCATGAGATCACCACGAAGCCTGAGCCTGTCAGCTTCCGTGTATTCAGATGCCACTTTCCTCCTTATTTCTGGAAGAATAGGAGGGTTGTTTTCTGGATCACCACCAACTAAAATCATGAGTTCAGTTGGTCCTTCAAGCAAAGATTCAAGCATCGCAGCGGAGTTCTCTTTGTGCTCAAGGAAATTAAGGAATCGATTCCTCCACATTTGGTATTCTCCTTTCTTGAGACTGGGTGGGGTACTGTTGTTCCCTTGCGCATTGAATTCTGAGGCCATTGCTGTATTAAACTGACCGTTCGAGATAAATTATCAAAAGATTTTCAGAGACAGAATGTCGAAAAATCAGATGTCAAGATCTGAATATCGAGATCTGAGATTTCGATAAAGGGGGCCCGGTTTCGCGATTTGAGGTCGAAATTGGGATGTCGAGATTAAGGATCTCGAGATTTCAAATTTCGAGAAGAAGATCTCGAGATTTGAGATGTCGAGAAGTTAAAACTCGAAATCTTATTTCGAGATGTCAAATGTCGAGACCAGATGTCGAAACCTTAAACTCAAAATCTTTGATCTCGAGATATAGATGTCGAAATCCTCAATGTCGAAATCCTGCAAACTGTAAAAATCAGATAAGCAAAATCTGAAGGTAGTTTCCTGTAGAGTAGGATGTCGAGATCCTCAGGTAAAGTTTTCAGCTCGAAATACCTGGCAGAACCTGCTTAAAACCTAGATGTCGACAAGCCTTATCGAAATATCTCAAGTACAGAATATGCGTAAAACGAAATCTGAAGTATACCCCTTGATCGCTTTGAAACGACGATTCTAAGGGTGTAATTTTTACAACTTTTGAACAAGAAACAAGATTACAGAGTAAAATATCGACAGAAAGAACAACGTAAAGAAAAACAGAGTCTTCTGCAGGCGTTCTTCTGATCGGTTCTCGATCGGCTCTGATACCAATTGATAGTCCCTGTTTCTGTAACAGCAATGATAAGCAGTCTAACAAAGAAGATTAAACTTAAAGATGAACACAGATTGAATCAATGTAAAACCCTCTTTGATAGACCGTGAACTCGTACACAGAAAGATATGCGCGTAAGGCTATAATGAACAAGTACGACGTTAACCTAATCCTGAACCCTCGGCTCCCTTTTTATAGGCGAGGTTCAGGTTAGGCGTTAAAGGCTTTTAGCCTGTTTATATGAGCCTAACACTTGGCCCACATTCTATCTAATACATGCACTTATTTAATACAAGGAATAATAATAAAGTTAATCTATGACAAACTTGATTCACAATTAAAATATCTTCAACAGAGTTATTTTATATTTATAAAATATATGTGATTTAACAAAACTTGATTTTGTAAAAATGAGCTTAACGTATTCAATCTCTTGTGCAATATTGATTATTTTTGTTTTCGTTGGTTAAATTAGAATTGTTGGCTAAATATCATTGATTGTACTATTATTGTTATTGTTGATATTATTGTTATTACTATCACTACTATTTTTATTTTTGTTTTTATTTTTTAATAACGGATCCTTATAGGAACCAGGAACCGAACCGAACCGTTAATAACAACTAGGAACCGAGCCGTTAACAACTAATACCACATTTGTAGGAACCGAACCGAACCGGGTTATAACGGTTCAGTTCCAACCGGTTCTACGGTTCCCGGTTCCAAAATCTCACCCCTACATTTTATTGGAATTACTTGAAATCTCAAGAACTCACCCCAAAATCTCGAAAGAGGTAAATGTGATCCGCACAAAAGTTATATTCTCACCGTCATCTAAACATCACTGGACATAAAAAACTACTCTTATCCAATTGATTGTGTATGTCCTTATGTTCTCAGCATAGCTCAGAGAAAACTTTTACTGGTCAAACGCCACCCGATTTCTAGCAAGAAGTTAATTCTCACACTTGAACTCGAGACATATAACATGTGGAGGATCTTAACTGTGGGAAGTTAAATTGATTTCTACTTTATTTCGTCCTCTAATTCAAATTGATACTCAAGTTTTCGGGTTCGTATACCATGCGACCGTTCCACGGTGCGCATGGTATTCCATCCAAAATTGCATTGGGCCTCATTATTTGTTATTTCTCTCTCTTAAAAATGGTAATAATTTTTTTATTTTTGATCCGATTTTTATAAAATTTATATAATTTTTTTTTATTTTTCATGATCTTTCAAATGAGACCAATATTGCCTATGTAATTTTAACATATTATCGAACTGCCATACTCCCACAAGTGTAATTTGACTTAATAATTAAACAAAAGCACGTATGACCAGTAAATGTAATTTTTTCCCAATTATTTTCGTGGTGTAAATCTCACAAGTGTAATTTGACTTAATAATTGAACCAAAAAGCGCGGATGAAGAGTAAATGTTGATTTTTTTCCCAATTATTTTGGTGACGTAAATCCCTTGTAATGAAATGTAACTTCAATTAGCGATAAATGTAACTTTAGTTAGCGACAAATGTAATTTGTGCCCCAAAAAGCAAGTCAAAATGTAACTTGTCTAATACGCATTATAAGAAATAAAACATTGATTTTGATGAAAATAAGGAGTCTAATTGCTCAATTGCTTTACGTAAATAGTTAATATGTTTTTTTAATTTAAGGCCATAAAAACGATTTTTTTAATCTTTTATTTTGCCAAAAAATCATTTTTCCCCAAAAAAATCATTTTGTTTTTGCAAAAAAAGTGATTTTTTTTGTTTCAATAGTAGGGGTTAACTTAAATAGTGAATATATTTTGTTTTTAATATTAAGGCCGTAAAAAGGTTTTTATTTTTTTTTCTTGCCAAAAAACATATGGAGTATTTTTTTTGGGAAGACAATTTTTTTATTTTGCAAAACAATGATTCTTTTGTTTAAATAGTAGGCTGTATGTTGTGATATGATCATTTTATAGAAAATGTAACTCATGCTGATTGAAATCTAATTTAAGTGTATGCAAAATGTAACTTGTTGAGGCAAGCTCAAATGTGACTCACGCATAGAAAGATGTAACTCACGCACAAGAAAATGGAACTCCATTTAATATCAATAGAACTATAGAGATTGTCTATAAACATAACTCACACATACGAAAAATGTATTCTCATGTGTTTTTCAAATTTAAATCGAAATCAACAAACTTGATGTCTATAAAACACAAAAAATATATAAAAGAGATAAGAAATATATTATATAAAAAAGTGTATGAATATAAAAATATTTTACAAAAAAGTGTATAATAAATGTAAAAAAAGTACACAAAGAAGGAAATAATTTATGATTATGAAATACAATATACTTATTTTATGTGGATTAATAAAATTTTGTAATAAATTGGTAAGGAAAAAATATTAATTCAGTTATAATTTAATTAGTGAAAGATAAATGTAAGTAAAAAATCACAAATAATTAAATGTAACTCATGCATAATTACATGTAACTCGCGCATAAACATATGTAACTCACGCATAAACATATGTAACTCACGCATAAGAAGATGTAACTCCATGTAGTGTTAAACATAACTTCAGGAATCATGCATGAATGTAAATCGCACACTTGAAAATGTAATTACCTTTTTTATTAAATGTAAATCGAACACTTAAAAAATGTAATCACGTATTTTTATTAAATATAAATAGAAATAAACAAATTCAATGTCTTACTAACACTAAAACATATAAAAGAGATAAGAAATTATTTCACATAAAAATATTATAGAAAAAAGTAATTGTAATCATATTTTTTAATATTTTAATAATGGAGATGAAGATAATATAATTGAAAAAGAAAACGAGGAAGAAAGAGAATCATATCAAAAAGCATGGCAATAGAAACGAAGGGAAATGTCGTGGAAGCATGGCTACTCCTACTCGCTTTCAACATACGAACTTTCAATCTTTGTATTAAAAAAAGATGTTCGAAGAACAAAAAAATTGGGGGGGGCGGAAGCCGTGCGTGAAAACGGGGATCAAAGATTCAAAGATGGTCAAGCGAAAGAAACATATTTGACTGGGTTGTTTTTAATTAAAGAAACGGTACCTTATTGAGATCGGTGTACCATAACATGGTATGCCGATCCCACGGTATAATTTGCCCATGTTTCCGCTTAGAGCGCATGAATTCTAGGTAGAATTCGAGTTGAATTCGAGTTTGTGACAAACTCTTGAGAGAACTTTCAAATTTAACTTTCTTAGTTTTTTAATTAAGAAATTATACATTCTAAATATTCTTCTATTAAAACTTGTGGTCATTTTTTTCATTTTTAGTGCTGTACACATATATCATTGCAATGAAATAGTTTGACTTTGATCGAAACTCTTGAAATTGATGAATTTGCGATATCAATATTTCTCTCCCCCACTATGTCTTCTCCCGCGTTCTTACACGAATCTCATACTTTCTAACTCGATTTGGATGTTATCAAATTCTTCTGCTTCATCCTAGCGGGGACACAAAATCTGCATCTATTAGGCCTGGTGAACCAAGATTATTATAAAATCGGTGGGCATGAAAACAGTGAAAAAGGAAACCTTTGGAAAATTGTGAATTCGTTTCGGTTTGTGTATTGTCGTCAAATTGAGAAATTTGGGGAACTCTTGACTTGTTTATGAGTCCAACTTGGGAAAATAGGCCAAACATCAGGAAATTCCACATATTTTGTGAAATATAATTCTCAAAATGTTTTAGACTACCAATTTGGAAATGTACCTGATACCTCAATTTGATTTCTAAAAGTTGACTTATACAAGTTTTTTTTTGACATAATTAAGTAAGATGATAAATTAATTTTGACTTTACTATTTGTCTTTTCTCCAATAGAGTAGAAACTTTTAATTAAAGGAAAACGAGTAAATGTCTGTGTAAAAACCCGACCAGACCCGGCCGGCTTGACCCGGAACCCGGTGGCCCGGACAAAAACCCGGTTCGGTTTGTTTAGAACCTGGAAATGGTCAAAAATCGGAAAAAACCGGCTTGACCCGGAACCCGGCGACCCGGACAAAAACCCGGTTCGGTTTGTTTAGAACCCGGAAATGGTCAAAAATCGGAAAAAACCGGCTGACCCGGGAAAACCCGTCCAGACCCAGACCCAACAAACCCGAAAAAACCGGGAAAACCCGGTTTTGGGTGTTTTCCAAAAAGAAAAGCAATTTCTTTTTAATTTTCGTGCATTTTTAAATCAATAAAATTGCAATTTCAATACCCTAAAAAGAAAAACTATGTAATATATTTATATATTTATTTAAGAATGAAAATCATGCCAAATTATAACATAAATGTATAATATAAATAAAAATATCATTATATATTTTTATAGGATCAAAATTATACTTTGAAATATTACGAGTGTATTAAATGCTTAATAAGTACTATTCTTAGTTGATTAATATGAATAATAACTGCTTTTTATTATAATTTTGTAAATAATTATATGTTTATTATTGTTGGTCCACAATAGGACGCCCGTAGGCTTTTAGGAAAGCTACGTACGACACTCAAGCAGGAATTAGGAAAGTACGAATATGGAAAGATAGCCAGAAATAGCATATCTGTATTTGAAATTCGAATTGCCTTTTATAGGTGATTACAAATGGTAAATGCCGAACATAATAATGACTAAATTAATTACAACATTAATACGGAATTAAACACATAATTAAGTCGCGCATTGATTATTGGCCGTTACTCTTCCTGGCTGGCTGGCAGGTCGGGCCTGGCTAGCAGGCTGAACGCTTGAGCTCCTCGGGTGGCAGGCTTCCGGTTGGGCCTGGCTAGCAGGCTGAACGCTTGAGCTCCTCGGGTGGCAGGCTTCCGGTTGGGCCGGTAGGTAGGCTTCCTGCTGGGCTGGAAGGCAGGCTGCTGAGTGGGCTGGTAGGCAGGCTCCCTGCTAGGCAGGCGCCTGGCCAGGCTGGAAGGCAGGCCGCTGGCCGGGCTGGACGGCAGGCTGCTGACTGGGCTGGTAGGCAGGCTCCCTGTTGGGCTGGACGGCAGGCTGCTGACTGGGCTGGTAGGCAGGCTCCCTGCTGGGCTGGACGGCAGGCCGCCCTGGGCTTTCACTCTTTGATGGGCCTGATCGGTTGGGCCGGAATGAGCTATGGATCACTGGGCTTGGGCCTGCTGGTCCAAGTCCGGGGCCTGGGCCGATTAGGCTCTGGGCCTAGTCCCATAACCCCATCACGATCCCCCCACTCCCTTAGTCGAGTAGTAGACTCGGCTAAGAGGAAGTAGTTCAAGTCAGCTGCTAATTAAAAAATATTCACATATCAGGGAGTCATAATTGTGGATTCTGTCAATCCCATAATTTATGGAGATTTCCAAATTTTGAATAAGGCGCCCAGCTTTAAAAAGGCTCCGAATTAATTCCCCCAGCGTTCTAGCATTTCAGCAGCAAGCTTTCTCCCAGACTTCAGGATCCAGGTCAGCTTCAAAAAATCCCTGAAATTTATTATTATTATTTCAAAAATTATTTTTGGATTTTATTTTATTATTCCTTCCTTTTCTTTTCTTTTCTTTCCTTTTCTTTTCTTTTCTTTCCTTTTCTTTTCTTTGCTTCTTTTTTTCTTTCCTTTTCTTTTCTTTTCCTTTCTTTCCTTTTTTCTTTCTTTCCTTTTCTCTTTCCCGGTTTCCTGCGTGCGTCTTTCTCGCGTAGCCCCGGCGCCGCAGCTCTGATCCAGTCGTTGACTTTGAAGCTGGATCGGCCGCCTTCTACAAGATGGCGCCGCCATCTCCTCCTCGTCGTCGGTCGCGGCTCTAGCTTGGAATCACAACTCTATTCTCGGGCCATCCGTCGGCCTTGCGGATTTACAGGAGTCTGGTGGCTGTCTTCCCCAATGGCTGGCGTCGTTCTCGGAGTTCTGCAGTTCTGGCCGGCGGGTCAGCATCGTTTGAAGGAGCTGGCGGCCGGCGGACGAACTCGAGCAAGACTTCGCCCGGCGAGGTTGATGAAAACCTCCGGCTAGTCCGCCACGCAGGTTTGTGCCCCTGGGTGTGGCCCCGGGTCAATTGGCTCCGGCGGCCCATATGTTCGTTGCCGCTTTTGTGGCGCGGTGTGAGGATGTGGGCCTCACACCCATGATTGATCTGTTTTTTAGCTGCTTCCAGTGGCGTGCTTCTAGCTTTTTCGCCTTACTCTCCCAGAGGCCGGTGAGCAAACTGTTTCGGTCGGGTTACCCCCGTTCAGGGAAAGGGTGGAAGAAGAGATGGATATGGGTATCCGACCCCAACCTCCTGTCACCTCTGCCTCAGCGGGGTGAACGGGTTCGGAAGTGTGACCGGGTCGCTCTCTCCCCTGGTCTCAAGTCCTCCATCGAGATATTGTCCGCAGGCGGTCCCCACTCCATCAGCTCATATTTACGTGACTGTCATCTCCCTGGTCTATGTTTGCTACTTTGTATTTTATTCTGCTTATCCTCACATTTTTCTTCCGCAGCTGTGCCTGAGAAGCTCGTTGTTGAGGCGGAATCCGATGAAGATGAGGAGCCTCAACAAGTCATCGTTCCTGTGGCAGCAACGGCTGCAAAGGGGAAATGGCATGGAGCCCCCCTCCAAGAAGGGTGAGAGTTACCTTCGGGCTTCAGCCAACTACGCTAGTGCAGGAGAAGCACAAGGGCGGACTCGTCGTTCTGCTAGTCAAATTGGATGGGTCCGATGAGGAGGAGGAGAAGGAGCCCTGCCCCGTCGTTGCTGATGTGGCCCCCAAGACAGTTGCGGGGAAAGAGCGCGGAGTCTCCTCCCCGGGCCGAGGGGAACGAGTCTCGAAGAAGGCCAAGGTCTCCCCCAAGTTTCATCTCGATGAAGCCATGACACCCAGCATACAGTTACTTACGCCTTCCCATCTTCGAGTGCCTCGATTATGCATGAAGGCTTTCCGGTCGTGGATTATGCTTCATCAATCCTCCCACCAGGCGACCTCACCTGTACCACTTCCCAAGAGTTTCATCCCCTCTTGGAGGGTTCTATCCGGTCACATATCGAGGTAGGTTGATCACGTTTTGGCGTGGATTGTGTTTATCCCTGAACCCCCTCACATTTTTGTTTGTCTATTTTGCAGGGGCTCGCCAAGACCATCAGGGCACTCCATGCAGCCAATCATTCTCAGGCCAGGCTTCAGCGTGAGGCTGACGAAGCTAGGGCTGCCCTGTGGGCCAGCCAGAAAGCCTTCTCCGAGCTGCAGTCCTCGTGTGCACAAGAATGTGAAGAAGCGGCCAAACAAGGAGCCAAGAAAGCGCTCTCCGAGTTTCAGGCCTCCCAGCAGTTCCAGAAGCTCATCTCTGCGAGGGTGCAAGCGGAACAGTCTGAACTAGTGCAGAGCTGGCTGATGACCCCCGACGGAGAGTATTGGCGCGCTCGCGAAGTCCTCTATGCTTTTCAGAGTGGCAAGTATTTGATGCAGCAGAAGGTGTATGGCCGGTTGAAGGATCTCGACCCTGACTTTCATCCATCCACACTGGGCCTTCCTGGTCGCATGAAGAAACCCGTGGAGGTGATAGCCCTTCTTCCTCTAGAGGCCGTCCATCAGGAGGAGGAGCTTGGTAGTTCGAACGAATGGGCCTGGTTCTTTCCGCCAGCTCCGGGGAACATGACTCCTGTGGCCCCCGGCCAGGACTTGGTTGGTGTGTTAGATGATGTTCCCGAGGTTGATGGCAATGGGTCTGTCCAGCCATGACCTTGTATTTTGTATTTCCCTTGTTTCCCACATGAATACTTTGTGTTTCGAATGGATGTTTGATTTTTATTTCATACGCCTCCTTTTCTATACTTTGCATTACGAATACTTAGCAATTTATTCGGGGATCTGGCTTCTCTAACCTCCCAGAGGCGGTTAGGCTGGCGTGGCCGAGCCTATCCGTGCCCCTCCTAGTTGGGTAGAAGTGATTTGTTCGCTATTGTTATGGAATCAACAAGTAAGCGACTTGTTTGGCCAGCAAGGTCAGACATTGAACCGACGAGGAAGACCCTTAGGTCGGTATCCTGAACGTTCATGACCCGGGGGTCAGTCCTACTGTCACTTTAACCCGTCCAGTTTGCCCGGACTTGGGGAATAATCTGGTTACACCTGCATGGATAGCCAAACAACAGGGGCGGACCCTGCATGATCCACCAGAACGAACCCGCACCGCCAACTCAGGGATGGCGAGAGTGCGAGCTGCTTCGCCAACGATGTTAGGCGGCGAGCACTCGAAAGGACCCGGAGGTCAGCATCCTGAGTACCCTCGACCCGGAGGCCGGCCCTACCGTCGCCTCGACTGTCGCGGCTAGCTCTTTACTTTAGAAAATTGCCCGGATTCTTGAAAATCGCTTGGCTATTTTCAGTTAAAGAGCGTGGCCGAGGTCGGCCAAACACCGAGGGGGGGCATAGTACTTCTTTTTTTTTGCCGCCAACCTTTATTGCTAAATGAGGTCGGACCTCTTTTGAAGACAAAATATCGCTAGCAAAGTATATTGAATTCATGATGTGGGCGGACCACATGAAGAATTACAAATTGTAATCCCGTGCTCGGAGCACAGGAGTTTACAAAGAAAAGTGAAACTTCGATTTTCTACTGGTAAAACTTCATCAGGTGCTCGGCATTCTAGACGCGGTCTACCAACCGGCCTGTTGTTGTCTTCAACTTGTATGTCCCAGGGCCGATCACTGCGTCAACCACGTAAGGGCCTTCCCATTTGAGGGAGAGCTTACCTCCCTCTGTCGGCCAGCTGGCCTTCCTACGTCTTAGGACATAATCACCGACGTCAAAACTCCGGGGTCGGGCTCGGCTGTCTTGGTACGCCTTGACTTGTCGTTGATAGTTTTCCGCTTTGATGAAGGCACGGTCTCTTCTTTCCTCAATGAGGTGGAGCTCGGCTCAGAGCCTCTCCTCATTGCTGGCTGGTTCAAACTCTTCCACTCGCCGGCTGGGAACTACGGCCTCGAACGGTGCCCTCGCCTCAAAGCCATAACACAAGGCAAAGGGGTCTCTCCTGTTGCCTTCCTTGGGGTTGTTCTGAAAGTCTAGAGTATATTGTTCAACTCCTCCACCCAGGCAGTCCCGAGGGCCTCCAACTTCTTTTGCAATCCATCGACGATCGTCCGGTTGGTGTTCTCCACCTGTCCATTTGCCTGGGGGTAACAGACCGCAACTCGGCTGGATTCTACGCCCCACTCTGCACAGAATTGACGGAAGGCTTCGCAGTCAAACTGCCTTCCGTTGTCGGAGATTATTTGGAGGGGAACCCCAAACCGGAAGAAAATATTCTTCCATATGAACTTCTTACATTGGAGATGTGTGATGTTGGCAAGCGGCTCGGCCTCAACCCACTTCGTAAAGTAGTCCACCGCGACGATGACAAACTTCCGGTTTCCCGACCCGGTTGGTAAGGGACCGACCAGGTCGACACCCCATCTTGTGAATGGAAGGGCGGTGCTGATCGGTGTGTACATCATTGCTGATCGGCCAGGGCTCTTCTGGAACTTCTGGCATGTCTCGCATTTCCTTCCATAGTCGGCGCAATCCTTCATTATTGTTGGCCAAAAGTACCCCTGGAGGACGACCTTCCTAGCTAACGTGCCTGCCCCCTGATGGGCGGAGCACACGCCCCCATGGAGTTCAGAGACGATCATGTCCGCCTCATATGGGCGTAAACACTTTAGCAAGGTCCCATTGTAGGACCTCTTGTACAGCTTCCCATCCAAGACGACGTAGCCCGGAGCTCGTCGCCGGACTAACCTTGCCTCATCTTCTTTATCAAGGAGCGTCCCGTCAGCTATGTAGCGCAGGAGGTCATCCACCCAACACCAGGCGACTGGTTGCAGGGGAAGGACGTCAATGGACGGTGAGGCTGATATGCTTGAGGTCGTCATCTCCTCGATGCGTGAAAATCTCGATATGTGTTCAGGCAACCCTTGGGATAGCTTTGAGAGGAGGTCTTCATCGGAGTTTTGATTTCTCGGGATGCAGATCAACTCTGCTTGCTTGAACAACCCGAGCAACTCCCGAACAGCATCTCGGTACTTCATCATTCTTTCTTCCTTCGCTTCGAACTCACCTTTGACCTGGGAAACCACCAGGCGGGAGTCACATTTCACCGTTATCCACTCTGCTCCCATGGCGGCTGCCAGTCGTAGCCCAGACAGTAGGGCCTCGTACTCCACCTCATTGTTGGAGATTTTGAAAAGATAGCGGTATGCATAGTAGGCTCGGAATCCCTCGGGTGAGATGAGGACGATTCCGCCCCCACATCCCTTGGCTCCTGCCGACCCATCAGTCGCTAGAGTCCACCACTGTTCATTGCTCTCTTGTTGCCTATCTGCCACCTCTCGGGCCGTGCATTCCACAATGAAATCAGCCAGAGCCTGGCCTTTGATGGACGTCCGAGGCTGGAAGTCAACCTCATATTGTTGAGGAGCATCGACCACTTCACCACCCGGGTTGTGCCGGGCGCCCTCAGAGCGGCACCTAGGGGTTGGTCCGATAGGATTCTAATCGGGTGCGCTTGGAAGTAGTGTGTCAACTTCTTGGCGGTGATGTAGGCAGCATATATTGTCTTCCCGAGCGGGGTGTACCGGAGCTCAGCATTCTGGAGGGTCTTGCTCACATAGTAGACGGGATGTTGAACGCCTTCCTCCTCGCGAACCAGCACGAAACTGATTGCGCCTTGGGAAACCCTAAGATAAAGGATTAACGTCTCCCCCCTCTCCGGCTTGCTGAGTAAAGGCTCAGAGAGGAGGTACTTCTTCAGGTCGTCGAAGGCTCGCTGACACTCATCATTCCAGACGAAACCATTTTGTTTCTTTAGGACCTGGAAGAAGGGTAGGGACTTCTCGGCAGACTTGGACATGAAGCGTCCAAGGGCTGCTAGCCGGCCGGTGAGAATCTGGACTTCTTTCACCGACCTCGGGGGTTCCATGTCAAGTATTGCCCTTACCTTCTCAGGATTTGGCTCAATCCCCCTCCGTGTGACCATGTACCTCAGGAACTTGCCTCCTTGGACGGCAAAGGTACATTTCTTCGGGGTCAGGCGCAGACGGACTGCCTTCATGATCCCGAAGATCTCTGCCAAATCATCTGCATGATCGGACGCCCGGGTGCTCTTGACGATCATGTCGTCAACATACGCCTCCATGTTCCTTCCGAGCACCTTCCGGAATACCTTGGCCACCATCCTCGTGTACGTCGCCCCAGAGTTCTTCAGCCCGAAGGCCATGACAAGGTAACAAAAAATCCCCTCTGGGGTGACGAACGAGGTCTTCTCCGCATCTTCTTCATGCATGAAAATCTGATGGTATCCTCGAAAAGCGTCCATGAAGCTAAGGAGCTCACATCTGGCCGTCCCATCGACTAGTTGGTCGATGTTAGGCAATGGGAATGGATCCATCGGACATGCCTTGTTGAGATCGGTGTAATCAACACACATCCTCCAGGTTGACGGCTTCGGGGCCAGGACCACGTTTGCCAGCCAGACCGGGTACAAGACCTCCCGGATATGCTTGATACTCAGGAGCATGTTGACCTCCTTCTTCACGAATTCCCTCCTCTCGGTTGAGAGGTGTCTTCTTTTCTGCTGGATGGGCTTCACCGTTGGATTGACCGCCAGGCGATGGACAACGATGCTTCGGTCAAGGCCAGGCATGTCCCCCGGTTCCCACGCGAAGACAACGCTAAAAAGGAGAAGTACCTGGATAATCTTCTCCCTCAAGCCGGCCGGGAGCCCGGTCCCGATCTTGACCTTCCGCTCCGGCCTCTCGGGGTCAATCTGGATCTCCTCCACTTCTGAGGTGGGTTCAGCGCGGAGCTGACCCTCCTCATACTTCATTGCTTTGCTGTTGATAGTGTGGACCCTCAAGTCTTTTTGACCTATTTGTTTGCAAGCTTTCAGATAGCAGCTCCTCGCCGTTCGCTGATCTCCCCTGGCAACTCCGACGCCATTCGGAGTGGGAAACTTCATGCATAGGTGCTCCTGGGATATCACACATCTGAGGTCTTCCAGGACCGGCCTTCCCATGATGATCTTATGCGCACAAGTTAGGCGTACGATGATAAACTCGACGTCTAACTTGGATACGCAGGGCTCGGAGCCCACCATCACGGGGAGGACTATGCTGCCCTCCGACTCAATGGAGTCCCCGGTGAAGCCCGATAATGGGGTTCTCACCGGGATCAAGTCTTTTCGGTCCAGCCCGAGACCTTGGAAGGTGTCATAGTACATGATGTTAACGGAGCTCCCATTGTCCACCAGGACTCAGTGGACGATCGTGTTGTTGATTTCGACCTTGATGACCAAGGCATCCCTATGCGGCGGAGGCATCGGTGGCAAATTTGCGTCGGTGAAGAAGATGGGGTCCCTCTTCACCCTCTTGTCGGCGGGAGCCCTGGTTATCTCCCTGACGTATAGGGCTCGGGCCCACTACTTCCGCTCTCCAGAGGTGTCGCCTCCCTGGGGTCCCCCGAATATGAACGAACATCGATGGTACTTCCGGGGGCCGTTCCCTAGGTCGGCATCGTCTTCCTCGGAGAAGGCGCCGAGCTCTCGCTTCTTGGCAGGCGGTGTCTCCTTTGACGTGGTAGCTTTGTCGGACCGCTGCCACGTCAGGCTCCTCTTCTGCGGGATGCCTCCTTGTTTGCCAACGAATTGTCCCAGGTACCCTTTCTAGATGAGTTCTTCAATTTGCCGCCGGAGAATGACGCAATCATCTGTATCATGCCCTGCTCTCCGATGGAATCGACAATATTGGTCGTGGTTGCGCTTGGCAGTCACCACATCACACTCCTCCGTAAAGTCGACAAAACCTTGCTCCTCCGCGTAGTCGAGGATGGCCCCGACCGGCAGAGCAAGTGGAGTCAATTGCTTGACGGGCTGTAGCGGTCCGCTCGGGACGTCCGCCTTGCCCTTGCCTCTACTTTTGTTACCTTTGTACTTGTTATTTTTTTTGCTAGCTTTGCCGTCAGCTTTCTCAGCACCCGAACTGGCTTCCTTCTTCTTTTCTTCTTTTGCACCTTCTTCATCATCTCTTTTCCTCTGCAAGGCGTCCTCCACCTCGGCTTGCCGGTCGGCACGGCCGAGCGCCTCCTCATACGAGGTAGGGGGACTTCTGACGAAATCCTTGTAAAGCTCGCCCGATCGGATAGAGTTTGTGAGCATGGCCACCCCGGTCCTGTCATCAAGGCCCTGAACCTTGACTGACTCGGCCCTCCACCTTGCTAGGAAGGTCGACAATGATTCCTTCTTCCCCTGTTTTAGGCCGAACAGGTGGCTGAAGTTTTTCATGACGTCTCGGGAGCTCGCGAACCTCAAGAGAAAGCGCTGAGCCAACTCACGGAAATTCGTGATACTCCCGTCGGGTAGAGAGTCATACCATTCACGAGTCGGGCCATCCAAAGTGGCGTAGAAACCGCGGCATCGGATGGCGTCCTCGTACCTCATCATGACCATGTAGGAAAGGTACCGAGATACATGATGCTGGGGGTCAGAAGCGCCCTTGTATGCTTCAATGGCGCAGGGCTTGTAGCCCCTCGGCAACGGCGCATCCATGACCGCCCGGGTGAAGGGTTCGGGTATCCGGAGGTCGGCCGTGTAGGGCTCCCCCCCGACGACCCTCCTTCTCAACTCGTCAAGGCGCTGTCGTAGATCTTCCACTTCGGCCGGCGGTGGGTTCCCCCGGACAGCTCCAGCGCGGGGCTGGGCATGTTCGGCGGCACCTCCAAGTCGTCTGTGCACGTGAGGTCGGGGCCCCACGTTTTGCCTCTCTGTGGAGCCAGTCCGACTGCTCGCCCGGTGAGGGTGGCGAGAGGGCTTACCTCCTTCCATCTGCGTTGGGCGCCCCTGCTGGGCGCCCCTCCCCATCTGCCGATGGGGTCGGCTATGCTGCTGGGAGACTTCTTCCCCCCGCCGATGGGAGACTTCTTCCCCCCTGTTTTGGTTGGATCCAGAGCGTCGCTCATCACGCCGCCTGGAGGACACCTCCACATCCGCTGGCGTCTGTTGACGGGCAGGCTCATCCACATTTCCGCCAAACACCATCTGTTGGAAATTTTGAGCCAAGGTCCCCAGAACCCGAGTTGCCTCCTGTAGGGCTTCCACCCCGACATTGAGTCGAGTCGGGTCCATGCGCGGAGCATGACATCGGCCTCCCCCCCGCCGGCTGCGGACCGAGCGCTCACCTTGGGTGTGGTTGAGCGTCACCCTTAGGTCGCTGTGGCCTGATAATTGGTTCCGAAGGTCGTCTTGGCGCGCCGCCCTCCTGCCCTGTCCATGGTTGTCGAGGGCACGCTGGCGTCCAGACCGGGCGGACTCCTCGGTGTGGACTGAGACATGGTCACGTCGAGACGAGATTCCGGCCATCTTCCTATGTGGTTCCTACTCAAGTTATGTGAGAGACAATAGAAGCTCTCAATGAAAGCACCAATGTTGGTCCAAAATAGGACGCCCGTAGGCTTTTAGGAAAGCTACGTACGACACTCAAGCAGGAATTAGGAAAGTACGAATATGGAAAGTTAGCCAGAAATAGCATATCTGTATTTGAAATTCGAATTGCCTTTTATTGGCGATTACAAATGGTAACTGCCGAACATAATAATGACTAAATTAATTACAACATTAATACGAAATTAAACACATAATTAAGTCGCGCATTGATTGTTGGCCGTTACTCTTCCTGGCTGGCTGGCAGGTCGGCCTGGCTAGCAGGCTGAACGCTTGAGCTCCTCGGGTGACAGGCTTCCGGTTGGGCCGGTAGGCAGGCTTCCTGCTGGGCTGGAAGGCAGGCTGCTGAGTGGGCTGGTAGGCAGGCTCCTTGCTAGGCTGGAGGCAGGCGCCTGGCCAGGCTGGAAGGCAGGCCGTTGGCCGGGCTGGACGGCAGGCTGCTGACTGGGCTGGTAGGCAGGCTTCCTGCTGGGCTGGACGGCAGGCTGCTGACTGGGCTGGTAGGCAGGCTCCCTGCTGGGCTGGACGGCAGGCCGCCCTAGGCTTTCACTCTTTGATGGGCCTGATCGGTTGGGCCGGAATGAGCTCTGGATCACTGGGCTTGGGCCTGCTGGTCCAAGTCCGGGGCCTGGGCCGATTAGACTCTGGGCCTAGTCCCATAACCCCATCAATTATTATTGTATAGACGTATAATGGTTGACCGGTTTTCCGACGTTGATCGGGTTGACCATCGGGTCCGGATTGACCCGTGACCCAGTCACTTGATCGGGTCGCTCATTGTTCCGGTTTTTACAACGTAGGTAAATGTACGAATAAGTTTGTCAATTTTTTCAATCTTTCATACGTAGTATCTAATTTGAAGGTGAGAAAACATTTTGGACAGCAAAAATTAAAAAGTTTACAAATGAAATTGCGAATTGGAACAAAGGAAGTAGCTTATTCAATCGATGGGTTTTCCGTACATAGCCAATTGTTTTGGCTTGCTGATATATCTATGGACTTCCGGACTCCGGAGTAGTTTTTCTAACTTAGGGTGTATTCAAAATGGAATGCAGTGGACATTTTGTAATCATGGACTTTTAAAAAAAATCTATGAAATTTTAAATCTATAGATTTTATTATGAATGAATTCTATTGACTTATAAATTCATGTATAGATTTATAGACTTTTGAAAAGTTTACATACTTTTAAATCCGGACTGCCACTGTCGATCATCGAAATTTTCACTTAGATCGTCGCTATCGATTTGCCTGTCCAACTCCGTCACTGGAGTTCGCCATCGCTGTCATCGGATTGATCTGCCACCAACAAAATGACTTTGGTTATGTAAGGGAAATAGGGACAATTAATTATATTAATTAATTAAATTAGGGGTGGAAATGTAATATTTGGTCTTATTTAAGGAAATCGAATATATGACCATACTTTGGGGAAAATGTTTTGTTTAGTCCTACCGTAAGTAATTTCCTATGTGTAATATGATAAAAAACAATAAAATAAATAAATGAAACAAATGAAGTTCTTTCAGCAATGCAGAGTTCTACAAGAATAAATGACAACTTAATAAATTAATCTAAATTTATTTTTATTTAAAATAACCTCAAATTTTCGAGAATGCTCAATGATTTTGATCTATTGATCAATTGTTATATTACACAACTCAATGAGTAAGAACATTGATCATTACACAAGCGTTACACTCATTGCTACATTGATGCAAGTATAGGTGCAATCTAGTTTTTCTTCTTAATAATTGTTTTCTTTTCATCTTTAGCTTGTTAAATTTTGTATATTTATTTAAGGTTAAATATTTAGTAATTTCAAAGTATATTTATATGTGTTAGCGGTTTAATGACGAAACACGTTAATAAGTAATTTTCTTTCTTAATGATTAACTAACAACGTACCAGAATTGCACCGATGTAATACTATCGATTCTTATATCGGTTCTTCTAAAAACTTCAAGAACTGAATCAACATGGAACTAACGGTTCTTCAAATAGAAATTGCCCTAAATAGGAGTAAAAACGTTTTGAAATTCCAAAATAGGAGTATTATGTTTTTTATTCCTTGAATAGGAGTAATATGCCAAGTTTGAAAAAAAAAAGTCATTTTAAAAGCCTAGTAATGTCAAACTTGGCAGAAATTTACTCCTATTTAGGGAATAAAAAACATGATACTCCTATTTTGGAATTTCAAACCATTTTTACTCCCATTTAGAGAATTTACTCTTCTTCAAATGCTTCCTAATTTTCTTTCAAGAATTGAACCAATCTCACCCCTACAATATATTTTCTTCGTAAGACGACATATAAAATATCACTTTTTAGCTTTTTAAAAAATTAAAGAGATAAGTTTATCTTGTGTATCAGTATTAATGAAGAATCTCTTTGTTCAACTTATTTATTGTAAATTTTGATAGAAAAATCAAAACTTAATGTTCAAATCTTGGATACTGAGACCATCTTGATACCGAGTTCGTATATCCTACACCCGGGTGTACGGGTGGGAACCGTACATCCGGGTCTATTTCTAATTTAAATGAAACTCCAGCCCAATTTCAACAAAGTTTAATGAATCTGACGAAAGCCCACAAAAAAAGGCCCAATTAATTAAGAAAGACAACCCATTTAACTGATACAGTGTAATTTTTTCCGGTGGCATTTTTGTAGTTTAAGGGAAAAATCACGGCTCCCGCTAAATGAGCACTGTACTGTAAGTGAGTATCTGACTTATTTTATTGAGTATTAAGAGGCGAATAATAAGTATCGTGATCTCTGATTCATATCTTCTAATTCTTTTTCTTTTTCTTATTTTTTCGTTTATAAAAACTTATTAAAATATATCTATAATCCACTCTTATTAATTTCAATATGCGAGTCTAATGTAATATGATACTTTTGAAAAATACATTGATATGACATTGTAAAAATGAGCATAACATCAGTACCAAATGAGCATACACAACTTACAAAGTGAACATTAATATGAAAATCGTAATGTTTTTTTTTGTTGAACATCACAACATTTTATTGAATATCAAACCTCCGCTATTGAGATGAAAATCACAATTTCTTGTGAATGAGCATTAATGAACTTGTAATGAGCATCAGACCAATTACGTTGAGATTTCGGAGTCCAATATATATGAGCATAAGATCAGTACTAGATGAGCATACGTAACTTACAAAATGAACATTAATGAATTTGTTAGTTGGTTTGTTAGTCGAACATCACGATATTTTCATTGAGCACCAAACTTTCTCTATTGCGATTAAAATAATGGTTTCTGTTAAATGAGCATTAATGTACTTTTAATGAGTATGATACCTATTCTGTTGAGTATTAGTTCATAAGTATTGACATGACATTTTAAAGTGGGAATAACACTACTCCTGAATGAGTATACATATATTATAAAATGAGCATAGAAAAATTCAAAAGTTCATTTAAATTTTCTAATATGCTCATTTAAATATATTTAATGAGCATCAGATTCATACAAATGAGCATATGTAACTTACATGATGAACATTGATATAAAAATTGAATGTTTTGTTCGTTGAGCATCAATACATTTTCAGTGAGCATCAAACCTGTGTTATTGAGTATTACAATTTGTGATTGTAATATCATGATTTGTGATCTCGTGTCTATAATCAACCCCTATATAAATTTAATGTAATAGACTTTTGAAATATGCATTGCTAAAAACATTTTTAAAATGAGCATAACGGAGTTACTAAATGAACATACATAATTTACAAAACGAGTATCAAAAAAATCAAAATCTCATTTGTGTATATTTATTTTTTAGGCGTTTTACTCATTCGAGTTTAAAGTAAAGCTCATTTCTAATATGTTCAATATTAATATATAAAGAAAAAGAAAGAAGTAAACAACACATAAAGAAAGGGAAAAAAGTATAGAAAAAAGACAAAATTAAACAAAACAAAGATCAAGTAGCTAACGGTAAAATAAAATAAAGAAAAACATGAAAAAAAGACAAAAGTAAAAACGTAACTATCAAAACTAAAAGGGTCCAAACAAAAAACGTAACTATCAAATCAAAACTATAAACGTAAGGAACGACTACCGGAGGATTGTGGCCGAAGAAAAGGAAGAAAAGAGATGGCTGGCTGCGGAAGAAAAGAAAGAAAACAGATGACGGCGAAAGAGAAAAACGACCGACGGCAAAAAAGAGATGACTCAGCAGGAGAAAGATGAGAAAGGCTTGAAGTTGGTATATATTACAAAAATACCTTGTGTACCTATACACCCGGGTGTACCATATAATCTGCGCTTGATATCCACCTCCCGGACGGTACTAGTCGAGAACTTGTTGGTCGGTTTGTGATTGAGGGTAAATAATTAGTGAAATATGCAATCGGATCTATGCGTAGTTGTGACTAGTAGAAGACAACTAGAAAAGTTCACTAAAATCTTTGGTAAGGAGAAAAGACAATTGTAGAGAAATAATATACTAAAAATGAGTTAAAAGTCCCCGAGAATCCGTGATTTTAGAAATCAATAAGAATGATCGGAAATTTGAATACGCCTAGACTTTTATAGACTTTTAAAAGTCTAAATTGAATACACCTAGACTTTTGTAGACTTTTAAAAGTTCACATTGAATACACCTAAACATTTAAAATTCATTAACTTTTAAACTTTTGCCACTAATTCGTGATACAATACACCCTCTTTAGATTCATTTATATAGTTGTTAAATTTATTTCTTCTTTCTTAAATAAGTGCAATATATTAAATTTTATATTATTCACATATTCTATTTTGATTACGCTTTATTTATTAATGTATTAATCAAGTGTTCTTGTACAAAGATTCTAAATTTATCTCGTTATAAATTTACAAAACCTGATCAAAATTATGTAAAATACAATGTTTATTTATTCAAGAAATGATCAAGTATTCCACATGTTAACATCATGTATCCAAATGATGAAGCATAAAGACTTGGGTCAAGAATATGTGCCTTCTACATGCGGGGTGCCCCGTTATACGGAATGATGGTGCGTAAAGAATTACTACTATAATGAAGGGTTAGATCGATCGCTTTCTCGAGTTGTCCACGCAACACAGCTACACGTAGGTCTGTTAATGTGTATTTCTTGTCCAACAAGTAATAATAAAACAAAAATACTACTCTGATTATTTACGATGTTGACTGACGATAAAACAACTTAATCTCTTTTCACACTCTGATTATTTTTAGTAAATAAAATTAACATATTCAGAAACTACATTAAAACCGCTACAAAGCCTGATACAAAAATGTAAATTCGATAAAAAATTGATTTATAAAGTAATAGATTAAAAATGATTTAAGTTCACCATGTGAACGAATTCCTATTAATCTTGAATGATTTTCCGGAGCTTCGGTTGTGCAATTGATTGCGTCCTAAATGACTGATCTAATTTAAAGTTAATTACTCCACTCATTCTTTATTAACCGTCATGCATTCCTTTTTTGGCCGTTTTTTATTATTTAGCTCTCTTTCTATTTTAGGAAAGCTTTTGATAAAATACCCCCACTTTTATTACTTTTACTCCTCTTACTTTTTACAAACTATTTTCTCTTTCTTACTTTATCATAACTTTACTCTACTTAATAATTAATATACTCTCTTTCCTATTTTATCATCACTTTATCACCACTTTACTCTTTTTAATATACTCTCTTTTCTGCTTTATCATTTACCCTACACACTCTACATTTACCCTACTATTATTCTATTAAAACTCGTGATCAAGGCTAGCGAGACAGATAATAAAGAACGGAGGGAGTATATAATTATATAATTAATGATAAGAAGGCTAGATCTATAATAATTATTTACTTTTCATAAATGTGCTTAAATAGAAATGAAAATGAAACATCATTATGTTATCATCATTTGAAACACTTGTACTCCCTTCGTCCCAAATTGTTTTGCAAAATCAACATTTTTTGGTCAACCAATAATAAAAGTCATAGCTCCGAATCTATGATTAATTTAATTTTTAATAATTAAAATTTATACATTCAGAAACTACATTAAAATCTCTTCAAAGTTGTAAACTCCAAATTAGAATATAATTAAAAATTAGCATCCTAATTAAGCAAATAAAATGAAACCGTTTGACAAAAAAAAGTTAAATTTGCAAATCAATTTGGGACGGAGGTAGTATGTGATAACTAGTATGCTATTACTTCCTCCGGTCCCAAATGAAATTCACACTTTCCTTTTTGGGTAGGTCCAAAATAAACTTTACATTTCTCCTCTCTTCCTTACTTGGCAAATTATCTACATTAAAACAGTGCAAAACAGTGCCAAACAATGTCAAACAGTGTCACAACAGTGTACTCTACAGTAAAGTCAAATTTATTTCCTTAATTTGTGTGAAGTCAAAGTGTGAATTTCATTTGGGACCAGAGAGAGTACTTTATTAGCTAAATTGAATATAGTTCTATTTAATAATCCGTATAATTTAGTATTTTATTCTGCCCTCTGAATTTCCAAAAAATCTAGATTGTTTTAACTTGGTACAATTACATTTGTAATAAACTAACAAACTTTTATTCATCCATGCATATGACACAACATCTCACAAATATGTGTTGGGGCATGAGAAAAAATTATTGGGGGCAAACTCTTTCTTTCAAAAATGAAATTGCAAAATTACAACGTACTATATTATTAATCAAATATTAAAAGTTTCAAGGTGGCATTTCCCCCACTCTCTATAAGGTAGATTTGCCCCTGTTCAGCGGTGTGCAGTTGGTTGTTTGGACGCACCAATGCTCCGGTGCAGCTTGTCCGTCGTCTTTGTCATTCTGTCAAGTGTGTGTTAGGGATCGATTCCGTCTCAGGCTCGGGTATTCAACATTTCACTCCACTCACACACAACCACTCTAGGCTAGACTCACTCCACTTCTCAACATGTTTACACTCCCAAGCTTTCACACAAAGGATCTCAAGGAGGAAGGAGAACACTATGCTCTCAACTCTCTGGTTTTACCTCTCTCACACAAAGGAAAGGGAAAGGTCTGCTCTATTTATTTTCTCACGCAGGCCACTCTCAAAGAAGAAAGATATAGATATAGTAGGCTGTCACTAGTGGCGAGCCCAGAGATTTGTGAGAGCGGGGGCACACTAGACACTAAACTAGTAAAATTCCGGGTCCGAAGTGGGTACTGGTTTTACCTTAAGTGCTACTAGTGAAATTCCGGATCCGAAGCGGGGGCACGTGCCCCCCTAGCCATAAGAGAATCAATAATAAGAATAGAATAGTAGGAGTAAACATAGGGTGCAAGTCAATAATAAAATTGAAGGGATGCTTTGGTAGGACCAATACCTCCAACATTCTCCACCTTATTGATCCTAAGTGGTGTAGAGTAACAATACAAGGTTGTGAAGAGACTCATCATCATCATCGGATCATCCGGAATATCAAAAGATAAAATGGGAAAACAAAAAGGTAGACAACCCATAGTTATCCATAGTCAAAGTTTAACACGCATTTACAGGACAAGTGTTTATCAGCAGAAAGACACTTGGTACCCATATCTGCGGGATTAAACTCGGACAGTATCTTGCACAGCTTGACTCCACCTGCATCCACAATATCACATATGAAATGGAACCTAACATTAATATGGTTAGTACTATCATGAAATACAAGATTTTTACAAAGTTGGATAGCTGATTGGCTATCCGAGAAAATAGTAACTTTCTGTTTAAGAAATCCAATCTCGGAGACAAGGCGTTTGAGCCAAATGGCTTCCTTAAATTCTTCTGTGACTTCAACATACTTAGATTCAGTGGTAGAAAGGGCCACAATGCGCTGCAGTTGAGACTTCCAACTTATGAAAGAACCACACAAAGTAACAACATAAGAATTAGTTGACTTCTTGTCATCCTTATCATTTGCATAATTAGAATCAACATAACCAATCAACTCAATACCACTAGCACACTTAGAGAAAATTAATCCATGCTTTATAGTAGATATCAAACATCTAAGCAATCACTTAAGAGCATTCTAATGGGACAAACCAGGGTTGGACATATATCTACTCAAGCAACTAACCGCATATGCAATATCAGACCTAGTGTTAACCATAAGATACATAACCGTCCCTATTGCGCAGGAATAGGGAACACATTTCATTTTCTCAATTTCAAGAGTAGTCTTGGGAGATTGGTCCATACTTAACACAAAGTGAGAAGCCATAGAGACATTCACGGGAGAAGCAGATAACATATTAAATTTACTCAAAATCTTTTCCACATAAGAAACTTGGTTTAAAATAAGAGTAGGTTTGCTCCTATCCCTAACAATTTTTATGCCTAGGATCCTCTTTGCACATGAACAATAGACTTAAGGCAAGGACTGATGATTAACATATCATCCACATAGAGCAAAAAGAATATAGGCATAGAAGAAATATTCTTATAGTACAAACAATGATCACATGCATACTTAATAAATTTCATGGATTTCATGCATCGATCAAACTTAATGTTCCATTGCCTAGGAGACCGCTTTAGACCATACAAGTCCTTCCTTAGCAAACACACATAATCACTTTTCTTGGGATCCATAAACCCTCCAGGTTGGGTCATATAAATCTTTTTATCAATATCACCATGCAAGAAAGCAATGGTCACATCCATCTGCTTCATTTCCCAATCAAAGTGAGCAACAAGAGAAAGCATAATTCTAACAGTAGTAAACTTGATCACATGAGCAAATATCTCAGCATAATATACCCCCTCTTTTTTAGTAAACCCTTTAGCAACCAACCTAGCCTTAAACCTAACATCATTAGGTTCTTCCTTAACCTTAAACAACCACTTACACTCAACTGCCGAACAGCTGGGGGGTCTAAGGACAAGGGTCCAAGGTTGGTTCACTCTCAAAGAGTTCATCTCACTCTTTATGGCACTAACCGTTTCTTAGACTCTTTGTAACCTTAGGCTTCATGGTAGGTCTTGGGTTCATTCAACTCTAGGATTTCAAACACAGAAAATGCAAACATAGAAGTATCATGCACGTTTAAAGCATAATCAGACATACTATCAGCAGTTCTCCTGAAGGTCCTTCTACTTCTATCTCTAGCAAGTTGATAATTATGCAAATCATCATTACTAGTCTCCACATGCAACTCATGCAAATTACTGTTATCATGAAAATCATATTCCACGCCCACATCATGCAATTCATGCTCAACATCATGTAAATGTTCCACCTTACTAGGGGTGGTGGGACTATCATACTCAGAGGAATCATTATCATGCAAAATAGTTTCATCATTAATAAGAGGATCAACAGATAAAGGACTAGCAGCAACAGGGACAGACTCTACCTCACTAGGAGTACTATCAGACTTAGACTCAGGATTAGAAACAGATTTGGTCAAGCAAGGGAAACCAGATTCATTAAATATCACATTTTTGCTAATGACCACCTTAAAGCCTGTCTGGTTCCTATATCCCATAACCTGTAACCCTTTACCCCCACCAGATATCCTAGGAAGACACATTTCTTAGACCTAGGATCCAACTTGTCAACCTGTTGATGTGCATATGGTGCACAACCAAACACCCAAAGGTTAGACGAGTCAAGAGGCTAACCGGTAAAGATGGTTTTAGGACACTTACCACCTAGAGGGACAGAAGGGGGCTATTAACCAAATAGGCAGCAATGGTAACTGCTTCACCCCAGAATTTCTTAAACAAATCAGAGGTAGCTAACTGATGGATAGTGTACCCGGTGGTAGCTTATCCGAGGGGTTATTACGGGGAATAACTAAAGAGAAGTCAGAGCAAGTAAGTATAGAGAGAGAAAGTATATTAGAAAGTATTCAGCGTGTTATGACTTGTTATCACTTGGTTACAAATGGGGAAATGGGGTGCTATTTATAGTAGCAATAAATGCCGGACAGGGACACGTGTCAAGCGTCCATTGGCCGAGAGGTCACCTCAACTGGTTGGCGCTGACAAACGCATGTGGCCGCATTTAATGCGGCTGTTGGATGGGACGTTGTACAGGGTAAGGTGATCCATACACATGTGGAGCGGATATTGTGTCGGAAAAGGTGCCCTCGGCAGTAGATGACTAGTCGAGGGCTCTGAGTACCGGGGACCCCCTTAGTGCCGAGGGCCCCAGTTGCCGAGGGCTACTGATTTTCGCCGTTTTTCCCAGTAACTTTGTTTTCCTGTCTTGGCCCTCCTGTGAGAGTTAGGGCCTTTGTCCAGGGGGCCGAAGGCACCCCTTGTGCGCATTGTGGGCTGCTTGGTACTTTGGGCGCGATGATTCGGGCCTGTTGTGCTTTCTGGGCCTGTTGGGACTTCATTGGAGTAGTAGGAGTCTGTGCGCCGGGGGTTACCGGGCCATATACTCCATCAGGAGTCCCTCACTCCTTTTGCCGAAAGGTACTTGAGGGAAAAGGAGTAATTGTGTTTGTCCTCTGCCGTTGTTCCGTTGTAGTTTGCGGTGTTGTGGGTAGTTTGCTGTTTGTTTATTCTGCCGAGGGTAATCCCTCAGTTACCCACATGTCGGGACTTGAGGGGTCATGTTTGTGATTTTTGTGTGTTTTACGGGGGGGGGGGGGGGGGGGGTCTCCAGTCTCCCACTCCTTGAGGCACTTGCAAAGTGGTGAAAAGGACTAGAGTAGTTGCGTTCCTGTTTTGGGCCGAAGGCTGACGCTTTTCGTTTCATTTTGGGGGGATGCCTCGTTAAAAACCTCATTAGGAAAAACCGTGTGGGAAAAAATCCTAATGAGGAAAAAAGAGTGCACCGAATTCCTCCAACGATGAATCGAAAATGTGAAACCTTTGTTCGAAATGGAGAATAATGCTGATGCCGAAGGCTTTCCTTGTTCTGAGGGCTCGTGTGTTGATTAGCCGGAGGCGTGTTGTTGATTTCCTGGGAGGTGCCGAAGGGGAGTCCCTCAATCCGGGGATCGAGGGCGTCATGAATGTGAGTAGCAGTTTCAGTGTTACCGGGGTGTCCCCTGTTTGCTGATTAGTTGGTGAGGAGTGTACCAGAGAGGTCCCGTTACCTGTGTGCCGTAGGCTGTCCGTCAATGAGGTGTACTCCCCGGGGCTACCCGGCCCTCAAAGTGCTGAGGGGGGATCCCCGAGGGGTGGGCCTGTTATGAAGCTGTGGGCTTCTGAAGGAGTGAGCCCGAAGGCATTTGTCAGGTAATGTGTGGGGCACAAACCGGGAGCGTCTCTGGGAAAGTATACCCGGAGGCTCTTCATGATGAAGTGGAGTGAAGTAAAAATCCCGGGGGCTAATTTCTTGATTGATGAAGGAGTGGTCTGTCAAGTGTAGCCGGGAGCTCCCAGAATATAGCCGTTGGAGATATAGCCGTTGAAATATCTAACGTCAGGATATAGCCGTTGGGGGGAGTTGCCACGTGGTGTGTGCTCGTTGGCTGCCCGTGGGCGGGCGTCACCGATTGGGCGAAACCACGGTTTGTAATGATGGCAGTCCAACCGGAGGCCCGATTTCCAGGCCCAAGCCCAGATCCCAGCGCCTATAAATACCCCATGGCCGGTTTCACTTCCCATGTGCGATTTATCCGTTAGCGAAGCTCTGCCAAAATTCCTAGACAGAGAAATAGCTGCCTTCGATCAATCCCCGCTTTAAGGTCAGTTCCCCACCTATTCTTCTCCCTCCTTAGCTAGCTGTAGCGGCCTTAGATCTAGGAGTTGTAACTTAGAAAACTTAACGTTTCCGAGCCCTCGAACTAGTGCAAAGATGTCTTCCCAAAGTGATTCCCAGGACATCTCGGGGGCGCCCTCGATGGAGGATGAAGTCATCTCGGACGTGGAGTCCACAAGCGAACAGCCCTCGATGGGACAAGATGTTGTCGTCGCCATGGAGCTGCAGAAAGCCCTCGTTGCTGAGGCGGAAGCCGAGGGCTTCGAACAAGAGTGTGAAGACGAAGAGCTGGCCCTCGCCTGGCAAGGAGCTGAGGAAGAGGCGCAGAAAGAGGGGGCGAGGGTCACCGTCGCTGTTCTCCCCCCTCGGGGAGCTGGTGAGGCCAACACCTCTCGGCCGCTGAACGCGGTTCCCATCCGGGTGGCCCCTGGAAAAAAGAAGGCGAAGGTTGCTGCTCCCAAGAAGAAGGGCAGCGTCGCAGATCAAGGGAAGCCCCTCGATATGCCCGAGGGGTATTCCTATTTGAATACCGGCGCCTTAGAGATAAGGTCGAAAGCTGATGCGGCGGATCTCTATGTCACTCAGTTACACGTGGGCCCCTCGGCCATCGTGGTGGCACCGGGTCCCGATGGCTCCCGAGGGCTGCATTGCGGTGCACATCCTCTCCGTATCGATGGGGCTCCGGTTCCCTCTACACCCCTTCCTTCGGGAGTACCTCCGGTTCGTGGGTTTGGTCCCCTGTCAACTGACCCCGAACAGCCACTCCTACATCACGGGCTTCCTCCAGCTCTGCAAATCCCAGGGGGTAACACCTAGCCTGGATCTCTTCTTCCAAAGTTTCAACCTGTGCTGGGGGGGACATGTGAATGCCGAGGGCTTCGCAAACTTACAGCAGGTGGCCCTGTTCAAGCTTTTTACTGAGGCGCCCTCCTCGAACAAAGGGTGGAAAGACCGGTGGTGCTATGTGAAGTTGGCCGAGAGCCCCTTCCCGAGGGAATTGCGTGACCGGTTTAGGAGGCATGAGAAGAGGAGGAGCGCCGCCCTCGAGAAAGATGGCAAGATCCTGGCAAAGATCCCGGAGGGCTGAGACAAAAACATAACCATCAAGGAGTGCACCCAAGAGAAGGACCTCTACACCCTCGGGTTCCGGCGGTATCGCTTCCTGGGGGAGACAGATGAAAAGTTCCCGGCCTTTGAGGGAGCCTCCGGAGGTAGCGGCTGAGGGCACCCTTATTTCTGTATTTTAGCACACAGTTTGTTTGTTGTTTGTTTTTCTTTTTTTTTCTGTGCCATCTGTTAGTGACCCCTCGGTTTTAACCCCATATAGTTTTGCAGGTATCCCGGTCAATATGATGAACGTCCGAGGGCTTGCTGACCTCAAGAAGAAGAAATCTTCCAAGGCCCCGAAGGGGACGGATGCTAGTGTCCCTAAGCCCGCCGGTGACTTCTTCAAGAAGCCGGAGGGGCCGTCGGTGGCCCCAAATACTGATGTTGCTGCTGCCGCGAAGAGAAAAGCAGCGGCCAAGGCTCCCGAGGGCAAAAGGCCGAAGACGGGAGATACCGGGAGGAAGGGTCCCCCCGTGGTTATTGTTGATGATTGCCCCGCCTCCGGGACGCATGATGAGGAGATGACGGTGGCGGAAGTGCCGGGGGGTGTCCGGGAGCCATCTTCTGAGGTCCTGACGGTTTCCCTCCCGGTAGGAACGGCCGTGATGAATTGCACGGCTGACCCGAGGGTGCTTCTGAGGGGTATGACCCCTGAGATTGACAGAGCCGCCCTCGGGGCTGATGATGACCAATCCCTTGAGGACATGATCCTCCGGTCTTCCCTCACGGTAAGTTTTTGACAGTTTACCGTTTTTACTTTGTGCTAGGAAATAATGTACGACTTTTCTAACTTCCTTATTTTCTGTAGACCTGCATTGCCCTCGGAGAGCAGGCCCGGAGGCTAGAGGAGTGGCGTCTGCGCAAGGCCGAGCAGGACGTCAAGATGCGGGAGCTCATCCGCCAGAATTCCGATGCCATCCGGCAGATGGCTATGCTAGAAGAGAGCCTTCGACAGATGACCCTGCGGGCGGAGGCCGCAGACCGGGGCAAGGCCGAGGCTGAGAGGTCCGCAGCTGAAGCCCTCGAGAGGGCTGCTAAGGAGGCCGAGGCCGCCAAGGCGGAGGCCGTCGAGAAAGCCCGGGGGGACGCCATCTCTGATTTTTTGGCAGGGGGTGGCGAGCAGAGGAGCACAAACAATGGCTGTCCTCGGTCGTGGAGTCCTCGGTCGATGAGTGGTGCGATGGGCCCGGCGTGGAGTGGGTTTCCCGAAAGGGTAAACAATATTACGATGGGGGCGAGTTTTTTACTCAAGCCCTCATCTACCGGAGGATGGCCCGCCACCTGAAGATCGAGCAAAATGATTTCGACCCGGCAGCGTACGGACTTCCCCCCTGCAGCCAGATGTCCGTGTTCCTCTCCCCTCCGATGTCGAGAGGTCAGACTTGGAGGACACCGAGCTGATGAAGGAGGCCGAGGGTGACGAACCTCAGGCCGGTACAGAGGTTACTTCAAAGCCTTCGGAGCAGACGGCCCCCGGGGATGTTAATATGTAATTTTTTAATTCAACATGTTTTGGACAATCTCGTTGTAATGAATGCTTGTATGCCCTCGGCCTTCGGCCCTCTGTAATGTACATTTGAATTTCTTTTTATTGGATAAATGAGTACATGCCTTCGGGCTTTTGGTATATAATTTGTTCCCTTTCATTGTTTCGCGTTGAATGTATGTTTTCGCCTTTCCTGAATGTATGCCTTCGCTTTTCTAAATGTATGCATTCGCTTTTCTGAATGCTTGTTTAGGACTTAGAATATATTCTTCCAAGTGCAGTGCTTCTCGTAGCCCTCGGCTACTAGTAATCTTTAGTTAGTTGAACCTTTTACCGAGGGCGCAATGTTCAGGACTTAGAAATATTTCTAAGTGTTTGTTCATCTGTTGGCCCCCAGCTAATTCCTTCCCCATGGTTCTGTGTAGCTTTCATGAGATAACCGGAGACGAGCTGTTTAGGACTTGGAAGAATTTTTCTAAGTGTTTGAATGCAGTCTAGCCTTCGGTATTTGGGTACCCTTTGCTGGATGTATGACCGAGGGCCCAGCAATAGTTAGGACTTAGAAAATATTTCTAAGTGTAGTTTCACCAAGCCTTCAATCGTATGACCCCTCGGGCTGCAGGGAGATTTGACTGAGGGTAAGAACTTTTGGGACTTAGAAATTTTTCCAAGTGTAGCATGTATGAAGTAGGAGCCCTCGGGCAGCATGGAGATTTGACCGAGGGTCAAAATATGTAGGACTTAGAAAATGTTTCTAAGTATAGCTTCACCAAGCCTTCAACCGTATGGCCCCTCGGGCAGCATGGAGATTTGACCGAGGGTCAAAATATGTAGGACTTAGAAAATTTTTCTAAGTGTAGTATGCATGAAGGAGGATCCCTCGGGTGAATGTGAGGACCTTGTTTGAGGTATGCCCTCAGTTGACTGGTGTCTCCACAAGGGGCAAAGCATTTAGGACTTAGATTTTTTTTCTAAGTAATTCATGTTGCTGGCCTTCGGGGGGGACCCTTCGGTTGTATGCGTTGTAGGTTTGGGATAGTTTCCTTTGCCTTGTGATGTTGGCTTGTGGCAATAAAAGCCTTCCGTTGTTTGTTATATCCCCTCGGCATGTAGTGAGGTGCCGGAGGTGATTCTTGATTTGGTTTGGCCACATCCGATAGCTTTGTCATATAGTACCCTTCGGGGACGCTTTGAGTTGCTGTTGACTGAGCCTGTCATGTTTTGTAGTATTTGAGCCTTCGGTTTTAGGTATAGCCGGAGGCAGTCCTTGAGTGGACTTAGCCATTTGTTGATGGTGTCTGTTGTGAATGGTATCCTTTGTACCTGTGAGCTTTCAGGTACCGAAGGTGTTCCCGTGGGGAGCCCTCAGTATGTTTCTGTGAATTGTTGGAGTGATGTACTCATTGATTTCTCGCCGAGTCTACTCCCCTTTACCACCCTTTTTTTTAGTAGTGAAGGGAAGGCTTCAAGAAACTTGGTTTCTTGGTAAGGCTTGGCCTATCATGAGGTAACAGAATACACCATTAGCTCCCCCCTCGGGTTAACCTTCCGAGTTCCGAGGGGATCGAGGGTCGTTTCCTGGGCACAAGATATGGTGGTCTATAGCCTGCGTCCCCTTGGGGGATGGCGCGGAAAGCGCCTCAGTTTTGAAAGTCGTCCCCTCGTCGCTAGACATAGTCAGTGGCCTGCCACACCCTTGGGGTGGTGGCGCGGGGAGCGTTTCGGTTTGGAAGTCGAATCCTGGGCATTTCTCGTGCCTGTCATACCCTTGGGGTGATGACGCGGAAAGCGATCCGTTTTTGAAAGTCGAATCCTGGGCATTTCTCATGCCTGTCATACCCTTGGGGTGATGACGCGGAAAGCGTTTCAGGGAAGGGTTTTCATTTGCATACTGGTTGCAAATGGCCGAGTGCACTACGTGCTGCCGGCACCGAGAGGTGGCGCCTTCGGTATAGGCGTCCTCGAGGGGTACGGCTTAGGAAACAACACTTGGTGTTTGTTCCGATGTACGGCCCCCGGCACTTGGTACCGAGGGGTCTTCTGTAAAAATAGTTGGTGTTTTTCCTTCACTTGTCGTAGGGGACTGTGGTGTCTACCCTCGGTACTTGGTACCGAGGGGTCTTCTGTGGGAACACTTGGTGTTTCTTCCCACTTGTTGGAGGTGATTGTGTTATCTACCCTCGGTACTTGGTACCGAAGGGTCTTCTGTGGAAACACTTGGTGTTTCTTCTCATTTGTTGAAAGCTGCTAGTGGCGTGTCCCCCCGACACTTGGTGCAGAGGGTTCTTCTATTGTGGTGAGGCCTTGGGCCTGGGGGTGATATGAGGGCTTGGCCCCTGTGATAATCTTGTTCCGTGTTCTCGGTGTCTTCAAAATGCCTTCATTCTTCAGAATTCTTAGGCCTTGGGCCGTAAAATAATACATTCACTAGTTATGAGGGCTCGGCCGCTCTGATGTTATTGATAAAATTTAACTAAGTGATGTACATTCCAGTGCCTAGGGACTTCAGTCCCGTTAGGGCGTTTTAGCTTGTAAGTTCCGGGTTTGATGATGGCTGCCACGATGTAGGGGCCCTCGAACTTTGGTGCCATCTTCTCGCCCTCGATTGGTTGGCTAGATTCCCTTCTTCGGAGAACATAGTCCCCCATTTGGAATTCCCGGGAGCGAACCTTGGCATCAATGTAACTTTTCACTTGCCTTTGGTAGTTTCCGCGCGCATGAAGGCTTGCTCTCGGCGTTCTGAAATCAGGTGGAGGTCGAGGGCCATATTGGCGTCGTTGGCCTCTGGATCATACTGTATGACCCTTCGGGTTGGAAGAGTTACCTCGGTGGGGGCCTTGGCTTCAAATCCGTAGCAAAGGGAGAAGGGTGTCTCGCCAGTTGCCCGCCGAGGGGTGGTACGGTAGGCCCATAAGATGTTGTGGAGCTCTTCTACCCAACCACCCCCTTCGGCCTCCAGCTTCTTTTTTAGGCCCTCGAGCAAGGTCCTGTTGGCATTCTCCACTTGACCGTTGCCCTGAGGGTAAGCAACGGATGAGAAGGTGTGTTTGATGCCCTATGCCTCTAGGAGGGCACAGAAGGGGGCTGCCTCAAACTGAGTGCCATTGTCGGAGATGATTTGCTGAGGGACGCCAAACCTGGTGAGGATGTTTTTGAGAACAAAATGACAACACCTGGCCTCAGTGATGCTGGCGAGGGGCTCAGCTTCCACCCATTTGGTGAAGTAATCGATGGCGACGATGATGTATCTGTTGTTGGAGGTACCCCTCGGCAGAGGGCCCACAAGGTCTATGCGCCATCGAGCGAAGGGTATGGATGTGCTGATGGGGGCATAGGTTACCGCTGGCCTGACGGGGGCATTCTGGAAGTGTTGGCATGCGGGACACCTCCGGGCAAGATCTGCACAATCCCGGGCCATCGTACGCCAGAAGTAGCCCTGGATTATTAGCCTTCGAGACATGGAGAAGGGTCCCTCATGAGCTGAGCAAGTGCCACTGTGTACTTCCTCCATTGCTACCTCAGCTTCATCTTGATGAAGGCACCGAAGCAACGTCCCGTTGTAGGACCTTTTGTAAAGCCTCCCGTCCTCGATAGTGTAGCTGGGAGCCCTCATCTTTGCCAGCTTGGCACGGGCCTCATCCTCGGGCAGTTGCCCTGTGGTGATGAAGGCAACAATGTCCGAGATCCAGTCCTCCTGCCTTTGTTGTATATCCATGACGGGGCTAGCATGTATGCTAAAGAGGCTGAGTTCTTCTACTTTGGCAATCTTCGAGATATGCTCAGGGGATTCTGCCGAGAGCTTTGATAAAATGTCGGCCTCGGAGTTTTGAGCCCTCGGTATTTGAGTAAGAGAGTGTGCCTCAAATACCTTAAGCAACTCCTTGGCCGCCACCTTGTATTGCTTCATTCTCCCTTCCTTGGCTTCGTACTCCCCGGAGATTTGGCCGACGACTAACTTGGAGTCGCACTTGACGTGGATTTGTCGGGCCTTCATGTTAGCTGCCAGCCGAAGGCCACAGAGGAGAGACTCGTATTCGGCTTCATTGTTGGAGACTTTGAAGGAGAAACAGACTGCATAATAGGCCCGGAAGCCCTCAGGTGAGATGAGAACCACCCCTCCTCCACATGCCTTGATGGCGGAGGAGCCATCGGTGTAGAGGGTCCACCAATCATCTGAAGGGGCCGAGGGCTCCTCGTTCGTGGCTGCCCTTGCCGTACACTCCGTCACGAAGTCCGCTAGGGCTTGGCCCTTGATGGCGGCTCTAGGACGGATGTCGATGTTGTATTGGCTCAAGAAGATAGCCCATTTTACCATTCGGGAGGAGCTAGTGGGGCTCCTCATCAAGAAGCCGTGGGGTTGGTGAGTAAGGACCTGGACCGGGTGAGCCTGGAAGTAATGGCCCAACTTCTTGACGATCCACACGATAGCCAACACCATTTTTTCCACGGGGGAGTACCGGAGTTCCGCCTCCCTGAGGATCTTGCTAACATAGAAGATGGCATGCTGGATGCCATCTTCTTCCCGGATGAGTACTGAGCTGATGGCAACCGGGCTAACACCCAAGTAGAGGTACAGGATCTCCCCTACCTTGGGTTTAGAGAGCACAGGGGGTGAAGATAAGTACCGTTTCAGCTCCTCGAATGCCCCCTGACATTCTGACGTCCACTGGAAACCGGCGGGTTTCCTCATGATCTGGAAGAAGGGTAAGGACTTCTCCGCCGATTTTGATAAGAAGCGATTGAGGGCTGCCAGGCGGCCCGTCAATCGTTGGACCTCCTTTACGTTGCGTGGGGGCTCCATGTTGATGATGGCCTGAATTTTCTCGGGGTTGGCCTCGATACCCCTTCGGCTCACCATGTAGCCCAAGAATTTGCCCCCCTGGACGCCGAAGGTGCACTTCTTTGGGTTCAGCCGAAGGCTAAACTTCTGCATGATGGCGAAGATCTCCCTCAGGTCATCAGCATGGCTTGCTAATTGCTTGCTCTTGACGATCATGTCGTCAACATACGCCTCCATGGTGCGCCCTAGGACGGCTTGGAATACCCTGGCCACCATCCGAGTGTAGGTGGCACCTGAGTTCTTTAGGTCGAAGGCCATGACGACGTAGCAGAAGATGCCCTCGGGAGTCATGAAGGCTGTTTTTTCAGCGTCTTCCTCATGCATGTATATTTGATGATATCCGCGGAATGCGTCGAGGAATGACATGATTTCACGCCTCGCGGTTTCATCCACAAGTTGATCAATATTTGGCAAAGGAAAGGGGTCCATGGGACACACCTTGTTGAGATCCGTGTAGTCCACGCACATGCGGAATGAGGGTGGTTTCTGTGCGAGGACCACGTTTGCCAGCCATGAGGGGTATTTTACCTCCTTGATGTGCCTGATAGAGAGGAGCATGGCGACCTCCTTCTTCACAAATTCCCTCCTCTCGGCCGAGAGGGGCCTCCTCCGCTGTTGTACTGGTTTGGCCGAAGGGTCCACCGAGAGGCGGTGGGTGATGACCCTTCGGCTGATCCCCGGCATGTCCTCCGGCCCCCATGCAAAAACAATGGAGTAGGCGCGGAGGGCGCTGATGATGCCGATCTTCAAATCTTCGGGGAGCTTGGCTCCAATCTTCACGACTCTCTCCGGCTTGGCCGGATCGAGCGCGAAGTCTTCTACCTCCTCGGCTGGTTCAGCCCTCGGCCTCCTTTCTTCCGCTTCCACAGTTCCGGTGATGGTGTCAACGCGGAACTCCGTCTTGCTAACCTTCTTTGTAACTTGAAGGTAGCAAGCGCGAGCAAGTTTTTGGTTCCCCCTTGAGTAACCAATCCCCCCTTCGGCTGGGAACTTGAGGCAGAGGTGCCTCATGGAGATGACGTCTTCGAGATCCTCGAGGGCTGGCCGGCCGAGGATGATGTTGTGGGCGCAGTCGATGTTGACGACGACGAACTCCACTTCGAGCTTGGCTCTATGGAGGCCGTCGCCGAAGATGACCGGGAGGGTTATGACCCTCTCGGAATCAATGGTGTCGCCGGTGAAGCCGGCAAGAGGAGTCTTAATGGGCCGAAGGGACCCCCTCTCCAGATGCAGCTCTCTGAGGGTGCTGAGGTACATTACATTGACGGAGCTGCCCGTGTCAATGTAAGTTCTGTGAATAATAGTGTCGTTGATCTCTGTGCGGATGACGAGGGCATCTCTGTGTGGGGAGGATACTGGGGGGAGATCAGTGTCAGTGAAGATAATGGGTTCCTCCCTCAGCTGCTTTACTGGGGGCATATGAGTGACTTCCCCCACATAAAGTGATTGAGCCCACTTCTTTCGTTGACTCGTAGAATCACCCCCGGTATTTCCCCCTGTGATCATGAGGATGTCACGTTTCTTTTCTTGATACCGGGGGTACTCCTCCTCCTCTTCTTCCAAGTTCCCAATCTCCCTCTTTTTGCCGAGGGGGGTGGTGTTGGGGTTGACCCATGCGTTTGCTCTCGCAGTTTGCCCTCGGGGTGGCCCCTGCTGTGGGGGGCCCTGTTGCTGAGGGCCCTTGATAAACTGGGACAGATGGCCCGCTTGTATCAACTTTTCGATGGCCGTCTTCAGCTGATGACAGTCATCGGTCCTGTGCCCCTTGTGCCGGTGGAAACGACAGTAGGGGTAGTTGGGATTGATGGCAAATACCTCCGGGGGTGCACGTGAATCTCGCTCCACCAGGCCCTTCTCCTCAGCAAAATCATGAATAACGCTGACGGGGTGCGTCAACGGTGTCCGAGGGTGCTCCAGGAGGACAGGTTGTGCCCAATCCCTCGGGTTCCCCTTGTAGCCTCCCCCGGGCTTGGCTTGGCCATGCCGGGGGCGATCACCGGAGGGGGCACAATCCTTGGGATGATTGCGGGGAGCCCCCGGCCCTCGGTTACCTTTGTCGTCTGGCCGGCCGAGGATGATGTTGTGGGCGCAGTCGATGTTGACGATGACGAACTCCACTTCGAGCTTGGCTCTATGGAGGCCGTCGCCGAAGATGACCGGGAGGGTTATGACCCCCTCAGAATCAATGGTGTCGTCAGTGAAGCCGGCAAGAGGAGTCTTGATGGGCCGAAGGGACCCTCTCTCCAGATGCAGCTCTCTGAAGGTGCTGAGGTACATTACATTGACGGAGCTGCCCATGTCAATGTAAGTTCTGTGAATAATAGTGTCGTTGATCTCTGTGCGGATGATGAGGGCATCCCTGTGTGGGGAGGATACTGGGGGGAGATCAGCGTCAGTGAAGATAATGGGTTCCTCCCTCAGCCGCTTTACTAGGGGCATATGAGTGACTTCCCCCACATAAAGTGATTGAGCCCACTTCTTTCGTTGACTCGTAGAATCACCCCCGGTATTTCCCCCTGTGATCATGAGGATGTCACGTTTCTTTTCTTGATACCGGGGGTACTCCTCCTCCTCTTCTTCCAAGTTCCCAATCTCCCTCTTTTTGCCGAGGGGGGTGGTGTTGGGGTTGACCCATGCGTTCGCTCTCGCAGTTTGCCCTCGGGGTGGCCCCTGCTGTGGGGGGCCCTGTTGCTGAGGGCCCTGGATAAACTGGGACAGATGGCCCGCTTGTATCAACTCTTCGATGGCCGTCTTCAGTTGATGACAGTCATCGGTCCTGTGCCCCTGGTGCCGGTGGAAACGACAGTAGGGGTAGTTGGGATTGATGGAGAATACCTCCGGGGTGCACGTGAATCTCGCTCCACCAGGCCCCTCTCCTCAGCAAAATCAAGAATAACGCTGACGGGGTGCGTCAATGGTGTCCGAGGGTGCTCCAGGAGGACAGGCTGTGCCCAAGCCCTCGGGTTCTCCTTGTAGCCTCCCCCGGGCTTGGCTTGGCCATGCCGGGGGCGATCACCGGAGGGGGCAGAATCCTTGGGATGATTGCGGGGAGCCCCCGGCCCCCGGTTACCTTTTTCGTCCGGCTGAGGGCGTTGCTGATCTGGGACATGGTGGCATTTCTCCACCTCCTCGGCCTCGGCGTACCGGTCCCCCCGCTGTAGGGCCCTTATATAATCGCGGGATGGTTCGATGATGAGGCTTCTGGAGAAGTTCCCAGGGCGGAGTACTGTTTGTAGGAGTGCCAGGAGGGTCCCGTCGTCAGCGCCGTCAACTTTATCAGCCTCCGTCTTCCAGCGCTCCAGGAAGTCCTGAAGGGTCTCCTCCTTCTTCTGCCTCACTGTTAGCAAGTGGGAGAAGTGTTTTCTTGTGCGGCGCCTCCCCGCAAATTGCGTCAAGAACTGCTGGGCGAGCTCTTGCCATGAGTCAATGCAGCCCTCGGGCAATCGATTGAACCACTCGTAAGCTGGCCCCTCTAGAGTGGAGAGGAACCAGCGGCACAAATATTCATCTGATGCCCCTACCATCATCATGCTGTTTTGATACCTGCTGTAGTGCTCTTGGGGGTCAGTCTTTCCGTCATAGGGCTTGATGAGCTGCCCTCGGTATTTTTCCGGGATCCGAGCCGCCAATACCCTTGGGGTAAATGGCGTCCGGGTCCGGAGCTGTATGGTGGGTTCCCTGGAGCCCTCGGCTATCTTCTTCTGCATTTCTTCCATCCTGGCCATCATTGCCTCATACTTGAGGTCTGAATGAGGGGCAGAAGTGGTGGTGTGGGCTTTGGTGGCCTCCATCTCGTCAAGCCGGCGCTGGAGGGCCGCAATGATTTCGTCCCGGGGGTCCTTCGGGAGGGCCTCTGCCCCCTGCGAATGGACCCGGGCCGAGTGGGCCTGGTTGATTTGGTGGCGTGCGTCGTCGACATGGAGAGGTGCCTTGCCCTTGTCCTGAGGGGGACGCCTTTCATTGGCCCTGGAGATGGACCCACCACTTTCCTGAGGCCTTTGGAACGCCTTCCCCCCCGAGGCGGTCTTGGACCCCTCGGCGGTCTTGCACCCCTCCGAGTCTCTCGAGGGCGGAGGTCCGGAGTTGTTCCTTGTTCACGTTGTGGCGGTCCCGGGACTGGACTTCCTGGGAGACCGTATCTTGGGCCACGACCCCCTCAGAGTTCCCCATTCGAAGGACCGGGTTACCGAGGGGTCGTGGGTGAGGGGGAGGCATAATATTCTCCCCCACCTGAGGTTGGAGGGGAACCAAAGTGCCGAAGGCACCCGGGTTCTGGGTGAGCGTCTGGATGAAGGCGGAGAGCGCCGATTGTACGTCGATGGTGATGACCGGAGGGCTAATTTGATTTTTCGCTCCGGTCCTTTTTCTTGGCCTCGATGCTGAGGCGGGCATCAGGGGCATTTTGTTGAATCTGCTGGCGTAGGTCGACAGCAGTCTGGTCCAACCCGGCGATGACGCCGCCCCCGGGAGCCCTGTTAGAGGCCTCGGGGACGTCGACCTCGCCGAGGGCCAGGTTCCTGTCCTCTACATTCTTGGAGTTGGCACGTGTTGTTCTCACCATTTTAGATGGGTGTTTTGTGTTTGGTCGAGGGGGGGGGGGTTTCTTACTTGATGGTTCGACCTCTCAACGAGAGCACCAAATGATGGATAATGTACCCGGGGGTAGCTTATCCGAGGGGTTATTACGGGGAATAACTAGAGAGAAGTCAGAGCAAGTAAGTATAGAGAGAGAAAGTATATTAGAAAGTATTCAGCGTGTTATGACTTGTTATCACTTGGTTACAAATGGGGAAATGGGGTGCTATTTATAGTAGCAATAAATGTCGGACATGGACACGTGTCAAGCGTCCATTGGCCGAGAGGTCACCTCAACTGGTTGTCGCTGACAAACGCATGTGGCCGCATTTAATGTGGCTGTTGGATGGGACGTTGTACAGGGTAAGGTGATCCATACACATGTGGAGCGGATATTGTGTCGGAAAAGGTGCCATCGACAGTAGATGACTAGCCGAGGGCTCTGAGTACCGGGGACCCCCTTAGTGCCGAGGGCCCCAGTTGCCGAGGGCTACTGATTTTCGCCGTTTTTTCCAGTAACTTTGTTTTCCTGTCTTGGCCCTCCTGTGAGAGTTAGGGCCTTCGGCCAGGGGGGCGAAGGCACCCCTGGTGCGCATTGTGGGCTGCTTGGTACTTTGGGCGCGGTGATTCGGGCCTGTTGGGCCTTCATTGGAGTAGTAGGAGTCTGTGGGCCGGGGGTTCCCGTGCCATATACTCCATCACTAACATACTTCTAACCTTATTCAACAGAGTTCTGTTCATTCTTTCACCTATCCCATTCTGTTGGGGAGTATAAGGCACAATTTTGTGCCTTTTTATCCTACAATACACACAGCTTATCCATCTCCTTATTACAAAACTCTAAGCCATTATCAGTCCCGAGGAGTAACCTTCCTGCCGGTTTGGTTTTCAACTAGGGTTTTGCACTCCCTCAAACCTCGCAAACCCATCAGACTTGTGTTCTAAAAGGCAAAGTAACACCTTCCTAGATAAATCATCAATAATAGAAAGAAAATATTTCATACCCCCGTGGGTAGGAACACTGGCAGGACCCCAAACATCAGCATGAACACACATGATTCACAGAAAGGCACATAAGTCACAGAGTCTTTACCAAAATAACCAGACCTATGCACTATATCTAAACCCTTATTGCTCATATTCCCTAGCCTATTATGCCACAAAGAGATCTTATCAACACATACATCATTCACAAAATCAGCAAAAGGTTTAGCATAACATACATAAAGGTTATACATCTTCTCAGCTTTAAAAAAACAAGAGAATTTTTCAAAATTTTCATGCAACCATTCCCCTACTTTCCCTATAAACCACTACTCTCCAAAGCATCACCAGATAACAAGTTATGACACAAATTAGGGACATGCCTCACATTCTTAATGGTAAACACAAAGACACCAGAAAATTTATTACATATATCACCAAAACCAAGTACATTGCATCTCTTATTATCAGCCAAGGAAACATAGCCACTATCACATAATTCCCATGTAGAAAACAAATCTCTAAAAGAGGACATGTGATAGGTACAACCAGAGTCAACCAACCATTCATTCTCAGCCAGAGAATTTCTCACAGAATCAACCATCAAAATCTCACCAAGGTCACATCTATCAACAGCTACACTAGCATGCTCAGCTTTCTTAGGGTTAGAGCAGTCCTTGGTGAAATGGTCAGCGTTACCACAATTGTAACACACTCTCTTCCCAAATTTGTTCCTCTTCCTCCCAGGCTGACTAATGTTCTTACTTTGGCAATTTTACTTAAAGTGCTTAGATCTACTCTTAGATCTACCTCTAACAAACAAAGCCTCACCGAACTCCCTGGACTGACTATTACTACCCCTAGCATGCTTCAAATATAATTCCTTACTCCTTAACCCATTAACAATAATATCTAGTGAAATCTCATCCCTACCATATTTTATAGCGGACTGGACATCATTATAAGAGTCGGGAATGACATTAAGTAACACTATGGGAGTTTAATCATCTCTGTGTTTATCACCTGCATGTTTAATATTTTGTATCCGTTTATTAAACACATCCAGGTTTTCATCTATATCCTTAGTCAGGTCAAGCCTAAACCTAAAGAATTTCTTAAGTAAAAACAACTTCCCGGAAAAAGAGGTATCAGTATAGAGTTTATCCAATTTCTCCCACAATTCCTTAGCGGGCTCAAGAATACCCACTTTCCTAAGCACAAAATCAGGCAAATTTAGATAAATAGTAGAACAAGCAGTTTTGTTCATTTCAATTTGCTTTACCTTATCTTTAGATTCAAGGAAAATACCAGTGAACACTCTAAAAACTTTTTGTTGAATTAGAACACACTTAATTTTTTACTTCCAAATATCAAAGTGTATTTTTCCGGTAAATGAAAGCATATCATACTGATTAACAGCCATGGTATCAACCATAAAACAACACAAAGCTAAACAAATAACTTGGACAGAAAAATAATTCAACCCAGGCTACAAAGTATACACTTTAATAACCCCGGGCAGCATGCAACAAATAGCAAACATGGACAGTTTGGCACCTAAACAAAACCGGACAACAAGTAGGATTAATTAATGCTACCCCTAACACCCAAAAAACCACCCTCAAGCATAAGAATTGAAATAAACAACACTATGCAATTAAATTTAACCAACTAAAACAACCTGCCACAAAGGAGAGGGTTTAACCAACGTACCTGGGGGTAGGGGTGGGCATAAAAAACCGTAACCGGCATACCGTACCAAAAAATCGAAAAACCAGCATTTTGTTTGGTTAACCGGACCATTATTTAAAAAACACACGGTACGGTTAACTTACTTAAAGAAAAAAGTGGTTCACAGTATGGCTACGGTTTTAAAATTATCCCAAGGTCGGTTAACCGATAACCAGAAGTTCAAATGTTATATGATTTGTATCTGCCATAAAAAAATTAGTGCATGTACGAGTGTACGACATGTGGTGTACTCATCTGACGGCAACCATGTTGCGATACCAAAGCCTGGGGAGAACTTACAAATTAGTGACGTTTGACATGGGGATAATTAAGGAGCAATGTTGGGGATAATTAACGAACAAAAGCAGTCTATTTTAAGCAAATAAAATAATAGTTATAGTGAGTAAGATACTTAGCTTCCTCTAGCTAGTTATAATGAGTGTATTACGTGGACTGCATAATAATTTCTTCTAATTAATTTATTAAGAACAAAATTGTTGTGAATTTTATTTATATAAACATATTGGCTCGATCCTACATAACAGACTTAGGTCATATCCTCAACACCAACATTTACGTATACATTGATCGAACAATCATTTTATTTTTTGGCAGCTTAATTCATTTTTTTATTTATGTCATGGTTATTTGGTTAACCGATTAGTGATTAACCGGAATTTCGGTTAACCGATACCCGGTTAACCGATGTAATTGTACGTATATTGGTATTGAAAATATATTAACCGAACTCTCGATTAACTGAAAGACGGTTAACCAACCATGCCCACTCCTACCTGGGGGGTTGGCAGTCGAGATAAAATCAACCAGCAGCTCGCGAGAAGCGGGAATAAGTTAAATTCGGAGGCACCTGATACACCTAGGATGTTTATCGCCAATTTACCTCAGCGAAACCCTAGGAGAGCATTTCAACCTTACCTACCCAATTAAAAATTGGGATTTTCTGTCCAGGTTGACTGCCGTTGACCGGGGTTGACCGGCGTTGACTGCTTCCAGCAGCTCCAGCCCAGGTTAGCAGCTCTAGTAGCACCAGTCCAGGTCCAGAAGCTCAGCAGCCAAGTTCAACCCGGTCCAGTAGTCCGTAGCCCAAAAGACCAGCAGCCCAGCACTCCAGATTTCCTTTAGTAATCCAGCATTCCAAGAACCCCAATAGCACCATAAGCCTACCAGCCCAGTAGTACAGGGGCCTAAGCCCTTTGTCCTTATCCTCAACGGCCAGATCAGGGTGTGCTACACGCCTTCTGCGAGCAACAAAGATCGCAAGGGTTGGCTTCGACGGATGAGCGACGGTTCCAGCCATGAGAGACCTCCTCTGATGACTTCCAGGTGGACGGTGGCTCCAGCGGTGACTTTGATGGCCACGAGCAGAAATACAATCCCCAACGAGTTTAGGTTGGCCGAATCGAGAACAACCTTCAGGCGTCATCCAGAGACTTCGACAGACGGCTGAGAGTTGGCGATGTCCTCCAATCGACAGCGGACGGTCGAACGGCGGCAGGTGGTGGCAGGCGGCGACAGACGGCAGAACGAGTCTATGATACCACTGTTAGGGATCGATTCTGTCTCCGGCTCAGGTCTCCAACCTTTCACTCCCCTCACACACACCACTCTAGGCTAGACTCACTCCACCTCTCAACATGTTTACACTCCCAAGCTTCCACACAAAGGGTCTCAAGGAGGAAGGAGAAAACTATGTTCTGAACTCTCTGATTTTACCTCTCTCACACAAAGGAAAGGGAAGGGTCTGCTCTCTTTATTTTCTCACGCAGGCCACTCTCACAAGGAAGAAGAGAGAGACACATATAATAGGATGCGAGCAAATTATCAAGGAAAGTCACAGGAGAGGGGCTAAGACAAAAGCTCATGGGCCAACACAGGCAGGAATGCATCGGACAACAAAGAGAGGGGGCCAGACATTAGGTAAGTCAACAACCAGAAGAGAATCAATAATACGAATAGAATAGTGGGAGTAAACATAGGGTTCAAGTCAATAGTAAAATGGAAGGGATGACTTGGTAGGACCGATACCTCCAACTGTGTGGATGGGTAGGAAATGGTGATAAGAGGGAAATTCAAGGATGAAGATCACGACAGGGTAATTGCTTCACTGCTTGTTTTTGTATTTGGATAAGGCTTGAAAATAAACACAAATTTTTTATTTTGGAAGAAGGTTCACAACCTTTCTTTCTAAAGTGTCCTTTGGGCGTAGAGTTCCTGACCACAACTCTATATATACCCAAGCTTACCTGCATTTTTTACCATCCAAAAATCGTGATCCCAGTTTCCTTCCTTGTCCCACCCGTTACTCCATTAATGTTACATCTTTGAGTTTGTTGGTGTCCTTAGGGGATGTAGAAACTGCTCTATCCTAAGAGACGGTTGCTATTTGTGCTGTGGGCAAATTCGTCCTTAGAAGACAAGGATTTGTTAGGCTTGGTTTCATCCAAGTATTTCTATTTATTTAATTAATGCATGCATATTTATTTATTTTTTTACTGTCTCACAGTTGTTGCCATAGAATTCTCTAGCGATATTTTTCCCTATGGAGGTCCCCCTTTTTACAAAGTGGTCGGCGATGTGGTTCTCTCAAAATTAGAAGGATTAGTATTATCAGTTGGAATGTAAAGGATTGAACAATTTAGCAATTGGTTAAGTCCAAGTATGGTTCAAACGCATAAATGTGAAGTTATATTCTTGATGGAAACTAAAATACGTCGAGTGCGGGTGGTAGTAGCGTTGTGCAGAGTTGTTTTTAGGAAGTTCATAATTCAAGAAGGAGAAATGCAGGGTGGTGACTGGCTTTGAGATGGAAAGAAGAAATAGAACTAAACATCATCAAAAATAATTCAGATTAAAGTTTATTGACTCTAAAATGTGCATAGTTGAAGGCAAGGAAATGTGGAGGTTGACTAGCTCAACGGCTATGGACCGAGCTAAATTTGCAAGTGTACAAGTGTCGATATAATAATAAATTCATGTAAAATACCGAGTCGAATCCATAGGGAAACATTGTTTAATTTAAGTCCGAGAGTAGATAACTTTAAATAAAGAAATGAGTAAAGTGCAGGGATTTTCATTTGTGTTTTGTTATAACTTGGCTTTTCAATTTCAATTCATTAAGATAACTTTAATTAATTCGAATTTAAGATGATTGATAACAACAACTAAGGCTTCGGAAATCACTTACTGCTTTAATAGGGGTAAATATTAGTTCTTTCCCAATAATTATGAATACGATGACGCTAATATATTCCAACTCCGGTTAAGGCAGCGGGTGCGTGATTTTCGTTACGTGTAAGTCCCGTTACGGCTTACATTCATCCACCAAAACCCCCCATTGAATATCATGACATCACACCTGTATCTTATAAGACCGGATATATTTCTATTCTCGGTTCTAAAGTTAACATAATTCTATGTTGTACATCATAGTCATAAACAATCAAAGTATAAAGGATAAATCACAATTTATTGATTTAGAACTTTTATCAAACACCTACTGGACATAAAAGTTCATCTCTAGCCTTTGCTAAGAATTTAGCTTCTTGAGATCATACTAATTACAGAAGTGTAACAATGACAAAGGAAATACAATAACATACATGAAATATTACCTAAAATCAATTGTAGAGGAAAAAATGGCTTCTTCTCCAACACTTCAAGAGAATACAACAACAACAACAACAACCAAGCTTTAATCCCAAAAGAATTTGGGGTCGGCTAACATGAATCGATCTATGATAACGATGCCAAAAAAAGAAGACGGATAAGAAAGGGAAGAAAAAAGATCAGATAAAATGAATAAAATAAAGACAAATAAATATAAGATAACAATAACACAAGAATATAAGAAACATAAAAGAAAAAATAAAAGAGCATAAAAAAGCTAGAAGATAAAAAATAACATAAGAATGTAAAAAGATAAGGAAGATAAACGATAAAAGAAAAAAGAGAGGAAAGGTAGAAAAGACATTAATCGTCCACACAGATGTGTGTCCTCCACTTTGCTCTCCCCAAAGTCATACTCTCATCCAACTCATGAAGACGCATATCAATTCCGATTCCTCTAATCCAAGTCTGTTTGGGTCTTCCCCTCCCTCTCTTCTCTGCCTCTTCTCCCCGCCCCTCAAGTCGTCTAAAAGGTGCTGATAGAGTATATCTAGAGAGAAGTGAGAGCTAGAGAGAGAAGTGCAGTAATATGCTTCAATAGAATGATTTTGTAACCCTGATAACTACCTCCAGAGGAAGTATTTATAGGGAAAATACGGGCTGGGCTCCCAAGTCTTGGGCTGGGCTCCCAAGTCTTGGGCTTGGGAGGCCCATTTACAACTGGACCGCTATTGGGCCGAATACAAAGCCTCTGGTGGGCTATACAAATGAATAAGTGTAAAATCCGGTTCTGTGAGACTTCCGTGGCCGACGAGGGTCTTGGCCGACGAGGGCACGGCCGATGAGGGCACGACCGACGAGGACACCCTGGTTCCCTGGCTTTAGGATCATATTCTGGGTGGCCTTCTTTCTGGCCGATGAGGGCATGGCCGATGAGAGCATGGCCGATGAGGGCACCCGGTTCTCCGGGCTTCTGGATCATATTCTGAGTAGACCTTTTTCTGGCCGATGAGGGCATGGCCGATGAGAGCATGGCCGATGAGGGCATCCGGTTCTCCGGGCTTCTGGATCACATTCTGAGTAGACCTTTTTCTGACCGATGAGGGCATGGCCGACGAGGTCACCCAGTGATCATGGTACCTTCTGTTCTTCTGAGTATGTGGGTCCTGGGGCCTAGACCCATATACTCCATCAGGAGTCCCCCACTCTCTAAGCTGAGACGTTGACGAAGTGAAGGAGAGTAGATTTTTGTCCTTTTTTGTTTGGGCGTTGTGTGCTCCTCGATGTGGACGAAGAGGGCCCTAGTCCTGTGGATGATGCATGTTTTCTGTTTAAGGACGACGAGTGCCTTTGCTTGGTGGAGACGATGAGCGTCCTCTATCATGAGTGGCCGATGAAGACAGTGCTTCCTTATTCCTGGCCGTTGATGGTTGAATTTCGTATTTTGGACCGAGGAGGCCATTGTGGTTATCTCTTGTTTGAGGACGATGGGTGTCCTTTGTTTCGAGGGAGATGAATGTCCTTCATTTTGAGGATGATGAATGTCCTTCGTTTTGAGGACGGTGGATGTCCTTCACCTTGAGGACGATGAGCGTCCTTCATTTTGAGGACGATGAATGTCCTTCATTTTGAGGATGATGAATGTCCTTCGTCTTGAGGACGATGAATGTCCTTCACTTTGAGGACGATGAGGGTCCTGGACCAGAGGACATTGTGCGCCCTTGGCTCTGTGGACGAAGAATGTCATGCCCTTGTGCTTTTGACTTTAATTGATGGACCTTACGCTTGCGGACGTTCGTGGCACGTTCGTTTTGTTCGTGATATGGACGATGAATGTCATAGTCCCGGAGACGATGCGTGCCATTGGCCTTGAGGACGGGGAGTGTCCTTGGCTTTGAGGACGACACATGCCCTTGATCTTTAGGACGATGTGTGTCCTTGACATTGAGGACGGTGTGCGTCCTGCTTTGCACTTCGGCCTGGCCGAAGGGTGAACACATGGTTGTTGGACGTTGAGGTGCCATTGTCATGGGTTTGTGTTCGTTGGATTTTGAATTTGTTTATCTTTGCGCTGGAGGCCGATGTAGTCCCCCATTCATATGGCCGACGAAGGCATGGCCGACGAAGGCATGGCCGACGAAGGCATGGCCGACGGAGGACAAGTCCTCTCCTTGGCTTCCGGAGCATATTCCGGGTTGACTCTTCTTCGGCCGATGGAGACACCACTTGGTAGATGCTAACTTGATTGCTTTCTGGACGTTTTCATGTATGTGGAGGCCGATGTAGTCCCCCAGTCCCCCACTCCTTGAGGCTCATGTAGTGAGGTGAAGAGGAGTAGAGCAATGTATGCCTTCAAATAGGGGGCCGAGGGTCGACACCTTTTTATCCACAATGGGGCGATGCCTCGTTAAAAACCTCATTAGGAAAAACCATGTGGGAAAAAATCCTAATGAGGGAAAAAGAGCACACCGTATCCCCCAAAATGAACTCCAAGGGGTGAACCCTTCGACCTAGGTGTGGAGCTGAAGCGGTGTCCGTCTGATGAGGGGACGCCCGCCTGGAGGTGAGGACGACGGTGCTGATTATTCGGTCCGAATATGAGGACGAGGCGATGGATGCTTGTCTGAATGTGAGGACGACAATGGTAATGATCCATGCGTCATATGAAGGCGACGGTCGCTGTCCAGGAAGGGAATTGCGAGCCCGGTCGCTATAACAGTACCTCGGCGTTGGGAGCCGATCTTGAGATATGAGGACGATGGCACTGGGGGGCCGGTCCGAAATCCATGCAACGGTCACCATCCGGTAAAGGAATGCCTAAGACCGGTCTTAAGATAGAGCATCACACCATGGCCGAGGGGCTGGTCGTGATGTGAAGACGACGGTGATGAGGAGCCGGTCCTACAATCCATGCAACGGCCGTCATCCGGTGAAGGAATGGCTAAGACCGGTCTTGAGATAGATGATCACGCCTTGGCCGAGAGGCCGGTCGTCATGTGAGGACGACGGCACTGATGAAGCTGCTCGTCGTATGAAGGCGAGGGTCGCCATCCAGGAAGGGAATGGCGAGCCCGCTCGCTAGCTCAAGACGCTCGGCGCTGAGGAGGCCGGTCTTGAGATGAAGGATCATGTTGAGACTGAGGGGTCTGCCGTGATCTGAGGACGACGACGCTGATGAAGCCGGTCCAAATAAATGATGACGAAGGCATTGATGGAGCCATTCGTCATGCAAGCTCGAGGCTCTCGGCATTGAGGAAGCCGGCCTTGAGATGAAGGATCACGTTGAGACCAGGGGGTCTGCCGTGATCTGAGGACGACGGCGCTGATGAAGCCGCTCCTCATATGAAGGCGAGGGTCGCCATCCAGGAAGGGAATGGCGAGGCCGCTTGCTGGCTTAAGACACTCGACGCTGAGGAGGCCGGTCTTGAGATAGATAGTCACGCCTTGGCCGAGGGGCCGGTCGTGACGTGAGGATGGACGACACTGAGGGGTCAGTCCGAAAATCCGTGCAACGGTCACCATCCGATAAAGGAATGGCTAAGACCGGTCTTGAAATAGATGATCATGCCAAGGCCGAGGGACCATGCGTGACTTGAGGATGACGGCTATGATGAAGCCGATCCAAGTAAATGATGACGAGGCATTGGTGAAGCCGTGTGTCATGTAGTGGCGATGGTCACCATCCAGGAAGGGATGGTGAGCCCGATCGTTGGCTCAAGACTCTCGGTGCTGAGGAAGCTGGTCTTGAGATAGATGATCATGCCAAGGCCGAGGGACCAGGCGTGACTTGAGGATGACGGTTATGATGAAGCCGATCCAAGTAAATGATGACGAGGCGTTGGTGAAGCCATGCGTCATGTAGTGGTGATGGTCACCATCCAGGAAGGGATGGTGAGCCCGATCACTGGCTCAAGACTCTCGGCGCTGAGGAAGCCGGTCTTGAGATAGATGATCATGCCAAGGCCGAGGGACCTTTCATTTTGAGGACGAGGGTCGCCATCCAGGAAGGGAATGGCGAGCCCGCTTTCTGGCCCAAGACGTTCGGCGCTGAGGAGGCCGGTCTTGAGATGAAGGATCACGTTGAGACCGGGGGGTCTGCCGTGATCTGAGGACGACGGCGCTGATGAAGCCGCTCCTCGTATGAAGGCGAGGGTCACCATCCAGGAAGGGAATGGCGGGCCCGCTCGCAAGCTCAAGACGCTCGGCGCTGAGGAGGCCGGTCTTGAGATGAAGGATCACGTTGAGACCGGGGGGGCCTGCCGTGATCTGAGGACGACGGCGCTGATGAAGCCGCTCCTCGTATGAAGGCGAGGGTCGCCATCCAGGAAAGGAATGGCGAGCCCGCTCGCTAGCTCAAGACGCTCGACGCTGAGGAGGCCGGTCTTGAGATGAAGGATCACGTTGAGACCGGGGGGTCTACCGTGATCTGAGGACGACGGCGCTGATGAAGCCGCTCCTCGTATGAAGGCGAGGGTCGCCATCCAGCAAGGGAATGACGAGCCCGATCGCAAGCTCAAGACGCTCGGCGCTGAGGAGGCCGGTCGTCTGAAGATGAAGGGGGCGGAGTCGGTCCTATGATGAGGACGGCGAAGCTGTACCTATAATGAAGGACGACGTTGAGCGCTCGTCTGATCCGCATATATGATCTTGCTTCGTCCATAATGCGTAGTATTTGCCTGATATGTACTTAGCCAAATATGTGGCTTGATTTGTGGGGATTTCATTTTTATTGCTCCAGGCCGGCGAGTGCTCGGTCCTTGGCTTCCCTCTTTTGATTTGTGGGGATTTCGCTCGAGGCCGGCGAGTGCGCGGTCCTCGGCTCTCCCTCTTTTAACTTGTGGGGATTTCGCTCGAGGCCGGCGAGTGCACGGTCCTCGGCTGTCCCTCTTTTATTTCTTCCTCTACTGCTATGAGCGAGGAGTGGGGGGTCCTTCTTTCAGGCTCGACCGAGGGGGTTGCTATTCCCTCGGTCGATAGGGAGTCCAGGAGGGCAACTGTCCGGCCTCTGGTGCTGGCGCGTCCCTAGACCTTGGGGGGTCCCGTCGTCTATTTATGGCGCAGGCTAGGCGTTTGGTCGGTTACCGACGGCTGCCGTTTCCCAACCCCAAGTGTGGGGATTTTGTCACCTCGGCCATTCTTTCAGGCCTGTCGTAATGCGATTTAGCGCGAAGACGACGCGGTGAGCTTCCCATTTCAAGACGTGGGCCGTTTGCGGGCCCCTCGTCCAGGGACATCGTCGGCCATGCCTGAGCGTTTCGCTCGAAGGAGCCAGGACGATGTGCTGTTTTGTGTGGCGTCATCGGTCATACCTGAGCGTTTCGCTCGAAGGGGCCGAAGCGACGTGCTTTGTTGTGTGGCATCCTTTACTTAAACTTTACAAGAAATAAGCAGAACACACGAGGTGCGTTGTTTATGGCAACGTCTTTTATTAGGGTCAGTGGCTCGAGGCCGAGGGGGGGTAACCTTCTGAACAACTCGTACAAGAGTTAGCTTCCCAATGAGTTTCTGACCTTGGGGTGGGGGCTCTGCCGTCGGCACCCTCTTCGGATTGCTGGTAGAACTTCACCAATGAGGCCCAGCCGTCGGCCGTGCGTCCCTTCGAGGAAGGACGCAGTCAGCGGATGTGACGCTTCTTCAGTTGGGGCTCCTCGAAGTCCTCGTCATCGCTGAGCTTCCCAATTTCATGCTTCTTCGTTTAGGTGTCCCCTTCCTGATTGTCGGCGGAGTTCCTTGAGGTAACTTTGACAAATTGGTGGAGTTCACCCTGTTGAATCAAACGCTCAATGGCTTTCTTCAGCGCGACGCAGTCGTCTGTATTGTGAGAGGTGTTCTTGTGGTAACGACAATAAGTGCCACCCTGGTGGACGGCGTAGACTTCAGTGGCCGACCGGGGATCTTTAGGGATGAGACCTTGCTCCTCCGCATAGTCGAAGATGGTATCCACCGAGTGCGTGAGCGTAGTCCTTGGGACGTCCGTCCTCGGCTGCCATGGGCGCCCCTTCCGGTTTCGGCGGGCATGGCCCCCGGCCGAGGATGCGTTTGGAGACGACGCCTCGTCTGACCTCTTTGATGGTTGGCCTACATCCTTCTTGCGGGAGTGGAGCTCATCGGCGTCAGCGTACAAGCTCCCTCGTTGGAGTGCCTTGGTGTATGACCTTGGCGGGTCAGTGATGAGGCTCCTCGCATAGGGGCTGCTGCGGAGAACACCTTGGAAGAGGACGAGGAGGGTGCGCTCATCGGCACCTTCGACCTCGTCTGTCTCCTTCGTCCATCGGTCGATGAAAGACCGAAGTGATTCATCGTGTTGCTGCTTGATGGAGAGGAGGTGGGAGAAATGTTTTTTCACGCGCTTCCTTCCGGCGAAGTGGGTGAGGAAGCGTTGGGCAAGATCCTGCCACGAATCTTGCTGACGAGGTTGCGGTTTGACCTAGTTCTTCCCATGATCAGTGGTTAGCTGTGCTTGGTAGCGACGAAGGATGCTAACTTGATTGTTCTAGCCCTCAACGAGAGCACCAAATGATAGAGTATATCTAGAGAGAAGTGAGAGCTAGAGAGAGAGAAGTGCAGTTATATGCTTCAATAGAATGATTTTGTAACCCTGATAACTACCTCCAGAGGAAGTATTTATAGGGAAAATACGGGCTGGGCTCCCAAGTCTCGGTCTTGGGAGGCCCATTTACAACTGGACCGCTATTGGGCCGAATACAAAGCCTCTGGTGGGCTATACAAATGAATAAGTGTAAAATCCGGTTCTGTGAGACTTCCGTGGCCGACGAGGGTCTTGGCCGACGAGGGCACGGCCGATGAGGGCACGGCCGACGAGGACACCCTGGTTCCCTGGCTTTAGGATCATATTCTGGGTGGCCTTCTTTCTGGCCGATGAGGGCATGGCCGATGAGGGCACCCGGTTCTCCGGGCTTCTGGATCATATTCTGAGTAGACCTTTTTCTGGCCGATGAGGGCATGGCCGATGAGAGCATGGCCGATGAGGGCATCCGGTTCTCCGGGCTTCTGGATCACATTCTGAGTAGACCTTTTTCTGACCGATGAGGGCATGGCCGACGAGGTCACCCAGTGATCATGGTACCTTCTATTCTTCTGAGAATGTGGGTCCTGGGGCCTAGACCCATATACTCCATCAGGTGCATCACTCGGTCTTCTACGCACATGCCCAAACCACTGCAGACGAGACTCCTGCATCTTATCTTCTATAGGTGCTACTCCCAACTTTTGTCTGATTACCTCATTCGTGAAGTGGTCTTTTCTTGTATGTCCACACATCCAACACAACATACACATCTCTGCCACACTCATTTCTTGAATGTGGCATTGATTCACCGCCCAACACTCTACGCCATAAATTAATGTCGACCTAATTGTTGTACGATACAATTTACCTTTCAGTCTAGTCGGCATACCTCGATCGCGTAGAAATCCTGAAGCACTCTTCCATTTCATCCACCCAGCTCTGATTCTATGGCATATATCTCCATCTAATTCACAATCCTTCTGAATTATGGAACCCAAGTAACAGAATATATCACACACCGGTATCTCCTTATCATCAAGAGTAATCCCAACGTTGCTACTACTTCTACCTCCACCGAACTTGCACTCCATATACTCGGTCTTGCTTCAGCTCAGTCTGAAACCCCTTGTCTTCAATGTTTGTCGCCATATTTCCAACTTTGCTTTAACACCGGATTGTGTCTCATCAATCAATATAATATCGTCGGCAAACATCATGCACCATGGTATACCTTCTTGAATTGAATTCGTAAGTTCATCCATGCCTATAACAAATAAGAAAGGACTCAAAGCAGATCCTTGGTGCACTCCAATAGTAATAGGGAACTCTGCGGTCCTCCCTACACTAGTGCGGACACTTGTAGTACAAGCATCATACATATCCATGATGATACTAATATACTTACGTGATATGCCTTTTCTAGTTAAGCCCCACCAAAGAACTTCTTGAGGTACCCTATCATATGCCTTTTCTAAGTCAATGAACACCAAATGCAAATCCTTTTTAGTGTCTGTATACTTCTCCACAACTTGTCTAAGAAGGTGAATGACCTCAGTTGTTGAGCGTCCAGGCATAAAACCAAATTGATTCCGAAATTTTCACACTTTTACGAAGTCTTTGCTCAACCACTCAACACTTCAAGAGAATACAAAAAATATATAGATAAACTGAAATTTATGCTCTAAATATGGATTAATGATCTTCTTTGATGAATTGAGGGCTTTATATATGCTAAAGAATGACATCTTTTAGGCATGGAAGAAATATTTGATCAGATCATAAGGAAAGTGAAGTTTTCCCATCCAAATATGGTTGCACGTCTCCTTGTTTAATGCAGAATTTGGCTTAACCGGCACCGGTTTCAGGCCGGACAGGCGCCGATTCTTATTCTGTGCTGCAATAATATTTGAAAACCACATAACCAGCGCCGGTTATAGGGCTGGACCGGCGCTAGTTTTAGTATGGGGTGATGATATAAATAGAATTAAAATCCAACCGGTGCCGGTTAAGTCATTGGACCAACGCCGGTTCTTCCCTTGTGTGCAATTTTGACTTTTTAGCTCCGTTTTAACACTCATACTTGATCCAAAGTGCTGATTCTTGGCCCTCGTTTCCAATTGATTCATGTTTCTTCATTTTTTATTGTTGTTGCATGTCTTTTCTCAAATTGGGATTTTAACATGTTTCTTCATTGAATCTTTGTACAGATAATCATAATTACCTATACTATTCTTTATTAGAAAAAGACGATATTATTCATAACAATAAAAATTACAATGCAAAAAGCCAAATAAAAGTAAAAAATACAGAGAAGAAAAGACGGAGTAAAAAAAATAGACTCAAGGGAAATCTCTAGACTACGATCTAGTCCTCATGCTATGTCACCTTTTATTTTACTGAGATTTCCTGTGGAGTTTGATTTGTGTGTTCAGGTTGTCTGTTGGTAGACAATTTTCGGAGGTGACAGACTTTGATTTACGACAAATCGTTATGTTGAATTTGGAGTTCCCATTTTCTTCCTTGTTTTGATATAAAAGGGTGCCGATTGCTTTCGATCGCATGTCCTAGAAAATCGTCTGAGAAGAAAGAGTCATCAGAATGGACAAAGTTGTCTGAGGCATCAGAACAAGCCTGAATAAGTGGAATTTGTGGTTGTTTCTCAAAAGATATTGGCTCTTGCTTCTCGCCATAGGCTCTTTGGGGTTTGAATTGTGTGGTCCCTTGGGAACTAGAATTGAGCTCCCATTTTCTTTTTCAATCCTAATGACGTGCACTTGTCGTGAGGTCCACTCAAAATAAATACAATACAACACTTATACGTAGTATAATGTAGTAAGGTTCGTATCCACAGGGAAAGGAGTATTTATCTTTTATGTAACTTGATGGAGTATATGGGTCTAGACCCCAGGACCCACATACTCAAGAGAACAGAAGGTACAACTGCCACCTATTGGGACCCTCATCGGCCAGATGACCCTCATCGGCCGGAACGAAGTCAACCCAGAATATGATCTGGAAGCCAGAAGAACCGGGTGACCTTGTCGGCCGGGTCTTCGTCGGCCATGCACTCATCGTCCAGACCCTCGTCGGCCATAAAGAACTCCCAGAACAAGATTTTACACTTAATCATTTGTATACTCTATCATTTACTTTGTATTTGGCCCAATAGCGGTCCAGTTGTAAATGGGCCTCCTAAGCCCAAGGCTTGGGAGCCCAGCCCGCATTTTTCCTATAAATACTTCCTCTCGAGGTAGTTGTAGGGGTTGACAAATTCATTAATACAGAGCAATTATACTACTTCTCTCTCTAGCTCTCACTTCTCTCTAGACTTATAGTCTATCATTTGGTGCTTTCATCGAGAGCTAGAACAATCAAGTTAGCCTCCTTCGTTGCTACCAAGCACAGCTAACTGACAATGGGAAGAACTAAGTCAAACCGCAACCTCCTCAGCAAGGCCATCCCTGAGACATAGGAGAACCAAGAGCACGAGGAGGACGCTACGGCCGACAAGGCCGCCGGGGGGGGGGATGTCTTCCAGGAAGCCATCGACCTCGCAAGAGACCTACGCAACAAGCTCAACGGCGGCGCCCCTGACGCCCGCATCGGCTTAGACAAGAAGCGTGCGGAGAAAGGTGACAATGCCTCGGCGCAACCGGCCTCTCCTGCTGTTGACCCCAGCTTCAGGCCGCGCTCTCGGCCATCATCGCCAGCTTGGCCCAGAACCCCACCGTCCTCAGCGCGCTGAGCCAAGGACGGGGGAGAACATGACACCGCCTCCTCAGCCCCAGCCATTGGCCGTCAGGCTAGGCAACGATGAGGGGGTAGTGCCCCAGGACACGACGTCGTCCCACTCCCACCCTGCTTCCCCGCTTCGAGCTGGACCGACCCCAGCGCGTGGAAAAGCCTCAGCCTTTAACAGGCTAGGTGACACGTGCTGTCGGCCTGCTTCGGAGAGGATGGCGGGGCGGATTGGGCAGCGTGAGCCTGGCTCACCCAGGGAAAGCTTGGGGTCGGTATCCAGGACAGCAGATCGGCCCCGCCTGGACAAAGGCAAGGGGAAACTGCATGAGGATGATGCCCGTCACCAAATAAACACGGCTCATGCAACCCGCTTGCAGACTCGCCCAGATGGAGGCCAAACAGCTGGCCACCACGCCCACCGGCAATTCATCCAGGGATCCCGACTTCAATGTGCTTCTGAACAAGGTCACTATCCTTGAGAGGGAATTGGCCGAAGGATGAGGGGACCCCATCATCCAGGTCAGGACGAGGACCCCTTCACCGCCAGGGTACTCTCGGCCCCTATCCCCTAGAAGTACCGAGGAAACGCCATCAAGCCCTATGATGGTCGCTTCGACCCCCAGGAGCACTTCAGCCGCTACCAGAACAACATGATGATGGTGAACGCGTCAGATGAATACCTCTGCCGATGGTTCCTTTCCATTCTTGAAGGGCCAGCGTATGAGTGGTTCAACGCACTCCCCGAGGGGAGCATAGACTCATGGCAAGACCTCGCCCGGCGCTTCCTCACTCACTTTGCCGGAAGGAAACGTGCGAAGAAATACTTCACCCATCTTCTCTCCGTCAAGCAGCTGCATGACGAATCACTCCGGTCGTTCATCGACCGGTGGACGAGGGAGACTGACGAGGTCGAGGGGGCCGATGAGCGCACCCTCCTTGTACTCTTTCAGGGAGCCCTCCGCAGCACCCCATATGCGAGGAGCCTCATCACTGACCCTCTGAGGTCCTATCTGAAGGCGCTTCAACGAGGAAACTTATACGCGGATGCCGACGAGCTGCACAACCACAAGAAGGGCGGGGGGCACCCCTCCAAGAAGACAAACGCCGCGCCAGCCGCAGGCGCACCCTCGGCCGAGGACCGAGGTCAAGGAGGACAAGGCCACCATGGATCTGACGGAAAGAACAAACACCGCATATGGAGGCCGAAGATGGAGAGGCCGAAGACCCCACTTACCCATTGGGTCAGCACCATCCTCGATTACGCCGAGGAGCACGACCTCATTGAGTGAGATCCTCGGCCAGCAAAGGAGATCTATGTCGTCCATCAGGGCGGCACTTACTGCCGTTATCACCAGAACACCTCCCACAACACAGATGATTGTGTCACTCTGAAGATGCACATCGAGAAGCCGATTCGTCATGTGGAACTCTCCCAGTTTGTCAAAGGTGGCCCGCGCAAAAATACGTGGGTAAACACCGGAAAACATGGGGGCGAACCCTCTGCGAAGTAGCGCGAGATCGGCAGACTCAGTGATGATGACGAAGACTTTGAAGAGCCCCCTCCGAAGAAGAACCACATCAAACTCATTGTGGGGGTAACACTTGGGGGATTCGGCCACCCAGAGGAAGAAATGGGCCCAATCCCCATCAGGGAGGTGTCCCACGCCCCCCCCAGCCAAAGAAACAACGGGCGGAGGCGATCACCTTCACCGACAAGGATCTGCCTCCGGGGCCCGCATCACACAGGGACGCCCTCGTCATCCTGTGCGAAATAGGTGACTCTATTATCCACCGCACCTACATCAACACGGGGAGCTCCGTCAACGTCATGTACCTTGACACCTTCAGGCAGCTGAAGCTGGACAGAGCGCTGCTCAAGCCGATACGGACACCGTTGTCTGGCTTCACCGGGGACTCTATCGACGCCGAGGGCACGATAGTCCTCCCCGTGGAGGTCGGCGACGGCACCCATCACATCAAGATCGACATAGAATTCATGGTGGTCAACCTCGAGTGCGCCCACAACTTGATATGGGGGCGGCCAGCACTAGAGGATTTGGAAGCCATCATCTCCATGAAACATCTATGCCTGAAGTTCCCTACTAGTGGCGGTATCGGCTACGCCCGAGAGAACCAGAAGATAGCCCGGGCATGCTACCTGAAACTGACAAAGCCGGCAGCCAGTGCCGGGCAGAGAATAGACACCATCACCGCCGCCGTCTCCAAAGACAAAGAAAGGCTGCACGCCGAGCCAGCCAAGGAGGTCGAGGAGGTCCCCCTAGATACCTCTCGTCCAGAGCGGGTCCTGAAAACCGGGAAACAACTCCCACAGGACCAACGCGAAGGCATCCTCGACGTCCTGCGGACATATGCGGTCATTTTTGCGTGGGGGCCGGACGACATACCGGGCATCAGCCGAAGAGTGATCACTCATCGGCTGTCAGTCGACCCTGCCTCCACCCCGATCTAGCAGAAGCGGCACTACCTCTCGGCCGACAGACGTGACTTCGTCAAAGGGGAGGTTACCATGCTCCTCTCAATCAACCACATCAAAGAGGTGAAGTACGCCACTTGGTTGGCCAACGTCGTCCTCGCCCAGAAGCCGCCAACATTCAGAATGTGCGTTGATTACACTGACCTGAACAAGGCGTGCCCTATGGACCCGTTTCCTCTCCCCAACATTGATCAATTGGTGGACAAGACGGCGGGGTGCGAGTTGATGTTGTTCCTTGACGCCTTCAGGGGGTACCACCAGATATTCATGCATGAGGATGACGCCGAGAAGATGGCCTTCATGACCCCGGAGGGAATTTTCTGCTACCTCGTCATGGCCTTTGGGCTCAAGAACTCAGGCGCCACATACACAAGAATGGTAGCCAAGGTCTTCAGAGCAGTCCTCGGACGGACGATGGAGGCATACGTCGACGACATGATCGTCAAGAGCACACAATCCGCTAGCCACGCCGACGACCTCCGGAAAATTTTTGAGATAATGAAGAAGTTCCAGCTCCGCCTAAATCCGAAGAAGTGCACCTTCGGCGTCCAGGGAGGCAAGTTCCTCGGTTACATGGTCAACCGAAGGGGCATTGAGATCAACCCAGAGAAGATACAGGCTATTGTCAACATGGAGCCACCGCGAAACGTGAAGGAGGTACAACGGCTGACGGGACGCCTTGCGGCCCTAAACCGTTTCCTCTCAAAATGGGCTGAAAGGTCTCTCTCTTTCTTTCAGATCATGCGCAAGGCAAATGGCTTCAGATGGACGACGGAGTGCCAGCATGCATTTGAGGAACTGAAGCGGTACTTATTGTCCCCGCCTGTCCTTTCCAAACCTAAAGCCGGTGAAACCTTCTTCCTATACTTGGGGGTGAGCACATCGGCCGTCAGCTCCGTGCTCATCCGCGAGGACGAGGGGGTACAGAAGGCAATCTTCTACATAAGCAAGACGTTGCAAGAGGCCGAGCTCAGGTACTCTCCCATTGAGAAGACGGTACTGGCCATCGTCCATACAGTGAAGAAATTAGGGCACTACTTCCAGGCCCACGCTATCCACGTCTTAACTCAGAAACCCCTCGGCACACTCATGCGGAGCCCCACCAGTTCCTCACGGATGGTGAAATGGGCGATCTTCCTCATCCAGTTCCAGATAGAGATTAAGTCGAGGCCATCCATCAAGGGGCAGGCCACTACCACACCAGGGCCAGCGCCAGACGAAGCATGTACTCTCTTTACTGACGGTTGATCGGCCACCAAAGCTTGTGGTGGCGTCGTCATCCTCATTTCGCCTGAAGGGTTCAGAGCCTACTATGTCATCCGCTCCAACTTCAGGGTTTCCAACAATGAAGCCGAGTATGAGGCACTCCTCAGCGGCCTCAGGCTCTCCGCAAGCCTCAAAGCATGGCACATCAGAATCAGGTGCGACTCCAAGCTAGTGGTGGGCCAGATCGAGGGCTCATACGAGGCTAAAGAAGGGAGGATGAGGCAATATAAACAGGCGGCCGAGGAGTTGCTTAAGGCGTTCGAAACTCATGAGATCACTCAGTTCCCAAGGGTATAGAATGATGAGGCCGACATCCTCTCCAAGCTCAGCACAGACACTCCAGAACACATCTCCAAGATAGCCAAGGTCGAAGAGCTGAGCATGTCCAGCATCCATGCCAGCCCGGTCACGTGCATCCAACAGCGGCCGGAGGACTGGATTACCGACATCGCGACCTTCATCACCTCGGGAGAATTGCGCCAGGACGAGGAGAGAGCCAAGCTAACCAAACTCAGGGCCCCGAGCTACACCATTGAGGATGGGAAACTGTATAAAAGATCTTACAATGGCACTCTCCTCCGATGCCTGCACGCAGATGAGGCCGAAGTAGCCATGGAGGAAGTCCACTGTGGCGTCTGCTCCTCTCACCAGGGCCCCTTCAGCATGTCCCAACGTCTCGTCGTCCAGGGCTATTTCTGGCCGACGATGGCACAGGATTGTGCCAACCTCGCAAGGAAGTGTACCGCATGCCAGGTCCTTCAGAAGGCCCCTGGTCGGCCAGCCATCAACTACGCCCCGGTCAGCACAGCGATCCCATTCTCAAGATGGGGTATTGACCTGGTCGGCCCCCTACCCAGAGCCGCTGGCAACAACCGCTACATCATCGTCGCTATAGACTACTTCACCAAATGGGTTGAGGCGGAATCTTTGGCCAGCATCACAGGGGACAGGTGTCAGAGATTCGTCCATAAAAACTTCCTCACCTGCTTCGGCGTCCCTCAGGAGATCATATCCGACAACGGCACCCAGTTCGAGGCCGCGCCCTTCCAAGAACTCCTCCAGGAGTGGGGAATCAAGCATAGTTTCTCCTCCGTTGCTTATCCTCAAGGCAACGAGCAGGTCGAGAATGCCAACAGAACCATCCTGGAGGGCCTGAAGAAGAAGCTCCAGGACGCAGGAGGCAGTTGGGCCGACGAGCTCCCCAATATTCTGTGGTGCTACCGGACTACGCCGAGGAGGGCAACGGGCGAAACACCCTTTACCCTTTGCTATGGCTTTGAAGCAAAGGCGCCCACAGAGGTTACTATACCTAGCCGACGGGTGGAACACTATGAGCCAGAGGCCAATGAAGAAAACATGAAGGTTGATCTCCACCTGATCGAAGAAAGACGAGAGCAGGCCTTCATCCGGGCAGAGAACTACCGGCGTCAAGTAAAATCATACTATGAAGCCAAAGTACGTTCCCGAGAATTCCAGGTGGGGGACTATGTCCTTCGCCGAAGAGAGGCGAGCAAGCCGACAGAAGGTGGCATAGTCAAGCCTGGCACCTACAAACTAAAACACCCAAATGGGTCTAATGTACCACGAACGTGGAATGTACATCACTTGGTGAAACTCTATCAATAATCCGGGGACGGCGCAGCCGGCAAAGCCCTCACCTTCCCACGGATTGTTGGCTGAATGCCACCCTCGGCCTCGAGCCACTTATCAATAAAAGTTGTTTCTTACTTTTCTAAAAAGTTCAGGGAAATGATACCACACTACACCGACCCCTCAGAGCGAAAATGCTCAGGAAAGGTCGACAGAGCACACCGCCTCGGCCCCTCATAGCGAGAATGCTTAGGAAAGGCCGAGGGTGTCCCTAAGATGTAGGGCCCGCAAAGAGCCCACGTCTTGAAATGGGAAGCTCACCGCGTTGTCTATCCACGAAATCAGCAGGAAGACACGTCTGAAATCATGGCCGAGGTGACAAAAATCCCCAAACTCAGGGATGAGAAACGGCAGCCGTCAGTAACCAACCAAACGCCTTAACCCGCATCATAAATAGGCGACGGGACTGCCCTGAGATCACAGGACGATCCAGTAGGACTCCTTACCGGCCGAGGGACTATCGACCCCCTTGACCGAAGCCTGAAAGAAGGATACCCACCCCTCACTCAAAAGAGTAAAGAGGAAGAAAATAAAAATGAGACAGCCGAAGGACCGCGCACTTGTCGGCTGGCCTGAAGCGATATCCCCAAAAACAAAAGAGGGCCAGCCAAAGGACCGCGCATTTGCCGGCCTGAAGCGATATCCCCAAAAACAAAAGAGGGACAACCAAAGGACCGCGCACTTGCCAGCCTAAAGCGATATCTAGGGCTGAGCAAAACCGACCCTACCCAAAGAACCCGATCGGGTGAACCCGGTTTTTTGTTATTGGGTCGGTTGACCCGACCCGAACCCAGCGACCCGACCCGCCAACCCTATATTTTTTGGACCGACACCCAGCGGGTAGGGTCCTCCTAATCCCTACCCGAACCGCCCGAAAACCCGAACAAGCCTAAGCCCATTACCCAACTCCCCAACTACCCAAGCCTATAAGGCCATTACCCAACTCCCCAAGCCCATTAGCCCACTCCCTTTCCCTTATCCCTATTTCCCTTCACCGGTTAACCACTTAACCCTAGCTTACACTCTCAGACTCTCTCTCTAACTCTCTAAGCGGTTAACCCTAATTTGGTCTGACTTCTCACTTCGTCGGCCGCCGTTGCCGTCGTTGTAGGGCTGTAGGCCTGTAGTCTTCAACCGAGTGGAAGCCTTCATCTCCTTGTAGGGTTTACCGTCTCTACTCTCTAACCTAGTGGAAGCCTTTCATCTCCTTCGTCTCGAGCCGTTGAGGTATAAAATACTTATTCCGTTATTCGTTTTATGGTAAGTTTAGTCCTTGATGATGCATGGATGTTCTGAGTTGTGATTAGTCTTGTGATGTTCGTATATTTGTGAAAGTTGCATGTACAGATCTGTTCGAATGTTCGGTTATCCAGTTGTCCCTGTTAATTGTTGATGTATATTATGATGCATTCAGAATTTCAAATCTGTTTATTTGAAAGATGAATGAAGTGTGGAAGCTAATCAAGCTATATATTCTATATTCATGTGTTGCCTACTGAGTACTGACTACGGTTATCCAGTTGTCCATGTTATGTTGTTTCACTTGTTTGTTGTACATAAGTAACATAACTGCCTTATTATTTTGATGAAGAAGCCTTTTTCAACTCTAGTACTCAAACGAGTTCAAAGAGTGAACTGGGTTCTTCAGAGTCTGTAGAGAAGTGAAAAAGCAAAGTGCTTTTATCCTTCTGTAAATCAGCTTGCTGATTGTTCCAGACTTACATATTATGGTTATTATTTGTGAGATATGAACTCTGTGGAAGCTCTTACTGACTGCATATGTACAACTCTTATTCATGTGTTGCGTACTTGCCTTATCTGTGAGGTATGAACTCTGTGGAAGCTTAGTATACACATATCAATATATCATGTGTTGCTTACTTGCTTACATTAGATGGACCCTGAAGAATGTGTGACCTTTTCTACATCTGGATCTCAACATCCTCTGAGTCAAGAAGCAGTGGTGGAAAGTCAAATTCCTGAGCCTAACATTACCAATGAGCAGACTGCACCACCTGCTGTTTCTGGACAAAAGAGAAAAGTTGTTGACAAAAGATCTAAGATTTGGGATCACTTTGATGAAATTAAGGATGAAAAGGGTGTGGTTATTAAAGGGAGGTGCATATACTGTGCAAAAATATACTGTTGTCACTCTAAGAAACATGGAACTTCCTCCATCAGAAATCACATGCTTAATTGCATGAAAAACCCCCATGCTAAAGACACTAGACAAGCCCTATTAACCTTCCAGCCTGTACCTCCACAGACAGGTGAACCATCTGGAAAGACTGGGGTCATGGGAACTTGGGTATTTGATCAACAAGCTATTAGGAGAGCTCTAGGTGAAATGCTAATCATTGATGAGCTTCCTTTTAGATTTATAGACAGACAAGGTTTTAGGAATTTTGTTGCTGCAGCCTGTCCTAGGTTTCAAATTCCTTCTAGATGGACAATTGCTAGAGACATTTTTCAAATATACCTTGATGAAAAAATGACTCTAAAAAGGAATTTTAGGGAACACACTCAGAGAGTTAGTATAACTACTGATACATGGACCTCTATTCAGAGGATAAATTACATGTGCATTACTGCTCATTTCATAGATCATCAGTGGAAGCTCCAGAAAAAAATAATTTCCTTGTGTTTTCATGTATTATTTGCTTATTATGAATCTTCTTGTTTATATTTCATAATTCTAACAATTCTCTTTGTTTGTTATAGAAATAATGGATGGAAATGTTTGTGGTGGAACTGCTGCTCCTACTGGATCCTCTATTGTGCCATTAAGTGTACATTTTCTATATCTTTATAGGGTTTAGGGTTGGCATTGCTCTTTGAGTTCATAATAAGCATTCTGACTTCTGAGCTATATGACATGTTTGGTTTTTGCCATTATTTGGTTGTTTGGCTATGATGAAGCTTCCACTCATTACTGCATTTAGGGTTTAGGGTTGGTGTTGCTCTTTCAGTTCATAAAATGGTAAGTTGTAATTGAAATTGTAGCAGATGCCCCCTATTTCCACTTATGAATGATAAAAAGCATTCTGAGCTCTGAACATTAGTACATCAGTAACTGATTATGTGCATTCTAAGCTCTATGTGTATGTACATTCTGACTTCTGAGCTCTCTGATTATGTATAATGCATTATGAGTATGTATAATGTGTATAGGTTTGAATGTTTGAATGTGTATGCACATGAGTACATGACTCTCTGATTTGGCATTATGTGGTTGTTTTTCCATGTGCATTCTGACTTCTGAGCTCTCTCATTATGTATAATTTATTATGAGTATGTATAATGTGTATAGGTTTGAATGTTTGAATGTGTATGCACATGAGTACATGACTCTCTGATTTGGCATTATGTGGTTATTTTTCCATGTGCATTCTGACTTCTGAGCTCTCTGATTATGTATAATGTATTATGAGTATGTATAATGTGTATAGGTTTGAATGTGTATGCACATGAGTACATGACTCTCTGATTTGGCATTATGTGGTTGTTTTCCCATGTGCATTCTGACTTCTGAGCTCTCTGATTATGTATAATGTATTATGAGTATGATTATGTCATTCTGGAAAGCATTCTGGCAACTGTGAACTGTCCCTAGACTCTTGTCCCTTGCTCTGACTTGTTCAGGTTTTGTGTAAGTAACTCATAATCCCATTAATCCTTGCCTATATCATTTCTATTAAATTTCATTGGCTATGATGAAGCTTCCACACATTACTGAATGTATGGTTTAAGGTTGGTAGAGCTCTTTCAGTTCACAACATGTAAGTTGTAACTGAAATTGTAGCAGTTGCCCCTATATTCCTGGTGAAGGATAACAAGCATTCTGAGTCAGTGATTTTTCTGATTTGTTATTTTGTTTCATTAACTTATCCAAGTTACTCTGACTTATTATACATGTCTAATTGTCTATTGCTTTACATTTGCAATTTTGCATACTTGTATGCAGGTGGAAACTTGAAGCTGTGGAAAATAGTTGTGGTCTTGTGAGTTTTGGAACACTTGAACTTCAAATCTTGGATAGTTGGATACTTGGATGTATTAATTTTGCGTACTTGGAACTTTGGAATGTTGGATGTTAATAAATTATGTAGCATTTTGTAATTTGTAAACTGCAAGTCTGTAATATGTGCTTATTACTTTAGTCTTAAGTTCTTTACTTTGTTCTATAAGTTTAATAGACTGGTATCAAATTGACATATATTTTACTTGAACATTTTGTCTATGAACATTTTGTATGAGTTACTTGAACCCGACATAACCCGATACCCGAACCGAACCCGCCCTACCCGAAGCTCATTAAAACCCGAAAAATTTAGGGTAAAAAAACATAGGGTAGGATAGGCTAATTACACATCCGAAACCCGAAAGGGTCGTGGGTTCACCCACCCGCCCGATGCTCAGCCCTAGCGATATCCCCGAAAATAAAAGAGGGACAGCCGAAGGACCGCACACTTGCCGGCCTAAAGCGATATCCCCAAAAATAAAAGAGGGAAGCCGGTGAGCCGTGCACTCACCGGCCTCGAGTGATAAAAATAAAATCCTCAAAATTGTCTAAGTACATATCAGGCAAATATTACACATTACACACGAAAGTGCTAAAAAAGAGAAGGGGAAAACTTAGAAAAAATACCAAGACAAACTCCCGTGGCTGATAAGGGCATACATATAGCCGGCGTCGGACAACCCCAGTGGTAAGCCGTCATCAGCCACTCATAAAGGAAGCAATCACCCAAGTATGTTCAAACACTTGGAAAAATTTCTAAGTATTTGGAGAAATTCCTGAGTACCATCCAAAGCGGCCGACGAGGACAAGGGTCTGGTCTATCCAAACACTTAGAACGATTTTCAAAATTTTCTAAGCGGGACACTTAGAGAAGTCCACAAAAGTGTGACGCCAAGCATCACAAAGACGAAGCAGACATTCCCCCCAGCCGAGCAAAGGACAGGTCCCCTCATCGGCTACAACTATAGGAATCACGCTTATGAGTTCTTGTTTAAAACACTTGGAAAAATTGCAAGTGAAACAAGAGGCATGAGGAATGACACAAGACGAAGAATACACGGTGACCGAAAAGTACACAGGACCGATGAAATAACCTCGGCGTAGGAAGCTGTCCACACTAGCCGTATTGGCCGACGAAAGCCCCGCGCTAGAGGAACTATTTAGTTTGACACTTAGAAAATTTTCCAAACTGTTGAAAAAAAGGGGGTAACGCCAAGACGAAGCAGACACTCAATCACTTGAGGTCTGACACTTAGAAGAAATTCTAAAGTCTTTTTAAGAACAAGGGGTGTTCCTCATAGACGAAACATGCTCACCTAGGCTACCCGCTTCGGCCGCAGCCAGAGAACAACCAAAGACAACAATTATCTAAGTCCCAACTTCACACTTGGAAAAATTTTGTAACACTTGAAAACAAAAGCAAAAGGAAAAAGCAAGACGAGGACATCATACACTAAGGCCGAAAGCAATGGCTATTTTCATTCATTCAAAATTCATTACATAAGGGGGCACAACGGCCATTACATGATAATAGTACTACTGACTAAGCTATTAAGAACAAAATGAAAAGGGGGCAGCCGATCAACTCTCTGGGGCGACCTCATCAGCAACATGCCCCGTACCGGCTCGCTCAACCTCAGCGCCAGCGCCCTCTTCGGCCTCTGCATCCACACTGGCTTCGCCTACCGTAGAGACGGCAGTATCGGCCAGGACGTCATTATCAGACTAATCGGACTCGCCGATGTCAGAGCTTTCCACAGGATCCTGCCTCTCAGAAGGGGGGAGCTTGGCCTCGGCCTCAGGATCCTTCATATTTTTGGTAAGCCTCAGGTTTTTTCTAGCCCACTTTCGGGTAACCTTCAGCTTCTTGAGCGCCTGGCGCAGCCTACGGTATATAAGCTGTTGCATCCATTGCTGGCCCATGTCGTAGTATATCGACATCACCCTCTCGAAGTATTCCTGGCCGGCAGGGGAGTTCTCGCCCCAGTCCTCGAGCTTGGTAGCCACAACTTTATAGCACCAAGGCAGGTGCTCATCGGCCTTCCACCCTTAAGCTTCCTCCAAGAACTTCTTGATGGCAGCATCAGCGGCCTTCTCCGCGGCAGCCTCGGCATCAGCTTTGGCCTTCTTGGCCTCATCAGCACGATGGCGGTCAGCCTCACGTGCCACCTTCTCCTCGGCTAGCTTGGCCAGGGCATCATCCCTGGCGGCAGCCACTTGATGGTAGGACGCATCGGCCTCATCGGACCTTCTCTGCAGGTCCGCCACATCGGCCCTCCGCTGATCTAAGCAAGCCATGGCCTCCTCGGCCGAAGCAGCCTTCTGCTCAATCTCCCTCAGCCGGGCAATCTCCCGCTGCTGCCTCTTATTACTCTCCATGAGCATAAAGGCACCCTACAAAGACGAAACGGTTAGATAGTGCATTCGCAAAGGCAATCAAGGAAAATAACAGTGAAAGAAAAGGGACTTACTTGGACGACGAGGTCCATCCCACCGTCGTAGATCCTGACGTTCCCGAGCTTGTCGAGGTAGACCCGGTCCTTGGTCGGGATGGCCTGAGAAATCACGTCATGGCCGTCAACAACCTCGTTGAAGACGCCTCCATCCATGGGATACTCCACCTGCTTTTTGTACGTGCCGGTGGCCACCTCTTTGCCGGACCGCTTTGGCCTAGTTTCATGGACGAGGGGGAGGGGCTGAGAAACGTGAAACGATGGACCAAAAGTAAGGTCCACCATAGCGGCGGCATTGGAACCCCCTTCGTCCCCAGCTGGGACGGTCAGAACCCCACCCACGGAATCAGTGACATCCTTCTTTGACTTTTTGGAGGGCTGCAGACCGGCCTCAGTAAGTTTCTTCTGACCGCCATCCACCGGTCGTTTCTTCTTCGGCTATGGGGGTAGCTTTGTCGGCATATTAGCACTCGGTGGCGCCCCACTTGCTGTCGCCAGCTTTGCAGCCTCCTCCGCCTTCGCCTTGGCGGCCAGCTCTTCAGCCACTTTCGCCTTGGCCCTGCTCATAACGGATCGACGATCCATCACAAAGTCTGCACAACCAAAGAAAACAAGTTAGCAAGGAAAAGGAAACAAACAGGTAATAAGGCCGATGAGCGAGGTATTACCATCAGCTACGGCGGGTAACCCCAAATCCGAGCCGTCGGCCTCCTCAATGGTAATGGTCATCTTCGGCCACAACTCGACATCCTCCTCCTTGTCACCATACACGAAGAACCTAAAGAAGCCGGGGGCGGTCATCTTATACTCTGTGATATAATCCTTCACGCTCCTCGGCCCCCTTCCAGGAACGCATCAACTTGAGCGTCCAGAATGGAACTCTTCGGCGTATTGTGGAGATTGAACACCCCACTATGGCCGAGGGAAGGAAACTCGGTGCCCCCCTTGCCCAACAATACAAAGACAAACTTCGACTTCCAACCATGAATGGACGTGGGGAGGTCACTGAATCTCCTCTTCTTCGGTAGTTGTTGGAGATTGGCGTAGCCGGCACAATTCTTATGGCTGCCTCGGTCGATCTGGTACAAGTTCATGAATAAAGCCGTCGTCGGCTTGTAACCCAACTCATCGCAACGCAGAAGAAACCTGACGATCAGGGAGTAACTATTCGAGGACAATGAAGCTGGAGGAAGCCCCACCATATCCAGGTACTCGGTGATGAAGGGGTGGAGCGGGAACCGAAGTCCTTTGGGAAAACTCATCGGATACACCCCAAAATACCCCGGCGGAGGGTTAAGTACGTGGTCTGTCGGCCGAGGAGCCTTAACCCTACCAAAGAGCCCTACGTACATCTGGGCAACCAGGTAGTCAGCCGCTCCACACTGCGGCTTAATAATGTAAATATTGCTAAGGTCCGGCTGAGAGAAACCGGGTCCTTTCTTCGGCTGGCGTTTCCTCTTCGGAGCTACTCCCTTAACGGCGGAAACTGGTTTTGGGCAAGGAATGGAAGTGGAGGTGGATGCACCGTCCATGGCGCGGGAGACCCCCGTCTCTTCACCCTCAGACGATGAGCCGGCTTCCTCGTCCGCATCTTCATCGTCCACTTGCTCCCCCGACCTCAAGGGACTCAAGTCCTCGATCTCCTCGCAACACTCCTCCACTACCCGGAAGTCAAGGGACTTAACAGAGAGCTCATCATCATAAGGGTAGTACTCTTCGTCTAAGTTCTTCATCATAACAACTATTACAAACCTAAGGGGAACCACTTCAGATCTAAGGCATTTCCTTGACTAACACTGGATCAAAGTCTATGGGGAGCAAAGTATGTAAGGAATCGAAGAAAAAGTCGAAGAACTGACCTTGAAGTTTTGAAGGAGGTGAAGAACATTTGCAAGGACTTTCTCTATCTAGAAAATTGGGCAGCACTTCGTTAGCTCTGAAAATGAATGGGCGAACCCCTTCGGAGGAAGGGGGGTATTTATAGCCCCCCCCTAACGGTCACTACACGTGGCACCACCCCAGTGGCCACCCCAACGACCACCAATGGGATGCCATCACTTCGTAAACGGGCCAGGCCCACTTCAGGGATCAGCAAGGCATTCAACGGCCAAAACAGACAACGGCTATCTAGGTGATACCTGTATCAGTCAGTCAAACGGCCATACATATTCTGTAAAGAAGGGCCTTGCAACGGCCACAACAACATAAGGAAAGAGAACCTAACGGCCATCGGCCCTCGCACAAAAACCCTTGATGATAACCCTTTGAAAGCGACCTGCATCCAAGGGTTCTCCCATAGGGTTACCTTGGTCAGGAAATCACCAAAGGGTTGGATTCAAGGGCAGCATGAGGATCCCACTTCGGCCTGGGTCTCAAACTACTCCTTCACCCCTCGGAAACTCTTCGGTTTGAAGGAGTGGGGGACTGGGGGACTACACCGTGTTGGTCCCGTTTGAACTTTTCAGGAATTTAAACTTTTCTCTAAGTCAAAACTGACTTATCATAGAAGGTCGAAATCTGGTGACAGAGAAGGTCAAGTTCTGATGGCAGAACTGGACCTGGCAGCGGATTAGGTTCTGTCCGGGTAGCCTCAGACAACACTGAGGAAAATGCCTTTCTGATAACTTGTTGAAGATATTTAATTGTGAATCAAGTTTGTCATAGATTAGCTTTATATTTAATCCTTGTATTTAATTAGTGCATGAATTAGATAGAAATCGGGCCAAGTGTTAGGCCCATATAAACAGGCTAAAAGCCTTGTACGCCTAACCTAAACCTCGCCTATAAAAAGGGAGCCGAGGGTTTAGGATTAGGTAAACGTCGTACTTATTCTTCGTAGCCTTACGCGCATATTCGTGTGTTGTACGAGTTCACGGTCTATCAAAGAGGGTTTTACGTTGATTCATTCTGTGTTCATCTTACGTTTAATCTTCGTTGTTAGATCGTTATTCATTGCTGTTACAGAAACAGGGACTAACAATTGGTATCAGAGCCGATCGAGAACCGATCAGAAGAACGCCTGCAGAATACTCTGTTTTTCTTTACGTTGTTCTTATTGTCGATATTTCACTCTGTAATCTTGTTTCTTGTTCAAAAGTTGTAAAAGTTACACCCTTAGAATCGTCTTGGTAAAGCGATCAAGGGGTATACTTCAGATTTTGTTTTACGCATATTCTGTTTTCGAGATATCTCGAGTAGGGGTTGTCGACATCTTGCTTTTTCACAGGTTCTGCTACGTTTTTCGAGCTGAAAACTTTACCCGAGGATCTCGACATTCTACTCTACAGGAAACTACCTTCAGATTTTGCTTATCTGATTTTTACAGTTTGCAGGATTTCGACATTGAGGATTTTGACATCTAGAATTTCGAGATCAAGATTTCGAAAACAAGGTCTCGACATCTGGTCTCGACATTTGACATCTCGAAATTAGATTTCGAGTTTTAAGCTCTCGACATTTCAAATCTCGAGATCAGCTTCTCGAAATTTGAAAATCTCGAGATCCTTAATCTCGAGATCTTTAATCTCGAGCTCAAATCTCGATACCGGGCCTCCTTTATCGATATTCAGATCTCGACATCTGAATTTTCGACTTTCTGCCTCTGAAATTCTTTTGATCAATTTTCTCGAACGGCCAGTTTAGTACATCAATGGCCTCAGAATTCAATGCGCAAGGGAACAGCAGTACCTCTCCTAGTCTCAGTAAGGGAGAATACCAAATGTGGAGGAACAGATTCCTTAATTTCCTTGAGCACAAAGAGAACTCCGCTGCGATGCTTGAATCATTGCTTGAAGGACCAGCTGAACTCTTGATTTCAGTTGGTGGTGATCCAGAAAATAATCCTCCTATTTTTCCAGAAATAAGGAGGAAAGTGCCATCTGAATATACAGAAGCTGACAGGCTCAGGCTTCGTGGTGATCTCATGGCCAAAACATACCTTCTTCAAGCAATCCCCAATGAAGTATACGTTCTCATAGACAGCATGCAAACAGCTAAGGAAATGTGGGATGAGATAGAGAAGCTGCTCCAAGGCACAAGCATCAGCCTTAAAACTAAGAAGACTACGATTCTTATTGCTTATGACTCCTTCAAAGCAGGTCCGGGAGAACCATTGAATGAGACTTACAACAGACTCATTCAACTGGTAAATGAACTCAGAAAAATCAAAGTATTCACGTCCAATCTGGAACTGAATATTAGATTTTTATCCAGCCTGCATCCTGCATGGGAAAAGACAGTGAAGGATGTCAGATCTCGGATAGATTTCGACGAAATTGACCTCTGCACACTCTATGAACATCTGAAGCAATTTGTCAACGAGGTTGCCTTTGCTGAGGATCATCACACCACAAACCCCTTAGCTCTTGTAATGGAGGCTCAGCCAAGAAGGACAACCACTTCACTAAAGAAGAAAAAGAAGAAGGTGGTGGTTGAATCAGATGATGATGATAGTGATGATGACAAATCTGATCTAGAGGCTGAGCTAGCAGACTTACAGAAGAAGATGGCACTGCTTGCCAAAAGATTTGCTAAGAAGAACATCTCCTCCAACAAGCTGAGAACTTCCTCCTCAAACTACAAGTAGAAGAACCATGATCAAGGATCTTCCAGAAAGGCGCCATCAACTGAAGACGCCCCCAAATGCTACAACTGTGGTAAGGCTGGACATGTCATCAAAGATTGCCGCCTCCCAAAGAAGAAAGATGCTAATTTCTACAAGCAGAAGATGATGTGGAATAAGCAGAAAATGCTGATGGTGCAGAAAGAAGAAGAAACTTCTGCTATGATTGCTGAGAATGAGAACTGGGCAGAAGATTCTTCTGAGGAGGAGGAGGAAGACAACTATGCCCTTATGGCACGAGTGGAGGAAGATGAAAGAAAGGGTGATGCTGCGATCCCCGAAAGCGAATGCTCAATAAGCTCTGTAAGTACCTCACATACTCCTTTAAATAATCAAATGCAGTCCTTACTTGAGAAGGACAATCTAATCAAAGAACTAAATGAGAGACTAGACAATAATTACAGGGTACTGAAACAGAATCTAGACCAAAAGTCTTCCTTAAGTGTTCAACTTGAAATTGCAAAAGATCAGGTCAAAAAGGTGTCCTCAGATTTTGAAAGCTTTGAACTTAAGATAGCTGAATTAACTAGGAAATTTGAGGATAGTGAACGAGAAAAAAGCACAGCAAAGGCTGAATGCGATTTTTTGCATAACAAGAGAAGAACACTTTTAAATAAGGTAAAAGAACTAGAGGATCTAGCTGCTAAGAGAGGTCAATCAGAACAAACTGTTTTTCTGCTTAACAGCAAACAAAAAGATGACCGATTTTACAATGCTAAAACAGGACTGAGCATAACCAACCCACGTAATCTAAAAAAGTTAACTGTATTCAATTCTATAACAAAGATTACATGGGACTAGGGTTAGTCGAGAAAATGAATTTTCGAAGTGATGAAGAAAACGCTGAAGCAGAAGAGGAAAAGAGAAAGAATCCAAAGTCTGCGATTTCTTGTGACTATTCCTCTGTTAATGAGAAACAACTTTCACAAGAAAAACCTACTTCCTGCTTTAGTGAATGCCTTGACCCTTATGCCAAAGATATTCCTCATATAGGACATCCTCTAGACCCACCCCCAAGAGTTGGTATTGCTAAAACTGGTGAGGAACCCTGTATATTTCCCATGGCTCAAAAGCTCAAAAACCTACAGGAAACTCTTGATAACGAGAGAGAGAGATTTGAAACTGAAAAGAAAGGTTTTGAGCGCAACTGGCAGGAACTTCTTCAAAAGTTCAATGATTTGAGTGAGCAGTATCATGCTAAAACAGACCCTTCAACGACTAAGCCTGACAGCTCACACACCTCACATGAGAAAAACAATGCTTTAAAAGGTTCGTCCACTCATCTCTCTTCTCCTTTGTTTACAGGAAATGAAGTGAAGAAGGAAGGAGAAGAGAAGAATGAGTGGAGGAAAAAGAGGAAGGAAATCGCAGATGGCAAAAAGAAAGTTTTTGAGAATAATGCCAGTCCTAGATCTAGTTCTATTTTTTACTCTAAAGTTAATTGTAATTCTGTCTCTACAAAACAAACTTCTAGTAGTTCAGTCTTGAGTCCCAAGCTGAATATTTCTGAGACATCTTCTAGACAACGTTCTATTTATAATACAAGTGTTGCTTATGGTTATTCTGCTCCAGATCCCCATAATTATGAATGTGATGTGAATGTTGTTAAAACAAAGCCTCTCAGAAAGCTCAAACCTGAAAGAGAAACCAAGAAAGGAACTTCTAAGGGAACGTTTTGTATTCCTGATATGAAATATGCTCTTAGAGTTCATTCAAGGAAACATCTTAATCGGCTTTCAAAAGAGGAGATTTTTAAAACCAAACTTAAGAAACAACCGTTCAATCACAAAGCACCTGTCTACTCTCCTCCTAAACCTAAAACGGAAAGGTGGGTCCCCAAGATAAGACCCACCAAAACTGAAACTAAAAGGTGGGTCCCCAAGATGAGACCTACCAAACCTGAAACAGATAGGTGGGTCCCCAAACGAAGACCCATCCAAACTGAAACTGAAAGGTGGGTCCCCAATCGAAGACCCATCAAAACTGAAACTGAAAGGTGGGTCCCCAATCGAAGACCCATCAAAACTGAAACTGAAAGGTGAGTCCCCAAATTCAGACCCACCAGAACTAAAATGGAAAGGTGGGTTCACAACAACAGACACACCAAAATGGAAACTGCGAAGTGGGCTCCAAAAACCAGACACACTGCAAAAGCAGATCTGGCTATTGGAAAGCCCACAAAAGATAGATCTTTTGTTGAAAGAGCTGTTGACCTTGGATCACAGCTCAAAGCAAGATTTAAAAAGGTGTTTCTTGATAATAAGGAAGGACCCACTCCAATTTGGGTACCTAAACCTGTTTGATTGTTTTGCAGGACGGTCATGTGTGGCACTTAGACTCAGGATGCTCAACCCACATGACCGGAATAAAGCACCTTTTGAGCAACTACACCAACTGCTACGGAGGAAATGTCAGATTCGGGAATGACGCCTCATCTCCTATTCTCGGGTATGGGGACGTCGTCTGTGCCAGTGTCACTATAAAAGATGTTTCATTTGTCAAAGGGCTCAAACACAACTTACTGAGCATTGGACAATTCTGTGACAGCGGGATGGAAGTGAGGTTCTTTGCAAAACAATGTTGTGTTCTTGACAGCATAGGAAATACATTATTAACGTGCTACAGAACATCAAATCTGTACACTATTGATCTGAAAAGTGTCCAATCCACCACTTCCATCTGTCTGCTGTCCAAAGCTTCAACTGAACAGAACAACCTATGGCACAGACGTCTCTCCCATCTGAACTTCAAACATCTATCAACCTTGTCCTCCAAGAAACTTGTTAAGGGGCTTCCTCTGCTAAAGTCTTCCGCTGAAAATCATTGTAGTGCCTGCAAAATGGGCAAAATGACGCGAAGCTCCCACAAGTCAAAAACCGAACCATCATCTACACATCAGTTGCAGCTAATTCACATGGATCTGTGTGGACCTATGAGAGTCCAAAGCATCAACGATCGCAAATACACTCTGGTAATCGTTGATGATTTCTCTAGGTACACATGGACAAAATTTCTCCGTTCAAAGGACGAGGTTGCAGAAAACATCATGACCTTTATCAGAACCATCCAGAAACTGCTACAGCACAGTGTTCGAATCGTTAGAACTGACAATGGTACCGAGTTCAAAAATCAAACTCTAACTGAGTTCTATGAATCACTCGGTATCACTCAGCAATTTGAAGCAGCTAAAACTCCCCAACAGAACGGAGTTGTTGAGAGAAAGAACAGAACCCTTGTTGAAGCAGCACGCACCATGTTAATCCAATCCAGACTGCCTCACTTCATGTGGGCAGAGGCAATCAATACTGCGTGCTTCACTCAGAACAGAACATCCATCCATAAACGCTTTGACAAGACTCCATATGAAATCCTATTCAACAAAACTCCCGACATCTCTTTCTTCAAGGTTTTTGGCTGCAAGTGCTTCATACTCAATGATCGGACAGAGAGAAGTAAGCTGGATCCCAAAGCCAGAGAAGGTGTGTTTATTGGTTACTCACTTCAATCCAAAGCTTACAGAGTCTATCTCAGAGACAAGCGCACTGTCATCGAGAGTGTAAATGTTACATTCTATGAAATGGCAGACTTTGCGATCGAACATCTCCAGACTGATCCATCAACTGATGTACCAGTAGCTTCTAATAAAGCTGAACCAAACACCGAACACGACGATGTGATTCTCGACTCTCTCTTCAGAAACTTCTACGAGAACTCACAACCTCCACCTCCTGCATACACTCCAGAGTCAACATCAACTCCAACAGCAAAGATTCCGCTCCTCACAGGACCAGACGATGTACCATCCACACCCTCAACCCCTCAAACCAATCCCAGAGGTGTGGATGATCACGACTTTGCTACGAGTCCAGAATCATCTCCATTACACACCACAGCTGCTCCAGAGCCTTCAACCTCATATCAGGACTCCGATCAACCAATAATTACTCCAACTCCTCTAGCTCAAGAGAGGAAGTGGACGAGAGCACATCTTGTTGAACAGATAATAGGTGATCCGAGTCAAGGTGTGCGAACAAGATCAGCAACGATGAATGAATGCCACTTCGCATGCTTCTTAAGCCAGTGAGAACCATCAAAAGTCTTTGATGCGCTACTTGATCCAGATTGGGTGATTGCGATGCAAGATGAACTCAATCAGTTTGACAGACTGGATGTATGGTCACTGGTACCCAGGCCTCAGAGAAAGACAATCATTGGCACGAAGTGGGTATTCAAAAATAAAAGGGATGAAGAAGGCACAGTCGTAAGAAATAAGGCAAGGCTGGTCGCAAAGGGATATAATCAACACGAAGGCATAGACTACGATGAAACGTTTGCGCCCATAGCTAGAATTGAAGCAATCCGCCTCTTTCTTGCATACGCGGCGCACAAAAACTTCACCGTCTTTCAGATGGACGTGAAAACAGCTTTTCTAAATGGGACTTTAGAAGAAGAAGTCTATGTCGCTCAACCCGAAGGATTTGTAGATTCCAAATTCCCAGACCATGTATACAAACTCAAGAAAGCTCTATATGGGTTGAAACAGGCACCCAGAGCTTGGTACGATGCCTTGACTGAATTTTTGATCGATTCAGGTTTCTCAAAAGGAAAGATTGATACTACTCTGTTTATCAAGAGACAAAAGTCCGACATCATTCTGATTCAGATCTATGTTGATGACATCATCTTTGCCTCTTCAAATCCGCGCCTGTGCCAACACTTTGAGAAACTGATGAAAACCAAGTTCGAGATGAGCATGATGGGCGAACTTAACTTCTTCTTAGGCCTGCAAGTCAGACAACTCTCTGATGGCATTTTCATCAATCAGTCCAAATACATTCTGGATATGCTAAAGAGATTCAACATAGAAGGCAAATCCTCCATGACGACCCCCATGTCCCCAAACAACAAACTGGATTCAGACCCCTCCGGGAAGCCAGTCGATGCTACAAATTACAGGGCCATCATTGGATCTTTGCTATATCTCACGTCAAGCAGGCCTGACATTGTCTTCTCCACATGCTTATGTGATCGCTTTCAGGCAAATCCGAAGGAATCCCATCTGACAGCTGTACGACGAATTTTAAGATACCTCAAAGGCACGGTGAATCTAGGCCTTTGGTATCCCAAGCATTCAGGCTTCGATCTAGTCGGATACTCGGATGCTGACTTTGCTGGTTGCCGGATGGACCGCAAAAGTACATCGGGAGCCGTCCAATTCTTGGGCGAGAAGCTAGTTTGCTGGTCTTCCAAAAAGCAAAACTGTGTGTTAACATCTACAGCTGAGGCCGAATACGTCGCGGCTGCTAGTTGTTGTTCACAAATATTATGGATGAAGACTCATCTACAGGACTACGGCTACACATTCCGCCACATCCCGATCTACAGTGACTCTCAAAGCGCCATCGCCATCACAAGCAATCCGGTTCACCACTCCCGCACCAAACACATTGATCTGCGCTATCATTTTATCAAGGATCACGTGGAGAAAGGAGACATAGATATGTACTTTGTAAGCTCAGAGCTTCAACTGGCTGACTTGTTCACTAAGGCATTGGATGAAAAAAGATTCCTGTTCCTGGTCTCCAAGTTGGGCATGTTGAACGTCGAGCCTGTTTAATGTTTGTCTTCACTGGTCTGAAAAGTGTGTGTGTGTGGGACTTGTAAAAAGTGTGTGTGAGTGTGATCTGTAAATAGTGTGTGTGCGTTGCATGTGTTGAGGGGGAGAAAACCAGAAAAATAACAAAAATAGTGTGTGCGCGTTGCATGTGTTGAGGGGGAGAAAACCAGAAAAATAACAAAAATAGTGTGTGTGCGTTGCATGTGTTGAGTGGGTGAAAAAATTAAAAAGAACAAAAATAGTGTGTGTGCGTTGCATTTGTACATATTGTTCGTTGCATTTTTTGGGGGGGAGAAAATTTTCATTGTTTAAGGGGGAGTTCTCTATTTTTACTGGTTTTGGGCCTCGAAAATTTTTAAAAGGGCACTGTGTGCCAGCCCAATCATTCGGGCTCAACTATTACGGAGGAGGTCCAAATTTTTTACTCGCGTATATAAAACCTCGCGAAAAACCCTTCAGTCCATATTTCACTGTATTTTCGCAAGGATTTTTCGTAAACCAGAGCTCCCTAACCCGTCTCCTTCCCGAAATACTTCCTTCTCCCGTTTCTTCTTCTCAACTAAACTTACGAAGGTAGTTCTTTGTTTCGAAATCGAAATCGCTAAATCGAATTCAAACGAAAACTTGTTCTCACGAAACGATCGTATTTGTCTCAATCTCAAAATCAAAAGGGTTTTCGTTTGTTTCAAGGTCGAAATCTTTGTATATTGTTTCTCGTATCTTATGCTTTTGAATTTGCAGGTGGGATCGTCATTACGAGATATATGATCTCGACATTCAAATCTCCAGATCTCGAGTTCGTCGATTCATCTTCAAGAGAGATCTCAAGATTTGAATCTCGACATCAAGATCTCGAGATTTGAATCTCGATATCTTGATCTCGAGATTTGGATCTCGAGATCTTGATCTCGAGATTTGGATCTCGGCATCTTGATCTCGAGATTTGGATCTCGAAATCCTGATCTCGAGATTTGGATCTCGATATCCTGATCTCGAGATTTGGATCTCGAAATCCTGATCTCGAGATTTGGATCTCGAAATCCTGATCTCGAGATTTGGATCTCGAAATCTTGATCTCGAGATTTGGATCTCGAGATTTGGACTTGAAATGTTGTTCAAAAATTCCACCTGCATAAATTGTCTGAAACCTGCAAATCAAAACTCTTTCAATCTAATCTCAGAGAAATCAAACCGATGAATTTCATATGTTGACCCCCTATTTTCACAGCTCATTATGGCAGGTACACAAAAGGGACATAACATTGAAGACACCATCTATCCACAAGATAGGTGGGTCAAGGTGCTGGACAACAATTTCCAGCTCGATCTGACTGTTTTCAAGTGTCAGGATCCAGTCATCCCCGGGATTCTGAAGCGCCACTATCTCTGGACCGCCTTCCACAACTCAAAGTCGGTGCCAGAAATCTACCTCCAACAAGTATGGGGACACATGCGCACTGAGTCATCAAAAGACCGCACTAAAATCCTCACAAAGCTCAACAACATGAGGATTGTCCTGACTCCAGCAACTCTACGCTCTACACTTGCGCTCCCCGAACATGACAGCTACGATCCTCTTCCTTCTATTCCGGATCTTCTCAAAGATGTCGCGGCTCTGGGTTATGCCTCTCTACTACCAAAACTGTCGAACTTCAATGGAGCATACCTTCACCGTCCCTGGAAGAGCCTATTCGGGCTAGTCAACAAGTGCCTCTCTCCAAAGCATGCCGGATTTGACAAATGCAACAAGCAAATACTCTGCATCTTCCACGGCATTGCATACAACAAGAAGTATGACATGGCTCAGCTCTTCTTCTCAGAGCTAATGGACCTGGTAAAAGCCAAAGAGAAAAACAGGTCAGGCACCATTCCATACGCCAGATGGTTGGGGCTGATCATCCATGACTGCATGACAGCAAACACATCCATTCCTCGACGTACTGATGATCCACACTTCATAGCCCCAAAGCTCCAATACTTCAAAGCTGATAAGAAAGCAGCTCAGGGCCTGCGGATTCCAGATGCTCTGATCAACCTGGCAAATCAGTCCAATCCAATCATCGTCACATACAAGGAGAACCTTGAGAGAACAGTCCCTATGGTTCAGCAAAACCCAGCTGGACCTACCCCAGGGGCAAAGCCGAGTGTTGGTAAGGGTCCAAAGAGAGCCCAAAAGCCACAGAAACCAGTGGCCGGTTCGCCCAATGAAGGAAAGTCTGACGACTCTCTAGAGACGAGTCAGGCGGCTGAGGGCACCGAAACAGACGCTGAGGAAACAGCCAATGAATCGTCAAGTGAAGCCCAAACAAACACTGACGACGAGGCTTCCGAGAGCGTGGGAACAGAGAGCGGGGAATCTGGCTCGGATGATGACGACGACTACAATGACAGTGATGACGTGGAGCTCACATATGCCCTGATCAGAAAAGGGAAGCTGCCAGTAGAATCTCCGAAGAAGAAAAGAATAACTGCTGAAGACGCAGCACCAATAATCACTGGCAGACCCCAAGTCTTCACAATCAAGGAAAAAGCTAAGCCGATAGTTGTTTCCAGCGAGACAAACTGCTCAAAGGACGACTATGACGAGGCAGCTCATACAATCAAGAATTCTGCAGAAGTCGTCATCCGGGAGAAAAGTGCCAAAGTTAAGAACGATAAGACTGCCAAGGCAAAGCCCCAGCCCCGAGCCAGAAAGAGCCTGATTGATAAGGCAGACGAGCATATCTTTGCTGGCTGCGATACATTTATCCAGATAAGCCGAGCTGAATCCTTAAGCACAGGAGCCGATTTTTTCGGTTCCCGGGTAGAAGTCGCAGCATCTGGCTCAACTGCGCAAGCACAGCCCTCTCCCAGCCATTCGATAGCCTCTCAACAGGCTATTGTTTCAAAAGAACGGGACTCCACCCCCTCGCTGGTTCCTTCTGAATCAGTTGAGCGTACAATTGACCTATCTCCCGAGGTCAAAACCCCTTCTTCTCACACATCGAGTCTAGGTGTCACATTCCCAACATTTTCTTCATTTTCTAGGACACCTACACTATTCACTGCACATACAGGTGTGCACACCCTGAACGCAACAACCAGAGCGCAAGCTATGACGGTTGGAAGCCCTGCTACGCCCACAATGATTCCATCATTGAATGCAGGCCACACATCAGCAATCTTCACTGATGCTGTGTCAACAGTTACAACCCCCGTAACTGGTCACCCTACCTTTGAAGACGTAAACGTTCTACTCAACCGCTTCCTAGATTCCACCATTAAACCATGGGTGCAAGATGCAATGACCGCTCTAGCACATGAATTTAGGACCACCCAAGCGGTTCGGTCTGAACAAACCCCACCCCAACCTTCACCTGAACCATTCATCTCCCATACACAACCCGTATCCTCCACCCCTCTATCCCACCAATCCATAAACCAAATTCCCATTCCTTCTCTTTCTCGGGGAACCCAGGATACAGAACCAGTATTCTCCCCACACCCGACCACACCCTCCATCGATCTCTCCTCACTATCCTTCGACACACTAGCGTCGGCTTTGCTAAACAACCTCCTAAACACCCCTGAAGACAAACTTACTCTTCATCAGCAAGCCATACTTGAAGCCCTTCTTTCTTCACCAGAAACCAAGAGCACTTGCAAGGAGAGTTCTCGTGGTCGCAAACGTTCCCATGAGGACCCCGATGATTCGGATCCTCATGAGGGGGAGAACAAGCGACCTCGATCACTTGAGCAAACTGCCCTACCAAGCCAAACTCCACAGCCCATCCAACCAGAAACCTCGACAAACCAACAGCCACCACCCACAGCCAACTTATCTAGCATGGTCGAGCTAGAAATAACATCCCGAGGCGTATCTCCCAGAGATACCAACCGAGGAGGGGATGGAAGTCCTGATGATGTTACCACTGGTACATCTTCTGCATCAGGCCATCAGTTGGAACCTAGTTCTAAGCTGATGTCAACGGGCAATCCAAGTGAACCCGGTAGTGCTACTCAGGAACACTCACCGCCTCAAAAACAACAAAGAGTTCCATATATTTCCCCAGGCAAAGACATCCATGATGCACTGGAGGAGGCGGTGATATATGACAAATGGCCGAGAAAATGGACAGAATGGGATGATCTTTGGAATGAGGCTGAACAAGAGGACATGCAAATAAATTGGTGGCTACGAGAGCTAATTAACAAATGCTCTGAAGATATCATTAGGCTCGAGGACGATGAACACAAGGAAGGGGAGAACTACAAGGAATCCCAGAAAACTCTTGAATCCGTCGTAAGACAATCAGCGGGAAGACTTCCCAAGACAGAGAAACCCTAGGATAACGTTCGCATCAAAGCCCCCTTCCAAGAGGAAATCAGAGAGCATATCTGGCGTAGACCAGACAGAGTCAAACCGCTGAATGAACTGAAGCTAAGAGGTCTTACTCATCTAAAAGGAAAGCAGGCTGGAGGTCATCTGCATATGCTGCTACAAAGGTCAACCGGTACTCAGAGAGAACTGATGGAACAAGATCTGAAGTCAAACATTCTCCCGATTCATCAAATTCTACAAGTGAAAGCTGAAGATTATCATGGAGTAACATTCTACATTTACAGACTTCAACGCACTGACGGGAGCGAATTTACTTGCCAAGAGAACGATTTCATCATGCTGAAACCGGACGACATCTATCAAATGTTCCTGGCCTATAGATATCTTCCAGTCAGGCAGAGCATAACATACAGCGAAGGTCTCGCAGCTATCAAGAGATTCATGCTTAGACAGATCCGAGTACACTCTTCACATGACCTACAGATGGCTATTGAGTGCAATCTGAAAAAGACAAATCTGACAAAGCCAAGACCGTATGGTCCAGAACTTGAAGACTTCCCAGCCTACCACATCTTCTTCACACCGCCAGCAGTCACCTATCTGTGCCACAAGAACGAAAAACGTCTGATGGTAGTTAGTGAAATTGAAAAGTACTGTGACGGAACGCTGAAGATAATAAAAGAACAGCTTCTAAAGATGAAGGCAGAGCTAGAAGAAAATCTTCAAGAGGCATCGTCTTATGTTCAAAAGGAACACTCTACAGTAGAGACAATCTTAAAGGCCATTGACGATCGCCTCGAAAAGAGAAATATGCTGAGGCAATATGAACATGCACTTGGTATGAGGAAGCACTACTTCAAGTCGCAGAAGCAATAAGAGAGTGGCACTTGATCACAAAGGGGGAGATTGTTGAAGATATTTAATTGTGAATCAAGTTTGTCATAGATTAGCTTATATTTAATCCTTGTATTTAATTAGTGCATGAATTAGATAGCAATCGGGCCAAGTGTTAGGCCCATATAAACAGGCTAAAAGCCTTGTACGCCTAACCTAAACCTCGCCTATAAAAAGGGAGCCGAGGGTTTAGGATTAGGTAAACGTCGTACTTATTCTTCGTAGCCTTACGCGCATATTCTTGTGTTGTACGAGTTCACGGTCTATCAAAGAGGGTTTTACGTTGATTCATTCTGTGTTCATCTTACGTTTAATCTTCGTTGTTAGATCGTTATTCATTGCTGTTACAGAAACAGGGACTAACATAACTCTTGAGGAAGATCTGCTGAACACAGAGTACAACCTTTTGAGTTATGCAGTCAAGTTCTTAAGTGCAGAAATGAAATAAGTAAAGTAAGTGACACCGGGGATTTTTATAGTGGTTCAAGGAACAACTTGTTCCTCTAGTACACTATTCCACTAAGCTTGCAAAAACAACAGTTTACAACGCCTTAGTCCCTAGAACTTAAGAAGCTCTCCACGTCTTCTTCAAGCCTAGTTGTCACCCGGGATGCAGTCCTGCTTCCTGATGGCTGGTCTCGTTTCACTGAGTCTCTTGGAAGTATCACCACTTCACTTACTCCAGTTAGTTTGAGACGCCCCTTCTTTTTCAAGAAGTGTTTGAATCAAGATCAGTTTTCTCCAACGTTGCTTCTTCACAAAGGATGTGTAGATGAAGTTTTCGAAGTGTTGAAGAACTGAGGAACTTTGCAACTTGCTAGTTGGATGAGGGATAAGAAAGTATATCTTCCAACTTGAGCTTTTCTTGTTGAGGTAAGTAAGTCTTTGATCTCAAGAAAGCTTGGAGGTATTTGATTTAGAGTAGAATGATCTGAGCAAGTTCGTCTGGCAAACGTTGTAGCAAAGGTATCCTAGTAGTTCTTCAGAGTGTATCTTATATACTGGGAGCAGTCTTCCCGTTGGAGTGTAGAAGACAGCTTCATTAAATGTTTGTACTGTTGACTTGACCGGTTGGACCTTCGACTTGCTATTTTGGGGGCGCGAAGATACTCGCATGGTCAATCATCAGCTTTAAATATATCTTCGTACGTACAACATTAATTGAGCATTTAATGCGTGTACAGTACCATGTTCCCGTTGAAAGGTTCGTAGTCGTTAGGGGATTTCCCGTTAGTTTAACGACCGTTGGTAAGTGTCTTCGAGTTCTGCAAGGCGCGAGCTTGTCTGATAAGGTTTTCTGATTAGAACTCTGATGGCAGCTTCTGATGCCAACTCTGGTATCCAACTCTGAAGGCTTCTCTGGAGAGCAACTCTGAGAGCAACTCTGGTAGAAGTTCTGATAAGGAAGACCAAGAGGGTTTCTGGCATGTCGACTATTCTAGTACATACAAAGATAAATTCTAATACAAAATTTCTATTGGGGTACTTTCAAATACTAATCAACCTAGCATCATCAAAATCTAATTACATTTATTCCTTACACACCAGCCTCAAGAACGCAAAGATAGAACGAGAATTCAAAAAAACGCACAAGTACACAACTACAAATGTGATCATATCGGCTATGCATCACAGCGGCTTCAAGGCTCTTGTAAGTTCCATCCCCGGCCAGGGCAAAAGTGCAACACGCTCATCGACCCCAAGAACCGGGGACATGCAGCGCCTACCGGCTCAGCGCCATCATTGTCCCCAAGACCTTGGGCACACAAACCACTACACATCGCCTCGCCCAAAGGCACTATAAGTGATCAACGACACACAAAACAAAGAGCTCTCATCGTCCTCAAACAAGATACAACTGTCATCCATGCCAAAGACACATATCGGCCACTCATGATAGCGGACCTTCATCGCCCCCATCAAGCAAGGACACCCATCGTCCTGGAAAGCAAAGAACATGACCATCCGCATAGCCAGGGTCTCTCTCGTCCACAACATGGAACACGCCACGGCCAAGCCCAAAAAGAACAGGAATCTACTCTCCTTCACTTCGTCTACATCTCAGCTTAGAGAGTGGGGGACTCCTGATGGAGTATATGGGTCTAGACCCCAGGACCCACATACTCAAGAGAACAAAAGGCACAACTGTCACCTAGTGGGACCCTCATCGGCCAGATGACCCTCATTGGCCGGAACGAAGTCAACCCAGAATATGATCCGGAAGCCAGAAGAACCGGGTGACCTCGTCGGTCGGGTCTTCGTCGGCCATGCACTCATCGGCCAGACCCTCGTCGGCCATAAAGAACTCCCAGAACAGGATTTTGCACTTAATCATTTGTATACTCTACCATTTACTTTGTATTCAGCCCAATAGCGGTCCAGTTGTAAATGGGCCTCTCAAGCCCAAGACTTGGGAGCCCAGCCCGCATTTTTCCAATAAATACTTCCTCTGGAGGTAGTTGTAGGGGTTGACAAATTCATTAATAAAGAGCGATTATACTACTTCTCTCTCTAGCTCTCACTTCTCTCTAGACTTATAGTCTATCATAACTAGTAACAAAAAGGGGGGATTTTATGATTGTTGATAAATTTAAATTTATTTAAGAACTAAGATGAGCGACTTATGTGGTTTACTTTAATAGGGATGAAGACTTGGTTTTGCTTTTATCCACTTAATGAAATGTTATTAACATGCGCCGTATATTAGCCAGTTCATCGAGGGTAGTTATTAATAACGAGACGCGTTCATTAATAAAACTTACTACCGAGTCAATATAGAACATGCGTCGTATATTAGCCCGATAGTAGCAATAAACTTAAGATGAAAAGGATTGAGATTGATAACCTCAACACAAGCGGTTTATTGTTTTAATCAATATAATTAATTCCCCTTAGATTATTAACCATGAGACGCATGCATTAATAATCCAAGTTTTACTACCGTTGAAAGAAGCGAATTAATAACAAGCGTATTAATCGATTGTTTCTAGTAATAATTAATGTATGAAACAAAACTAGATGATCCTTTAAGTAATGCTCAAAACATTAATATGAAATATGAATAGGAAATAATTAATATTCAAGGAAGAAGATTAAAGAAAATAACTCACAACTTACAAATTCATTAAGCTTCAAAGTAGCAAAACCAATATGGAAGAGTTTAGCTCCTCATTTGGAGACTAAACATGAAGAAAATATAAAGAAAGAACTATTCTAGACTCAGCTTAGAAGTATATGTGAATTGGTTCTTTTATTGTGAAGGAAAGGGGTGTATTTATAGGCTTTTGGGGGCTGCATGGTCTGATACCCGACCGGGTGTATAGGATACCCGATCAGGTATCTTAGGAAATTTCCCAGAAAATGACTTTTCGGGACATACCCTATCGGGTATGTTGGAATACCCGGTCGGGTATGAGCCAAAAAGTCAAAATCCTGCACGTTTTCTTGTCTTTCCAGATTCTGATTTGACACCCGAATCAACTCAATACCTGATCGGGTATGTCGGCGTACCCGATCGGGTATGTGTCAAATCTTTACAAAATCTTGCTCCCACGATCATTTGTTCCCGGATTTGATTTGGACAATCGAATCAAGCAAATACCCGATCAGGTATTGCTTATACCCGACTGGGTATAAGAGTATTTTATCCAAATCGAAATCTTTCTTGCCTCCTTGCACTTTCCTTGATCTTTTGAGTTCCAATCTTGATCCTTTGGATGATTTTTGACCTGTTTAGCTCATAAAAGTCCTAATCTAAACAAATTACAAACATTTTACAAACTAAACTATTACACCAAAAGTGTGTAATTTCTACAACTAGAACTAATAAAAACTATTTAAAATTACAAAAATAAACAATAACAATTCTATACTATCAAACTCCCCCCTACTTAGTCCATTTGCTCGTCCTCGAGTAAAAGCCAACATAACAGTTCACAATCCACAGAACAAATAAATTCAAAAGAATAACATGTTCAGTTTTTCAATCATCCTCAATTTACAACGAAAGAGGGTCTTCATGATCTTCAAGAACAATTATTCTTTTTATTGATTGCATCCCAAAAACTTCCAAGTGAAATGAGTTCTTGTATAAACCCGGATGAAATTTCCTCTCATTCTCTCATTCTGCCTAGGAGCCTTTTCAGGTTTTCATCCTAGCCTCTTTTTTTGTTCAATTCACTCATTTTAGCCACTTTTGCTTAGATTGCCCAATTTTGAGTTTTCAACCTAACTAGCATTTTTTCTTTGTCTGTTTTGTTTAGGATAATGCAGGTTCAAGCTGGAAAGAATGAGTACATACCAAATGAGTGACTCTCCCTACTTAGTCCGAGCACTGTCCTTAGTGCTCTCATGTCGTCTTTGTTTGGATGTTTTTTGTTTGTTTGGGGTGAGATTTGAGGTTAGTGGAGAGATGAAAACAAAAATTGGGGTTTTTTTCAAATAAATTTGGCTCAAGGGAATGGGGAATTTGAGGGTTTTTTTTGGGATCTAGAGTTTGGTGTGTTTGTTCATGGGGATTCTGCGAGAGGTTTGAATTTGGATGAGATGTAGATGGAGATTCGGGTGTTGATTTTGGTTTAAAATCTCCATTACCCGACCGGGTAGGGCTATACACCCGATCGGGTGTGTGTTCTTGTGCTCTTAACTCGGAGGCATGCCCGATCGAGTTCGGTTGTACTCAATCGGGTGATTCGGGCCGAAGGATTTCAGTTTTTTTTTGTTTTTTTTTTTGGTTCTTTTTTTAAGCATACCCGATTGGATAGGGCTATACACCCGATCGGTTATGATATCTTTTTTTTTGTGTGTACTCGATCGGGCGTTTGACGTCGTAGTTAATTAGAAAAGTATACCCGACCGGGCAAGGGTCATACCCGATTGGGTATGTTGATTTTTTTTGAAAAACCGCTTTGATCTGATCGAGCAAGGAGCCCGGATTCTCATTTTAGCTTATACCCGACCGGGTGGCGTGGGAGACCCGATCGGGTACTTCACCCTGGGCTTAAATTTTTTTTTTCATCTTTTTGAAAAGTGAAGACTTTTATTAAGATAAAGGAAGATAAAAGTAAGTGTACCTTACATGGGTTGCCTCCCAAGAAGCGCCTCATTTAACGTCGCGGCACGACAATATCATTGTGTTTAATCTTTAAAATTTGGATCGTGATGATCCATCTTTTTCACATTTTCACCCGGGCGCATCTTATAGAAAGGTTCAATTTGTCGACCCTTTATTTTGACAATCTTTCCGGGATCAAATATCCAGATTTCTATCGCTTCATACGGTGAGAGTGAGGGTCCATGATTTTCACTTAGCATGGTAAATGGAAGGGTTTGTGCAACTCCACTGTTATCCCTTGCATATTTGTGAGCGAAGAGAAATCTAAATGATACTCACAATTGCAGAAGATTTCGTAGAGGTCTTTGTCCTTCTCCACCCTTTGTGTTTCCCTTAGAGGCTCAGGGAATGGTGGCATGATCTCAGAATTGGCCGGTGGTGGAGTTGAGTTTTGAGGTTTCTCCTCCTCTGGTTGAGCTTCAATTCCTCCGTAAGCTCCCTTTCTTCTTCCTCCTCGCCAATGTGCTTCACAATGTTTGGCACTTGTTTCAATTGATTCTCCAAATTCGGTTCTTTGAGCACCGTTTCTTGCGGGTATTGTGACATATCTTGTTGCATTTTTGTCACATTGATAGTGAGAGCTCGGATCATGTCTTCAGTGGACATGATGGAATAAGAACTTGAGTATGAGTTATATGTGTTGGAGAATGAATCATACCTCTCTTGGAAACCAACATCATTACTCTGTTCAAAGTATTCTTCTTGAAGCTTTGGGCAAAAAAGTGTTCGGGATGTGCTGTTCGGGATGTGCCGTTCGGGCCTGATGATTTTCCCTGGACCTTCCTTTGCGTTTGGACTTTAGGGATATCCTGGGCCGGTATATTGGGCCGGACCTTAATATCCCATCAATAGTGTTTTATTGTTTTATAGCTTTTCGGTGTGCGACAAATACTTTAACACGCCCCCTCTTTAGTCCAAACTGGGCTGAACAATATCGGGGTGTATAAAGGCGTCAATCTGACCTTTAACAAGCTGCCTTTAATCATGAATGCTAAACAAGCAGTCAAAACACGACCTGACTTGAATCTGATACTGTGTTAAGACCCAGTGTTCTATCCTAAAAGGTCAACGTGATAGATAAGTAGCCCAAAATCTTATATAGTATTTTATTATTTTATAGTCTTCTGGTGTGGGACAAATACTTTAACAATTCTAAATTGATTTACAACTTGGTCTTTAAAGTCAAGTGATGATAAAGTTAAACCTCCCTTCATAATATTCATACAATATTAGTTTTTGAACATTTTATTTTATTCCAATGCATCACAAAAAAAAATTGAAGCAATAAAAAATTAATACTCGAAATGATAGAATAAATAAATACAAAAATTAAAAATTGTATTGAACAAAAACAATCTAGTGCAAATCATTTGAGATGGAGGTGTAGACGTATGTTCCGTATCCCACAAAACAAAGAAGTTTGTATGAGGCTGGAATTATATAATAAAAACAGTAAAAAGGATGCATAACAATAAATAAAATATTCTATATTAAAGAAAACAATAAATAAAATATTCTAAAAACCAGCAATAAAAGATGTCCATAGCTAGAGACGGCGCACTTTAGCACCAATTGTTGCCCGAAAGCCGAACGTTAAAACCGCCCTCTGTGTCTCTCATATAAACTTCGTTCCCGGCGATTTTTTACAACTATAACAAACCCAGAAAACCAAAAGGGGAAATCAATCAGGAAACCCTTAATTTCCTTTGTTCTTCAGCGAACGAGCCAGAGAGGCAGACAGAGCTGAAGGGTACTTTGCGTCGATGGCGATGGGCCCGGAAAGATCAAAGCCGCTCCACAATTTCACGCTTCCATGTGAATTGAAGTGGGGAAACCGGAAGTTCTTGAGATGCGTTAAGCTGGATTCCAACGGCGAAATGTCCGACGTTCACCGGAGGCCTAATGGGCTGTCGGATCCCCCCACCGGGAGAAAGCGGGTCGCTCCGTCGTCCGGCAGGTCACACGAACGGCTCAAGAAGGAGGCGGTCGGGAGTAGCCGGAGATTCGAGTCCGAAACCGACGACGGGATCGCCTCTGTGAGGGAGAAGTTAATGTTCGATCTCCAGACGGCGGCGGATAAGATGAAAGACGCGATTTTGCGGGAGGGGTTGAAGGAAGAGCTGCACCGGCCGGCTGTGGAGGAAGCGGAAGAGCAACTGTCTCCGGCGTTGGTTCCGCCTGAATCCGCCCCTGCTGACCCGAATAAGCAGTGGAGCTTGAGGACTCGCCGAACAACCGTTGGATCCACCCAGAGCTTGAATATCTCCCCATTGAGAGCCGAAATCAAATCTCCGACACTGCAAAACGTCCAACCCGTAGTCGTCGGCCACCAGCGTGAGAAAGCGAAGCTATCTGTTCCTCTCGCCCGGCGAGAGATCGAAGAAGATTTCATGGCTATAGTTGGTCACAGACCCGCCCGCCGCCCCAAGAAAAGATCTAAACTGGTCCAGAAAAATTTAGATGTAAGTTCAATTTCCTCTCAATGTATCCAAATCTTATCTTGAAATAAATTGTCAATTAACAGTTTGGGTTGTTTGCTTTCCAGACTCTCTTTCCGGGATTGTGGTTGTCAGAAATTACAGTTGACTTATACAAAGTTCCGGATGATCAATAGAACATATGAACAGGTAAAAGTTGTTCTTGATCAAATTCTTAAGCCATTTATGCATGTTTCTCTGGCAATGCAAACTGGTTATTTCTGCGGCTTTTAATTTAATTGGGCTTCATTTTTTTATTCTTTTGCCTTGATTGTGCAGGTGTGGGTGGTTGATTTGCTGACAAGCAAAGCTAAATTTGTAACAAGCAACTAAAATAGTGAGATACTGCAAAACTTTTTCTCTCTGATCTTTGATTAAAGTGTTGAGTTTCTTCCTGCTGTTAGTCTGTTACAACAAAGCATATTCTTGCTTTTTATTAAAAAAATGCTAGTATTCGTTTATTTTAGTTCTTCATAATTCTTTCCTTACCTTTCTTTCTGTGATGACTGAAATAAACTAATGTAATCCGAAAGCTTGGTGAATATGAAGTATTATTTGGTATCTTAATGATAAGTATCAATGACTTGTGCATAGTTTTCATCCTTCCAAATGCATTGTTGCTCTTCCTTGTGAACTTGTTCTCTTATAGTTCCAATGTTTATCGTTCTGGCAGCAATGAGTTATTTGTGTATCTGGTTTATTCATTATCAATCAGAACTTTAATGACATGTAATTTATATATGGGATATTTCGACTTTGCACCCCGCTTTTTGGGTGATATTGGACTTTGCGCCCCATTTTTAAAACTCTTAGACTTTGCACCATATTTCCTCTAAAATGTCTTTGCCTTTGCACCCCATTCAGGAATTTTTCTTCACAAAATGTTGTAGATAGGGTGCAAATTCTAAAAGTTTTTAAAATGGGGCGCAAAGTCTAATATCACCCGAAAAGTGGAGTGGAAACTCAAAATTCCCCTTTATATATACTGCCAATTAATTGTCAAGAAGTAACTAACTTTACTGTTCCCTGCAAAAAAGGCCAATGAGATTCTGTTTATTGACAAAAAAGGTAATCTGCTTTGTTTATCCTAATTAGGACATGTCAAGATGGACATGTTTACTTGAATTTATTTCCTTGCTTGATCAGACTAGTCTAGACTGGGTTTATATAGATTGGGTTTAAATAGATCAAATTAGACAGTTATAAAATACACATAATGCCAAACTACACTTTACACTACATACCAAATCAGATTTAAACATGCCAGTTCGACCCAGCCCATGAATTTTAGTGGGATTGATTGGAAGTAGAAAGAAACTTTATTATTACACTTTTAAGTTTTGTTTTTGTTTTGGCTACAAGACAATTCATGTTTTGACTCATTTCCCAACCTGAGTTTGTAACATTGATTCTTCTTGGGGTGGGGATATGAAAATGGATCCTCTATACTTTGTATATATCATTACAATGTGTTATCACTACAAGGAGGGTTGAGATCAATTCAAATTTCAATGGGTCCCACAGTGAAGTGATCTTGGCCCTTCATGCAAAAAAGTTTGTACTTACTGGGGAGGATATATTCTATTATACACATGGAAGATTGGAAGGAGCTATTGTTTCAAATTTCAATACTGAATTGAAGTGTTGTTGGAATTTGATTTGAATTAATCATTTTGTGGATGTAATGAACTAATGAGCAATCATGAGATAAAAGAAGTTGCTAGAAAGCCATGGTGAGCTTTTTTTTATCATTAAAACTCAGAAGTACAAAATTAACATATTATGATTTGAGTAAAAGGCCATCATCATTTATATTATTACCTTTTTCTCAAGTCAGTTAAATAACTGCCATCTTTAAATGAACACAACATGTGTTTGACTCTTGGTATCAATGTATATTCCAATGTGGACATAAAGGAGAAAGAAAAGGCAGGTGTTGAAGCAGGTGGGGAAATTATTCCTATTGTGTTTGACTGTTGACCAAATTGTGTCTTTGCTTCTAAAGTAAATTTGGACTGTGAAAGTACCAGATGAATTTTGCATACCAAATTTTATTATGTTTAACCATTTTTTTTACAAATGTTATTATTTTATACTCCGTAATATTGACGTACTTCTAACCAAAAATTTGTTCATATTCTTGCAATATTTAATTTTTGGGATTTTTATTAACTTAAACTTAAGTATGTATAAATGGTTCATCATGGATAATGAGTATCATGGAAGTAAAACAGTAAAATTAGGATTTTGAATTTAGAGTAGTCTATACTAATAACACCGTGATTTTACAAACATAATACTCCGTATAAAAAGATAAATGTAAGGGAGAATTTGAGTTTGCACCCCATATTTTCGGTGATATTGAACTTTCCACCCCATTTTTAAAATCATTAATGTATGCACCCCGTTAGTCCAAAAATTGTGAAGGAGTGAGTGCAAAGTCAAATGATTTTATAGTGAATTGGGGTGGATACATTAATGATTTTGAAAATATGGTGCAAAGTCAAATATCATCCAAAACATGAGGTGTAAACTCAAATTCTCCCTAAATATAAAATGTTTTGAGCTTTTAACTGTAGAAAAGTTAAAAATAGTGTTTTTGAAATAAGTGATGTTTAAATTAAGCACTCTACGTCCAAAAGGTTGAATCCCCAACCCCAAGGGCCCCCCACCTCGACCCGACAGGATGGTGGGGGAGTAAATCACGGTGACTCAGTCGGCAATGCGGTAGTAGGCCTTTACCCGTGCGCACCAGAGAGCCAGCTTTATTTCAGGTTCTGAAAACCTCCTTTTGGCCGCTGCGGGATTCGAACCTTGGTCTACGTCCAATTTTTCCCACCACTCAACCAACTGAGTTACCCGTGCGGGTTAAAATTAAGCACTCTAAAATCAGAACTTGCAAGTAGAGGATATGTGCTTCAAGTGTGTGTTTTTTTTACCTCTTCTATATATCTAAAATAAATACTCCGTAACTTCTAAAAAATAGAAATGATCAAATGAACACACTCCTTGAAACCCCATCGTTCTTACAGCATTGAGTGCTGTGTTTAGCTTGTGTTGTCCTATTAGGATCTTTTTACTTGGATTATAATTCCTCCTAGACCAAATCAGTTCAGATCAGACCAGACTTGGATAGTTATAAAAATACAAAAAAATCAGACCAGACCAGCAAATTACAGTCCAAGTAAAAACATCCTTAGTCTATTACGAATCGTGTTGCAATCAGGTAACACATGGGGAGTTTCTAACAAGAGTTTTGTCATTTGTATCCTTCGACAATTACGTCACTCAATTATAGCAATACTAACTGATGGAGTATATGGCCCGGGAACCCCCGGCCCACAGACTCCTACTACTCCAGCGAAGGCCCAGAAGGTCCAACAGGCCCAGATCACAGCGCCCAGAGTACCAAGCAGCCCGCACTACGCGCCAGGGGTGCCTTCGGTCCCCTGGCCGAAGGCTCTAAACTCTCACAGGACGGGCTTCTCAAGCAAATTAAGAAACTGGGAGAAAACGGCGAAAACAGTAGCCCTCGCCACTGTGAGCCCTCGGCACCAGGGGGCCATCGGTTGGAGGAGCCCTCGGCTACTGCTCTATAGCCGAAGGCACCTCTGCCGACATGATATCCGCCCCACATGCGTACAGATCACCGTACCCTGCACAGACGTCCCATCCAACAGCCGCATTAAATGCAGCCACATGCGGCTGCCAGCGCCAACCAGTTGAGGTGACCCCTCGGCCAATGAGCGCTTGACACGTGTCCCTGCCCGGCATTTATTGCTACTATAAATAGCACCCCATTTCCCCATTTGTAACCACGCTGAAACGGCATTCATACTGAATATACTCTCTCTCTACTTTTACTTACTTGCTCTGACTTCTCTCTAAGTTATTCCCAGTAATAACCCTTCAGATATATACCCCCGGGTAGACTATCCATCATTTGGTGCTCTCGTTGAGAGGTTGAACAATCGAGTAAGAAACCCTCCCCCTCGACCAAACACAAAACACTAGCCCTCTATCAAAATGGTGAGGACAACACGTGCCAACTCAAAGAACGTAGAAGACAAGAACCTGGCCCTCGGCGACGTCAACGCCCCCGAAGCCTCTCACAGGGCTCCCGAGGGCGGTGTCATCGTTGGGATGGAACAGGCGGCTGTCGACCTACGCCTTCAGATCCAACAAAATACCCCCGATGCCCGCCTCGGCATCGAGGCCAAGAAGAAAAACCGGAGCGATGACCAAGTCAGCCCTCCGGTTCTCACCATCGACGTGCAATCGGCGCTCTCCGCCTTCATCCAGACGCTCACCCAGAACCCGGGTGCCTTCGGCACCCTGGCTCCAGCTCACCCTCAGATCGGGGAAAATATCATACTTCCCCCTCTGCCACACCCCTTCGGAAATCCCACCCCTCGGGTGAGAAACGACGAAGGGGTGGTGGCCCAAGATACGTCCTCCCAGGAAGTTCAGTCCCGGGACCGCCATAATGACAACAGGGAAAGGCCTCGTACTTCCGCCCTCAACCGGCTCGGAGGAGGGCCAGACCGCCGAGGGGTCCAAGACCGCCTCGGGGGGAAAGCACTCCAAAGGCCCCAGGAAAGCGGGGGATCTGTTTCGAGGGCAGACGAGGAGCGTCCCCCTCGGGACAAAGGCAAGGCACCCCTTCATGCCGATGATGCTCGGCACCAAATCAACCAGGCCCACTCGGCCCGGGTTCGTTCGCAGGGGGCGGAGACCCTCCCGAAGGATCCCCGGGACGAGATTATTGCGGCCCTCCAACGCCGGCTTGACGAGATGGAGTCCAACAAAGCTCACGCCACCACCTCCACCCCTCATTCAGATCTCAAATACGAGGCCATGATGGCCAAAATGGAGGAGTTACAGAAGAGGGTGGCCGAGGGCTCCGGGAAACTCGTCATCCAGCTCCGGACTCGGACGCCATTTACCCTAAGGGTATTGGCGGCCCGGATCCCGGAAAAATACCGAGGGCAACACATACAGCCCTACAACGGGAAAACGGACCCCCAGGAACACTACAGCAAATACCAGAACATCATGATGATGGTGGGGGCGTCAGACGAATATTTGTGTCGATGGTTCCTCTCTACCTTAGAGGGACCGGCATACGAATGGTTCAACAGGCTGCCCGAGGGCTGCATTGATTCGTGGCAAGAACTCGCCCAACGATTCTTGACACAATTCGCCGGGAGGCGTCGCACAAGGAAGCACTTCTCCCACCTCCTAACAATACGCCAGAAGAAGGATGAGACCCTTCGGGATTTCCTGGAGCGCTGGAGGACGGAGGCCGACAAGGTCGACGGTGCTGATGACGGGACCCTCCTGGCCCTCCTACAAAACGTCCTCTGCACCGGTAACTTTTCAAGGAGCCTCATCATTGAACCCCCCCGCGACTACATAAGGGCTTTGCAGCGGGGGGGACCGATATGCTAAGGCCGAGGAGGTGGAGAAGTATCACCAGCATCCGGACCAGCAGCCCCCGAGGGCTGACAACAAGCATAACCGAGGGCCGGGGGCTCCTCCAAATCGCCCCAAGGCTTCGGGACCCTCTGATGACCGCCCTCGGCAAGGCCAAGCCAAGCCCGGGGGGAGGTTATAAGAGCAACCCTAAGACTTGGGCCCAGCCCATTCTCCTGGACCGCCCTCGGACACCATTGACGCACCCCATCAGCATCATCCTCGATTTTGCCGAGGAGAGGGGCCTCGTTGAGCGCGACTCTCGCGCACCCCCGGAGGTACACGCTATCAACCCTCAGTTCCCCTACTGTCGCTTCCATCGGCACCAGGGGCACAGGACCGATGACTGCCATCAGCTGAAGACGGCCATCGAGAGATTGATACAAGCGGGGCACCTGTCCCAATTTGTTCAGAGCCCTCGGCAGGAGGGACCTTCTCATCAGGGGCCTCCCCGAGGGCACCACACGAAGGTGAACGCTTGGGTAAACCCGAATACCATCCCCCTCGGCAAGAAGAGGGAGATTGGAAACTTGGAAGAAGAGGAGGAGGAGTACCCCCACTACCAGGAGAAAAAACGCCACATCCTCATGATCACCGGTGGCAATACAGGGGGCGATTCCACCAGCCAGCGGAAGAAGTGGGCTCAGTCGCTTTACGTGGGGGAAGTCACTCATATGCCCCCAGTAAAGCGACTGAGGGAGGAACCCATCACCTTCACCAACGCAGATCTCCCTCCTACTTCTTCTCCTCACAGGGATGCCTTGGTGATTCGGACGGAGATAAACGACACCATCATTCACCGAACTTACATTGACACGGGCAGCTCCGTCAATGTAATGTACCTCAGCACCTTCAGAGAGCTGCATCTGGAGAGGGGGTCCCTTCGGCCCATTAAGACCCCTCTTGCCGGCTTCACCGGCGATACTATTGATTCCGAGGGGGTAATAACCCTCCCGGTGATCTTCGGCGACGGGCTCCATAGAGCCCAGCTCGAGGTGGAGTTCGTCGTCGTCAACATTGACTGCGCCCACAACATCATCCTCGGCCGGCCAGCCCTCGAGGACCTCGAAGCCATCATCTCCATGAGGCACCTCTGCCTCAAGTTTCCCGCCGAGGGGGGCATTGGCTACTCCCGGGGGAATCAGAAAATCGCCCGCGCCTGCTATCTTCAAGTCACTAAGAAGGTAAGCAAGACGGAATTCCGTGTTGACACCATCACCGGAACCCTCGACCAAGAAGAAAGAAGGCCGAGGGCTGAACCGGCCGAGGACGTAGAAGACTTTGCGCTCGATCCGGCCCAGCCGGAGAGAGTCGTGAAGATTGGAGCCCAGCTCCCTGAAGATTTGAAGACCGGTATCACCGACGCCCTCCACGCCTACTCCACTGTCTTTGCATGGGGGCCGGAGGACATGCCGGGAATCAGCCGAAGGGTCATCACCCACCGCCTCTCGGTGGACCCTTCGGCAAAGGCAGTGCAACAACGAAGAAGACCCCTCTCCGCCGAGAGGAGGGAATTTGTGAAGAAGGAGGTCGCCATGCTCCTCTCCATTAAGCACATCAAGGAGGTGAAATATCCCTCATGGCTGGCAAACGTAGTCCTCGCACAGAAGCCCCCTACCTTCCGCATGTGCGTGGACTACACCGATCTCAACAAGGCGTGCCCTATGGATCCGTTCCCTCTACCAAATATTGATCAACTGGTGGATGAGACCGTAGGGTGTGAGATCATGTCCTTCCTCGATGCCTTCCGAGGGTATCACCAAATTTTCATGCACGAGGAAGACGCCGAAAAAACTGCCTTCATGACTCCCGAGGGCATATTCTGCTACCTAGTAATGGCCTTCGGCCTAAAGAACTCGGGGGCCACCTACACCCGGATGGTGGCCCGGGTCTTTCAAGCCGTCCTAGGGCGCACCATGGAGGCCTATGTGGACGACATGATCGTCAAAAGAAAGCAATCTTCCAACCATGCTGATGACCTCCGGGAAATCTTCACCATCATGCAAAAGTTCAACCTTCGGCTAAACCCGAAGAAGTGCACCTTCGGCGTCCAAGGGGGCAAATTCTTGGGTTACATGGTGAGCCGAAGGGGAATTGAGGCCAACCCCGAGAAGATCCAGGCCATCATCGACATGGAGCCCCCACGCAATGTGAAGGAAGTTCAACGGTTGACGGGCCGCCTGGCAGCCCTCAACCGCTTTCTATCTAAATCAGCGGAGAAGTCTCTACCCTTCTTCCAGATCATGAGGAAGACGACGGGCTTTCTATGGACTCCAGAATGCCAGGGGGCTTTCGACGAGCTCAAACGGTATCTATCTTCACCCCCTGTGCTCTCCAAACCCAAGGTAGGGGAGACCCTCTACCTCTACCTTGGGGTCAGCCCGGCGGCCATCAGCTCTGTGCTCATCCGGGAGGAAGACGACATCCAACATGCCATCTTCTACGTTAGCAAGACCCTGAGGGAGGCCGAACTCAGGTACTCCCCTGTGGAAAAAACGGTGTTAGCCATCGTTTGGACTGTCAAGAAGTTGGGCCACTACTTTCAGGCTCACCCGGTTCAGGTCCTCACCCATCAACCCCTCGGCGCCCTCATGAGGAGCCCCACCAGCTCCTCCCGCATGGTGAAATGGGCTATCTTCTTGATCCAATACAACATTGACATCCGCCCAAGGCCCGCCATCAAGGGCCAAGCCCTGGCGGACTTTGTGACGGAGTGTACCGCAAGGGCAGCCACGGACGGGGAGCCCTCGGCTACCTCAGACGACTGGTGGACCCTCTACACCGACGGCTCCTCCGCGACCAAAGCATGCGGGGGAGGGGTAGTCCTCATTACTCCCGAGGGCTTCAGGGCCTACTATGCAATCCGCTTCTCCTTCAAAGTCTCCAACAACGAGGCCGAATATGAGGGCCTCCTATGTGGCCTTCGGCTGGCTGCCAACATGAGGGCTCGGCAGATCCACATCAAATGCGACTCCAAGTTGGTCGTCGCCCAAATCTCCGAAGAATATGAGGCCAAGGAGGGAAGAATGAAACAATACAAGGAAGCGGCCAAGGAGTTGCTTAAAGTATTTGAGGCACACTCTCTCACTCAAATACCGAGGGCTCAGAACTCCGAGGTCGACATATTATCTAAGCTCTCGGCCGACTCCCCCGAGCACATCTCCAAAATTTCCAAAATTGAGGAACTCAACCTCTCAAGCATCCACGCAAGCCTCGTTATGAACATACAACAACGCCAAGAGGATTGGATCTCAGATATCACCGCCTTCATCTCCACAGGGCAGCTACCCAAGAATGAGACCCGCGCTAAACTGGCAAAGCTGAGGGCTCCTAGCTACACCATCGAGAATGGAAGGCTCTACAAACGATCTTACAATGGCACGCTACTTCGGTGCCTTAATCCAGATGAAGCCGAGGTCGCAATGGAGGAAGTGCACAGTGGCACTTGCTCAGCTCACCAGGGACCCTTCTCCATGTCCCGAAGGCTCATTCTCCAAGGCTACTTCTGGCCAACCATGGCCAGGGATTGTGCTGACCTTGCCCGGAGGTGCACCGCATGTCAACATTTCCAAAAAGCTCCCGGCAGGCCAGCGGTCAACTATGCCCCCATCAGCACCTCTGTCCCCTTTTCTCGATGGGGGATAGACCTCGTGGGCCCTCTGCCGAGGGGTACCTCCAACAACAGGTACATCATTGTGGCCATCGACTACTTTACCAAATGGGTGGAGGCTGAGCCCCTCGCCAGTATCACAGAGGCGAAGTGCTGCCATTTTGTCCTCAAGAACATCCTCACAAGGTTTGGCGTCCCCCAGCAGATCATCTCCGACAATGGGACACAATTTGAGGCAGCCCCCTTCTGTGCCCTTCTGGAGGAATGGGGCATCAAACACACCTTCTCCTCCGTTGCCTACCCTCAAGGCAACGGGCAAGTAGAGAACGCCAACCGGACCTTGCTCGAGGGCCTCAAAAGAAGCTGGAGGCCGAGGGCGGTGGTTGGGTGGAAGAACTCCACAACATCCTTTGGGCCTACCACACCACCCCTCGGCGAGCAACAGGTGAAACACCCTTCTCCCTCTGCTACGGTTTTGAAGCCAAAGCTCCTACGGAAGTCACCCTTCCCACCCGAAGGGTGATCCAATATGACCCCAAGGTCAACGACAGCAACATGGCCCTCGACCTCCACCTCATTTCAGAACGCCGGGAGCAGGCCTTCATCCGGGCGGAAAACTACCGAAGGCAAGTTAAAAGCTACATCGACGCCAAAGTTCGCACCCGAGAATTTCAAGTGGGGGACTATGTCCTCCGGAGGAGGGAAGCCAGCCAACCAACCGAGGGAGGAAAAATGGCACCAAAATTCGAAGGCCCCTACATCATAGCAGCCATCATCAAACCTGGGACCTACAAGCTCAAACGCCCCAACGGGAAAGAAGTCCCTAGGCACTAGAATGTACACCACTTAGTTAAATTTTATCAATAATGTAAGAGCGGCCAAGCCCTCATAACTAGTGAATGTACTATCCTCTGGCCCAAGGCCTTCAATTTCGAAGAATGAAGATACATTCAAGACATCAAGCCCTCATACTGACTACAGGCCCCCGGCCTCACCACGAGAAGAACCCCCTCCGGCACCAAGTGCCGAGGGCGGACACCATCAACACCTACAACAACAGTGAAAACCCCACGTGTTTTCAGTCAAGACCCCTCGGTACCAAGTACCGAGGGAGGGAACTCCTATCACCAACAACAAGGAACGCCATGTGTTTCATTTCCCTTCGGCACCCAGTGCCGAGGGTACATCCCCACCTTCAACATCAAAAAAGAAAAGATGAGAACACCAAGTGTTCCTACAGAAGACCCTTCGGCACCCAGTGCCGAGGGTACACCTCCATCATCAAACATCGAAACAAAAAAAAACACCAAAATGTTTCAAAGAAGACCCCTCGGCACCCAGTGCCAGGGATATGCTCTCCTATCAACTTCCAAACATCTGTTCGGAAACACCGAGTGTTTCCTTTGAAGACCCTTCGGTACCAAGTACCGAGGGTAGACGCCTACATCAACTACGACAAAAGAGAACACCAAGTGTTCCTACAGAAGACCCCTCGGTACCAAGTACCGGGGGCTACACATCGAAACTAACACCAAGTGTTGTTTCTAAAAGCCGTACCCCACGAGGACGCATATACCGAAGGCGCCACCATCGGTGCCGGCGGCACGTAGTGCCCCCGGCCATTTGCAACTAGTGTGCAAATGAAAACCCTTCCTTGAAACGCTTTCCGCGTCACTACCCCCAGGGTATGACAGGCATGAGAAATGCCCAGGATTCGACTTTCAAAAACGGAACGCTATCCGCGTCACTACCCCCAGGGTATGACAGGCATGAGAAATGCCCAGGATTCGACTTCCAAACCGAAACGCTCCCCGCGCCACCACCCCAAGGGTGTGGCAGGCCACGGACTATGTCTAGCGCCGAGGGGACGACTTTCAAAAATGGGGCGCTTTCCGCGCCATCCCCCAAGGGGAGGCAGGTTACGGACCACCATATCTTGTGCCCAGGAAACGTCCCTCGATCCCCTCGAAACTCGGAAGGTTAACCCGAGGGAGGAGAGCCATTGGTGTATTCTGATGGTCTCCTAATAGGCCCAGCCTTACCAAGAAACCAAGTTTCTTGATGCCTTCCCTTCACCACCAACCAAAAAAAAAAGGGGTGAAGGGGAGTAGACTCAGCGAGAAATCAAAGAGTACACTCCAACAGATCACAACATCCCGAGGGCTCCCCACGGGGACACCTCCGGTAATTGAAGGCTCCTATTTCCCGAAGGATACCACTCAAACAAATATCATCAGGAAACGGCTAAGTCCACTGCCTGGTCACCTCCGGTCACACAAGCACCGAAGGCTCCAGCAAGGGTCGAAATCTACAACTTTTAAAGTGTATGTCGAGGGCACACACTCATCATTGGCATTCTTCACAACAACAGGATTCCACACATATTTGGCCCTCGGCCAGAGACTCATACAACACAAGGGATCTACATCCGGAAGCTCAACACCAATTTACACTTAGAAAATATTCTAAGTCCTAAAGGAGTAGCCCCCAGGCATCTCGCAAAGTAATGCAGAGTCAGAGGGCACCTATCACCCGAAGGCTACACAAGGAAACAACACTTGAAAAGTTTCCAAGTCCTAAATTTGGGCCCCCGGCTCAATCAACATTACAGCCAGGGGAATACGATAGCCGAAGGCTATGCGATACAACAACACTTGCAAAAAAAAAAAATCTAAGTCCTAAAGATGGGCCCCCGGCTCAATCAGTATTGCAGCTAAAGGAATATGACAGTCGAAGGCCATACATCAAGAAGGGATGCCATCTCCCGAAGGCTCCCAAGGGAAAATCTACACTTAGAATATTTTCTAAGTCCTACATGTTTTTCCCCCGGTCAACTACTCATACATCATGGAGGGATTCCATCTCCCGAAGGCTCCCAAGGGAAACTCTACACTTAGAAGATTTTCTAAGTCCTACATATTTCACCCTCATCTCAAGGGACCCAATTGCCAAAGGCTACCTATCAATCGAGGGCTACAGTACACAAGGAATCGACATTCAAGAAAATTTTCCAAGTCCTAAAGAATTGGCCCCCGGCCTATTCAATATTTCAGTTGGGGCTCCACAGTAGCCGAAGGCTACGTGACATACTACACTTGCAAAAAATTTCTAAGCCCTGTACATTGGGCCCTCGGTCCAACATTCACACATCAGGAAGGGATGCCATATCCCGAAGGCTCTCAAGGGGAAATCTACACTTAGAAATTTTTCTAAGTCCTAGGATTTGGGTTACTACAAACGCCCGAAGGCCTCATGCTGTGTTACACTTAGAAAAAATTTCTAAGTCCTAATTGCTGCTGAACTCTCGGTTGCATATCCATCAGAGGGTGCCCAACTACCGAAGGCATCCGGGGGCAAGCTACAATCAGAAAACATTCTAAGTCCTAAAACATACATTCAAAGGAGAGGGCATACATTCAAAACATAAGGCGCATTCAAATATGAAGAGCCCGGAGGCAGCATGCATTCATAAAAAACAAGAGTGAGTGTGAAATTACAAACAGGCCGAAGCCGAAGGATCAAAGTTATTCATTACAAAATATGTTCAGGGATTTCTAAGTGCGTATTACACATCAACAACATCATTCCCGGGGGCACCCTCCCCCGATGGCTTCGAGGTAACCTCCGTCCCGGTGGCGTCCTCGGCATCATCATCGACGCCCATCATCATGGAATCATGAATCACCGGGCGCTCTTCTCCCTCGGGGAGGGGGACCCGCACACCTGGCTGCAACGGGGGGAGGCCGTACACCGAGGGGTTGAACTCATCCAGGGAGGTGCCAAAATGCCGGGCGAACCTCCGGTAAACCAGGTGCTGGGTGAAGAACTCGCCAGCTTGATAGTAGGTGTCACCCCTCTCATTCATCCAGTCGAGCCCGGGGCCCCTCACCCACTCCTCGATCGAGGCCTTCACCACAGAGGCCACCCACTCGCTCTGGCCCTCGGCCTTCCAGCCCTCGGAGGTGAACCCAGCGATGGCCTCTTCTCGGGCTTTGGCAGCAGCTTCAGCCTTGGCCTTCTCGGCGTCCTCGGCAGCTTGTTTTCTCTCCTCGGCCGCAACCCTCTCGGCCTCAGCCCTGCCCTCGGCCTTCCCGTCTTCTCTGGCCTCCTTCAGCCGCAGCTCCGCTTGCCGAAGGGCGTCCTCCAACTTGCACACCTCCCGGAGGGCAGCGTCCTTGTCGTGAATCAGCTCCTTCACGGACTTCTCTAGCTCGGCCTTATGACGGCACCACTCCTCTCGCCTTCGGGCCTGCTCACCGAAGGTTATGCACGCCTGTTGAATAACGGACAGGGGGTTCAGACGGGCATTGGGATTATGCTAAGTGTTAAGATAAAGTCAAAGTAAAAACACTTACAGTCAGAGCTGATCGAAGGGCCTTGGCTTCGAGGACGTCATCGTCATAGGTGGAGAGGGCTTCCTTATCCATCATCGAGGTAATCCCCCTCAGGAAAGACATCGGCTCGGCTGAACCGTGCAACACAGATGCCCCCGGAGCGAGGGAGAGCTGAATAATCTCCCGAGGCAGGTTCCCCGGGGGAAGGTCTGTTTGAGCCATCAAAGTGTCAATGGCCGGGAGGTCAGCGGAGGGCTGATCATCGATTACTATGAGGGGGGCCGCCTTTTCAACGGCGCCCCCGGCAACCTTCTGCTTCTTGATCGGGGGCTCCACCCCCTTGCCTCCCTTTTTCTTCTTGGCCGCCACATCGGCCTTCGGCCCCCCGGCCACATTAGCAGGAGCAGCAGCAACTGAAGGCTCCGCAACCTCCTTTGGGAAAACCTCATCAATGGGCTTTTGACCCGAGGGCTCTTTCTTCTCCTTCTTCTGGGCCTGCGCCCTCTCCTTCTTCTTTTTCATCGCAAAGAGAACCTCCATACCTGCAAAACAAAGCGAAGAGAATATTAACCCGAAGGGTTCATACCACAAACAACTGTCGGGATGCAAAATGAAAATGCCTAAGTATGAGACTAAGGGCCCTCGTAGACTACCTCCTGCTCCCCCGAAGGCCTCAGCAAATACGGGGTACTTCTCGTCTGTTTCCCCGATGAACCGGTACCGTTGGAACCCGAGGGCATGCAAGTCTTCCTCAAAAGTGCATTCTTTGATCGTCACGACCTTCGTCTTGCCCTCCGGGATCTTGGCGAGTTTCAAGCCATCCTTCTCTAGGGCAGCACTCCCCACCCTCTCGTGGCGCCGAAAGCGGTCCCGTAGCTCCCTCGGGAAGGGATTCTCGGCCAATCGGACGTAGCACCATCTGTCTTTCCAGCCCTTATTGGACGAGGGCGCCTCGGTAAACAGCTTGAACTTCGCTACCTGCTGTAAATTGGCGAAGCCCTCGGCATTCACGTGCCCCCCTCGGCATAAGTTGAAGCTTTGGAAGAAGAGGTCCAAGCTTGGGGTAACATCCCTCGTCCGGCACAGGTGCAGAAAGCCAGCAATGTATGAATGGCTGTTGGGGGTAAGTTGGCAGGGGATGAGTCCAACAAACCTGAGGTACTCCCGGAGAAATGGGTGCAGGGGGAACCGGAGGCCCATTGACACCGACATAATGTGGACGGCAATGCATCCCTCGGGTGGCCTGGACAGCAGATCATCGACGCCTGGCTCCACCACTACGGCCGAGGGCCCAACATGCAGCTGCGTGACGTACAAGTCAGCCCTGTCCGCCTTCGACTTGATATCGAGGGCTTCGGTGTTTAGCCAGGTATACCCCTCTGGCATTTCAACAGGCCCCCCAGCACCGGCGGCAACACCCTTCTTCTTGGGGGCAGCCCTCTGCGACTTCATCTTCTTTTTACCGGGGGCTATTCTCAGAGGCGTCGGGTCCAACGGCCTGGAGGTACTAGGCTCACCACAGTCAGTCCGAGGGGGTGGCACAGCAACAGTGACCGTCATCGCCTCCTTTTGGGCTTCGTCCTCCGCCACCTGATACGCGAGGGCTAGTTCTTCATCTTCGCACTCCTGTTCGAAGCCCTCGGCTTCCACTTCAGCAGCAAGGGCCTTCTGTAACTCCAAGGCCACGGCTTCGTCATCGGCAACCGAGGGCGCACTGCTGCTTGACTCAACATCGGAAGCCACCTCATCCTCAACCGAGGGCTCCCTCGAGATATTTTGGGAATCGCTCTCGGACGACATTCTTTGCCACAAAATGTGCCTAAGATTTCGAAGGATTTCTACGGAACCCTAACCCTAAACTAAGGCCAGAGGGAGGAACTTACAAAAAGTGTTGAGGAGCGAAGGGAGAACTAACCTCTGAAAGTGCTATGACCGAGGGCTTGAGTTTCTCTCTCTAGAATTTTTGGCAGAGCTTTGCTAAGGATTTTTGGACGCGTAAGGAAGAAATGGCTCTGGCTCCGGGGTATTTATAGACCCCAGAGTCCGGGCTTGGGCCCGAAAACTGGGCCTCCGGATGGACGCCATCATTACACATCGCGTCTTCGCCCAACCAGTGACGCCGCCCACGGACAGCCAGCCATCACACGCCACGTGTACCCCCCCCCCCCCAACGGCTATAAAACCTGACGTTACATATTCCAACGGCTATATTTCCAACGGCTATATTCTGGAAGCCCCCGGGTTTTTTACTTCACTCCACTTCATCAAGAATAGCCTCCGGGTACACTTACCCAGAAGCGCCCCCGGGTTGTGCCCCACACAGCACATAGCAGATGCCTTCGGGATCACTCCTCCAGAACCCAGGGCTTCATATCAGGGCACCCCTCGGGGATTCCCCCTCAGCACTACAAAACCGGGTAGCCCCCGGGGAGTTGCCTCATTGACGGATAACCCATGGCACACAGGTAATGGGAGCCCTCGGGTACCTTCATCACCAACTAATCAACAAACAGTGGACCCCCCGGTAACAACTTCATTGCCGCCCTCATCCAGCAGGCCCTCGATCCCCGGATTGAGGGGCTCCCCTTCGGCGCCACCAGGACATCAACAGCAAGCCTTCGGCTAATCAACACAGGAGCCCTCAGAAGAGAGAGCCTTCGGCATTCCCGTTATTCTCCATTTTGTACCAAGGTTTGACATTTTCGATTCATCATTGGGGGAATTCGGTGCACTCTTTTTCCCTCATTAGGATTTTTTCCCACAGGGTTTTTCCTAATGAGGTTTTTAACGAGGCATCCCCCCAAAATGAAACGAAAAATGTCAGCCTTCGGCCCACAACAGCAAACGCAACTACTCTACTCCTTTTCACCACTTTACAAGTGCCTCAAGGAGTGGGGGACTGGAGGACCCCCTCGGGAAAATCATTAAATTACAAAAATTGGTGAAATTTCAACAAACAACAAAGCAAGCCCTCAAGTCCCGACATGTGGGTAACTGAGGGACTGCCTTCGGCAGGGACATAAAAGCAACAACTCCTCACCAACTTCAGAGATCACGACGGGACAACATCAAAGGGCAAGCACAAATTACTCCTTTTCCCTCAAGTACCTTTCGGAAAAAGGAGTGAGGGACTCCTGATGGAGTATATGGCCCGGGAACCCCCGGCCCACAGACTCCTACTACTCCAGCGAAGGCCCAACAGGCCCAGAAGGCCCAACAAGCCCAGATCACAGCGCCCAGAGTACCAAGCAGCCCGCACTACGCGCCAGGGGTGCCTTCGGCCCCCTGGCCGAAGGCTCTAAACTCTCACAGGACGGGCTTCTCAAGCAAATTAAGAAACTGGGAGAAAACGGCGAAAACAGTAGCCCTCGGCACTGTGAGCCCTCGGCACCAGGGGGCCATCGGTTGGAGGAGCCCTCGGCTACTGCTCTATAGCCGAAGGCACCTCTGCCGACATGATATCCGCCCCACATGCGTACAGATCACCGTACCCTGCACAGACGTCCCATCCAACAGCCGCATTAAATGCAGCCACATGCGGCTGCCAGCGCCAACCAGTTGAGGTGACCCCTCGGCCAATGAGCGCTTGACACGTGTCCCTGCCCGGCATTTATTGCTACTATAAATAGCACCCCATTTCCCCATTTGTAACCACGCTGAAACGGCATTCATACTGAATATACTCTCTCTCTACTTTTACTTACTTGCTCTGACTTCTCTCTAAGTTATTCCCAGTAATAACCCTTCGGATATATACCCCCGGGTAGACTATCCATCACTAACATTTCTAGTCCTTCACTTATTTTGTCAAAATCATAGTGGAAGGACTAAAAATGTCAATTTGACAATAATCAGGGGACTAAATATGGGAAACTTGGAAATCGAGGTCTAAAAGTGTCTCTCACACAATAGTCGAGGACTAGAACCTAAAATATCAAAAGTCGAGTATCAAAAGTGTCACCTACACAATAGTCAAGAGATTAAAAATGGCAAAAACTCTTTTAACAACTATAAATTGTGTTTTTCCGTTTTTTGTTTAAAAAAAACTTAAATAAAGCACTTAAGAGCATCTTTCTCCATATTATTTCCTAATTTTCTATGTGAGTTTTATCTTCTCGTTGATTGTTTTTACCTCTAGTAACAAGTACTATCGTATTACATAGGGATGGACTCGGGCCGGGTTAACCCGGCCCGAACCGGTACTGTTACGGCCCGGACCGGCCCTGTGCCCGGTTCGGTCCATCCGGCCTGGCACTATAGAGGGACGGTTCCCAGGCCTCCCAAATCACGAACTGGCCCGGTCGGTTCGGGCCAATTTTTTCCTCATACTCCCTCCGTTCCCAAAAATACTTCTCACTTTCCTTTTTGGGTTGTTCCCAAAAATACTTCCCACTTTCCCATTTTGGACAATTTGTGTGGCTCACCTTCATTTTAGCTTTTTCTTACACAACCACAACCATACATTTCCACTTTATTCCATTTTCTTAATAAGCGTGCCAAGTCAAACCGGGAAGAATTTTTAGGAACGGAGGGAGTATTTTTTAAAAGGTAAATGGGTTGGGCTAGGTGTTTTGGAGGGGTTTACGGGGGTAGGAAGTAATTAGAAATCAAAAACAAAATAAATAGGGTACCCGGCCTGAACCGGCCCGCCCCAGTAACCGTCGGATGAACCGGCCTGACCCAGGCCGGTTTCCGGGCCTCACTTCTAAAAAAAGCTCGGTCGGAACCGGACCGAGGTCCGACCCGGACCGAATCGAGTCCATCCCTAGTATTACACCCTTTCTAATGACGGTAAAAGTAATACGTAGTATTTTGATGTAGTGGTATTATTTTGTAAGTTGGACTCTTTTTATCTACATATAATTTATAAATATTTAAAAAAAATCACCTTATGAGCCGGCCCCCGGCCCATGAGATCTTTGAGCTATTGCAGCTATGGACACCCCAAAGCAGATCCCAATCGCCCAACATCCAAACGAAAAGAAATTGATCTACTGACATCGAAGCCATCGCGAAACACAGCCAAAGAAACTCACCGCACAATTAGTCAGCACCAAACTACAAACCTTAATGAGGGTTACTGGTCCGCAGCTCCGAAGAGAAAGTGCAACAAACAAAGTTAAAAATAGGATTAAATATATTTTATGCTCTTCAAATAATTAAAATTTTCAAATATATGAGTTGAAAAACAAACAATTGCATTTCTATTTAAGTGTAGTATATGTTATACGAATTTCCATGACCATCTGCTTAACATATCATCTCAATACTGCAGCCATGCACTTCTTCCACCAACTATTGAAGACCTTCCATAGTTGCAACACTTTAATTTTTACATTACTCGCACATTGATCATAGTTTTCTATTAATATATACAATCAAATTATATATTATGTATAATATATCATTAAATTTCTATTGAAATGAACTTTCAAAATATTAAACGTTTATAATGTTTATTAATACGTAATTAAATATAATTACGGCCAAAGTTGTGACATGATAAACGTGAACTGTTGCAATTAAAAAAGAACGGAGCTAGTATTTTTACAACTCCGTCCAAATATTATCGTCAAAGAAACATACTATCATTGTGAGGCTATACTGTCCATAACCAGTGGCGGACCCAGAAACTCAGAATCACGGGGTCCCTACTGTAATGTAACTCTAATTAATAAAAAGAAGATGTAAAATATTAAAATAGCATATTGTTTCATAGTTAGCGTATACACCAATTTTAAAGATATTCCAAAATTTTAAAGAAATGTCTACTATCAACTAGAGCTCGTTTGGTAACACTGAAATCGGCTGAATCGGCTGATTCTACTGAAATTTATGAAGTTCTGACCAAAGTGGCTGTATTGGCTGTTTCTGCTGATTATGAAAAATTATATTTAAAATATATTATATTAATAAAATAAAGAAGAAATGATATGAAAAAATAGATAAAATGGTCAACTACAACAACTTCAGTCAATACAGCCTGAAAAGTAAATTCAACCTTATTTTTCTTATTATTACATAATTCAGTGCACAAAATCAAAAGTTACATGTTTGGTTAAAAAGTTGGTTGATAAGCCGAAAAACAAAGTCACTAAATGGGCACTGAAATTTTATAAAGTTGATGTCCTCTAAAAATAATGGCGAGAAATCAAATTTAAAAAGCCTACATTTGAAAATTTTGATCCAATTACTTCACAATATTTTATTTGGTTTTTTATTTAAAATATATTCATTAGCTTTGTTTATATTTTAATTTAATACAATTACCACTTTATTTGTTTAACTTTAAGGACTTTAATTTGTTATTGGACCGATTTTAGTCTTAGATCAAACCACATCAAGCCAAATTATGTGATTATAGCTCAAGCGACTGAATCTGCTATATTAGGAAAGAATGATATTTAAATTATATGTTATAAGATATGAAAAAAGTCATATGAAAAAGTGGCTAAGATGATGCTCTTACGGTAACTTCAGTCATCTCGCCGAAAAAATGTTTTTAACTTGCTTATTTTAATTATTACAAATTTAGTGTGTGAATTCAAGAATTACGTGTTTCATGACCAAATTAGTTTATAAAACAGATAAGTTGAAATTCAGGGATACATATTGGCTTTGTAGTAGTATATGTTATGAAAAAAATTGGGCAATAGGTACGCACGTACAAAAAGTGACCATAATTTTATTTTCAAAAAAGTGAACGCCTGGGGGAATCGATCGTTCGACCTTTGCACGTACAAGCCTTTGAATTGAGCCTCCTATCATTGCTCTAGCTCCGTATTTGTCTTTTGCCAGTTTTGATTGTATAAATACTTATTCCTTAATTTTATATAAAATATATACAAATATATATATGTATTTTTTTGGAGGTCCCTGGGTCCCGGGACCCCGTGGGACCCTTAGTGGGTCCGCCACTGTCCATAACCCTAAATACAAGTAGACAAGTATAAATAATTTGAAAATATGTTGTCTAATATTGACACAATAAAATGTAACATGGATGTAGTAGCGATTACGGGCGGTGGCGGCGTTAATTTATGGAAATGTCACTATTTCATTGCGTTATTAATGACTAATGAAATAACAACACATCATTTCCAAAATTTCGTTTTCAAATTAATAATATGGAGCAAAATATGATGCTTTCAAATAAAAAGCAAAATATGAGGCATTCAGAATAGAAAAAATCTACTGAAGAAACAAAAATGAAAAGGAAATCAATTGAAGCATAACTTCAATTCAGCAAAAACGGCAATTATCGAAGATTTTATTTCATTAACTTCAGCAAAAACGGCAATTAAATTATTGATTGTGTGAATTTGTGTAACTCAGAACTATTGATGAATCTAAATCCTGTACGTATAATTACCTTCATTCCTTCTCAACACGAATGAAAGGATATTAATATCTCTGTCCGGTATTGGATGTCTCGTTTTAATTTGAGTAGAATAAATTGAAAAGAAAAAATACACATATTGTTTGCTAAAATGAGAAAAATGACATTCATTTTGGGGACAACTGAAAAATGAAAGTAAAACAACCAAAACATGATGGAATAGTATAATTTATGGAGAAACTCAATACCGAAATATTGAGAATTAGACATAGAAGCCAGATGATAATGAAGCTTTGCAACTCTAATTTCATGGCTAGAGAGTCATGTTTCCTACAAGCTCTGCAAGACTGCAACTCCTATTGTTAGTTGCGCCATGAATCGCTGATTTGAAGCGGTTCTTATCATTGAGGGTTCCTCAGAATCGACCAGACAGTTATTTGGAGGAATGTAATTAACTTTGATCTCATTCTGATGGAAAGAGAGTGAGGTTCTATCATAAGTCATTGCTTGGAGTTGAACCTGGAACCTCTTCCTTGTGACACTCTCTTCCTATCAAGTGAGCTACACCCCCGGGGGCCCGGTAAGATAAATATGACAAAATTATTAGGGATGAAGATGTATTTATTAGTTAAATGTTTAATATACTTTGTTTTCTTTGAATCTTCTTTTCATTTTTTTACATTTTGTCATGCCTATCTATTTCATTTTGTGTGATGTTTATTTCATCATCATGAGTGACTCGGAGGTTAGGGATTGGGGACTAATCATGAGGACTCTAATTCTTGTTCCAAACGGTTGATTCCCCAACCTCCAAGGGTCTCTCACACTCCGGTCCGACAAAATATATGAGAAGTTGTAAATCATGATAAATCAACTGAGCACAGAGGCTAGACCAATAGTGCATGTTGCGCAGAAAGAGTCTCACTAAAATTGAGAGATTACTCTTACACTGTCGCTTGTGAACTCGATGTTGAATCACTTATTTCAAATTTTACCCTTGTGACTAACTGAGCTGCCCATGCGGAGAGAGGACTCTGATCCTTGTGCTATAAGTAAGTGTTGGGTTATTTTGAGGACATTTTGAGAAAAATCATGCGTCTGGTCACTAATTTCTTCGATACTTGTTTGGGTTCTTCTAATGAAACTTGACGTGGACTCCCGCACCGCTCCACATGACCACATCCATTGGCGGGGGATGCCACAATCTTGTTTTTCATCGTTAAAATTTGAAATAATTTTAGAGCAGAGAAATCTCGATCAATTATCAAATGGAGGCTTTAGTATAACCCTTGTTCATGAGAAGTGCAAGATCACTTGATTCCTACTCTTCCTTCTTCCTTCTTCTTTTCGACATGTTTAGTTCATTACCAACAAGGTATGTTAAGTGAGAAAAAGCTAATCAAACTTTTGGTAACATTTATATGGACGGAGATGAGGCGAGTGAAATACTACAATGTTTGAGTTTGATTTGTTGATTTAAGTAATCGTGTAGAATTAGTGCTTTGTTTTTGTTTCAATTTTGTTTCTCTTATTTTTGTTTTTTGTGGTTCTCTTGTCTTTTTTTATTTTGTATAGGTGTTACCTGTATCAAACCTTATAAATTGTCGTCACTTTTCAACAACGAGCAAACAAGTCCTTGTGATGCGTGGGCAAATGCATCAACAAGCTAAAGAGGTAGCTATTACTATCCAAAGACCAGTCTCCACCACTCACATACTCCCTTTGTGTCTATTTAAAAGTGTCGCTTTGAATTACATCCAATTTAAGAAAATGACACTGTTTGGTACTGTTTTGATATTGTTTGACACTGCCTAACACAATTTTGCATTGTTTTGTTTATCAAATAAGGAAAGAAGACTTTATTTAAAGACGAATCAAAAAGGAAAGTGGAATGTTTATTTAGAGAGTACATATTTTCTTGAGCCTAATTAATCAAATGGAAGTGTGTGAAACTAGCTATTGATTACGTACATGGTGGATAAAAAGGTCATTGATGACACATCAACAAGTGGAAACTTGATTATCTTCAATCATAAAAATGTCTAACCATTAACACCGAAGGGGTCATCCTCCTCTCCATTTACTCTCTCCGTTTTTTTTTCAGTCATTTCTCTTCTTAAAAATAATAATTAAATTTAATGGAGAAGAGCAAAATCCCATCGAAGGACGCCTCGAATTATGCTTATTATTGTTGGTATTCAATGTTGTCAAAAGTCAAACTCTCAGGTTGTCTCTTTGAATTATTGATTTGGAGCTGCTGCCTCCAGGTTGCCCAGGTCGCCGCACAGTTGAAATTTTTCTTAGAATTCCTCGATTGATCTGCCTGATTTTTGCCGCCGCTGCCATCGGAGTTTTGCACCGCCGTCGAGTTTGCTGTTGCCACCATGGACTAACCTTAGTTATGCATGGGAACTAGGGAGCAATTAATAAGATTAATTAATTTATTAAATTAGGGGTAGAAATGGAATGATTAGTCCTATTGTTAGAAAATAGAAGAGGTTGTTGATTGTATGAGTAGAATAAGTGATTTTAGTGAGGTGTAATGTAGATGATGTGTTTTAGAGGAGAGCTCTTGTCTCTAGAAAAGTAGTATTGTATTGATGTTTCTTGGTTTTGCTTGGTTTGCAAATGAGTACAATGACTCCTATTTATAGGAGCTAGAGGATCATTCTAGATCCTTATTAAATGCTATGATTCTAGAGTATTTTACATCTATGTCTAATTACTCTAGATTTTACATAAGAATTCTCTAGTAGAGAATTTTCTAGAATACTTTCTAGCTTTAACTCTCTAGATCATCCCTAGCCTTTTCTACATAGAATATTCTAGATAAATGCATCACTATTTAATACTCCTCCTTGATGCATTTGTCAGTGACTCCAAGCATTCTTCGCAGAAACTGGAATCTGTCTCTTGGCAGGGCCTTCGTGAAAATATCTGTCAATTGTTCTTCTGTTGGGCAGTACTTCATCTCAATATGCCCCTTTGCTTGGACATCTCTCAAGAAGTGATACTTGATATCGATGTGCTTAGTACGATTGTGCTGAATTGGATTTTTAGCCATCACAATAGCTGACTTGTTGTCGCAAAATATTTGAGTCGCAGAACTTTGCAATTCTCCCATGTCTTCTAATATTCTTTTTAGCCATATAGCTTGGCACGCTGCTCCGGCTGCTGCAACATACTCGGCTTCGGCTGAAGATAGTGCAACTGAATCTTGCTTCTTTGATCCCCATGAGAAAATTCCCAAACCCATCTTAAATGCGTAACCGGAGGTGCTTTTCATGTCATCTTGAGATCCAGCCCAATCATTGTCACTATATCCAGTTAGTCGTGAGTCAGGAGTTGTTTTGTACCAAATACCATAATTGATGGTTCCTTGTAGATACCTAAGGAGTCTCTTTGCCGCTCCATAATGAGTCTCAGTTGGAATTTCCATGAACCTCGAGAGCAAACTTGTAGCATACATGATGTCCGGCCTCGTAGCCGTTAAGTAGAGTAGACTCCCAATCAAACTTCGGTAATTGGTTGCGTCCGTCTGCTTTGACCCATCTTCTTTCTTCAATTTTTCATTAGGAACCAGTGGAGTAACGACGACTTTGCAGTCTTGCATTTTAAACTTCTTTAGCATGTCCTTAATATATTTTTCTTGAGATAAGAATATGCCTTCTTCTTCTTGACTTATCTCCATGCCAAGGAAGTAGTGCATTAATCCCAAGTCACTCATCTCAAAAGTGTTCATCATGTCTCTCTTAAATTCTTCAATTAATTTGGAATTATTTCCCGTGACAATTAAGTCATCAACATATAGAGAGACGATGAGAATGTCAGATTTACCTTGGGATTTGATGTATAGTGTAGCCTCGTTCTTACTCCTCCTGAACCCTTGACGGGTGAAGTATCCATCAATCTTGCTATACCACGCTCGTGGAGCTTGTTTGAGCCCGTAAAGCGCTTTCTTTAGACGAAGATCTTTTCCTTCTTCTTTGATGAATCCTTCTGGTTGCTCCACATACACTTCTTCTCGTAGCTCTCCATTTAGAAAGGCTGACTTGACGTCTAGCTGATAAATTTTCCATTTCTTCTGAGCAGCAAGAGCTATGAGTGTTCTTATTGTGTCCATCCGGGCAACTGGTGCAAACGTCTCTGTGTAGTCAACTCCCGGTATTTGAGCATACCCCTTTGCAACCAGCCTTGCCTTATGCTTCTGAATTGAGCCATCGGGGTTCAGTTTTGTTTTATACACCCATTTGACTCCAATAACCTCCTTGTTATGTGGAAGATCTACCATTTCCCAAGTATCATTCTTTTCTATCATTTTGATCTCCTCCTCCATTGCTTTAATCCAAACTTTTTCTTTGGAGGCTTCGGTGTAGCTATATGGCTCCAAGGAGCAAAAGTTGCATGTTTCATAGATGTCAGTAGACTCATATAGGTCTGCTAGAGTTCTTACCCGAAGAGGTGGGGACTCTGGTGAGGAGTCGTGATTTCTTGATGTATTAGCTTCAAAAGAGGATCTTGGAGTAGACGTGGGGCTTTGTTGATCGTGATTTTCCTCTTCTGGTATTTCCTCTAGTTGGGCAGTAGTTGTCTTTCTTTCAATTTTTTGTCTCCCAATTCCAAGAGGCTTGCTCGTCAAACTCCACATCTCGACTTGTCACCAACTTCTTTGTCTCGAGATTGTAGATTCGATATCCCTTGGATTTGGAGCTATAGCCAAGGAAGATACCCTTCTCTGTCTTGTCTTCTAATTTGTGCCTTTTAACAGAGGGAACATGAATGTAGCATATGCTTCCGAAGACCTTCAAATGTTTGGCTGAAGGCTTTTGTCCCGACCATGCCTCAATAGGTGTTTTGTTTAAAACTGCCTTAGTTGGACACCGGTTTAGAATATAGACTGAAGTATATACTGCCTCTGCCCAGAACGTTTTAGGCATTCCTTTTTCAGCTAACATAGACCTTGCCATCTCCATGACTATGCGGTTCTTCCTTTCGGATACCCCATTTTGTTGTGGAGTGTATGCTACTGTTAGTTGATGCTCTACACCTTCATCTTCACAGAACTTGTCAAATTCTTTTGAGTTGTATTCGGTACCTCGATCGCTTCTCAACTTCTTGATTTGATGACCACTCTGTTTCTCCACTAAGTTCTTGAATCTCTTGAATATTCTAAAGACTTCGGATTTTTCTTGGAAAAAATACACCCATGTCATCCTAGAGTAATCATCGATGAAGAGTATGAAGTACCTGTTCTTTGAAACTGAAGGCGTGCGCATTGGACCGCAAACATCAGTGTGGACAAGCTCTAGTATATGTTTGGCTCTCCATGTCTTTTCTGTTGGAAATGGTTGACTGTGCTGCTTCCCAACCATACATCCTTCCCATACTCCTTCTTTTTCATCCAGTAGAGGCATGTCTCTCATCATCTTCTTTTGGTGTAGTAACCTCAAGGCATTGAGATTGAAGTGCCCAAATCTTCGATGCCATAGACTCGTATCACTCATTTGAGCCACCATCGCCTTTTGTGGATATTGCCATTGAATAGGAAAATTTCTATTATTTCCCATTTTTACTTCAGCAATTTCTTGATTATTATTCTTGTCATAAATTCGGCAAGAATTTTTCTCAAAGTGCAAGGCATATCCACTTTCCATCATTTGGCCAACACTTAGTAGATTTTGTGCAAGGCGTGGCACTAGGATAACGTTTCTAATAAAGCGCGTACCTTTCTTTGTATCTATGACAATGGTACATTTCCCCTTTGCCTCCACCAAATCGCCATTGCCCATCTTGACCTTTGTCTTGATAGAGGTGTCTAAGTCATGGAAGATGGTCTCGTTGGATGTCATGTGAATGTTGCACCCACTATCGATGTGCCACTCTTCTTCTTTTGCTTCTATGGCTGAGTGACATGCGTAGAACATGTACTCCTTCTCCTTAAAATCTTCAGAATAGTTGGCCTGATAGTTTCTTCTATCTCTGCAATCTTTTTCTTCATGCCCGAACCTCTTGCAATTTCTTCATTGTGGCTTTCCTCGATGGTAGCAATCTTTCTCTAAGTGATTAGTCTTCTTGCATATTTTGCATGGTGGAAAGTTCGTCTTCCTCTCCTTATTGTTAGAATTCCCATCTTTATGTGGTTTAAAGTTTTCACCATTTCTCGAGTGATTCCTTTTAATGTTGAGCTTAGACCGGAAGGCACTTTCTAATGAACTTTCGTGTCGTCTGTTTAGCCTTTGCTCACGTGCTTCTAGCGACCCCATTAATTCAGTGATGGACATTTTTGATAGATCTTTTGACTCCTCAATAGCCGAAACTACTGGATCATATTTTTCAGGGAGACTGATTAGGACCTTCTGGATTATTCTCTCGTCGGTTATGTTTTCTCCAAGAGTTCTCATTTCGTTGACTATATGTATAACCCGAGAGAAATAATCTTTTGCCATTTCAGAATCTCTCATCTTTAAATTTTCGAGCTCTCTTCTTAAACTTTGTAATTTAATAGTTCTAACTTTCTCATTTCCTTGAAATTCCTCCTTAAGAATATCTCAAGCTTCTTTTACCGTAGTAGCACGAATTATTCTCGGGAAAATAGTATCACAAATGGATTGTTGAAGAAGATAGAGAGCTCTAGCATTTTGCTGTTTTTGTTTCTTACGTACCTCGAAAGTTGATGCGTCGTCGCTTCCTTTTTCCGGCATGATGATTCCTTCTTCAACAATATCCCAGAGATCATGTGATTCTAGGCAAGTCTTCATACGGACACTCCAATAGTCATAGCTTTCTCCATTGAACACCGGAGTTGATACCGAGAAGCTTGATGTCGCCATAATGCCCGCTTATGATCGAACAAGCTCTGATACCACTTGTTAGAAAATAGAAGAGGTTGTTGGTTGTATGAGTAGAATAAGTGATTTTAGTGAGGTGTAATGTAGATGATGTGTTTTAGAGGAGAGCTCTTGTCTCTAGAAAAGTAGTATTGTATTGATGTTTCTTGGTTTTGCTTGGTTTGCAAATGAGTACAATGACTCCTATTTATAGGAGCTAGAGGATCATTCTAGATCCTTATTAAATGCTATGATTCTAGAGTATTCTACATCTATGTCTAATTACTCTAGATTTTACATAAGAATTCTCTAGTAGAGAATTTTCTAGAATACTTTCTAGCTTTAACTATCTAGATCATCTCTAGCCTTTTCTACATAGAATATTCTAGATAAATGCATCACTATTTAATACCTATTTAGAAAAAACCCAAAACTTATGGCTTTATATTTGGGGGAATGCTAATATGCTATGTAGTTACTAGTAACTCTTATGCGACCCTAGAAGGCTTAGACGAGTAAAGTTTCATACTTGCTCAAGTTGTTAGTAATCAAATCCATGGCCTTAAAGTGCAAGTATGCAAGGGCGGACCGTAGTACAGACCCAGGAGGGTTATTGCCCCCCCAACAAGAATTTTTTTTAGTGTATATATATATATATGAAAAATAATTTTCTTCCTCCGAAAAAATATTTTGAACCCCCAAAAAATATTTTCGCCCCCCAAGATGATTTTCCTGGATCTGCCCCTACAAGTATGAATATGAAGTATGAACCAACAGATCATTTAGACAATAAAATTCCTTCTTACCAGTACTAGAACTGTCTAGAAGTTCCATGTGAAGCTAATATATGGGCAACAAAATTTGCTTCCCTTAAAGTATGTGAAATTGTAACTGCTTAGCATTAAAATGATGTAATGCAATAATCTCTATGGTGATGTATAGACCAATAGAGTAGCTCCACTAATACAATTGAGAAGTGCCAGAAAGTCCATTTCAATTTGAAGTTTTGTATATCCTTTCCTTTAGCATCATATTATGGCCTCATAGAATGCTAAGGCTTCTGCATGCAGTATTACTGAAGCCGTTAGTTTAAAACTCAAGCCTTCAACTACAGTAGTACAGTCTACAACACCTTCATGATTCCTAATAATGAGAGCCCATTTGGTATCACAGAAATTGGTTGTCGGCTAAATCTATAGAAATTCACGAAATTCTACTGAAGGACCTGAATCTGCTGAATTGTGAATATAAAGAAAAACGTATGTGAAAGCAGTTAAATAGTCACCTCCAACCATTCCTGCTAATTCGGACAAAAAAGTAATTTTAGTTTTACTATTTTTTATTTCAACGCGGGTAGTCAAAAGTTACGTGTTTGGTAAAAAGTTGGTTAATTAGCTTGATAGGCTGAAAATAGAGATTATCAAACAGGCTCCTAATCCACTCAATTTTAGCCATATTTTGACAGTAAGACACAAAATAGAGTTCATCATTTCAGGGAGTTCATCAGTTTCATCTCCCCCATGTCAGAGTATATGTGCTTTCCAGCTATGCCATGTAACCAGTTCAGGGAATGCCATTTTATACTACCCAGACAGATTATTGTTACTAGCAGTTAACCACCATGATATTAGTTCTTTTTAAGGCTTAGGAAGGTATGCAGTGTTCTACAAGCAAGACTGAAAAAAGTCAAAAAATGTAGAGAGAAAGGGCACAGATAGAATGTGTTATCTGCATTCGCCTTTTTTCCTTGCATGATCATAGAGAAGGCAACTGGAATCCATTCTTTTTTGTAAACATTGAGGTAGAGGCAGATATAAGTTGGTCACCCTCCATAAAATATTTTAATTTTCAGGGATTGTGATGAGTGCCATGTAAAAGACTCAGAAAAGAGTCAAAAGACAGTTAGATGCTCTAATCTAACCTCCTCATAAGTAGATGATTGACTGAATCTTCCAAATCAGCCTTCCTTAGATCATCATATTCAACAGGTTCTCTTGTTATTATGTAAATCCCACCCCACCCCCAAACGCTTTCTAACATGTGAATCTATTGGCGGTGTTATAAATATCTTCCAGGTAGGATAATAGTATATATTGCCTTCATCAACACTTCCCAAAGTGGATGTTTTTCATGATAGTAACACCATAACTTCAAGCTTGTTAGTTCATGTAAATATCTCAGCCCTAGGTCTCCTTTTGTTCTGCACACTTTCTCCATTGATGCCCAATGATAGCCATCATAATCTATATTATATTACCAAAAGAATGTTTTCTCCAAGATTTTAATGCCCATTTTAGGCAACATAGAAACTGTCCTGAGGTGAATAGTTATAGCTGCCAGAACATGTTTGGTAAGTATCAACCATCCTCTTTGAGAAGAAAGTGCTTACTCCAGGAGGAAAGCTTCGGTTCAAACTTTTTGATAATAGTAGCCCTAAGGTATTTAAAGATAAGATTACCACATTTCTTATCAAGTGATTATTCCATAGACTTCATCCTTCAAGATGGAACTTTGCTTAATGTCACAAAAGGTACTATTATGCAAATTTACCCACTGACCAATAGCTTGCTGATACGCAAATAAGAATTTAGACAAAGATATCACAGATCTAAAAGAACCATTTAGAAATATCAATAGATCATCATCAAATGCTAGATGTGATATATAGAGGCTCTTCTAGTAGGATTGAATCTCCCAATCCTACCTATTTGCCTCTTGAGAATCCCTCAGAACCTACTACTATAAAGAGGAGGGGGAAAGAGTATGTCCTTATTTTATTCCTCTTCTTGTGGACTCCAAGTTGTCCATAACCATATGAAAAGGTCCTGAAATATATATTTTTGAAGAGTTTTTTGAGATACTACCAAGAAATTCTATCAAATGCTAATCCATGCCTATCAAATTCTTGTCCTGATTAATTTAAAATAATAAATCACTACATAAGAATTTAGCACACTCGTGTTATCAGGTCGACCTTTTAGGATGGAACCCTGAGTCTTAACATGTTATCAAAGTCAGGTTCAATTATGGTTTGTTGTTGTTTAGTATCCATGATTAAGGTGAGCTCGTAAAGGGTCTATTTGGCACATTTATACACCCGGTGTTGTTCAGCCTGATTTAAGCTGGGGGCATGTTGAAGTGCTTATCCCACACTGGATTAGTTTAAAATAATAAAACCACTATATAAAATTATGGGCTACTCGTCCTATGAGGTGGAACTTTTAGGATGAAACTCGAGTCTTAACAATTAAAATGTGATCTTTGATGTCCCTTGAGGGCCTTCATAAAATTAGATTGATCCTTCATGATGAATTTGCACAGTATCTTTGTAAGCTTCCTTGCTATTATGCATTTATGCATGTGTTAACCTTAGCTAATAAAAGTGTAGGGGCCTGAAATCCTAAAACGAGTTAGGATTACTCATTTTAGGAATAAGAACAATGGTGGCACTGGCACGGGTTTTGGTACCGGCACACTGAGGAAGAATTTCTGAACTAATATAGTAACTTCTTCTTTCACTATGTACCATAATTTTCTGAAGAAAGCTTCTCCATACACCCATTTGACCCTGGTGAACTGTCTAGATCCAGGTTCCACATTGCTTCTTTGATTTTCTCATATGTAGACATCATAGTAAGAAGGTGTCGTCCTCTTACGAAACTACTGTAGGAATGTATTGTATGATTTCATCTTCATTTATAATAGTCTCCTCCTCAAACAATCCCGAAAAGTAATCCCAAGCTTCTTTGCTTATATTTTCTTGAGTGTGATACCAGTCTCCACTTATGGACTTAATACCAAGGATCTTCTGTTTTCTTCTGTTTTCTTTAACTCAAGCTTGGAAATTTTTGTACTTACATCAATCCTCAACCACATAATGTTAGCCTTCTGTCTCTAAAACATGTATTCCTTCCACCTTAGTTTGCAATAATATTCCGGCTTGTTTTCTCACTATGCTTCTCTATTTTAAGGAGTATTTCTGCCTCAAATAGCTTTTCAACCTCCAAATTGAAGTTTCCGCCTCAAATAGCTTTCAGCCTCAAAACTCCCCCCTTAGGTTTAACAATGCCATAACAAATATTACCAAACATTTTTTAGTTCCAGTCTTGAATATCCTTCTTTAAACACCTAAGCTTTCAAAAGAGACCTCTCATTCCCCCTACAAAAGAATGAGATATCCATCTTAAATTATTCTAACAATTTTCTCAAACTGGTGATGAGAGAAACTCATTTGCTGAAATATGAACTCACATGGTCCCCTTGTAATACTGGATTGGCACTTGAGCGAAGTAGGCGAATGATCTGATGAATCTTTTTTGAGGTGTTACACCAATACTTCATTAAAAGCATTGCAGAAGTTCTTGCTCAACATAAAACCATCTAGCCTTTTCCAAACTCAGTCTAGGTAAAGGTTGAGCCTATATATGTGTGGTGGATCCACCAAGTTATTATCTTTAATAAAGAAGAAAGAACAATCTTTAATGCTGGCAGTGCATAGAATACCTCTTCCTTTATAACCAGAAATCGAAGGAATGACATTAAAATATCCTCCCAGGAAGTCAGGAACCATTAACGGAAGTAAACCCAAAGTTCTTATTGGAAGGAATATGAATAAGAGTAACTACTAGGAACTGATCACCATCGATTATATTAATGGTGTTAAAGAATGAAGAATCCCAGAACAACCAGATTTTTGCTTTTATAAACATGAAAAGATCAGATAAAAGAACCTTGTGTGTATAGTCTTTTTTGTCTTTCTCTCCCGAGAAACCTTATGATATCTTCAGCCTGAATTGGACTTTCCTTTGTTCCTATTTTTGCTGAGATTGGCATAAGAATGCCCTTTCAGCCCCGCTTGGATAAAGCTCTGTTGTTTATTGAAGTATCTCCTTCTGACACATACCCAGGCTCTGATTCTATAATTTGGGCTGATGCTTCTCATAAAGCCCATCTCATCATTAGATGTGGGCTTAATAAGATTAGCAGCTAAAGAAACATTTGAGCAAGAAGATTAAGCAAGAAGAAACAGAAAACAAAAAAGTAACAAGGGGGATTAATTTCACTCGAAAGGAATCTAGTGGAATAAGTGAGTTACTGCTACTTGAGTCTGTGTCAATGCGAACCTGATTTGGCTCCACATTTTATTTTTGTTTGACAGTAGTGGTGTTTTCATTCTTTGAATCTTTAGACTATTCAGTTACTTTATTAATTTGTGAAAAGATTTTAGACCCAAAAAGCATTTCCTGCCCCCATATAATTACCTAAAGTTCTGTATGTTATATGTTTAGATTGACCATAATTACCGAAGTATGAAATTTTAATAGAAGAATATGTTATTATTGTTAGTTAATTTAGATGATATAAATCTATCTTTGAAAACATGGATGTTCGAAGATATTCATGTGCTTGATGTTAATGGGATAAGTATTTTATATGCATACTTTTGCTTCTATACATTTTTTCATACATTTTACCTAATGAAATACGCTACTATTTACGGAGTACATATTTTTTTTTTAATCTCGGTAGGCAAACCACCAAAATCAGTGGGGTAGATGCCGGGGAACATCTACCGGATATTATTAAATAAAGAAAGAAGTACAACGGAAAGGGGAACTAGACCAAAACCTTTTCAGGAGGCATTCCTCCCAAAAATACAGGAAAGATAATAAGGGAGAAAAAAACAGCAATTGGGGTAGACCTGACCCAATTGAAAAATAAAGTAAAAAGCAAATGACATGATATTTACGGAGTACATAATAATACAGTTTTTGAAAGGCGGATTTTTACACATTATTAAAATGACATGATATTTTAGCCTTAAAATGTACAAAAATGCTTGATGTACACATTTTGGTGTACATATTTCATACACCTGTCTGTCTCACGCACACAGAGATGTCTGTCCACAGACAACTTTGTATAATTGTTTGTAGACAAACAACTTTATCTTTTAATTAATATATTGTAAATGAAGTTGGAACAATAGCTTTAGAGCTCCAAATTATCTTTCCAACGAGATATAATATGCTCAAAAAGGAAGAACACAATAGTTATAGAACTCCAGCTTATCTTTCCAACGAGATATAATACGCTCAAAACGGAAGAACACACAACAAGATATGTGTCAATCATCCCTGGATATTTTGAAAACAGCGCCCGAAGACAAGTTTTAGAACTCGGTAAAATCTTTCCAACAAGATATTAAACGCTTTCAACGGAATCAAATAGAACAAGAGAGACAGACGAGTGTACAAAAGACGTACACCTAACATAACGTTACCCGTACCCCGTTTTATTAAAACAATGGCCAAAATTGATTTTGATTTGATACAATAGCATAGAGAAATGTGGTGGGTTCATTAAAAGTACAAATTCAAAAATAAAATTTCATAAAAAACATCACTAATGTTTTTTATCTTGTAATTAGTCTTTTGGGAGTTTTTGTCCTATTGGGTTTACTTCTTATTGAATAAAGTCATGAACCTCATACCACTAATTGGTGGACTACTAGGCAGAATGCAATAATTTTAACGAAAGTCGTCTTCTTGAAAGATGGACGAACTAGGGAGAAGCAAGAAAGAAAAATGAAAAGCAAAAGAAAAGAAAAAAATATATGCAATGTGTCGTCACGTATGCTCACGTGATGCCATGTGTCGTCAAAAATTTACCGGGTAATCGATTAAAACCCGTTAAAAATTGATTTGAACGTTTTCTCAAAGTTTGGATGCTGGATTGAGTGTTTTTGAATTCAGAGGCTTAATTGATATTTTGAATATAATAATACGGAGGCTTATTTGAACCTTTTGCTTAGTTATTTTTATCTTTGGTTTTTGGTGGTTTTCAGTTGTGTACATATCTTTGGATAATTTTTATATTACTCCTCATAAAATCTTTTCCAATTTGACTTGGGTTTGAGTTTTAGAAAGTGAAAATTTGAGTTTAAGAAAATGAGAATAAAATGAGAATATATAGTTGTGATTGGATGAGAAAATATTAAATGAATATTAACTATACAAAACTTTTCAAAAAGTGAAATAACAAGAATTTTTTGGGATATCACGAAAAAATAAGTGGGGATAATTTTATGGGATGGAGAGAATATAAATAACTATTCTACTCCCTCCATTCCTAAATAAACTCCCAAAATTCCTTTTCATCCGTCCCATTCAAACTCACTTTCCATTTTTGATAAAGAATTGATACTTCATAGTATTTCTTGCACATTTGTTTCTGGTATGCACAACTCTACCTCAAATAATATTCAGTATCTTCATGCTTATGTAATTTGTACTATGGAAGTGTTATTAGAAATGGGGGAGCAATGATTAATTGCTTAAATGGAATCTCGTCCCTTCCCATTTGTTATTTAAGTCCGAGAATCTAGTCAATAAGTGGCGATTGTGTTTTAGGAAAGGTATCCCAAGTCCAGGCCAGAACAAAAGCAATGCAAACAGGTAGCAAATGCCGTGCATTAGATAGGTGAACTGTAAACTACAGGGCCCTCAATAATTAAAATCTCTTATGAAGTGTTCCCTGGTCCTTAGATCCAATTCTTGTCTTCATCTCATTAGTACATATCTTCACATCCAAGTACTGTAGCCAATAACATCAGAACAAAAAAAAAAGAAATACTTCTCACCCCTAAATAAAGTCCACTTTTTTACTTCACACAATATAAGGAAATAAATTTGACTTTACTGTAGAATACACTTTTGTGGCATTGTTTGGCACTGTTGTGACACTATTTGGCATTGTTTGACACTGTTTTGCACTGTTTTGATGTAGAGGTAATTTGCCAAATAAGGAAGGTGAACGAAGTGTGAACTTTATTTTGGACCGACTCAAAAAGGAAAATGTGAACTTTATTTATGACCGGATGGAGTACTCAATAGTATCTGTTCCTATTGGGAAAAAATAGATGCGTACTATAGCATTAAAATAGATGCATGGGAAAAAATCATGTAGATTACACAGTTAATGCTCGACTTTTGCTTTTGACAAACCCACACACCTACAAATCTACAATCCTGTAGAGGTCATGGTCAGTCTATAACTTCTACAATTGTGAAAAATAGAAGTCACGCCAAATGTTCTAAAATTTGTTCTCAAGTACACAGAAATGGAATCATTGTAAATTCTAAAATAAAAGTACTACGTATAATATTTTTTCTTGAAGAGAAATAATGATTTTCAGGTTGACATTAATATTGTAATATTAATATCAAAATAAAAAAATATGATAGTGTAATTTCAAGTGCAAAATTTACTTCTTTGTATTGAGGAAAATATAAGAAATAATTACATACTTATGACAGAAATGAAGACTACTCACCAAAATGTGATGAATGATTACAGTAGTAATGAAATAATAATAACTTATCTTCAATTTTTAGAATTAAGTTAATATGACAATACATTGTAGTAACTGATGATCATATTTGTATAAATAAGTTTTAGTTTAGTACTCCCAAAATATAACACTCTTATTTTCAAAATTCACATTGTTTCTACTCATATTTCTGGACATTTCACTTTATTTTTAGTATCTTTTTCTCTTGTTCGGGGGTGTTTAGAATTGATTCTGCTTCTGCTTCTTTTTTAAAGCAGACGTAGAATCAGAATCAGTTTTCAGAAGCTGGTCTCCCACAGTTTATAAAAAACTGCTTCTAGGAGTACATCAGAGCACAAGAAATAATTTTTCACTTTCACCCAAATCCTCCAACTTCTGCTGCGACTCTCTGAATGAGCAAAAATAGTTTTAAGAATCAAACTCAAAGGAAATAAATTATTTTCATAATAAGTGTGCAATTCAGAATCAAATCTTTCGATAGTATTCGTGTGGTTCTACTGTATTGTTTCTTTACTTGTAGTTTTTCACTTCATCAATTCAATACAAATCATGATAATTTACTTTCCTAAGAAAATATACCACTCTTAATTTCCGACTCTCTTTATTTCTTAAAACTTTGATATCTTTCCTTTTTGTTGTACCACTAACTTTGTCACTTTCAATTCTAAATAAAGAATTTTTAATTTCAATTAATTATGTATTTCTTCATAAACCTCAACTACATCATTTTTAGTTTGATTTTCGTGTCAGTCAAAGTTGACCGAGTCTTAATGGAGGTATAGTATTGAATCTTTTTTTTTATCGTGTATAGTATTGAATCTTAAAAAATCAGAAATAATCGCCAGAAACCTTGAAATACAAGTATCGATTATGCAACTCTGATTTATGAACTCTATGAATAATGTGTAGGTATGATTAAGCGATTCATTGAATTATTTGAATATCCTATCTATCTCTTCTTCCTTTTAGACTTACCATTACAAAACAAGGATCCCAAACCAAAAAATGTATGTTTTGTGTTGTAAGTAGGTGAGATGTTCAAAACAGGGATGACTCTAACTCCATAACCAGAAGATCTGAAGCTACAGCTCTTCTTCAATGGGCTGTTCATGGTCTTCTTTGATGGCATCAAATGGTTATGTCTATGAGTGTTGAATAGTACTGAAGAAACTGAACGCGATAGGAACGGCTCCGGTCTGGATCTCTGCTTCCGGGCGGCCTCTGCCTGCGGCGGCGGAGCAGAGAGCTTGCCGTTTGGGGCGGAACCGGTGGAATTGCTTCTAGATAGGAACTGCAGCGACCGGACTAGGCTGTTCCCTCGGCGGGTATCGCAGTTCAGACTGCTGCTCCGCCCGAATTGCCAAAAGTGCTTCGCCGGCGACGCGAGAGTTCCCGGCTCCAGCTCCGGCTCAGGATTTGCAGACAAGAACTCCTTCAACATCTTCTTGTTGTCATCGGTATTTGCGATCTTGGGCTGCCGGGATTTGGAATCTGCGAAGGGCGCGGCGGGTTTCTTGATTTGAACGGGAAGGATCTTGCCGTCGGCGAAGAGCTCGTCCGCCGGGGAGATTTCTGGGATGAAACTGGTGCAGAAATCGAAGTCGATGGTGGGTTCGAAGAGGAGAGGATCGGGGAGACAGCGGAGGTGGAATTCAGAGGGTACGGTGTCAGATTGCCGGAGATCATGGGAGAATGAAATTCTTGGACTGGAAGAGGCATCATCAGAGCATACATCCACTGCCATGGCTGCAAGAAAACAGAGAAATGTTGGCAGAAATGAAGTGTATGATATAGTGGGGGTGGGGAGTGAATGAGGGAAATTATGTCAAAGAATGTCAGCTTTTGCTTTTTATGCTAAGGTAATTAATTTATTTATAATAATATAATAATACGTCTAAAGGAAAATATACACATAGTCGTTTGACTATTGCTACTTTTTTATCTTTATCATTTAGTGCGTTTTTTAGTAAACAAGAGTAAAAAAAAAGAATCAAATAAGTGTAATTGTCATTGTCGAAGTTAAGTATCATTATTTTGAATAAAATGTCATTTAAATAATCAAATATTTAATCATTTGGTATACCACCTCATCACTATTTAATTGGTTTACAATTTTATTAATTGAACTCAAATTCTGGCGATAAATCTGACTTGGTAACTCCTGTGTTTGGACCAGTCTAATATGAAGCTTGTCTGGTCTATGACAAAATAAAGTAAACCAATTGAAAACATTTTTATTATTTATATTTATGCTAAGCTTAATTTAATTGTGTTTGAAATAGTTATCTCTAATATACTCAATTTAAAAAAAAATCAATAGACTTGAGATATTGAATTACAAACAACATATTTCATTGAAGAAATATGGAATAAAAATAATTAATTTATCAACCAAAAAATAATTAAAGTTATACTTAAGTACTACTAAAACGAATTGTTTAATATTTAGTTTACGAATCAACATGTAAAACAACATTTTAAAGTATGAGGTGATTCTAAAAATTGAAAGTACCAAAGTTAATAATACTATGTACGTAGTATAATTTAAGAGCTGGTTTGGTTATCCTTTTCTTCGGCTAATTAGGTTTATCAACCAATTTTTCTCTAAAAATATAACTTAGTGTAGATTATTTTAGCTATTTTTCATATAATTTTTCTTAATTTTATTAATACAATATATTTTAAATACTCCGTCTAATTTTTTTCATAAATCAATAGAATCAGCCAATTTAGATTGAAGTCCATAAATTTCAGCCAATTTAGAATCAACCATTCAGCCAGACTTGATATTACTAAACGGGCTCTAAAAGATACCCTCAACTATTTTTGGCGTCAAAATTTCATATAATGAAAAAACGACAATCCCTAGCTAAATGGCTTAATGTAATTTATTAAAAAAAACTAAATCGCGAAATGTACGTATTCTTTATAATTTAATCCAAGTGTTAGTTCTAACAATATAAATATATTTTCTTCTTTTAACATTTTTAGTATCTAAAAACAAAATGGAAAAGGTAACACTATTAATGATTGCTTAAATTTCAAATTAGAACAATATTTTTAAAAATCAAATTAGAAATATGAATGATTGGTTAAATTTCACAACAACAAGAAGAAAAAAATAATAACAAGAACAAGAATAACAAGATTTTAAATGAAGGTAACATTAATTATTATTATTATTATTATTATTATTATTATTATTATTATTATATTGTTTTAAACATAAATTAACATAATATTATTACTCTAGTAACACTATTAATGACGTTTGTTCGGAAGTACTCCCTCCGTCCCGAAATAAATGTCCTGCTTTCCCAAAACGGATGTCCCAAAATAATTGTCCTACATTGAAAGTTTCCTTATTTGGTAAACAAATCTATATAAAATAGTGTCAAACAGTACCAAACAGTGTCAAACAGTGTTGGTACAGTGCCAAATAATGTCGCTACAGTGTGAAGTCAACTTCATTTTCTTAATCTGTGTGAAGGTCAAAGTAGGACAATTATTTAGGGACGGAGAGACTAACTAAATAAGTACAACCGGACATCGCTTTTATGCTGTTATTAATCCACTTACATATTTGGCTCAGTCGTTAATTATGTCGATTACCTTTTTGTGTAGCTAGATCATCAAATGGATAGGATTGAAATTTGTCCTTGTAATAAAAGGTCAAAAATCACATCAATCCCAACGGATAATCCATAGACAAATTGTAATACGAGACCAAATTAAAGTAAACTTTGCTGATCCATGATTAAGATTTATCTTCTTCTATTATACGCATTTTTTTTTGCTTCTATTATACGCATTATATATACACACTCTATTACTCGATCTATCGGGTCCACTTAGGGGGCGTTTGATAAGATAAAATAATCACTTTGCATGAGAAATTTAAGGACGTAAAATGTTTACATTGTTTGATTTGATTATTTAATATAAATTGTAGGTCACTTTTTAAAGTATTTTATGTGGGGGAGGGTGGTAAAATACATTGCATGCTTTTTATAAAGCACTGCAGCGTCTTTGCGTGTAAATTAAAATTAAATTAAATATCTAACCAAATAAGATAATAGAATCTATTTTAGAAGCAAACGGATTGCTTCCCTCATACAATCATTTCGCTTGTAAAGATTTAACGTGTAAACTAACTAACGAGCCACACTCGTCTTTAGTGTGGCGTGGAACAATATCTATGGAGTTTAAGGAGAGGAACATACAGAATATACTTGGAAAGTTAGTAATGGTGGGCTGGTGGCTCTAGTAAGATGGAGTAACTGGAGATAAACACCACGGTTGAACGTAACATTATAATAAAAATATATCGCACACATATTTACATTTTACAATTGTTCATAAATAAAAAAATGTCATTTTATCCTTAAGGTCTTTTGGAGAGTGTAAATTTAATTTTGGTCACACATTTGATGAAAAGAGAGTGAGAAGAGAGTAGAGTTTCATCATTTCTAATTACATCTAGAACTTCTCACGTGTGACACTCTCTTCTTACTAGTTAATTGTGCTCTGGTGTCATGTTGATAAATATGTCACTTCAATCAATGACTTGAGATGCGACCTCATTTTCTTTTTATTAGAGTGGAATCAAAGCTCAACTTACATCCTTTCAGATAATTGTCCGGTCAATTGTAGGGAGCCTTCAGAGATGAATTGTCATCCTTTTATTCTCATAAATATGTCATGTAGACACTTGTTATAATGCTTGGTGTACACATTATGGTGTACACATTTCGTACACTCGTCTGTCTCACGCACACAGAATTTTTTGTCCACAGATAACTCTACCGTTAAGAAAGCATCACACAAAAATAAGATGGAAATGGACGGTTGATCTTTGCATGCCAAGCTAGGCGTAAGCCTATGGGCTGTGAGAGACAAGCCTAGTTTCATTATTGTGTCATGGTATTCGGTAAACAAAACAACATTTTGAACTATGAAAGAGATGGCATTTGTGACATTACTGAGTGACTTTTGCTTTTTTTGAAGGGTCATGCTTGGTGTACACAAGATGTACACAAAATGTGTACATTGTCTGTGTACACAAACAATTGGGTATCAAATTCTGTCCTTTTTTAATTGAATTACCTGTATACACAGGCAACTAGGGGATTTTGTGTACAGTTTGTGTACAACTCATGTACACAAAACATTTTCCTTTTTTGAACTTGTATTGCAAAATAAGCTAATATTCCGTAATGTACAATTCATTTGTTGTAGCCAAACATGAATTTGTCTGATCCATTATGCATGTGGTGACGGCATGGCCTTTTTTGGTATTCAGTTCTGCTTCTCCGGTTAGAGGAGAATGAAATACTCCATCCCTCTCCATATGACCATATGTAACTCTTCCAATATTTTGTACTCCGTAAGATAACAATATTCTTTTTGAAATATTTAAAAATAAATAAACACTTTTCTAAATTAACGTTCTGCTTTATCACTTTATCTCTATTAATTCACAGTTTACTTTTTCTAGCACTACTAGAAAACTGGCTTATAGTGACACCTTTTTAGTGACACTATTTCTAATTTGTGTCACAGATATATGACATATAGCTTTTACGACACAGAAGTGTCATTAGTTTATGACACCATAATGTCAAAATCATATAGTGACGTTTACATTGATTTTTATAGCTTAATCAGCTAAAAGAATAAGTAAAAACCATATTATCCCTTTAAAACCTAGGATTCTACTACGTATTTCTTTCTCTAAAGGAAAACTTCAATTTTCGTTCTTCCAAACCAGATCTGCCTCCAATCTCCCGCATCTTTCCGTATCTGCGCTGCCACTCTATAAGAAAGCAAATATTGAGCGCCTCCAAGTTCTTTTAATTTCCATCGGATAACCTAATTGCGAACGAAGCTGAACGACCAACCATGCCTCCACTCAGCCTCCGTTGATGTCTCTGATTCGCCTCCACCCACAGCAGCCGCTTCTGTTCCTCTAAATCTGCAGAAGGCGCTAACGTAGGCCCCCAAGACAATGGCCGACCGTCCGACAGCTCCGCCAATGAAATACTGCATCTAGCTCCAATAGCCTTGGCTCCTTCGCCTTCAGCCTAACCATCACTTAATCATGGTTAGAGAAGTTCACTTTATTGCTTAGTTAATAATTTTCAGTATTTGTTGGATTTTTTTATATTTTTCAGAGGGTCCAAAACCATATATTTTGGGCTGTTTAAAGATGCTAATTATTCCTCAGAACACATCTTTCTACTCTTGAATTGATGGTAAACGAATCATTTGTTATTTATAATATTTAACCTAAAAGTGCCTAGATGGAGAACGGTCTATTGGTTTGTTTGATGCTTGTTTTGTAGCATTAGGGTGACATTTCAATGTATGGAACTACTTGACTACCCGGGAAGGAATGTGAAGACGGGACTACCCTTATTCAGTGGTCTCCCGTGGATACTTTCAAAGAGAACATTAAGCCTTGATTTCATCATCAACCTTAATGATTCATTTGGTGATTTTCTCGGTCGGGTACTTCTCTTATCACATATGCTCGATTATGAAATCCCTTTGTTTGTAAGTGTCGTGTTTTGCACACATAAGAAAACACTCCTTATATCAAGTTAAAACTTAAAACTGGTATAATATGACTAGAATAACCTTATTAGTGCTTTAAACTTTTCGGTAACAGTTATACATATCGAAGGTTAATAGTGAAAAATGATAAGTTGGTGCTTTCTTGATGTGTTAAAGCCACAATTATTTACAACTTATTTTTTCATTTTATTTTAAATGATGGCTAAAAGTGAATGGAGGGAGCACTTCTTTTCATGTTTCATAGTTTTATTTGACTATTGTAACAATGCTTGAATTGGTATAAAGATAAAATAGTTTTTGAAGGTATATTTCTTAGAGATGTGCATATTCATAAATCCTAACATTTTGTCTACAGGCTTTTGTATTTTGTTCTTTATTTTGTAGATAAAGATTTATTGGCCTTTTCCAGTGTTATACAAAAATGTTTGTTACACAAGGTATGATGTATATATGCTTTTCAGATTAAGTGTTGGTATAAGGGCACAAAATGAGACAACTTTTTTACTACTAATTTGCATTTTAAGTGAATATGAAATAATACAGGTAGACAGTAAAGATTATAAGTTCTTCTCTAAAATAATTTCAGGTGTACAAAAACAAAGAGAAGATGTATAGGGGAAAAACTAGAACCAGAAGGTTGTTGTTGTTTAACAAAGAGAAAACTTTGAAGTTATATTCTATAACAATCGTCCAATAGGTAACATCACAAGTATTAGTTGCAACACTTGAGGCAAATTGTCCATAATCAAAATACATGCTCTGTAGAAGTGCTTTCGTGCATGTGAGTTGACTGAGTTCTTCTCCTGAATATCACATTGTAGTTAGTGCAAGATTTTCTTATTTAAGGTCTGAGGTTAAGTTGAGTTTCTCATTTAAGATTTGAGGTTTTATGACTTCTATCCTAAAAAGTTTTTCTCATGATTAGACTTTGAATGGGTAATTAAGGGTTAGGAGTACAAATTGCCCCATTAAGGGTAAGCCTTGTGCTAGAAGGTATTTCTTATATAAAAAAACATCTACATGCATGAAAATGAGTAAATGTAGTTTTTGCTAAAGATGTCATTTTTGCAATCTGTTTTCAGCATGCTATGGGAATTATTAAGAGCAAGGGGGCACTTATTGCTCCATGGATGGTTGAAAAATCTTAAAGGAGCAGTCTTAAAGAGGGTAAGGGATTCCCTTGATTGGATGTTTTCTTAATATTTTTTTGTTAATGCTCTTTTAAGATAACATATACATTGACTACATTTTTTTCATATTACAACTATTAAATCTCAAGAGTTATGGTCACTTTAGACTACACAATTTTACTTGGCGTGACTAACACAAGTAAAGAAGCAATAAGCTGGACTCTACCTTCTTTAAATGAAAATAAAATAGCGGTGATGATAAGTTTTGTAAAACCAATGTTAAGTTTTTGTTTTGGTGTTGCTTTAGTTTTCCACGGTCACTGAGTACTCTGAAGATGATATTCTGCAAATACGTGAGAAATGAGTCTCATATGCAGCAAACCTACTCAGTGAGTAAGCTGAAATTTTATTTATTGAGATAAGTGTGTTAAGAATGTAGTTTTCACTAATTACGATTGTCTGTAGTATGATGATTGAAATAGTTATCATTATTATTTTTACAGACTTCAGTGATGAATGTGATGAACAGTGCTAGCTGGATTTTTGCTAAGCTCGTATGCATTATGACGGTTAAACAAATGGGTGGAAGGACATAATATTTGGATGCTTGTGATGTACTTTATGTGTTTCCAGAACCTATGTAATGACTACTTTATGTTTGCAGCCCTATGTAGCTAGACTAGAATTCAAGAATATTGATATTTTGGATTTTACTTTGTTTCCAAGAACAAGTTAACTTGTCTTTGAATTTTCATGTTGACTTTGATTTGAATCTAAATGACAATTAGTTAGTTATGGGATAATTTGATTATGAATTTGTTTTATATTTGTCTACAAGCTTGAAAATTAAACTTTTAGGTGGGTACGGTGGTGCAAAAAAATATTAAAATTGTTCAATAGTTGTTACTATAGTATCATAAATCTGGATGGCGCAAGAGTATCATAGGTTTTTGTAACATTAGTGATATCATTAATTTATATGATATCAAAGTGTCGTTAAGTATACCAATGCAAATGTATCACTATATTTTATGATACTAACGTGTCACAATTTACTGACACTTTTTAGTGACACATTTTTTAGTGTCAGAGTTCCAACCATTCGTTGACACTTTCTTGGTGTCACTAAAACTTTTAGTGACACTAATTTAGTGTCACTATAGACCATTTTTCTACTAGTGTAGCCCTTGCTTTTTTATTATTTTCTGAGGCGTTATAACATTGTTTTTTATTTTTCTTAAAACTCACGCCCAAGCAAAGTCACATGCAGGGACGGATCCAGGATTTCGAGTTAAGAGGGCGAAAATTTTCGTTAGTGTAGGAGATAAAAAATTCACTAGTGTAGCGGGGCGAATTTTTTTTCTAGTGTAGCGGGGCAAATTTTTTCACTAGTGTAAGGCTCTGCGGCTATTTTTATTCAAAAAAAAATTCATTAATACATACGTGACGACATTTAAATCTATATATTACATTCTAAGTTTAGACAATGACAAACACTAGTACAAAAAAGCCTTTTTACATCACCTTATCTACATGTGTTATTTTAAAACCCATGTAGAATACTAACATGGGGTCATTTTTATAATTTTTATAAACTTTTTTAGATGGGTTGTTGTTATAACCCATGTTAAATAAAAAATTGGGGTACTTTTTAAAATTTTACAAAATATTCTAAATCGGTTATATTTGGATCCGATGTGAAAAGAAAAACGGGGTAATTTTCATAATTATAGAAACTTTATTTTAGATCGGTTAAAAGTTAAAACCAACCGATGCGGAAGAAATTAAACAACTCCCTTTGGGAAATAAGGAATCGATCCTAAACGTCTTTGGTTCCCGACTTTGATAGCGCCTGATTTTAGCCCAGACCTAGAGCGACGCGAATGAAAGAAGACAGAGAGACGGCGAGTGGCTGGAGTTCAATATGGACAGCGGAATCGTGACGGAAAGAATCGCGACGGCTGGAGTTCAATACGGACGGCGAGTAGTATGTGTGGTATACCATTTGGTGTAAAATTTGATAGCCATACTCGATTGGAAACAACATTCAATTCTGCCATTGACTCAATCATACTTAAGAAACAAAGCTATTGAAGAGGATTGTATCTATCATCTGAGATGATGATAAGCAATCGGGCATTGGGGTCACACGGGGGAAATACCTATGATGCCCGGAAACTCTTTGGAGATGCATTTACAGGTTTCAGAAACATCTTGGAAACCTTTAGGAAACTCTAAGAAAATCTTTATTACAACTTTATTAAATGATGTTTCTTTCTTTTCACTTTTCACGTTTTTGTGCTACTTTGGAAAATAACTAATACTCTCTCTGTATAAAAGAGCATTTGGGTCTGGTTTTGTGATTTTCTAAAGATCATTCAAAAGCTTTGCACAAGGAAGTATAACATGTTGAAGCATTCAACATTTCATATTGAAACATGAGATGCTTAATTATGAATTGTTAATTTGCTGCAACTCCGACTCTAAGGTACACACCAATAAACCTTAATATTATTTCTACTTGCTTTCCTGCCCAAAGGGATTGGCACAAGTAGGATGGCATTCCTGGTTTTGTTTACCTGTGATTTTCTTACCGGACTCTAGTCAAATGGAGCTCAAGATACATTCCTTGCTCTCATAATTACATATGCCGCAGGTTTCTTCACCCACACTCATTGTTGAGAGAGCAGGATCTTATGCTTGGACGCAAAAAAGCTTCAGAGTGCGGGAAGAGTTTGCTCGTACTGTTACAGCGGCAATTGTTCTTTTTGCATCCACAGAGCTGCCCCTTCAACGGGCTATCCTTCCTCTTGTATGTTATATATATATTCTACTTTATTTTTCCTATTCACTCTATTATGCACTCTTTTGTATTCGTAAATTACTTTTATACTTGTATATTTTCAGATTTAGCAACTTCTAAATGATCCAAACCTTGATATGAGGCCTGCATCATGTATCAAGGTAATTGAAATTTACTTTCTCTATCTCTCTCTATTTTTTTCTATCACTATGGTTATGGTAGTGGAAATGTCTCCACTTCATGGAGGAGAATAGATTTCTACAGTGCATTACTGCATTTAGATGATCACAGGATTCTAAGTCATGACTCTTCAGTCATATACTCATTATTCTTTTCATTATTTCGCACTTCAATTTTTTTAGACTAAAAATATACCTTTAAGGCTTTAACAACTTCTGATTCCTTCCATTTCCCTATGAAATGTCTACACAAGTTGGTCCTCACTTTGCTGATGAATTCCAGCATCATAATCTTCCTCCAATGATGGTACGTCCATGTGATCTATTCAGTTTATACTTTTTGTTGCCAATGTTGTAGTACACGGTACACTAAATAATGTTTTAGCTCCATATTTATTCTAATGTGTGATTTGACTGCAGTTAAAAGATATTAATACAAGGCTTGAGAGAATTGAGCCCAAGAATCGCCAGGTAGATGGATACACAAGTAGTTATACGGCTCCTGATTTTAAACCATTAAGCCACAGTACCAAGAAAAGCAGACCCAAAGCCAAGTATTCAACACGAGAAGTATCCCTTTTTGGAGGTCAGTATTACCACATATTCCAATGGTGTTTTCTTAAAAAACAGAAACTTTAATGGAAATTTTGATAGTGTGTTTGACAATCTTCTCATGTTTAAACTAAGGAAGTGGTTGTTGACTTTTAACAAAGTTTGTCTTGACTCTTGCTATGGCATTCTTTCTTTTATAGGAGATGGCAATGTTACAGAAAAACCAGTTGACCCAATTAAAGTATATTCCGAAAAGGAGCTCACCAGGGAGTTCGAGAAGATTGCATCCACCTTTGTACCACATAAAGATTGGTCTATTCATATTGCAGCCATGCAAAGAGTAGAATGACTTGTACTTGGAGGCATGTAACCTACTCACAAGTTCTTGTCACGCTGAGAGAGAGAGAGGGAGAGGGGTTGAATTAAACACAAAAGATTGCTTCCATGTAGCTTTTTGGGGTGGAAACTAACAAAACTTAATTTTGCCATTATTACCAACTTAAAAACAATTGTCTTAACACAAATATTTTAATTCTAACCATAATGCTGGTTCGGTGTCATGAAATTATGATATCTAGTAGTTGTCTCAAATTAGGTCAACACTTAACACTACAGGCTCATGTGAGTCATGCAAGAAGAGCATAGTCAAAGGTTTACACTTTACACCAATGCTTTATTGCCACCTTATGAAAGAATAATTGGAATGAAGTTAACAAAATAAACATCAGTATATATGTTTCTCACGTGCCAGGTAAATAACTAAGATAGCGACGTGTTCAAATAATTGCTATAGTCATGACCTGTTACGAGATTGATAGTGTTATGATAAAAATGGCCACAACACATCTGAAAACTGCTGGTTTCTGTACTTGCTAAATCTGTATTATAGTGGCTAAATACTTGCTGAAGAGTTCTCAATGCATGTTTGCACTATCTCTTACTATTCTACCAGGCACAACTGATTACCCTTGTTTTCGTGGACTTCTAAAGCAACTTGTTGACCCTCTCAACACACAATTATCTGACCAGAGATCCAGCATCGTGAAACAGGTTTAGTGACAGGTATGTGAAAATGTGTGGCATCTTTGAAAATCGGTATAATTGTTTTCATATTCATTTTTCAAATATATTTGTTCTTCCCCAAGTTACTATAAATTTTATTTGCCTTGCATAGTTGCATTTCAAAAACACCCCTTCAATTTTTATTGTGCGGTTTCATGCATACTGCTGGACACATTGTGTTATATTCTTTGTGAAGTAGACTGTATGTGCCATTATTTACTGTCTTGTGCATGTAATCTGGCATGGGTATTTTCTGTTCGGTAAACTGTTATTATATGCCAATGTAATATGTGTAATGTGTAATGTGTAATTGTGCAATACATGGTTTTTCCCTATGTTGATAGGCGTGCCATCTACTGAACTTCATATCAAAAGAGCTCATGGGAGATTTTGAGGCATGTGCTGAGATGTTCATTCTGGTGAGATCATTGTCATTGTTTATCTTATTTACATTCAATAGGTTTGCTCCATGCAATGTTTTTTAATAACCTTCTTATTTAATTTGTAGCGATTCGCCAATCTGGGATCATTCTCATCAGAAGAGATTGAAGAAGTACGAACTCGTTGTGCATCATATTTCTTAGAAATGACGCAATCCATCAACGACACATGAAGAACGTGTTTGTTTAAGTTTTTGAGTGATGATGAGACTTGTAACTTTATACAATGTGTTCCTACACTAGACTTGTGCAAGGATTGTTTTATTTTAGCTTATTATTATGTACTAAGTTGTTACTTGAACTTGTTTAACATTTGTGGAAGAATTGAAAAATAGCTTGTGTTATTGTTTTAGATGGATCAAGTGAAAAATTGTGCTATAGTAGTTGATGATACTGTTAATGATGTGATTATAGTATAAACATGGGTCATATTGCAAATTTTTTCCTGAAAAATACCGAAAAAATTGAAGCTTTTCACATCAGTTGTAAAATAACCGATGTGATTGCTTTTTTCATGAGTTATTACTAATGTAAAACACATATGTTCCGGAAAAAAATAAAGCTTTTCACATCGGTTGATAAAATGATCGATGTGAAATATTTTCTACATGGGTTATAACCGATGTGAAAAACCTATGCTCCGGGAAAAATTGAAGCTTTTCTACATCAGTTATAAAATGACCGATGTGAATTTTTTTTACATGGTTTAGAACCGATGTGAAATATCATTAAAACGCCGTTTTGGACTATCTTCTAGATCGGGCACGGAACGACCGATATAGAAAGAATTTCCACATCGGTTCATTGACCGATGTGAAAAGTCAATACTTTTCACATGGGCTGGAACCACATCGACTATTTGACCGATGTGAAAAACCTTTTTGACCGATGTGAAAAGCCTTTTTTGTACTAGTGAAAATAACTTTAATTTTATAATTGGAGTGCTCTAGAAAAAAGTATTGATACATTAAAGCATAAGAAATGGCAAATCAATGGAAAATAATACAAAAATAAAAAAGGATATATAACATTTTATTTAAATATAAAGAGTTTATAAGGTTCATGATGGATAGTCTACCCGGGGGTATATATCCGAAGGGTTATTACGGGGAATAACTTAGAGAGAAGTCAGAGCAAACAAGTAAGAGAGAGAGTGTATATTCGATATGTATTCAACGTTTTCAGCGTGGTTACAAATGGGGAAATGGGGTGCTATTTATAGTAGCAATAAATGTCGGGCAGGGACACGTGTCAAGCGCTCATTGGCCGAGGGGTCACCTCCATTGGTTGGCGCTGGCAGCCGCATGTGGCCGCATTTAATGCGGCTGTTGGATGGGACGTCTGTGCGGGGTACGGTGATCTGTACACATGTGAGGCAGATATCTTGTCGAGTGAGGTGCCTTCGGCTATAGAGCAGTAACCGAGGGCTCTCCCACCCGATGGTGCCCTGGTGCCGAGGGCTCACAATGCCGAGGGCTACTGTTTTCGCCGTTTTCTCCCAGTTTCCTAATTTGCTTGAGAAACCCGCTTTGTGATAATTTGGAGCCTTCGGCCAGGGGGCCGAAGGCACCCCTGTGCGTTGTGCGGACTGGTTGGTACTCTGGGCGCTGTGATTCGGGCCTGTTGGGCCTGTTGGGCCTTTGATGGAGTAGTAGGAGTCTGTGGGCCGGGGGTTCCCGGGCCATATACTCCATCAGGAGTCCCTCACTCCTTTTGCCGAAAGGTACTTGAGGGAAAAGGAGTAATTTGTGCTTGCCTTTTGATGTTGTCCTGTCGTGATCCCTGAAGTTGGTGAGGAGTTGTTGCTTTTATGTCCCTGCGAAGGCAGTCCCTCAGTTACCCGCATGTCGGGACTTGAGGGCTTGCTTTGTTGTTTGTTGGAATTTCACAGATTTTGTAATTTAATGATTTTCCCGAAGGGGTCCTCCAGTCCCTCACTCCTTGAGGCACTTGTAAAGTGGTGAAAAGGAGTAAAGTAGTTACGTTGCTGTTGTGGGCCGAAGGCTGACGCTTTTCGTTTCATTTTGGGGGGATGCCTCGTTAAAAACCTCATTAGGAAAAACCCTTTGGGAAAAAATCCTAATGAGGGAAAAAGAGTGCACCGAATTCCCCCAATGATGAATCGAAAATGTCAAACCTTGGTACAAAGTGGAGAATTACGGGAATGCCGAAGGCTCTCTCCTCTGAGGGCTCCTGTGTTGATTAGCCGAAGGCTTGCTGTTGATGTCCTGGTGGTGCCGAAGGGGAGCCCCTCAATCCAGGGATCGAGGGCCTGCCAGATGAGGGCAGCAGTGAAGCTGTTACCGGGGGGTCCACCATTTGTTGATGAGGTGGTGATGAAGGTACCCGAGGGCCATGGGCCATCCATCAATGAGGCACTCCCCGGGGGCTACCCGGGTTTGCAGTGCTGAGGGGAAAACCCCGAGAGGTGCCCTGATATGCAGCCCTAGGGATCTGAAGGAGTGATCCCGAAGGCGTGTGTAATGTGCTGTATGGGGCACAACCCGGGGGCACTTCTGGGTGAGTGCACCCGGAGGCTATCCTTGATGAAGTGGAGTGAAGTAGAAAGCCCGGGGGCTTCCAAAATATAGCCGTTGGAAATATAGCCATTGGAATATGTAACGTCGGGGTATAGCCGTTGGGGGGGGGGCACACGTGGCGTGTGATGGCTGGCTGTCCGTGGGCGGCGTCACCGGTTGGGAGAAGACGCGGTGAGTAATGATGGCGTCCATCCGGAGGCCCGGAACCCAGGCCCAAGCTCGGATTCCAGCGCCTATAAATACCCCAAGGCCAGACATTCCTCTGTGTGCGAAAAACTTGTTAGCGAAGCTCTGCCAATTTTTCTAGAGAGAGAAACAGCAGCCCTCGGTTGAATCCTCCGTTCTTAAGGTCAGTTCTCCCCTTGTCCTTCAGCCTCTTAGCTACCTGTACTGTGCCCTTAGGTTAGGAGATAGAAAATTTAGAAAACACTAGTGTCTGCGAGCCTTCGAACCAGAGTCAGCATGTCGTCCCAGAGTGATTCCCAGGATATTTCGGGGGAGCCTTCGGTAGAGATGGTGACATGCTCAGATGTGGAGTCTTCGAGTGTGGAGTCCTCGGCAGCCGGTGATGCCGCAGTGGCTATGGAAGTGGAGAAGGACCTCCAGGCCGAAGTCGAAGCCGAGGGCTTCGAGCAAGAGAACGAGGATGAGGAGCTTGCCCTTGCCGTGCAAACCGCCGAGCAGGAAGAGGAGAGGGAGCGGCTGAAGGTGACGGTTGCCATTCCTCCCCCCCGGGGTGCCGGGGAAGCTAGCTCCTCCCGACCATTGGACCCGACACCAATAAGTGTGGCTCCCGGGAAGAAAAACAAGACGAAGGCGGCCCCGAGGAAGAAGCAAGCGGCAGTGGATGCCGGGCGGCCGGTGGGCATACCCGAGGGCCATTCGTTCTTGAACACTGCTGCTCTAGAGCTGAAGACGAAGGCGTCCCCGGCAGAATACCAGTCCACCCAGATGCTGGTTGGGCCTTCAGCGCGCGTGGTGGAGCCCAGGGCGGATGATTTGCTGCGATACGCGCCCGAGGGGTGCTTTGCTGCTCACACCCTCTCGGTGGAAATGGGGCTCCGGTTCCCGCTCCATCCTTTCCTCTTGGAGTACCTGAGATTTGTGGGGTTGGCCCCTTTCCAGCTAACGCCCAACAGCCACTCCTATGTGGCCGGCTTCCTTTCCTTGTGTCAGAGCCGGGGGGTCGAGCCCACACTCGACCAATTCTTCATGTCCTTCAACCTGTGCCGGAGGGGACATTCAAATGCTGAGGGCTTTGCCAACCTTCAGCAGGTACCGGAGTTCCGGCTTTTCGATGATGTGCCCTCGTCTCACAAGGGGTGGAAGGAGAGGTTCTGTTATATCCGCCTCGAGGAGAATCCCTTCCCGGGCCAACTCCGTAATAGCTTCCGGCGCCACCCGAAGGTGGGGAGCGCAACTTTGGAGAAGAACGGCAAAGTGCTTGCCAAGAAGCCGGAGGGGTCTGACAAGCATGTCAAGATCAGAGAAGTCACCCTTCCGGAGGATCTGCTTAACCTAGGCTTCCGGCAGTTCAGGCCGAAGGGCTCCTCGGATGAGAGATACCCTCCCCTCGATCGGGTCTTCGAAGGCGCCGGAGGTGATCACCGAAATGTTCACTGATGCGTTGATAGTTCTTTCGCATTCCGCCTGTTTTTTTTTTATGACGTAGTGACTGGTAGCCTTCGATTTAACCCTTCTGTTTTTTTTTGTTGCTTGCAGGTAGCAATATGGACGTTGGTTCCCTCTTCGCTTTAAAAAACGCGAAAGGAAAGAAGAAGGCCCCGTCGGGCGCTCCTTCCAGGGAGGGGCCCTCTCAAACTGTTGGCGCTGCTGCTGGCGCCGGAGGGTCCAAGGGTTCCGGGCCCGTAAAAAAGAAGGTTGCTGGAAAGGGGGCCGAGCCCCCGGCCAAGAAGCCGAAGACCGCCGCCCCTACCAAACAACCGATCACCGATGTGGTGGTGATTGTTGACGAAGGGCACGCTTCCGCCTCCACCCCCCCAGGAACAAATCAATCAGGAGTTCTTTGGGCGGGAGAGGTTGGAGGCGATAGTGCCGAAGGGGGCCTCCGTGTTGGAGGGCAGTTTGAACCCTTCGGCTTTGATGAGCCAGATGCTGCCGTCGGCCGACCGGCTGGCCCTTGCCCGGCTAGACGAGGGACCCCTCGAGGCGAAGGTCCTCCTGAATGCCGCCTCCATAAGTCCCCCTCTCTTCCCTGCTCATTGTTATGTTTTTCTTCCGTACTCTGTTCCTTATGCCTTATTTTTGCCTTCGTGAATTGCAGGCTTTCATGGGCCTCTGCGAGCACCTCCGAAGGGTGGATCAAATGAGGGAGGCCAAGGGTGTCGTCGAGGGGGAGGCTGCCCTCCTCAGGAAGAAACTCGCTGAAGCCGAGGACTCTCTACGGCTGGCCACCGACGGCATAGAGCAGAGGTTGCAGGCAGCAAGGGCCGAAGGGGTCAATGAGGGGCTAGCCAGGGCCGGGGAGGCCGCCGCCGAGGCCGCCCGTATCGCTGCCGATGAAGCCCGCGCGGCTCAAGAAGAGGCCGTCTCCAAGGCCCGAGAGGATGCGGTGGCCAGCTTCGTGGCCGAGGGGTGGAAGGCCGAAGACCGGAGGGAGTGGCTGGCTTCGGTGGTGGGGGCTTCAGTAGATGAGTGGGTCGGGGGCCCCGGGAAGATGTGGCTTGCTGAGAGGGGCGACTCGTACTACCAAGGCGGGGAGTTCTTCACCCAACGCCTCATCTACCGGAAGCTTGCGAAGCACTTCCAGGTGGCACCGGAGGAGTTCCGTCCCGAGGCTTATGGCCTCCCCCCCGCCAGCCAGATGTCAGGATCCCGCTCCCCGAGGGGGAAGAGAGACTGGTTCTTGAAGACTCGGAGACCCTCCGGGAGTGCGGCCTTGGTGGTGAAGAGGATGAAGCCGAGAGTGAGGCGATATCTACAGTTCCCCCCTCTTAAATTGTACTTCCCCCTTTTGGTGTTGTAATTTGTTGGCCTCGGCCCCCTTTGTAAAGCACAATCAAACTACTTTTTTCTTTGTTGAATGAACGAGTACACACGCCCTCGGGCCCCTGTTATACAATCTGTTTCCTTTAGATTTGTTTATTGCCGAATGCATGTCTTCGTCTTGATTTGGATGTATGTCTTGATATTTGGAATGTATGTTTCCGGACTTAGAATGTTTTCTGATTGTAGCTTGCCACTGGAAGCCTTCGGTAGTTGGGCACCCTCTGCTGGATATGCAACTGAGGGTTCTGTAGGAATTAGGACTTGGAAAATTTCCCTAAGTGTAGCACAGTATGGGGCCTTCGGGTGTTTGTAGTAACCCAATCCATAGGACTTAGAAAAATTTCTAAGCGTAGATCCCACCTTGAGAGCCTTCGGGATACGGCGTCCCTTCCTGACGTGTGAATGTTTGGACCGAGGGCCCAATGCACAAGACTTAGAGATTTTTTGCAAGTGTAGTATGCCATGTAGCCTTCGGCTACTGTGGAGTCCCAACTGAAATATTGAATAGGCCGGGGGCCAATTCTTTAGGACTTAGAAGATTTTCTTGAGTGTTGATTCCTTGTGTACCGTAGCCCTCGATTGATAGGTAGCCTTCGGCAATTAGGTCCCTCGAGATGAGGGCGAAATATGTAGGACTTAGAAAATCTTCTAAGTGTAGAGTTTCCCTTGGGAGCCTTCGGGAGTTGGCATCCCTTCATGATGTATGAGTAGCTGTCCGGGGGGGAAAATATGTAGGACTTAGAGAATCTTCTAAGTGTAAATTTCCCTTGGGAGCCCTCGGGAGATGGCATCCCTCCTTGAGGTATGAGTAGTTGACCGGGGAAAAACATGTAGGACTTAGAAAATATTCTAAGTGTAAATTTCCCTTGGGAGCCTTCGGGAGATGGCATCCCTCCTTGATGTATGAGTAGTTGACCGCGGAAAAACATGTAGGACTTAGAAAATATTCTAAGTATAAATCTTCCTTGGGTGCCTTCGGGTGATAGGTGCCCTCTGATTCCACATCACTTTGCGAGATGCCCGGGGGCTACTCATTCAGGACGGAATACCCTCTTTTTTTTTAAGTGTTGTTGTATTGCATGGCCTTCGGCCACCATATTCCCTTGGCTGTAATATTGATTGGACCGGGGGCTCCATCTTTAGGACATAGAATTTTTTGTAGTGCTGCTTCCCTGTGTAGCCTTCGGGTGCCCGGGGGCTGCTCCTTCAGGACTTAGGATTTTTCTAAGCATAAATTGATGTTGAATCCTGTTGTTGTGAAGAAAGCCAATGAGGAGTGTGTGCCCTCGGCATACACTTTAAAAGTTGTAGAATTTGACCCTTGTCATGGGGAAAGGGCCCTCGGTATTCGTGCATAACAGATGCCTTCGGTGTTTGTTTGAAGTACTGTTTAGTGGACCTTGGACAGTCCAGTCCCTTTGTATTGTTGAAGCCTTCGATGTTTTTGTGACCGGAGGTGACCAGGTAGTGGACTTTAGCCGTTTCCTGATGATATTTCTTTGAGTAGTATCCTTCGGGAAATAGGAGTCTTCAATTACCGGAGGTGTTCCCGTGGGGAGCCCTCGGCATGCTGTGATATTGTTGGAGTGTACTCTTCGATTTCTCGCTGAGTCTACTCCCCTTCACCCCCCCCCCTTTTTTTTTGGTTGGTGGTGAAGGGAAGGCATCAAGAAACTTGGTTTCTTGGTAAGGCTGGGCCTATTAGGAGACCATCAGAATACACCAATGGCTCTCCTCCCTCGGGTTAACCTTCCGAGTGCCGAGGGGATCGAGGGACGTTTCCTGGGCACAAGATATGGTGGTCCGTAACCTGCCTCCCCTTGGGGGATGGCGCGGAAAGCGCCTCATTTTTGAAAGTCGTCCCCTCGGTGCTAGACATAGTCTGTGGCCTGCCACACCCTTGGGGTGTTGGCGTGGGGAGCGTTTCAGTTTGGAAGTCGAATCCTGGGCATTTCTCATGCCTGTCATACCCTGGGGGTAATGACGCGGATAGCGTTCCGTTTTTGAAAGTCGAATCCTGGGCATTTCTCATGCATGTCATACCCTGGGGGTAGTGACGCGGAAAGCGTTTCAAGGAAGGGTTTTCATTTGCACACTAGTTGCAAATGGCCGGGGGCACTACGTGCCGCCGGCACCGATGGTTGCGCCTTCGGTATATGCGTCCTCGTGGGGTACGGCTTTTAGAAACAACACTTGGTGTTAATTTCGATGTGTAGCCCCCGGTACTTGGTACCGAGGGGTTTTCTGTAGGAACACTTGGTGTTCTCTTGTTGTAGTTGATGTAGGCGTCTACCCTCGGTACTTGGTACCGAAGGGTCTTCAAATGAAACACTTGGTGTTTCCCAATAGATGTTTGGAAGCTGTTAGGAGAGCATATCCCTAGCACTGGGTGCCGAGGGGTCTTCTTTGAAACACTTGGTGTTTTTTTCTTCGTTTCGATATTTGATGAGGGAGGTGTACCCTCGGCACTGGGTGCCGAAGGGTCTTCTGTAGGAACACTTGGTGTTCTAATCTTTTCTTTTTTGATGTTGAAGGTGGGGAAGTACCCTCGGCACTGGGTGTCGAGGGGTCTTGACTGAAAACACGTGGTGTATCCACTGTTTGTTGTAGGTGTTGATGGTGTCCGCCCTCGGCAATGGGTACCGGAGGGGGTTCTTCTTGTGGTGAGGCCTGGGGCCTGTAGTCAGTATGAGGGCTTGATGTCTTGAATGTATCTTCATTCTTCGAAATTGGAGGCCTTGGGCCATTGGATGGTACATTCACTAGTTATGAGGGCTTGGCCGCTCTTACATTATTGATAAAATTTAACCAAATGGTGTACATTCCAGTGCCTAGGGACCTCTTTCCCGTTGGGGCATTTGAGTTTGTAAGTCCCGGGTTTGATGATGGCTGCTATGATGTAGGGGCCTTCGAATTTTGGTGCCATTTTTCCTCCCTCGGTTGGTTGGCTGGCTTCCCTCCTCCGGAGGACATAGTCCCCCACTTGAAATCCCCGGGTTCGAACTTTGGCGTCGATGTAGCTTTTAACTTGCCTTCGGTAGTTTTCTGCCCGGATGAAGGCCTGCTCCCGGCGTTCTGAAATGAGGTGTAGGTCGAGGGCCATGTTGCTGTCGTTGACCTCGGGGTCATATTGGATCACCCTTCGGGTAGGAAGGGTGACTTCCGTAGGAGCTTTGGCTTCAAAACCGTAGCAGAGGGAGAAGGGTGTTTCACCTGTAGCGCGCCGAGGGGTAGTGCGGTAGGCCCAGAGGATGTTGTGAAGTTCTTCCACCCAGCCACCACCCTCGGCCTCCAGCTTCTTTTTGAGGCCCTCGAGCAAGGTCCGGTTGGCGTTCTCTACCTGCCCGTTGCCTTGAGGGTAGGCAACAGAGGAGAAGGTGTGTTTGATGCCCCATGCCTCCAGAAGGGCACAGAAGGGGGCTGCCTCAAATTGTGTTCCATTGTCGGAGATGATCTGCTGGGGGACGCCAAACCTTGTGAGGATGTTCTTGAGGACGAAGTGACGACACTTCGCCTCTGTGATGCTGGCGAGGGGTTCAGCCTCCACCCACTTGGTAAAATAGTCGACGGCCACAATGATGTATCTGTTGTTGGAGGTACCCCTCGGCAGAGGGCCCACAAGGTCTATCCCCCATCGAGAAAATGGGACAGATGTGCTGATGGGGGCATAGTTGACCGCTGGCCTGCCGGGGGCTTTCTGGAAATGTTGACATGCGGTGCACCTCCGGGCAAGGTCAGCACAATCCCTGGCCATGGTTGGCCAGAAGTAGCCCTGGAGAATGAGCCTTCGGGACATGGAGAAGGGTCCCTGGTGAGCTGAGCAAGTGCCACTGTGCACTTCCTCCATTGCGACCTCGACCTCATCTGGATGAAGGCACCGAAGTAGCGTGCCATTGTAAGATCGTTTGTAGAGCCTTCCATCTTCGATGGTGTAGCTGGGAGCCCTCAGCTTTGCCAGTTTAGCGCGGGCCTCATTCTCGGGTAGCTGCCCTGTGGAGATGAAGGCGGTGATATCTGAAATCCAATCCTCCTGACGTCGTTGTATGTTCATCACGGGGCTTGCATGGATGCTTGAGAGGCTGAGTTCCTCGATTTTGGCAATTTTGGAGATGTGCTCGGGGGAGTCTGCCGAGAGTTTAGATAATATGTCGGCCTCGGAGTTCTGAGCCCTCGGTATTTGAGTGAGAGAGTGTGCCTCAAATACCTTAAGCAACTCCTTGGCCGCTTCCTTGTACTGTTTCATTCTTCCTTCCTTGGCCTCATATTCTTCGGAGATTTGGCCAACGACCAACTTGGAGTCGCATTTGATGTGGATCTGCCGAGCCCTCATGTTGGCAGCCAGCCGAAGGCCACATAGGAGGGCCTCATACTCGGCTTCATTGTTGGAGACCTTGAAGGAGAAGCGGATTGCATAGTAGGCCCTGAAGCCCTCGGGAGTAATGAGGACTACCCCTCCTCCGCATGCTTTGGTCGCAGAGGAGCCATCAGTGTAGAGGGTCCACCAGTCGTCCGAGGTAGCCGAGGGCTCCCCGTCCGTGGCTGCCCTTGCGGTACATTCCGTCACAAAGTCCGCCAGGGCTTGGCCCTTGATGACAGGCCTTGGACGGATGTCAATGTTGTATTGGCTCAAGAAGATAGCCCATTTCACCATGCGGGAGGAGCTGGTGGGGCTCCTCATGAGGGCGCCGAGGGGTTGATGGGTGAGGACCTGAACCGGGTGGGCCTGAAAGTAGTGGCCCAACTTCTTGACAGTCCAAACGATGGCTAACACCGTTTTTTCCACAGGGGAGTACCTGAGCTCGGCCTCCCTTAGGGTCTTGCTAACGTAGAAGATGGCATGCTGGATGCCGTCTTCCTCCCGGATAAGCACAGAGCTGATGGCCGCCAGGCTGACCCCAAGGTAGAGGTAGAGAGTCTCCCCTACCTTGGGTTTGGAGAGCACAGGGGGTGAAGATAGATACCGTTTGAGCTCGTCGAAAGCCCCCTGGCATTCTGGAGTCCATAGAAAGCCAGCCGTCTTCCTCATGATCTGGAAGAAGGGTAGGGACTTCTCCGCCGATTTAGATAGAAAACGGTTGAGGGCTGCCAGGCGGCCCGTCAACCGTTGAACTTCCTTTACATTGCGTTGGGGCTCCATATTGATGATGGCCTGGATCTTCTCGGGGTTGGCCTCAATACCCCTTCGGCTCACCATGTAGCCTAAGAATTTGCCCCCTTGGACGCCGAAGGTGCACTTCTTCGGGTTTAGCCGAAGGTTGAATTTTTGCATGATGGCGAAGATTTCCCGGAGGTCGTCAGCATGGTTGGAAGATTGCTTGCTCTTGACGATCATGTCGTCGACATAAGCCTCCATGGTGCGCCCTAGGACGGCTTGAAAGACCCGGGCCACCATCCGGGTGTAAGTGGCCCCCGAGTTCTTTAGGCCGAAGGCCATCACTAGGTAGCAGAAGATGCCCTCGGGAGTCATGAAGGCAGTTTTTTCGGCGTCCTCCTCGTGCATGAAAATTTGATGGTACCCTCGGAAGGCATCGAGGAAGGACATGATTTCACACCCCGCGGTCTCATCCACCAATTGATCAATGTTTGGTAGAGGGAATGGATCCATGGGGCATGCTTTGTTGAGATCGGTGTAGTCCACGCACATGCGGAAGGTAGGGGGCTTCTGGGCGAGGACTACATTTGCTAGCCATGAGGGGTATTTTACCTCCTTGATGTGCTTGATTGAGAGGAGCATGGCGACCTCCTTCTTCACAAATTCCCTTCTCTCGGCGGAGAGGGGTCTTCTTCGTTGTTGCACTGCTTTTGCCGAGGGGTCCACCGAGAGGCGGTGGGTGATGACCCTTCGGCTAATTCCCGGCATGTCCTCCGGCCCCCATGCAAAGACAGCGGAGTAGGCGCGGAGGGCGTCGGTGATACCGGTCTTCAAATCTTCAGGGAGCTGGGCTCCAATCTTCACGACTCTCTCCGGCTGGGCCGGATCGAGCGCAAAGTCTTCTACGTCCTCGGCCGGTTCAGCCCTCGGCCTTCTTTCCTCCTGGTCGACGGCTCCGGTGATGGTGTCAACACGGAGTTCCGTCTTGCTTACCTTCTTAGTGACCTGAAGATAGCAGGCACGGGCAATTTTTTGGTTCCCCCGGGAGTAGCCAATGCCCCCATCGGCGGGAAACTTGAGGCAGAGGTGCCTCATGGAGATGATGGCCTCGAGGTCCTCGAGGGCTGGCCGGCCGAGGATGATGTTGTGGGCGCAGTCAATGTTGACGACGACGAACTCCACCTCGAGCTGGGCTCTATGGAGCCCGTCGCCGAAGATCACCGGGAGGGTTATTACCCCCTCGGAATCAATGGTGTCGCCGGTGAAGCCGGCAAGAGGGGTCTTAATGGGCCGAAGGGACCCCCTCTCCAGATGCAGCTCTCTGAAGGTGCTGAGGTACATTACATTGACGGAGCTGCCCGTGTCAACGTAAGTTCGGTGAATGATGGTGTCGTTGATCTCCGTTCGAATCACCAAGGCATCCCGGTGAGGAGAAGAAGTAGGAGGGAGATCTGCGTTGGTGAAGGTGATGGGTTCCTCCCTCAATCGCTTTACCGGGGGCATATGAGTGACTTCCCCTACGTAAAGCGATTGAGCCCACTTCTTTCGCTGGCTGGTGGAATCGCCCCCTGTGTTGCCACCGGTGATCATGAGGATGTGGCGTTTTTTCTCCTGGTAGTGGGGGTATTCCTCCTCCTCTTCTTCCAAGTTTCCAATCTCCCTTTTCTTGCCGAGGGGGATGGTATTCGGGTTTACCCAAGCGTTTACCTTCGTGTGATGCCCTCGGGGAGGCCCCTGATGAGAAGGTCCCTCCTGCCGAGGGCTCTGGACAAATTGGGACAGGTGCCCCGCTTGTATTAATCTCTCGATGGCCGTCTTCAGTTGATGGCAGTCATCGGTCCTGTGCCCCTGGTGCCGATGGAAGCGACAGTAGGGGAACTGAGGGTTGATAGCGTGTACCTCCGGGGGTGCGCGAGAATCGCGTTCAACGAGGCCCCTCTCCTCTGCAAAATCGAGGATGATGCTGACAGGGTGCGTCAACGGGGTCCGAGGGCGGTCCAGGAGAATGGGCTGGGCCCAAGTCTTAGGGTTGCTCCTATAACCTCCCCCGGGCTTGGCTTGGCCTTGCCGAGGGCGATCATCAGAGGGTCCCGAAGCCTTGGGGCGATTTGGAGGAGCCCCCGGCCCTCGGTTGTGCTTGTTGTCAGCCCTCGGGGGCTGCTGGTCCGGATGCTGGTGATACTTCTCCACCTCCTCGGCCTCAGCATATCTGTCCCCCCGCTGCAAGGCCCTTATGTAGTCGCGGGGGGGGGGGGGGGGGGGGTTCAATGATGAGGCTCCTTGAAAAGTTGCCGGTGCGGAGGACGGTTTGTAGGAGGGCCAGGAGGGTCCCGTCATCAGCACCGTCGACCTTGTCGGCCTCCGTCCTCCAGCGCTCCAGGAAATCCCGAAGGGTCTCATCCTTCTTCTGGCGTATCGTTAGGAGGTGGGAGAAGTGCTTCCTTGTGCGACGCCTCCCGGCAAATTGTGTTAAGAACCGCTGGGCGAGTTCTTGCCATGAATCAATACAGCCCTCAGGCAGCCTGTTGAACCATTCGTATGCTGGTCCCTCTAAGGTGGAGAGGAACCAACGACACAAATATTCGTCTGACGCCCCCACCATCATCATGCTGTTCTGGTACTTGCTGTAATGCTCCTGGGGGTCCGTTTTTCCGCTGTAGGGCTGTATGTGTTGCCCTCGGTATTTCTCCGGGATCCGGGCCGCCAATACCCTTGGGGTAAATGGCGTCCGAGTCCGGAGCTGGATGACGGGTTCCCCGGAGCCCTCGGCCACCTTCTTCTGTAGTTCCTCCATTTTGGCCATCATGGCCTCGTATTTGAGGTCTGAGTGAGGGGTGGAGGTGGTGGCGTGAGCTTTGTTGGACTCCATCTCGTCAAGCCGGCGTTGGAGGGCCGCAATGATCTCGTCCCGGTTGTCCCTCGGGAGGGTCTCCGCCCCCTGCGAACGAACCCGGGCCGAGTGGGCCTGGTTGATTTGGTGCCGAGCATCATCGGCATGAAGGGGTGCCTTGCCTTTGTCCCGAGGGGGACGCTCCTCGTCTGCCCTCGAAACAGATCCCCCGCTTTCCTGGGGCTTTTGGAGTGCTTTCCCCCCGAGGCGGTCTTGGACCCCTCGGCGGTCTGGCCCTCCTCCGAGCCGGTTGAGGGCGGAAGTGCGGGGCCTCTCCCTGTTGTCATTATGGCGGTCCCGGGACTGAACTTCCTGGGAGGATGTTTCTTGGGCCACCACCCCCTCGTCGTTTCTCACCCGAGGGGTGGGATTTCCGAAGGGGTGTGGCAGAGGGGGAAGTACGATATTTTCCCCGATCTGAGGGTGAGCTAGAGCCAGGGTGCCGAAGGCACCCGGGTTCTGGGTGAGCGTCTGGATGAAGGCGGAGAGCGCCGATTGTACGTCGATGGTGAGAACCGGAGGGCTGACTTGGTCATCGCTCCGGTTTTTCTTCTTGGCCTCGATGCCGAGGCGGGCATCGGGGGCATTTTGTTGGATCTGAAGGCGTAGGTCGACAGCCGCCTGTTCCAGCCCAGCGATGACACCGCCCTCGGGAGCCCTGTGAGAGGCTTCGGGGGCGTTGACGTCGCCGAGGGCCAGGTTCTTATCTTCTACGTTCTTTGAGTTGGCACGTGTTGTCCTCACCATTTTGATAGAGGGCTAGTGTTTTGTGTTTGGTCGAGGGGGAGGGTTTCTTACTCGATTGTTCAAGCTCTCAACGAGAGCACCAAATGATGGATAGTCTACCCGGGGGTATATATCCGAAGGGTTATTACGGGGAATAACTTAGAGAGAAGTCAGAGCAAACAAGTAAGAGAGAGAGTGTATATTCGATATGTATTCAGCGTTTTCAGCGTGGTTACAAATGGGGAAATGGGGTGCTATTTATAGTAGCAATAAATGCCGGGCAGGGACACGTGTCAAGCGCTCATTGGCCGAGGGGTCACCTCCACTGGTTGGCGCTGGCAGCCGCATGTGGCCGCATTTAATGCGGCTGTTGGATGGGACGTCTGTGCGGGGTACGGTGATCTGTACGCATGTGAGGCAGATATCTTGTCGAGTGAGGTGCCTTCGGCTATAGAGCAGTAACCGAGGGCTCTCCCACCCGATGGCGCCCTGGTGCCGAGGGCTCACAATGCCGAGGGCTACTGTTTTCGCCGTTTTCTCCCAGTTTCCTAATTTGCTTGAGAAACCCGTTTTGTGATAATTTGGAGCCTTCGGCCAGGGGGCCGAAGGCACCTCTGTGCGTTGTGCGGACTGGTTGGTACTCTGGGCGCTGTGATTCGGGCCTGTTGGGCCTGTTGGGCCTTTGATGGAGTAGTAGGAGTCTGTGGGCCGGGGGTTCCCGGGCCATATACTCCATCAGTTCACATTCACGAGTACTTTTAAAATAATTTCAACATTGTTTAACTACATGAGTCTTATAGAAATAAAGAATTGAGTTTTGAATTACAATTTTTGTCTATCATTGAGGGTGTTCATAAGTCACAAGCAGTTCTTTTAATATTACGATAGTATGTACTCCCTCCGTCCCGAATTGAATTGCAAACTTTGACCGGCACAAGGATTAAGAAATGACAATAAATGATGCTTGCTTTTTACACTTTTGCTCATCTTTCTAAAAGTAGATGCCTTGAAGATAATAGAGAAAAAGTAAAAGTAGGGGTAAATTTGTCACTTTATTCTTATTTACATACCTAAAATAGAAAGTGGAAAACCATTTTGGGACAACCAAAAAAGGAAATTTTGCAAATCAAATTGGGATGAAGGGAGTATGATATTATTATTTTTAGAATAATATTATATTGATAATTCATATATATAGTGCATATTATATTTGTATTAATGCTAAAATAATTAAAGTTTATTATCTATGCAATAAAGTCTTTTTAGAATGTAAGAAGTAAATGAATAGTGTAATTCAATGCCAATAAACATTTATAATTTGGATTCACTTCACATGATCTAAAAACTTTGTAGCTAGAGTGTCTGGTATTTAATATCGTTTGATATATATTTTTCAAAATTGTTTACTAGTTATCCAATAAAGATAATTAAACATTACAAAACTAAGAATTTTTATATAATAAGTATCCTGATGGATAGTGTACCCGGGGGTAGCTTATCCGAGGGGTTATTACGGGGAATAACTAGAGAGAAGTCAGAGCAAGTAAGTAGAGAGAGAGAGAGTATATTAGAAATGTATTCAGTGTTTTCGGCGTGGGTTACAACGGGGAAATGGGGTGCTATTTATAGTTGCAATAAATGCCAGACAGGGACACGTGTCAAGCATCCATTGGCCGAGGGGTCACCTCAACTAGTTGGCGCTGGCAACCGCATGTGGCCGCATTTAATGCGGCTGTTGGATGTGACGTCGTACCTGGTACGGTGATCTATATGCATGTGGAGCGGATATTATGTCGGAAAAGGTGCCCTCGGCTGTAGGTGATTAGCCGAGGGCTCTGAGTACCAGGGACCTCCTTAGTGCCGAGGGCTCCAGGTGCCGAGGGCTACTGATTTTCGCCGTTCTCTCCCAGTAACCTTGTCTTCCTGTTTTGACCCTTCTGTGAGATTCAGAGCCTTCGGCCAGGGGGCCGAAGGCACCCCTGGTGCGCATTGTGGGCTGCTTGGTACTCTGGGCGCCGTGATTTGGGCCTGTTGTGCTTCCTGGGCCTATTGGGCTTTTATTGGGGTAGTAGGAGTCTGTGGGCCGGGGGTTCCCGGGCCATATACTCCATCAGGAGTCCCTCACTCCTTTTACCGAAAGGTACTTGAGGGAAAAGGAGTAATTGTGTTTGTCCTCTGCCGTTGTTCCGTTGTAGTTTGTAGAGTTGTGGGTAGTTCGCTGTTTGTTTATTCTGCAGAGGGCAGTCCCTCAGTTACCCACATGTCGGGATTTGAGGGGGCATGTTTGCTGTTTGCGGGAGTTAGTTCCTTGGTTGATGAAGGAGTGGGCTGCTAAGAATAGCCGGAGGCTCCCAGAATATAGACGTTGTGAATATAGCCGTTGGAATACCTAACGTCAAAATATAGCCGTTGGGGGGGGGGGGGGGGGGCTTCCACGTGGTGTGTGCTCGTTGGCTGCCCGTGGGCGGGTGTCACCGATTGGGCAACATGTCGGTTGGTAATGATGATTTTGTACCGGAGGCCCGGTATTCAGGTCCAAGCCCGGATTTGGGCGCCTATAAATACCCCATGGCCGGGCATCACTTCCCCTGTGCGATATCATTGTAGCGAAGCTCTGCCGGATTTTTCCTAGAGAGAGAAACACTTGCCCTCGATCTAACTCATGTTCCAAGGTCAGTTCCCACCTGCTCTTCTCCTCTCTTAGTTAGCTGTGCCCTGTGTCCTTAGGTTAGGAGTTAGAACTTAGAACACTTAGTATTTCCGAGCCCTTGACCCAGTGGAAAGATGTCTTCTCAGAGTGATTCTCAGGACATATCGAGGGATCCCTCGATGGAAGAGGAGAGCTTCTCGGATGTGGGGTCCTCGAGCGATCAACCCTCGGCCCAGGAGGATGTCGCAATGGCCATGGAGGTGCAGAAGGAGTTGGTGGCTGAAGTTGAAGCCGAGGGCTTCGAGCAAGAGGCGGAGGATGAAGAGCTTGCCCTCGCCGTACAAGTTGCAGAGGAGGAGGAAGAGAAGGAGAGGATGAGGGTGACAGTGGCTGTCCTCCCCCCGCGGTTCTGGTGAGGCAGGGAGCTCTCGGCCCCTCAACCCGACGCCGATAAGAGTGGCCCCCGGGAATAAACAGGTGAAGAAGAAAGCTGCTCCCAAGAAGAAGTGTGTCGCTGCTGATCAAGGAAAGCCCATCGATGTGCCCGAGGGGTATTCTTGGCTGAATACTGCTGCCCTCGAGATAGGGTCGAAGGCTGACCGGGAAGATCTGTACGTGACTCAGCTGCACGTGGGGCCTTCGGCTGTGGTGGTGGCGCCAGGTCCTGATGATGTGCTTTCCTGGGCTCCCGAGGGTTGCATCGTCGTGCACATCCTGTCGGTATCAATGGGGCTCCGGTTCCCCCTACACCCATTCCTTCGGGAATACCTTCGGTATGTGGGTTTGGTCCCCTGCCAATTGACGCCTAATAGCCACTCCTACGTGGCGGGTTTTCTGAATCTCTGCCGGGCCCGAGGGGTGACCCCCAGCCTGGACTTGTTTTTCCAGAGCTTCAACCTCTGCCGAGGGGGTCACGCGAATGCCGAGGGCTTCGCCAATATGCAGCAGATAGCCCGGTGGAAACTATTCACAGAAGCGCCCTCGTCCAATAAAGGCTGGAAGGAGCGGTGGTGCTATGTCAGAATTGCCGAGAGCCCATTCCCGATGGAACTTCGGGATCGCTTTCGTCGGCATCCGAAGGTTGGGAACGCTGCTTTGGAGAAGGATGGCTTGATAATAGCCAAGATCCCGGAGGGTCGTACGAAGCAAGTGTCCATTAAGGACTATACTACTGACAAGGAGCTTTTCGCCCTCGGCTTCCGCATATATCGCTTCCTCGGTGAGACAGACGAGAAGCATCCTGTGTTGGACAAGGCTCTCGAGGGAGCAGGAGGTAGTAGCTGGGGGCTTCCTGTTTTGTACTTAGGATTTTTTCCTCTTTTTTTTTTTTCTTTCTTGCCCTTCGGTCTAACCCTTTTTTTGTTGGCAGGTGTGAATATGGACGCCGGGAAGCTCTTCGCTTTGAAGAAAAAGAAGGGCAAGGCCCAAGCCCAGAAGAAGGACCCCTCGGTCCAGCAGCCTGTGGAAGCCTTCTTTCAGAAGGAGACTCCGGAACCCTCTGATGCGGAGGGAGTTACCGGGGTGGCCGAGGGGGCCACCAAAAAGAAGAAGGGCAGCAAGGCGGTTGAGCCCCCTGCCAAGAAGCAGAGGGGTACCGGGGGCACTGTCGGCCAGGATGCCCCCTTGGTGATCATTGAGGATCGCCCTTCTCCGGATCGCCCGGTTGGTGCTGCGGCGACAGCTCAAGCCGATCTTCCCTTGGGAAGCCTCCCCCGGGAGATTCTGCAGCTTTCCTTGGCCCCGGGGGCTTCTGTGCTACACGGCTCAGCAGAGCCAAAGGCCTTCCTGAGGGGGATGACCTCGGCGATGGACAAGGCCACCCTCTCGACTTATGATGATGCGGCCCTCGAGAACAAGATCCTTCGATCTTCGTTAGCTGTAAGTTTCCTCCTTCGCTTTGTGTTTTAACCTTTAATGCATTGTCCATACTAATCTAACCCCTCCGTCTGTTGTCTATCAGGCTTGTGTAGCCCTCGGGGAGCACGCTCAGAGACTCGAGCAATGGCGCCTTCAGAAAGCGGAGCAGGATCGGGAAATGAAGGAGCTTATCCTAAAGAACTCTGATGCTGTGAAGCAGATGGCCTCGCTGGAGGAAGATCTCCGGAAGGCTGCCGAAGGTGCTGAGCTGAAGGCCAAGGCTGCTGTGGAGGAGGCCAGGCTCGAGGCCGAGGGGGCAGCCAAGAAATCTGCCGAGGAGGCAGAGCTTGCCAAGGCCGAGGCCGTCGCCAAATCCCGAGAGGAGGTTGTTGCCGCGTTCATGGACGAGGGCTGAAAAACCAAAGACAGGCGGCAGTGGGTGGCCTCGGTCGTGGAGTCTTCGGTTGATGACTGGGTGAAGGGCCTCGGGGCCGACCGGATGGCAGAGAGGGGCGACAGCTACTACCAGGGGGCGAGTTCTTCACCCAACATCTGGTGTACCGGAGGCTCGCCAGGCATTTCAAAGTCCCCCTTGAGGAGTTCGACCCCTCGGCGTACGGCCTTCCTGCTTTGCAGCCAGATGTAAGAAACCCCCTCCCCCCGGGCGAAGAGAGGCATGTGATCCACGACTCCATGATGATGGGGGGATCTGGTGATGGTGATGCCGAGGCTGCCATCGGGGAGGAGGTCACCTCGAAGCCCGCCGAGGAGGCAACAACTGAATGACACATTTGTACTTAGTAGCTTTTTGAACACCCCTTTTTCTTTGTTTGTAATGAATATTGTACGCCCTCGGCCTCGGCCCATTTGTAATATACACTTGAATTTTCCTTTCTTTGATGAATGAATACCTGCCTTCGGGCTTTTTGTATATGACCCGTTTCTTTTAATTGTTTTTCTTTAAATGTATGCCTTCGTCTTTTCTGTATGTATGCCTTCGCCTTTTCTGTATGTATGCATGTTAGGACTTAGAAAATATGTCTCTAAGTACAGTGTCTTTTGTAGCCCTCGGCTACTAGGCCTATTTAGTCATCTGAACATTTCGCCGAGGGCCCAACGTTCAGGACTTAGAAATTTTTCTAAGTGTTGTCCATCTGTTGGCCCCCGGCTAATTCCTTCCATCTGGTTCTGTGTAGCCTTCATGAGATAACCGGAGGCAAGGTGCTTAGGACTTAGAAAATTTTTCTAAGTGTTTGGACATTGTCTAGCCTTCGGTGCGTGGGTATCCTTTGCTGCGTGGGGTATAACCGAGGGCTCAAAATATTTAGGACTTAGAAAAATTTTCTAAGTGTAGCTTCACCAAGCCTTCAACCGTATGGCCCCTCGGGCAGCATGGAGATTTGACCGAGGGTCAAAATATGTAGGACTTAGAAAATATTTCTAAGTGTAGTTGTGTGAGGTAGGAGCCCTCGGGTGAATGTGAGGACCTTGTCTCAGATATGCCTTCGGTTGACTGGTGGCTCCACAGGGGGCAAAGTATTTAGGACTTAGATTATTTTCTCTAAGTATTTCCTGCTGCTAGCCTTCGGGAGGGGACCCTTCGGCTGTATACGTTGTAGGTTTAGGATAGTTTCCTTTGCCTTGTAATGTTGGCTTGTGGCAACAAAAAGCATTCGGTTGTTTGTTATGTCTCCCCAATGTTGATATAGGAGAGTTTGTAATCCAAGTCTAGCATAAAAAGGCAGACTCCCTCGGGAATTGTCTGGATGTATCCCCTCGGCATGTAGTGAGGTGCCGGAGGTGATTCTTGATTTGGTTTGGCCACCATCTGATAGCTTTGTTATATAGTAGCCTTCGGGGACGTTTTGAGTTGTTGTTGGCTGAGCCTGTCATGTTTTGTAGTATTTGAGCCTTCGGTTTTAGGTATAGTCGGAGGCAATAATTGAGTGGACTTAGCCATTTGTTGATGATGTCTGTTGTGAATGGTATCCTTGGTACTCATGAGCTTCCAGGTACCGAAGGTGTTCCCATGGGGAGCCCTCGGTATGTTTCCGTGAATTGTAGGAGTGATGTACTCATTGATTTCTCGCCGAGTCTACTCCCCTTCACCACCCCATTTTTTTTTTTTGAGTAGTGAAGGGAAGGCTTCAAGAAACTTGGTTTCTTGGTAAGGCTTGGCCTATCGGGAGGTAACAGAATACACCATTAGCTCCCCCCTCGGGTTAACCTTCCGAGTTCCGAGGGGATCGAGGGTCGTTTCCTGGGTACAAGATATGGTGGTCTGTAGCCTGCCTCCCCTTGGGGGATGGCGCGGAAAGCGCCTCAGTTTTGAAAGTCGTCCCCTCGGCGCTAGACATAATCCGTGGCCTGCCACACCCTTGGGGTGGTGGCGCGGGGAGCGTTTCGATTTGGAAGTCGAATCGTGGGCATTTTTAGATGCCTGCCAATCCCTTTGGGAAATGGCGCGGAAAGCGTTCCATTTTTGAAAGTCGAATCCTGGGCATTTCTCGTGCCTATCATACCCTTGGGGTAGTGACGCGAAAAGCGTTTCAGGGAAGGGTTTTCATTTGCACACTGGTTGCAAATGGCCGGGGGCACTACGTGCTGCCGGCACCGAGAGGTGGCGCCTTCGGTATAGGCGTCCTCGAGGGGTACGGCTTTTAGAAACAACACTTGGTGTTTGTTTCGATGTACGGCCCCCGGTACTTGGTACCGAGGGATCTTCTGCGAAAACACTTGGTGTTTTTCTTTATTTGTCATAGGTGATTGTGTTGTCTACCCTCGGTACTTGGTACCGAGGGGTCTTTTGTGAAAACACTTGGTGTTTCTTCCCATTTTTGAAAGGTGTCAGTGGTGTGTCCCCCCGGCACTGGGTGCCGAGGGGTCTCCATTTGAGGACAGTTGGTACTTTCTTGCTGTTGTAGGTGGTAGTATTGTCTACCCTCGGTACTTGGTACCGAGGGGTCTTACTTGTGATAAGGCCTTGGGCCAGGGGGTGGTATGAGGGCTTGGCCATTCATAAGAGCCTTGTTCCATGTTCTTGGTGTCTTCAATGTGCCTTCATTCTTCAAAATTTCTAGGCCTTGGGCTGCAAAATAATACATTCACTAGTTATGAGGGCTTGGCCGCTCTGATGTTATTGATAAAATTTAACTAAGTGATGTACATTCCAATGTCTAGGGACTTCAGTCCCATTGGGGCGTTTTAGTTTATAAGTTCCTGGTTTGATGATGGCTGCCACGATGTAAGGGCCCTCGAACTTTGGTGCCATCTTCCCGCCCTCGGTCGGTTGGCTAGCTTCTTTTCTTCGGAGGACATAATCCCCCACTTGGAATTCCCGGGAGCGGACCTTGGCGTCAATGTAACTCTTTACTTGCCTTCGATAGTTCTCTGCGCGTATGAAGGCTTGCTCTCGGCGTTCTGAAATAAGGTGGAGATCGAGGGCCATATTGGCGTCGTTGGCCTCTGGATCATACTGTGTGACCCTTCGGGTTGGAAGAGTTACCTCAGTGGGGGCCTTAGCTTCAAATCCGTAGCAAAGGGAGAAGGGTGTTTCGCCAGTTGCCCGCCGAGGGGTGGTACAGTAGGCCCATAAGATGTTGTGGAGCTCTTCTACCCAACCACCCCCTTCGGCCTCCAGTTTCTTTTTAGGCCCTCGAGCAAGGTCCTGTTGGCGTTCTCCACCCGTCCGTTGCCCTGGGGGTAGGCAACGGATGAGAAGTTGTGTTTGATGCCCCATGCCTCCAGGAGGGCACAGAAGGGGGCTGCCTCAAACTGAGTCCCATTGTCGGAGATGATTTGTTGGGGGACGCCAAATCTTGTCAGGATGTTTTTGAGAACAAAGTGACAGCACTTGGCCTCAGTAATGCTGGCGAGGGGCTCAGCTTCCACCCATTTGGTGAAGTAATCGATGGCGACGATGATGTACCTGTTGTTGGAGGTACCCGTCGGCAGAGGGCCCACAAGGTCTATGCCCCATCGAGCGAAGGGTAAGGATGTGCTGATGGGGGCATAGTTGACCGCTGGCCTGCCGGGGGCTTTCTGGAAGTGTTGGCATGCGGGACACCTCCGGGCAAGGTCTGCACAATCCCGGGCCATCGTAGGCCAGAAGTAGCCCTGGATTATTAGCCTTCGGGACATGGAGAAGGGTCCCTAGTGAGCTGAGCAAGTGCCACTGTGTACTTCCTCCATCGCCACTTCGGCTTCATCTTGATGAAGGCACCGAAGTAATGTCCCGTTGTAGGACCTTTTGTAAAGCCTTCCGTCTTCGATAGTGTAGCTGGGAGCCCTCAGCTTTGCCAGCTTGGCGCGGGCCTCATCCTCAGGCAGTTGCCCTGTGGTGATGAAGGCGACAATGTCTGAGATCCAGTCACCTTGCATTTGTTGTATGTGCATGATGGGGCTAGCATGTATGCTAGAAAGGCTGAGCTCTTCTACTTTGGCCATCTTCGAGATATGCTCAGGGGATTCCGCCGAGAGCTTTGATAAAATGTCGGCCTCGGAGTTCTGAGCCCTCGGTATTTGAGTAAGAGAGTGATAGCCGTTATATTTACTTGTGTTTAACATAAGTATTTATAAGTATTTGTTGAAGAAAAGAAGAGAAATTGGGAAAATATCTTGAGAATGAGAGTTAGAGCATAAAACATTGTGATGAACGGCTTTTGGGACCAAAAGGATGACGTTTTGCCCATCATTTGAGTATAACGTATTGTAGAGAACTCGAAATCACTCCATTAAAATTTCATGTGAATGGTAACTCAATAAGGTACAAATGTTATGAAGACATCATGGCAAGAATAGGAAAGGAACAATACTCAATCAACCGATAAAATCAGATGTTGCTGGTGGGATTTCAGGATGCATACCTCTCAGTGTTTTATCCATATCTGTTGATTGTAAGAATAAAATCACGTCATTCAAGTTTTATTAGATAGAAGACTTCATTATCTACAACTTTGGTGAAGGAATCATGTCCAAAATCGTAGCGGAACATCTCCAAAGTCCCGGTACAAAAACCCACACTTTTTGATCCATTTCGGAGGAAGAGAAATGAAATACATTTTTGGGCGCAGCAACTGGCGCCGGTCGGTCTTGAACCGGCGCCGGTCGAAACGTTTTTTCTCACACAAATGAGCCTGTTTTCAACCGGGTCCGGTCATCTGACCAACCGGCGCCGGTTGGGTCAATTTTCTGCTAAAAAATAGCATCGTGCAAGCTGATTCTTGATGAGAAAACCCCATCTTCCTCAATGCTAATCAAATATTGCTTCCATACCTCATTGTTGGGTTCGAATAGATTAAAAGATGTCATTCTTTAGCCTATATAAATCCCTCAATTCATCATACAAACACATTCCATTCCATAGATTAATTCTTAGCTTTTATATTTTTGTTCTTGGTATTTTCTTCAAGTTCTTGAGGAGGGAAGTTCATCCTCCGAAATCATTGGTGTTTAGGTATTATTTCCTTTGTAATTTCATGTTCCATTACATTTATTATTGTATTGTGATTAATATGAGCATTAGAGGCTAATTTCTTAGCTAAGGCTAGGGATGAACTTCTATGTCCACTAGGTGTTTGATAAAAGTTCTAAACCAATAAATTGTGATTTATCCTTTATATATTGATTGTTTATGACTATGGTGTACAACATAGAAGTATGTTAAATTTAGTTTATACTTGCAATTAACGTTGAAGTCTAAACTATGAACACTAAAGGATAAACATATATAGTACCGATAATAGAAATATATCCGGTCTTATATGATACGGGTGTGATGTCTTGATATTCAACGGGGTTTTCGGTAGATGAATGTAAGCCGTAACGGGACTTACACGTAACGAAAACCACGCTCTCGCTGCCTTAACCGGAGTTGAGAATATATTAGCGACATCGTATTCATAATTATTGGCAAAGAACTAATATTCAACCCTATTTAAGCATTTAAGTGATTCCCGAAGCCTTAGTTGTTGTTATCATTTATCTTGAACTCAAAGTTAGTTAACAATTATCTTGTTGAACAAAAAGTGAAAAACCCAAAAATATAAAACACAAATCAAAATCCTTGCACTTTATTCAATTCTTCATTTAAAGTTATCTACTCTCGGACTTGAATTAAACAACGTTTCCTTGTGGATTCGACCCGGTATTTTACCGGAATTTATTACTATATCGGCACTTGTACACTTGCAAGTTTAGCCCGACCAAGTTTTTGGCGCCGTTGCCGGGGAAACAGTCTTGTTTAATAAAGTCAAAACAAAACAAAAATCCTGAATTTTTCATTTCCCATTGCTTTTAACTTGTTCATGTAGTAGTGTTAGTTTATTTATTTATTAATTTTTAAACAAAAATGTGTGGTCATATTCATAAAAGTTCAAGGATCTAAGTAAACTTTGGTACTGAAGTCAAAAGAGTGTGCAAACACATAAAAAAAAAGAAAAAAAAAATCCTACACCAAATGAGATCAAGATGCCCATTATTGTCTACAACCCGCATTTTCAAGCTAGAGACATAAAGTTCTCTTGAGTGAAGGAAATATCTATCGTTGATGTGCTTGATAGAAGATTTCTGGAGTTGGAACGAACACTGAAAGAAAGCCTACAAACCACCTTAGGGAACACTCTTCGTACAAGAGAGTATGCTATTAGAACTGAGGAGATCAATTACATGAACTTCTATGAGGAGTGGGGAAATCATGGAGGTAACAACTACTACAACTCTTCTCATCAACAAAGGGGGAACCAATACAATAGTTGGAAACCGCATGGGAGTTCTTCAAACTCTCAATCCACCTTGAAGGAGATGATGACGTTTTTTACCACAAGTATTCAAACTGAAAATGAAAGACATTATGGTAGATTGGAGGCATCCATTGAGAATCTCCATTCTCAATTTACCAAACTTGGCAACCGAATTGAAGATCAAAACACGATTCTTAATCAAAGGATGGACAACCTCGAGCGAGATACCAAAAGCTCCTTCCACACTCTACAATTGCAGATTAACCAACTTGCTCAACAAGTTACTATAACAGGAAGTGACGTGGTCATCACAACAGAAAGCATAAGAAGAAAGGAGGATCCCAAAGTTCTGGAGAGAAAGAAGACCCCAAACTTAATTGATCTACACGACACGACTAGAAAGCTATTTGTGGGAGATAAAGATGACATATTTCATGTTTGGAGAGTACAACCCACTCTAGAAAATTTCTTGAAGGCCGAAGCCAATGTTCTCACGCCTCCAAATGGTAGAAGAGCCCTCTTTTTCATTCAAGAAGGATACGCCAACAACAAAGGAGGACATAATCGGGATACACCAAAAAGGTACATTTTTTACCCAGGTGATATTCTTCTCAATATTGAAAATAAGAGCTTAACATCCTCTCCTCCCCCGCAAGATTTTAAAAGAGAGGTCCTACTAGCTAAACATCTGCGGGAATTCAGTTGCACAAAAGAGGTATGTTCGTCCGGCCTATGACGTTAAACTAAGCGCTAATTGGGAGGAAACCCAAAAAAACAAAACAAAAAAAAAACAAAAAAAAACAAAAAAAAAACCAAAAAAAAATCATCAATCTCAGCTCAAGTATCATGCATTTTCTTCTCTCAAAGACATCTCATTCCACTATTGAAGATTTCATCTTGCATTACATTCTCCAATCTACATTGAGGACAGTGTAAATCAAGTGTGGGGGGTGAATAATTAGTTGAGAAACTTTTCTTTGCAAATTAATTTTTTTCTAGGAAGGTTAAATTTTTTGATATTCTCTCTTTTAAGGGTTTTGGTTGAGAACGATTTTCTTTTACTCACAAAAATGTATTTTTCGATTAATTAAAATATTTATTAATCTTGAAACCACCACTTCCACTCAAATTTGTGACAATTTTCCAAATCCATACAAATGTGCATAGAGTGCAAATTCAAAATAAAAGTTTCATCCCAACTCCAAATCACTCTATTGTCGGATTCTCCTCATTTCTGACAATCTAGATATATAATTACGGAGAACAAAAAAAAGAGTTTATATACAAAAGCAAAAAAAAAACATATGTTCTCCTAGAATAGCCTTCTCTACAAAATCAAATTGTCAGTCCACAAGAAAAAAAAACACCGACATACCCACACATTGCCTAATTGTCACAAAATAAACCCATCAAGTGTTTAAATATTTTTCTTAATCTTAAATACATTTATTGTGAGTAATAGAAAAAGGTTTTTGGCTCGATAAGGATTAAAGAGTTTATATCTAATTTTTAACATCTTATTAGACTTTTAATTTGCATGGTCTAGTTTCTTTTTTAATTGTGCATCAATACAAAGAAATTGCTTGAGGACAAGCAATGCTCAAGTGTGGGGGGATTTGATAGCCGTTATATTTACTTGTGTTTAAAATAAGTATTTATAAGTATTTGTTGAAGAAAAGAAGAGAAATTGGGAAAATATCTTGAGAATGAGAGTTAGAGCATAAAACATTGTGATGAACGGCTTTTGGGACCAAAAGGATGACGTTTTGCCCATCATTTGAGTATAACGTATTGTAGAGAACTCGAAATCACTCCATTAAAATTTCATGTGAATGGTAACTCAATAAGGTACAAATGTTATGAAGACACCATGGCAAGATGAGGAAAGGAACAATACTCAATAAACCGATAAAGTCAGATGTTGCTGGTGGGTATTCAGGATGCACACTTCTCAGTGTTTTATCCATATCCGTTGATTGTATGAATAAAATCACGTCATTCAAGTTTTATTGGATAGAATACTTCATTATCTACAACTTTGGTGAAGGAATCATGTCCACATTCGTAGCGGAACATCTCCAAAATCCCGGTACCAAAATCCACACTTTTTTATCCATTTCGGAGGAAGAGAAATGAAGTACATTTTTGGGCGCAGCAACCGGCGCCGGTCGGTCTTGAACCGGCGCCGGTCGAAACGTTTTTTCTCGCAAAAATGAGCCTGTTTTCAACCGGGTCCGGTCATCTGACCAACCGGCGCCGGTTGGGTCGATTTTCTGATAAAAAACAACATCGTGCAAGCTGATTCTTGATGGGAAAACCCCATCTTCCTCAATGCTAATCAAATATTGCTTCCATACCTCATTGTTGGGTTCGAATAGACTAAAAGATTTCATTCTTTAGCCTATATAAAGCCCTCAATTCATCATACAAAGACATTCCATTTCATAGATTAATTCTTAGCTTTTATATTTTTGTTCTTGGTATTTTCTTCAAGTTCTTGAGGAGGGAAGTTCATCCTCCGAAATCATTGGTGTTTAGGTATTATTTCCTTTGTAATTTCATGTTCCATTACATTTATTATTGTATTGTGATTAATATGAGCATTAAAGGCTAATTTCTTAGCTAAGGCTAGGGATGAACTTCTATGCCCACTAGGTGTTTGATAAAAGTTCTAAACCAATAAATTGTGATTTATCCTTTATATATTGATTGTTTATGACTATGGTGTACAACATAGAAGTATGTTAAATTTAGTTTATACTTACAATTAACATTGAAGTCTAAACTTTGAACATTAAAGGATAAACATATATAGTACCGAGAATAGAAATATATCCGGTCTTATATGATATGGGTGTGATGTCTTGATATTCAACGAGGTTTTCGGTAGATGAATGTAAGCCGTAACGGGACTTACACGTAACGAAAACCACGCTCTCGCTGCTTAACCAGAGTTGAGAATATATTAGCGACATCGTATTCATAATTATTGGTAAAGAACTAGTATTCAACCCTATTAAAGCATTTAAGTGATTCCCGAAGCCTTACTTGTTGTTATCATTTATCTTGAACTCAAAGTTAGTTAACGATTATCTTGTTGAACAAAAAGTGAAAAAACCAAATATATAAAACACAAATCAAAATCCCTGCACTTTATTCAATTCTTCATTTAAAGTTATCTACTCTCGGACTTGAATTAAACAATGTTTCCTTGTGGATTCGACCCAGTATTTTACCGGAATTTATTACTATATCGGCACTTGTACACTTGCAAGTTTAGCCCGACCAGAGAGTGTGCCTCAAATACCTTAAGCAACTCCTTGGCCGCCTCCTTGTATTGCTTCATTCTCCCTTCCTTGGCTTCGTACTCCCCGGAGATTTGGCCGACGACTAACTTAGAGTCGCACTTGACGTGAATTTGTCGGGCCTTCATGTTAGCTGCCAGCCGAAGGCCACAGAGGAGGGCCTCGTATTCGGCTTCATTTTTAGAGACTTTGAAGGAGAAGCGGACTGCGTAATAGGCCCGGAAGCCTTCGGGTGAGATGAGAACCACCCCTCCTCCACATGCTTTGACGGCAGAGGAGCCGTCGGTGTAGAGGGTCCACCAATCATCCGAAGGAGCCAAGGGCTCCTCGTCCGTGGCTGCTCTTGCCGTACACTCCGTCACGAAGTCTGCTAGGGCTGGGCCCTTGATGGCGGGCCTAGGACGGATGTCGATGTTGTATTGGCTCAAGAAGACAACCCATTTTACCATTCGGGAGGAACTGGTGGGGCTCTTCATCAAGGCGCCGAGGGGTTGGTGAGTGAGGACCTGGACCGGGTGAGCTTGGAAGTAGTGGCCCAACTTCTTGACGGTCCACACAATAGCCAACACCGTTTTTTCCACGGGGGAGTACCGGAGTTCTGCTTCCTTGAGGGTCTTGCGAACATAGAAGATGGCATGTTGGATGCCACCCTCTTCCCGGATGAGTACTGAGCTGATGGCTGCCGGGCTAACACCCAAGTAAAGGTACAGGATCTCCCCCACCTTGGGTTTAGAGAGCACAGGGGGTGAGGATAAGTACCGTTTCAGTTCCTCGAAGGCCCCCTGACATTCTGAAGTCCATTGGAAACCGGCGGTTTTCCTCATGATCTGGAAGAAGGGTAAGGACTTTTCCGCCGATTTTGATAAGAAGCGATTGAGGGCTGCCAGGCGGCCCGTCAATCGTTGGACCTCCTTTACGTTGCGTGGGGGCTCCATGTTGATGATGGCCTGGATCTTCTCGGGGATGACCTCGATACCCCTTCGGCTCACCATGTAGCCCAAGAATTTGCCCCCCTGAACGCCAAAGGTACACTTCTTTGGGTTCAGCCGAAGGCTAAACTTCTGCATGATGGCGAAGATCTCCCTCAGGTCGTCAGCATGGCTTGCTGATTGCTTGCTCTTGACGATCATGTCGTCAACATACGCCTCCATGGTGCGCCCTAGGACAGCTTGAAATACCCTGGCCACCATCCGAGTGTAGGTGGCACCTGAGTTCTTTAGGCCGAAGGCCATGACAAGGTAGCAGAAGATGCCCTCGGGAGTCATGAAGGCTGTTTTTTCAGCCTCGTCCTCATGCATGTATATTTGATGATATCCGGGGAATGCGTCGAGGAATGACATGATTTCACACCCCGCGGTTTCATCCACAAGTTGATCAATATTTGGCAAAGGAAAGGGGTCCATGGGACACGCCTTGTTGAGATCTGTGTAGTCCACGCACATGTGGAATGAGGGCGGTTTCTGCGCGAGGACTACGTTTGCCAGCCATGAGGGGTACTTTACCTCCTTGATGTGCTTGATAGAGAGGAGCATGGCGACCTCCTTCTTCACAAATTCCCTCCTCTCGGCCGAGAGGGGTCTCCTCCGCTGCTGTACTGGTTTGGCCGAAGGGTCCACCGAGAGGCGGTGGGTGATGACCCTTCGGCTGATCCCCGACATGTCCTCCGACCCCCATGCAAAAACAATGGAGTAGGCGCGGAGGGTGCTGATGATGTCGGTCTTCAGGTCTTCGGGGAGCTTGGCTCCAATCTTCACGACTCTCTCCGGCTTGGCCGGATCGAGCGCGAAGTCTTCTACCTCCTCGGCTGGTTCAGCCCTCGGCCTCCTTTCTTCCGCTTCCACAGTTCCGGTGATGGTGTCAACGCGGAACTCCGTCTTGCTAACCTTTTTTGTTACTTGGAGGTAGCAAGCGCGAGCAAGTTTTTGGTTCCCCCTTGAGTAACCGATTCCCCCCTCGGCCCGGGAACTTGAGGCAGAGGTGCCTCATGGAGATGACGGCTTCGAGATCCTCGAGGGCTGGCCGGCCGAGGATGATGTTGTGGGCGCAGTCGATGTTGACGACGACGAACTCCACTTCGAGCTTGGCTCTATGGAGCCCGTCACCGAAGAGTACCGGGAGGGTTATGACCCCCTCGGAATCAATGGTGTCGCCGGTGAAGCCGACAAGAGGGGTCTTGATGGGCCGAAGGGACCCCCTCTCCAGATGCAGCTCTCTGAAGGTGCTGAGGTACATTACATTGACGGAGCTGCCCGTGTAAATGTAAGTTTTGTGAATAATAGTGTCATTTATTTCTATCCGGATGACGAGGGCATCCATGTGTGGGGAGGATACTGGGGGGAGATCAGCGTTGGTGAAGATAATGGGTTCCTCCCTCAGCCGCTTTACTAGGGGCATATGAGTGACTTCACCCACGTAAAGTGATTGAGCCCACTTCTTTCGTTAACTCGTAGAATCACCCCCGGTATTGCCCCCCGTGATCATGAGGATGTGGCGCTTCTTCTCTTGGTACCGGGGGTACTCCTCCTCCTCTTCTTCCAGGTTCCCAATCTCCCTCTTTTTGCCGAGGGGGATGGTGTTGGGGTTGACCCATGCATTTGCTCTCGCAGTTTGCCCTCGGGGTGGCCCTTGATGAGGGGGGCCTTGTTGCTGAGGGCTCTGAATAAATTGGGATAAGTGGCCCGCTTGTATCAACCTTTCGATGGCCGTCTTCAGCTGATGGCAGTCATCGGTCATGTGCCCCTGGTGCCGGTGGAAACGACAGTAGGGGTAGTTGGGATTGATGGCAAATACTTCCGGGGGTGCGCGTGAATCTCGCTCCACTAGGCCCCTCTCCTCAGCAAAATCCAGAATGACGCTGACGGGGTGCGTTAAAGGTGTCCGAGGGTGCTCTATGAGGACAGGTTGTGCCAAGCCCTCGGGTTCCCCTTGTAACCTCCCCCGGGCTTGGATTGGCCATGCCAGGGGCGATCACCGGAGGGGGCAGAATCCTTGGGATGATTGTGGGGAGCTCCGGCCCCCGGTTGCCTTTGTCGTCTGGCCGAGGGGGTTGCTGATCCGGGACGTGGTGGCATTTCTCCACCTCCTCGGCTTCGGCGTACCGGTCCCCCCGCTGTAGGGCCCTTATATAATCGCTGGGGGGTTCGATGATGAGGCTCCTCGAGAAGTTCCCAGGGCGGAGTACCGTTTGGAGGAGGGCCAGGAGGGTCCCGTCGTCAGCGCCATCAACATTATCAGCCTCTGTTCTCCAGCGCTCCAGGAAGTCCCGAAGGGTCTCCTCCTTCCTCTACGTCACTGTTAGCAAGTGGGAGAAGTGTTTTCTTGTGCGGCGCCTTTCCGCAAATTGTGTCAAGAATCGCTGGGTGAGTTCTTGCCATGAGTCAATGCAGCCCTCGGGCAATCGATTGAACCATTCATAAGCCGGCCCCTCTAAGGTGGAGAGGAACCAGCGGCACAAATATTCATCCGATGCCCCCACCATCATCATGCTGTTTTGATACATGCTGTAGTGCTCTTTTGGGGTCAGTCTTTCCGTCGTAGGGCTTGATGAGTTGCCCTCGGTATTTTTCCGGGATCCGAGCCGCCAATACCCTTGGGGTAAATGGCGTCCGGGTTCGGAGCTGTATGGTGGGTTCCCCGGAGCCCTCGGCTATCTTCTTCTGCATTTCCTCCACTTTGGCCAACATCGCCTCATACTTGAGGTCTGTATGAGGGTCAGAAGTGGTGGCGTGTGCTCTGGTGGCCTCCATCTCGTCAAGCCGGCGCTGGAGGGCAGCAATGATTTCGTCTCGGGGGTCCTTCGGGAGGGCCTCCGCCCCCTGCGAATGGACCCCCCTGCGAATGGACCCCCTCCGGTGATCGCCCCCGGCATGGCCAAGCCAAGCCCGGGGGAGGTTACAAGGGAAACCCGAGGGCTTGGGCACAGCCTGTCCTCCTAGAGCACCCTCGGACACCTTTGACGCACCCCGTCAACGTCATTCTGGATTTTGCTGAGGAGAGGGGCCTAGTGGAGCGAGATTCACGCGCACCCCCGGAAGTATTTGCCATCAATCCCAACTACCCCTACTGTCGTTTCCACCGGCACCAGGGGCACATGACCGATGACTGCCATCAGCTGAAGACGGCCATCGAAAGGTTGATACAAGCGGGCCACTTATCCCAATTTATTCAGAGCCCTCAGCACTTATATGGAAAGTGTGGAGGCTCCTGATGTCTAGGTTGAGGGGCTGGTTGTGGCTGAGTAGGTGGGACTTGGGTTTGGTTTTGAAACTGATTTGGGTATGGATTTTGGTACTGGGTCTGATTGTGGAATGTAGGTTGATTGATGGGAGGTGGGTTCTGTCTCGGTTGGAAAACGGGAATACTCTGCCTTGCTCCTTGCATCCCATAAACTTGATTTTGAAAATTGGTTTCAGGAGCAGTAGGGGTATTTTGAAACAAATGATATAATGGAGGGAGATTGAATTGTGGTGAAGGCTGATTTTGGGAAAAGATCGGAGTGCGGTAATTTTGAAAACCTGGAGGGTTTCTAGGTGAAATTGGTGGTGAAGATTGGGGTGATGTGTTATGATAGAAATCTGGCTGAGTAGTAGGGTTAAGGTTACTAGATGACCCTATGTTTCCAAATGAAGATTGATGGTCCATGGTAAATTTCTCTTTGTGAGCCTTGCGGTTCTGTCAGGCGAACTTTTCAATCTCTAGATTAAGAGGGATTAATGGTTCTCCCCTCTTGGAGCGTGTATGCATAAACAGATCTCACCTGCAAGGTTAGCAGAAAAAAAAAATCCTATGAAAACTAAAAACAAATCGCTGAGTAAAATTAACCCTTAAAACTGACACCGTCCCCGGCAACGGCGCCAAAAACTGATGTGATTTTTCTCGCACTTAAAAAGATTGTAATATAGCGGTGAAAGTACGAGTATCGTCTCCACAGGGACGGTAAAAGGGAATTAAGAATTAACTAAATCAGCGATAAAAATAAATAAAACAAATGCGGTCGTGCGAGATTTGGTTGCTTGAGAAAACTAAAATTGCAAATAAACGACTAAAAGTAAAAATTTGGGTTCTTCTTAATTAACGACGAAGGGAACGGGGATCGATTCCGGGGTAATCAGATTTCTGGTAGATCAGGCTTAATTACATGAATTTAATTTAATTGAGCCTAGCTAATCAATACTAAGTTCTTACCGCTCTCGCGGTGTAGAGTACAATAATTTAGAGGACCAGGCTGATCTCTCATGCGACACGATCCTAAATTATTGCCAAGAGGAACGAGCTTACGGCCCCTTAATCGCTACTAATCTCTTAGCGAACGATTAAGTGTGTGTGAATGTGTCCTAGAACAAATTAGATCTCTCTTAATTTATTCTATATGCAATTGTAATTCTAATGGCCATTCTAGGTTACAAAAGATATCAATTAAATTATTCAAACACAAATTAAACGGCATTCATGCAATTTACACCATCAAGAATCTAGCCATACATAATGATTAACCCCTTCATCAACCCCAAATCTCTAATTAAAACTACTCCCTATTCATAATTGAAGAATCAATAGAATTGGGATAAATAGAATTAATTGTCATTAATCAAAAAGTAGGAATTTACAAAGAATGTTAAGGAATTGAAAAACATGGCTGAAAAAGCTCTCTAATCTCGTCCTTAATCTCTCTCTAAAGTTCCATCTCCCTAATTAGGGTTATGGGGGTGGTATTAATAGGAAACAAGGCAATTTGGGCTGAACTAGGACAGATTTTAGGTACGCACGGCACAACGCACGCGTGCGTGGCGTCCGTGCGTCCGACAGACGTCCGCATAAAAAGGGGGACGCACGCGTGCGTCCCTAGCCACGCACGCGTGCGTGGCTGGCAGTAAGGTAGTCTTCGTTTTCTTCATTGGACGCACGCGTGCGTCCTTGCACGCACGGCCGTGCGTGGCCCTTCTTGTTCCGAATTCTTCGTTTTCTCCCGTTCAAGTCCCCGTTTGGCCCCGTGATCAATCGAACAGCTCTTTCTTCATCGTGAATCTCCTGGTGCCCTTCAAAACTCTGAATTCATTCTCAAACACTCCTCAACTCATCCCGATCAATCCTTAATGTGCCGATACCGGGCCCTAAAAGACCTGATTTCATATCTAAAAATGCCAAAACTCGTTCCAAAACCCAACTAACATGACTTGAGCTAAATATGATACTTATGATGCCTCAAAGTGAGGGAAACCATCAAAATCCGACTCCAACATGCATTAAGAGCGTGTTGAAATACGAACTTATCACCAAACAAAAACCATACTATTTTTCTATTTGGTTCAGTTTAGTTAGGTTTGTTTTGGATTCTTTCTAATAATATATGAAGTTTTTTTTTTTAATTTCCTTAGTTCGGTTCGGTTTTGTTCGGTTCTTATCGGTTTCGGTTCGGTTTAATACGGTTTGAAAGAAATACTACCAAACTCAAACCAAATTGCATACGATCTGGTTTCGATTCGGCTTAGTTCTGTTTTGTACAATTCGGTTCGGTTAAACCAAATCAAAATGCCCACCCCTATAAGGAATTCAATCATCCATCATTCGATTTCTTAAAAATCACGCATGAACTATATATCAAATACAAGAGCAAGAACTGAGGTTATGACATTCTTACTGCTAGCTAGGCCTCGCCTTGACTAGTGTTTTAGGACTTAGTATGCGGACGTCCACCTTTTTATGCGGGGTGAGTTGAGGAGTGTTCGAGAATGAATTCAGAGTTTTGAAGGGCACCAGGAGATTCACGATGAAGATTCGATGAAGAAAGAGCTGTTCGATTGATCACGGGGCCAAACGGGGACTTGAACGGGAGAAAACGAAGAATTCGGAACAAGAAGGGCCACGCACGGCCGTGCGTGCAAGGACGCACGCGTGCGTCCAATGAAGAAAACGAAGACTACCTTATTGCCAGCCACGCACGCGTGCGTGGCTAGGGACGCGCGCGTGCGTCCCCCTTTTTATGCGGACGTCTGTCGGACGCACGGACGCCACGCACGCGTGCGTGGTGCCGTGCGTACCATAAATCTGTCTTAGTTCAGCCCAAATTGCCTTGTTTCCTATTAATACAACCCCATAACCCTAATTAGGGGGGATGGAACTTTAGAGAGAGATTAAGGACGAGATTAGAGAGCTTTTTCAGCCATGTTTTTCAATTCCTTAACATTCTTTGTAAATTTCTACTTTTTGATTAATGACAATTAATTCTATTTATCCCAATTCTATTGATTCTTCAATTATGAATAGGGAGTATTTTTAATTGGGGATTTGGGGTTGATGAAGGGGTTAGTCATGATGTATGGCTATATTCTTGATGGTGTAAATTGCATGAATGCCGTTTAATTTGTGTTTGAATAATTTAATTGATATCTTTTGTAACCTAGAATGGCCACTAGAATTACAATTGCATATAGAATAAATTAAGAGAGATCTAATTTGTTCTAGGACACATTCACACACACTTAATCGTTCGCTAAGAGATTAGTAGCGATTAAGGGGCCGTAAGCTCGTTCCTCTTGACAATAATTTAGGATCGTGTCGCATGAGAGATCAGCCTGGTCCTCTAAATTATTGTACTCTACGCCGCGAGAGCGGTAAGAACTTAGTATTGATTAGCTAGGCTCAATTAAATTAAATTCATGTAATTAAGTCTGATCTACCAGAAATCTGATTACCCCGGAATCGATCCCCGTTCCCTTCGTCGTTAATTAAGAAGAACCCAAATTTTTACTTTTAGTCGTTTATTTGCAATTTTAGTTTTCTCAAGCAACCAAATCTCGCACGACCGCATTTGTTTTATTTATTTTTATCGCTGATTTAGTTAATTCTTAATTCCCTTTTACCGTCCCTGTTGAGACGATACTCGTACTTTCACCGCTATATTACAATCTTTTTAAGTGCGAGAAAAATCACATCAGTTTGTGGCGCCGTTGCCGGGGACGGTGTCGGTCTCAAGGGTTAATTTTACTCAGCGATTTGTTTTTAGTTTTCATAGGATTTTTTTTTTCTGCTAACCTTGCAGGTCAGATCTGTTTATGCAGACACGCTCCAAGAGGGGAGAACCATTAATCCCTCTTAATCTAGAGATTGAAAAGTTCGCCTGACAGAACCGCAAGGCTCACAAAGAGAAATTTACCATGGACCATCAATCTTCATTTGGAAACATAGGGTCATCTAGTAAGTAACCTTAACCCTACTACTCAGCCAGATTTCTATCATAACACATCACCCCAATCTTCACCACCAATTTCACCTAGAAACCCTCCAGGTTTTCAAAATTACCGCACTCCGATCTTTTCACAAAATCAGCCTTCACCACAATTCAATCTCCCTCCATTATATCATTTGTTTCAAAATACCCCTACTGCTCCTGAAACCAATTTTCAAAATCAAGTTTATGGGATGCTAGGAGCAAGGCAGAGTATTCCCGTTTTCCAACCGAGACAAAACCCACCTCCCATCAATCAACCTACATTCCACAATCAGACCCAGTACCAAAATCCATACCCCAATCAGTTTCAAAACTAAACCCAAGTCCCACCTACTCAGCCACAAACAGCCCCTCAACCTAGACATCAGGAGCCTCCACACTTTCCATATATACCACACAACAATCCGTTCTTGGGCAGCGTCGAGAGAAACATTTTCAGCCTATTTCTTATGCTTCTAAAACTCTCGATAGTGTCCAGAAAAATTACACTACCACCGAGAAAGAATTGCTTGCTGTTGTGTTTGCTCTTGACAAGTTTCATCCCTATTTGATTTTGTCTAAGGTGGTGATATTCACCGATCATTCTGCTCTTAAATATTTGATGCAAAAAGTGGATGCTAAGCCTAGATTGATTAGGTGGATATTACAACTCCAGGAGTTTGATATTGAGATAAGGGATAAGAAAGGGGCTGAGAATTTAGCAGTTGATCACTTGAGTAGGTTAGAGAACCCCTTTCTTGATTCCTTGAGTGAGAGAGATATTGAGGGTACTTTTCCTGACGAGAGACTTTTGCATATCGTTGATGAGGTGCCCTGGTTTTCAGATTTCGCCAACTATCTCGTTGGGGGTGTTGTTCCTTTTGATTATACACCTCATCAACGAAGGAAATTTTTTGCTGATCTGAAATATTATTTCTGGGAGGAACCATATCTGTTTCGTATTTGTGCTGATCAGGTTGTTAGAAGATGTGTCCCTCTTTGTGAAGGAGCTGAAATTCTTAAACATTGTCACTCAGGACCAACCGGGGGACACTACTCTTTCAACCGGACAGCCCGTAAGGTCTTGGAATGTGGTTTCTTCTGGCCCACTTTGTTTAAAGATGCTCTAACGTTTGTGCAGGAATGTGACAGGTGTCAACGCACCGGGGCGGTTACCAAGAGGGATGAGATGCCCCAGAATTTTATATTGGCTTGTGAGGTATTTGATGTTTGGGGCATTGACTTCATGGGGCCGTTTCCGGGTTCTAAGGGTAATAAATTCATTCTTGTTGCTGTGGATTATGTTTCTAAGTGGGTTGAGGCCGAAGCTCTGCCCACGAATGACGCTAGAGTTGTAATTCATTTTCTGAAAAAATTGTTTTCTAGATTTGGAGTGCCGCGAGTGTTGATTAGTGATAGGGGCACCCACTTTAGGAATGATCCCATGACACGCCTTCTTGCAAAGTACGGGGTCACTCATAAAGGGGGCATCCCATATCACCCTCAAACTAGTGGCCAAGTTGAGAATTCGAATAGAGACATTAAGACCATCCTTGAGAAGACCGTTGAGACCCATAGGAAGGATTGGTCCGATAAGTTAGATGATGTGCTGTGGGCATTGCGTACAGCGTATAAGATACCCATTGGCACTACTCCGTTTCACCTGGTTTATGGGAAGGCGTGCCACCTTCCGGTAGAGATTGAACATAAGGCCTATTGGGCCTTGAAAACGCTGAATAAAGATCTTTCATTGGCGGGTCCTGAGTGGCTTTGGAAGCTCAACGAATTGGATGAGTGGAGGCTCATGGCCTATGAAAACTCTAAGATTAGTAAGGAGCGTACCAAAGCCTATCATGATCGGCATATCAAACAGGGAAAAGAGTTTAGTAAAGGGGATCAAGTTCTGTTGTTCAATCCCCGAATGCGTGTTTTTAAAGGAAAGTTGAAGTCTAGATGGTCCGGTCCTTTCATAGTAAGCGAAGTTTTTCCATACGGTACAGTTGAGATAGACCATCCAGAGAAAGGCCGTTTTAAAGTGAACGGCCACCACCTGAAGAAGTACTACGGAGGACCGCTAGACCGCGAACGTGAGGTGACTGTCATCACAGATTTTGAGAGATGAGTGCGTAGTTGCGTCGGGCAAACGACGTTAAAAATAGCGCTTCTCGGGAGGCAACCCGAGCTTAATTTTTGCTTCTTTAGTGTAGTTTACTGCTTTTCATAAACCCACAAAAAAAAAATATTTTCAGCAACGCACGGGCTTGCGTCCAGAACGCACGCGTGCGTCACTGCGGGGAGAAAAAAAGTGGAACACACTGCCAGCCACACACGCGTGCGTCCCAAATTTTCAATTCACGCGTAACACACTGCCAGCCACGCACGCGTGCGTGGCTAGGGACGCACGCGTGCGTCCCATCTTTTAAAACATACTTGCGGTTTTCTTTTTCTTCTATCGCAACAACATACCTCAAAATCTTCCCTCCCGCGACCGCAGCCCACCAACGAGAACCACCGCCGCGCACCCCATCGCCACCGCGACTCCGGCCGAGCACCACCCGCCGTCTTCCTCTCTCTCTCCGCTACTCACTCCAGGTTTTCTTCTTCTCTCTTCCTCTTTGCTCCATTAATGGAGGTGTTCAAGCTTTTACAAGTTCGAATTTGCATGAGCTCGAAAATTAGGGATTCGTTTGTCTATGATTAAATTGAAACTTGTATTGATGCTATTAATGTTCTACTTTGCTGATTTTGCCTCTTTTGCTTGAAATCCCTAATTTTTGAGTTGATTTTACCAAATTAGGGTAAATTATGCCAATGTGACAACAATTTGGGGTTTTTTGGTTTCTTTGCTTTCTTTGAGGTTTAATGCTGCTTGAGATGATTTGTGATTGTTACTAACTCTGTTTGAGCACTAATCCCCAAATTTTTAGGACAAACTCTTTCAAATTTGAGAATTGAGAGTTCTTCCCCAATTTTGATTTTCTGTCTATTGCATTTGGGAAGAACCCCGTTCTAAACATCTGGAATAATAAACGTTGCTTGCTTGTGATCTAGTTTATACCGTGTGTCGTTGAAAATTTGAATTTTATTCAAAGAACCCTTCTTTGATAAAAGTTCAAATTTTTTAACTATTCTGGTTAAACTTGGGATTGTTTTAGTTAATGATGATCTTGATTGTTTAATTACTGACGGGGCCATTAATCTTCTATAATTTTGTTCAATTCTAACACTTGAAAGCCCCGTTGGAATTCCTTTGTCAAACCTTTTTGCAGATGGGCCGCACCAAACAGACCTCCAAACGTTAGCAGGACAGCATAGGGGCCGGCTCAAGCCGAGCTGGACAAAGTGGGAGCCATCAGCCGGCTGCCCCATATTTGCCTCAATTTGTGGACGAAGCGCAACGGCAGACATATGATGAGTTGATGAACATGAGCGTGGGGCAACGATTGTATCCCCATCTACCCACCCTAGGGCAGGCCGGCATACGGGATGAGGTCATGCAACTCCTCCATTGTGATTGGTGGCAGCGCCTATTTTTTGGCATCGATGAGCCCACATACAAAGAGATCACCTGTGAGGTGCTATCTTCATTCAAGGCACCCAAGACCTTCGACAACGTTTTTCTCCCGGTGATCAAATTCCGAGCTTTTGGGGAGTCTCACATCATATCTGTGAGCGATATTTCTACACATCTTGGCTTCAATACTCTCCCTGACGTGGCCCGGTTTGAGGGGAGCATACTAGACATTCCCCCAGAAGTCAACCGAAAAGACTTCTGGAAATCCATAGCCCCTGGTGCCGGTGATTACAAACCCCAGACGGCACCCGGCACTGCACTTCACCCATACCAGTTCCGGGTTGTCCATGCCCTCCTTAGCTCTACTGTTTCAGGACGCGCAGAGCTTAGTGGAAAAGTCTCTGCCACTGATCTTTTCTGCCTCTGGTGCATGATCAACGAGAGGAGGCCGATATTTGGAGCCCTATCGCAGGCCTATTCCTCAGACAGGCGAATTATCGAGTTAAGGCGATTTTCGCCGGTCCTTACATCACGCGCTTGCTGAAGGGGATGGGTTACGAAGACAGATTTGAGGGGATGACCCAGATAGATAGCACCCATCCGATGAAGAAGCTGCCTAAGATTATCCCGGTGAGGATACAGGAACAAGGCGCAGGAGCGACAGAGGGGGAGCATGGAGGCGATGAAGAGGAGGATGACGAGCATGAACACGAGCATCGAGAGCGCGAGATGGAGCACGAGATGGCGCACGAGGTCCCTTATGTGCCCCCTCCCCAGGGTTACGTTTATCCCAACATCTGGGAGGGGATGCATCAGCATCAGGAAGACACCTACATGCGACTCTACCAGCACCAGCATCAGTTTTTCGCTGACATCACCTCTGGCCTAGCCTCGATCGACACGCGGCTGACAGCCCTGGAGAGTCGATGGGATGGCCAGCACCATCACGAGCACTACCCACCCCCTCCCCCTTTTTAGACTTTTACATGATATTTTATGACACTGATTCACCGCATACTTTATCACTTTGTCAATCTTGTTTGTGGATTTTGGATTCTGTATTTCTTTTCTTTTGTGAGTGCAGCTTTGTTTCGGGAAAAATCTTACTGAGCGGCAATGAACGAGGTAGCGGTAGAGGGCGGACTAGCTAAATGACCTAGGGGAGTTTTTTCTGTTCCTTACTCGCGTCCATACACCTGTTTTTAATTTTGACTTGAGTTAGGTTTGAGCACGCGTGACCCTTTCCTCTTTACCCCTTGTGCATAGTGCATATTTGGTCATCGAGGGCGATGCCAAAGTTTAAGTGTGGGGGAGTGAATTGGACAGTCGGGCAGTAGTTGTTACATGTGATTATTAGAGTTAGCATGCGCATGTGTTAGTTGTATATTCATAGGAAATTCATGTCAAAATTTTGAATTTTTTTCTTTAAATTGTGTCTTTGTGAGCTGCTAAGCATTTTGACTATGCTTTTGGAACATCTTTGAAGTGTTTAGGCTTAAATTGCTTGCACTATAATCTAGTTGTTGAAAGGATGAAGGCATTAGTCACCCATTGAATGAATTCATAAATTTTCCATCCCACCTGAAAAAGTCCTTTAGGAGAATCCATTTTGAGCCTAACCATTCCTTGTTTACACAATTAATTGAGCTCCATAGCCAAATGGCCTGTTTTCTTACCCGTGAATATTTCTGACTTAGTCTTAATGTTTAGGGAATTAGGAGATTAATTTGTTGAGTTTAGGGAATTTATGTAGGAGCCATTATTAGCACTGTTCCTATGCCCCAAATGGGGTAAGAGCAGTCACTTTTTAGGAACTTGATATTTTCGAGGATTGCATTGTAGGCATGGATTCACTTCTAAAATAAATGAACTTTAATTGCTACTTTTCCTTGGTGAGGCTGAGATTAGAATGGGGTAATGTTTAGTAAGAATCCGAAAGGTGAAAAATTAATATAGCTAGACCTCTTACCTTGCGAAAAAGAGAATGGGAGCCCAGGTCAAAAAGCGTAAGTGTTTTGCACGATAAGATGAGACTTGAGTATCTTTCGAAAGAAATGGCATTCTCGTGCCAACATGACAAGGAAAACTAAACATAATTAATGAACTTGGAGGCTATTGAAAACTAGCTTTAGTTCTCCGCGTACTTCAAGTATACGTCAAAGCATCAACGTGCCGCAACGGTTTAGCTTAGTTGTACACCATATCTACTCTTTGCATAGGTTTAGATGATTGTTCCTAAATTGTGGCCTACTGAGTTCCTTGATCCTAAGAATAGCTCTGAAGTTCCTGAATGCATTAATTCTTTGTTAGAATATTTCCATCTCTCAAAAGAAAGGGACCATTTATTACCATTCACCATCACCCTCACAAGTCCTTCTGATTAATAACTAGTTTATTTGTGTATGCTGTCATTACTTTAAGGATGTTATGAATAATTTTGTCAAATAGTTTAGCTTGAGTACAAAGATGTAGTTTAGGGAAGAATTTTCCTGGTTTAGATTGTCTGTTCTGTGAATATCCCTTTAACTACATGTGCATGCTAACTGTTTTGATTCCGTGTGGTGATTATCGTAAGTCCCATTGTTCGATTTGCTTGAGGACAAGCAAAAGCTTAAGTGTGGGGGAATCTGATAAGTTCGTATTTCAACACGCTCTTAATGCGTGTTGGAGTCGGATTTTGATGGTTTCCCTCGCTTTGAGGCATCATAAGTATCATATTTAGCTCAAGTCATGTTAGTTGGGTGTTGGAACGAGTTTTGACATTTTTTAGATATGAAATCAGGTCTTTTGGGGCCCGGTATCGGCGCATTAATGATTGATCGGGATGAGTTGAGGAGTGTTCGAGAATGAATTCAGAGTTTTGAAGGGCACCAGGAGATTCACGATGAAGATTCAATGAAGAAAGAGCTGTTCGATTGATCGCGGGGCCAAACGGGGACTTGAACGGGAGAAAACGAAGAATTCGGAACAAGAAGGGTCACGCACGGCCGTGCGTGCAAGGACGCACACGTGCGTCCAATGAAGAAAACGAAGACTACCTTACTGCCAGCCACGCACGTGTGCGTGGCTAGGGATGCACGCGTACGTCCCTCTTTTTATGCGGACGTCTGTCGGACGCACGGACGCCACTCACGCGTGCGTGGTGCCGTGCGTACCCAAAATCTGTCCTAGTTCAGCCCAAATTGCCTTGTTTCCTATTAATACCACCCCATAACCTTAATTAGGGGGGATGGAACTTTAGAGGGAGATTAAGGACGAGATTAGAGAGCTTTTTCAGCCAGGTTTTTCAATTCCTTAACATTCTTTGTAAATTCCTACTTTTTGATTAATGACAATTAATTCTATTTATCCCAATTCTATTGATTCTTCAATTATGAATAGGGAGTAGTTTTAATTAGGGATTTGGGGTTGATGAAGGGGTTGGTCATGATGTATGGCTAGATTCTTGATGGTGTAAATTGCATGAATGCCGTTTAATTTGTGTTTGAATAATTTAATTGATATCTTTTGTAACCTAGAATGACCACTAGAATTACAATTGCATATAGAATAAATTAAGAGAGATCTAATTTGTTCTAGGACACATTCACACACACTTAATCGTTTGCTAAGAGATTAGTAGCAATTAAGGGGCCGTAAGCTCGTTCGTCTTGGCAATAATTTAGGATCCTGTCGCATGAGAGATCATCCTGGTCCCCTAAATTATTGTACTCTACGCCGCGAGAGCGGTAAGAACTTAGTATTGATTAGCTAGGCTCAATTAAATTAAATTCATGTAATTAAGCCTGATCTACCAGAAATCTGATTACCCCTGAATCATTCCCTGTTCCCTTCGTCGTTAATTAAGAAGAACCCAAATTTTTACTTTTAGTCGTTTATTTGCAATTTTAGTTTTCTCAAGCAACCAAATCTCGCACGACTGCATATGTTTTATTTATTTTTATCGCTGATTTAGTTAATTCTTAATTCCCTTTTACCGTCTCTGTGGAGACGATACTCGTACTTTCACCGCTATATTACAATCTTTTTAAGTGCGAGAAAAATCACATCATTTGGTAATAATTCTTCCAACCCGTTCTAAACCAAACCGAACCAAAACTGATAATAACCGATCCTAAAACTGATATGCCCACCCCTAATTCCTGAGATTGTTCTACTTGCTTAAATGTGTAGAAAATGGTTTAACGAGGATATAGGTTGAGGAAGATGACCAATTTTGAATTTAGAAGGCTTGATTGGGTGACATCGACCGCATTAGAGGCTTTCGGGTGACGATAACACCTATGGACTCAAACCGGGACTCAAATAGTACCCTGAGTGGCGGTGCCATTATTCATGTACTCCGACGGGGGGCACAAATGGCGGATGACATGGTGAACGATCGGCCGGGAAAATACATATAGCTCTAGGTGGCGACGACACATATGTGTCATCTGATTAGAAAAGATACCATACCTGAACCATGGGACCCAATTCAATGAGGTGATCATCCGATGGCTTTGATGGATCTCAAATTATAGGGATGAAACCTCGGACTACGACTGAGGACCGATGATCATGTAGTTTTAACCTACTAGTTGCATGGATGAGACTTGATTAAATTACTTGGGGCTAATAGGCCATATTGATGATGAATGAATTAAACAAAATCCGGATCGACTTGCGGACCGACTATTTTGACTTATGTATATATGTGATATGTATGATTCGAAAAGGGGTAGCAATGAGCGATTACCTAGACTATGATATCATCCTATATCGAGGGTCTTGTGTGTTGGAATGTAGATTATATATCGTATAGGTGTCATTTAACTTTTTAAAGGTTGTAAAGTATTGACCTCCCTCCGAGGAGCATCTCACGAGTTTTACGTCCAAGCCAGGGATTACTTCTTGTACTCATTGCTCGGGATATATGCAGAGAAGAAATGTGGTTCATGCTTCATCTAGTTCTATTTTGATATAAACAAAATGATGTTCACGGAAACCATTTTAACTATAAATGATTTGGGAACTTTTGTGCTTGGTCCAAATGGGAACTTTTGTGCTCATATTTGTCTGACATGGCTTTGGCTTTAAAGTACGTTGTTTCCGCTATGTATTTAAAATACTTTATATATTTGATTGTTTATGGATGTACATTGTGTGAATGATATTTATGTACGCCTTGAATGATTCGGGTAAGGTGGACTGTAGTCTCCTTAAACGGCGTGTGCGACAGATGTCAGCATGTCTGGGATGATCCGTAGCGTAATATTATATTATATCATATCATTAGTAGTTGTGTTCTGTTAAAACTATTTTCTTTTGTCCAATCATATTAATTAACTTTCTATTTGCGTTGTTATGACATTAATTATTTAATATGGCTCACTCGTATATTTGAGCCCATTTAGCACTTTGTGATACGTAAGTTTGCTTTTTTACCTATATAAGGAAGGCTAACTCAAGTGAATCTAATGAAATAGACTAGGCATTCACATACCTTCAGAAGAGAGAGAGAGAGATAGTTGCACCTGCGTATTCAAATATATGCGCTGTAATAGAAAATATCATTCCCATATTCAACAAGGTTTCTTCTCTTCTCTATTAAATTATTCCATATCCCTGATTGTTAAAAATTGGAATTTACATTTGATATAGAGTCGATGCGCGAACCTGATTGATTCTATTTGCATTTTTTGAAACTTACCTCATCGAAGAAGATCTGGTACGTGAACAACCATTTTGGAGATTAAACCGGCGTTTTAATTTGAATACATGGAAGAAAGGGACTGAAATTCGGTCCTAAAGTCTGAAATCACGTTTTTGGAGAAGTTTGTAATCACCCGGCTCGAGGTCTTACGAAGAAGAAGAGAATGCTTATCACCGAGAAGTTATTGTTCACAACCGCCAAGTGTTTAGTATCACCATGTTACTAATCACTACTGCCAAGTGTTAAGTATCACCAAGTTATTGTTCAGTACTACCAAGTGTCAGTATCGCCAAGTCACTATTCACCACCACCAAGTGTTTGGTATCGCCCAGATACGGTTCACTACCGCTAAATGTTTAGTATCGCCAAGTTACTGTTCACTACCGCCAAATAACTTTTCACTACCGCGAACCTCAAGCTTCACCGTAAACTTTGCAAACATCTTCATTGTTTTGGCCATAACTTTTGACTTAGTAAATTAAGCACTTTTCAGAAATGGGAAGACGAGATCTAAAGATTTCTGGGAATCCAGTACTACCTCTCATGCGTTCTCACTCGCTTGTCCTGATCAAGTTCCCTTTCATTTTATGAATAACATTGTCAATCACCGATGTAAAAGTCAAAGCAACGCTCAATTCCTCAAAGTTCGGGGTCAAATCTGGTTAAAACCACACTCTAAGATCCAAAAACTTGCAGATAACTTGAATCAACCTCACATCAATTATCCATATCAAACAACCATCGATGGATGCCTACTCAACCTCATGATCATTGTGTGATAATCAACGTGTCAACTTTTAAAATGATCAGTTAAGTACTTCTAATTCGAATTTCATTAATCAAATACGTTCTTAATTTAGAGGATAAAGTCTTTTTCTTTAGTAATGAACGTATATCAGTTAAGGAATTACTAGCACACCTAGCTAATATGAAAGTGTCATGAGAAAAACACTTAATTGAACAATCTAAACTCATGGTTTGCCTAACTAATGTACAAAATGAGAACATTAAGCTTAAGTCTAAAGTAGAAAACTCAGAAGCGCAAGTGTCTGACTTAACTAAGTAATTGAACGCTTCTAAACTTGAACGTATCACAACGTACAACAACCTCTTTTGAATCCCTTTGAAAATGAACGTGGTAGACTATATTCAAATAGTAAAGAGAGAGAGAACATAAGACTCAAGTGAGCAAACAAACAATAATCAATGACAAGTCTGCTACCTCAACTGCATTATCAATCGAGGAATCAATCCTAGTCACTCAAACGCACGAACAATCTCCAATGCATCTTGTCCAATGGTCGCATGCACTAATTTCAGTGGTTTAACTTAGAAATACTCCTTCCCTCCTTACATTAAAGTCACACTTTCCTTTTTGAATGTCGTTAAATAAAGTCAAATTTAGATAAATAATTATATACCAAAACCGTGGAAGACTGAGTCAAATATTGTCAAATACTACCTCCGTTCTCTTTTAATTACAACATTGGATTTTTTACACTATTCACATATTCTACTTTGACTATATTTTATTTATTAATGTATTATAAATTAAATTTCTAAAAAATATTATTAAATTGTTATCATTTTATATTTTCAAAATCTGATTTTTTTAATTTTTTACTAATAAGAAATGAAAGATATTAATGGTCAAACTTGTGCATTGACAAACGTGAAAAAATGACTGTTGCCATTAAAAAGGAACGAAAGGAAGTACTAAATAGTACTACCTCCGTCCCAAAATTAACTTCCCATTTCGGATTACGATGCTTGACCGACGATAAAACAACTCGATCCCTGTTCATACTTAGATTACTTTTAGTAAATAAAATTTACACATTGAGAAACTACATTAAAACCGCTACAAAAGCTGATAAAAAAATGTAAATTTGATAAAAATTTGATATAAAACATAAGATTAAGAGTAATTTAAGTTGACCTTTTGAATAGTGACTGTGAAGTTCATTTTGGGACGGAGAGAGTATTTAAATACTACTACCTCCGTCCCTTAAAACTTTGCCAAAGTTGACCGGCAGGAGAATAATAAAGTAAAAACTGTGTGGTTTAGATTAATGCAGAGAAGAGAGAAATAAGCATCAATTAAAAACGAAAGTGACAAAGTTTTTTAAGGGAAAGTGATAAAATTTAGGAGTAGTTATCAAGATATTTCAAATCAAGCCCCACCTACCAAAGTCCACCGCATAGTTCATAGCCGCCCTCCTGTGGGCTGTGGCTTCCTCTCTCTTCGTTTTCATCATTCTCGGCGCCCTTCCCCCCAATAGCTCATCATTACCGGTTCGTATAATCTTATCTGTAGGCTTCTTCCAATCCACGCTCCCTTTGACTTTGAATCTGGTCAACCTTACGCCAACTAGTGCACTACTCGTGCCTCAGCTTTACTGAGCCCGGCGAGCTATTTCTCCCCAGGTTCGGCCTAGTCCATGCTTCATATGGTAAGAATGAGCCTAATCCTCATGGAGGTGCCTCCTCCCATGATTCGCCAATCATCACTCTATTGCAGAAATGGTAGTCGAAACAACCACCGGAGTCACTGCTTCCCGAAGAGATCATTATCAGTTTCCGCTTCAGCTATTGAATGCTGCTCTGTCCTGAAGAAGACAAAAGGAGAAGAAGTGCGTGTTCGTTTTGCGCCATCTCCGACTGGAAACCTCCATGTTGGAGGAGCAAGAACCGCCCTTTTCAATTACCTATTTGCCAGGTGAATAAGTGAGCACCATATATTCGTATGGATAATTCAGTGTAAATTGTAATTGAGATATTGTGACAGGTCCAAGGGTGGAAAGTTTATTCTCCGAATTGAAGATACTGACTTGGAAAGATCAACAAAGGAATCTGAGGAAGCCGTGCTATCTGATCTTTCTTGGCTTGGTCTTACCTGGGACGAAGGTTTGGTCTCTAATCTTAGGTCAAACTCATGTGCTCTTATTGGTGCGCAACTGCGCAAGTTCCAGCTAGTTTTAATGGCAAAATTTTAGCTTTTCTCTTCTTGAAACACCAATGGCAGTTGTCTACGCATTTTACCATCCGCATAGCTGGATAGGCTAAAAACAGAAGAAATGATAGTAAAAAATATTAATAATAACAATAATACTACGTAGTAGTACGTAATACTAAGTACTACGTAGTTATTATTGAACTTGTTTACTTTCTTTTGATTTTTTGTGACCCGTATTTATTCATAAACTATTATTTGTAATTCTTGCTTTCTGTGTCAGACATTTGCAATCTATTACTCCGTATAAAGTTTTCCTTTGTGTGGCAATTATATGGTGAATAACTGAATTGATGCCAGGTCCTGGCATTGGTGGAAACTATGGACCATACAGGCAGTCCGAGAGGAATGCACTTTACAAGGAGTATGCTGAAAAACTTTTACAATCTGGCCATGTTTATCGTTGTTTCTGCTCTAATGAGGTGATTACGCGTAGGCATATGGATTCATCACTATCAACTTGTTTTTCTCATTTTGACATTTTTTAGATTTTATTGTTGCTCTTTGTTTTTGCCTACCACCATATTTAGATATATGCTTAAATGTAATAGGAACTGGAGAAAATGAAAGAGATTGCAAAATTGAAGCAGCTACCTCCGGTATATACAGGAAAGTGGGCAAGAGCCACAGAGAAGGAAGTGCAAGAGGAGATGGAAAAGGGGACCCCTTATACATATAGGTTTCGAGTACCTAGTGAAGGGAGGCTGAAAATTGATGACCTCATCCGCGGTGAGGTTTGTGATTTTCTAAAACTGCTGTTACACCGTTGTTCCATCAATATCCTCTATATGACCTTTTTCAGCCCATAATAATATGCCAAAATGAAGTGGGTTTGAAAGCAGATGTTACTGATTAAATGAGATTTTACACAAAAGAGATTTTTTTATTTATTACTTTTGAACAGAGATGGGGATATATCATTTTTTTTGGAAAAACCTAAAATTCAATACCATACAAGTATTCGTCAAATACTTATATATTTATTTTTATATTTATTTTTAATAATATTAAACAAAAATACAAGTCTTGGGAATGGCAGTTTGGTTTTGTTTCCAGGAGAGCTGTTACGTTCTTGAAATATTATTTTCATATATAGGGCAACATGTACTAATGTACTATGAATAGTGAGGATATGAGCTTCCATCTTTTTAAAAGAAGAATGTATGAATTGTAGGGGGTGGAAGAGGGGTGTAGTGCAAGAAAATAAAAGAGGCACATGGCCGGACATTATAATTTTGTTTGTGGCATCATGAAGGTTAGTTGGAATCTGGACACTCTTGGGGATTTTGTTATCATGAGAAGTAATGGACAACCCGTTTACAATTTCTGTGTCACTGTTGATGATGCTACCATGGCTATTTCACACGTCATAAGGTAAATGAGTGACTGTGTTTTAGTAGTAAATAAAAATCTCAGCGCATATTACTGAACTGGTCTTCACAAGTCTTGATGTTTCAGAGCAGAAGAACATTTACCCAACACCCTGAGACAAGCTTTAATATATAAGGTACTTCATCTTCTATTGTTCTACATGCTGCTCTTAATATTTTCCATTTTTTTTGTCTTACATTGAGGTGAGGTTAAATATAACTTCAATGTCACTATGTTTCAGTCCCTTGGATTTCCAATGCCTTCCTTTGCACACGTTTCTTTGATTCTTGCCCCTGATAGAAGCAAACTCTCAAAACGACATGGTGCAACTTCAGTGGGCCAGGTAACTGATTTATACACCAATTCAGTTTGTTTTTCATATGCGTTTGGAGTTCAGTTTTCAATTTTATACTTTTTGAGATGCAATTTTCATTTTGCACCATTGAGTTTAAACCATAGAAAAATTTCGCATTCTTTAGTCGCCACTTAAGATGAATAGTATTACTAATTTACCAGTCTTTCTTTTCTTATTTTACCAGTTCAAGGAGATGGGTTATTTGCCTCGTGCTATGGTCAATTACCTTGCATTGTTGGGATGGGGTGATGGCACTGAAAATGAATTTTTTACCCTTGAGAAACTGGGTGAGTTGCCTTAATTTAGTGTTGCTCATTCATCTTTCATCTTTTGGGGGTGAAGCGGAGTGTAATTTATTTAATGTTATGTTCTACACAAGGGTTAAGTTCCCTGAAACTCTCATGCTGTTTTTTCAGTTGAAAAATTCACAATTGACCGTGTAAATAAAGGCGGTGCAATTTTTGACTCCACAAAATTAAGGTAATGTATTTTCTTCAATGCTATGTCTGCCTTCTAGATGTTTACAGTGTAGATCTGTTTCTCGCTCTCTCTCAACTTGGTTTTTATTTTCTGAAATTTATTTACTAGCAATACATTGTACTTTTGCCAATTTTTACACTTCATGTAAATGTAAAAACATAGGTGGATGAATGGTCAACATTTGAGATATCTACCATCAGAAGAGTTAATAAACATCATTGGTAGCCGCTGGAAGGATACTGGTATTCTTACAGAATCAGGGGGGACTTTTGTACAAGTATGGTCTGCTCTTTAAAGTAGATACTCTTATGCACTTTGGTTTAAAGAAATCAGGGGAAAAATGTTTTAAGGGAAAAGCCTTTTCCATAGTATTTAGTTAGTATTGCTAGAAAATGTTTTGGACTGTTTATAATAGGAGGTTTATCAGTGTAGGACATAAAAGTCAACTATCAATTTAAGACTTGAATGAAGAAATGTATCAATTTGGTACTTGAAAGTTTAGAGGTTTAGAATCTATCAGTTAAGTAAACGATAACACTGTTATGAAATCCCCAACAGAATCTAATCTAATAAATGTTAATAAGTTAAGATAGTTGATTTATCTTTCAGGGCCTAGATGGATACAATCCACTAAAAAGGGTTATAGGGTAAACTAAGTAAACTTTTATTTATAAAAAGGCATTGTATCTTACTTTTTCATATAAACAGGAGGCTGTCCTGCTTTTGAAGGATGGAATCGACTTGATAAATGATTCGGAGAAAGTTCTTTCAAACTTGCTATGTTATCCTTTTTATGAAACCTTGACAAGGTAACCCTTTGATTTCTGTTCCCAAATTGTGAGAGAATGCTATCTGAATTATCATGAATATAATGACTGCATAAATTTAGTCTTAAACAAATTAGTAAAGAAATGGAACATTATATACCAAGTTATGTTTTTCCACTGTCTACTCTGGTAAGAGCTTACTTGAGAATATAAAGCTTATTTAATGCTCAAAATAAGCCATAATGTTTGTTTGGTAAATAAAGTGAGAACTTAAAATAAGCTCTTATTCGGATAGCTATATCATACTCCATATAACATATGTGAAAGAAGCTATTAGTAGTACTCATATTTTTTTCAACATGAAAACAGTCAAATAGGTCATCGTACTATATCCAAAAAGTCAATCGAGTCCTCATACTATCAAATCATTCAATCAAATCCCCAAACTATAAAAAAACGCTGAATTTTACTTTTTAGCCTGTTAGTTACAGGTATTGCCAGTAACTGCTGATCTAGACACCTATGTGGCATTAATTTTTTCTGTTCAACTTTCCTTCCTTGCAACTTTCTTCTCTTTTCTCCTTCCTTCTGCCCTCTGTCTCTCTGCTCTTCCTTCCTTCTCCTCGTTCGCTTTCTTGTTTCTCTGATTCAGTCCTCCTTGGCTCCCTATTCTCTAGCAAGTTCGCTTCCCATCTTCACCAACCGCCGCCCACCCCCAACCGACTGGTTTTTTCCCCTCTTTTCATTCCTTCCCCCTATCCCCTGTTTCTTCTCTTTTGGTTATCTTTCACTTCTTTGGGTTTCAGGCCTCTCTCTTCTCTTTTGTTTCTCTCTTCTTCTTTGGGATCCAGAACCTTTTCCTCTCTTCTTCTCTTTGAGATCCGGAGTACGCGATTGCCGTGAATAGCGATGAGGGAATGAGCACCGTGAACCTTAACACTATTGTTGCCTGCGTTTGTTGCCGGACTTTGCTGCTGGAGCCAGCTGTCGTCATCCAGGAACTACTGCATCTAGTCAGTGAGGGAGGGGAGAAAGAGATATATAGTAAAAAGAGAAGAATAAAAAATGAGAAAAATATAAAAGGAAAACAAAGAAGAAATTGGGAGAACAATTGAAGCAGTCGGAGAAGGGGAATGTGTCTGAAGATGGACGAAGAAAGGAGAGAGATGGAAAAAGAAAGAAAAGGAAAAAGAAAAAAAATAAATTAGCCACGTGGGTGCCACATGTGCATATTAACCTGATAACCGGTAATATACCGGTTAAATAAAAGTATGATTTGAACGTCTTTTGAAAGTTGGGCGTTTGATTGGGTGATTTCATAGTACGAGGACTCGATTGACTTTTTGGATATAGTACAGGCGCCTATTTGACAGTTTTCCCTTTTCAAACTAATGGCCCTATTTATTTAGCAAGGTAATCTTATTTTTCATTTTCTTATTATGGTAAGAATTGTTCTTTTATATGCTTCCCACATACGTAGTATATGTTAATTAGAAACAGTCAACTGCTACGTCTACAAACCATTTTTTACCAAATCCAGGACTACTAACTATCAGCTTTCAATATCTTTTACAACTATCCACTTTCCATATTTGAGGTAGTTATTGTTTAGGGTTTCTCTCTCCATATATTGTGTTTATGTATTAAAGAATCCCTCCTATGCAATTTATAAGTATCATTTTTCTCTTTGGTTTGTCCCACAATTATAACCACTTTCCTTTTTTTGAATGCGCTGCCTGCCAACTGCTATCATGTTGAAGTATTTGCACATCTTATTATACGATATACATACTTTTAAAGGGTTAAATTGGAAAGTTGATGAAATATTACTTGTTTCCTTCATATATGCAACCCATAATTTGTGAGACAGGGAGTATTTATTTATTTATTTATTTATTTATTGAGTGAAGAAATTTGATTAACCCACTCTCATTTGCTTTGCAGTGCTGATTATTGGATGATGGGCTTCGTGAAGTCGCCGATAGCTTGCTAGCTGCCTATTCTAGTGGTGAGCTCTTCGCTGCACTTGAAGAAGGCCAACCCGGTTGGCAAAAGTGGGTAAAGAGCTTTGGTAAAGCACTGAAGCGGAAGGTGAGAAATAATGTTTGTAACTTCCATTTTGTGATAAACATAACGTTTAGTTGACTTTCAAGTCTTGGTGTCTTTCATTTCTTGTGCCAGGGAAAATCTCTGTTTATGCCCCTTAGAGTACTACTAACAGGAAAGCTTCATGGGCCTGATATGGGATCTGGTATTGTTTTGCTCTACAAAGCTGGTCATTCAGGGGCCATTGCATCTCAAGTTGGGTTTATATCATTGGATGAAAGACTTAAAATGATCAGAGAAGTTGATTGGGAATCCTTTAGCAAAGATCCCCCTATCCATGAGTCTGCTGGAGTTGCCATTCATTGACGTCGGCAGTGTCTATGGGCTTAAAGCCTTCAAGGCATACCCTAACGACCTAAAGCCACAAGCCCGCAAATAAACAGTCTATTTTAACTTTTCTAGTAGTTGATCTTTTCTCTCAATTAGAATAGCACCTTACAATCTTTAAGAAGAGCATTCCAGTCCATGTAAGCTAAATTCTGGATTAGGCGTTCCTTTAATAATCAGTCCATACTCCATAGTGGGGATGGATTCAGTTTTAGACGGGTAGAAATAGAACCAGACACCTATTTTTTTTGGTTCCGGACCGGAGTTGGTATCCGGATCTGGTCCATTTCTCCAAAGGATCTTTCCAGTTCCAGTTCCATTTTTTTCCCGAAAATACTAAAAACTAGACTGGTGCAGGTTTTAACTAATTAAGGTTCCGGTTCTCCGCTTTACTCGGAACTGCTCTGCTTCCTTGCCTATTCCACAGCTTGGTCCTCTTCCCTAATCCTATGGAGTATGGACATGAGCAAAATAAACCTTGAAGTTGTGTTTTTTTCTGGTTTTGAAATTATGTCTTCCCAGCTTGCATTTTTGTTGTTGACACTTGACAGTGATCTCCAGAGCATTGATGGCATTGGGTTCAATAATCATACTCATAACTTCATAAGTTCAAACTGGTCTCGACAGTTTTCTCACATAAAAGTTTTCCATATGAAAAAAAACATCAAACATAATTATAATATTCCAATTCATGGTCTTCTACATGGTTTTAATAGAATTAAGCAGAAACTTGCACCTTTTTAGCGTTCTTCTAAAGATATTAAGGCTCCTTAGGTGATTAAATAAATTGTTGGTTGTGCTCAGCGATAATTAAATGAGTTATATTCTCCGTATTCTGTAATGAATATACATGGATACTCGGTGGGTGTAATTACAAAATGTTTACTCCCGTTACCATAAATTCAAAATGTATTTGTAAGTGTTGTAACTTGTAAGTTGTAACTATAGAATTTGGATCAAATAAAGTCTCTTTCTCATGAAAAGTAGGAATAAATCCGGTGCATCAAATGTAAAATCCAATGGCTCAAATATGTCATACAAACAACAACATCTAAGTCTTAATCCCTACAGAATTTGGGGTTGACTAACATGAATCGATTTATGATATCGATGCCAAACAGAGAAGACGGATAAGAAAGGAAAAAAAAGTAAGATAAAATGAATAAAATAAAGATAAATAAATATAAGATAACAATAACATAAAAATATAAGAAAAATAAAGAAGATAAACGATAAAAGAAAATAGAGAGAAAATGTACAAAAGACATCAATCGTTCACACGAATGTGCGCCCTCCACTTTGTTCTCTCCAAAGCTATACTCTCATCCAACCCAAGAAGACGTATATCAGTTCTGATTCCTTTAATTCAAGTCTGTTTGGATCTTCCTCTCCCTCTCTTCTTTGCCTCTTCTCCCCACCCCTCAAACCACCGCAAACGGGATCCCTGCATCTTATCTTCTATAGGTGCTACTCTCACCTTTTGTCTGATTATCTCATTCCTCAAACGGTCTTTTCTAGTATGTCCACACATCCAACGCAACATACGCATCTCTTCCACACCCATTTTTTGAATGTGGCATTGCTTCACGCCCAACAATCTACGCCATACATTAATGCAAGCCAAATTGCTATTCGATAAAATTTACCTTTCAGTCTAGTCGGCATACCTCGATTGCATAAAAATCCTGATGCACTCTTCCATTTCATCCACCAGCTCCGATTCTATGGTATACATCTCCATCTAATTCACCATCCTTCTGAATTATGGAGCCCAAGTAACGGAACATATTACACATCAGCATCTCCTTACCATAAAGAGTAATCCCACTGTTGCTACTACTTCTACCTCCACCAAAATTGCACTCCATATACTCAGTCTTGCTTCGACTTTGTGTGAAACCCTTGGTCTTCAATGTTTGTCGCCATACTTCCAACTTTGGTTTAACACTGGATTGCGTCTCATCAATCAATACACTATCATCGACAAACATCATGCAACAATATATCTTCTTGAATTGACTTCGTAAGTTCATCCATGACTATAACAAATAAGAAACGAATCAGAGCAGATCCTTAGTGCACTCCGATAGTAATAAAGAACTCTGCGGTCCTCCTTACACTAGTGCAAACACTTGTAGTACAAACATCATACATATCCATGATGATACTGATATACTTACGTGATATGCCTTTTCTAGTTAAGGCCCACCAAAGAACCTCTCGAGGTACCCTATCATATGCCTTTTCTAAGTCAATGAACACCAAATGAAGATCCTTTTTAGCATCTCTATACTTCTCCACAACTTGTCTAAGAAGGTGAATGACCTCAGTTGTTGAGCGTCCACGCATAAAATCAAATTGATTCTCCGAAATTTTCACACTTTTATGAAGTCTTTGATCAACCACTCGCTCCCAAAGTTTCATGGTGTGACTCATAAGCTTAATCCCTCGATAGTTGGCACATTCTTGTACATCACTCTTATTTTTAAATAGGGGAATGAGAGTACTCTTTCGCCAACTCACTGGCATTTTGTTTTTTCTTCAAATAATGTTAAAGAAGCGTGTTAGCCACTCGATGCATTTCTCTCCCAAACTTCTCCAACCCTCGATCGGTATGCCATCTGGGCCCACTGCTTTCTTCCGCCCCATTTTTCTCATAGCCTCTTTAACTTCTGTTGTTTGAATCCTTCTCACGAAGTCCCGATTTACCATACACTTTGGTATAGAAATAAGATCATCAATACCTTGCACTTTGTTCCCGTTGAACAAGGTATCAAAGTATGACCTCCACCTCTCTTTTATTTCCTCATCATCCATTAATACCCTTTGATCGACATCCTTCACACACTTAACTTTTCTGATATCTTGAGTCCTACGGTCATGAAGGCGAGCAAGTCTGTAGATATCTTTTTCTCCTTCCTTAGAGTCCAACTTTACATACAATTCTTTGTTCACTTTTCCTCTGGTTTCCTTCACAACTTTATTTGCTCTTCTTCTAGCCTCCTTATACTCCTCTATGTTCTCATCGCTCCAACTTTTTCCCAATTTCTTATAACATTCTCTTTTGGTCTTTATTGCTTGTTTCACCTCATCATTCCACCAAGACGTGTCCTTTTTTGGTGGCAGACATCCTTTAGATTCCCCGAGTATCTCCTTCGCCACTTTGTTAATGGTGGACTCCATTGATAACCACACATCATCTACATGTGCGTCATTATCAATAGACCATACATCTTCCTCCAACATTTTGTGTGCAAAACTTTGTTGGAGATTCCCTTCGAGCCTCCACCATTTTATATTTTGCTCCCCTTATAATTTAACCCGCCTCCTCTTTTTACCTTGAAAATCAAGCACAAGCATCGTATGCTGAGTGACAACACTCTCACCTGGGATAATCTTACAATCACTGTAGCTAGTTCTCCAAGTCGTCCGTACTAAAAAGTAGTCAATTTGGGTACTATTAGCTCCACTTCTATAGGTGACAAGGTGAGAGTCTCTTTTCTTGAACCAAGTGTTCATCACAGCCAACTCATATGTCGAAGCAAAATCCACAATGTTCTTCCCCACTTCATTTCAAGTGCCAAAACCATGTCCGCCATGGATACTCTCAAAACCATCACGACTTGGGCCCACATGCCCGTTGAGGTCGCCTCCTATGACCAACTTCTCTCCCTTGACACTCGTCGCACCACTTCCTCAAGATCCTCCCAAAATTGTTGAGTGGTAGATGCATCCAATCCCACTTGTGGTGCATAGGCACTTACCACAGACATGATATCATCTCCTATTATCAACTTAATGCTCATGATGCGATCGTTCTTCCTAAAGACTTCAACCACACCCTCCACATAATGATGTGCCATCATAATACCACGACTTAAAACCTCCAGGATTAATCTCATGTGCCTTTTCTCCAACCCACTTAGTTTCTTGCATGCACATTATGCTGATATTCCTACTCTTCATAACCTCGACTATCTTAGATGATCTCCCCGTAACAGAGCCAACATTCCATGTACCAAAATGCAATCTAGCACCCTGCCTTCTCTTCTTTACACCACATCGACCCCCACCATGCCCTTTCATTTTTGACACCATCCCCATGCATTGGAGTGGCACCTCGCTTTCGGGCGACGACCTAGCAGCCTTATCATTCTGATCACCACACTCAGGCCTATGAAGTGCAGCGCGCCCTTGCTCATTTGATACCACCCCCAGGCGGAGGGATAACACGTCACTTACGGGTGACAACCTAGATGTAGTGATTGTCATAAATGTATTAAAATGGACTAAAAACGCGGTTGCATTTTAGTAAATAAATAAAAAATTATTCTTTTCTAAAAGAGGATTTTCTGTGTGTAAAAGTGTATCGTGGATGATCAAAAGTGGATGAAAAATATCATCCAAATGTAATAGTGAACTTCAGATGATCAAAAGTGGAGACGTTCACATTTCTCATGAGAATACCCACTTTTTATTCGAACCTGACCCTATAACCATATATGCCAAGTATGTGTGCGTGTGGGTCCATCTCACGATGCATTACACACATGGTGAATAATCACCTCAATTCTTTTTGACATGATTCATATGTATCTCTATTTCATTTCTAAACATTTGAACAATTTAAGCATCCAATTTTCACTAGAAAATACATATTATGTAAGTATATCAACATAATCATGAATATGTATAAAAATTATATTATAAATTTTCCTATTAGATAGCGTAGAAAAGACTTGCATAATTTCTTGTTATCACCATAGTTACCTTTTTTGCGTTTAAAACGCGTTTTAAACACGTACCGTTTTTTTAACAAAAAAACGCGTTTAAAACGAAAACTAATGACGATCCGTTTAAAAAGGAAAAAAAACTTCCACTTCCCGTATAAAACGTATATTTCCCGTATTTTACAAAAAATAAAAACGTCATTTGATCACTTGAATGAATACATGAAATGAATAGGAGATCAACTAAAATTGTATTGTTACAATACAAAATATACAATTGTTAAATACTAAAATTAATTGCATGATGACTAAAGCTAGCATCCTAAAAGACTAAAATCTAAAATACTACTACGTATTAGATTTGTGATGTTCTTTTCCAAACAAACATATCAAAATTAAGGGTTTTCTAAACATGACATTTTTTAGTATAAACTTTTACACATAAACAATAATAAGTGCAACAGTCGCATAACTTTCTCATGTCATCCGTCATCTAGGTGAGTTTAACTCGAGTGTTATTTGATGATCATATAAAGATGATGATGATGTTAACTTGGTCTCATTCTATCGTTATTATGCCTTATTTTCTAATATACTTTGCAAAATTATGTCTTGGACTTAATTACTCCGTACTATTTTTACTTTTGTCATCGACTTATGCAATTACAAATTATTCTTTTATGTAGTAATGTGATTTGCTACTCAATATGTGTACACTCATATTTCTTTTTATTATATTTTATTTTATGAAGTATATACTTTAAATGTTATTTTGGACTTAATCATTATTTTTTTTTGTCATGAGTTTATGCTATTATGAATGCATTTTTTGATGGAGTAATGAGATATTATATTTGAATGTTTGTATGTTGTTTATCCTTTATGTAGTATATGTTTTTTATGCTCTAAAAACTAGTACAATAATTTAATCATTCCAAATAAGACCCGTATTTTTAACCCGTATTTTTCTAAGAGGTGCCGTATTATACACGTATACGTAATTACACATTTTATAGAAGTCGACGTATTTTTTGCTGAATTTTTGACCGCTTTTTTGTTCAAGTTACCGAATAAAACACGTACGTATTAAATCACGTTTAATTCCCGTACCGTATTTAACTAACTATGGTTATCACAAGAGTACATCAAAGATTGCTCTAGGTCGTTCTGATTTGCTATGGTCATCAATGATTCATATGTATCTCTATTTCATTTCTAAACATTTGAACAATTTAAGCGTCCAATTTTTTCATTAGTCGATATTTTCACTAGAAAAGACATATTATGTAAGTATATCAACATAATCATGAATATGTATAAAGATTATATTATAAATTTTCCTATTAGTGTAGAAAAGACTTGCATAGTTTCCTGTTATAACAAGAGTACATCAAAGATTGCTCTAGTTTCCTGTTATCACAAAGTTAATTCAAGAAGATATCATGTGATGCATGATATTTGCCCATGATATTGTTGATTAATGAGACAAGATTAAGTGTTTAAGTAAAATTGGAAGTATGGAAAGTTGGAGAAAAACTTTGGAGAATAATGTTTCACGCATAGGAGAAACAAGACTGAGTATATGCAGTGCAAGTTTGATGGATGTATAAGTAACTGTAACAAGGTGATTACATTAGATGGTAAGGAGAACCGATCAATGATATCTTCCGTTAATTGGGTTCCACAATTTAGAAAGACGGTGATCTAGATGGAGATGTATTTCATAGAATCAAAACATGATGCTGCAGATGAAATGGAAGAGTTAGTCAGGTTTCTATGTGGTTGCGATGCACATGTTGTGTTGAATGTTTGGACATTCAAGAAAAGACCAATTAAGAAATGAGACAATGAGAGGGTGGCCGGGAATTGCACCTATTGAAGACAATCATTCATACATGCATGCGTTCATACATTCATACATATATATATGACACACACACACATATTACGTTAAATGATAATGTGATCTAATGAAATAAATGAAAATGAAGTTGATGATTAAGCTTTATAAATGTGACTTCCTTAAAACGTAAACAAGCATCATTAGGAATCACAAAATGTTTTGTTGCTTTAATTTGATAATAATTTAGAAAATGGTCAAATGAGGTCTTCTACAAGATATGAAATTGTCACATGAGGCCATATACTTGATAAAGTGTCATATACATAGGGCTACTTATAAAAGCTATCGTATGAGTCCTAATGACCTGTTGACAACCTTGCAATCCCAGTTTTAATGTACGTATGACTATCTTTTTAAAATAGATTATAAGACTGACGTGAAAAGTTTGGCCAGGATTGGCTTAAATACAAGGTAAAAATAACAACATGTAAGCTAAAATCGGGATTAGAAGGTTTTCAATCGGTCGTTTTGATTCATCTGATTGGTTTTTATAACTAGACGTATTTATATGATACTTTATTGAGTACACGACCTTATGTGACGATTCTCTAATAGTAGAATGCCTTATTTGACGCTTTTCCCTAATAATTTTAAGGAATTCTACCATTGTGGAATGTACTCAAAACATAAATATGTACTAAGATGAGTCTCAACTTTCATCTCTTAACTTTTTTAATTTTATTAAACTATTTATTTTCTCTTTCTTACTTTTTGAGTACTTTTCTCTTCTTAATATATTCTCTTTCCCACATTTTTATTCACCCCACCTCTTCTATATTGTTCCTACTATTTTTTTTCTTAAAAATCGTAAAAATCTAATGGGACGGTTAAGTAACAACGGATAGTAAAATTTTACTTTTAATTATTTAGAAAGTTCTCAAATTTCGCCGTAAATACAAATGTGCCTACCAACATTATACTATCACCCGTTCCATAAAAGTTGCAACAGTTTGACTTTCACGTTTGCCAACGTGCAACTTTGACTGTAATTATATTTATTTATGTATTAGTAAACATTAAAAAAGTTAATATATTGGAAATTTACATTAATACGAATTTATTAATATTTTTTATATAATATTTTTATTATATATATTATTAGAAAATCGTAGTCAAAGTAAGGTGTGTGAGTAGTGCAGAAATTCCAATGTTGCAACTTTTATGGAACATATGAAGTATTATATACTCCCTTCATCCCGCAAAGATGGTCTCATCTTTCTCTTTCAGTCCGTTCCACTAAGATTGTCTCATATTAAATTTAGTAAGGTTTGTGTGGTTATAAATCATTCTTAAAGCTAGTGAGACCGAGGTACTACCAAATACCGAGTATGTATGAGGCCACACTTCACCCTTTTTGGGCAGCATGGAGCCTTATTTTGCTTTGATGTTGAACTATAAAACAAGGAGTGATTGGCAATTAATTGAAGCATTATGACCCATCTCAGGATGGTAGTTAAGTATGGAAATATCATTCCCTTGTACGGAGTAGTTATCATCTAAAGCTAGGCTTTGAAGATTACTTATCAGTTAGCATGTTAGATAGATAGCGGCTACCTTTTTAAAGTTGTAGTTTGTATTACGTATTTCATTTGTATCAATAAAAAGAAATAGAAAAACCAATATACTCCCTCCGTTCTCAATTATTTTGCAAAATCAACATTTTTTGGTCAACCAATAATAGAAATCATAGCTCCAAATATATGATTAATTTAATTTTTAATAAATAAAATTTATACATTCAGAAACTACATTAAAATCTCTTTAAAATTGAAAACTCCAAATTAGAATATAATTAAAAATTGACATCCTAATTAAGCGAATAAAATGAAACTGTTTAACAAAAAAATAGTTAAATTTGCAAATTAATTTGGGACGGAGGTAATCTATCAGTATTTGTGATGAATCCCCGTCAGAACAACTCATTTCTAGGGTAGGTAGATACACGTATCCTACCGAAACTTCAATAACAGGTGTCAATCAAAAGAGTAATTTTACATAACAACCATCAATATTAGGTTGAATCTAAGTTTCTAAGGGGAATGCAAGTAGGGTAGACATGTAGTGCTTAGCCCAATTAGTTCAAGTGTATAAATTATAAAATCTTAATTAGTAGAACTAAGTTAATTTGCGGGATTGGGTTTAAACAACTGTTGGTCCCCGTAGTCAACCTCGTTTAAGTTCTAGAGGTTATTGTAGGGAGGATGTAGGGACAAAGGCCAAATGGGCTATTATTTTAGGGAAAATTCCCTAAATATATAGGAGTAAAAAAGTTTTTTTGAAAAAGGAGTAAAAAGGTTTAGAAATTCCAAAAATATGACTGTCATATTTTTATTTCCTAAATAGAAGTAATTTCTATCAAGTTTCGCATTATGATGTTTTAAACATGGCAGTTTCTGCCAAGCTTTTTCTAAACTTGGCAGAAATTACTCTTATTTAGATAACAAAAACATGAAGATCCTATTTTGGAATTTCAAAACGTTCTCTTATTCACGACAATTTCTAATTTTTTAACGATAATGTAGGGATCTGCATTTTTTTATCTTAGAAACATTTTCATTAACACAATGACAAAAAATTTAAGAAAAAAGTATTGTTAATTAAAGTCTAAGAAATGACAAATAAAGAAAAATTATTTTATAATAAAAAAGGTTAAGATCTTATCAAATTATTAAGAGAAGGGATCTATGCCTTATATATTAGCTTGTTTTAATGCATCAATATTATCAGAATAAAGAACCAATATTTGAATTGCACATTTTGTGTACCATGAGTGTTTATCAAGATGTTTTTACTTAGACATATTTCAGTCTCATACCAAGCAAAACCAAATTAGGCTTAAACAAACACTCTCTCCGTCCCGGAAAATTAGTCCCACTTTGACTTGGATCGGAATTTAAGAAAGTGAGAATAAAGTGGAAATGTATGGTTGTGGTTGAGTAAGAAAAAAGTAAATGAATGTTAGCCACACAAAACTTTCCAAAAAGGGAAATGGGAACAATTTTTTGGGACGGCCCAAAAAGGAAAATGAGACTTATTTTATGGGACGGAGGGAGTATAAGACCAAATCAAACCAGACATTAACAAATCATACTTGACAATTATAAAATACACAGAGATCAAATATCTTAATAACTAGTTCAGACCAGACCAGACCAAACATAAGCAGACTTGACTATATGAGACTAGAAATTTCCAGTCTAAGTAAAGTCTTAGATCACACGATCTTTTAATATTACAACACTAAACTCGTCTTAGATCACACGATCTTTTAATATTACAACACTATGAGATTATTTATTTTCGGAGTAATATTATTTTGCTAATTCATATATTAGGTGACATGGTGCATAATACTATAAGGAAGAAGAAAGTAATACTCCCTCCGTTTCCAAATGAAAGTCACGGTTTGACTTCACGATTATTAAGGAAACAAATTGACTTTACTGTAGAAAACATTGTTTAGACACCGTTTGGCACTGTTTGGACACTGTTTGACACTGTTTCACACTGTTTGGCACTGTTTGGATGTAAATTTCTTTACCAAATAAAGAAATAATGGAAGTGTGACTTTGTTTTTGAAACGTAAGGAGTATTTTTCACTGTGCTTTTCAAACTTGTATACCGCAAGGAAGAAGAAAGTAAATTGTGATGGATACATTGAGTGGACGATGATGTATCATACATTCATACTTTTATATCCTTAATTCCTTATGCCCTTTTGCGAGCATTTGAAAAATATACTCCGTAATAAGTAGTGTTTGGCTGGCTATATTGATCGCGTCATTATTTATTATTCCTTGTTTTATCAAAGTTCATTAAATCCCACCCCTTTCAAACAAAACAAAACTTTTTGTAGATTTGAATATTTGATCAAAGCTTCCAATAGTGGAAAAGAATTGGTCTTGAATTTGGTTTGGCGATGACTTCACATCCAATTGATTTTAGTTTTAATACATGCTTCTTCTCTATTCTTTTGATTGCTACATGCACTTTTCTTTTCTGAAAGTAATTTTTATTGAATTATTGGATACATTTTCCCCTTTTTAATAAATTTTGCTTTTAAATATACTCATTTACCTTTACATTTTTTGCTTGGGATGTTCAATGATGACATCTTTAAGGTGGCTCTTAGCATCTTCATCAGGGTTTGTATTTTTTCTCATATGTCGTGACACCAATTTTCTTTGGATTTGTAATCATATTTTTTATTTTAATTTTTTATTTCCAATAAAATGAAATACATGACTCGCGCGTCTAGCAGCTAGATGTTCTTATTTACTCCCTATATTTTAGAAAATAACTCACTCATTAAATATTCATTAAATATTAAAAATAATGCAGCTATAACATAATATTTATCATCAATGATCTCATTATATTACATACTCATCCAAACTACCTCTCAAAATATAACCAAACAATTTTATTTAATTGTTGTCTAAATAACTGTGTCATAGAAGCTTAAGACAGAACGGATGCATGTAGTGTTTAGTTAGTTACGGTAGTCACATAATTCAGGAACGTGGCTATAGACTATAGATGGCATGTTACGCCAGGACTCACGCTAAATTTCGCTTTTTTTAGAATTACAATGATAAAAAAATTATGCAATTTGTTCTTTAAAATTCTTTGTATCGATCCAATCATAGACGGGGAGATTGGAGACTAATTGATATGTGGATCTAACAAGAAGGCAAGAGTACATTGTTATCAAAGTGGTAGAGAGAATTGAGAGGATTGGATATATAGATGATTAGGTTAATTAGATGGTGACCATATATAGGATACGATGATGCGTGAATATTTTCAACCTTAGTACACCTCAATCTCTATTATTTGTTGCCTTTATAAACGGTAGGTATCTTTATCTTTCCGTCCCATACGTGTGGTCATGATTAGGCAGTAGTACTATACGAGGAAAATATGGTGAATGGCTTATATGAGGGTTGGTTCTACGATGTGTACAAATTTTGGTGTAATCTTTCGTACACTCGTCTGTCTAACGCACGTATATAATTGTTTGTTCACTGATAATTCTATAGAATTGTCCGTCAACCTTGAAGAAAGAACATCAAACAATTCTGTACACCGAACATTTTTCTATCACTCTATTAGAGAAAGAACTAATTAATTGGGACCATTTGGTCCATTTATTTATCTAAAAATGAAAGACGAAATGTTGTACGAAAATAAAGTTCAGAAGACAAGTCGAAGTTTTGAACCCACAAACTTGAGAGTGAGTCATTTGATAATCATTGCTTTATAGTTAATGTAAAATAGAGTTTCTTTTAATGAAACTGGTGATGTTATTAAATGTATGTCCACAATTTGTTAATGGTGAAGTGCTATATTATACTCCCTTTGGTCCTAAATAAATTTCACACTTTCCATTTTGGGTAGGTCTAAAATAAACTTCACCCCACTTCTCTCTTCCTTATTTGGCAAATTATCTACATCAAAACAGTGCAAAACAGTGTAAAACAGTGTCAAACAGTGTCAAATAGTGTCAAACAGTGTTACAACAGTGGACTCTACAGTAAAGTCAAATTTATTTCCTTAATTTGTGTGAAGTCAAAGTGTGAAGTTTATTTAGGACCGGAGGGAGTACTACGTATTTTGAAACTTTTATATGAGAACAATTTAATATTACTTTTTCAAAATTGAATTTCTTGTAAATAAAATGCAATAAAAAAAGAGAACATGAATAGTCTAAATTAAAATTCCTAATGTTGTAACTATTGAAATATTAATTTTTTAGGAGGGAATGTGCATTATTCTATTAACCCAATAGTACATGGTTCACACACACTAGTCTCACATTGTCACCGTATTTCCAAGCACTTAATGCCAAGCCATATATGCATTCTTACTTTAAAGCCAAACTTGATCAAAGCTGAACTATGGTCCTGCTTTCTCGATTTGAAAGTGGACCCATCATGCTAATAGAGATTTAAACTTCCTAAAATAATTTTGTACTCCAAGATCCAAAATGTATATAAGATCACAAGAATTTACGTGGTTCACACAATCGGGGTGATTGTGCTAGTCCACGACGAACGAGAGAGAGCAGTGTATTATTATGTCGATGCATCAGGGTTTACAAGTACATACGAGTCATTTAAACAGGTCTTAGAAAACCTAATCACAAATTAGAGCCGTAGGCCCAGAAAAATAAAGTCCGTACTAATTTTTCCCGCATACCCGATCGGGTACCCTCCTGTACCCGATCCGGTATCTGTTCCAGACTTCCAGAAAGCCTTTCACTCACGCTACCCGGTCTGGTAGCCAGACGGGTATCCTCCCCTGGTTCAGACTTCAACATACCCGGTCGGGTAAACCATATATACCCGGCCGGGTATCACTTCCAAAGAGTTGCTTGGGTAAATCCATCCTCATACCCGATCAGGTAACCCAATGTACCCGGTCGGGTAACTGCTCTAGCATTCAGAACAAGGCTCCATCTTCAACAATCTCCCACTTGGAGGCTTGTTCAACAATCATCTTCCATCCAAGAACATGTATCTTCTGTAAAACCCCTGATCTCTCTCTCGTTCACACCTTGTCATCAAGTGTCAGGAAGGCCAGTTAAAGCCATGCATAGCTTCAACTTCTCCGTTGTCACCGCCTTGGTAAGCATGTCTGTTGGATTCTTCGTACCAAGGATCTTCTTCAAATTTATGGTACCATCTTCAATCAACTCTCGGATGAAATGATACCGTATCTTGATGTGTTTCGTTCTACTATGAAACACCAAATTCTTCGCGAGATGAATAGCACTCTGGTTGTCACAATATAGAACGCAATCTCCCTACTTCATGCCCAACTCCGAAAGAAAGTTCTTCAACCAAATCAACTCTTTGGCCGCTTCAGGAAGGGCCATATACTCTGCTTCTGTGGTTGAAAGAGCCACACTCTTTTGTAGTCTGGACATCCATAGCATACATCAAACTACCAACTGCTGATGCATAAGGAACTTTAGTCATTTCTTCATTGTCTTAATCACTCTTAGGAGACTGCTGCTTGGAGAGTTTCAAATGACTCCCTAACGGTGTACTCCTTGGTTTGGCATCCGTCATTTTGAACTTCTCAAGGACCTTCTGAATCACTGAATGTACTTCTGCTGTGAAAGCTGTAAAGTACCTTCCACCCTGTCTCTGACTATGCTCATCCCAAGAATCTGTATCGCTTCCCCTAAATCCTTCATCTCAAACTCTTCGGACAACTTCTTCTTTAGCTTGTTGATCTCCTGCATGTTTGATCCAGCCACCAACATGTCATCAACATACAAAAGAAGAATAATGTATGATGACTTGAATTTCTTCAAGTAACAGCAATGGTCCATCTTGCATCTAGTGTACCCATTCCGCTGCATGAATCTGTCAAACTTCAAGTACCACTGTCTAGGAGCTTGCTTTAGTCCGTATAGACTTTTCTTGAGTTTGCACACCAACTTCTCCTTACCACTCACTGGGAAACCTACTGGTTGAGCCATGTAAATGTCTTCTTCAAGGTTGCCATGAAGAAAGTCAGTCTTCACATCCAGCTGCTCCAAATGCAAGTTTTCAGCAGCAACGATACCAAGGATCAACCTGATAGTAGTCATCTTCACAACCAGAGAGAAGATTTCATTATAGTCAACCCCCTTCTTCTGTTGGAACCCTTTGACCTCTAGCTTGGCCTTGTATCTTTTGCTCCCGTCTGCTTCATCTTTGATTCTGAACACCCACTTGTTCTCCAAAGCTTTCTTTCCCGGTGGTAGCTTGACTAAGGACCAAGTTTGGTTCTTGTCAAATGAATCTAACTCATCCTCCATGTCCTTCTTCCACTGTATGGAATCTTTCACTGTCAATGCCTCTGAGTAAGATTCTGGCTCTCCATTCTCGGTCAGCAACAGGTAATTTGCTGAAGGAGAATATCTATTAGGAGGTCTTCAATTTCTAGTAGACTGTCTGATATGTGGAGTTGTTGGCTCATGCTCAGCTGCCTCTGAACTCCCACTATCTTCATCACTCTCACTACCTTCTGAAATTTCTAAATCTCCTGAGCTTCCACTGCTCCCTGAGCCTCCATCTGTTTCATCACAACCGACAGGTTGTGCTATGTCATCTTCAGTCATCCTGTCAAACACCCCTTCCTGTTTGTTTTCTGGTTGCTTGCCTTTTCTTGAATTTGCTGCAAGACCATCTTTATATAGGGCATTATCGTTGAAGGTGACATCTCTACTTCTGATAACCTTCTTGCTATGGTTGTCTCAGAACCTGTAGCCCATGTCATCCAACTCGTACCTAATAAAGATACATTTTTTTGCCTTTTCCTCGAGCTTGTCACTATCTACATCTTTAATTTTGACATAAGAAATACAACCAAAATCTTTCAAGTGAGTAAGAGATACCTCTCGACCTTTCCATTCATCTTCTGGAATTTTGAACCCTATGGGAGATGAGGGTCCTCTATTGATCAGATATGCTGCTGTGTTCACTGCATCAGCCCAGAACATCTTTGGAAGTCCTGCATGCAACCTCATGCTCCCTGCTCTCTCATTCAGTGTTTTGTTCATCCTCTCCGCAACACCATTTTGTTGTGGTGTTTCTGGAACTGTCTTCAGCATCCTAATCCCCTATTCAGCACAATACTCTACAAACTTTGTGCTACTGTACTCACCCCCATTGTCACTCTTTAAACACTTAATCTTAAGATTTGTTTCATTCTCAACTGCAGATTTGAACTTCTTAAAAGTGTTAAAGACATCGGATTTATTCTTAAGAAAATAAACCCATACCTTCCGTGTAGAGTCATCAATGAATGTAACATAGTAGCGGGAACCTCCAATTGAAGAGACCTTTGTAGGTCCGTAGACATCTGAATAAATCAACTCCAGCTTCTCATTCTTGGGTGATTGTCGTGTCTTCACAAAGGTTACCTTATTTTATTTTTCAAGAAGACATGGCTTACAAAAGCTCAACTTTGAATTCTTCAAACCTGGAATTTTGCCCTTCGAAGATAGAATCTTCATTCCTTTCTCACTTATGTGCCCAAGCCTTCGATGCCACAAAGTAGAAACCCCTGTATCTCAAACTGCTGCATTTGCTCCATATGTAGACACTTCAACCATGTACAGTGTACCATGCTTCTGTCCACGAGCATTGATCAGCTTTCCCTTTGTCACCTTCCATTGTTTGTTGCCAAAACTCACGTTATGACCCTCTTCATCAAGTTGTCCTACTGAGATCAACATCTTCTTCATGTCTGGAATATATCACACATCTTTTAGCTTCCAAGTTGTACTCAAGGTGGTGCTGAGGACAACATCCCCAATACCCGTGATCTCCAGGGATTTGTCAACCGCCAAACGAACTCTTCCACTGTAGGGCCTGAAATTTTGCATCAATTCCCTGCAATGGCAGGCATGAAACGACGCACTTGAATCCATGATCAAGGACTCAATTGAATTCTCAACGCTGCAAATTAGAGCATCTTCATAATCCTCTACCACGTTCACCTCCTTCTTGCCTTTGTCTGTAGAGGCATTTGGGCACTGATTTCTGAAGTGTCCATTCTCCTTGCAATTCCAAGAATTGATGTCCTTCCTGTTCTTGGATTGACCTCTCTTCCCCGACTTTGATCTCCCTCTCCAGTTACCTCCTTTGTTGGATTTTCTGCCCCTGTCTTCAGTACTCAACAAGCTATAGGAGCTAACCCCCGTACTCTTTCTCCGGATATCCTCACCAAGGATCAAATCACGAATACCTTCAAAGGTAAGCTTAGTGGTTCCATCCGAACTACTAACCGCTGTGACTGTACCGGACCAACTATCGGGCAAAGATGATAACAAAAGTAATGCTTGAACTTCATCATCGAATTTAATCTCAACCAAACCTAACCTGGATATAATTGAATTAAACTCGTTGACGTGATCTGTCACGGCTGCACCTTCTTTCATCTTTGTGTTCACCAACTGTCTGATTAAGAAAACCTTGTTGGCCGATGAGAGTTTCTCGTACATGCTGGATAACGCCTTGAGCAGTCCAAACATTGTCTTCTTGTTGACGATGTTGTAAGCAATGTTTTTTCGCCAACGACAACCTCACCACACCAAGAGCCTGTCGATCCAGCAAGTTCCACTCCGCTTCCGCCATCGATTCTGGTTTGTTCTCAGAAAAGGGTAGATGAAGCTTCTTCTGATAGAGATAATCTTCGATCCGCATCTTCCAGAAAGCGAAATCTTGACCATCAAATTTATCGATCTTAACCTTCCCTTCGTCAGCCATAGCTCTGATACCACTTGTTACGTTTAAGGTTAAGCAAAACGGTAAATTAAAGAACTAGAACACAAGAATTTACGTGGTTCACACAACCGGGGTGATTGTGCTAGTCCACGGCGAACGAGAGAGAGCAGTGTATTATTATGTCGGCGCGTCAGGGTTTACAAGTACTTAAAAGTCGTTTAAATAGGTCTTAGCAAACCTAATAACAAATTAGGGCCACAAGCCCGGAAAAATACAGCCCGTACTAATTTTTCCTGCATACCCGGTCTGGTACCCTCCTGTACCCGGTCGGTGACGTGCACTCGTCGTTAGGTGCACTCAAAATAATTAATCAATACGACACTAATACGTAGTATAGTGTAGTAAGGTTCGTATCCACAGGGAAATGAATACTTTTCTTTTATATAAATAGTAACAAAGGGGGGTTTAGATTTGTTTGCTTTAAAAACACTAAGATAAACAACCTATATGAGTTTAATTCAATGAGATGAAGACTTGGTTTTGCTTTTATCCACTTAATGAAATGTTCGTCGATCCCGGTTATATCTTTAACTATCTTCCTCTCGAATACTCAATCGAGGAGTATATCCAGTTCATCGAGGGTAGTTATTAATAACGAGATGCGTTCATTAATAAAACTTACTATCGAGTCAATATAGAACAAGCGCCGTATATTAACTTGATAGTAGCAATAAACTTAAGATGAAAACGATTGAGATTGATAACCTCAACACAAGCGGTTTATTGGTTTAATCAATATAATTAATTCCCCTTGGCATATTAACCATGAGATGCATGCATTAATATTCCAAGTTTACTATCGTTGAAAGAACCAGATTAATAACAAGCGTATTAACCGATTGATTCTAGTAATAATTAATATGAGAAACAATACTAGTTGATACTTTAAGTAATGTTTAAGATATTAACATGAAATATGAATAGGAATTAATTAATACTCAAGGAAGAATATTAAAATATATGAATCCTACTATGATTAATATCAAGATGTTAACTAATTGTCATCTTAGTAACACTCCCCAATATTATCATAGAGGAAGAAATAGCTATTACTATAACCAATGTCAAGATGTTAACTAATTGTCATCTTAGTAACACTCCCCAACTTTGATATAGAGATAGTATTTTGAAAGAAAGAATTAATATTCAAGGAAGAAGATTAAAGAAAATAACTCACAACTTACAAATTCATTAAGCTTCAAAGTAGCAAAACCAAGATGGAAGAGTTTAGCTCCTCATTTGGAGACTAAACATGATGAAAAATATAAAGAAAGAGCTATTCTATACTGAGCTTAGATGTACAAAGGAATTGGATATCTTTTTGTGAAGGAAAGGAGGTGTATTTATAGGTTTTTGGGATGGGATTCGGGTACTCGATCGGGTATGTACATGGTACCCGATCGAGTATGTGTGTAACACTCGATCCGAGGCATACTCGACCGGTTTCAGGCTATTTTCCCAGAGTATATCCGATCGAGTATATATGAATACCCGGTCGAGTATGCTTAGAAAGTGGTATTCGGGCCATACTCGACCGATCTTCATTTGCAATTCAAAGGCATACCCAATCGGGTATGTCGGTCTACCCGATCGGGTATAGACATAAAATCGTGGCCAAAATCTTCCCTGCATGTTCCCTTGTCTTCGGATCTGATCCGATTTGAAGTTCCAACCTAATACCCGATCGAGTATAGCTAATACTCGACCGAGTATAGACCAAAATTCAGGATCTTCTTTTGTCTTTGAACTTTTGCACCTTCTCTTCACTTTTTGGGTTCACCAACTGTACTTTGAGTGACCAAAACCTGCTTAAGCTCAGAATATATCTAATCTAACCTATTTACAAGAATTTAACAATCTAATCTATTACACCTAAAGTGTGTAATTTCCAAAGTAAAAGTCAAGCAAAACTAATTAAAAACATAAACATAGATATGGAAATTACGAACGTATCAACTCCCCCACACTTAAACCTTTACTCGTCTCGAGTAAGATCAAATGTTTACAAGTGTCAATGTTTGTCCAAGAGTTCCATAGTTCAACAAAAACATAATACAAACACAAAGACCACCAAGGATGACAAAGAAAAATGAGTTTTAAACTCAAATTACAAAAGAGCATCTTGGGTTTAATGGCCTCCTAGTGTTGTCTTCTTTTCTCCTCCTCTCTTCTTCTTTATCTTGAATCTTCATATTATTCATAAGGATACAATGAGTGCCTGCAAGAACAAACATTTCTCTCATATCTCTCATTTTGCCTAGGAGCCTTTTCAGGTTTTCATCCTAGCACCTCTTTTCATTTTCCATTCTCTCCAACTCACTCATTTTCTTTATAAGCCTTTTTTGCTTAGATTGCCCATTTTGTTGGGTTTTCAACCTAACTAGCATTTATTTTCTTTTGTTTATTTTTTCTTTATTTTTTTTTTGTTTTTTTTTGTGTAAAAGTTCAAAAGAATTACATGCATAGTGCTAGGTAGAAATGAAAATTACATACCATCATGAGTGTCTCCCCCGCACTTGAATCAAGCACTGTCCCTAGTGCCCGCCTTCTCCTCCGTAGTAGCTCCCTCCAAAGCCGCTCCCTTGGCCACCATCTCCCATGTAAGTGTCCCCGCCATCTCCGCCGTCGTACCCTCCACCACCGGAGCCAGATCCTCCAAAGTTACCCCAATGAGTGGGGTCATACCATGAGGGTGGTGGAGGAGGGTTCGCCATGGTATGGAAGGATCCCTGCTGTGCCATAAAAGAGTACATAGGCCCGTAGAACCTATGTTGGTCTTCCTCATACCGATGTCTATCGGCCTCCCGGAGCTCCTCCAGTCGTTGAAAGACAGCCCTTTGCTCATCCTCCAATCTTTGAAAACCGGCTCTTTGCTCCTCCTCTAATCGGGTGAGCCGGTTGTCCATTTGGGCTATTCCCGAAAGAAGTTGTTGTTGACCCTCCATAAGTTGTTGAAAGAAGTCGGGTGGTGGAGGGTTTTGGCTCTGTTCTGGGAAGTCCTGGCTCATGGTTGGATGGTTATGGAGTTGCTCATAGGGCTCATAATCGGGTTGGTTTTGGGGAGGTTCCTGTTCCGGTTCCTGGAGATGTGGTGGGAGGGCGTTTGGGAAGAGGTAATGTTGCTCCGGTCTTCCTGTTTTGAAATGGAGTTGGGGGAGTTCTGGGTTGGGCAAGAGGAAGTATTTGAGGGGTTTGGGGTGGATGTGCCAGTTGTACATATTTCTGGGCCTTTCTTCACCATAAACGGTGTGTGAAAACGATGTACAGCCCGAGTGGCCCAGCCAAGATATGTTCATCAAACAGTAGTCGGGTATAGGAGAGTCATCCGTATACCCGAACTTTGTGGCCAAGTGCATAATTACCCCGCCCACTACAATAGCACCCTTTGCCACACTTTCCTTTTTTAGATGTGCCCACATGAGATTACATAGGTTGACGTCTACGTGGATACGGAATAGGGCTACCGATATCAGGCACACATCCCCCATCCTAGTGTGATGGTTGTTGGGACGTCCAAGTAAGGAGTTGGCAAGGAATTTCAAAAAAAGGCGTAGGACTGGATGTTGGACATGACTAATGTAGTGTTGGGAGGAGCTAAATTTGGTCTCCCCGGTCATCTTGGTTCATAGGGTGTGGCCGAAGGCGGTATTGTCGGATATAGATTTTTGGTACGGGACCGGAATACCAAAGTGTTCGGCGAACTCAAGTTTTGTGATGGTGTGATTATGATTAAACAATCGAAACCTGAGTTTATCATCCCTAAAGTCCTCTTCATTGTTCTCAAAGTGCACAGAGCTTAGGAATTCATAGATAATTTTTTCATTTGAGTTGTATTGCATTTTGAAAATTTTATCCATGCTCAACTCATGAAAAAATTTCTTCATCATTTTGTATACTCCTAATTCCTTTAGGGCATCAAGGCATAAAAAGCGGGAAGGTTTAACTTGCCTTTCAATTGTGGACATGAAGTGTGTGCGTTGTTCGTTGTCCACGAAGAGGATGTCCTCGTAGCCCGGGATGGATGCCCTAGTGCTTGAGCTTTGCCCTTTCTCTTTCCTTGGAGCCATTTGGAGTGAATTTGGCCTTTGAAAACCGAAATTGGAAGGTGGGGGTAGGGTTTTTTCGGACCTCTGAAAGTTAGGGGAGAATGGGATTGGTGGGTATGAATGTGTAGAGGAGGATGATGGGAGTGTTTTGGCGTTGAAATGGGCGGATTTGGTGAAGATTTGGAAGAGATATGGTAGAGAGAAGGTGTAAAAATGGGGGTTTGGGCGTTTTTGTTCGAGATAGGGTTGGAAATTTGGAGAAGATGAAGTGTTTTGGGGCTAAGTTGGGGTTATAATACCCGTATACCCGATCGAGTATGTGCTGGTACTCGGTCCGGTATGTCTGGAAAGTGGCTTTTTCGAGCAGTCTGCCTCCTGTACTCGATCGGGTAGTGTATGGTTACCCGGTCGAGTATTGCTGGAAAGTTACGTTTTTGAGCGGCCTGCCTCCTGTACTCGATCGGGTAGGTTGTTGTTACCCGGTCGAGTATGTCTGGAAAATGAACTTTGTGAGCAGCCTGTCTCCTGTACCCGGTCGAGTACTCCTCCATACTCGATCGAATATGTGTTTTTTTTTCTATTTTTGAAGCAGGTACTCGGTCGAGTGTGGGAGTCAGTCTCCTTCAATTTTAGCATATCTATACATACCCGACCGGGTGTATAGTGATACCCGATCGGGTATTCCTTGTTTTTCACTTTTTTGAGTGCTTCCTCGATCGAGTAATGCCCGGGCCCTTTTCTTTTTTTGGTCATACCCGACCGAGTATAAGGTGATACTCGATCGGGTATGTCCCAGATGCTCCAAAACCTGCATTTTTTTTTCTTTTCTTCCAAAAACCCGTGATTAGTGCCCTCCCTCATTGATCTCTCAAATAATAAAAATGAATTAAAAACTCTTGAATTAAAAAAATAAAATAAACTTGGGTTGCCTCCCAAGAAGCGCCTTAGTTAACGTCGTGGCACGACGTTATTCATTTTTTTTAAGTGGGATCGTGAACATCCCTTGATTCATTTTTTGTGGCCTTATTTAGCCATTTTTCAAATTTATTCTTCGGCCTCTTCCAGTAAGGCCGGGGTTTCCTTCTCATCAACACCTCAATTGCAGGTGGTTTAAGTTTGCATCTCAATGACTTTGTTCCAACCACCGATGACTCCCTATGCTCAATTTTCTCCTCTTCTTGAAAGATTTTATCAAATTTCTTCAAAAAAATTGGTTCTTGTGGTTCAACAACACTTAAAGAGCAAAGAGATTGATCTTCAATTTGTTTTTTCGTAGAGTCAAATATATTGAACTCTATTTTTTTGTCATTGAACTCTAAAGTTAATGAACCACTAGACACGTCGATTTTAGTTTTTGCGGTCTTCAAGAAGGGTCTACCCAAAAGGATGGGTGTTGTTTGGTCATCATTTCCCATTTCGAGGACATAGAAGTCGACAGGGAAGACCATATTTTCCACTTCTACTAGCACATCTTCTATCATACCTTTCGGGTAAGTGCTAGAATGATCCGCTAGTTGAATTACTACACCGGTTTGATGTAGTGGACCAAGTTGTAGGGATTTATAAACGGAATGAGGAATGACATTTATTGATGCCCCTAAATCCAACAAGGCCCTAGGAAATGTGGTGCCCCCTATCGTGCAAGGAATAGTGAACATGCCTGGGTCGCTACATTTTTCGGGGAGTTTATTTTGGAAAATAGCTGAGACATGTTCACTAACCATAACCTCTTGTTTCTTTTTCCTTTTTGTTTTGCATAATTCTTTTAAAAATTTAGCAAAACGAGGAACACTTTTCATTGAGTTAAGGAGCGGAATGTTTACCTCACACTTGGCGAAAGTCTCATAGATGTCAGAATCTTTCCCCGGTTTCTTTGTCTCTCTCAGTGCCTCAGGGAACGGGGCTACTGGTTCATATGATGACGGTGGGGGGAGCTTGGCTGTTGTGACCCCCTCCTCAGGTTGAATTTCTTCTTCAGGGTCCTCCTCTTGATCTACCTCCTTCCATGTTGCCTCACTACTCAACATGATGGCATTCACATGTTGTCTCGGGTTTTGCTCCGTTTGGGATGGGAGTTTACTCGAGTCCTTTGTTTCAAGTCGGTTCACGGCATTTTCAATTTGACCAACTTGAGTTTCCAAATTGTTAATGCTTGACTTTGTCTCATGTTGAAATTGTACCATGGTTTGTTGAAATTGTCCCATGTTTTGTTGCATGGTAACCATGCTTGAGGTCAAAGTCCGGATCATGTCATCAGTTGACATACCAGATTGAGAAGATGAGTTGGATTGTTGAGAGTTTCCATACCTCAAGTTAGGATGATCCCGCAATCCAGGGTTGTAAGAATTTGAGAATGGATCATACCTCTTCTGTTGATGGCCTTGGAAACCCAAGGCGTTGACTTGTTCTTCTTGGAGAAGTTCTTTGACCTCCTGAGTGTTTGGTTTCAGAAGAAGTTCTTTGACAAGAGAAGTCAAACTGGCAACTTGGCCTTCCAACAAGGTGTTGGATTCTGCTGCGGCCACCCTTCGAGTTGAGGATCGCCCATTGTAATGTCTGGAGTTCTCGGACAACTCCGAGATGAGATTCCTTGCTTGAGAAGAGGTTTTGTTAACAATTCCCCCTCCACAAGCCGCATTCACCATGCGCCTATCTTGATCCGCAAGACCATCATAAAAATAGAGGATGAGGTCTTGCTCGGTGTACCCATGATATGGGCAACTAGCACACAACTTTTTGAAGCGCTCCCAATATTCATACAATGTTTCATCTTCTTTTTGCTCAATGTTACTTATTTGTTTTTTTAAAGAAGATGAGATTGAGGCGGGATAGTACCTATCCAAGAAGCATTTTTTCATTGCTGCCCATGTGTCTATACTTCCCGAAGGGAGATAGAATAGCCAATCCTTTGCAGTGTCTTTGAGGGAGAATGGAAAAGCCCTCAATTTGATTTGTTCTTCCGAGACACCACTGGGGCACATGCTTGTGCACACAATATGGAACTCAGAAAGGTGTTTGTTTGGATCTTCTCCTCTTAGGCCATGAAAGGATGGCAGTAGATGTATGAGCCCAGATTTTAGCTCAAATGTATTACCTTCATCGAGTGTAGGGAAGGTAATACATAATGGTTGTTGATTGAGATTTGGAGCAGTGAGCTCCCGTAGTGTTCTTGTCTCAAGAGCCATGGTTATTGACTCTTCGGTCTCGCTAGAATGAGAACTAGCGCTGGATGAATCTCTGATAGATGATTCCTCCGAGTCGGTATTAGAAAATTTAATTTTCAACCGCTCGAAAGTTTGTTCTATTTCTGGGTTTGTTTGATATATGATTTTGTTTATGGAGCGATGTTTAACCATAAACTTCACTAAGCTCAGAAATAGAAGAAATAAGAACTCTTTATATTTTTATTTAATATTTTTTTGATTTTTCTTGATATGAAATAAAAGAAAAATTAATTGCCTTTCCCCGGCAATGGCGCCAAATTTGACGTGCACTCGACGTTAGGTGCACTCAAAATAATTAATCAATACGACACTAATACGTAGTATAGTGTAGTAAGGTTCGTATCCATAGGGAAAGGAATACTTTTCTTTTATATAAATAGTAACAAAGGGGGGTTTAGATTTGTTTGCTTTAAAAACACTAAGATAAACAACCTATATGAGTTTAATTCAATGCGATGAAGACTTGGTTTTGCTTTTATCCACTTAATGAAATGTTCGTCGATCCCGGTTATATCTTTAACTATCTTCCTCTCAAATACTCAATCGAGAAGTATATCCAGTTCATCGAGGGTAGTTATTAATAACGAGATGCGTTCATTAATAAAACTTACTATCGAGTCAATATAGAACAAGCGCCGTATATTAACTTGATAGTAGCAATAAACTTAAGATGAAAACGATTGAGATTGATAACCTCAACACAAGCGGTTTATTGGTTTAATCAATATAATTAATTCCCCTTGGCATATTAACCATGAGATGCATGCATTAATATTCCAAGTTTACTACCGTTGAAAGAACCGGATTAATAACAAGCGTATTAACCGATTGATTCTAGTAATAATTAATATGAGAAACAATACTAGTTGATACTTTAAGTAATGTTTAAGATATTAACATGAAATATGAATAGGAATTTGATGGAGTATATGGGTCTGAGCCCCAGGACCCACATACTCGGAAGAACAGAGCACAAGACAGAGTGGCGCCCTCGTCGGCCAAACGCCCTCGTCGGCCGAGAGGAAGCCAACCCGGATTATGATCCCGAGTCCAAGGAACCCGGGTGCCCCCGTCGGCCGTGCCCTCGTCGGCCGTGCCCTCGTCGGCCACGACCTCGTCGGCCACGAGGACCTCCCAGAATCGGATCCTACACTTACTCACTTGTACAGCCCATTAGTGGCTTTGTATTCGGCCCAGTAGCGGTCCAGTTGTAAATGGGCCTCCCAAGCCCAAGGCTTGGGAGCCCAACCCTAATTTTCTCTATAAATACTCCCCTTGGGAGTAGTTATAGGGGTTACGAAATCATTCTATTGAAGCATATTATTGCACTTCTCTCTCTAGCTCTCACTTCTCTCTAGATATACTCTATCATTTGGTGCTCTCGTTGAGAGCTAGAACAATCAAGTTAGCACCCTTCGTCGCTACCAAGCACAGCTAACCACTGATCATGGGGAGAACTAAGTCAAACCGCAACCTCGTCAGCAAAGCCATCCCTGAGGACCAAGAGCCCAGGGAGCACGATGAGGACGCCACGGCCGACCAGGTCGGCGGAGGGGACCTCTTCCAGGAAGCCTTCAACCTCACGACGGACCTCCGCAACCAACTCAACGGCGGAGTCCCCGACGCCCGCCTCGGCCTGGAAAAGAAACGAGCTGAGAAAGCGGACCACGCCCCGGCCCAGCCTATGGCCGCGGCCTCTCCGTCCGTAGATCCTCAGGTCCAGGCCGCACTATCGGCTATCATCGCCAGCTTGGCTCAGAATCCCACCCGTCCTCAGCGCACTCTTGCCAAGGACCGGGGGAAACGTCACTCCACCTCCTCATCCCCAACCCCTGGCCGACCAGATAGGCAACAATGAGGGGGTTGTGGCCCAGGACACGGCGTCGTCCCACTCCCACCCTGCTTCCCCTTTTCGGCCCGGGCAGACCCCAGCGCGTGGAAAAGCCTCTGCCTTCGATAGGCTAGGTGACACGCGCCGTCGTCCGGTTTCGGAGAGGATGGCGGGACGGATTGGTGATCCTCGTCCTGGCTCGCCAAGGGAGAGTTTGGGGTCTGTGTCTCGGACAGCGGACCAGCCCCGCCCGGACAAGGGCAAGGGGAAGTTGCACGAGGATGACGTGCGTCACCAGATCAACGCGGCTCACAACGAGCGCCGGAGGAACCAGCCGGGTGCCGTCGCGGCCGACGGGGACCCCCGGGACGAGGTCATCGCCCAGCTGGAAAGGAGGTTGGCTCAGATGGAGGCCAAGCAGTCGGCCAACGTCCCTACGGCCGGCGCCTCCAACGACCCCGGCCTCAACGCGCTCATGAACAAAGTCAGCGCCCTGGAGAGGGAGCTGGCCGAAGGTCGGGGTGACCCCATCATCCAGGTCAGGACTAGGACCCCTTTCACCAACAGGGTCCTCTCGGCCCCCATCCCTGAGAAGTACAGGGGAAATGCCATCAAGTCCTACGATGGCCGATCAGACCCCCAGGAGCACTTCAGCCGTTATCAAAACAACATGCTGATGGTGAACGCGTCCGACGAATACCTCTGCCGTTGGTTCCTCTCTACTCTCGAGGGGCCAGCGTACGAGTGGTTCAACGGGCTGCCAGAGGGAAGCATTGACTCATGGCAAGATCTCGCCCAGCGCTTCCTCACTCACTTTGCCGGGAGGAAGCGCGCCAAGAAGTATTTCACCCACCTCCTCTCCGTCAAACAGCAGCACGAGGAGTCCCTCCGGTCATTCATCGACCGGTGGACGAGGGAGACCGAGGAGGTCGAGGGGGCCGATGAGCGCACCCTCCTCGCCTTGTACCAGGGAGCCCTCCGCAGCTCCCCGTACGCCAGGAGCCTCATCACTGACCCCCCGAGGTCGTACGCCAAGGCGCTCCAACGCGGAGGCTTGTATGCCGACGCCGACGAGCTCCACAATCACAAGAGAGAGGGGGGCCATCCCCCCAAGAAGACAAATCCTTCGCCGACCTCGGGCCCGTCCCCGGCCGGCCAGGGTGCCCAGGGCCGCCACGGCTCTGGTGGACAAAGTAAGAAAGACCGCCACTGGCGGCCGAGGATGGAACGGCCGGGGGTAGCCCTCACCCACCCGGTCGGCACCATCCTCGATTATGCCGAAAAGCACGGCCTCATCGAGCAGGCTCCTCGGCCGGCCGAGGAGGTCCTGGCCATCCAACAGGGCGGCACGTATTGCCGGTTCCACAAGAACTCATCGCACAACACCGACGATTGCATCACATTAAAGAAGGCCATCGAGCGTCTTATTCGCCAGGGGGAACTCTCCCAGTTTGTCAAAGGTGGCCCACGTAAAAACACTTGGGTAAACACCGGCAAACGTGGGGGCGAACCCTCTGCGAAGAAGCGCGAGATTGGTAGACTCAGCGACGACGAGGACTTCGAGGAGCCTCCGCCGAAGAAGAATCACATCCACCTCATCGTGGGCGGGAACACTGGGGGGGACTCCGCCACTCAGAGGAAGAAATGGGCCCAATCCCTTTACATTGGAGAGGTGTCCCACATTCCCCCCCAGCCGAAGAAGCAGCGAACGGAGGCGATCACCTTCACCAACAAGGATCTGCCTCCGGGTACGGAGTCACACAGGGACGCCCTCGTCATCCGATGTGAGATCGGTGACTCCATCATCCACCGCACTTACATCGATACGGGGAGCTCCGTCAACGTGATGTACCTAGACACCTTCAAGCAGCTGAAGCTGGACAGAGCTCTGCTGAAGCCGATCAAGACCCCGTTATCCGGCTTCACCGGGGACTCTATCGACGCCGAGGGCACGATAGTCCTCCCCGTGGAAGTCGGTGACGGCCCCCACCATGCCAAAATTGACATGGAGTTCATGGTGGTCAACCTCCAGTGCGCCCATAACTTGATCTTGGGCCGGCCAGCGCTGGAGGACTTGGAGGCCATCATCTCCATGAAGCACCTATGCTTGAAGTTCCCCACCAGCGACGGCATCGGCTACGCCAGAGGAAATCAGAGGATAGCCAGAGCTTGCTACCTCAAGCTGACGAGGCCGGCCGAAAGGGAGGGACAGCGGATAGATACCATCACGGCCGCCGCCGCCATGGACGAGGAGAGGCCACATGCGGAGCCAGCCGAGGAGGTCGAGGAAATCCCTCTGGATACCTCCCGGCCGGAGCGGGTTCTCAGGGTCGGAAAGCAACTCCCCCAGGACCAGCGAGACGCCATCCTCCTCGTCCTACGGTCATACGCCGTTGTCTTCGCGTGGGGCCCGGACGATATGCCCGGCATCAGCCGCCAGGTGATCACTCACCGGCTGACCGTCGATCCGGCCTCCGCGCCCATCAAACAGAAGCGGCGCTACTTGTCCGCTGACAGGCGGGACTTCGTCAAAGGGGAGGTCGCCATGCTCCTATCAATCAAACATATCAAAGAGGTGAAGTACCCAACATGGTTGGCCAACGTCGTCCTCGCACAGAAGCCGCCGACGTTCAGAATGTGTGTTAACTACACTGACCTGAACAAGGCGTGCCCCATGGACCCGTTCCCTCTCCCCAACATCGATCAGCTGGTGGACGAGACGGCGGGGTGCGAGTTGATGTCGTTCCTCGACGCTTTCAGAGGGTACCACCAGATCTCCATGCATGAAGGGGACGCCGAGAAGACGGCATTCATGACCCCAGAGGGAATCTTTTGCTACCTCGTCATGGCCTTCGGACTCAAAAACTCCGGCGCCACCTACACTAGGATGGTGGCCAAGATCTTCAGGGCGGTCCTTGGCCGGACGATGGAGGCGTACGTCGACGACATGATCGTCAAGAGCAGGCAGGCCACCTCCCACGCCGACGACCTCCGGGAAATCTTTGAGATAATGAAGGAATTCAGGCTCCGCCTCAACCCCAAGAAATGCGCCTTCGGCGTCCAGGGTGGCAAGTTCCTCGGCTACATGGTCAGCCGGAGAGGCATCGAGATAAACCCGGAAAAGACGCAGGCCATCATCAACATGGAGCCGCCCCGCAACGTCAAGGAGGTACAGCGACTGACGGGGCGCCTGGCGGCCTTGAACCGTTTCCTCTCCAGGTCAGCTGAGAGGGCACTCCCCTTCTTCCAGATCATGCGCAAGGCAACCAGCTTCAGGTGGACGACGGAGTGCCAGGAAGCATTCGACGAATTGAAGAGGTACCTGTCGTCCCCACCCATACTCTCCAAGCCCAAAGCCGGCGAAACCCTCTTCCTGTACTTAGGGGTGAGCACGTCGGCCATCAGCTCCGTGCTCATCCGTGAGGACGAAGGGGTGCAGAAGGCCATCTTCTACATCAGCAAGACACTTAGGGAGGCCGAGCTCAGGTACTCCCCCATTGAGAAGACGGTACTGGCCATCGTCCACACCGTGAAGAAGCTGGGGCACTATTTCCAAGCCCACATCGTCCATGTGCTGACCCAGCAGCCTCTCGGCGCGCTCATGAGGAGCCCCACTAGCTCCTCGAGGATGGTGAAGTGGGCGATCTTCATCAGTCAGTTTCAAATTGAGATCAAGCCAAGGCCATCTATCAAAGGGCAAGCCTTGGCCGACTTCGTCATCGAATGCACAGCAAGGAAGACGGCCGTCGCCAACCCCGGGCCGGAGCCGGACGACACGTGGACCCTGTTCACTGACGGCTCGTCGGCCGCGAAATCATGCGGCGGCGGCGTCGTCCTCATATCCCCTGAAGGATTCAGAGCCTACTATGCCATCCGCTTCAACTTCAGGGTGTCCAACAACGAAGCCGAGTATGAGGCCCTCCTCAGCGGTCTCAGACTCGCCGCCGGCCTCAAGGCCAAGCACCTCAGAATCAAGTGCGATTCCAAACTAGTAGTGGGCCAGGTGGAGGGATCGTACGAAGCAAAGGAAGGCCGAATGAGGCAGTACAAACAAGCGACGGAGGAATTGCTGAAAGCGTTTGAAACCCATGAGATCACTCAGATCCCAAGGGCCGAGAACGCCGAAGCCGACATCCTCTCCAAGCTCAGCTCGGACACCCCGGAGCACATCTCCCAGTTGGCCAAGATCGAGGAGTTGAGCATGTCCAGTATCCATGCCAGCCCCGTCTTGTGCGTCCACCAGCGACCAGAGGACTGGATCTCCGACATAGCCACCTTCATCACAACGGGGGAGTTGCCCCCGAACGAGGAGAGGGCCAAACTCGCCAAACTCAGGGCCCCAAGCTACACCATCGAAGATGGCAAACTCTACAAACGGTCCTATAATGGCACTCTCCTACGGTGCCTGCACCAGGACGAGGCCGACACAGCCATGGAAGAAGTACATTGCGGCGTCTGCTCCTCGCACCAGGGCCCTTTCAGCATGTCCCGACGTCTCGTCGTCCAGGGCTTTTTCTGGCCGACGATGGCACGCGACTGCGCTGACCTGGCCAGGAAATGCACCACATGCCAGGTACTCCAGAAGGCCCCTGGTCGGCCAGCTGTCAATTATGCCCCTGTCAGCACCGCAATTCCATTCTCCAGATGGGGGATTGACCTGGTCGGCCCCCTGCCCAGAGCCGCCGGGAATAACCGCTACATCATCGTCGCCGTCGACTACTTCACCAAGTGGGTCGAGGCGGAACCCTTGGCCAGCATCACGGGGGCCAGATGCCAAAGATTTGTTTACAAGAACATCATTACACGCTTTGGCGTCCCCCAGGAGATTATATCAGACAACGGCACCCAATTCGAGGCAGCCCCTTTCCAGGAGCTCCTCCGGGAGTTTGGGGTGAGGCACCGCTTCTCCTCCGTTGCCTATCCTCAGGGCAACGGGCAGGTCGAGAACGCCAACAGAACAATAATGGAGGGGCTGAAGAAGAACCTCCAGGCCGCCGGAGGTAGTTGGGTCGACGAGCTCCCCAACATCCTGTGGTGCTACAGAACCACGCCGAGGAGGGCGACAGGCGAAACACCTTTCGCCCTATGCTACGGCTTTGAGGCGAAGGCGCCCACGGAGGTAGCCATCCCCAGCCGGCGAGTGGAGCAATATGAGCCTGACACCAACGAAGAGAACATGAAGATTGACCTACACCTGGTTGATGAGAGGCGTGAGCAAGCTTACGTCCGAGCAGAGAACTACCGGCGTCAAGTGAAATCATACTATGACGCCAAGGTACGTTCCCGGGAATTTCAGGTGGGGGACTACGTCCTCCGCCGAAGGGAAGCAAGCCAGCCGACAGAGGGTGGCAAGCTAGCATTGAAGTACGAAGGGCCCTACATCGTCAGTGCCGTGGTCAAACCCGGCACCTACAAACTTAAACGACCGAATGGGTCCAATGTACCACGAACATGGAATGTACATCATCTGGTGAAGTTTTATCAGTAATCCGAAGGAGGTGTAGACGGCGAAGCCCTCACCCCTTAACGGGTTACTGATTGAACGCCACCCTCGGCCTCGAGCCACTTATGAATAAAATCATGTTCTGATTTTTTCTCTGGAATTTAAAGTAAAAACATTAGCAGGTGCCCTCGTCGGCCACCTTAGAGCGAAAGGCTCAGGTCTGGCCGACATGGCCCCTTGCATTTGCAGCCTACGAGCGACAAGCTCAGGCACTCCATTGTACTTTGTATCAGCGAAGGGCTCAGGCCTAGCTGAGAGAGCACATCGTCCTGGCCCCGTAAACCTAGAAGTGAAACGCTCAGGTATGGCCGACGATGTCCCCAGGACGAGGGGCCCGCAAACGGCCCACGTCTTGAAACGGGAAGCTCACCGCGTCGTACACGCGCCAGATCGCAGGACGACAGGCCTGAAATCATGGCCGAGGTGACAAAATCCCAAAACTCAGGGATGGGCAACGACAGCCGTTGGAAACCGACCAAAAGTCTAGCCCGCGTCATAAATAGGCGACGGGACCCGCCCTGAGACCACGGACATTATAAACGAAGTCCGAACCGGCCGAAGGACGAGCACACCCTTCGGCCGAAGCCTGAAAGAAGGATACCCCCGAAACGAAAAAAAAAAAAAAAAAAAAAAAAAACATACAAGGGAAAAAGAGGGAAGCCGACGGCCGCGCACACTTGCCGGCCTCGAGCAATGAAAAAATGAAATCCCCACAACAATACTAAGTACATATCAGGCAAATACTAGACGAGCGCCCTACGCCGTCCTTCAATTTTTAGACGAGCGCCCAGCGCCGTCCATCATTTTCAGACGAGCGCCCAGCGCCGTCCCTCATCTTAGACGAGCGCCCAGCGCCGTCCTCCATTTGTAGACGAGCGCCCAGCGCCGTCCCTCATTTTCAGACGAGTGCCCAGCGCCGTCCTTCATTCTTAGACGAGCGCCCAGCGCCGTCCCTCCTCTTAGACGAGTGCCCAGCGCCGTCCTCCATTTGTAGACGAGCGCCCAACGTCGTCCCTCATTTTTAGACGAGCGCCCTGCGCCGTCCTTCATTCTGAGACGAGCGCCCAGCGCCGTCCCTCATTTTCAGACGAGCGCCCAGCGCCGTCCCTCATCTCAGACGAGCGCCCAGCGCCGTCCATCATCTCAGACGAGCGCCCAGTGTCGTCCCTCATTCTCAGACGAGCGCCCAGCGCCGTCCATCATCTCAAGATCGGCTTCCTCAGCGTCGCGAGTCTTGAGCCAGCGATCGGGCTCGTCATCCCTTCCCGGATGGTGACCATCGCCTTTATATGACGATCGGCTTCATCAGCGCCTCGTCATCATATTATAGGACCGGCTCCTCATCGCCGTCGTCCTCATATCACGACCGACCCCCTCGGCCTCGGCGTGATTATCTATCTCAAGACCGGCTTCCTCAGCGCCGCGAGTCTTGAGCTAGCGATCGGGCTCGCCATCCCTTCTCGGATGGTGACCATCGCCTTTATATGACGATCGGCTTCATCAGCGCCTCGTCATCATATTATAGGACCGGCTCCTCATCGCCGTCGTCCTCACATCACGGCCGGCCCCTCGGCCTCGGCGTGATTATCTATCTCAAGACCGGCTTCCTCAGCGCCGCGAGTCTTGAGCTAGCGATCTGGCTCGCCATCCCTTCCCGGATGGTGACCATCGCCTTTATATGACGATCGGCTTCATCAGCGCCTCGTCATCATATTATAGGACCGGCTCCTCATCACTGTTGTCCTCACATCACGGCCGGCCCCTTGGCCTCGGCGTGATCATCTATCTCAAGAACGGCTTCCTCAGCGCCGCGAGTCTTGAGCTAGCGATCGGGCTCGCCATCCCTTCCCGGATGGTGACCATCGCCTCTATATGACGGCCGGCTTCACCATTGCCCCGTCATCATTTTTTGGACCGACTCCTCATCGTCGTCGTCCTCACATCACGACCGGCCCCTCGGCCTCGGCGTGATCATTTATCTCAAGACCGGCTTCCTCAGCGCCGCGAGTCTTGAGCTAGCGATCGGGCTCGCCATCCCTTCCCGGATGGTGACCATCGCCTCTATATGACAATCGGCTTCACCATCGCCTCGTCATCATATTATAGGACCGGCTCCTCATCGTCGTTGTCCTCACATCACGACCGGCCCCTCGGCCTCGGCGTGATCATCTTATCTCAAGACCGGCTTCCTCAGCGCCGCGAGTCTTGAGCTAGCGATCGGGCTCGCCATCCCTTCCCGGATGGTGACCATCGCCTTTATATGACGATCGGCTTCATCAGTGCCTCGTCATCATATTATAGGATCGACTCCTCATCGTCGTCGTCCTCATATCACGACCGACCCCCTCGGCCTCAGTGTGATTATCTATCTCAAGACCGGCTTCCTCAGCGCCGCGAGTCTTGAGCTAGCGATCGGGCTCGCCATCCCTTCCCGGATGGTGACCATCGCCTTTATATGACGATCGGCTTCATCAGCGCCTCGTCATCATATTATAGGATCGACTCCTCATCGTCGTCGTCCTCATATCACGACCGACCCCCTCGGCCTCGGTGTGATTATCTACCTCAAGACCGGCTTCCTCAGCGCCGCGAGTCTTGAGCTAGCGATCGGGCTCGCCATCCCTTCCCGGATGGTGACCATCGCCTTTATATGACGATCGGCTTCATCAGCGCCTCGTCATCATATTATAGGATCGACTCCTCATCGTCGTCGTCCTCATATCACGACCGACCCCCTCGGCCTCGGTGTGATTATCTACCTCAAGACCGGCTTCCTCAGCGCCGCGAGTCTTGAGCTAGCGATCGGGCTCGCCATCCCTTCCCGGATGGTGACCATCGCCTTTATATGACGGCCGGCTCATCATTGCCCCGTCATCATATTTCGGATTGGCTCTTTTCATCGCCATCCGCGTATCACGACCGGTCCCTCGGCCTCGGCGTGACTATCTATCTCAAGACCGGCTTCCTCAACGCCGAGAGTCTTGAGCTAGCGATCGGGCTCGCCATCCCTTCCTGGATGGTGACCATCGCCCTTATATGACGATTGGCTTCATTCTTGCCTCATCATCATATTATCGGATCGGCTCATCATCTCCGTCCGCACATCACGATCGGCCCCTCGGCCTCGGCGTGATTATCTATCCCCAAGACCGGTCTCAGTCATTCCTTCATCGGATGGAGACCGATGCTTAGACTTTTGGATCAGCCTCATAGTGCTGACGACCTCGCATCACGATCGGCCCCTCGGCCACGACGTCACACCCTATCCCAACACCGGCTTTATTAGCGCCGAGTGTGTTGGGCTAGCGATCAGGCTCGCCATCCCCTCCTGGATGGTGACTATCGCCTCTATATGACGATCGGCTCCATCTTCGCCTCGTCATCATATTTCGGACTGGCTCCTCATCATTTTCATCCGCACATCGCGATCAGCCTCTCGGCCGCGACATGATTATTTATCTCAAGACCGGCTCCCAGTGCCGAAGTCTTGTTATAGCGATTGGGCTCGCCATCCCCTCCTGGATGGTGACTATCGCCCCTATATGACGCATGGCTTATCATCGCCTCGTCCCCATATTCGGACCGGTTCGTCAGCGCTGTCGTCCTCATATTCGGACCGACTCATCAGCGTCGTCGTCCTCATATTCAGACAGGCGTCCACCGCCTCGTCCCCCTATTCAGATACAGCGAACATCTTGCGGTCTCCGGCCGAAAGGCTAAAGGAGCCCAGAGTTCAGCCATATATCGCTCTGTCATCTTTATTTGATGACGCGAAGCTCATTTGCAGGCCCATCGGCCATATATCGCTCTGTCATCTTTATTTAATGATGAAGAGCTCATTTGTAGGCCCATCGGCCATATATCGCTCTGTCATCTTTATTTGATGATGAAGAGCTCATTTGTAGGCCCGTCGGCCATATATCGCTCCGTCATCTTTATTTGATGACACGAAGCTCATTTGCAGGCCCATCGGCCATATATCGCTCTGTCATCTTTATTTGATGATGAAGAGCTCATTTGTAGGCCCATCGGCCATATATCGCTCTGTCATCTTTATTTGATGATGAAGAGCTCATTTGTAGGCCCATCGGCCATATATCGCTCTGTCATCTTTATTTAATGACGAAGAGCTCGTCTACAGGACCAACCCATATCAACGGCCCACTGGCAAATCAGACTCTACGGCCTACACACGCTCAACGGCTTTACAACTGCCAGCAAGCGCCCTCAACGTCCCATTTGCTCACCAATATCACAAATGCCAAACAATAAGAGGATGGCAACGGCCAGGTACGTAACGGCCACAGAACAAAGGGAACAAATAGCCCACAGCCTTCGGCTCCTCGTAATAACCCTTGATGATAACTCTCTACAAGCGATCTGCGCACAAGGGTTCTCCCACAGGGTTACCTTGGCCAGAAAATCGCCATGAGAGTTGGATTCAGGGGGACTACGGCGAGACCGCTTCGGCCAAGGACTCAGGCAACTCCTTCACCCCTCACTCTCTTCGGCCTGAAGCAGTGGGGGACTGGGGGACTACACCGGCCTCAACGAAACAAAGGTATAAACAAGGTAACCACAAAACATGGCCACATCATCCATACAGCACAACAGAACCTCATCGGCCAAAGGCCCATAACGTCACTAGCAACGGCCAACAGGCCACTAGAGGCAAGGACACTCATCGTCCTCCGCCAACAATTAATCTTGACGGGCTCTTCGGCCAAAAACACAAAGGAACAACCTCAACGGCCTCACCGGCCCAAACGTAAACTTCAAACACCAACGGCCAGGAAAGGGAAAGCGCGCCCTCAACGGCCACCATTGAAGGAAGGACACTCATCGTCCCAAAACACATTAAGGAAATGACGGCCTCCCCGCCCACAGCAAGGAACAGGTAACGGCCAAAGCACAGAATAGGATCACCAGAGAGGAAACAACGCCAACGCCACAACGGCTAACGGCCTGGAAATGCCCGCGTCGGCCAAAAGCAACAAAGCACAGAAATCTACTCTCCTTCACTTCGTCTACGTCTCAGCTTAGAGAGTGGGGGACTCCTGATGGAGTATATGGGTCTGAGCCCCAGGACCCACATACTCGGAAGAACAGAGCACAAGACAGAGTGGCGCCCTCGTCGGCCAAACGCCCTCGTCGGCCGAGAGGAAGCCAACCCGGATTATGATCCCGAGTCCAAGGAACCCGGGTGCCCCCGTCGGCCGTGCCCTCGTCGGCCGTGCCCTCATCGGCCACGAGGACCTCCCAGAATCGGATCCTACACTTACTCACTTGTACAGCCCATTAGTGGCTTTGTATTCGGCCCAGTAGCGGTCCAGTTGTAAATGGGCCTCCCAAGCCCAAGGCTTGGGAGCCCAACCCTAATTTTCTCTATAAATACTCCCCTTGGGAGTAGTTATAGGGGTTACGAAATCATTCTATTGAAGCATATTATTGCACTTCTCTCTCTAGCTCTCACTTCTCTCTAGATATACTCTATCAGAATTAATTAATACTCAAGGAAGAATATTAAAATATATGAATCCTACTATGATTAATATCAAGATGTTGACTAATTGTCATCTTAGTAACACTCCCCAATATTATCATAGAGGAAGAAATAGCTATTACTATAACCAATGTCAAGATGTTAACTAATTGTCATCTTAGTAACACTCCCCAACTTTGATATAGAGATAGTATTTTGAAAGAAAGAATTAATATTCAAGGAAGAAGATTAAAGAAAATAACTCACAACTTACAAATTCATTAAGCTTCAAAGTAGCAAAACCAAGATGGAAGAGTTTAGCTCCTCATTTGGAGACTAAACATGATGAAAAATATAAAGAAAGAGCTATTCTATACTGAGCTTAGATGTACAAAGGAATTGGATATCTTTTTGTGAAGGAAAGGAGGTGTATTTATAGGTTTTTGGGATGAGATTCGGGTACTCGATCGGGTATGTACATGGTACCCGATCGAGTATGTGTGTAACACTCGATCCGAGGCATACTCGACCGGTTTCAGGCTATTTTCCCAGAGTATACCCGATCGAGTATATATGAATACCCGGTCGAGTATGCTTAGAAAGTGGTATTCGGGCCATACTCGACCGATCTTCGTTTGCAATTCAAAGGCATACCCGATCGGGTATGTCGGTCTACCCGATCGGGTATAGACATAAAATCGTGGCCAAAATCTTCTCTGCATGTTCCCTTATCTTCGGATCTGATCCGATTTGAAGTTCCAACCTAATACCCGATCGAGTATAGCTAATACTCGACCGAGTATAGACCAAAATTCAGGATCTTCTTTTGTCTTTGAACTTTTGCACCTTCTCTTCACTTTTTGGGTTCACCAACTGTACTTTGAGTGACCAAAACCTGCTTAAGCTCAGAATATATCTAATCTAACCTATTTACAAGAATTTAACAATCTAATCTATTACACCAAAAGTGTGTAATTTCCAAAGTAAAAGTCAAGCAAAACTAATTAAAAACATAAACATAGATATGGAAATTACGAACGTATCAGTCGGGTATCTGTTCCATAAAGCCTTTCACTCACGCTACCCGGTCTGGTAGCCAGGCGGGTATCCTCCCCTGGTTCAGACTTCAACATACCTAGTCGGGTAAGCCATATATACCAGGCCGGGTATCACATCTAGAGAGTTGCCCGGGTAAATCCATCCTCATACCCGATCGGATAACCCAATGTCCCGGTCGGGTAACAGCTTTAGCATTCAGAACAAGGCTCCATCTTCAACAGATCACATACTTGATCGTATAATCGTATTCATTTTAAAAATGCTCTAATAAAATTCAATTATATTCACAAGTATATTTACATTAGGGGTGGGGTGAAGCTAGCGAGCTAGAAATACTGAAATTTAAGCGCGTACGTCCCACTTAATCACTTATTGTACATATTATTTCTATTTATAAAAAAAGTTCAGATATAAAAAACTTTCAGTACGATATGAGATATCGTACTGAACAAACAATTTCTTTACAATATATAATGGTAATTTCAATGTATGTTCCATTTATTTTTAGTCCACCAATTAATATTTATTCGATATATATTGTCCGAGTACAAAATGAAACACAAACATTATGTTACCATTTATTTTTAATTGTAAGAATTTGATTTTCACAAAGGAAGTATTGCTAAGACTCGGCTTTGACCATTAATATATTTAATTTTAGTACAAGTAAAAATTATAGAATACCATTAAGAATACCATGCATTAACAACAACGGAAACTACTATTGTTAAAAGTGGACCCATCACATCCTTGAAATGAGAAAAATGACCCACATAGCAATTATTAAAAGATAAATTCTACCATACTTTATTTTCGACTAATATTGTTCCATAACAAATTTGATGAGATTTGCCACGATTTATATCTTTTTTTTCATTTTATCATCTCATTGTCAATTACATAAATTCATTTTATTGATAATCATACTTTCCGTGCTAATGTTAGGGCGAGGATGGAGGTAATATTAATATAGGAACTAAGACGCGCATTTACAATTTATCTCAACATAATTGTGAAGGAGAAGGATTTTGTTCGAGGATTACTAGAAAAGTATACAAGTTTTAAAAAATACAAGTTTGATGCATATGCAAATTTAATACAAGTACATTTTCCCCCATCACATCATTGATGGGAAACGTGATGGGAAACACAAATTTATTAGAAGTACAAATGTAATACAAGTACCTTTTTCTCCAACACGTCTTAAGAACGCACCAACCAAAATCAATCTTGTACTACATTATATTCTCTTTCACTTCCCATAACGTATCATATCACGCATTATATATAATTAAATATGTTCTGTATATATAAACATACTATACACTAGATTCACAACAAAAGCCTTTAATTAACTACTTCCATGGGAGAGTTCAATATTGGGGTAGCTCTCCATAACTTGAATGAACATGGAATGAGGAGTTTCAGCAGCCCAGGGTTTGAAGAAATGAACAGCCCTGACCACCAAAGGGCTTCTCTTCAGAGCTTCTCCTTGATGGCTTTCAACAATGGAATTCAAATCCCAATTCGTGATCAGCCATCTCCCCACTTCTTCTCATTGGACGATGAATCAGCAGCAGCAGGAGGTACAAGTCATGGATGCGCCATCAATGTTGAGTCCATCCAAGAATCCGAGGTGGCTTTCATCACTAATAATCAACCCTATCCAATTAAGGTTAGTTTCTTAATTACGTTCTATCAGCTCGTAAATGTGGATTAGTGATGTCATCATAATAAACTTCACAAATAAAACTATCTTTGTTTTATTTTCAGAATATGATTCAATCACTCCAATATTGGATGCAGTCCTATCATTTACACTTTATGTATGTTTAAATCCTATATTGAGCAATTTCTAAAGAGCAAAACATACTAAAAGTTACTGAGTATAAAATAGGATTAATTATGCTTTTTCTCAAGCTATGACTTATTTAGTTATACGAAATGTAGAAATGGTCCTAAACACAATTAAAAATGTTTTTGAATTTCAAAATAAGATTGTCATATTTTAATTTACGAAATAGGAGTAATTACTGTCATGTTTTGAAATTACTAGACTTTAAGCATGACATTATCTTCAAGCTTGGCGAAAATTATTCCTATTTAGGGAACAATAACATGACGGTGTTATTTTCGAATTTCAAAAATTTTTTACTTCTATTTCGAGATTTTTCTCTAAGAGTATTCAAAACTACGAGTATTTTTTAAGAGCCTAATGTTGGTGCATTATATTATTTTCTTGGTTCTTGTTATAACTATTCTAGCTAGTATTATTGTGGTTGCTGTTAGTGCTCTTATTATTACGAAATAATTACATATATATGACTAAAATAAATGATTTACAAAAATGTGATTACTTACTAAAGTAGTAATGAAATCATAGTAATTTATGTTCAATTCTTAAACTTAAGTTACCACAAAACTACATTGTACTAACTATTAGTCATATTTGTTTAAATAAGTTTTTTTTAAACCCGGAAGGTAAACCACCAAAATCAGTGGGGCAAACACCGGGGAACGTTTGCGAGTATTTTATTGATAATCCAAAAGTACATGAGAGAGGGGGACCAAACCAATACCTCTCCAAGAGGCATTCCTCCGGTAAAATATAACCGGATGTTAAAGAAAATGAAGAAAAAGTAAAAGAATTTTTGGGGGGCTAAACGTGACCCAAAAAATACAACCAAAGCTTCAAACTTAAACTAGGAATACCAAAAAAAATCTGCATAATAGCTCTTCTTCACTTCAAAAGGCAATTGACAAACCCGGTCAAATCGGATTTGTTCTAAATGAAAAATGAGATATGTTCTGTATCACTTTTGTTATACTACGTATTGACTAATAATTCATTAGAATATTCTAATTTTCCATATTATTTACAATTCTTTCCAAACTAGGTACTTTTATTTGTTTGTGTGTAAATTGGGATAGTTGATATTGTTAAGATATGTATGAGGTTCCATCCTAAAAGATCAAACCTGATAGGAGGAGTAGATCATATCTTAATATAACACTTTATTGATTCAAACTTTTCCGTTGTGAGATTCTAACAAATATAATTTAAATCTACTAAACCTTACTCAAGTTTTCCAATTGAATTCCCTTACAAAGTAAGTATACATTTGTACGTAAGATTTCAGTAACGAATACGGAATTATTATACTCACATAATAAAGTTTGAGATATACCAAGTTTACTGTGAAATTATTTGACTTAATTATAATTGGATAACGAAATAGCAAAGTGAAATGATAAATTAATTTTATTTATGTACCAGAGTTATGGTCGTAGGAAGAGGAGGAGGAGCAATGAAAAGGGAGGTGATGGGAAGCCTAAAGAAGTTGTTCATGTAAGAGCAAAAAGAGGGCAAGCTACAGATAGCCATAGCTTGGCTGAAAGGGTAAGTTATTCCATACTCATTACTCGGTCTATTAAATAGTTTGAGATATTTTTTTGTAAAATATTTTTACACATAAAATCAAAGTTTTTTCCAAATTTGAAGTGAGTCGGGACCTAGCATGACCTTCTAAACTTAAATAGACCATACAAGTTTACTCGGAGTATCAAGTAAAAAAGTAAACACAACAAATTAAAGAATTACAAAGAATTTTGAAAAAATGTAATAAAATTATACTCTCTCCTTCCCTGAATTATCTTCTAAATTTCCTTTTCGTGTGTTCCAAATAATCTTTCATTTTCCTTTTTGACAAAGAAATTGGATTTCACAACATTTCTTACATATTCTTACACATTTCTCTCTCATCTGCACAGTTCTCCACCACACAATACTTACTATCTTAATTAATATCTATATCAAATGTACTTTGAAAGTTTATTTAGGGATGTAGGGAGTAGTTATTTAATTAAGGCCTTTTTATTCCAATAATACTAAAATGAATGAAAAAGACAAATTTGTGACCTATTTTAAATTTTTCCAAAAATGTGACTAAAAGTCATATTCCTTGTATTTAATCATTTTAATATTCATTTTATATATATTTGATAAGTAATCCAATGACCGCCCACCGCCGCCCACCACCGGCACCACCGCCACTGCCGGCGCCACCAAAGTGACTCCGGCCAAAGTGACTGTCCCACCGGCCACAATGACTGCCCCACCTGTTAGTCACTCCGCCCACAGTGACTTTCCACACACCAGTCATAGTGACTGCTCGCCACCCCAGTGACTCGACCACAATGACTCCGGCCGGTGACTCCCCAATCAGTGACTGTCGCCTCCCTCATTCAGTGACTGCGGCCCCAAGCCTGTGATTGCCGCCCCCGGGCCGGTGACTGCCACCCTGCCCTCAAATCAAACCAGTCATTGCACACCAGCCCCACCTTGTTATTGAACCACCACCACAGTGATGTTGCACCATCGTAGCGCCGCTGCCGACCACCACCGCAGACCACCGCCCTGGCCTCCAGCCACCTCCCCAACCCCGTCTCATCCCCCAGCCACCTCCTCAACCCCAACCACCTCCCCATCCCCCAAGACTCCTTCCCAGCCCCTGGCCGCGGCGGCGGCAGCCAAAGACCAACCTATCTTGCACCACTTCCCCAACCAACCAATACGAGAGCCCGCCACAGCGTTTCTAGCCCCGCCACGACCACACCAGCCCTATCACCGTCCCAACCTAACCTGATCGCCGGGTGAAAAGAAATGCGAAGAAGATGATGAGAGAAAATGTGGCGGCGGAGAGGAGAGATGACGGCGGTAGCAACAAGAAGAGCGGCGGCAGCGGAAAGAAGAGCGGGGCAGCGGCAAGAAGAGCGGCGGCGAAGAAGCTGTGGTGGCTCCAAGATCTAAGAAATTGATCAAGACTAGAGAGGCTAGGTTGGATGAAGTTGAAATTAGGGTTGAATGCAAAAGCTAAATTGGACCATACGGAGGTTCCAAGATATCATGTTCTACGGGAGCATCATTGGGTTAAGTTATATTTAGGGAAATTAAAATTAAAGTCATATTTTTGGAAATGTAAAGCTCCCTAGTAATATTAAGGTCATTCTTTCTTTAATTAATATCTATCTATTATTTATAGATCATTACATGTAATTGTTGCAATTTTTTACATATTTAGTTTCATATTTTATAAGGGGTTATTTTGACTATCCACTCTATTTTTTTAGTCATATTAAACTTTGTACCCCATTTCAAAAATCATAAAAGTGTGCATCCTGGTTAATACAAAAATCATTTGACTTTGCCTCTCAAGTTTGTTGCGATGCAAAATCCAATATAACCCCAAAGTGGAGTGTAAGGGTCAAATCCTGCTTTAATTAATACTTTATTTTGAAAAATTATTTAATAATTTTCGATTTTGTATACTATCTATATATCATTATTAATCCTTGATGGTACCATGGACTACGGCCATGACCCAAATATAGAATTATAATAAAATATCATAAACAAGATCAGCCCTAAACGAGATCAACCCTAAACGAGATCAGCCCTTAATGAGATTAGCCATAAACGAGATTAGTATTAATTAGCCGTTGGGCCTAACTAGGAACCTAACCCGCAAAAGGAACCTACAATCAGACCAGGCTGGACATCAGAGCTCGAGCCTGGGCGGAGTTCTAGCGAGACCGGACTCTTCCTAGGGCTTATGTGGCAACTATCATTCGTGCATAACTATCTGGCAGCAGACAGGAATAACAGAAGAAACGTGGACCTAAAGGAAACAATCATTGCACAACGGCCAAGACGTTACTGGACTCTTATGTAATTAATAGCATTAATGTATCGGTTTCCTACTAGAATACTAGTTTCTAAGGTCTATAAATACTTCCTGTACTCGTCCTACCAAAGGACCGGATTCCGGAATAATAATACTGCCTTACGCTGCCTACATTTCATCTGGTCTCGTAAATATAGCTCTCGTAGTATGATTAAACTCCATCAATCCTCTTACTTTTAATTTGTCACCTTCCCTCATTCTCTCACCTCATTATCCCAATTCTTTTTTCTTTTTCAATATGGTGGTCGGTTTGCATAATTGGTTTTCCTGTCCTTATGCTAAGTCTGTGATTATCTTATACGTAGTCTTCGTATATACTTCCTCCGTCCTCAAAAGATTGTCCTAGTTTGACTTCACATATATTAAGGAAATGAATTTACTGAGAGGTAAATTTTACTGTATAGTAGTGCACTGTTTGACATTGTTTTGACACTGTTTGACACTGGTCTGACACTGTTTGACACTGTTTTGCACTGTTTGATGTAGAATTAGTTACCAAATAAGGAAGGTATGACATTCATTTAGGGACTTCCATTTCGGGAAAGTATGACATTCTTTCGGTGACGGAGGGAGTATAGATATTACTGAGTATTGTTTAAAATTATATACAATAATTGTCAAGTTAAATTACCTTTTGATTGAATAAAAATTATATGTATATTTTATAATGATAGTTACTATTACTATAATGATATTGAAAAAGAAAATGTTGTCACATTATTTTAAATAGTTAACTGGAGCTGATATGATTTCTTTTGTAAAATAAACATAGCAGTTCTAGTTAACTACTTCTAGTTAACTAAGGATGTTTGTACTTGGACTGTAATTTGCTGGTCTGGTCTGGTTAAGTCTTGCCTGGTCTGATCTGAACTGGTTTGGTCTGGTCTGGTAAATATCTGGTCTCTGTGTATTTTATAACTACGGAAGTTTGGTCTGGTCAATCTGGTCTGGTCTGTTTAAGCCTGGTCTGGTTTTGGTTTGGTCTGGTTTGGTCTGGTAAGTAAAAACATCCTAATTCTAGAACTCATATGATAAAAAGAAGAGAAAATGCATTATAAATCAATTATTTTTTGATAGGTGACGCAAAAATGATTATGATGTATTTAATCGGATTGAAGTTTTCTATTCTAGTTTGATTTGTTTAAGTTTGACCCGGTCTATCGGAATTCGCTTGGTCTGGTCTATGTGTATTTTACTACTTTAATTTCGAAGTCAGGTCTAGTATGATCTGTTGAAACTTGGTCTGCTATAGTTTGCTCTGTTTAAGTCTAGTCTGATCTAGTTTAAGACTAAGATCAGTCCAAGTGTGTACCACTTGTGTATATACATATGTGTACATACATACATATGTGTATAACACTTGTGTATATAATTGTGTTGCTCGATTGCTTGATCAAAAGTGATTCACCTATAACAACGTACACTTTTAGAGTTTTATACCTATAACAACGTACACGTAAAAATATCTAGTTACACAAGCAAAGCCAACGCTTTGATTAGCACCAACAAAAGTATTTGCAACACTTTTTTGTTGATGTCGTAGGCAAGTATAAAGTGCGTTGAGAACGGAGAACCCATTTATCTATTAGTGAAATACGCACACGCACATTATGAGAACAATTATTTATCAATTCATCTAGCTTTGCAAGTATATTGTTGAAAAATGTTCAGTTTGTTGTATAGGGTATGATCTAAAGATGGTTGTATTTATACTAATTGTATTTTTGGTTTTGTAGCAAAGAAGAGAAAAAATAAATGAGAAGCTCAAATCTTTGCAAGGTTTGGTTCCTGGCTGTTATAAGGTAATTATCACTCTATTAAAGTTATTTACATCTTCGGTTCAACATTGAATCAGTATAAAATTTTCATATCCCGAATCTGTCTTTTTTTATGTAATTTATCCTGATATATGGTTGCAGACTATGGGAATGGCCGTAATGCTGGACGTAATAATCAACTACATAAGATCACTGCAGAATCAAATTGATGTGTGTTGTTAATTTTATTTTTTTCAATTCCTTGTGAATAAGATATGTTATTTTTAATACAAATATTTGGTTCAATTCATATATTTCAACCCCTTCTGTATAGTTTTTATTAGGTGTGTACTAATTTAGCTCTTATGTTTTTTTCTATAAATATTAGTTCCTTTCCATGAAACTCTCAGCAGCAAGTTTATTCTATGACTTCAACTCATCAGATATGGATGCAATGGACAGTATACATCAGGTGCAACTTCTTCCCCATTAATTTCATTTAAAGCTTAAACAATTACGTCATAATACATTAATACACTAAGTAGCAATGTTTTTATTAACGCTTAATCCAAATAAAGTTATGAGTAAATGATTATTGAAGATTTAAAGCAAGGCTTTGTAAAGTTTTATTAGCTTAACTTATTATATGTAACAAATTTGTTCTACATACTTACAATGACAAATGTGAAGGTATCTCTCATTTTTTGCTCCATTTATTATATCTAATGACAATCTTGAAATATTTTTAGATACATGTAAAATAATAATTAATCTCAGCCGTTCAAACTGTCAATTTGATCCACAATAACTCTCTTATCTAATCCACTCTTTGAATAAATCTTATCCGATGCACTTTTCCAAAATCTAAATGCGGTGATGTTTTCGTAAATATATCAAGTAAACTTATATGTACGTTCTCATAAACTTATAAAATTTAATCCAGTAACTTATGTACGTTCATATCCATTATTAGTCCTCAAGCATTACTTACTTGCATATTATTTCTTGTAATTAAAACTCTCCCCATCCCAAAAAGGCTTGTCAAATTGATTTTTCTCGATAAATGGTAAGAACTTTCGGCCAAGTTTGCTATCATTGACCAAAAAAGTCAATGTGACAAACTTTTTTGGAGTATATGTCGGAAGAAAGAATTTCTAATAGTATATATGTTCACCACTTTATCAAAGAAATATGTTACATCTGATGAAAACTTTCATGTCTGTAGTAGCTGTTTCTGTTTGCTTTTTAGATGAAAGTTTTCTAAACGTGGACAAACTTGTAAATTAGATGGCGCACATGATATTTAAATAAGCTACGCTGCACGATTAATAAAAACAGACGTAATTAACATGACTAAATCATCAAATCTCCCTTTATCGAAAAATCAAAACTAATAAATGAAGTTAAACGTAAAAAAATACACACATACAGTATATATAATACTGTTGTTGTGGCTGCAGGGAACAACTATGTATGAAAATCAAGAGATGGGAAAAGCTATTGTGGATGGGTATGGTGGATTTCCACCTCAGTTCCAAACGTCTTGGCCTCTTTAGTTGTACTTTCTGGTTGTTGATCAATTGAATTCAGATCCACTCCATACTTATATATCGACAGAGATATATATACTACATAAATATACTAATAATATATGAAAATAGCATAAAAATAAATAACCTCTTTATTTTTTTTTATTTTAATCATGAGCATCACATTATAACAATTGTATGGATTGGAAGAATATGGCGTATAAATTAACTGGCGGCTTCAGGCTTCAGCTATACTTGTTAGAGAAATGGTGCTAAATAGGAGCTTACCTTCCCGTATGTAATTAAATAAGACCTTGACTTTTTTAACTCCTAAATAAGACCAAATTTTTCCGTGTTTCCAAAATTGCCTCTGTTTTCCCGTCTGACCTTTTCCTAACGCACCACAGCTATCTCTCGGCAATAGCCTCGCCTAATCATCTCTCTCCTTCCTCCACAGCTAAGCAAGGCAGAGCACCGTCAAAATAATGGAGGTGCTGAGCTAAAATGGTGTTGCAGCGGTGCGATAGTATTTTTGGTGCGGCGGTGTGGAGGTGCAGCGGTGCGGCTGAAGGCCCTGCTGCGTAACCTGCGTTCTCTCTTCTCCTCTCCTTCTCCTCCTCCTCTTCTTATTCTTCCTCCCCCTCCTCTTCTTCTTCTTCCTTTTCTCTTTCTCTTCTACTTCTCTTCTTCTCTTTTAGATCTGGGACCGATTTTCCTATCAGGTGGATTCATTTCAAAATTGTGACATTGTTTTTAGTATTGATAAATGATATCAACATTGTCAAACTATTTGATAGTGCTCTGTACATACGAACAAACTGAAAGCAAAGAAATAAGGAATGTATTTTATTGTCATTGACATTCGTATGACATTCTTATGACATTGTCATTGACATTCTTATGACATTGTCATTGACATTGTTTTTTATTAACATTCTTATGACATTATCATTGACATTCTTATGACATTATCATTGACATTGTTTTTTATTGACATTGCTACAACATTGACATTGTTAAGACATTGACATTGTTAAGACATTCTGATGATTTTCACTTTATTTTGATAATATTTAAAGTATAGTGACATACAGTGTCATTATTTCACCATTTTAACATGTTTTGACGTCAATATTGACATTGAATTGCTACAATGTTACAATACTATAATATTATCAACAAACACAATGATACAATGTCACAATTATATTACACAATGTGGCAATATTGTCCTAGAATTGACTCATCGTAGATTAAAATTTCTGGGGTTATAAAATAATTATGAGAATGCTAAATTAAAGATAATATCAATTTTGTGTTAGAAAAGAAAAAATATTACTTCGTAAAAAAAACAAAAAGTAGCAGGAACAAAGCAACGAACATTCATCGCCGCACATACTCGACAAAGGGAGGAAACGGGGAAGAAGTAAAACAGGAAGAAGAAGAAGAAGAAGAAGAAGAGATCGGGGATGAAGAAGAGGAAGAAGACGATTCTCACCGCAGACGCCAACCGTCTCCCGGATTTAATGGCTGTCGGCGAAGTCAAAATTGCTCCGCAAAGTTAAAGCAGGGCTGTCCGCAAGGTTACTAAGGGCAATCTCGTCCCTTCGATTCAAAATGAGTCCTATTTAGGGTTTAAAAGGATTCAAGTCTTCTTTACCTTCCAAGCTCTTGTTTAAGTCCTATTTAGGTTTATTTCCCTACTTGTTAACAACCTTAATTAGGCAATTTTACAGAGTATCATTTAGATTAGAGCGCATATAATTTGATTGATTTAAGAGTTCTGAGTTTTGTATTGTGTTAATCACATGCATTTTAAATTCCATAAGGATACAATAATGATTAGTTTTCCCTTAAAGGATGTTTTTACTTGGACTCAAATTTGCTGGTCTAATCTGATCTCGTTTGGTCTGGTGTGTAAATGTTTGGTCTCTGTGTATTTTATAACTATCCAAGTCTGGTCTGGTCTGATCTCGTCTGAACTGGTCTGGTCTGGTCTAGGACTGAAAATAGTCCAAGTAAAAACATCATAAATATTACTGTAGTAAATTGAAGTCAATTTCCATTTTTTTTTAAACCCGGAGCAAACCACTCATGGTGGAGGAAGTGCCGGGAACACTTCCTAAATTTATTAAAAAAAGAGTAATTAAAGTTATAAGGGAAAGAAATACTGTACAGAAAGTAAAAGCATTAACAATTAAAATTTTTAGAAGGTATCCCAACCGAAGTTGAGATGGACTTATTGTACTTATTATGAAACTTAATCGCCTTTTGAAGATATGGTGGGTCAAACCTCACGTCCAATGGATAAAGGAAGTAGTCGGATGCATCTTGTGGTTTACGTGATTGACTTCTTGTGATCACGGGGTGTGAAGTCCAACACACTTCATAATATTGTTGTTGGTCTTCTTGGTGATTAGTTTGTATCATGAGAGAGCTCTTGTTTAAATTTCTTCTCCCCTTGACTAGCTAGCGTGAAACCATCTGGGCATTCCTCTTCCCTAGGTTGTTTATTTGCACCTGCATAAAGATGGAAAGTCCTTAGAAATAGTTTCATCATTGGACCTGTTTGGGGTCGAGTTAACTTTCAGGACAGTGTTTGGAGCTGTATCATGGGCCATGTTATCAGAAGAAGGTTCCTCATTGTCGGGATCCAAGGCTTGACTTAATGAGTCAAATCTGTTAATCATGCGGACCTCGTCTCCATTTTGAGCCTCATAAACCTCATGTGCAGCTGGGATAGTTTCGTGATAAGCATTATCATCACATGCAACAGTCTGACAAGTAATTTGATCATGGGCATTTAAAGTATTCTCATGGACAACAGTTTTGTATTCATCGGGAACCTTTCCACAAATAAGAAACCGGGACTTTCAATGAGAGTTGAACAGCATCATTGGCTACCGCCTTTTTACAGGCGTCCACCAAGGGTTCAACAGATAATTCATCATTTATAGGGGCTATTTTCCCATCACTGGCAGAGTTTCCAGTGATACTAACAACACTATTTTCAGCAAAGACAACATTAGGTGTGCCCATAACAGGAGCAGCACAGTCAGTACGGGCAACCAAAGTTGAATTATCCAAAGTGCAATATGAGGCATCAAGGGAATCAACCGGGGCATCAACATGTGCATCAACTACAATTTGGCTGATAGACTGAGCTTAAGGGCCATTACAATCAGTTTGGACATTTGCCTGAGCATCAACAAAGGCATCAAAAACTGTTCTAGTAATAGGGGCAGCAACATGTGCATCAGCAGGGGCGCAAAAAATAGTAGGGGCATGCGGACATGCGGTGCAGAAACCTCAGCTTGTCTTGACATCAATGGTTTAGAGGCCTTGCTAGTTTCAAGCCGGATGCAGTGAGGTTTGTTTTGGCCAAATCGTGAACATAAAGTGCAGAAAATAGGGAGATTTTCATACAACACAGACGGAAAAAAGCCATGGTCTCCATTACCTATCCAAATTTTAGAGGGGAGTGATTTTGAGACATCAATTTCAATGCAAAATTTGGCGGTAGAGGGTCAGAGAGAAATTTGCAGTTGGAGAATCAAGAATCAGGGGTCTTCCATGTTAAGACTTGGGATACATCCTAAGGTCAACCTGTTAGGAAAGGAAGGTCAACCTGTTAGGAAGAGGAGTCGTCCGAAGCTCCACTCGAATGCTTCTCAATTTTCCGGTGCGGAACATTTAACATTCCCAAAAGACTTGCTATGTGGAAAAGCGCCCTACCATCATGGAGGTGTATTGGCAACCCTTCGAGGGCCACCCAAACCGGAGCCAGAGGGGAGTCGCAAAGAGCAGAGAAGGATGGGGTCCATCTCGTCAGACTCATCTTAAATCCATAGAAATTCCAAGAGTTTTTAATCCAAAATCGTTGAAAATCAGAATGAGAATGAAAATTAAATAGAATCAGGTGCGATTAGAGAAATCCGACGGAATAGGGATGAGAGAACCCTAAAGTCGCCATAGCTTTCCGAATCGCAGGGAGAAGGGGTCGGCCATTAGGGAAGGTCCCAAAAAGAGCGTAACGAAAATTAGCCCATAGAACCTGAATATCGGAGGTAGAGAAGTTCACCGCTGGGAAACCTTTGAATCGGCCAGACTTGGCATCGATATTCTGCAAGTCTACGTCGGAGAAGGAAACAACTTGAGATTGTAGGCATCGGCCAGGGATTGGTTCCCTTACCGCCGCTGCGAAGGTGAGTCGTGAAGTGCCAGTGCTATCTCGAGCCCTTTAGCCGGTGGCATCTCGACCTGGAGTGCTCTAGTCAATTTCCAAAAATCCTACCACTTTTATATATAGACAAAAATGTGATTAACAAATTCGTATATTTGAGAAAACCAAAAATCCAAAATGTCACTACAAAATATTTATGTCATTGTGATTTTTCATGTCACAAGGAAATGTCACTATTAGATTTTCACGTCACTCACGGATGTCATTTTCGCTGGTAAACATGTGATTATGACCATTTCCACTCAGTGCAACCACCGTCGTTGACACCCACCGCCCTAACAGTGACCACACCAGCCCTACCCAACCCACCAGCCTGAACCCCTGCACAATTGTTGCCCAAAACCACACAACACCACATCCCTGCAACCGCCACATTGCACCACCATGTCACCACCACCCACTTCCACACCTCCTCCTGTAAGTCACCCTAGCCGCTGGTCCCCCACACACTAGCCATCAGCCCGCCATCAGTGCTCATCGCCCCTAGCCTCCATCACCGCCACATCCTTTAACCCTAGCCGCCGCCTTCCGCTGAGTGTAACCCTAGCTCCATCAAGGACGATGTATAAAACAACGGCGGCGCTCCAGGACGACTAAACCAGCAACGATAAACGGCCATCGAGGATAGATCTTCATCGCTGGTTGATGTTAGTTTTCTCGCAGTTAAAATGGATCATAGTATAGAGTGTAAGTACGAGTATCGTCTCCACAGGGACAGACAAAAAGGAATCAAGAATTAAATAAATTCAGCGATTAAAAAGAAATAAAATAAAAGCAATTGTACGAGATTTGATTGGTTTGGAAATTTAAATTGCAATTGAACGAATAAAATAAATGGGTTCTTTCTAATTAATGACATAAGAGAATAGGGATTGATTCCGGGTAATCAGATTTCTGGCTGATCAGGCTTAATCACATGAAATTAATTTAATTGAGCAACGCTAATCAATACTAAGTTCTATCCACTCTTGCGGTGTAGAGTTCAATAATTTAGAGAACCAGGTTGATCTCTCATGCGACAGATATCTAAAATTATTGCCAAAACGAGCAAGCGTACATTTTAAATACATTCATGCAATTAATCCATCACGAATTTAGCCATACATCGTAATTAACCCCTTCATCAACCCCAAATCCTTACTTAAGACTACTCACACCTCATAATTGAAGAATCAATAGAAATGGGATGAACAGAATTAATTGTCATTAATTAAAAATAAAGAACTTACAAATAATCCAAGGGAATTGAAGAACAAGATGGAAAAGTAGAAGAAATTTCATCCCTAGGCCTCTCTCTAAGCTCCTCTCCAAAATAAGGATTTACATGCTGTTTAAATAGGAAAAAATGGATAAAGTTTGAGCTGGTATAGGATTTTTGGGGTCAGGCACGACCGTGCCTAAGGGCCAGGCACGGGATCCAGAGAGTCACAACCCCTTTCTTCTATAGGCACGACCGTGCCTCAGGGCCAGACACGACTATGCCTTACCTTCTAAATTTGAAGATGCTTTCTTCAAGAAAGTTGTAGATAATGAAGTCCTCTATCCACCACAACTTGCAAAACTGGATTTGAATCTTCCAATCAAACGATATGAATAAAATGGTAGAAGGTCGCATTCTGAAATCGCAACAGCGATCATCCGACTTCTTCATCTGTTTTCACATTCCTTATCTCAGATTCAAGCAATGGTGTATTCATATGATTTGTGGCCCTTGAAGTTGGATTTCATATGGAACTTGAATCATGTTCTTTGGATATTTCTACAAAAAGATATGATTGAACGATTGACATAAGGTTATCCAGAACGCCATTTTCAAGCTCTATCCCTCTTCATTTGATCTTGTAGCCACTCCTGGAGCTCTTTTGTCGTCAAAACTTTGTCGTAAACCTGCCGGTGACCTCTAAAACTCTCGATTCGTTCTCAAATGCATCTCGAATCATCCCTATTGCTTCTCAAGCGCTGGTGCTGGGCTCAAATCCCTGATTTTGACTCCAAACAATACAAAACTCGAACCAACACCCGATAACTATGACTTGAGCTAAAATGAGACTTGTAAAACAAAATAATTAGGGAAACCATCAAAAGTCGATCTAAACATGCATCAAATGCGTTTCTAAATATGGACTTATCACTGGTCGATTTCAGTTGTACTGCTGGAGGAGAAGACGAGAGATGGTGGCAACGCAACGACGAAAGATGTCATGGGAAATGAGAAGAAGGATGAGAAAACCAGTGGTAACGCCGTTCATCATTCTTGATGGATGGATTTCTGCAAACACAAATCAATCCATTTGTACAAATTAAGCTAGGGCTTTGTTCGTTCTCTTTGAGAGGCTATAGTTCCATATATGTTCTTGGAGCTTCTCTATATGACTGACCAGGGTTTGGACCGTAAACGAAGGTAGACATATGGATTATTAGGGCCTGGGACATTTACTCACTTTTTTTATCCAAACGAAATTTGTTCATATTTTTGTCTAATGAAAGTGAGGAAGTAATTTTTGTGTCATTCTTTCTACAATGTGTTGAGATATGATGTAAATACCACGTTAACTCAATAAGTGTAATTAAACACTCTATAATTAATAATACATGAGGGTGTACAAAATAAGTTAGTCTGTCTATTCCCTGTGTATTCTCCCATATCATCTGTTAATTCTGTTATTTCACTATTTGCTCCAACAAACTGGTATCAGAGTGAGGAGAGACCTACGTACTCTGAACCTAAAGATCGACGATGGCGATGAACAATCTCACATCTCATCTCCCTATTCTCGATGGAAAGAATTGGCGTTAATAGTCTAACAGATGAAAGTGTTGTTTGGCTATCAAGATGCCTTTGAGATAGTGGAAGTAGGATTTGTGGGACTAAACAAGAAAGATTGTAAAGCAATGTATTTGATTCACCAGTGTGTTGATAACAAACTAAAAATATGTAGCAGTATAGAGTTAAAGTATGAGTATCATCTCCACATGGATGGAATAAGGGAATCAAGATTTAAATAAATTCAACGATTAAAACTAAATAAATAAAATGCGATGTGCAATATTGGATTTGTGAAAATATTAATTAATGCAAATAAAAAGCTAAATTAAAGGTTCTCTCAATTCTAATTAATGATAAAGGAAACATGGATTGATTTCAGGTAATCAAGGTTTGGGGCTGATCAGGCTTAATCACAGGATATTAAGTTCTTACCACTCTCGCGGCATAGAGTACAATAATTTAGGGAATCAGGCTGATCTCTCATGCGACAAGTTTCAAAATTATTGCCAAAACGAGCGAGTGTATGGCTCCCTAACTGTTACTAATCTCTTAGCGAATGATTAAGTGTGTGTGAAATTGTCCTTGAATAAATTAGATATCTCTTAATTTATTTTATGTGCAATTATAATCCTAGCGGCCGTTCTAGGTTACAAAATATAACAGTTAAATTATTCAAACACAAATTAAATAAAGATCATGCAATTAAACTATCAAAAAGTTAACCCTAGATCATAATTAACACCTTCATCAATCCTAAATTCCTAATTTAAACTACTCAAAATTTATAATTGAAGTAACAATAGAATTGATAAAGAAAGAATTAATTGTCATTAATTAAAAAGATTGATCTTACAAAGAATCCCAAAATCTTGACAATCCAAGACTGAAAAGCTATAAAAAAGACTACCATCAAAATTTTACAACGGTCCGCACGGCGTGCGGACCCGCACGGTCCGACCATGTCCATCGAACCTCCCTGCAGCTACGTTCTGAACCACGTGGCACACAGACTCGCACGCGGGGCGTGCGGTTCAGATTTTGATGAATCCAAGAAGATAAAAGTGAAGTTTGCAGATGATAGGCTGATACTTGCAGAATGTTCAAGAGATATTCTCATTAAGAAGAAGAATAGAGTTAAAGCAAACATTACATATGTACTATATGTTCCAAGAATGAGAAGCAATCTACTAAGTTGGGTAACTATTAAAAAAGAACTTTGTAATTCATACGCAACATGGTTTTCTACATATTTATGATCCAAATAGAAAAATAGTCTTCAAGGTTCCTATTTACAACAATAGGACCTTCCAAGTTCAGATCTCTATACCAAATAATCAATGTTTTGTAGCTGAGTCAGATGCTGATCATTCATGGTTGTGGTACCTCAAATTTGGACACCTAAATTTAAAGGACTTCAATAAGCTATGCACTCAACGTATGGTCCATAGCTTACCTTTTACAAAGAAACCCAATAAGATTTGTGACAGTTTCATGATTAGCAGGCATGCTAGAGGATCTTTTACTCATCTCATACCCTCTAGAGCAACTAAATCACTGCAAGTAAAATTCTTAGATGTGTGTGGCTCATTTTGAAACTGTATCATTATAGGGAGGAAATTAGTATTTTGTTTCTTTGTTGATTGATGAGCTTAGCATGAAGATGTGGATATACTTGAAGCTAAAAGTGAAGTGCATGACATTTTTAGGAATTTTAAGTGTATGGTTGGAAAAAATCTAGATGCTTAGCTTTATCAAAATTCTCAGAACTGGTAGTGGAGGAGATTTTTTAAAATGAACTGGACATGTTTTACATGGAAAATGGTATTATCCATGAGATCACTGCTCTTTTTACTCCATAGCATAATGGAATAACTGAAAGGAGAGATGATTGTCCTAAACGTTGTCAGATGCATGATCGAAGGCAACAAGCTTCCATAATATCTTTGGGGAGAAGCTGTATCTACTGCAGTCTATATACTAAACAAATCTCATACAAAGAGGCTAAACAATAAGGTCCCAGAAGAAGTTTGGTCTGGATCAAAACCTTCAGTTTCACACTTACGGATCTTTGGATGTTTATGCTACAAGCATATTCCAGATCAAACAAGAAACAAACTACATGGCAAAATTATAAGCCCGTGATATTTGTTCGATACAATGCCATTGGATCCTATAGGCTGTATAATCCAAAACAAAAGAGGATTGAATTGAGCATGGATGTAATCTTTAATGAGTTAAGCAGCTGGAGTACCCATCTTAACTCTTCAGAAGAATCTCAAGTAAGGCTGAAACTTGATTTTACAGGATACACACCTTCAAATGCTGACAAAATGATTGAAAGTGGCGATCAAAATGAGGGTGTCAACACTAGACCTACCAGGCATACATCATTACAACACAGCCTGAGAGATTTTCAGATTCTCAGAGATTCTGAGATTAATGCAGATGGTGATCCTTTATATATCTTGCTTTGATAGCACATATGGACCCAATTTTATTTGAAGAAGCAATTACTCAAGAAGTATGGTTGAATGCCAAGAAGGAAAAACTCCACTCTATCAAGAAGAATCAAGTTTTGGAACTCATAGATTTACCAACAGGAAAACTCTTATAGCAATCAAGTGGATATACAAAAAAAACACAAGCTGATGGGTCAATAGCCAAGTACAAGGAATGTTTGGTTGCCAAAGGGATTCATGCAAAATCCAGGGACATATTACTCAGATATATTTGCTCCAGTTGCAGGGTTTCAAACCATAAGAGTTCTTGTGGCTATAACTAGTTTTCGAAGGTGGACTGAGTGGCATCTTGATGTAAAATCTGCACTCCTAAATGGGTCACTTGAAGAACTAGTGTATATCAAACAACCACCAGAAGGCCTTATATGGGTTGAAACAAGCACCAGATCTTGGAACAAGAGTATTGATAATTTTCTGGGAAGTATTGGTTTCAAGAAGTGCACTCTAGAACATGGTGTTTATGTAATGGTTAAAAACTTAGGTTCTAACAAGAAGTCACCTGAGTGTGAAGTAAATGAACTAAAGATAAAGTTGAAAGATGAGTTTGAGATGACTGACACACGTGAATTACCATTCTTTCTTGGTATTGAGTTTACACAAACAAACCAAGGCATTTTAATGAATCGGAAGAAGTATCTCTCTAAAGTTCTACAAAGATTTGGTACGCAAACATGTAAATTGATGCATTAGGGAGACTTCTTTACTATATGTGTGTGTGTGAATTTAAAATCTTACGAAAATGTTACGCTTAAATATTTGACCACCAACCTCGTACTTGAAGTTTTTGTAAGCCGAATCTAATTAACTATTTGCTCCATTTATCTCGTTTTTCTTTTTCCAGTTACCTATTTTCTCCTTTTCTTCCTATTCTTCTTCTATTGAGAGTATACCAAGATTGATTGAAGAAAAAAATTGTTTGAAGGTATGCTTATTATCTCTATTTTCTTTTAGTACCTTTCAAAAAACAGTCTTTTAGTATATGATACAAGCTAGGAATTTTAGTTTTGCAGGTTTAAATATTAACTTATTGATGGACAGTGTACCCGGGGGGTATCTATCCGGGGGGTTATTACGGGAATAACTAGAGAGAAGTCAGAGAAAATAAATAAGAGAGAGAGTGTGTGTATATTCGATATGAATTTTTTGCGTCCTTTACAACGGAGAATGGGCTTGTATTTATAGCAGCAATAAATGCGATGAGAGTACACATGTCAATAATCTAACGGTTGAGGGGTCACCTCAAACGGGGTGACGCTGGCATTTGCATGTGGCCGCATTAAATGCGGTGGTTGGATGTGACGTTGTACTTGGTATGGTGATTCAGACGCATGTGGGGAGGAGATTCTGTCGGATGTGACGTTATACCGAAGGCTCTCCTAACCGGAGGCCTCCTTGTACCGAAGGTTTTATCAACCGAGGGCTCGGTTTTCACGCCTTGTTCTCCTATGATGTTTCTGAGTTTGATTCTGTCAACGGTAGCCTTTGGTCATGGGGCCAAAGGCACCCATTTGCGTGTCATGGGCTGCTTAGGGCTTCATTTTGTCGGGCTTGGTCCGTTTGGGCCTGTTGGGCCTGATTGCAGTAGTAGGAGTCTGTGGGTCGAGGGTCCCCGAGCCATATACTCCATCAGGACACTCCTTTTTCCGAAAGGTACTTGAGGGAAAAGGAGTAAATGTGTTTGTCCTCTGACGCTGGCGTTTACCTCGTTGCAGTTTTTAGAGTTGTAAAGGAGTTTGCGTTTGCATGTTTTCCTGAGGGCAGTCCCTCAGTCCCCCACATTTTGGGACTGAAGGATTTTGTTGATGTTTTTAGGGAATTTTTAGAATTTTTGTGGTTCTCCCGAAGGGGTTCTCTAGTCACCCACTCCTAGAGGCACATGTAATGTGGTGAAGAGGAGTAGAGCAGTGCTCGTCTTCAGTATGGGGCCGAGGGCTCACTATTTTCGTTTCATTTTGGGGGGACGCCTCATTAAAAACCTCATTATGAAAAAACCATGTGGGAAAAAATCCCAATGAGGGAAAAAGAGTGCACCGAGTTCCCCCAATGATGAATCGAAAAAGATGGACCCTTGGTTTGAGTATGATGCTGATGCCGAAGGCTCCCCTTGATCTGAGGGCTTGCTTTTTGATTTGTCGAAGGTACCTTGTTGATGTCCGGGAGACGCCGAGGGGGATCCCATGGTATTTATGCCGGGGGCTTACTGTTGATGAGGGCCCATGTAACACCGCCCCCAAGTAATTGTACCTTATCAAATTATGTATCGAACCTTGAGAAATGAATAAAAGCATCTTTACGTAATTGTAAATTTTTATCATTTCTTTTACGTGAATAGTAGAATTCACGTGGGGCCCACACCGAATGTGGGGCCACCTGATATTATCGGGACCACATATTATATTAATCTTGGACTAGATAATGTGTATATGGTGGTGGATATCCTAATTGGGCCATGGCAATGGCATAGGGTTGACCGGTTGGTCAAACGGGGCCAAATTATCGGTATCGGCAATTTATCATATAACAGCCCAAAAAGGGATTTCGGAGACTTCTAAATTAAAGTTGGGGAATGCATATTGATTCTAAGATCCAGTAAGGATCGGGAACAAGCGTTATATTTTATTTGACCCGATAGAATAAAATATAATTAAAACAGTCCAGAAAATACAACTTTCGGGACTGATTGTACACTCCGGGACACAAAGGGTTGACCTCCCATATACGTGGGGGCCAACCCACGTTTTTAAGCTTGAGAATGGGAAGGGGAGCCGCACCTTTTGGCTGCTGATAGGGAGTGAGGAGGATGGGAGACGAAGTGTGAAAGAAAAGGGGCCCCTCCCCCATAATATTGATGAATAAGCTAAAGGAGCATTCTCAATCACCCCCACACCCCATATTCTTGACAAACCCAGCCATTTTTAAGGGATAAGCTCTGCAAACTTCTATCTCCTCCATTGCCATATGAACCCAGCTCAAGGAAGAAAGAAAGAGAAGAAAAGAGGACAAAAAGGGAAGGAAAAACCAAGCTAAATATAGGTAATGGTCTCACCTATGTTTTCTCTTTCTCTAATACCCCCATATGATGGTGTAATCATATTTCATAACCCTAGGGCTGTTCTACATATCTAGAAGTGTAGAATGAGGGGTCGGAAGGTGGTTCTAGGTCCAAGAATGGACTTAGAAGCCAAAGTGACCGGTTCGCCGGAAAATAACCTTTTGGAGGTTATTTGTATTACTATGGGTTTTATGATGATAAAACCTTGTTAGTAACTTGTCTAAGGTATTCAAAGAACTTTCACGGAGTTGAAAGGGTCGCCGGAGTTGTCGCCGGAGTTCGTTGAAGTTCGCCGAAGTTTCGCCGGAGCTAAATCGGGAAGGCTAGAACTTCATAAGCTTCATTAGGGTGAGAAGATGGCTTTATGCTTTATAACTTTTGCGTGAGGCATGAGATTACCTAAAGTAATCAAGGATATGTTTTGTGGAATGATTAAAGATAACCAAGTGTTTGCTTATGCCATGATTATACATAAAACATAGTTGAAAAGCATGTTATGTAGGTTTGGTGATTAAAAATGTGATAACTTATTTTGTGTGAGGATCCAGGGATCCAAAATGGTTTTTTTGGATCAAGGACATCAAGAAGTATATGTGTATGAAATTTCACGTTAATCGGACTCCGTTTGGGTGGTCAACGGGCGTTGACTGCCAAGTCAACTGCCATACCCGACCGGGTATTGAAACATACCCGACCGGGTATTTGCTGAAGAATTGCCCTAGGGGGCTACTGCCTCCTATACCCGATCGAGTATGGGTAGATACTCGATCGAGTATACATTAAAAGTTAGCTTTGTGGGCTACTGTCTCCTGTACTCGACCGAGTATGGATAGATACACGATCGAGTATTGGTTTATGCTCAAAATGGGCAGTTTTGAGTAGGTTAACGTGGGCCGTTCAGGTGGGACCCGCCCACGTTGGTTCCAAAGGATTGTTATAGGACTATAGGGCTAGGCATTATCCATATTTAAAGGAACGAAAGGTTAGCCATATCCAGGTTAGGATTTGGTAGAGGATAGACTGGGGATTGAATACCCTTGGACGGTAAATGATCTAGAATACTCCAGGTGGGGTCGAGTACCCTTGGATGGTAAATGATCCAGAATACTCCAGGTGGGGTCGAGTACCCTTGGACGGTAAATGATCCAGAATACTCCAGGTGGGGTCGAGTACCCTTGGACGGTAAATGATCCAGAATACTCCAGGTGGGACCGAGTACCCTTGGACGATAAATGATCTTAAATACTCCAGGTTGGGTTGAGTGTCTTGGATGGTAAATGATCCTAAAACACTCGGTAGTATGAATCGAAGGTAGACTATAGCTTGTGAGCTAAGCAACCGAGAAAGGAGTGAGAAAAGTCAGGTAAGAACTTTATCTCTAAAAGACTCTTTAAGGTAAATGACCTACGGGTTTAGTATTTTACGAGTATATATACAGTGTGTATCATCGGGTGGATGAGAGACATCTATATATATATATGTATCACCCTATTTTTGGGTCGCGTGTCTGAAACATTAGTTATTCTTCATATAGCCTGCTTGTCAGTAGTACTTCTATGGAGTACTGACCCCTCCGGGGGCCCTCACATTTTTCAGGTTAAGGCTAGAGTCCTACTACCTGCACCTTTGCCAAGGGTGATCGTCCAAGGAGGAAGACGTGGTTCGTTCTTCCATTCGTATTTGAAATTTATAAACTGTTCATGGATTTTTGAACAATGTTTTCATTAAAACAGTTGGGGGTCTGCGTGCCCGTGTTTGCCACGTGTGGCTAAGTATCAAACATATTATTATTTCCACATTTGTTTGATTATGATATTGATGTTGATTGTATGTGTTTACTAATCGGTTTGACAATAGAATCAATCGGACGCCTTGTACAATTCAATAGGGACGAACTGTTGTTGTTCTTATCGGGTTGTACGGTGGTTGTCTACGTGGCTCGGATGCGGTCTGGGGCGTGACAATTAAGTGGTATCAGAGCCATCGATTTCTAAACTATATAATTAACCTCTCAATATGGTTATCCTCAAAAAGTTTTGAATAAAACCATGAGCAAAAGTTTTTGTACTTAAGGAACCGTTGGAAACCAAGTTATTGACCTCTTATTGTTAAGACGGTACCCTTAACAGTTGTTGGCCATAATGTTGGACCAAGTGGTGTCTTTTGTACTAATCCGTCAATTGACATTGAAACGATTCTAATGACTCATTCCCTATTTCTTTCAGAAATGGAGGGTGGACGCAGGATTACTAGGAGGAACCCGACGAATCGTGCACCAGGGGCCACCGGGCACGATACACGGGCCGAATCACGGACCTCTAGGGGTAGAGGCCGGGGCCAAGGCCGAGGGGAGGCCGAGGCAGGGGTCATGGGCGTTCTACAACGCCGACGGCAAGTAGCACGCGTGTCGGTTCAGTGCACCCATCTTGGGCCACCGAACCGGACGATTTCACATATGCTCCAAGCACGGAGCAAGAGGAGACCCCGTACAACGGGGAGGACTTTGATGAAGAAGATGAGGATGGCGATTCTCATTACGATCGTATGAGCGGGGTACTAGAATGGTACCTTTAGAACAAGGCAAGGAGAGAACAGCGGCGCCAAGCTAGGCAGGCTAGGCAGGCCATGGGACAGGGAAGTCGGGGAGCTTCTAGTGCTCCATCTGGAGCATTTGGAGGAGACACAATGGTACGTATCTCCAAGTACCTCAAGGAGGCTAGGGCCTTGGGGTGCAAGTCATTTGATGGCAAGGGCGACATATCTGAGGCCGCCGACTGGATTAAGAAGCTGAATGATGCTTCTAGGGACATGCAAATTGGACTCGATGTGAAGTTGAGGGTTGCCACCAGGCTACTAGAAGGGGTAGCTATTGTATGGTGGGAAGGCGTGGAAGGGAAGTTCCACGGCGAAGCAACTTGGGAGAAATTCGAAGTGGAGTTCTATAATCAGTACTACTCAACTTTTGAAGTCAATCTCAAAAGGAGAGAGTACACAAACCTGAAACAGGAGGATGGTTGCTCGGTGAGGCAATTGGAACAGAGGTTCCGTGACTTGGCACGATTCATCCCAGAATACTCTTTGGATGAAAATCGTATGGCCAATCACTTTTGGGATGCTCTACAGTTGGACATCCGTGACCGGGCTACTTACCATCACAACATGACATTTAGCCAGATCTTCGATCAGGGGCTCCTTGGGGAAGCCCAATGGAACGAGAGGAAGTTGAGGGACGCCGAGGAGGCGAAGAAGAGAAGATGGGGAAACTCTGGACCCCAAGACCACTCTCGGAAGCATCACGTCGGGGGTGGCAATTCATTCAGGGCGCCGGCACCATCGGCGAAAAAGAATAAGGGCTCAGGAGGGCAAGGGGCCAAACCAAGGGGTACGTGGTCACCGAGGTGCGCAAATTGCGGCAAGAACCATGCGGGGAGATGCAATGAACCACCCCGGTGTTACAAATGCGGTAGCACGAGCCACCTCAAATCCTCTTGCCCAATGTTGAATGGAGGCGGTCCGTCAGGGGCCATTGAAGGACCTACGGCTAGTAGGGGACGTGCGGGACCGTCTCAGGCCGGCACGGGAAGGGGCGGACCCACGGCTAGCAACGCCGCATCCGTTAACCAAGGGAGGACCCAGGCGCGGGTGTATGCAATGACCGAGGCAGATGCTCGGGCCAACCCGGACTCCATTGCAGGTAATCTCTTGGTTACACATGCATTTTATTCATTTACTTGGAGAAAAATCTTCAAAAAAAATATGAAGGACCCGATCAGGTGTCCCTAAAGACCCGACCGGGTATAAGCTATGTTTCAGTTTTGAAGCATGCACTCGTTCGGGCAAGCGTGGCAGAATCCTTCATTTTTGACACTTCGAGCAGTACCTGATCGGGTATGGCTATATACTCGATCGGGTATGTGTAAAATATTGAGCTCCGAAGTGTGTACTCGTTCGAGCAAGTTTGGCAGGCAAGTTCACTTTTGGCAATTCCAGCCATACCTGATCGGGTATGATTGTATACTCGATCGAGTATGAGTAAAAATTTGGTTTCCAAGGCGTGTACTCGATCGAGCGTTGAGGAAAGGGAGCTTTTACTTGAGGATTTCGAGTGATACCCGACCGGGTATGAGTATATACCCGACCGGGTATTGACATGTTTTTCGAATTCGAGGCATGTACTCGACCGGGCAGGGGTAACAGAAAGTCTCTTCAGTAGGGATTCGAGTAATACCCGATCGGGTATAGGGACTTACCCGACCGAGTATAGGGTATCCCTAGGCTGAAAATTTTTCATTTGGTCCTTTTCAGTCGGGATGTTGAGTAGTGTGTCTTGCATGACTTATGTATGTAGGGACACTAAAGATCAACGTTAGGGATGCGAGAATTCTCATCGATACCGGAGCACAACGTTCATTTGTGAGTGAAGCGTTTGCCAAGGGTTTGGGCATGCCTTTGGTAGCAATGATGCAACCTTTGCTGGTCTCTACGCCATTGGGAGATGATGTAGAGCGGAAACACTACTATCCCTCGTGTAATGTAGGGATAGGGGAGCACTGCCTAACGGGTGACTTTGTGCCATTAGACATGCTCGAGTTTGATGCTATACTTGGCATGGATTGGCTCGAAAAACACCATGCGAAAGTAGATTGCTACACCAAGGTGTTAGAACTAAAAGATGGAGAAGGAAATATTCTATGCTTCGAGGGAGATAGAGGGAAATTCAATCCTTGTATCATATCAGCCATAAGAGCAAGGCGTATGATGAGGAAAGGGTGTCAAGCATACTTGGCCTATGTCATAGGCAAGGAAAGCAAGGGAAAGAGTCTCACCGAGGTGAGAGTGGTGAGTGAGTACCCAGAAGTTTTCCCTGAAGAACTCCCGGGACTCCCACTAGATCGAGAAATTGAGTTCACCATTGAAGTAGAACCCGATACAAAACCCATCTCGATTCCTCCCTATCGGATGGCACCAGCTGAACTTCAAGAGTTGAAGGTTCAATTAGAAGAATTACTGGACAACGGATTCATTAGGCCGAGTCATTCACCGTGGGGAGCACCGGTACTCTTTGTAAAGAAGAAAGATGGTACACTTAGAATGTGTATCGATTACCGTCAGTTGAACAAGGTCACTAAAGAACAAATACCCTTTGCCAAGGATCGATGACTTGTTTGGCCAACTACGGGGGGCAACCGTGTTCTCTAAGATCGACTTGAGGTCAGGCTACCATCAACTGAAGATCAAGGAGAGTGACATACCCAAAAGTGCATTTCGTACAAGGTATGGTCACTATGAGTTCCTAGTAATGTCGTTTGGGCTTACGAACGCACCCGCGGCATTCATGGACCTCAGGAACCGAGTATTCCATCAATACTTGGACCAATTCATCATAGTGTTCATTGGTGACATTTTGATATAGTCCATGAATGAAGAGGAGCACGAAAAACACCTAAGGTTTGTGCTTGAAACACTGCGGGAGAAGCAACTCTTTGCCAAATTCTCTAAATGTAAATTTTGGCTTGGGGAGATCGGTTTTCTTGGGCATGTGGTATCGGGCTCGGGCATTTCAGTTGATAACTCAAAGATTGAAGCGGTCACTAATTGGGAGAGGCCCAAGAATGTGAAGGAGATAAGGAGTTTTCTCGGTTTAGCGGGGTATTACCGCAAATTTGTGGAAAAGTTCTCGGTGATAGCATCTCCACTCACGAAGCTCACTAAAAAGGGGGCTAAGTTTGTGTGGGATGACAAGTGTGAGAAGGGGTTTCTTGAGTTAAAGAAACGTTTGACCCGAAGCACCAGTGCTTGCCTTACCCGTGCAAGGGTTAGAGCTTGACATCTACAGTGATGCCAGCATTCAGGGACTGGGATGTGTGCTGATGCAATCGGGGAAGGTAATTGCTTATGCTTCTCGGCAGTTGAGGAAGCAGGAGGTAAACTACCCCACACATGATCTGGAGCTAGGTGTTGTGGTGTTTGCATTGAAGATTTGGAGGCACTACCTCTACGGAGAGTTGTGTCACATCTATACTAACCACAAGAGCTTGAAGTATGTGTTCACTCAGAAAGAGTTGAACATGAGACAGATAAGATGGATGGAGTTGATTAAGGATTACAACTTGATCATTGACTATCATCCAGGCAAGGCTAATGTAGTAGCCGATGCGCTGAGCAGGAAGAGCTCATCATCGGGGGTTTTACTCACATACTTACGAGCATTGAGGGCATGCATGGAGGCATCCACGGGTGGGGCGTTATTGGCCAGATTTGAGGTGAGACCCACCTTGTTAGACAAAATCGGGACATGTCAAGGCAATGACGAGGAATTTCAGAAAATCTGGGAACGGATGCTTGTGGGGCCCGTCGAGGGTTTCCGTGAGAGAGAAGATGGACTTCTACTATTCAAGGAACGAGTGTGTGTGCCATTGGATGAGGAGCTCCGAAAATCTATCCTTGAGGAGGCTCACTCATCTGCGTATGCCATGCACCCAGGCGGTACAAAGATGTACGGGGACTTAAAGGAAAGTTACTGGTGGTCGGGGATGAAGAGAGAGATTGCAGAATACGTGAGTCGTTGCCTTACCTGTCAACAGGTTAAAGCAGAGCACCAACACCCAGCAGGGTTACTACAACCACTTACCATTCCAGAATGGAAGTGGGAGCATGTTACCATGTACTTCGTGGTGGGTCTACCACGGACGGTTAGGAACTACGACGCAGTATGGGTGGTAGTCGATAGGCTGACCAAGAGTGCTCATTTCCTACCTATCAACACTACCTATACGCTCGAGCGGGTTGCCAAATTGTACACAGATGAGATTGTGAGGCTGCATGGGGTTCCGGTTACTATAGTATCGGATAGAGACCCACGGTTCACATCACGGTTTTGGCCTAAGTTCCAGGAATCCATGGGTACGAAATTGAGGTTTAGCACCGCATTTCATCCTCAAACGGATGGGCAATATGAATGGGTGATTCAGATTTTGGAGGACATGTTGAGGGCATGTGCCTTGGAGTTCCAAGGTAGCTGGGACAATCAGTTGGCTTTAGTGGAATTCTCCTATAACAACAGTTATCAGGCGAGTATAGGCATGCTACCATACGAAGCACTGTATGGGAGGAAATGTCGGACACCATTGTGTTGGGACGAGGTTGGCGAGGCTAAGCTCGAGGGCACCGAGCTAGTCGAGATCACTAAAGAGAAGATAAAAGTCATACAGGATAGGCTCAAGCCTGCCCAAGACCTGCAGAAAAGCTATGCTGATAAACGTCGGAGGACGTTGGAGTTTTAGGTCGGTGACGAGGTATTTCTAAGGGTATCACCTTGGAAAGGGATCATCAGGTTCCTCAGTCGGGGTAAGCTTAACCCACGTTACATAGGTCCGTTCAAAATCCTTGAAAGGATTGGGGTTGTAGCCTACCGACTTGAGTTGAATCCAGAGTTAGAAAAGATTCATAATGTGTTTCATGTTTCTATGCTCAAGAAGTATGTGCGGGACCCGTCACATATTCTTGAGAAACCACCAGTGGAAATCCGAGAAGACCTACACTATACGGTGCAGCCGGTGAAAATCATGGACCGACAGGTAAAGAAGCTAAGGAGCAAAGAGGTGCCGATGGTAAAAGTATTTTGGAAGAGTGATCGTGTTGAGGAGCAAACTTGGGAAGTGGAGACCCTAATGAGGGAACAATATCCATTTCTGTTTGACTAGACGCGTGGATTTCGGGGATGAAATCACAGATAAGGGGGGTAGAACTTGTAACACCGCCCCCAAGTAATTTTACCTTATCAAATTATGTATCGAACCTTGAGAAATGAATAAAAGCATCTTTACGTAATTGTAAATTTTTATCATTTCTTTTACGTGAATAGTAGAATTCACGTGGGGCCCACACCGAATGTGGGTCCGCCTGATATTATCGGGACCACATATTATATTAATCTTGGACTAGATAATATGTATATGGTGGTGGATATCCTAATTGGGCCATGGCAATGGCATAGGGTTGACCGGTTGGTCAAACGGGGCCAAATTATCGGTATCGGCAATTTATCAGATAACAGCCTAAAATGGGATTTCGGAGACTTATAAATTAAATTTGGGGAATGAATATTGATTCTAAGGTCCAGTAAGGATTGGGAACAAGCGTTATATTTTATTTGACCAGATAGAATAAAATATAATTAAAAAAGTCCGGAAAATACAACTTTCGGGACCAATTGTACACTCCGGGACACAAAGGGTTGACCTCCCACATAAGTTGGGGCCAACCCACGTTTTTAGGCTTGAGAATGTAAAGGGGAGCCTCACCTTTTGGCTGCTGATAGGGAGTGAGGGGGATGGGAGACAAAGTGTGAAAGAAAAGGGGTCCCTCCCCCATAATATTGATGAATAAGCCAAAGGAGCATTCTCAATCACCCCCACACCCCATATGCTCGACCAACCCAGCCATTTTTGAGAGATAAGCTCTGCAAACTTCTATCTCCTCTATTGCCATACGAACCCAGCTCAAGGAAGAAAGAAAGAGAAGTAAAGAGGACAAAAAGGGAAGGAAAAACCAATCTAAATATAGGTAATGGTCTCACCTATGTTTTCTCTTTCTCTAATACTCCCATATGATGGTTTAATAATATTTCATAACCCTAGGGCTGTTCTACATATCTAGAAGTGTATAATTAGGGGTTGGAAGGTGGTTCTAGGTCCAAGAACGGACTTAGAAGCCAAAGTGACCGGTTCGCTGGAAAATAACCTTTTGGAGGTTATTTGTATTACTATGGGTTTTATGATGATAAAACCTTGTTAGTAACTTGTCTAAGGTATTTAAGTAACTTTCACGGAGTTGAAAGGGTCACCGTAGTTATCGCCGGAGTTTGTTGAAGTTCGCCGGAGTTTCGCCGGAGCTTAATCGGGAAGGCTAGAACTTCATAAGCTTCATTAAGGTGACAAGACGGCTTTATGATTTATAACTTTTGCGTGAGGCATGAGATTACCTAAAGTAATCAAGGATATGTTTTGTGGAATGATTAAAGATAACCAAGTGTTTGCTTATGCCATGATTATACATAAAACATAGTTGAAAAGCATGTTATGTAGGTTTGGTGATTAAAAATGTGATAACTTATTTTGTGTGAGGATCCACGGATCCAAATTGATATTTTTGGATCAAGGACGTCAAGAAGTATATGTGTATGAAATTTCACGTTAATCGGACTCCGTTTGGGTGGTCAAATGGGCGTTAACCGCCAAGTCAACTGTCATACCCGTCCGGGTATTGACACATACCCGACCGGGTATTTGCTGAAGAATTGCCCCAGGGGGCTACTGCCTCCTATACCCGATCGAGTATGGGTAGATACTGGATCGAGTATACATTAAAAATTAGCTTTGTGGGCTACTGTCTCCTGTACTCGACCGAGTATGGATAGATACTCGATCGAGTATTAATTTATGCTCAAAATGGGCAGTTTTGAGTAGGTTAACGTGGGCCGTTCAGGTGGGACCCGCCCACGTTGGTTCCAAAGAATTGTTATATGACTATAGGGATAGGCATTGTCCATAGTTAAAGTAACGAAAGGTTAGCCATATCCAGGTTAGGATTTGGTAGAGGATAGAGTGGGGATTGAGTACCCTTAGACGGTAAATGACCCAGAATACTCCAGGTGGGGTCGAGTACCCTTGGACGGTAAATGATCCAGAATACTCCAGGTGGGGTCGAGTACCCTTGGACGGTAAATGATCCAGAATACTCCAGGTGGGGTCGAGTACTCTTGGACGGTAAATGATCCAGAATACTCCAGGTGGGGCCGAGTACCCTTGGACGGTAAATGATCTTAAATACTCCAGGTTGGGTTGAGTGCCTTGGACGGTAAATGATCCTAAAACACTCGGTAGTATGAATCGAAGGTAGACTATAGCTTGTGAGTTAGGCAATTCAACCGGGAAAGGAGTGAGTAAAGTCAGGTAAGAACTTTATCTCTAAAAGACTCTTTAAGGTAAATGACCTACGGGTTGAGTATTTTACGAGTATATATACAGTATGTATCATCAGGTGGATGAGAGACATCTATATATATGTATCACCCTATTTTTGGGTCTCGTGTCTCAAACATTAGTTATTCTTCATATAGCCTGCTTGTCACTAGTACTTCTATGGAGTACTGACTCCTCCGGGGGCCCTCACATTTTTCAGGTTAAGGCTAGAGTCATACTACCTGCACCTTTGCCAAGGGTGATCGTCCAAGGAGGAAGACGTGGTTCGTGCTTCCATTCATATTTGAAATTTATAAACTGCTCATGGATTTTTGAACAATGTTTTCATTAAAACAGTTGGGGGCCTGCGTGCCCGTGTTTGCCACGTGTGGCTAAGTATCAAACATATTATTATTTCCACATTTCTTTGATTATGATATTGATGTTGATTGTATGTGTTTACTAATCGGTTTGGCAATAGAATCAATCGGACGCCTTCTACAATTCAATAGGGATGAACCGTTGTTGTTCTTATCGGGTTGTACGGCGGTTGTCTACGTGGCTCGGATGCGGTTCGGGGCGTGACAATTAAGTGGTATCAGAGCCATCGATTTCTAAACTATATAATTAACCTCTCAAGCCTGGATCCGACGGTTCGTAATGATGACTTTGGCGTTCGGGGGCCCGGTTTTCGGCCCAAGCCTGGATTGAGGAGTCTATAAATACCCCATGGCCTAACCCTTTCTCCATGTGTGATTTGTGTTGTCTTAGCGAAGCTCTGCCCAACTTGTTTCTAGAGAGAGAAAAAACATTTCATTCGATCAAAATCATCTCCCCGAGGTCAGTTCTTCTCTTGTTCTTCGCCTCAGTAGTATATTTAGCTTTGATTCCTTAGTTGTTAGTGTTTTAGTGGCCTTAGGGAATTTTCCTTTGTCACGTATTTTGCCGCCTTCGGTCCGAAAGATGGCCTCAGCAAGCGATTCCCAAGATATCTCCCAGGAGCCTTCTGTTGAGGAAGAGAGTATCACGGACGTGGAGTCTGCTAGCGAACAACCTTCGGTAAGTGGTGATTCCGTCGTCGCTATGGAGGTGCAGAAGGACCTCGTGGCCGAAGCCAAAGCCGAGGACTTCGAGCAAGTAATCAAAGATGAGTAGATGACCCTTGCCCTGCAAACGGCTGAGGAGGAGGAAGAAAAAGAGCGACGGAAGGTCACCATAGCTATTCCATCAGCCATTTCAATTGGGAAGGGGACTTCACGAGCCCTCAGTCCGGAGCCTCATAGAGTTGCGCCCTCGGCGAAGGGCAAGAAGAAAATGAGAGCTCCCAAGAAGAAGGGGAGTGTTGCAGACCAAGGGAAACCCGTCGATCTGCCGGAGGGTTACTCATTCTTGAACACCGCCGCTCTCGAGTTGAGGTCGAGGGCTGATAGGGCGGAGTGCTATGTCACGCAGTTGCACGTCGGGCCTTCGGCTATCGTGGTGCAACCGGAATCCGATGATGTTCTCTCCTGGGCTCCCGAGGGGGTGTATTGTTGTCCACATTCTTTCGGTTTCCTTGGGCCTCTGATTCCCCCTGTACCCGTTTCTCCGTGAATATCTCCAGTTCGTGGGTCTAGTCCCTTGCCAACTCACTCCCAACAACCACTCGTATATCGTCGACTTTCTGCACCTTTGCCGGTCCTGGGGGTGGCTCCCAGACTCAACTTGTGTAACACTTGAGATTTAATTTAAACGGATTAATAGTACTACTCATACCAACAAGATGCATCTCCTTTTAAGGGAGCTCATCACCCAAGAACTCCAAAGTTAAGCGTGCTTGCACGAGAGTAGTCTTGGGATGGGTGATCCCCTGGGAAGTTTCTCAGGGCGCGCATGAGTGAGGACAAAGTGCGCGGTAAAGGCTCGTGGTGGTTTGTGAGGACAGTACTATTGGTCCAGAGTAACTACCTCGGGGCCTACGGGGTTCCGGACGGTTCCGTGACGAGTTCCATGACTAAAGTTAGTCACGAACGCATCCGTGACTAATTCCGTGAGTGCACCGACAAATCGTACAAAAACATGTAGTCACGGACACATTCGTGACTACCTCCGTGACTACAAGTTTTATATATGCAGTCTCCGCTTCATTCAACAAAATCTCATATCATTTTTCCTGTTTATGCAGATAAGGTATGTAATTTGAATTACGTATTTTTTGTATGAATTAGTTGGTTCATTTTAAGTGTAATAAATTATAGAGATTATTAATTATAAGCTAAGTAACGAATTATATATATGTCAATTTCATTTAATTTAGTGAAAAATAAGTTACTTAAACGTAGGTTTAATCGTAGTGACGCATTAAGTTAAATTAATTAATTAGCTACATTAGTTAATTAAACTTTTGTTAATATTATCTTTTTAACTCTAATCTGTCCGGGTCCCAATGATCCAAGAAAAAAGATAGACATTTATCTCCAACCCCTTATCGAGGAGATGAAAGAACTTTGTGCCATTTGGACACCAACATATGATGTTTCAAGGGATCAAAATTTTATAATGAAAACTGTCATCATTTGGACCATTAGCGACTTCCCTGCCTATGACATGCTTTCGAGGTGGAGCACACATGGTCTTATGGGATGTTCGATATGCATGGAGAAATCAGGTGCCAATTGGCTAACTTTCAGTAAAAAACCAAGCTACTTTGATTGTCACCGCAAATTTCTCCTGGAAAACCACAGATATCGAAATGACAAAAAGTCTTTCATTAGAGGTAGAGTGGTACGAGACACCCCGCCCCCGAGATTGACCGGGGAAGCAAATTTTAACCGGGTTCGACGTATTCCTACAGTTATGCAAGAACCAAATAAGAAGCCATATGTGTTTTGTGATACCCATAAGTGGACAAAGAGGAGTATCTTTTGGGAGTTACCATATTGGAAAGACCTTCTCATTCGTCACAATATAGATGTCATGCACACTGAGAAGAACGTGTTTGACAATATATTTAACACAATGATGAATTTCAAAGGCAAAACTAAAGACGATCTTGCATCTCGATTATGATGAAGGCAATCGAGGAGGCAGCCGAGGAGGCCGACCCTTAGACACCGTGGATGCCGAAGAGGATCATCATCGTGATTATGATGATAATGATGATGCATATGATTATGATGATCCTAATTTTTATCATAATGGAGTCCGACGTGCGGGCATGTAATAATACTTTTTGTAAGTTTAACATTTCATATTAGTTTTATAATTCAATCTGTAATAACATTTTTTATGTTTAACATTGTATGAATTTTGTTTTTCATTTAATGTTCTAATTACTTTAAAGTAAAATTAAAACAATTTTCAATTTTTTTTAAATGGATTTTTTTTTAAAAACCAAAAATTTTAGTCACGGACTAAATCCGTGACTATTTTTTTGGTCCGGAACACTTTTTCAAATTCAAAATCTATTTTTTTTTTAAAAAAAAACATAGTCACGGATACATGTCCGTGACTAAAACAAATTTTGAAAATCTAAACCGCGGGCTTTTAAAAATTCAAAAATTTCAAAACGTAGTCACGGATTAGTCCGTGACTAAAATGGCCGAATTTTAAAAACAAAAAAATCTTAGTCACGGATCGGTCCGTGACTAAAATAAAAAAAATTAAATTAAAGGTAGTCACGGACCAGGTCCGTGACTACCGTGCCGGAGTAGCAAATTTCGGTCAAGAATTAGTCACGGACTTTGTCCGTGACTAATCCGTGACTACACTTGGTCACAGTCGAATTTCAGTGACTACATTGTAGTCACGGACTTAGTCACGGACAAAATCCGTGACTAACATAGTTAGTCACGGACAAAATCCGTGACTAACATAGTTAGTCACGGACAAAATCCGTGACTAACATAGTTAGTCACGGATTTTTTACACTGCGGTCCGTGACTAAACCCGTGACTACATTGTATTAATTATTTCCTGAAAAACAAAACAAAAAAAGGAATGAGAATCCTTAGGTGGGACGCCTAAGTGAGACCTTTAAACTAAGATGGATGAAGTACGTCACACTAAATTTTGTGATTAACTAACCATAAGTGTTGAAGGTAAATCCCGTAGATCCGAAAGTCCAACACGAACTTTGGATATATCAGGAATGGTACAGAATCAAAGTGTATAACCAAATATAAAATATGAACTCACTAATACTCAAAAGCTCACTTGTATTAATTAACCAGTCTGATTACAAGGAAATTCCCGATCGGTAGGTCAGAAACAATGCTTTAATACAAGAAATAAGAGCAATAATGCTATTCTAGAGCCTGAGTATTGAAATGCTAACCCTTACAATGATTTTAAACCTTCTATTTATACTAATGGAGAGCATGGGCTGCTCTATGCTGATTGGCTGTTGTTCCACCGACTTGGTCACTTGCCGGTTGTTCGTTACTCGAACGGGATGTTGGGCCATGCTGAAGACGCTGTCAAATTGGCCCAAGTATGATATATAGCCCGAACTCCGTTCGGTATATCTTCTTACTGGGCCAACCCTTACTTGGGCCGAATCTCGTTCGGCATGAATTCTTCACTCGATCTACTCATCATAGAGTGATGGGCTCGTCGTTTGGGCCGGGTATCTTGAGCCTTCTTGATCCGGGTATTGGGCCTCTGGATCAATATCCCAACACAAGTCCCCCACTTCCGATGTCTCGAATGACAGTGAGTGCATTAGGAAGTATGAACACCAATGTTTGCAATTCGCCGAATGGTGATCGGGGTACAGAAGTAGTCAGTTCCCCATACTGTGATTTGACGGCTGTCGTTTTATTTCCCCATACTCATCATTATAACCATCGTTTAGTCTTTTCATTGGACACTCGTTTAGCTTATGTTGGTCCCGATTGTACTGGATACAGTCTAGAGGGGGGGTGAATAGACTGTATTGGTTTTTAGCTTTTTAAACTAAGTACCAGATTTTACAGAATAGCCTGTTCTGTTGACAGAACAGACTGGCAGCGGATAGGGTTCTGTTAGGGGTTCTGTTGATTTAGCCTCAGATAAGCAAAGGCAGTAGGCCTTCTGTTAACTCGTAGGACAAGTTCTGCTGAACACAGATACCAAGTCTAAGGAGTTAGACAGTTCTATCTAAGTGCAAGTATTAAAAACAGTAAGTAAATGACACCAGGGATTTTTATAGTGGTTCAAGGAACAACTCGTTCCTCTAATCCACTGTTCCACTAAGCTTGTAAAAACGACCGTTTACAACGCCTTAGTCCTAGCACTTAAGAATCTCTCCACGTCTTCTTCAAGCCTAGATGTCTCCTGGGATGCACTGCCTGGCTTCCTTTAAGACTGGTCCTTTCACTGAGCTTCCCGGAAGTATCACCACTTCACTACTCCAGTTACTTGGACGTCCTTCTTGTAACAAGAAGAGTTTCTGTTGAAACAGGGGTTCCTCCAACTTGCTTCGTTACAAAAGATTTGTAGATGAAGTGCTTGAAGTTGTTGAAGAACTGTTGGAACCTTGCTCTTGTTGGATTTGGTGATATGAAAGTATATTCTTTCCAACTTGTGTCTCTCTTGTTGAGGATGAAGAGTTTGAATCTCAAGAGGACCTTTTTGCCTTGAATAATTTTAATGTGTTTTTCTCGCAAAGGATGTGGTGAAGTTGGCAAAGTTAGCAAAGCAAAAGTTATTCCTTTGTTCTTCGAAGAGTATCTTTTATACTTAGGGTTATCTTCCCGTTGGAGGTGAAAGAGGAAAACTGCATTTAATGCATGTATTGTTGACTTGACCGGTTGGACCCACTGAATTCGGCGACTTGCTATTTTGAGAAGATTCTTTCCAAAAGGTGGTCAATTATTTGCTTTAAATATCTTCTCGTACGTATCCGCATTAAATGAGCATTTAATGCGCGTACTGTAGCTTTTCCGTTGAAGTCTTCTAGCCGTTGGAGAATCTTCCGTTGATTTCGCTGGCTTGGAAGTAAACTTGAAATTTTCTAAGTGTCAGGCCTTCTGGTCTCTTTAGCAGAGTGTTCACCTGAGAAGGTCATGAGCACTTCTGTTGTAACGGAAGTCAGCAGAGGGTCTCCAGTCCTTCTGTTCTGTTAGAGGCCAACAGAGGACCTAAGTGCTTCTGCCTTAGTGAAGTCCAACAGAGAGTCAGGCAGACTTCTGTGAAGGCACTATCACCAGAGGGCCAAAAGGGCTTCTGTCTGGAGGTCTTCTGTCAGTCGACTATACTAGAAAATTTACAAGGAAAGTTCTAATACAAATTTTCTAAGGGGTAATTTCTAAAGTCCTATAGCATCATCAAAATCTAATTACATTTATTCCTTACAATTTCCCCCTTTTTGATGATGCCAAAACCCTTTAACTATTTCCAGAGAAGTGCCTTCACCATAAAAAATTTAAAGTAAAAACTTTTCATTATAATCTTGGTGGGCAACTTAGCATAGGAATATAGTAAGAGTACGGCACATTCAGATAGCAGTTCAAATAGAAACAAGCATCAGAGTAAAATAGAGTACAGTAAGCAACAAAGAGTATAGAAGTAAAGAGACCTTAGAAGGAGCAGAGATATTCTTTTATTAGATCAAGAGTTTAAGAGAAGTTTAAAAGGAATTACAGATTCTCCCTTTCAGCTTCAACTCTGGTTCTTCGATCTTGTTCTTTTAGGGTCTTAAGTTCAGCATTCACTTCTTCTCTTATGCCAGCCAAAATTCCTGGTGCTTGACAAGAGGCCCAAATGGGAGAGAGCTTGCAATTCAGATAGTTAAGTACTCCCTCATGTACATCCTTGCCTGGGAGTACTCTTTTGTGAAACCAATATTCAACTTCTTCCAAGGAGCCATCATGTATGACCCTTATATGACTATCTCTATCAAGATAGAGATTCTGTCTTTGAGCAGGGGTCATCTTCTGTTGTATTTCTTAAAACTGCGCTCTCCAATCCTTTGATCAGGTTGGCAATTTGATCTTTGTGATCATTGTTTAAGAATTTTAGCTCCATAAACTTTTCAGCAGATTGGTCTTCATACCATTGTACAATGTCAAGGGATTCTGTTATATCCTTGAGTTGTTTATTCTGCTTGTTGAGAGTCTGAGATTGGGAGTAGAGAACAGAGTTGACACCATCAACTTGTCTGGCAACAACATCAAACTTTGCAGAGGATGATTCCATGAAGGTGACCAGTGTCTGAGTCAGAGCTTCAACCTTCTCTGAGATGTGCTGAAGACCAGCCTCAAGATGATTATGTACAAAGGTGATATGCTCATGGTGCTTAGTGTTGATCTCAACCAGTTGATCCATGCCATCAAGCACTTTACCACCAAAGTCCTCAGCTGCAGTGGCAAACTGATTGAAGGAGATTTGGGGCTTAGCTTCTTCTGATTCTGCATATCCTGGCATACCTAGACCTCTTGACCTGGGCATAGGAGGCCTTCTGGGTTGTTCTTTACTCTGGGGAGGGGTCTTCCTCCTCTTGGAAGTAAGGTCAGCAACCATGGAGGAAGTGAGGAACCCATCATTATCACTAGTAGAGGAAGGAATCTTGATGATAGGTTCCTTCCTGGGAGTAGAAGCCACAGAGTGTTGAGGGGAGAGAGGAATGGCGGCATCTTGTGGTGCAGACTTTGGAGAAGAAGGGGTTGGAGTTCTGGATTTCTTGGTAGAGGAGTTTTCCTGTTGATGTGAAGGTTGGTGTGAGGGAGCTTTCTGTTGTTGTGGAGGAGAGGGTGGAGGTGATGGTGATCTGGATCTGTTTGAAGGTTGGGGTTTGCAGGGAGAAGGGTTTTTGGTTTTGGGTGAAGGGGTTTTCTATTGGGGAATAGGAGGAGTGTTCTGTTTGGGGATGGATTTTTGTGAGAGTGAGGGGGATTTCTGTTGTGATTGAGGTGAAGTGATTTTAGGAGAGGGAGGGGGTATTCTGGGTGAGAGTGGAGATTCAGGAATTACTTCAAGTAGAGTCTCTGTGAACTGTGAATCTCTCCATTCCTTGACCAGCCTCTCCATGACCAGGGGTAGATCATTTGCAGTGGAGGGTTCCCCTTCTCCATGTGCACTATGTCGAAACTTGATCATAGATTCCTTCCTCTTCTTTTCAATCAGCCAAGCATCAAAATCAGCCATTTCATGCTTTTGAAGAGCCTTCACATGGTCTTCTGGTGATTCTTTGAACAGAAGAGCTTTTCCCTGGTATTTCTCCTTCTTTTTCTGTAGAACTGAAAGAAGGAAGTCTTTGTCCAGGCATTGTTCCACATTTTCTGTGTCAGCCCATGGGAGTACTTCTTCTTCCTCAGAGATGAAGTATGATAAATTCTTAAGCAGCTCAGTGAGAGGTCCCACTCTCCACTTCCTCCATGCAAGAACCCTGAGGAATTGCCTATCTGCAGAGTTTGAGTTTCTGCTAGCTTCTTGGTGTTCTGGTGAAGGAACCACCAGTGGTTGATCAACTGTAGAAGCAGGAGGAGAGAGGTGTGGTTCCCCCTGAGTAGTGGCATCCTGCACCACTACTTCCTCTTCTGAGTCACTTGACTCAAACACAATCCGCTTGCCCTGCCAAGCGTTTCTGTTGGGTTGTGCAGAGTGAATGGAGTCTTCAAGTTCCTCTTGAATGATAGGGGTCATCACCCTGGTCTTCTTTGCAACTGGTGAAGCAGAAGGAGTAGACCCTGTTGGTGAGGGGGGAGGCTGCTTTCTCTTGATTACAGCCTTCTTTGCCACTAGTTTGTGGACTCTGACAGGAGTGGTCTTCTTCTTAGGGACCTTCTTGACCACCTTCTTGATCAAAGGCACTTCTTCTTCAGAATCCGAAGGAGTAGAGAGTTTCTGTTGCTTCTGGGCAACTTTCTTTGGCTGAACAACCTTCTGTTGTAGCTTTTCTCTGTTGAACTCAAGAGTTCTCAGCCTTTTCTGCTTTGCCTTGAGAGCAACCTTCCTGTCACTGGAGGTGTTGAGGAAGAGCAGCTTGGTGTAGTCAGCATCAATTGGGTTCCTCAACCCAATCTTGCCTGGAGCATCAGCTCAGACAACAGAAGTCCATAACCCATGGGGGTTTTGAACAGTCCAGTCTCCCTGTCCTTCTTTTTGATGAAATCAATTAGGGATTTAGCAATTACCTGTCCTCAGTTGGTGTTCATCCCTTGATGAACTGCAAAGACAGCCTTTGCATTCTGAACAGTCATATCATCTGTAGAGGTGCTCTTTCTCCAGACACACCAGTGGAAAATGTTGACCAACTTCTCGTAGTCACTCTGAAGAAGGTTCTTCTTCATGTTCAGCTTGGGAACCTCAGCAACTTTTGGTTTGCAGTAAAGCCGGATGAACTCATCCACTGTGACCTTGACACTGTCTAGGGCAATGAACCCTTCAATGTCCTCTTCTTGTGGATTCTCCACTACGCCAAAGAGGGCGTTGATGATTTCTGGGGTGAGGACGATGTCATCCCCGTTGACATTAGACCTAACGGTCTCTCCTTCATATGTAGCGTTGAGGTAGAACTCTGCTACATCCCTTGTGCTGTAGGAGTTGAAGTGGAATCCCACCACTTTATTCAGCTGGGAATCCTTCATCCCCTGGATTATTTTCTCCATGATTTCATGATTGGCGGCCAGTTCTGGGAGTGCGGAGAGGTCGCAGTTCATCCCGGTGTAGATGTTCTTGACTAGAAGTTCAATTTCTGCTTGGGTGAGGTCGTTGATGTTGATGAAAGCCATTTCTGAAAGTTCTGAGAATTTGAGAGCTAGAGAGATTTGAGATTTTGAAGGTTTGAGAGTAAAGGAAGCAGTAGCGGTTTGGGTTAGAGAAAACGGTATATATGGGTTTGGGTTAATGGACGTTTGAGATTATTGGCAGTTTCGAGGTTTCAATTAAATGCGAAAGGGGGCGCAGTAAGTATAATGCGGCTATAAAGCCGTTTTAGGGGTGAAGGGGTAAAAGACCTTTAATAAGTTACTAGGTCACCCGTTCCTCGAAATATTTCTAAGTCCACAACCTTCTGTTGGATAAGTAAGAAGGTCTTTTGTTGATGATGTTCTGATGTGCACTGAGGTTCTCTGTTCAAGATGTAGAACAGAAGGGGTTTTGCACAGGGGTTCTGTTGACAGAGAATCTACAACAGAGAGTCTTCCTTTCAACTTTCTCTTGGAATATCATCCATCATTCCCAATTCCTCTCTTAGCTTGTTGAACCTAGCCTCAGGTAAAGGCTTGGTTAGAATGTCTGCTAGCTGGTCTTCTGTTGACACATGCTCCATGCATATGTGTTTCTTCTCAACATGATCTCTGATGAAGTGATGTCTGATCTCAATATGCTTTGTCCTGGAATGAAGAACTGGATTCTGAGTGATAGCAATGGCACTGGTGTTGTCACACAACAGCTTGATCTCCTTTGCTTGAATTCCATAGTCCTTCAGTTGTTGCTTCATCCAGAGTAACTGAGCACAGCAACTCCCAGCTGCAATGTACTCAGCTTCAGCTGTACTTGTTGAGATAGAGTTCTGCTTCTTGCTAAACCAGGAAACAAGCCTTCCTCCTAGCAATTGGCAGTGACCAGAGGTGCTCTTTCTGTCTAGTCTGCAACCTGCAAAATCTGAGTCAGAATAACCAATTAGTTCAAAGTTACCTCCCTTGGGATACCATAGGCCTGCATTTGGATTTCCTTTGATATATCTGATGATTCTTTTTGCAGCACTTAGATGGCTCTCCTTGGGCTTTGATTGGTATCTGGCACAGATTCCAACAGAGAATGATATGTCTGGTCTGCTTGCAGTCAGGTACAACAGAGATCCTATTATTCCTCTGTATGTTGTAGCATCTTCATCATTTCCTTCATCATCTGGTCCAATTCCTTGAGAAGCGTTCATGGGAATCTTCACTGATGATTTGCCTTCCACTCCAAATTTCTTGATCAAGTCTCTGGTGTACTTCCCTTGATTGATAAAGGTTCCTTCTGGAACTTGTTTCACTTGTAGTCCTAGGAAATAGCTTAGTTCCCCCATCATACTCATTTCAAATTGACTCTGCATCACTTGAGAAAATTTCTTGCATAATTCTGGGTTAGTGCTACCAAATATAATGTCATCAACATATATTTGTACTAACAGAATGTGATTAGCAACAAAGATTTGAAATAGAGTTTTGTCAACCTTTCCCTTGATAAACCCATGGTTCACTAGGAAAAGAGACAATGTGTCATACCATGCTCTGGGAGCTTGCTTAAGGCCATAAAGGGCCTTCCTAAGCTTGTAGACACAAGAAGATTGAGTAGGAATGACAAAACCTGGAGGTTGTTCCACATAGACTTCTTCTTCAAGATCTCCATTCAAGAAAGCACTCTTGACATCCATCTGGTGGACCTTGATGTTGTTGTAGGCAGCATAGGCTAGAAAGATTCTGATGGCTTCTAGTCTGGCAACTGGTGCAAAGGTCTCATCAAAATCAATTCCTTCTTCTTGGCAGTATCCCTTGGCTACCAACCTAGCTTTATTCCTTACAATGTTGCCATCTTCATCTGCTTTGTTCTTGAACACCCATTTGGTTCCAATGACATTCTGGTGCTTTGGTCTAGGAACAAGTTCCCACACTTCATTCCTTTCAAATTGAGTAAGCTCCTCTTGCATTGCATTGATCCAGTCTGAGTCTGCAAGAGCTTCTTCCACAGTCATAGGTTCCATTTGAGATATATAGCAGGCAAACATTGCTTCTTTTCTTGATGTGGATCTGGTTTGAACTCCACTTCTGATTTGACCAATCACTTGGTCAGGGGGATGATCTCTTAACCATGTTAGATCAGGTTCTGTCAGCTGCTTTCTTGGTCTCTCTAGTTCCTCATCTTCAGAGTCTTCATCTTCATTCAACAGAAGGGGGTTTGGTGCAGGTATTGGAAACACTGGATTAACTGCAACCTCTTCTGTTGGTTCAGGTATTCTATCTTCGATGTTGACTTCTTTGAGGGTATCTGTCACATCTTCAACAGATGTGCTGTCATCAAATTTTACATGTATGGATTCTTCTACATGTAGAGTTCTTCTGTTGAGTACTCTATAGGCTTTGCTAGTACTTGAGTAGCCTATGAATACTCCTTCATCAGCTTTCTCTTGAAAGACCTTCAGATGTTCCTTTCCATTGTTGAGAATGTAGCATTTGCAACCGAACACATGAAAGTAGCTGATGTTTGGTTTCCTTCCTTTCCAAAGTTCATAAGGAGTCTTCTTGTGATTCTGGTTGATCATGCTTCTGTTCTGGGTGTAGCATGCAGTGTTGATTGCTTCAGCCCAGTATCTCATTGGTAGTCCAGATTCTGCAATCATTGTTCTTGCAGCTTCTTTCAAGGTTCTGTTCCTTCTTTCTCCTACGCCATTCTGTTGAGGGGTTCTCGCGGCAGAGAGTTGATGAAAAGTTCCATTCTGATCACAGAAGTCCTTTATGACTTGGTTGACAAATTCAGTTCCTCTGTCTGACCTGATTGTCTTCACTTTCAAATTCGTCTCAGTCTGAAGTTGCTTTAACAGAGAGGGCAATTTCTGAAGAGTTTCATTCTTCTTTGTTAGAAAGATAGTCCATGTATATCTGGAGAAGTCATCCACTATGACAAGTGTGTATCTTTTGCCACTTACACTCGGAGTTTCAACTGGTCCAAATAAATCCATGTGGATCAGATTTAAAGGACTAGTAGAAAGATCTCCAACAATAGGCTTGAAAGAATTCTTCACTTGTTTGCCCTTCTGACAAGCACTGCAGAGGGTCTCCTTCTTGTACACAATGTCTGGTAGTCCTTCTACAATGTGTTCTCTGGCCAGTTTGTTGATTGTCTTGAAATTCAAATGGTTGAGCTTTTTGTGCCAGTCCCAGCTTAACTTTGAATCTCCTTTTGCTATCAAACACACACCATCTTTGGCAGTCTTCCAATCAACTACATAGATGTTCTTCTTTCTTGATGCAGTCAGAACCACTTCCTTTGTTGTCTCATGCTTTACATAGCAGAAGTCCTTGGTGAATTCTATAGTGTAGCCTTTGTCACAGAATTGGCTAGCACTTAGAAGATTGAACTTCAGGCCTTTGACATATGAGACATCATCAATGATTATCTGGTCCTTGATCAGCTTTCCTCTTCCTTTTGTTTGACCTTCTTTGTCATTACCTCCAAAGGTAACTTTAGGTCCTTTGCATTTCTGGAACTCTGTTAGGCAACTTCTGTCACCTGTCATGTGCCTGGAGCATCCACTATCAATAAACCATTCTTGTTCAGAGATAGCTCCAGCACACAGTTCCTGCAAAATTAAAAGAAAGATTTAGGTACCCAAGCAATGTTGGGTCCTAGGGGGTCATGCAGTCTTGGCAGCCGGTACCACTTTGGTCTCATCAAGTGAAACCTTGGTGGGTGGTACCCATTGTCCACCTGGTAGTCATAGTAAACCGAAGTGTGATTCACTTTGGGCAGATGCTTGTGAGGGTCATGCTTCCTGTTTACATATTTTTGCATAGCTTTCTTTGTTGGAAAGAAGTCCCATATACTATCAAGAGCAGAGGGACGGTTAGCTTTGGGCTTCTGAAGTTGACCAGCCAACCTCTTCTGCCTAAAGTTAACTCTCTCTTGATATTTGCCCTTCTGGTGATCATTTCTGGCACGATTGTCATGAGGTTGTCTGTCAATGAATGGTCTCTTATTTTTGTTATTTTGAAAGCCTTTTCTGTTGTTAGGTTTTCTGCCAGGTTCATTATTTCTCAAAAAGGGTTTCTGTTGAACCTTTATCTTTCCCTTTTCTGGTCTGACTTCCTCATGAACAACCTTGGTGCCAGATACACCAGCTTGAAAAATGGAGCTAGAAATCAGTGGCACTATGACCTTATCTGCCTTAGCAACACTGGTGATAGGCATTACAGAAGGCTCACCTGATTCTGTTGAGCCATAACCAAGACCATAGCCAGTGCCAATCTGTTGATCAAGTACAATCTTTTCCATGGAAGACTGGGCCTTCTGGTAAGCTTTGTACTTAATCTCGAGAGGCTCTATTTCTCTTATTCTCTTGAGAAGAGAAACATTTTCAGTTTCTAGTTGATCTCTTTCCTTAATTAGAAGATTGATTTTGATCTCAACCTCCTTCTTTAAGTCAAGAATTTCAGCTTTCAACTTACTGTTTTCTTCTGTTACAGATGAATAAGTGGCTTGTATGGCCTTAAACTCTTCCCAAAATTTTGACATTGAATCAGAATCAAAAGCTAAGCCTACCGAAGAAAAGCTAGATTCAGAAGTAGAGGTTACCTCATCATCAGAATGAGCCATGAGGCATAGGTCTTCTGTCTCAGTATCAAGGCAACAGAAGGCCTCATCAGAATCTGAGTCAGAACTAGATTATGTCTCTGACAGAGGGTCTTTCTCGATGTGTTCTGTGACGAGCGCTTTTCTTCTTCTGGGATTGTCTTCGAACTTCTTCTTTTCTCCATCCTGTCCTTGTCTCTTTGGCACCCTTGGATGGGGGCAATCTGGCTTGAAGTGACCAGGTTGTCTGCAGTTGTAACAGAGAAGCTCTCCAGTGCTCTCTGTTGGTTTGACCTTCTGGTATGGCTTTCTGCTGGAAGATGGGCTTCTTCCATCTTTAGGATTCTTCATAAACTTTTTGAATCTCCTGGCAAAGGCAGCCATATATTCGTCAGATAAAAGTATTGAAGGGTCAAAATCATTTACCTTAGATGTACTGGCTGTAAGAGCTGTAGTGGTTCTTTCTTCAGGTACATCTTCCTTCTCTTCAATCATCTCGAACTCATGAGCTTTGAGATTAGAGATGAGCTTGTCTGTTGGATAGGTCTTCACATCTTTGCTGGCTTGGACAGCAACCACCTTCATCTTCCATGCAGAGGGAAGACCTCTCAATACTTTGAGGTTGATCTCCTTGGTGGTGAGTTCTTTGCCAAGCTCTGAGATTTCTCCAGTAAGAGTGAGGAGCCTATCATACATCTTGGAGATGGTTTCTCCAGGGAGAAGCTTGAAATCATCAAACTTTTTGTTGGCTATGGTCAGCTTGTTATCTTTCTCTTGCTCATCACCAGCCCCAATGAGCTCAAGAGTATCCCAGATTTCCTTTGCGGTTCTGCATTTCTTTATTCTGTTGAAGTATCTGTCATCAATGGATTTGTAGAGGATGTCCTTAACAATATTGTCCATGTTGTATTTTCTTCTCTCTTCAGTGTTCCATTCTGACTTGGCTTTACTGATCATCTAGGGTCTGGTGTTGTCAATAGCGTGCTCAGGATTGACCTTCTGGAAGCTTGTGAAAGGTCCAATGTCAAGAACTTCCCACATCTCATCATGCAGAGCACAGAGATGTGCTTTCATCCGGATCCTCCAGTCATCAAACTTAAGATCTGAGAACATAAGGTTCTTGGCAAGAGCGTGATCCATTATATCAGATAGAAATGAGGAAAATAACAGAAAAACAAGTGGATCTTTGTTCAGTAAAATAACCTAAGAGATTATTAGAACAAGGAGGATCTGATACCACTTGTTGGTCCCGGTTGTACTGGATACAGTCTAGAGGGGGGGGTGAATAGACTGTATTGGTTTTTAGCTTTTTAAACTAAGTACCAGATTTTACAGAATAGCCTGTTCTGTTGACAGAACAGACTGGCAGCGGATAGGGTTCTGTTAGGGGTTCTGTTGATTTAGCCTCAGAGAAGCAAAGGCAGTAGGCCTTCTGTTAACTCGTAGGACAAGTTCTGCTGAACACAGATACCAAGTCTAAGGAGTTAGACAGTTCTATCTAAGTGCAAGTATTAAAAACAGTAAGTAAATGACACCAGGGATTTTTATAGTGGTTCAAGGAACAACTCGTTCCTCTAATCCACTGTTCCACTAAGCTTGTAAAAACGACCGTTTACAACGCCTTAGTCCTAGCACTTAAGAAGCTCTCCACGTCTTCTTCAAGCCTAGATGTCTCCTGTGTTGCACTGCCTGGCTTCCTTTAAGACTGGTCCTTTCACTGAGCTTCCCGGAAGTATCACCACTTCACTACTCCAGTTACTTGGACGTCCTTCTTGTAACAAGAAGAGTTTCTGTTGAAACAGGGGTTCCTCCAACTTGCTTCGTTACAAAAGATTTGTAGATGAAGTGCTTGAAGTTGTTGAAGAACTGTTGGAACCTTGCTCTTGTTGGATTTGGTGATATGAAAGTATATTCTTTCCAACTTGTGTCTCTCTTGTTGAGGATGAAGAGTTTGAATCTCAAGAGGACCTTTTTGCCTTGAATAATTTTAATGTGCTTTTCTCGCAAAGGATGTGGTGAAGTTGGCAAAGTTAGCAAAGCAAAAGTTATTCCTTTGTTCTTCGAAGAGTATCTTTTATACTTAGGGTTATCTTCCCGTTGGAGGTGAAGGAGGACAACTGCATTTAATGCGCGTATTGTTGACTTGACCGGTTGGACCCACTGAATTCGGCGACTTGCTATTTTGAGAAGATTCTTTCCAAAAGGTGGTCAATTATTTGCTTTAAATATCTTCTCGTATGTATCCGCATTAAATGAGCATTTAATGCGCGTACTGTAGCTTTTCCGTTGAAGTCTTCTAGCCGTTGGAGAATCTTCCGTTGATTTCACCGGCTTGGAAGTAAACTTGAAATTTTCTAAGTGTCAGGCCTTCTGGTCTCTTTAGAAGAGTGTTCACCTGAGAAGGTCATGAGCACTTCTGTTGTAACGGAAGTCAGCAGAGGGTCTCCAGTCCTTCTGTTCTGTTAGAGGCCAACAGAGGACCTAAGTGCTTCTGCCTTAGTGAAGTCCAACAGAGAGTCAGGAGGACTTCTGTGAAGGCACCATCACCAGAGGGCCAAAAGGGCTTCTGTCTGGAGGTCTTCTGTCAGTCGACTATACTAGAAAAATTACAAGGAAAGTTCCAATACAAATTTTCTAAGGGGTAATTTCTAAAGTCCTATAACATCATCAAAATCTAATTACATTTATTCCTTACAGCTTAAATGCTTCTGATGACGTGTCGCTTCCTGATTGGTCCTTGATACGGAAACTTAAAGGCTATAAATTAGCCCTTAACCTTTCAAATCCGGGTTTCGATTCTGCAATCTCCCTCGCATCGTTGCTCCCTCTGAAATTTCTCCCAGCTTTCGTCGCTCAGGTACCTTTCCTCCCTCTGTTTTTTCTTGTTATTTCTGGCTCGGTCGAGATGAGTTCTCAACAGCATTCTCCTGATTCGGAGATGACCTCCCATGGAGATGACCGTGACGCTGCTATTGTGGATGTCATCACAGTCCCATTCGCCGGTGGTTCTACTGAAACGGTGACAAATACTAGGGCTGAGGCGGAGGACCTTCCTAGCACTTCATCTTCCTCTGGTGAAAGTTCTGATTGCACAAAATCTGAGGATGAAATGGATTTAATGGCGACTGGACGGCCAAAAGATGTCCCCCGTCATTCCCTCGACCTAGGTTTAATTAGGGCAAGACGGCCGAAATTGACTGCCAATAATAGGGCCGAAATTCCGGCCCTAATCCCAGACCCAGTGGACTTTCGATTGCAAGCTGGGCTTCATCCCTTGCGTCACGCCCCTGGGATGATCGTGGTCCATTTTGATTCAGTGAGGGTTGGGCTTAGATTTCCGTTACATCCCTTTTTTATTTCATTTTTTAATTTTTATGAAATTGTACCTGCCCAAGTCATGCCGAACTCCTATCGGGCAATGGCGGGCTTTATCTGTCGTTGTAAAGATGTCGGTGCTTCGCCGACCTTAGATTTATTTCATCAATTTTTGAAAGTAGCCCCCCAACAAACTCATGGGTACCTAGCCGCTAGTTTCCGAACGAGCCACATTCTATTCAAAGGCAATCCAACCTCAATCAAGGGATGGAAAGATAGGTTTTTCTTCGTGTCTATCCCGGACGGGTTGATCCCTCATAAATGGAACGCCTTTCCCCGCAAGACTCCCGACCCAGTTCTCACTGAGGAAATCTATAAGGACGTACTCGCTGTGGAGAAGGACAAGTGTTGTGATATCATGACCTACCTGACTCCCGATCGGCTTGTTAAAGCCGAGATAGGTACTGCCCGTTCTCTTGGGTTTACTTGTTTTGAGAATCAAGTGCCATAGTCCGGGCGGTCCTTCCCGTGCGAGAAACGTTCCCTTCTTGTTACTAGTTTCTCACATGCTAAAGGCCGCTCGGTACTAACATTTCTCTTTGTCAATTTTCAGCTCCCAATCCAGACGCTACTATGGATGACAGCCGTGTGCTTCTTGCTGGCGGGATCGGGAAAAGGAAGAAGAAAATGAAGAGGAATCCAAAAGTTGATTCACCCACCACTACTGCTCCACAACCCGAACCTGCACCGACCGTTCAGCAACCGGAGCCTATTCTGCAATTTTCTGGTCAGGATCATTATGATGCCATGATGATCGATGACCGCTTTGGTTCTGATCAGCTGCATCAGTTTTCCCAACACTTTGATTCCGTTCAGGGGGAAACCTCGAACGTAGGCGGGAATCATACCGACCATATCACTAGTCAGGTCGAACGGATCTCTTTATCGGATCCTGTTCATGAGGTGCTAGAGAGAGCTGGTTCTACCGCGAGCCAGATCTGGTCAACATCTTCCTGGTTCAACAATTTCTCCCTTCCCCAGTTACCGGTCGAGCAATCCTGTAATACCCGAGATTAATTTAAGAGGATTAATAGTACTACTCATACCAACAGAGGTGCATCTCCTTTTAAGGGAGCTCATCACCCAAGAACTCCAAAGTTAAGCGTGCTTGCACGGGAGTAGTCTTGGGATGGGTGACCCCTTGGGAAGTTTCTCAGGGCGCGCATGAGTGAGGACAAAGTGCGCGGTAAAGGCTCGTGGTGGTTTGTGGGGACAGTACTAGAGGTCTAGAGTAACTACCTCGGGTCCGTGTGGGGCCCCGGGGTGTTACATGTGGTATCAGAGCAACCCTGCGACAGTGTGTTGACCCGTTAGATATCGGGCAGGCACTTAGCGGGGCAAGATTCTGGGGTTTGATTGAGAGTGTTAAGGGCGCAACGAGGACGTTGCGATCCTAAGTGGGGGTGATTGTAATACCCGAGATTAATTTAAGAGGATTAATAGTACTACTCATACCAACAGAGGTGCATCTCCTTTTAAGGGAGCTCATCACCCAAGAACTCCAAAGTTAAGCGTGCTTGCACGGGAGTAGTCTTGGGATGGGTGACCCCCTGGGAAGTTTCTCAGGGCGCGCATGAGTGAGGACAAAGTGCGCGGTAAAGGCTCGTGGTGGTTTGTGGGGACAGTACTAGAGGTCTAGAGTAACTACCTCGGGTCCGTGTGGGGCCCCGGGGTGTTACAAATCCGAAGAATGCCTGGCCTTGACCGCACTGAAGGTATATTATCTTTTGCGCTTTGTTTTTATTTTACTCTGTAATCAGTACTAACTCTTGAACGGTGCTTTGTAGATGGGTTTGTATACTTTGCAAATGCGGGAAGCCCGTCTGGCCAAGGAACGGGAATTAATCGTTGCTCAACCCTCTGCTGAGCAAACTGCTGCTGCTGCCATCACCTCCCTGGAGGCCGAACGGAAGGCTTTTGCGGAGGAAAAACAAAGGCTGGATACTGAGCTTGGTACCCTTCGGGTCCAACTTGCTACTTCCCAAGCTAAGGTCATTGCTGCCGAGGCTGCACAAATCAAGTTTGAGGAGATGCCTTCTAGCATCCCGGACGGCCCATATGAGGTGAATGTGGATCTATCCGCTGTCCGGGAAGCATTCAAATCCTCCGATGAATTCTCCATCATCAAGGATGATCATGCTAGGACGCAAATCCCGTTCGCATTTGGAGCGTACCTGAAGGGGTTTCCTAGGGGTGCTGGCCGGCTTTCGGCAGGGGTGGCTCTTTTGGATAAGGATCCTGAGAGCAAAAATGGAATGACTCCATTGTTGCAGATCTCTATGCCAAGATCGGCCAGGTCCTGCTACGTCCTTTTGTAGCCCAACTTCAAAATAATCTTGGGAGGCCGGTTCAGGCTTCTGATCTTCCCCAGGATGAAATCATACAAGCTCAATTTGAAAAATTCCAGCGAGATCTGCAACGGGAAGCTGATCGGGATGCTGGGAGAGAGCCTGAACCCCCGTCTGATGATGATGAAGACGAGGATGAAGATGGAGAGGAGATGGCCCCTGGCCAATAATCTAGATGTTTAACTTTTTATTAATCGTTGTAATTCTCTTTTCTTCAAGTAGCTTGTATTTCCCGGCTAGTAGAGCCGATGAATACAGATCTTTTGTTTTGCACAAAACATCTTATACTGTCTTTTTTGCGTTTATTGAATGATTGCTCACCATTCGGGATTCAGCCCGTTTTGTAGGACTTAATCAATTTTCTGACTTTATTTTTTACCTAACACTCCTAACACCGTATGACCGCCGCTCGGGCATTGGAGGGTTCTGATAATTCACCATGGATAAACCCCCTTCTTTCTAGGACTTAGCCGTTCGGTCTTCAGATCATTTTTTAGGACTTAGCAGTTTTTCTGGCTTCAGATGTCTCTGATAGTCTACCCGCACTTGGCTTCCTTCATATGTTGGTAGCCGTTCGGGCTTCAAATCATTTTTTAGGACTTGGCAGTTTTTTCTGGCTTCAGATGTCTCTGATAGTCTATCTGTACTTGGCTTCCTTTATATGTTGGTAGCCGTTCGGGCTTTGGATCATTTTTTAGGACAACAATTTTCTAACCAGCAAGTCCCTGTGATCTTTGCTAATTCTCCGTGAGCCCGTTCGTCACTCGGTAATCGGCGATCTGAGTAGTTTTTAGCCATTCCTATGGACCTCGTTGCTTTTCTTTGAGAAAAGATTTGCCTCAAAACGTAAGTGCCCGTTAGACGTTCGTTTGCCTGGTTAACCAGTATTCGCAATCATATTTCTTTATTGCCCGTTCGGGGTACGTGCCTAAAGATGAACCATAAATACCCCTGATTAATCATAACCACTTAATGCCACGTGTTGCTCATGGATTAGGGTTTTGTGCGGCACTTTCCCTATTTATAGAGAGGTGCTTTCCCCTCATTTCTCTTGCTGTTTCCTCATTTTTCTTTCTAAGCTCCGAATTCTCTTGCGTATTTTCAAGCTTTCTCTCTCTAGAATTCCCAGAATTCCTCAAGTGATTTTATGTATTTCCCTTCTAGCTCAGAATCTGAAGAAATGCCGTTAATTCGCGTAGGAAGAACATCTGCTGGTAACAAGGCCGAAGGCTCTTCTTCCCAAACACCTAACTTCGGCAATCCTCTCGCAGGAAAAAGCACCGAACAACCACGTGATGACGGATGCCTATCAGGGGACGATGTTCAGGTCTATAACAAGGGAATGCCCGAGCGGCCACCCCGCATTCCCCTACACTTTACCCGTATCCGTAAACAAAAACAACGTCTCCCTGAAGATGTCGAACGGCAGCTTAGCCAATTATTGCCCCCACCAAGAGAATATTATGCTGGATTCATTCGGCACCTAATGAGGCATCGACCGGGGCACGTGCTAGTTCACCTTGACGCTTTGATTGCTGGGCTTCGCTTCACTCTTCATTCGTTCATCGTTGAGCTCTTACGCCGGGTTTCTGTACTACCCGCTGAGTTCGTGCCCAGTACCTACCGCATTCTTACAGGCTTCATAATTCGATGCCACGAGTTGAGGATCACTCCAAGTGTCGACTTATTCCTCCATCACTATTGCTATCAACCTTATTGGACGACCGGGTACCTGAAGCTGGTAGCTCGTTCTGATCGCCAGTTGTTTACAGATAATCCCACCCCGCTGGCTGACTGGGAGGAGCGTTTTCTGTTTGTTCGGGTAGGTGATTCTCTGCCAATTCCGGATAGGTGGAACGCCTATCCCATTCGGGATTCTCAGCCTAGAGTAGATGCCGTTCTACGCTCCCAAGCTGAATCTTTGCGGATGGGAGGAACCCGAAGTCTTCGGGGTTTTATTACCACTTCTAACATGCTATCTGCCGGAATTGGTAAGTGTAACAAGGCTTTAACCCGATCGTCATTCCTTCTTCCAATTTTAGTTTCTTATCTCTTATTCCTCTTTTTTGTAGGTGTGATATCCTCCATACCCGTCCGACGTTCTATATCTGCCGCTACTCTGACGGCTTCTTCTGGAAAAGGCAAGGAGAAAATGATTGCCGATCATGCCTCTGTGGAGCAAACCCGAAAGAAACGCAAGGGGAATGACGGCAACATATTGATCCCGGTCGACCACGTGGTTGATTTGACCGGGTCGGAAGCTGAACCCAAAAAATCTATGCCTGCCAAAACAACAACTCCAGCTCTTTCTGACGCGCCGATCGATGATCGGATGTTTGTTGAGTTTTCGAACATGGGACCTAGATCAGAAGGGAGATACCTGTTCGGGCTGATGCCATCCTCCATGTGGTGTCATACCGAGATTAAGGTTCCCCCCAGTTTCACGAACTTGACCCACTGGTCAGATATTTTTGAAGCAGGTCATCAAGAAGCACTTAAGGTACGCTTCACTCTGATCCATACCTTCATATTCTTTATTGGTTTATCTTATCTGACTTCCTTTGCAACTTGTTTTTAGGCCGGTGTATACTATCATAATGTAACACCCCGGGGCCCCACACGGACCCGAGGTAGTTACTCTAGACCTCTAGTACTGTCCCCACAAACCACCACGAGCCTTTACCGCGCACTTTGTCCTCACTCATGCGCGCCCTGAGAAACTTCCCAGGGGGTCACCCATCCCAAGACTACTCTCGTGCAAGCACGCTTAACTTTGGAGTTCTTGGGTGATGAGCTCCCTTAAAAGGAGATGCACCTCTGTTGGTATGAGTAGTACTATTAATCCTCTTAAATTAATCTCGGGTATTACAATCACCCCCACTTAGGATAGCAACGTCCTCGTTGCGCCCTTAACAATCTGAATCGAACCCCAGAATCTTGCCCCGCTAAGTGCCCTGCCCGATATCCAACGGGTCAACACACTGTCGCAGGGTTGCTCTGATACCACCTGTAACACCCCGGGGCCCCACACGGACCCGAGGTAGTTACTCTAGACCTCTAGTACTGTCCCCACAAACCACCACGAGCCTTTACCGCGCACTTTGTCCTCACTCATGCGCGCCCTGAGAAACTTCCCAGGGGGTCACCCATCCCAAGACTACTCTCGTGCAAGCACGCTTAACTTTGGAGTTCTTGGGTGATGAGCTCCCTTAAAAGGAGATGCACCTCTGTTGGTATGAGTAGTACTATTAATCCTCTTAAATTAATCTCGGGTATTACACATAAGGCCTTTCTTGCGGCCGAAAAGGAAATGAAGGACCTGGCCAGCGATCGGGATGACAACCAGGTCCTTCTTTCTGCCGCTCGGAAATTAGCGGCTGATCTACAAGAACGGGCCAAGGAAGGTGAGAAGGCAAAAGCTGCTCTAGCTGAAGTGCAAGAAAAATCCCGACGTCGCGACCGGGAGATTAAAGAACTCCGGGCCAAGGTGCGGGCTGCTGAATCCGTCGGGATCAAATTTGATAAAGCCGTTGGTGACCATCTGCCCGAACCTTATATGGTAAACACTTCTCAGATCGCAAATCAATCAATAGTTGATTACCAACGAGGCAAAGGGCTGAACATCGCTCTGGAGAACACAGCCCGACAATTCCTGGGACCTCATCTTGGCCAATTCTTACGCGAAAGTGAGGATCCCATCAAGGCAGGGATTGATCTCCTGGATAGCACGCCGGAAGGGAAATCTTTCTTGGATGTCTTGACCGAGAAAACTGTGACGCAAAGTCAGGATCTGCTTTTGGATAGAAACCTTGATTTGATCCTAGAACATTTCCCCAAGCCATTCCACCCTGATGAATTTGGCTTTGACGATCTGTTCGGGAACACATACGACCGGATCATGGAGATAAGGTCAAAAGCAGCGCCTGATGATGCAGTGCAGGCAAGGAGCTCTCAACCTCCACCTTCCCCGAACGGCAATCCTTCAGTAGCATAGCCTTGTAAATTTTTGCTTTCTTGTCTTTTTTTCTTGTATATTCCGGCTAGTAATGCCGAAGAATAAACTGGGCATTTCTCTCTAACTGTTGATGTCTCTATTCTGTTCTTTCTTTGATTTTTCTTGCTCATAATCCTTTCTATGTTGCCGAACATCACTCGGCTCATGTATCTTTATATATCTGACACCTCTCCCGAGCCCGTTTTGATCCCTTTTCCGTTCGTGATCCACGGGGTCAAAACTCTTTTAGCTGAGGTGAATTCCTCCAAGCCGTTTTGATCGTGACCACAGGGTCAAACTCTCAGCTGGGACAGGGGCTCCCTCCAAACTGTTAACCCGTTCGTCATTCGGTCATCCGGAATGATCCCACGTGTTAACAAGCTGAGGTGAGACTATCTCCCTTCCGAATTTGTTCTGACACCTTTCCCGAGCCCATTTTGATCCCTTTTCCGTTCGTGATCCACGGGGTCAAAACTCTTAGCTAAGGTGAATTCCTCCAAGCCGTTTTGATCGTGACCACAGGGTCAAACTCTCAGCTGGGACAGAGGCTCCCTCCAAACTGTTAACCCGTTCGTCATTCAGTCATCCGGAATGATCCCACGTGTTAACAAGCTGAGGTGAGAGTATCTCGCTTTCGAATTTGTTCTGACACCTTTCCCGAGCCCGTTTTGATCCCTTTTCCGCTCGTGATCCACGAGGTCAAAACTCTTAAGTTGAGGTGGATTCCTCCAAGCCGTTTTGATCATGACCACAGGGTCAAACTCTCAGCTGGGACAGGGGCTCCCTCCAAACTGTTAACCCGTTCGTTATTCGGTCATCCGGAATGATCCCACGTGTTAACAAGCTGAGGTGAGACTATCTCCCTTCCAAACCCATAATTCTGATGCATTCCGAACTATTCTCTTTGGCTCGTATCATCCATATTAGGGGTCTGAGGTAACCCTTTTCAAACTGTAAGCAAGGTCACCAGATCGGGTCATTCCTTATTTATAGCTAAAAGGGCGACTCGCTTCCAAATCAAGTTAATGACTGGGGCGAGATTTTTCAAAACCATAGTTCCGATTCCCCGGACGACAATCCGTACCTTATCTGAACGTCGCTCGGTTCGTCCATATCTTACAGTCCTGACACCATCTCCAATCCGTTTTGATCCCTTTGCCCGTACGTAATTACAGGGTCGAATTTAGCCAAGTTGACGACTCAGCTCCCTCCAAATTGTTAACCCGTTCCTCATTCGGTCATCCGGAATGATTATGCGTGTTAAAAAGCTGAGGTGAGAATCACTGACATCAAAATCTAGGCCATTTTGATCCCTTTAACAATGCGTAATTACAGGGTCAAAACTCTAGCTGAAATAATGGCTCCCTCCAAACTGCTAATATGTTCCTCATTCGGTTGTCCAGAATGATTCCCATGTTAACCGCTGAGGTGAGACTATCTGTGTGTCAAACTCCAAACCGTTGGCTGGGAATGACTTTCCTTCCATGTTGTTAACCCGTTTGTCATTCGGTCATCCGGAATGACCGTGTTAACCATGGGCTGAGATTTTCTGAGCATCGATTCTTCAAGCCGTTTTGATTCCTTTATCTGTTCATAAATGTAGGGTCAAAACTTTCTTAGCTGAGAATGATTTTCCTTCCATGTTGTTAACCCGTTCATCATTCGGTCATCCGGAATGATCGTGTTAACCATGGGCTGAGATTTTCTGGAAGTTATGTCTCCCTCTCTATACATATACATTTTTTTCAGAGGTGGAAACAGCCGTTTTTACTGATAAAATTTCCTTAGATGTTCCGTATTCAATGTGCCTGCCGGTCGACCTTCGGTATTTTATAGGCCAAACGTTCCTGAAGCATACTGCTTACATATTTGGTAGGGGCCTTCCCAATTTTGTGCCATTTTCCCACCTTCGAGAGGTTTGCTTTTTTCTCGCTTTCTTAGCACCAGATCCCCTACCTCGATTGAACGGATTTTTACTTGTTTATCAAAGTATCTTCTCGTGGCTCTGTGATACTCTTCCATTCGTGCAGCTGCCAGATCCCTTCTTTCTTCTATGAAATGCAATTCGGCCCGTAGGTTGTCCTCATTCTGTTCTGGGCTGTAATGCACCGTTCGGTGTGTGGGAACTAGGATCTCTGTTGGTACTTTGGCCTGGAAACCATAAGCAAGGGCAAATGGAGTTTCTCCCGTGGCCGTTCGGGGTGTAGTCCTGTAAGTCCATAAAATATAATTTAACTGATCAGGCCACGATGAGGAGTATTCTTCCAGCTTCTTCTTCATACCATCCATGATAGTACGGTTCATATTCTCTACTTGGCCATTCGCTTGAGGGTATGCCACGGATGCTCTGGAATGTTTGATTCCCCATTTGACCAGGTAGTTCTCAAAATTCCGGCTCATAAACTGCCTTCCATTATCAGTTACAATCTGCTCAGGGATTCCGACCCGGCAAATGATATTCTTCCAGACAAACTTTTGACATTTGACATCTGTGATGCTGGCCAGTGGTTCGGCCTCTACCCATTTGGTAAAGTAATCTATCCCCATGATGATATACTTGTTGTTTCCAAGGGCCGTAGGTAGAGGACCTAACAGGTCGATCCCCCATCTTGCAAATGGAAGGGCCACCGTCATTGGAGTGCAGAAAGTGGCCGGTCATCCGGGGACCGGTGCGTACAGTTGGCATACTTTACATTTTCTAGTATGTGCAAAGCAGTCTTGTTGGATAGTCGGCCAATAATACCCTTGCAGGATGATTTTTCTAGCCAGCGTCTTGGGCCCTTGGTGGCTGGAGCAGATACCTTCATGAATTTCTTCCATTACGGTCGCCGCTAGATCGGGTGGGAAGCATTTCAAATACGGCCCACCAAACGTCTTTTTGTACAGTTGTCCGTCCACTAATTCGAACATGGAAGCCCTCCTCTGGATGCATTTTATCTGATAAGCAGGATTTTTATCTTGTGGGAGGGTTCCGTCTTTCAGGTAGTTGGTCATATCTATGACCCAGCTAGGGACGACATAAGATATGGCCTCGATCTGGAGCACCATGATTGCTGGGGTTGCCAATGTTTCCTGATGGGTAAAACGTTGGATATGAGCCGGGATCTCCTGTGCCCGATCGTCGAACGCTGCATTTTCTAACTTGGATAGGATATCTGCTTCAGTATTCTCTATCCTGGATATTTGGTCGAGCACCACCTGTTCAAATTTGCTTATCTGCTCCTCAACTATCTCTTTGTAAGCCTTCATTCTCTCTTATTTAGCCTCAGCAGTGCCGTTTACTTGATGTACCACCAATTGACTATCTGACCGGACTTTTAACCGATCGGCACCCAGGGCCTTTGCATATTTTAAACCAGCAATAAGGGCCTCGTACTCAGCCTCATTGTTGGTTACTTTGAAGTCAAAATGGATGGAATAATATGCTTTGAAACCTTCGGGCGATGTGATCACGGCTCCAGCTCCACAACCCTTGGCACTAGCTGCACCATCCACATACATTTCCCACCAGTTATCCAGCCCATTGTTCTCTGAGTCTGTTTCTGAGGGCCGGGCGGTACATTCTGCAATGAAATCTGCCAGTGCCTGTCCTTTGATAGTACGTCGAGGCTTGAAATCCACCTCATATTGCCCGATCAGGAGGCTCCACTTGGTAATGCGTCCACTTGCCATCGGATTTCTCAAGATGGTGGCGAGTGACTGAGTAGTATACACAGTTACCGGGTGGGTCTGGAAATATGGTGCCAGACGTTTAATGGTAGCTATCAGGGCCATCACTGTTTTCTCTAGCAAGATGTACCTGGTTTCTGGGCCGTTCAAATCCTTGCTTACAAAATAGATTGGCCGTTGAACGCCATCCTCTTCTTTCAACAGTACCGTGCTCACGGCCAGGTCAGCTACAACAAGGTACATATATAGATGTTCCCCTGGTTCGGGTTTTGTCAAGACCAGGGGGGAAGACAGATATGTCTTGAAATCTTCAAAGGCCGTTTGACATTCGGCCGTCCATTCAAAGGGGTTGGCTTTCTTCATGATCTGGAAAAATGGAATAGCTCGATCGGCTAGCTTGGATAGGAATCTGCTCAGAGCTGCTAACCGACCGGTCAATCTCTGCACTTCTTTGAGATTTCTAGGAGCCTCCATATCCACAATTGCCTTCACCTTTTCAGGATTGGGCTCAATCCCCTTCTCGCTCATCATGTATCCCAAAAATTTGCCCCCTCTTACAGCAAAAGCACACTTTTTGGGATTCAGCCTCATGTTCGCTTTCTGCATTATCCCGAACACCTTTTCTATGTCCAGGACATGATTTTCCTTCTTCCTGCTTTTGATCAGGATATCATCAACATAAGCCTCCATTGTGACCCCCAACACTTCTTTGAACAGCATCCCGATCATCCTTTGAAAAGTTGCCATTGCGTTCTTTAATCCGAATGGCATGACAATATAGCAAAACACACCATCCGAAGTAACAAACGCTGTTTTCTCTGCATCAGCTGGGTGCATGAATATCTGATATTAACCCCAGAATGCATCCATGAAGCTCAACAATTCACATCCGACAGTTTCATCTACTAGCAGATCGATCCTCGGCACTGGATAAGGGTCCATGGGGCAAGCTTTATTCAGATCCGAGTAATCCACGCACATTCTCCAAGTAGATTGTTTTGGAGCTAGGACCACATTCGATAGCCATTCTACGTGGATTACTGGACGGATGTGTTTTATTTTCAGCAAGGTGGCCACCTCCTGCTTTGTGAATTCCCGCCGTTCGGTCGCTTGATATCGTTTCTTTTGCTGGACTGGTTTTGCATCGGGCCGAACGGCAAGTTTGTGACATATTATCTCCAGGTCAATACCTGGCATATCTTCTGGCCCCCGGGCGAACAACACCTGAAACTTTTTTAGGACGGCAATCACGCCATCCCGAATGTCAGCCTCCAGATCTACCCCGATAGCTATCTTACGGTTCGGGGGGAAATCCAGGTCGATTTGTTTGAGGAGAGTGGCGGGTTCTGGGTGTGCCTTGAACTCAGTTCGGTGGGTCTCCACCTCAATTGTGTTAACCCGCATTCCACGAGTGTTCATCTGTTTTAAGGCCTCTCGGTAACATGTATGGGCTGTCGTCGGATCAGTTCTGGCCACCCCAACCCCGGTGTCAGTGGGGAATTTGATGCATGAGTGGCGGACAGAGGCTATTGCCTCCAGATCTTCCAATCCCGGTCGGCCCAATATGGCATTGTGGGCACATTTTATATCCACCATCACGAACGTCATTCGGAGTGATGCTTTGTGCGTTTCATCCCCAATTTCAACCATCAATTGGATGGTCCCCTCAGCCTCAATACAATTACCGGTAAAGCTTGCCAGCGGGGTCCTTAGGTGGGTCAATTGACTTCTTTGTAGACCCATTTTCTCGAATGATTGTAAATACAATACATTCACACTGCTCCCGGTATCGATCAGTACTCGGCGGATCAAAGCATTGTCAATGCACATGCTCACCACCAATTCATCCCTGTGCGGGCTTGGGGAGTTGGGTAAATCTGCTGGCCCGAACGTGATCGGGTCCGTCCTTCCTTTCTTCTGGGGGGAGTGGAGATGGATCCCACATAGAGACTTCGCTCGAACCTTTTCCGTTCGGCGTTCGAATCCCCTGTCTCCCCGCCCCCAAATATAACCTTGACCTCCATTCGAGGTTTCTTTCCGGGGCCTCCCGAGCCCTCTGGTTCATCCCTGGGGGGAATATATACGTCATTTTGAGGCTGGGCATCACGTTGGGCATCCCGTCGCCAGCTTTAGGTTTCCTGATCGGTTTCAAAGTGCCCACCGCATTTGGATCCTTATTCACATACTTGCCCAGATGACCCCGTCGGATCAAATCCTCAATGGCCGTTTGTAGGGCCCTACAGGCGTTGGTGGCACGACCCTTCCTATTTGATATTTACAAAAAGCAGAGTCATCTGCTCCCATAAATTGTGAAGAATCAGTCGGGAGGGGAATATTGTCCCTCTCGTGCTGATAAATGGTCGCTACTGACAGGACCAGGGGGGTAAATCTCCCTTGCTTGGGAGGTATAGCGGCCACTGGGCTAGGACCCAGCCGATCGGCCATTCTGATTGGGGCAGTAGGCGCAACGACCTTATCCCTGATCATTATCTCCTCTTCTAGGGCAGCATGCTTGCGAGCTCTGTCTAATACCTCGGCATATGCTGTACCTGGATTCCTCTTCAAATCCTTGTATAACTCCCCCGTTCGGAGAGCATTCGTGAATAGGGTGATGGCGGTATCATCCGTCATATTTCCCACTGTCAGAGTTTCGTTCCTCCATCTTTTTAAGAATTGATTGAGGGACTCTTTGGAGTTTTGCTTCACGCTGGTCAGGTAGCTGAAATGCCGTTTCAGATTGGCACTGGAAGCAAATTGGGCCAAGAATAACGTCGATAGTTCGGCGAAACTGTTGATCGACCCGGGTTGCAGTGTCCCGAACCACTCCTGGGCGGGCCCTCAGAGTGTACTAAAAACAAACCGGCAAATAGCAGCCTCGGGTGCTCCTAGTAGCATGAGTCCCCCTTGGTAACTCCTCAAATGCACATGGGGATCTCCCACCACGTCATAGATTTGACCGGTCGGTGGTTTGGCACCTCCGTGGATGTTCGCATACATGATTTCCCTTGTGAAAGGGGAAGTAATTCCGAGCTGAATTGGGGCAGGTTGTGCAGGCGCCCTGTTCATCTGATCTCGCATCTCGTTCATCTGCCTCCTCATCTCTGCCATTTCTTCCTCCTGGGCCGTCAAAGGGGGCGGTGGTGGAGCCCTCATGTCTGTATACTCCCAGTCCCAATGCCTTTGAGCGGCCCTGGTATTATCCCGTTCGGCATACTGGAAATGATGACCAATAGGAGTTGGTCCCCTGGCTTGTGAACCGATCGGGGTTCGGTCACTGGGACTATGATGCGCTGTTGGTGGGGCGCTACGACGATTATCCCGATGGGCATGCGAACGGGATGACGCTGTGGTTGTTTCCGTGCGTGGAGTCTCCCCTGTAAAATTGGACCCTCCTTCCTCCTCGTTTGCCATATGCTGCATGACCTGGGCCATATCTCGCATGGCCTGAGGACTTCTCCTTAGGGATTCAGGAACCACAAAATCCCCGTCAAAACAAGGGTATGATCCTCGACTGGACTGTCCCTGAGGGGTTTGATTTCCCGGGGTGTGACTCCTTCCGTGACGGCGTGAACCGTCGTTTGTGTGGTAAGAACTGATTCTGACCATTTTCGAAAAATAGTGGTTTTTAGGATAATTGAATGTGAAACTTTTTGAACAGTTCCCACAGACGGCGCCAATGTTGAAGGTAAATCCCGTAGATCCGAAAGCCCAACACGAACTTTGGATATATCAGGAAGGTACAGAATCAAAGTGTATAACCAAATGAAAAATATGAACTCACTAATACTCAAAAGCTCACTTGTATTAATTAACCAGTCTGATTACAAGGAAATTCCCGATCGGTAGGTCGGAAACAATGCTTTAATACAAGAAATAAGAGCAATAATGCTATTCTAGAGCCTGATTATTGAAATGCTAACCCTTACAATGATTTTAAACCTTCTATTTATACTAATGGAGAACATGGGCTGCTCTATGCTGATTGGCTGTTGTTCCACCGACTTGGTCACCCATGTTTCCACTTGCTAATGTCACAATCTGGCATTAATTGCACCTGGCCACTTGTCGGGTGTCCGTTACTCGAACGGGATGTTCGGCCATGCTGAAGACGCTGTCAAATTGGCCCAAGTATGATATATAGCCCGAACTCCGTTCGGTATATCTTCTTACCGGGTCAACCCTTACTTGGGCCGAATCTCGTTCGGCATGAATTCTTCACTGGATCTACTCATCATAGAGTGATGAGCTCGTCGTTTGGGCCGGGTATCTTGAGCCTTCTTGATCCGGGTATTGGGCCTCTGGATCAATATCCCAACAATAAGGTTTATCAAAAAAAAAACTATGCATTTATGTTATGCTAAGCTACAAATTTCCTTCTTTAAAACTTAAATACAATACATAGTAGCTTTAAAGAAAATAAATTATTTAATTCCTTTTATGTCCATCTAGGACATAAAATTCCGACCTTGAATTTAGATAGATATGGATCGGTCAACTGTGACAAACTTTTAACTTTTAAACTTGTGAAAAGGTAAGCAAATCTAACATATGCCGATCCCACTAGGCTACAAGTCACAAACACAAGAACCTCTAAGAGAAGCACTATTTTTCTTCTTCACTTAATACAATTTCTACATTGTTAACAAGAATAATATAATTAATTTGTGGACCTCTTCCCCGGCCTTATTAATAAGAGAGAAAATTAATTCACGTAAGAACATTTTTTAAAGGCTTATATCTTTTTATTCATACTCTAAATTTTCCAAAAAAAATATATATCAATAATCATAAATTTTTATAATGTTTCATTTGACACAAATATCACATTTATAAAATTAAACAAGTCTGAAAATTTTAATGTTAGATTATTTTTGAGCCCTAAAATACAGAAACACAAATTTCAATCCATGATGTATCCAAAAATAAGTGAACTTTACATGAACTCATTTATTTTTTTCCGAATTGAAGAGAGTGAAGAAGTTATTGATTTTTGTAACATAGAAATGGAATCTTTTACTTTCATGATATTCAGAAAAAACAAGAAAAACATTACTTATTAATATTTAATTAACATTTTACTAAATTGATGTAAAAAAATATGTTTAGTGTAATTTATTGGTGGTGATGTAATGTAGGAAAAAATGTTGAATACTCTCTTATTTTCGTATAGATGAAATTAATATTTAAATTTTTAGGGGATGATCTAAGAGACTAAGAGCCTGTTTGGTAACACTAAAATTGACTGAATTGACTGATTCTGCTGAAATTTATGAAGTTCTGGCTGAAGTGGCTGTATTGGCTGATTCTGCTGATTTATGAAAAAATTATATTTAAAATATTTGTTATTGATAAATTAAACAAAAAAATATATGAAAAATAGCTAAAATGATCTCTACAGTGACTTCAGCCAGAACAGCCAGAAAAGTAACTCCAACCTTACTTTTTCTGCTTATTACAAACTTCAGCGCGTGAAATCAAAAATTACGTATTTGATGAAAAAGTTAGCTGATAAGCCTGATAAGCTGAAAAAAGGGTCACCAAACGGACTCTAAAAGAGTAAATCAAATCCATTAAAAACAAGATTAACCCACGTGAATGAACTGGACGGAATATTTCTCTAAATAACACACTACACAATAAACTTTATGTTTATCAAAATAAATTAAAAAAATAAAACAACTTTATGTTATCCACAAACAATCTTGATGACAAGCTCATGACCAATAGGAAAAAGAGTGGAAAGTCTACGATAATAATAGGCCTCCTGTACCGCTCTTTCTCTTTGACTCAACTCATTGTGGGCTGACTGAAAGGGAAATTAGAGCCATCCTCCTTTCTTACTCCTACATGCAGTCTCCTACATATACTATTTTCCTCAGATGCATGTTACTTCAAAGAACTTTCCCCTCCTCAATAATAACACTTCTTCTTCATTTACTTCCAAAAGTAGAAGAAATAGAATTCACAGATAGAGTTATGGGAAACTGCTGGCTTAAGCCTGTAAAACATCTTCCCAACAGCAAACACACTAGCCCAGGTACTACCATTTCCAAATCATTATTCCTCTCTTATACCACACGTTTGGTTGTCAAAATTTTCATAATAAATAACTCTAGATCTCCACAGGTAGATCAATTTATAATTTTTTCGAAATGCTATAATTATGGAAAAGTAAACTTTGGGAAAGAGAGAAAGAGCAAAAGTGACCCAGAAAAGTCAATTTGCCAAATCTTTTCGAGAGGGAGGGAGTACCATATTTTTCACTAGTTAACAATTCTCTCTGTTAGTGTTTTCATATTTAGGGTCTTAGGGAAACGCATACTCTATTTTCCTCTGTTTTTGCTCTGTTTTTTCCTCTGTTTCACTTTGACTTTGACTCTGTCTTTTACTTTGTTTCCCTCTTTTCTTTCATGGCTTTTTACAGTTCATGATAAAGTATTGACCGAAAAGGAGACTACCAACACAAGCAAGAGTGCAAGCACAAGCACCACCACCACCTGCTCACCGCCGTCTCCGGTAGAGAGGGACGGTGTGGGAGCAGGCGGCAATGGTGGTCAGGTGGTTCCTTCGAGTGGGCATATAATTGTCCCAAATTTGAAGCCTTTCAAATTGGGTGAGCTAAAGAGTTCAACTAGGAATTTTAGGCCAGATACTATGTTGGGAGAAGGAGGGTTTGGAAAGGTGTTTAAGGGTTGGATTGACCCCAAAACCTATGCAGCTTCCAAAGTTGGTGTTGGCATTCCAGTTGCTGTCAAGAAATCCAGTCCGGATAGCGAGCAAGGATTGAAAGAATGGCAGGTAATTCTTTCTTTCCAGCCATTCCCACTTGTTGTATTGCCTCCAATGATTTATGTTCACTTCCTAAAACACTGGTAAATTCTTTTGTCATTTATTTGAAAGCTTTCGAGGCTTTGAATGACACACAGATTGGTTGAATCCGTTGAAATCGATAGAGTTTTGCCTAAACCGGTTGATTATGTTAAAATTGATGAGAGTTTTGCCTGAAGCAACTTAATTGCTGAATCGATGATTTCTGAAAAATGAATTTTAAAATATGTTTTGTTAGAATCAATAAAAATTATATGAAAATAGCTAAATTATATTTGCTGTAACTTCAGTCAATTCAATCAAAAAGTATGTTTAACATTACTTATTTTGATTATTACACAATTTCAGTTTGCCAAAGCAATCCTAAAATATCACGAGTTTAGTAAAAATGTAAAGCTTGTTAAGCTCAAAAGAGGGGTTACTAAACGAGTTCGAATATATTTTAATCTCTAAAAAGTACTACCTTCGTAATAAATATATATCTTCCCGTTTAAAAGTAAGTGAAATTAAGAATAGTGAAAGAGAATTTAAATTATTGAGAGTATGATGAGAAGATAATCAAATAGTATGCTGGAATGAAGCATATATAAATCCAAAAAAGTAGTTGTAGTAGTGTTATATTTTTAAAATTATTAAGGATATGATGAGAAAATTTAGAAATGGGAAAATATGAATGATACGGATGAAAAAGGAAACTAGGAAAATATGAAAGTTTAATGGAAGAAAATATTATTCACCCATATATTTAATTGTAATCCAAAGAATGGCGAGTCATTTAATATTTTGATCAAAATATGTCATTATTCCTTTGTACTTTTCACAATTATTTATTCGGTAGCTGGATCTTGACTAAAAATCAAATGAAAAAGACCTGACACAAAAACGTTTACTTAGAAAGTCAAAATCTTCAGTGGACTGGTTACTAATAGGACGAAGTCGTTATTGGTGTGCTGAAAAATCTCTGAAGTTTTATTCATACTTCATCCCTTCAACATCTTTTGAAATCTTTTGAAATAAAATGCATTATTTTTAATTAGACGATAATATTGTAAAATACACATTTTTTAAATAAGGGTATTTTGATCATTAAACATTTTAACATAGCTAAATTTTATTTTTATTTTTGCTTTTCAGTCATACAATGTCGAAAAACATAACTAGTCATATTTAGGGAAACTCGATATATATATATATATATATATATATATATATATATATATATATATATATATATATATATATATATATATATATTAGTCATATCTCGGGAAATCATGTGTGATCATTGTTTTACATTAATAGAATGCTATGTTCTCAAGTTTATATTTATGAGATAAAAAAGTTACATAATTTTATAAGATACACAGCAATACCTAATTTAAATTCGTAATTGTCTCAATCTTTTAATGTTCTTACTTCTACTTAAGAAACTTTCTCTATTATTTAATCATATTTTGAATATTTTTAAAGAATTTTAGAAGTAGTTTTGAGTGTTATGTTTTTTCATTCCGTTTTCTTAAAAAAGAAGGTTGACAAAAATCCGGTGACAGACCTCATAAAAGAAGCGATAAAATACATATTGTAGAAAAGAGAACGTATCTAAGCCTTTGTAAATTATATATTCTACGGAGTATATAGTAAAATTGTTAAATTTATAATGCATGTAAATATATAATAGGAAAGTTCCCGAAATAGGACTAAAAGAGTTTGAAAATTCCAAAATAGGACTGTCATGTTTTTTATTCCCAAAATAGGAGTAATTACTGACAAGTTTAGAAAATACTGTTATGTTTGAAGTCTGGTACTGCCAAAACATGGAAGTAATGAGTCATATTTTGGGAATAAAAACATGGCAGTCCTATTTTTGAATTTTCAAACTCTTTTAGTCCTATTTCGGGTAATATTCTCATATTATATATATAATTTAATATCCTTAACGTATAACTTTTTTGTTAATGCAGGCAGAAGTAAAGTTTTTAGGGAAATTTTCTCACCCAAATCTGGTCAAGCTATTTGGATATTGTTGGGAGGACAAGCAATTTCTTCTTGTTTATGAATACATGCAGAAGGGAAGCCTAGAAAGTCATCTTTTCCGAAGTAATAAGCCCTTGATCAAATATCATCTCTTTCCCTATTCTATGTTCAATATGATTCTTTAACCAAATTAAATAATTTTATTACAGAGAAGGGAGGAGAGCCACTTTCTTGGGACACAAGGATCAAAATTGCAATAGGAGCAGCTAAAGGGCTTGTTTTCTTGCACAATACTGAGAATAGTGTCATTTATAGAGATTTCAAAGCATCCAATGTTTTACTTGATGGGGTAAATTTATCTTACAACTAATTGATTCATTAATAAATGGTCTTTCGAAATGCTATACATGGAAACTACTCCCATTTAATTATAAATCTGTAAAGTATCTTTCCTTGTTTTTGGCTTTTCTCTATAATAATAATAATAATAATAATAATAATAATAATAATAATATCCTAATATCAAAATAAAATAGTACTCCCTCCGTTCTTTATTAACTGTCTCGTATTCCTTTTTGAGACATTTTTAATTATTTGTCTCTGTTTCCCTTTTTAGTAAGTTTTTTTAATCAAAATACCTTTATACCCTCACTTTTATTACCATTACCCCTTTATTTTTCCTACTTTTTCATTTACCCACAACCCACTACACCTTTTATACTACCCCAATTATTTCCCTCTTTAAATCTGTGTCAAAGCCTAAGAGGACAGATAATAAAGAACGGAGGGAGTACAAAGTATGGATAATGCTGATTTTTTTTGGAATATAATTACAAAGATTATCTGATTTATTTGTAGGACTTCAATGCAAAACTTTCCGACTTTGGACTTGCCAAGTTTGGTCCCGTTGACGGTAATTCACACGTTACAACTGACGTCGTAGGGACGTATGGTTATGCAGCTCCCGAATACATGTCCACAGGTAGCTTATGTATTGAGTTTATAAGTATTCTTGTATAGTATATCAGTTTATGTAAATTGAATTTTTTAGATAGTTTCTATTTATGATTGTTAGATAATTCTCACTATTTTTTATGCAATACAATGATTTTTGTCTCATGAATGCACTTTATTATTGTAGTTATTGAGAAAAGAATAGATAAAAGAAGCATAGTTGTGCATACAAATTTACAAAATACAAAAAGTATAGTGTAGATCATCGGTGGTAACAACTAGAATTGTCTTGGGACCAAAAATGATTTCTCTATCTTATTCAAAAAAATTTTACTAATAGATTAGATTAGTAAAAACATACAATTATGTTCTTTTTTCAAAGTTTAGTGAAAAACATTAAGCTTGCCAATGCCAATCTGCACACCAGAACATTAAGGGGGCATATTTCTGAGTAATTAAAAATACCACAAGGCCAGGGTCATTGTCCACCTGCAATTTAATTATGATAAAGCAAATAATTTAAACATTTTCCACAAAATAAGAGATGGAATGTATATAGTTGCATGCAATGATGAAATTCAACCCTTGATATATATTTTCAATATTTCCATCAAGATCATAATATTTTCATCCTTGATGATATTGCAGGCCATTTATATGTGAAGAGTGATGTGTATGGGTTTGGAGTAGTACTACTTGAAATAATAACTGGTATGAGGGTTCTTGATTCAAGCCGGCAACCCCATCAATATAATTTAGTCAAGTGGACAAAACCCTTACTTCCAAACAAAAACAAGCTGAGGAACTTAATGGATCCTCGTCTGGAGCATGGTTACCCATTCCAAGCTGCTTCTCAAGTGGCTGAGCTCATCATAAGGTGTCTCGACCCTCAATGTAAACTCCGACCTGACATGGAACAAGTGTTAGGGAAACTAGAGAAGATCAGTAAGATGGAGATGACTCCAAAGGATTTGAAAGCTCAAACCAAACATCTCAAGGATGAGGAGCGTCGCCGCCGGAAGCGGTCATCCACACTCCCAACCAACCACGGAGGAATTGGTCATACCGGTGGTGGACATTCTCAGCATGAATATCAAAGCTATTAAATAAATATATGTAGATTTATACAAGTAAATGTATGGAGCATGCTAACGTACTCACTATGGTGCACGTTGACGCGATGAATGATCATGATTCATTCATCTAAAATATTTAGATAATCATGGTCACTCATCATGCCAACATACTTCGTAATGAGCACATTAACATGCTCCATATGCTTTTTGATGATTATACTCTGCATTACATTTTTCTTCCCTTTCTATTTTTTTATGCATGTAATAGCATCTATGAAGAAATTGTGAGAATAATGGAATGACTTACCCAATTGGAAACCCTAGATGTTATATATATCATAAGTAGAGTTCTGAGTACATTAGGAAACATAAAAAATATGGAAACATTCTCTTGATTATTAATTCTTCCCTTAATCTCATTCTATATTAATGTTGGAGGGTTGCTAAGTGACGATTAGTTAACGTTCCGATATTAATTACTACTAGAAATGATCAACGAACCGATGGTTAATCGTTGTTGGTTTCACAAGTAAGTAACTTCGGTTTATTAATGCACGGTTGTGGTTAATAGACTTAAGAGGGATCAATTTTGTTGGTTAAACCGAAACCGTTGTGTTGAGGTTATCAATCTCAATTGATTTCATCAAGGAGTTAAAAAGATTGACTGCTACTATTATATCGGTATACTGCGTTGTTCTATATTTGATTAATAGTAAGAGTTATTAATGAACAGTCGTTGTTAATGACTACCCTCGATGAATTGGAGATACTCCTCGATTGAGTATTCGAGAGGGGATAAGTTATAGATATAACAAGGATCGACTAAAATATATCAACAAATGGAAAGTAGCAAAGCCAAGTCCCTTTTATTCTTGAATTAAATCTCATATAAGTCGTTCATCTTAGTTTCTTATTAAATCAAATCATTCAATCCAAACCCCCCCTTCATTTACATAGTTTTATAAAAAGAGACATATTCTTTTCCCTGTGGATACGAACTCTACTTCACCTATACTACGTATAAGTGTTAGTATCGAATTATTTTGACGCACCGTGACAAAGTGCTCGTCAAATTTGGCGCCGTTGCCGGGGAAAGGCAATTAATTTTTCTTTTTATTTTATTTCAAGGAAAATAAAAAAAAATATAAATAAACAAAACATAAAGAGTTCTTAGATTTCTATTCTTCTGAGCTTTTTTTTGAGTATATGGTTAAACATCGATCTATAAACCAAATCACCTACCAAACAAAGCCCGAAACAGAACAAGCCTTCGAGAGGTTTAGGAATTTATTTTCGGATACTTCTTCAGAGGAATCATCAAGTGCTAGTTCTTATTCTAGCGAGAACGAAAAGCCAATCACTATGGCTCAAGAAAGAAGAACGTTGAGGGAGCTCACGACTCCTAACTTAAATCAACAACCTCTATGTATCACCTTCCCCACTCTTGATGAAGGTGCTACATTTGAGCTCAAATCGGGCCTCATTCATCTACTCCCTTCATTTCATGGCCTAAGAGGCGAGGATGCAAATAAACATCTTGCAGAGTTTCATATAGTTTGCACTAGTATGAAACCGAATAATGTTACAGAAGAACAAATCAAGCTGAGAGCCTTTCCATTCTCACTGAAGGACACGGCTAAGGATTGGCTATTCTATCTTCCTCCGGAAAGCATAGATACATAGGCGGCAATGAAGAAATGCTTCCTGGAAAGGTACTATCCCGCCTCTGTCTCATCATCTTTGAAAAAACAAATAAGCAACATTGATAAAAAAGATGATGAATCCTTGTATGAGTATTGGGAACGGTTCAAAAAGTTGTGAGCTAGTTGCCCATACCATGGATACACAGAGCAAGACCTCATCCTCTACTTCTATGATGGTCTTGCGGATCAAGATAGACACATGGTGAATGCCGCTTGTGGGGGCGGCATTGTCAACAAAACTCCCTCACAAGCAACAAGCTTGATCTCGGAGTTGGCCGAAAACTCTAGGCATTACAACGGGCGGTCCTCAACCCGTAAAGTTGCCGTGGTAGAATCATCTACATCGTTAGAAAGTCAAATGGCCGGCTTGACTTATTTGGTTAAGGATTTCCTTTTGAATCCTAGAAACCAAGAAGTCAAGGTGTGCGGCATATGCACACAGAAAGGGCATCCAACCGATTCTTGCCCAACTCTCCAAGAAGAACAAGTCAATGCCTTGGGTTTTCAGTCTCATCAACAAAAGAGGTACGATCCACACTCTAACACTTACAACCCCGGGTGGAGAGATCACCCGAATTTGAGATATGGGAACCCTCAACCACAACAAAATCAGCCCTCCCAACAATCCTTCCCAAATCACCAAGGCCAAACCTCAAGCTCAAATATGTCCACCGAAGACATGATCCGAACACTTGCTACAAATATGTCAACGATGCAACAAAGTGTGGCTCAGTTCCAAGAAACAACGAAATCTAGCATCCAAAACTCAGAAAATCAAATGAGCCAAATCTCAATTGCGGTGAGCCGACTTGAGGCAAAAGACTCGGGTAAACTCCCATCTCAAACGGAGCAAAACCCCAGACAACATGTTAATGCTATCATGTTGAGGGATGAGACAACATTGAAACAGGTGCATGAGGAAGAAAAGCAAGCTAAAAATGGGATTGATCCCGGAGAATATTTTCAACCAAACGAGGAGGAACCAACAAAAACTAAATTCCCTTCTTTTTCATCATATGAACCACTCCCTCCATTCCCTGAGGCACTGAAGAACACAAGGAAACTGGAGAATGATCGAGACCTCTACGAGACCTTCACCAATTGTGAGGTAAATATCCCACTCTTTAAACTAATCAAAAGTGTTCCCCGTAATGCTACTTTGATTGTCACCGCAAGTTTCTCCTGGAAAACCACCGATATCGAAAGGACAAAAAGTCTTTCATTAGAGGTAGAGTGGTACGAGACACCCCGCCCCCGAGATTGACCGGGGAAGCAATTTTTAACCGGTTTCGACGTATTCCTACAGTTATGCAAGAACCAAATAAGAAGCCATATGGGTTTTGTGATACCCATAAGTGGACAAAGAGGAGTATCTTTTGGGAGTTACCATATTGGAAAGATCTTCTCATTCGTCACTGATGGAGTATATGGGTCTAGGCCCCAGGACCCACATACTCAGAACAGAAAGCACAGTCACTACACGGTGCCCTCGTCGGCCAGAAGACCCTCGTCGGCCGAAGAAGGGCCAATCCAGAATATGATCTTGAGGCCAAGGAACCAGGGTGTCCTCGTCGGCCGTGCCCGCGTCGGCCGTGCCCTCGTCGGCCAAAGCCCTCGTCGGCCACGGGAGACCCACAGAACCGGATTTTACACTTACTCATTTGTACAGCCCACTAGTGGCTTTGTATTCGGCCCAATAGCGGTCCAGTTGTAAATGGGCCTCCCAAGCCCAAGGCTTGGGAGCCCAGCCCGTATTTTTCCTATAAATACTTCCTCTGGAAGTAGTTATGGGGGTTACAAAATCATTCTATTGAAGCATATATTGCACTTCTCTCTCTAGCTCTCACTTCTCTCTAGATATATACTCTATCATTTGGTGCTCTCGTTGAGAGCTAGAACAATAAAGTTAGCACCCTTCGTCGCTACCAAGCACAGCTAACCACTGACCATGGGAAGAACTAAGTCAAACCGCAACCTCGTCAGCAAGGCCATCCCTGAGGACCAGGAGACCAGGGAGCACGAGGAGGATGCTATGGCCGACCAGGTCGGCGGAGGGGACGTCTTCCAGGAGGCCATCAACCTCACGACGGACCTCCGCAACCAACTCAACGGCGGAGCCCCTGATGCCCGCATCGGCTTGGACAAGAAACGAGCTGAGAAGACAGACCACGCCCCAGCCCAGCCTATGGCCACGGCCTCTCCGTCTGTGGATCCACAGGTCCAGGCCGCGCTGTCGGTCATCATCGCCAGCTTGGCCCAGAACCCCACCGTCCTCAGCGCACTCTTGCCAAGGACCGGGGGGAACGTCACTCCACCTCCTCAGCCCCAACCGTTGGCCGTCCAGATAGGCAACGATGAGGGTGTGATGGCCCAGGACACGGCGTCGTCCCACTCCCACCCCGTTTCCCCTCTTCGGCTTGGGCAGACCCCAGCGCGTGGAAAAGCCTCTGCCTTCAATAGGCTAGGTGACACGCGCCGTCGTCCGGTTTCAGAGAGGATGGCAGGGCGGATTGGTGAGCGTCGGCCTGGCTCGTCAAGGGAAAGCTTGGGGTCTGTGTCCCGGACAGCGGACCAGCCCCGCCTGGACAAGGGCAAGGGGAAGTTGCATGAGGACGACGTGCGCCACCAGATCAATGTGGCCCACGACGAGCGCATGATAAACCAGCAGGGCGCCGCTGCGGCCGCCAGGGACCCCCGGGACGAGGTCATCGCTCAGCTGGAAAGGAGGCTGGCCCAGATGGAGGCCGGGCAATCGGCGAACATCCCCACGGCCGGCGCCTCCAACGACCCTGGCCTCAACGCTCTCATGAACAAGGTCAGCGCCCTGGAAAGGGAGTTGGCCGAAGGACGAGGTGACCCCGTCATCCAGGTCAGGACCAGGACCCCTTTCACCAACAGGGTGCTCTCGGCCCCCATCCCGGAGAAGTACAAGGGAAACGCCATCAAGTCCTACGATGGCCGATCAGACCCCTCGGAACACTTCAGCCGTTATCAGAACAGCATGCTGATGGTGAACGCGTCGGATGAATACCTCTGCCGTTGGTTCCTCTCTACTCTTGAGGGGCCAGCGTATGAGTGGTTCAACGCGCTCCCTGAAGGAAGTATTGACTCATGGCAGGACCTTGCCCAACGCTTCCTCAACCACTTTGCCGGGAGGAAGTGCGCGAAGAAGTATTTCACCCATCTCCTCTCCGTCAAGCAGCAACATGATGAGTCCCTCCGGTCGTTCATTGATCGGTGGACGAGGGAGACCGAGGAGGTCGAGGGGGCCGATGAGCGCACCCTCCTCGTCATGTACCAGGGAGCCCTCCGCAGCTCCCCGTACGCCAGGAGCCTCATCACCGATCCTCCAAGGTCGTACGCATAGGCGCTCCAGCGTGGAAGCTTGTACGCCGACACCGACGAGCTCCACAACCACAAGAAAGAGGGAGGCCATCCCTCCAAGAAGACAAATCCTTCGCCGGCCCCGGGTCCATCCTTGGCCGGCCAGGGTGCCCAGGGCCGTCACGGCTCTGGTGGACCAAGTAAGAAAGACCGCCACTGGCGGCCGAGGTTGGAACGGCCGGGGGTTGCCCTTACTCACCCGGTCGGCACAATCCTCGACTATGCTGAGAAGCATGGCCTCATCGAGCAGGCTCCTCGGCCGACCGAGGAGGTCCTTGCCATCCAGCAGGGCGGCACATACTGCCGGTTTCACAAGAACTCCTCGCACAACACCGACGACTACATCACGCTGAAGAAAGCCATCGAGCGCCTTATTCGTCAGGGGGAACTCTCCCAGTTTGTTAAAGGTGGCCCACACAAAAATACATGGGTAAACACCGACAAACCAGGGGGCGAACCCTCTGCGAAGAAGCGGGAGATCGGCAGACTCAGCGACGACGAGGACTTCGAAGAGCCCCCGCCAAAGAAGAACCACATTCACCTCATTGTGGGTGGGAATACTGGGGGGGACTCCGTCATCCAGAGAAAGAAATGGGCCCAATCCCTCTACATAGGGGAGGTGTCCCACGTTCCCCCCCCCAGCCGAAGAAGCAGCGAACGAAGGCGATCACCTTCACCGACAAGGATCTGCCTCCGGGTATGGAATCACATAGGGATGCCCTCGTCATCCGGTGTGAGATCGGTGACACCATCATCCACCGCACTTACATCGATACGGGGAGCTCCGTCAACGTGATGTACCTGGACACCTTCAGGCAGCTGAAGCTGGACAAAGCTCTGCTGAAGCCGATCAAGACACTGTTATCCGGCTTCACCGGGGACTCTATCGACACTGAGGGCACGATAGTCCTCCCCGTGGAGGTCGGTGACGGCCCCCACCGCGCCAAGATTGACATGGAGTTCATGGTGGTCAACCTCCAGTGCGCCCACAACCTGATCTTAGGGCGGCCAGCATTGGAGGACTTGGAGGCCATCATCTCCATGAAGCACTTGTGTCTGAAGTTCCCCACCAATGACGGCATCGGCTACGCCAGAGGAAACCAGAGGATAGCCAGAGCATGCTACCTCAAGCTAACGAGGCCGGCCAAAATGGAACGGTAGAGGATAGACACCATCACGGCGGCCGTCGCCAAGGATGAGGAAAGGCCGCATGCCGAACCCGCCGAGGAGGTCGAGGAAGTCCCTCTGGATACCTCCCGGTCAGAGCGGGTCCTTAGAATCGGCAAGCAGCTCCCACAGGACCAGTGGGACGCCATTCTCCTCGTCCTACGGTCATACGCCGTTATCTTCGCGTGGGGCCCGGACGACATGCCAGGCATCAGCCGCCAGGTGATCACTCACCGGCTGACCGTCGATCCAGCCTCCGTGCCCGTCAAGTAGAAGCCGCGCTACTTATCCGCCGACAGGCGGGACTTCGTCAAAGGGGAGGTCGTCATGCTCCTCTCAATCAGCCACATCAAAGAGGTGAAGTACCCGACGTGGCTGGCCAACGTCGTCCTCGCCCAAAAACCGCCGACATTCAGAATGTGTGTTGATTACACTGACATGAACAAGGCGTGCCCCATGGACCCGTTCCCTCTCCCCAACATTGATCAGCTGGTGGACGAGACGGCGGGGTGCGAGTTGATGTCGTTCCTTGATGCTTTCAGAGGGTACCACCAAATTTCCATGCATGAAGATGACGCTGAGAAGACGGCATTCATGACCCCGGAGGGAATCTTTTGCTACCTCGTCATGGCCTTCGGACTCAAAAACTCCGGCGCCACCTACACTAGGATGGTGGCCAAGATCTTCAGAGCAGTCCTCGGCCGGACGATGGAGGCATACGTCGACGACATGATCGTCAAGAGCAGGCAGGCCTCCACCCACGCCGACGACCTCCGGGAAATCTTTGAAATCATGAAGGAGTTCAGGCTCCACCTCAACCCCAAGAAGTGCGCCTTCCGTGTCCAAGACGGCAAGTTCCTCGGCTACATGGTTAGCCGGAGAGGCATCGAGATAAATCCGGAGAAGACACAGGCTATCATCAACATGGAGCCGCCCTGCAACGTCAAGGAAGTACAGCGACTGACGGGGCGCCTGGCGGCCCTGAACCGTTTCCTCTCCAGGTCAGCCGAAAGGGCACTCCCCTTCTTCCAGATCATGCGTAAAGCCAACAGCTTCAAATGGACGACGGAGTGCCAGGAAGCGTTCGAAGAGCTGAAGAGGTACCTATCGTCCCCACCTGTGCTCTCCAAGCCCAAAGCCGGCGAAACCCTCTTCTTGTACTTAGGGGTGAGCACGTCGGCCATCAGCTCCGTGCTCTTCTATGAGGACGAAGGGGTGCAGAAGGCCATCTTCTACATCAGCAAGACACTCAGGGAGGCCGAGCTCAGGTACTCCCCCATTGAGAAGACGGTGTTGGCCATCGTCCATACAGTGAAGAAGCTGGGGAACTACTTTCAGGCGCATGCCGTCCATGTGCTGACCCAGCAGCCCCTTAGCGCACTCATGAGGAGCCCCACTAGCTCCTCAAGGATGGTGAAATGGGCAATCTTCCTCAGCCAATTTCAGATTGAGATCAAGCCAAGGCCATCCATCAAAGGGCAAGCTTTGGCCGACTTCGTCACCGAATGCACGGCAAGGGAGACAGCCGCTACCGCCCCCGGGCCAGAGCCCGATGACACATGGATCCTCTTCACCGACGGCTCGTCGGCCGTGAAATCATGCGGCGGCGGCGGCGTCCTCATATCCCCTGAAGGATTCAGAGCTTACTATGACATCCGCTTCAATTTCAGGGTATCCAACAATGAAGCCGAGTATGAGGCCCTCCTCAGTGGCCTCAGACTCGCCGCCGGCCTCAGAGCCCGACACATCCAAATCAGGTGCGACTCCAAGCTGGTAGTGGGCCAGGTTGAGGGTAAGTACGAAGCAAAGGAAGGCCGGATGAAGCAATACAAGCAAGCAGTAGAGGAGTTGCTGAAGGCGTTCGAAACCCACGAGATCACTCAGATCCCAAGGGCCGAGAACGCCGAGGCCGACATCCTCTCCAAACTCAGCTCGGACACCCCGGAGCACATCTCCCAGCTAGCCAAGATAGAGGAGCTGAGCATGTCCAGCATCCATGCCAGCCCCATCTTGTGCGTCCAACAGCGACCAGAGGACTGGATCTCCGACATCATCACCTTCATCACGACAAGGGAGCTACCCCAGGACGGGGAGAGGGCCAAACTCGCCAAACTCAGAGCCCCAAGCTACACCATTGAAGATGGCAAACTCTACAAACGATCCTATAATGGCACTCTCCTCCGATGCCTACACCAGGATGAGGCCGACGTGGCCATGGAAGAAGTTCATTGTGGTGTTTGCTCCTCGCACCAGGGCCCTTTCAGCATGTCCCGGCGTCTCGTCGTCCAGGGTTTCTTCTAGCCGACGATGGCGCGAGATTGTGCGGACCTGGCCAGGAAGTGTACCACGTGCCAGGTACTCCAGAAGGCCCCTGGTCGGCCAGCCATCAACTACGCCCCCGTCAGCACTGCTATTCCGTTCTCGAGGTGGGGGATTGACCTGGTCGGCCCTCTGCCCAGAGCTGCCGGCAACAACCGCTACATCATCGTCGCAGTCGACTACTTCACTAAGTGGGTCAAAGCGGAACCCTTGGCCAGCATCACAGGGGCCAGGTGTCAGAAGTTCGTGCACAAGAACATTCTCACCTGCTTTGGTGTCCCCCAAGAGATCATATCCGACAACGGCACCCAGTTTGAAGCGGCGCCCTTCCAAGAGCTCCTTCGAGAATGGGGGATAAAACACCGTTTCTCCTCCGTTGCCTACCCTCAAGGCAACGGGCAGGTTGAGAACGCCAATAGAACCATCATGGAAGGGCTGAAGAAGAACCTATAGGACGCAGGAGGGAGTTGGGTCGACGAGCTCCCCAACATCCTATGGTGCTACCGTACTACGCCAAGGAAGGCGACAGGTGAAACACCTTTTGCCCTGTGCTATGGCTTTGAAGCTAAGGCACCCACAGAGGTCACCATTCCCAGCCGACGGGTGGAGCAGTATGACCCAGAGGTTAATGAGGAGAACATGAAGATCGACCTCCACCTGGTCGAAGAAAGACGCGAGCAAGCATTCATCCGAGCGGAGAACTACCGGCGTCAAGTAAAATCATACTATGACGCCAAGGTAAGTTCCCGAGAATTCCAAGTGGGGGACTACGTCCTCCGCCGAAGGGAAGCGAGCCAACCGACGGAAGGAGGCAAGCTCGCCTTGAAGTATGAAGGTCCCTACATCGTCAGTGCCGTGGTGAAACCCGGCACCTACAAGCTTAAACGCCCAAACGGGACCAATGTACCGCGAACGTGGAATGTACACCATTTGGTGAAGTTTTATCAATAATCCGAAGGAGGTGCAGCCGGCGAAGCCCTCACCTTTTGACGGGTTATTGATTGAACACCACCCTCGGCCTTGATCCACTTTTGAATAAAAATCATGTTTCCTCTGATTTCTCGAAATTCAATTACCACATGGATAGGCGCCCTCATCGGCCACCTTAGAGCGAAAGGCTCAGGCATGGACGATGTGGCGCTTCGCATCTGCATATCTTGAGCGAAGAGCCCAAGCATGCCCATTGTATTTTGTATCAGCGAAAGGTTTAGGCCAGCTGAGAGAGCACGTCGTATCAGCCCCTTAGAGCGAAAATGCTCAGGCAGGACCGACGACGTCCCCAGGACGATGGGCCCGCAAACGGCCCGCGTCTTGAAACGGGAAGTTCACCGCGTCGTCCACGCGCCTGAACGCAGGACGACATGCTTGAAATCATGGCCGAGGTGACAAAATCCCAAAACTCAGGGATGGGCAACGACAGCCGTTGGAAACCAACCAAAAGTCTAGCCCGCGTCATAAATAGGCGACGGGACCCCCCCTGAGATCACGGACGTTATAAACGAAGTCCGAACCGGCCGAAGGGCCATCGACCCCTTTGGCCGAAGCCTGAAAGAAGGACACTCCCTAAAACGGGGAACGAAAAAAAGAAGAAGAGGGAAGCCGACGGCCGTTCGCACTTGCCGGCCTCGAGCAGTAAAAATAAATCCCCACAAAACAGCCACATCTGGCTGAGTACATATCAGTTGAATACAAAGGCAAACATTACCAACAGGCAACGTGGACGAAGCGGCCACACACCACAAGGAAATTGTCAAGGACGAAGCATACGACTATAAAACCCTAACCAAAGTGGTTGGGTGACGCGCGAGTGGTAACCTTCATCGGCCATAGCCCTTTGAAGCACCAACACTTAGTATGAAATAAAGAATTACAACTCCACGCTCAAAACACAATCCTGAGGTTGACCACCGGAAAGGAAGCCCAGGACGAAGCGGGCAGTATTACACCCGCGGGAGAGTTAAGCATTCAAGTAACAACCCCTACCGGCCACAACATTCCGAATGGCCGTTACAGGCACTAAAACCCAGGCGGTTGGCCAAGCAGAAAATCCATGGGAATATTTGTCCAAGTGTTTACCAAACACTTAGAGAAAAGTCCTGGGAAAAAGGGGTTCCTAAGTGATTCCAACACTCAGAGAATTTCTTGAGGAAAATAAAAGGGACACAATGGTACCCTCATCGGCCGCAAAGCCGTCTCTTGGCCGACGACGGTACCACACAGAAGCTACCTATGCCTTGCATTTATACTTAGAAAAATCTCTAAGTACTTAAAGGGACAGCCTCTAGATGAAGCGGGCACCTGAATACTTGCAGGCCGTTAGCTACCTATGTCTTGCATTTATACTTAGAAAAATCTCTAAGTACTTAAAGGGACAGCCTCTAGACGAAGCAGGCACCTGAATACTTGCAGGCCGTTAGCTACCTATGCCTTGGAAAATCTCTAAGTACTCAAAGGGACAGCCTCTAGACGAAGCGGGCACCTGAATACTTGCAGGCCGTTAGCTACCTATGTCTTGCATTTGTACTTAGAAAAATTTCTATGATTCAAAGAACTAAGTTCAAAGGACCCAAGGCAAGAAACAAAGACAGGCACGGCCGAAGGGGACAACAAACCCGTGCACCCCTATCGGCCACAACACAAGGATCCAGGCCGACCTCCTGATCAGATAAGGGACAGGGGAACACAACGGCCACGAAGAACACCGGGCCGACAAGAACACCACGTGTGGCATATTGGTTCAACACTTAGGAAATTTCCCAAAGCATCTGTCAACAGTGAAAAGGGGCTCAACACCAAGACGATGAGAACACCCACCCACTTGACGTTCGGATACTTAGAAGAATTTCCTAAGTCTCAATTCCAAAATACTTAGACAAATTTTTGGAAAGAAAAAAAAAAGAACCAATAGTGAACAAGACGACAAAGACAGCAAGTACCATGAAAATGTTTTCATTCAACATAAGTCAGTACATGGTGGGCAGTTTAGCCGTTACAATCAAGATTAGAAAACAAAAGGATGATCATGGCTCTACGGAGGCCTCATCGGCAGCATGGCCCGCGACGTCCTCCCCGGCGACATGCTCAGCACCAACTTCGACCTCAGGATCCAGGCCGGCCTCGATAGCAGAAGTGGCGGTGTCGTCCAAGTAGTCGGCCTCCTCGTACTCTGGCTCGCCCAGGCCGGAACTCTCTATCGGCGCCTGCCTATCACACAAAGGAAGGTTGGCCTGTTCCTCCAGGTCCCTCATCAACCGAGGAAGCCGTAGATTCCGCCTGACCCAACCCCGGGTATAGTTCAGGGTCCTGAGGGCGCGACTCAGCCGGCGGTAGATGAGCCTTTGCATCTGATGCTGGCCCATGTTATAGTACACGGACATCTCCCGCTCAAAGTATTCTTGGCCGGCAGGGGAGTTCTGCCCCCAATCCTCTAACTTGGCCGCCACTACCTCATAGCACCAAGGGAGGCGCTCATCGGCCTTCCAGCCCTCGGCCAGGAACTTTGCGACTGCATCATCGGCAGCCTTCACCGCCGCAGCCTCAGCTTCGGCCTTGGCCCTCTTGGCCTCCTCCGCCCGAAGACGATCAGCTTCACGGGCACTCTTCTCAGCAGCTAGGTTGGCCAGTGCCTCTTCCTTGGCCGCTTCGGCCTCATCAGTTTTCCTCTGCAAGGCCGCAAAGTCCACCCGCAGCCTCCCCAGACAGCTCATGGCCTCATCGGCCGAGGCTGCCTTCTCTTCAAACTCTTGCAAACGGGCTATCTCCCGTTGCTGCCTCTTATGGCTCTTCATAAGCATAAAGGCACCCTGCAATGGAAAGATTATCAATAAAGGATGCAACAAAAATATCAAAGGGAAAAAACAAAAAGCAAAAGTCGAGGAAGAAGGAAATTACCTGGACGACGAGGTCCATACCACCATCGTGTATCTTGACATCTCCCAGCTTGTCAAGATATAGTCGGTCCTTGGCCGGGATGGCCTGGGAGAGGACACTATGGCCGTCAACGCCATCGTTGAACCCACCCCGTCCTTGGGGTATTCAACCTCCAACTTGTAGGTGGACGAGCCCACCTCCTTGCCGGCCCGCTTCGGCCGGGAGTCCTCAGCGAGGGGAAGGGTTTGAGATCCCCCTCTGATAAGACCGGAGCCAAGGTCTACAAGGGCAGCAGCAGCGCTTGACCCTCCTTCGTCCACGATTGGGACGGTTAGCACGCCGGCCTCATCGGCAGTGGCAGAGGACGAAGCCTTCTTCGAATTCTTGGCAGGCTGCATGCCGGCATCTGTCAGCTTCCTCTGCGTCTCCTCCGCCGGCCGTTTCTTCTTCGGCTGAGGAGGGGGCCTCTTCGTAGCATCACCACTGGCAGCGGCCTTCGCTGCAGCTTCCTTGGCGGCCAGCTCCTCCTTGGCGTTCGCAGCGGCCCTGTTCATCACAGACCGGCGATCCATTACAAAATCTGCACAACAAGCAAAACAGGTCAGCAAATTAAAAATCACAATGTAAAAAGAGGACGCCGAAGGGGGTATTACCATCGGCTTCGACAGGAATGCCCATATCGGGGCCGTCAGCCTCCTCAAAGGTCGTGGTCATCTTTGGCCATATCTCAATGTCGTCCTCCTTATCACCATATACGAAGTACCTGAAGAAGCCGATAGCGGTCATCTTGTACTCCGTAATATAGTGCTTCACACTCCTCGGCCCCCCTCCAAGAAGGCCGCCACCTGAGCATCGAGAATAGAACTCTTCGGAGGATCATGCAGGGTAAACCTTCCATCATGGCCGACGGAGGGGAACTCTATGCCATCTTCGCCCAGGGACACGAAGACAAATTTGCTCTTCCAGCCATGTATGGACGAAGGCAAATCCGTGAATGTCCTCTTGTTTGGCAGCAGCTGCAAAGTGGCGTAGCAGGCACAATTCTTGTGGCTTCCTCGGCCGATCTGGTAGAGGTTCATGAAAAGGGCCGTTGTCGGCCTGTAGCCCAACTCCGCACAACGAAGGATGAAGCCCACCATCAGCGAGTAACTGTTAGGGGTCAGCAAGGCCGGTGGAAGCCCCACCATGTCCAGGTATTCTTGAATGAAGGGATGAAGGGGAAATCTCAGCCCCTTAGCAAAACTCATCGGGTAGACCCCGAAGTACCCCCGCGGCGGGTTGAGAACGTGGTCTGTCGGCCTCGGCGCCCTGACCCTCCCGAATGGCCCCACGTACATCTGTGCGACCAGGTAATCGGCAGCACTGCTCTCCGGCTTAATCAAGAAAATGTTGGTGAGGTCCAGGTGAGAGAAGCCTGGCCCATTCTTCGGCCTCCTGTTCCTCTTCGGCCGTGGCAGGCCCTTGACGGCGGATACCGGCTTCGGGCATGGGATAGTAGAGGCGGACGCCTCGTCCACCACACGGGGGGCCCTTACGTCCTCACCCTCAGATGACGAAGCAGACCTTTCGTCCTCGTCCTCCTCGTCCCCAGGCCCCCCAGACTTGTACGGGCTCAGGCACTCGATCTCTTCGGCACACTCTTCAATCACAGCGTAGTCAAGAGACTTGACGGAGGGCTCGTCGTCGTACGGATAATACTCGTCGTTTAAAGACTTCATCCTAAACAACTCCTAAGGCACTAAGGCAAGCTATTTCAGATCTAAGGCGTTTTTGTGACTAACACTAGATCGAGGCCTAGGAGAGCAAAATATGTAGCAAATCGAAGAACAGGTTGAAGAACTAACCTTGAAGATTTGAAGGGGGTGAAGAACACTCAGCAGAGCTCTCTCTCTCTAAGAATTTGGGAAGCACTTCGTTACTCAGATTGCAAATGAGCTCCCCTCCTCGGAAGGAGGAGGGTATTTATAGACCACACTCCAACAGTAACTACACGTGGCAGCACCTCAGTGGCCACACCAACGGCCACCAATAGGGTGCCACCACTCTATCTACAGATCACCACCGAAGCAGGGCCCTACGGATCAAGAAGGGAAAAGACAACACCCATAACGGCCAGAGCATTCAACGGCCAACACAGCCTACGGCTACCCAGGTAGCACCCGTATCGGCCTTTCAAAGGGCCACGCATTATACAAAGGAAGGTTTCACAACGGCCACAATACCCCAAAGGAAACGAACATAACGGCCATGCGGCCCTTGCACTAGACCCTTGATGATAGCCCTTTGAAAGCGACCTGCGTCCAAGGGTTCTCCCACAGGGTTACCTTGGTCAGGAAATCGCCAAAGGGTTGGATTCAAGGGCAGTATGAGGACCACACTTCGGCCTAGGTCTTAATCTACTCCTTCACCCCTCACCCTCTTCGGCCTGAAGCAGTGGGAGACTGGGGGACTACACCGGCCTCAAGAATAAAAGGCAAAACCAGAAGAAATCCAAGAATACACCAAGTCCACAACTACAACATCAGACATGCACCACAACGTCCATGACATCATGGTGCACCATCGGCCACAGCAAAGCTTGAGATCACAGGACACTCATCGGCTTTGAAACCACATCACTCAAGCCAGGAACCAAGAGAAAGGTCAACATACCTAAATCACTGTCGTCCATGTACCACAACGGCCCCGAGGTCCTCACAGCTTCCTCTTCGGCCAGACAGTATTATCAACCCCAAAACACTGGGCAACATGACGCCTGGTCGTCCAAAAACACAAGGCATCATCAACAACGGCCAAAGGGAATGCAGAGTGCCCTCATCGGCCTCACCAGCCCAAAAGGGAAACTTTACCTAGCCAACAACCAAGGACAGACACTACCTTCATCGGCCACCCGTGCCAGAACGCGCATCATTCAACAAACAAAGCGCACCAAAGGAACAAGGGCTTTCCCTGGCCGCATCAGGGGACAGGCAACGACCAAACTCAAAACACAGGGTTACCACGCGACAGGGAACGGCCAACATGGTCCCACATCGGCCAAGAAGCATCAAGTACAGAAATATACTCTCCTGCACTTCGTCTACATCTCAGCTTAGAGAGTGGGGGACTCCTGATGGAGTATATGGGTCTAGGCCCCAGGACCCACATACTCAGAACAGAAAGCACAGTCACTACACGGTGCCCTCGTCGGCCAGAAGACCCTCGTCGGCCGAAGAAGGGCCAATCCAGAATATTATCTTGAGGCCAAGGAACCAGGGTGTCCTCGTCAGCCGTGCCCGCGTCGGCCGTGCCCTCGTCGGCCAAAGCCCTCGTCGGCCACGGGAGACCCACATAACCGGATTTTACACTTACTCATTTGTACAGCCCACTAGTGGCTTTGTATTCGGCCCAATAGCGGTCCAGTTGTAAATGGGCCTCCCAAGCCCAAGGCTTGGGAGCCCAGCCCGTATTTTTCCTATAAATACTTCCTCTGGAAGTAGTTATGGGGGTTACAAAATCATTCTATTGAAGCATATATTGCACTTCTCTCTCTAGCTCTCACTTCTCTCTAGATATATACTCTATCAGTCACAATATAGATGTCATGCACACTGAGAAGAACGTGTTTGACAATATATTTAACACAATGATGGATTTCAAAGGCAAAACTAAAGACGGTCTTGCATCTCGATTATGATGAAGGCAACCGAGGAGGCAGCCGTGGCAGCCGAGGAGGCCGACCCTTAGACACCGTGGATGCTGAAGAGGTTCATCATCGTGATTATGATGATAATGATGATGCATATGATTATTTTGATCCTAATTTTTATCATAATGGAGTCCGACGTGCGGGCATGTAATAATACATTTTTTAAGTTTAACATTTCATATTAGTTTTATAATTCAGTCTGTAATAACATTTTTTATGTTTAACATTGTATGGATTTTGTTTTTCATTTAATGTTCTAATTACTTTAAAGTAAAATTAAAACAATTTTCAATTTTTTTAAAATGGATTTTTTTAAAAAACCAAAAATTTTAGTCACGGACTAAATTCGTGACTATTTTTTTTTGGTCCGGAACACTTTTTCAAATTCAAAATCTATTTTTTTTAAAAAAAAAACATAGTCACGGATACATGTCCGTGACTAAAACAAATTTTGAAAATCTAAACCGCGGGCTTTTAAAAATTCAAAAATTTCAAAACGTAGTCACGGATTCGTCCGTGACTAAAATGGCCGAATTTTAAAAACAAAAAAAATTTTAGTCACGGATCGATCTGTGACTAAAATAAAAAAAAATTAAATTAAAGGTAGTCACGGACCAGGTCCGTGACTACCGTGCCGGAGTAGCAAATTCCGGTCAAGAATTAGTCACGGACCTTGTCCGTGACTAATCTGTGACTACACTTTGTCACGGTCAAATTTCAGTGACTACATTGTAGTCACGGACTTAGTCACGGACAAAATCAATGACTAACTATGTTAGTCACGGATTTTTTACACTGCGGTACGTGACTAAGCCCGTGAGTACAGGCGAATTTTTTTATAGTGCTAGTATTAATTATTTCCTAAAAAACAAAACAAAAAAGGAATGAGAATCCTCAGGTGGGACGCCTAAGTGAGACCCTTAAACTAGGATGGATGAAGTACGTCACACTAAATTTTTTGATTAACTAACCATAAGGTTTATCACAAAAAACTATGCATTTAGGTTATGCTAAGCTACAAATTTCCTTCTTTAATTAAAACTTAAATAAAATACATAGTAGCTTTTAAGAAAATAAATTATTTAATTCCTTTTATGTCCATCTAGGACATAAAATTCCGACCTTGAATTTAGATAGATATGGATCGGTCATCGGTGACAAACTTTTAACTTTTAAACTTGTGAAAAGGTAAGCAAATCTAACATATGCAAATCTAACATATGCAAATCTAACTTGTAAAATCCCACTAGGCTACAAGTCACAAACACAAGAACCTCTAAGAGAAGCACTATTTTTCTTTTTCACTTGATACAATTTCTACATTGTTAACAAGAATAATATAATTAATTTGTGGACCTCTTCCCCGGCCTTATTAATAAGAGAGAAAAAAAGAATTCACGTAAGAACATTTTTTAAAGGCTTATATCTTTTTATTTTTACTCTAAATTTTACAAAAAAAATATATATCAATAATCATAAATTTTTGTAATGTTTCATATGACACAAATATCACATTTATAAAATTAAACAAATCTGAAAATTTTAATGTTAGATTATTTTTGAGCCCTAAAATACAGAAACACAAATTTCAATCCATGATGTATCCAAAAATAAGTGAACTTTACATGAACTCATTTAATTTTTTCCTAATTGAAGAGAGTGAAGAAGTTATTGATTTTTTGTAACATAGAAATGGAATCTTTTAGTTTCATGATATTCAGAAAAAACAAGAAAAACATTACTTATTAATATTTAATTAACATTTTACTAAATTGATGTAAAAAAATATGTTTAGTGTAATTTATTGGTGGTGATGTAATGTAGGAAAAAATGTTGAATACTCACTTATTTTCGTATAGATGAAATTAATATTTATATTTTTAGGGGATGGTCTAAGAGACTAAGAGCCTGTTTGGTAACACTAAAATTGACTGAATTGACTGATTCTGCTGAAATTTATGAAGTTCTGGCTGAAGTGGCTGTATTGGCTGATTCAGCTGATTTATGAAAAAATTATATTTAAAATATTTGTTATTGATAAATTAAACAAAAAATTATATGAAAAATAGCTAAAATGATCCTCTACAGTAACTTCAGCCAGAACAGCCAGAAAAGTAACTCTAACCTTACTTTTTCTGCTTATTACAAACTTCAGCGCGTGAAATCAAAAATTACGTGTTTAATGAAAAAGCTAGCTGATAAGCCTAATAAGCTGGAAAAAGGGTCACCAAACAGGCTGAGTAAATCAAATCCATTAAAATACAAGATTAACCCACGTGAATGAACTGGACGGAATATTTCTCTAAATAACACACTACACAATAAACTTTATGTTTATCAAAATACATTAAAAAAATAAAACAACTTTATGTTATCCACAAACAATCTTGATGACAAGCTCCATGACCAATAGGAAAAAGAGTGGAAAAGTCTACGATAATAATAGGCTTCCTTTACCGCTCTTTCTCTTTGACTCAACTCATTGTGGACTAGCTCTGAATTCTTCCTCAATAATAACACTTCTTCTCCATTTACTTCCAAAAGTAGAAGAAATAGAATTCACAGATAGAGTTATGGGAAACTGCTGGCTTAAGCCTGTAAAACATCTTATACCACACGTTTGGTTGTCAAAATTTTTATAATAAATAACTCCAGGTAGATCTCCACAGGTAGATCAATTTATAATTTTTTCGAAATGCTATAATTATGGAAAAGTAATCTTTGGGAAAGAGAGAAAGAGCAAAAGTGATCAAGAAAAGTCAATTTGGCAAATCTTTTCGGGACGGATGGAGTACGATATTTCTATCTGTTAGTGTTTTCATAGTTAGGGTCTTAGGGAAACGCATACTCTGTTTTCATAGTCAGGTGGTTCCTTCGAGTGGGCATATAATTGTCCCAAATTTGAAGCATTTCAAATTGGGTGAACTAAAGAGTTCAACTAGGAATTTTAGGCAAAATACTATGTTGGGAGAAGGAGGGTTTGGAAAGGTGTTTAAGGGTTGGGTTGACCCCAAAACCTATGCAGCTTCCAAAGTTGGTGTTGGCATTCCAGTTGCTGTCAAGAAATCCAGTCCGGATAGCGAGCAAGGATTGAAAGAATGGCAGGTAATTCTTTCTTTCCAGCCATTCCCACTTGTTGTATTGCCTCCAATGATTTATGTTCACTTCCTAAAACACTGGTAAATTCTTTTGTCATTTATTTGAAAGCTTTCGAGGCCTTTGAATGACACAAACAAATTGGCTGAATCCGTTGAATTCGACAGAGTTTTGCCTGAACCGGTTGATTATGTTAAAATTGATGAGAGTTTTGACTTATTTGCTGAATCGATGATTTCTGAAAAATGAATTTTAAAATATGTTTTGTTAGAATCAATAAAAATTACATGAAAATAGCTAAATTATATTTATCGTAACTTCAGCCAATTCAATAAAAAAAATATGTTTAACATTACTTATTTTGATTATTACACAATTTCAGTTTGCCAAAGCAATCCTAAAATATCACGTGTTTAGTAAAAATGTAAAGCTTGATAAGCTCAAAAGAGGGGTTACTAAACGAGTTCGAATATATTTTAATCTCTAAAAAGTACTACCTCCATAATATATATATCTTCCCGTTTAAAAGTAAGTGAAATTAAGAATAGTGAAAGAGAATCTAAATTATTGCGAGTATGATGAGAAGATAATCAAATACTCCCTCCGTTCCTAAATAAACTTCCAACTTTCCTTTTTCGTCCGTTCCAATTAAAACTTCCACTTTCCCTTTTTGTTAAAGAATTTGTGGTTCACAACATTTCTTACACAATTCTCTCTCCTCTGCACAACTCTCCACCACACAATATCCACTATCTTAAACTTTGTGCCAAACTCATTTGAAAGTTAAAATGGGAACGGAGGTAGTACTATGCTGGAATGAAGCATATATAAATCCAAAAAAGTAGTTGTAGTAGTGTTATATTTTTAAAATTATTAAGGATACGATGAGAAGATTTAGAAATGAGAAAATTTTTAATGTTACGGACGAAAAATGAAAGTAGGAAAATATGAAAGTTATATGGAAGAAAATATTATTCACCCATAGATTTAATTGTAATCCAAAGAATGGCGAGTCATTTAATATTTTGATCAAAATATGTTATTATTCCTTTGTACTTTTCACAATTATTTATTCGGTAGCTGGATCTTGACTAAAAATCAAATGAAAAAGACCTGACACAAAAACGTTGACTTAGAAAGTCAAAATCTTCAGTGGACTGGTTACTAATAGCACGAAGTCGTTATTGGTGTGCTGAAAAATCTCTGAAGTTTTATTCATACTTCATCCCTTCAACATTCTGTAGCACTTTGATTTTTTTTTGCCAACATCTTTTGAAATCTTTTGAAATAAAGTGCATTATTTTTAATTAGACGAAAATATTGTAAAATACACATTTTTTAAATAAGGGTATTTTGATCATTAAACATTTTAACATAGCTAAATTTTTATTTTTATTTTTGCTTTTCAGTCATACAATGTCGAAAAAACATAATTTTAGCATAGCTAAATTTTTCATAGCTCACAAACATTTTAACATAGCTAAATTTTTCAGTCATATTTAGGGAAACTCGATATATATATATATATATATATATATATATATATATATATATATATATATATATATATATATATATATATATATATGTTTTAGTCATATCTCGGGAAATCATGTGTGATCATTGTTTTACATTAATATATAGAATGCTATGTTCTCAAGTTTATATTTATGAGATAAAAAAGTTACATAATTTTATAAGATACACAGCAATACCTAATTTAAATTCGTAATTGTCTCAATCTTTTAATGTTCTTACTTCTACTTAAGAAACTTTCTCTATTATTTAATCATATTTTGAATGTTTTTAAAGAATTTTAGAAGTAGTTTTGAGTGTTATGTTTTTTCATTCCGTTTTCTTAAAAAAGAAGGTTGACAAAAATCCGGTGACAGACCTCATAAAAGAAGAGATAAAATACATATTGTAGAAAAGAGAACGTATCTAAGCCTTTGTAAATTATATATTCTACGGAGTATATAGTAAAATTGTTAAATTTATAATGCATGTAAATATATAATAGGAAAGTTCCCGAAATAGGACTAAAAGAGTTTGAAAATTCCAAAATAGGACTGTCATGTTTTTTATTCCCAAAATAGGAGTAATTACTGATAAGTTTAGAAAATACTGTTATGTTTGAAGTCTGGTACTGCCAAAACATGGAAGTAATGAGTCATATTTTGGGAATAAAAACATGGCAGTCCTATTTTTGAATTTTCAAACTCTTTTAGTCCTATTTCGGGTAATATTCTCATATTATATATATAATTTAATATCCTTAACGTATAACTTTTTGTTAATGCGGGCAGAAGTAAAGTTTTTAGGGAAATTTTCTCACCCAAATCTGGTCAAGCTATTTGGATATTGTTGGGAGGACAAGCAATTTCTTCTTGTTTATGAATACATGCAGAAGGGAAGTCTAGAAAGTCATCTTTTCCGAAGTAATAAGCCCTTGATCAAATATCATCTCTTTCCCTATTCTACGTTCAATATGATTCTTTAACCAAATTAAATAATTTTATTACAGAGAAGGGAGGAGAGCCACTTTCTTGGGACACAAGGATCAAAATTGCAATAGGAGCAGCTAAAGGGCTTGTTTTCTTGCACAATACTGAGAAGAGTGTCATTTATAGAGATTTCAAAGCATCCAATGTTTTACTTGATGGGGTAAATTTATCTTACCACTAATTGATTCATTAATAAATGGTCTTTCGAAATGCTATACATGGAAACTACTCCCATTTAATTATAAATCTGTAAAGTATCTTTCCTTGTTTTTTGGCTTTTCTCTATAATAATAATAATAATAATAATAATAATAATAATAATAATAATAATAATAATAATAATAATAATAATAATATCCTAATATCAAAATAAAATAGTACTCCCTCCGTTCTTTATTAACTGTCTCGTATTCCTTTTTGAGACGTTTTTAATTATTTGTCTCTGTTTCCCTTTTTAGTAAGTTTTTTTTAATCAAAATACCTTTATACCCTCACTTTTATTACCATTACCCCTTTATTTTTCCTACTTTTTCATTTACCCACAACCCACTGCACCTTTTATACTACCCCAATTATTTTCCTCTTAAAATCTGTGTCAAAGCCTAAGAGGACAGATAATAAAGAACGGAGGGAGTACAAAGTATGGATAATGCTGATTTTTTTTGGAATATAATTACAAAGATTATCTGATTTATTTGTAGGACTTCAATGCAAAACTTTCCGACTTTGGACTTGCCAAGTTTGGTCCCGTTGACAGTAATTCACACGTTACAACTGACATCGTAGGGATGTATGGTTATGCAGCTCCCGAATACATGTCCACAGGTAGCTTATGTATTGAGTTTATAAGTATTCTTGTATAGTATATCAGTTTATGTAAATTGAATTTTTTAGATAGTTTCTATTTATGATTGTTAGATAATTCTCACTATTTTTTATGCAATACAATGATTTTTTCTCATGAATGCACTTTATTATTGTAGTTATTGAGAAAAGAATAGATAAAAGAAGCATAGTTGTGCATACAAATTTACAAAATCCAAAAAGTATAGTGTAGATCATCGGTGGTAACAACTAGAATTGTCTTGGGACCAAAAATGATTTCTCTATCTTATTCAAAGAAATTTTACTAATAGATTAGATTAGTAAAAACATACAATTATGTTCTTTTTTCAAAGTTTAGTGAAAAACATTAAGCTTGCCAATGCCAATCTGCACACCAGAACATTAAGGGGGCATATTTCTGAGTAATTAAAAATACCACAAGGCTAGGGTCATTGTCCACCTGCAATTTAATTATGATAAAGCAAATAATTTAAACATTTCCCACAAAATAAGAGATGGAATGTATATAGTTGCATGCAATGATGAAATTCAACCCTTGATATATATTTTCAATATTTCCATCAAGATCATAATATTTTCATCCTTGATGATATTGCAGGCCATTTATATGTGAAGAGTGATGTGTATGGGTTTGGAGTAGTACTACTTGAAATAATAACTGGTATGAGGGTTCTTGATTCAAGCCGGCAACCCCATCAATATAATTTAGTCAAGTGGACAAAACCCTTACTTCCAAACAAAAACAAGCTGAGGAACTTAATGGATCCTCGTCTGGAGCATGGTTACCCCTTCCAAGCTGCTTCTCAAGTGGCTGAGCTCATCATAAGGTGTCTCAACCCTCAATGTAAACTCCGACCTGACATGGAACAAGTGTTAGGGAAAGTAGAGAAGATCAGTAAGATGGAGATGACTCCAAAGGATTTGAAAGCTCAAACCAAACATCTCAAGGATGAGGAGCGTCGCCTCCGGAAGCGGTCATCCACACTCCCAACCAACCACGGAGGAATTGGTCATACCGGTGGTGGACATTCTCAGCATGAATATCAAAGCTATTAAATAAATATATGTAGATTTATACAAGTAAATGTATGGAGCATGCTAACGTACTCACTATGGTGCACGTTGATGCGATGAATGATCATGATTCATTCATCTAAAATATTTAGATAATCATGGTCACTCATCATGCCAACATACTTCGTAATGAGCACATTAACATGCTCCATATGTTTTTTGATGATTATACTCTTCATTACATTTTTCTTCCCTTTCTATTTTTTTATGCATGTAATAGCATCCATGAAGAAATTGTGAGAATAATGGAATGACTTACCCAATTGGGAACCCTAGATGTTATATATATAATAAGTAGAGTTCTGAGTACATTAGGAAACATAAAAAATATGGAAACATTCTCTTGATTATTAATTCTTCCCTTAATCTCATTCTATATTAATGTTGGAGGGTTGCTAAGTGACGATTAGTTAACGTTCTGACATTAATTACTACTAGAAACGATCAACGAACTGATGGTTAATCGTTGGTGGTTTCACAAGTAAGTAACTTCGGTATATTAATGCACGATCGTGGTTAATAGACTTAAGAGGGATCAATTTTGTTGGTTAAACTGAAATCGTTGTGTTGAGGTTATCAATCTCAATTGATTTCATCAAAGAGTTATTAATGAACGATCGTTGTTAATGACTACCCTCGATGAATTGGAGATACTCCTCGATTGAGTATTCGAGAGGGGATAAGTTATACATATAACAAGGATCGACTAAAATATATCAACAAGTGGAAAGTAGCAAAGTCAAGTCCCTTTTATTCTTGAATTAAATCTCATATAAGTCGTTCATCTTAGTTTCTTATTAAATCAAATCATTCAATCCAAATCCCCCCCCCCCCCCTTTATTTACATAGTTTTATAAAAAGAGACGTATTCTTTTCCCTGTGGATACAAACTCTACTTCACCTATACTACGTATAAGTGTTAGTATCGAATTATTTTGACGCACTCGTCAAATTTGGCGCCGTTGCCGGGGAAAGGCAATTAATTTTTCTTTTTATTTTATTTCAAGGAAAATAAAAAAAATATAAATAAACAAAACATAAAGAGTTCTTAGATTTCTATTCTTCTGAGCTTTATTTGAGTATATGGTTAAACATCGGTCTATAAACCAAATCACCTACCAAACAAAGCCCGAAACAGAACAAGCCTTCGAGAGGTTTATGAATTTATTTCCGAATACTTCTTCAGAGGAATCATCAAGTGCTAGTTCTTATTCTAGCGAGAACGAAGAGCCAATCACTATGGCTCAAGAAACAAGAACGTTGAGGGAGCTCACGGCTCCTAACTTAAATCAACAACCTCTATGTATCACATTCCCCACTCTTGACGAAGGTGCTACATTTGAGCTCAAATCGGGCCTCATTCATCTACTTCCTTCATTTCATGGCCTAAGAGGCGAGGATGCAAATAAACATCTTGCAGAGTTTCATATAGTTTGCACTAGTATGAAACCGAATAATGTTACAGAAGAACAAATCAAGCTGAGAGCCTTTCCATTCTCACTGAAGGACACGGCTAAGGATTGACTATTCTATCTTCCTTCGGGAAGCATAGATACATAGGCGGCAATGAAGAAATGCTTCCTAGAAAGGTACTACTCCGCCTCTATCTCATCATCTTTGAAAACACAAATAAGCAACATTGATCAAAAAGATGATGAATCCTTGTATGAGTATTGGGAACGGTTCAAAAAGTTGTGTGCTAGTTGCCCATACCATGGATACACGGAGCAAGACCTCATCCTCTACTTCTATGATGGTCTTGCGGATCAAGATAGACACATGGTGAATGCAGCTTGTGGGGGCGACATTGTCAATAGAACTCCCTCACAAGCAACAAGCTTGATCTCGGAGTTGGCCGAAAACTCTAGGCATTACAACGGGCGGTCCTCAACCCGTAAAGTTGCCGTGGTAGAATCATCTACATCGTTAGAAAGTAAAATGGCCGGCTTGACTTATTTGGTTAAGGATTTCCTTTTGAATCCTAGAAACCAAGAAGTCAAGGTCTGCGGCATATGCACACAGAAAGGGCATCCAACCGATTCTTGCCCAACTCTCCATGAAGAACAAGTCAATGCCTTGGGTTTTCAGTCTCATCAACAAAAGAGGTACGATCCACACTCTAACACTTACAACCCCGGGTGGAGAGATCACCCGAATTTGAGATATGGGAACCCTCAACCACAACAAAATCAGCCCTCCCAACAATCGTTCCCAAATCACCAAGGCCAAACCTCAAGCTCAAGCCCACCCGGCCGGGCGTCGGGAATGTTTCCACAAAAACCGAGATGGCATGCTCTTCTTCCTCATTTCATCTTATGCAAACACGAACCAACTCCGCCAAAACACCATTTTCAAATTCCATACATTTGAATCTACTTTGTTTCTACACCAAATCCATAAAAAAACCATTTTCTGCATCTCCTCATCACCCTCTTCACCACCACACCCACAAAAAAACCTCCCAAATAACCAAATATCCAAATCCCCTTACTCCACAAACAACAAAAGCCAAAATTTCATCAACCAAAAAGAAAATAAATGGCACCAAAAAGGGCAAAGGGATTCATTCTATTGGACATCTCGGACACAAGCACTAGGGACAGTGCTTTGGTTAGCTTGGGGGGGAGTTTTATGGAATACTCACATTCATACTCTTGTTAAAAAAAATTAATAAAAGCTTGTTAAGTTGAAAACCTGAAAGGGCAATGATAGAGTATATATCTAGAGAGAAGTGAGAGCTAGAGAGAGAAGTGCAAGTAAATGCTTCAATAGAATGATTTTGTAACCCCTATAACTACCTCCAGAGGAAGTATTTATAGGAAAAATACGGGCTGGGCTCCCAAGCCTTGGGCTTGGGAGGCCCATTTACAACTGGACCGCTATTGGGCCGAATACAAAGTAGATGGTGGGATACATAAATGATTAAGTGTAAAATCTAGTTCTGCGAGTCCTCCGTGGCCGACGAGGGTCTGGCCGACGAGGGTACGGCCGATGAGGGCACGGCCGATGAGGACACCCTGGTTCCCCGGCCTCAGGGGCATATTCTGAGTCGGTCCCTCTTCGGCCGACGAGGGTCCTTTGGCCGACGAGGGCACCGCGTAGTGGCTTGTGCTTTCTGTTCTTCTGAGTATGTGGGTCCTGGGGCCTAGATCCATATACTCCATCAGGAGTCCCCCACTCTCTAAGATGAGATGCAGACGAAGTGAAGGAGAGTAGATTTCTGTGCTTGATGCTCTTGGCCGATGCGGGACCACGTTGGCCGTTCCCTGTCGTGGCGTTTGGTGGCCCTGTTCTGAGTTTGGCCGTTACCTTCCCCTTGACGTGGACGATGAGGGTTCTGGTCATGGGGGGCCCGATTGTCACACTCCCATTTTTCTCACGCAAAAATACATTTAAATAATGATTTATTCAAAGGAATTATCAACTTTATTTGAAAACATCAGAGATACAGCGGAAGTCTTAATAGGGAAATGGGTGTTACCGCCACATCCGGTCATCTCTTGACCGAATGCACAGGCAAACCAAAACAAAACAACAAAAACTAATGTAATAATAATCAAATGTTTATTTCATGACTAAATTTGACCAAGGCATCTTCTAAGTCGCTCTCAAGCTCGAGCAATCAATCAATCAACATAAGCTTCCAACTCATCATTTGCTAAAAATTAAGGGAGAAGAGAGGGACAAGAAAAATAACAAAAATTAGCTTTAGAGCTAAGTAAGTACTACCCAACCCCGTAAAATAATCAGGTTTGACGAAAATAATTTTTCATATAATATTATACAAAAATAACACACTCCACCAAAATTCTTTCCTTTGATTTTTCTCAAAATCACTTCTTTTCTAAAATCCTCATTCTTCTTTGAAAATATCAAAGTAACTCTTCACTTTGAATTTCTCAAAAATCTCTTTTTCACTAACTTCCTAGTAGTTTAGAAGGGCGGTGCTCAACCTTTCGGCTGAGCCCGGTGGACCGTGGTTACGGACGGCCACCCCGATCAATGCCGGTACCACAACGCTCTTGTGGAAACGAAACGACTACCTTAAGTGTGTGCACCCCCTAAAAAGGATTCCAAGCCCTCCGAGTAGTAAGTCGTCACGAGTAATCGGGACTCAGTCTACCAACTACCCCTGAATAATATATATCTCTGAATGATTAGGGACTACTACTACAACTCTGCTTCTTAAAAGGGATCATCTATCCGGAAGTTACTCAAAAATCTCTTCTTCTTAGTAGTAGCCCTAACCACCCTCCACATTTTAAGGGACGTGGAAAACCGACACCTCGGATTGCTCCCGAGATGCCTACCTCTTATGAAATCATTCTTTTATATTAAATAATTATACTTCAAAATATTCCTCAATTTCTCAAACTGCCTCGAAAATATTTAAATAAAATATTTAATACCCAAAAGCACTTAGTTTCGCTTCTCAAATATCACAGATCGAACAATCTCAAAATCACATGCATATACATCATAACTCACATTAAAATCACGTATCACATAATACATATATAATACGAGGAAACGATTTTGGATTAGCAAAGAAACTTACCTCAAACTCCAAGTACTCCTGGTGAAATTGTTATGATGTAGTTAAATTCAAATTTGCCTTCTATTCAAATTCAACAATCAATATCTTATTCAAACTAGTTAAATTCCTCTACCCTTGAATTAAAAATTCCTCCTCTTGGGATTTAATTGCTTTAATCATAACTATTTTTTTTTAATTACGTAGTATTATTTAATTACGGCCAGCCTAGATTCCATTTTTCATGGCCACAGTTTATTACTCCGTATTATACTTATTATTATTATATTTACTATTTATTATTATTATGGACAGCCCATAAAAAAACGTACTGCAAGAGAAGAAGAAGAAACACGGATCGGAGTACGTACTGTCTTCTTCGCAAGTAGACGCCGGCGACCTGGCTACGGAACGGTGAGGCTTCTTCGGAGTTGGACTGATCGATAGCGGCAGCTCTTCCCACTGCAGCGCCTATGGCAGTACAGTTCCGGGGTCTTTCTACTCCGGTCAGCCCTTCTTCTTCAGCGATGATGGGCTTCGCTGCTGGCACCTCTTCAGTACGTTAATTAGTTAACACGTACTGAGTAGTATGTATCTTTGGGGCATAGCACGTAGCTGGTCGTTCGACTATCCACATATATATACGCATTCCTTCTTCTTAATTTACTCCGGCCCGTTGGTTTTCATAGTCCTTAAGGTCTCCTTAACTTACACTTTACTACTTTGGTCCGTTACTAAATGATTACTCCGTATTATTATAATATAATTAGCACGTAGTGCTTTGCCATAACCATGCAATTTGCATGTATGTGTTATGTATGATATGTGTATCGTATGCGCATGCATGATGCATGATGCATTCATTAAGTATATACATAGTACGGTGTATGAGTATACGGGGCATGTGCATAGCATGTACGTATGTGATGTAGTTAATTAAGTTTGCAGGTAAACTAAATAAGTATGATGTATGTATTTTATGTATGTATGATGTATTATGTATGTGCGAATGTTAAGTGTACGTATTTTAGTTTGGAGTTGAACAGTCCACTCAAATTCTTTTGTTATCACTTTGCATTAAAGTTCACACTTTAATTTTGTACATTTTGGTTCACTCTTTTATTATATCGATGAGATTGATTAAATCTCTCTTTTCTTTAAAAAAAATTAGGGTATCACACCGATGAAGACATTCTTTCCTTCTCACGACCTTCGGTGGCTGGATTTTGTTTTTGGGCCGAGGAGGCCACTGCGGTTGCGTTCTTGCTTGAAGACGACGAGCCTCCCTCATCTTGAGTGTCCGTTAAGGGTGCTGTTCACTCCTGACCGTTGGTTAAAGTTTGTATTGTTGGCCGAGGAGGCCATTGGGGCTGTCTTTTGGTTGGACGATGAGCGTCCTCGCTTGGTGGGAAAGATGGGTGCCCTTTGTCACGAATGGCCGATGAATGGTCGTGCCCATTCGTGACAGTTGATGGCTGCTTTCCGCTCTTTGGGGCCAAGGAGGCCCTTGTGGTTATCTCCTGTTCGAGGATGATGAGTGTTCTTTTGTTCCCCGGTAGCCGATGAGGGTGCGGTTTGCATCTTGGCCGTTGGACGTGTTCTGTGTTTTTTGGCCAAAGCGGTGTTGTCCGTAGTCTGGTGTTCACTCTTTCGAGGACGATGGCGGCACTGATCAGTCATCTGGGAGGGAATTCTTTGTTTGCTAGCTTTGCTGCGGCCGCTGGTGCACCACGATGTTATGGACGTTGTGATGCATGTCTAATGTTGTAGTTGTGGACTTAGTATATTTTTGGATTTCTTTGATTTTGTCCTGGTTTGGAAAGGCCGGTGTAGTCCCCCAGTCCCCCACTGCTTCAGGCCGAAGAGTAGGTGAGGGGTGAAGGAGTAAAGGAGGTACCCAGGCCGAAGCGGACTCTTGTATACACCTGAATCCAATTCCTTGGCGATTTCCTGGTCAAGGTAACCCTGTGGGAGAACCCTTGGACGCAGGTCGCTTTCAAGAAATTATCATCATGGTTTTATACAGGGCCGATGGCGTGTGGTCTTCTTGGTGGTTTTACCGCCGTGGCCGTTGAGAAAACCATGCGATTGGCATTCTGTTCAAGCCGATGTCGACTTGCCTTGAAATGTGATCTATCCATTTGAAGTATCTCTGTGTTGAGGCCGATACGGGCACACTCTATTATTGTGGCCGTTGAGTGGGTGGCTCGTTAGTGGTGAGCCGGTGTTGTGGAAGTGGGCCTGACCCGACTTCTGAACCGGTGCCCAGCCCAATGGGCCTTGAGGGTGGTGGCCGTTTATGTGGCCAATGGGGAGTTGCCACATGTAGTGACCGTTGGGGGGGAGGTCTATAAATACCCCCCCCCCCCCTCGAAGAGGTTTCCTCATCGCATTCCTGAGATAACGAAGTGCTGCTGAATTTTCTAGAGAGATAAAGTTCTTGCCAGTGTTCTTCGTGTTCATCCAAGCTTCAAAGGTTAGTTCATCGAAACTTCCCTCTGTAATTTGCCTATTTCGCTTCCTAGGCCATTGATCCCTTGTTAGTGGAGATAGACGTTTAGATCCAAAGTAGAAACATCTAGGCTCTAGTTAACTGTTATAATGAAGCCTTTGGATGATGAGTACTATCTGTACGACGATGAGCCCTCTGCTAGGTCCCTTGATTACCGGGTGGTAGAGGAGTGTTGTGAGGAGATAGAGGAGTTGAGCTCCTTTAAGTCCGAGGAGGGTGAGGGTGAGGACGAAGAGGCTGCCTCCTCGTCTGATGGTGAAGAAACAGGGGCTTCACGTGCTGTGGACGGAGCGTCTACATCGGCTGCGATCCCCTGCCCGAAGCCGGTTTCTGCTGTGAAGGGAGCTGCTCCGATAAGAAGGCGGCGGCCGAAGAGGGGTCTAGGTTTCTCTTACCTGGATCTCAGCAATCTTTATCTGATTAAGCCGGAGAGTAGTGCGGCCGACTACCTGGTGGCCCAGATGTACGTGGGGCCGTATGGGCGGGTTAGGGCGCCCAAGCCGACGGATCACGTGTTGAATCCACCTTCGGGGTATTTTGGAGTATACCCCATGAGCTTCGCAAAGGGACTTAGGTTTCCCCTTCACTCCTTCATCACGGAATATCTGGATATGGTGGGTCTCCCTCCGGCCTTTCTGACTCCCAACAGCTATTCGCTCATCGTCGGCTTCCTTCTCCGCTGCGATGAGCTAGAATTTAGGCCGACAACGGCACTGTTTATGAACCTGTACCAGATTGGCCGAGGAAGCCACAAAAACTGTGCTAGCTATGCCAATCTCCAGCAGCTGCCGAAGAAGAGGAGTTTCACTGATCTCCCTTCGTCTATTCATGGATGGAAGAGCAAGTTCGTCTTCGTGTCCTTGGGTGAGGACAGCACGGAGTTTCCTTCGGTTGGTCATGACGGTAAGTTCACCCTGCATGACGTGCCGAAGAGCAGTATTCTGGATGCCCAGGTGGCGGCGTTTCTGATAGTCCCTGTTTCTGTAACAGCAATGAATAACGATCTAACAACGAAGATTAAACGTAAGGATGAACACAGATTGAATCAATGTAAAACCCTCTTTGATAGACCGTGAACTCGTACAACACAAAGATATGCGCGTAAGGCTATGAAGAATAAGTACGACGTTAACCTAATCCTAAACCCTCGGGTCCCTTTTTATAGGCGAGGTTTAGGTTAGACGTACAAGGCTTTTAGCCTGATTATATGGGCCTAACACTTGGCCCAAGTTCTATCTAATTCATGCACTAATTAAATACAAGGATTAATTATAAAGCTAATCTATGACAAACTTGATTCACAATTAAAATATCTCCAATAATCTCCCCCTTTGTGATCAAGTGCCACTCTGTTATTGCTTCTGCGACTTGAAGTAGTGCTTCCTCATACCAAGTGCATGTTCATATTGCCTCAGCATATTTCTCTATTCTAGGCGATCGTCAATAGCCTTTAAAATTGTCTCTACTGTAGAGTGTTCCTTTTGAACATAAGACGATGCCTCTTGAAGATTTTCCTCTAGCTCTGCCTTCATCTTTAGAAGCTGTTCTTTGATTATCTTCAGCGTCCCATCACAGTATTTCTCAATTTCATTGACTACCATCAGACGTTTTTCGTTCTTGTGGTTCAGATAAGTGACTGCTGGCGCTGTGAAGAAGATGTGGTGGGCTGGGAAGTCTTCGAGTTCTGGACCATACAGTCTTGACTTTGTCAGATTTGTCTTTTTCAGGTTGCACTCAATAGCCATCTGTAGGTCATGTGAAGAGTGTACTCTGATCTGTCTAAGCATGAATCTCTTGATTGCTGCAAGACCTTCGCTGTATATTATGCTCTGCCTGACTGGAAGGTATCTATAGGCCATGAACATTTGATAGATGTCGTCGGGTTTAAGCATGATGAAGTCATTCTCTTGGCAAGTAAATTCACTCACGTCAGTGCGTTGAAGTCTGTAAGTATAGAATGTTACTCCGTGATAATCTTCAGCCTTCACTTGTAGAATTTGATGAATCGAGAGAATATTTGACTTCAGATCTTGTTCCATCAGTTCTCTCTGAGTACCAGTTGACCTTTGTAATAGCATATGCAGATGACCTCCAGCCTGCTTTCCTTTTAGATGAGTAAGGCCTCTTAGCTTCAGTTCATTCAGCGGTTTGACTTTGTCTGGTCTACGCCAGATATGCTCTCTGATTTCCTCTTGGAAGGGGGCTTTGATTCGAACGTTATCCCAGGGTTTCTCTGTCTTGGGAAGTCTTCCCGCTGATTGTCTTACGACGGATTCAAGAGTTTTCTGGGATTCCTTGTAGTTCTCCCCTTCCTTGCGTTCATCGTCCTCGAGCCTAATGATATCTTCAGAACATTTGTTGATTAGCTCTCGTAGCCACCAATTTCTCTGCATGTCCTCTGGTTCAGCCTCATTACGGAGATCATCCCATTCTGTCCATTGTCTTGGCCATTTGTCATATATCACCGCCTCCTCCAGTGCATCGTGGATGTCATTGCCTGGGGAAATGTATGGATTTCTTTGCTGCTTTTGAGGCGGTGATTGTTCCTAGGTAGCACAACCGGGTTCACTTGGATTGCCCGTTGACATCAGTTTAGAACTAGGTTCCAACTGATGGCCTGATGTAAAAGATGTACCAGTGGTAACATCATCAGGACTTCCATCCCCTCCTTGGTTGGTATCTCTAGGAGATACGCCTCAGGATGTTACGTCTAGCTCGACCATGCTAGATATTTTGGATGTGGGTGGTGGCTGTTGGTTTGTAGAGGTTTCGGGTTGGATTGGCTGTGGATTTTGTCTTGGTAAAGCAGTTTGCTCAAGTGATCGAGGTCGCTTGTTCTCCCCCTCATGAGGATCCGAATCATCGGGGTCCTCATGGGAACGTTTGCGACCACGAGGACTCTCCTTGCAAGTGCTCTTGGTTGCTGGTGAAGAAAGGAGGGCTTCGAGTATGGCTTGCTGATGAAGGGTAAGTTTGTCTTCAGGGGTGTTTAGGAGGTTGTTCAGCAAAGCCGATGCAAGAGTGTCGAAGGATAGTGAGGATAGATCGATGGAGGGTGTGGTCGGGTGTGGGAAGAATACTGGTTCTGTATTCTGGGTTCCCCGAGAAAGAGAAGGAATGGGAATTTGGTTGATGGATTGGTGAGATAGAGGGGTGGAGGATACGGGTTGTGTATGGGAAATGAAAGGTTCGGGTGAAGGTTGCGGTGGTGTTTGTTCAGACCGAACCGCTTGGGTGGTCCTAAATTCCTGTGCTAGAGCGGTCATTGTATCTTGCACCCATGGTTTAATGGTGGAATCTAGGAAGCGATTTAGTAGAATGTTTACGTCTTCAAAGGTGGGGTGACCAGTTACGGGGGTTGTAACTGTTGACACAGCATCAGTGAAGATTGCTGATGTGTGGCCTGCGTGCAATGATGGAATCATTGTGGGCGTAGCAGGGCTTCCAACCGTCATAGCTTGCACTCTGGTTGTTGCGTTCAGGGTGTGTGCACCTGTATGTGCAGTGAATAGTGTAGGTGTCCTAGAAAATGAGGAAAATGTTGGGAATGTGACACCTAGACTCGATGTGTGAGAAGAAGGGGTTTTGACCTCAGGCGATAGGTCAATTGTACGCTCAACTGATTCAGAAGGAACCAGTGAGGGGGTGGAGTCCCGTTCTTTTGAAAAAATAGCCTGTTGAGATGCTATCGAGTGGCTGGGAGAGGGCTGTGCTTGCGCAGTTGAGCCAGATGCTGCGACTTCTACCCGGGAACCGAAAAGATCGGTTCCTGTGCTTAAGGATTCAGCTCGGCTTATCTGGATAAAGGTATCGCAGCCAGCGAAGATATGCTCGTCTGCCTTATCAATCAAGCTCTTTCTGGCTCGGGGCTGGGGCTTTGCCTTGGCAGTTTTGTCATTTTGACCTTTGCCCTTTTCTCCCGGATGACGACTTCTTTAGAATTCTTGATTTGATGAGCTGCCTCGTCATAGTCGTCCTTTGAGCAGTTTGTCTCGCTGGTATCAACTCTCGGCTTAGCTTTCTCCTTGATAGTGAAGACTTGGGGTCTGCCAGCGATTATCGGTGCTGCATCTTCAACAGTTATTCTTTTCTTCTTTGGAGATTCGACTGGCAGCTTTCCTTTTTTGATCAGGGCATATGTGTGCTCCACGTCGTCACTGTCATTGTCGTCGTTGTCATCATCCGAGCCAGATTCCCCGCTCTCTGTGCCCACGCTCTCGGAAGCCTCGTCGTCAGTGTTTGTTTGGGCTTCACTTGACGATTCATTGGTTGTTTCCTCAGCGTCTGTTTCGGTGCCCTCAGCCGCCTGACTCGTCTCTAGAGAGTCATCAGACTTTCCTTCATTGGGCGAACCGACCACTGGTTTCTGTGGCTTTTGGTCTCTCTTTGGACCCTTACTAACACTCGGCTCCGTCCCAGGGGTAGGTCCAGTTGGGTTTTGCTGAACCATAGGGACGGTTCTCTCAGTGGCTTCCTTGTACTGCTGGACTGCTGGATTTGACGTTTTAACAAGTTTGAGCAGAAACTCAGGTATCCTCAGACCGAAGGTAGGATTCTTGTCTGCTTTAAAGTATTGCAGCTTCGGTGCGGTGATGTGAGGATCAGTCCTGCGTCTTGGTATTGAAGCGTGCTCTGCCATGCAGTCGTGTATGATCAGCCCGAGCCACCTCGCGTACGGGATGGTACCTGGCCTGTTCTTTTCTTTGGCTTTGACCAGGTCCATTAGCTCTGAGAAGAGGAGCTGTGCCAAGTCGTAGTTTTTGTTGAAGGCGATGCCATGAAAGACTAGCGGTATCTGTTTGTTGCACTTGTCGAAGCCAGCATGCTTAGGCGACAGGCACTTGTTCACCAGCCCGAATAGATTTTTCCACGGATGGTGAAGATATGCTCCGTTGAAGTTGGAGAGTTGTGGCAGTAATGAGGTGTAGCCTAGGGATGCCACGTCTTTCAGTATATCTGGGATGGACGGCAGCGCATCGTACTCGTCATGGATTGGCAGCGATAGAGTAGCCCGTAGAGTAGATGGTGTAAGAATCACCCGCATGCCGTTTAGCTTGGTCTTTATCTTTGAGCGATCCTTCAGCGAATCCGTATGCATATGACCCCAGAACTGTTGTAGGTATATCTCTGGCACCGGTTTTGAGTTGTGAAGTGCAGGCCAGAGATAGTGACCTTTCATGATTGCTGGAACTATGGGGTTCTGGCATTTGAACACCGCAAGGTCTAGCTGGAAATTGTTGTCCAGCACCTTGATCCATTTCCCTTTGGGGTAGATGGCATCATCGATCTGCGTTTGAGTGGTTCCTGCCACTTGAAACTGAAGAAGCAGGGGGTCAGCATATGAAATTCAACTGTTTGATTTGATTGAAAGAGTTTGATTTGCAGTTTTCAGATAAGTTTATGCAGGTGGAATTTTGAAAAAATTGCAAAGTTCAAATCTCGAGATCTGAATCTCGAGATCATAATTTCGAGATTCAAATCTCGAGATCTTGATTTCGAGATTCAAATCTCGAGATCTTGATTTCGAGATTCAAATCTCGAGATCAAGATGTCGAGATGCAGATCTCGAGATCTTGATGTCGAGATTCAAATCTCGAGATCAAGATGTCGAGATGCAGATCTCGAGATCTTGATTTCGAGATTCAAATCTCGAGATCAAGATGTCGAGATGCAGATCTCGAGATCTTGATTTCGAGATTCAAATCTCGAGATCAAGATGTCGAGATGCCCATCTCGAGATCATGATTTCGAGAAGATGAAACGACGATTTCGAAGAGATTACCCACCTGCAAAAACAAAGATAGATATAGCAAACAGGAAAACAACAAGATTGCGACATACATTCAAACGAAAAAAACTTTAATTTGATTTTGATTCTGAGAAATTTCAAGGGTTTTGCGAAATCAATCGTTTGTTTTTGGATGACGAATACGAACAAAATAAAACAGGTTTTCGAGATGATCGTTCGTATTCGAGATGGGTGATTGCGACTGTGAACGTTAACTACCTTCGAAGAGTAGTCGAGAGAGAGGATCGGAGAAGAAGAAAGTTTGCGAATACAGGGGCTTTTGAGAAGACGAAGGATCTGAGAGCTCTGCCTTTGCGAAAAAAATTTTGGCCTTTGAAAAAAAACAGAATGGGAGTAAAGGGTTTTTCGCGAAGGTTTTATACGCGAGAAAATTTGTGGACCTCCTCCGTAACAATTGAGCCCGAATTATTGGGCTGGCACACAGTGCCCTTTTAACAGATTTTCGAGGCCCAAACCAGTAAAAATAGAGAGCTCCCCCTTAATCAGTGAAAATTTTCTCCCCCCCAAAAAATGCAACAAACAATATGTACAGATGCAACGCACACACACTATTTTTTGTTCTTTTTTATTTTTCACACACTCAACGTATGCAACACACGCACACTATTTTTTGTTATTTTTCTGGTTTTCTCCCCCTCAACACATGCAACGCACGCACACTATTTTTTGTTATTTTTCTGGTTTTCTCCCACTCAACACATGCAACGCACACACACTATTTTACAGATCACACTCACACACACTATTTACAAGTCCCACACACACACACTATTTACAGATCACACTCACACACACTTTTTACAAGTCCCACACCCACACACTTTTCAGACCAGTGGAGACAAGAATTAAACACGCTCGAGGTTCAACATGCCCAACTTGGAGACCAGGAACTGGAATCTTTTTTCATCCAATGCCTTAGTGAACAAGTCAGCCAATTGAAGCTCTGAGCTTACAAAGTACATATCTATGTCTCCTTTCTCCACGTGATCCTTGATGAAATGATAACGCAGATCAATGTGTTTGGTGCGGGAGTGGTGAACCGGATTGCTTATGATGGCGATGGCGCTTTGAGAGTCACTGTAGATCGGGATGTGGCGGAATGTGTAGCCGTAGTTTTGCAGCTGAGTCTTCATCCATAATATTTGTGAACAACAACTAGCAGCCGCGACGTATTCGGACTCAGCTGTAGATGTTGACACACAGTTCTGCTTTTTGGAAGACCAGCAGACTAGCTTCTCGCCCAAGAATTGGACGGCTCCTGATGTACTTTTGCGGTCCATCCGGCAACCAGCAAAGTCAGCATCCGAGTATCCGACTAGATCGAAGCCTGAATGCTTGGGATACCAAAGGCCTAGATTCGCCGTGCCTTTGAGGTATCTTAAAATTCGTCGTACAGCTGTCAGATGAGATTCCTTCGGATTAGCTTGAAAGCGAGCACATAAGCATGTGGAGAAGACAATGTCAGGCCTGCTTGACGTGAGATATAGCAAAGATCCAATGATGGCCCTGTAATTCGTAGCATCAACTGGCTTCCCGGAGGGGTCTGAGTCCAGTTTGTTGTTTGGGGACATGGGGGTCGTCATGGAAGATTTGCCTTCTATGTTGAATCTCTTTAGCATATCCAGAATGTATTTGGACTGATTGATGAAAATGCCATCAGAGAGTTGTCTTACTTGCAGGCCTAAGAAGAAGTTAAGTTCGCCCATCATGCTCATCTCGAACTTTGTTTTCATCAGTTTCTCAAAGTGTTGGCACAGGTGCGGATTTGAAGAGGCAAAGATGATGTCATCAACATAGATCTGAATCAGGATGATGTCAGACTTCTGTCGCTTGATAAATAGAGTAGTCTCAATCTTTCCTTTTGAGAAACCTGAATCGATCAAGAATTCGGTCAAGGCATCGTACCAAGCTCTGGGTGCCTGTTTCAACCCATAGAGAGCTTTCTTGAGCTTGTAGACATGGTCTGGGAATTTTGGATCTACAAATCCTTCAGGTTGAGCTACATAGACTTCTTCTTCTAAAGTCCCATTCAGAAATGCTGTTTTCACGTCCATCTGAAAGACGGTGAAGTTTTTGTGCGCCGCGTATGCAAGAAAGAGGCGGATTGCTTCAATTCTAGCTACGGGCGCAAAAGTTTCATCGTAGTCTATGCCTTCCTGTTGATTATATCCTTTTGCGACCAGCCTTGCCTTGTTCCTTACAACTGTTCCTTCTTCATCTCTTTTATTTTTGAATACCCACTTCGTGCCAATGATTGTCTTTCTCTGAGGCCTGGGTACCAGTGACCATACATCTAGTCTGTCAAACTGATTGAGTTCATCTTGCATAGCAATCACCCAATCTGGATCAAGTAGTGCATCAGAGACTTTTGATGGTTCTGACTGGCTTAGGAAGCATGCGAAGTGGCATTCATTCATCGTTGCAGATCTTGTGCGCACACCTTGACTCGGATCACCTATGATCTGTTCCACGGGATGTGCTCTCGTCCACTTCCTCTCATGAGCTAGAGGAGTTGGAGTAATTGTTGGTTGATCGGAGTCCTGATAAGAGGTTGAAGGCTCTGGAGCAGCTGTGGTGTGTAATGGAAATGATTCTGAACTCGTAGAAAAGCCATGATCATCCACACCTCTGGGATTGGTTTGAGGGGTTGATGGTGTGGATGGTACATCGTCTGGTCCTGTGAGGAGCGAAATCTCTGCTGTTGGAGTTGATCTTGAAGCTGCAGTGCATGCAGGAGGTGGAAGTTGTGAGTTCTCGTAGAAGTTTCTAAAGAGAGAGTCGAGAATCACATCTTCGTGTTCAGTGTCTGGTTCAGCTTTATCAGAAGCTACAGGTACAGCAGTTGATGGATCAGTCTGTAGATGTTCGATCGCAAAGTCTGCCATTTCATAGAATGTAACATTTACACTCTCGATGACAGTGCGCTTGTCTCTGAGGTAGACTCTGTAAGCTTTGGATTGCAGTGAGTAGCCAATAAACACGCCTTCTCTGGCTTTGGGGTCCAGCTTACTTCTCTCTGTCCGATCATTTAGTATGAAGCACTTGCAGCCAAAAACTTTGAAGAAAGAGATGTCGGGAGTTCTGTTGAATAGGATTTCATATGGGGTCTTGTCGAAGCGTTTATGGATGAATGTTCTGTTATGAGTGAAGCACGCAGTATTGATTGCCTCTGCCCACATAAAGTGAGGCAGTCTGGATTGGATTAACATGGTGCGTGCTGCTTCAACAAGGGTTCTGTTCTTTCTCTCAACAACTCCGTTCTGTTGGGGAGTTTTAGCTGCTGCAAATTGCTGAGTGATACCAAGTGATTCATAGAACTCAGTGAGAGTTTGATTTTTGAACTCGGTACCATTGTCAGTTCTAACAATTCGAACACTGTGTTGTAGCAGTTTCTGGATGGTTCTGATAAAGGTCATAATGTTTTCTACAGCCTCGTCTTTTGAATGGAGAAATTGTGTCCATGTGCACCTAGAGAAGTCATCAACGATCACCAGAGTGTATTTGCGACTGTTGATGCTTTGGACTCTCATAGGTCCACACAGATCCATGTGAATTAGCTGCAACTGATGTGTAGATGATGGTTCAGTTTTTGACTTGTGGGAGCTTCGCGTCATTTTGCCCATTTTGCAGGCACTACAATGATTTTCAGCGGAAGACTTTAGCAGAGGAAGCCCCTTGACAAGTTTCTTGGAGGACAAGGTTGATAGATGTTTGAAGTTCAGATGGGAGAGACGTCTGTGCCATAGGTTGTTCTGTTCAGTTGAAGCTTTGGACAGCAGACAGATGGAAGTGGTGGATTGGACGCTTTTCAGATCAATAGTGTACAGAATTGATGTTCTGTAACACGTTAATAATGTATTTCCTGTGCTGTCAAGAACACAACATTGTTTTGCAAAGAACCTCACTTCCATCCCGCTGTCACAGAATTGTCCTATGCTCAGTAAGTTGTGGTTGAGCCCTTTGACAAATGAAACGTCTTTTATAGTGACACTGGCACAGACGATGTCCTCATACCCAAGAATAGGAGATGAGGCATCATTCCCGAATCTGACATTGCCTCCGTAGCAGTTGGTGTAGTTGCTCAAAAGGTGCTTTATTCCGGTCATGTGGGTTGAGCATCCTGAGTCTAAGTGCCACACATGACCGTCCTGCAAAACAATCAAACATGTTTAGGTACCCAACTTGGAGTGGGTCCTTCCTTATTATCAAGAAACACCTTTCTAAATCTTGCTTTGAGCTATGATCCAAGGTCAGCAGCTCTTTCAACAAACGATCTTTCTCTTGTGGGCTCTCCAACAGCCAGATCTGCTTTTGCAGTGGGTCTGGTTTTTGGAGCCCACTTAGCAGTTTCCATTTTGGTGGGTCTGATGTTGTGAACCCACCTTTCCATTTTAGTTCTGGTGGGTCTGAATTTGGGGACCCACCTTTCTGTTTCAGTTTTGATGGGTCTTCGATTGGGGACCCACCTATCTGTTTCAGTTTTAATGGGTCTTTGATTGGGGACCCACCTATCCGTTTCAGGTTTGGTAGGTCTCATCTTGGGGACCCACCTTTTCGTTTCAGTTTTGGTAGGTCTTATCTTGGGGACCCACCTTTCAGTTTTAGGTTTGGGAGGAGAGTAGACGTGTGCTTTGTGATTGAATGGTTGTTTCTTAAGTTTGGTTTTGAAAATCTCCTCTTTAGAAAGCCGATTAAGATGTTTCCTTGAATGAACTCGAAGAGCATATTTCATATCAGGAATACAAAACGTTCCCTTAGCAGTTCTTTTCTTGGTTTCTCTTTCGGGTTTGAGCTTTCTGTGAGGCTTTGCTTTAACAACATTCACATCACATTCATAATTATGGGGGTCTGGAACAGAATAACCATAAGCAACACTTGTATTATGAATAGAATGATGTCTAGAAGATGTCTCAGAAATATTCAGCTTGGGACTCAAGACTGAACTACTAGAAGTTTGTTTTGTAGAGACCGAATTACAATTAACTTTAGAGTAAAAAATAGAACTAGATCTAGGACTTGCATTATTCTCAAAAACTTTCTTTTTGCCTTCTGCGATTTCCTTCCTCTTTTTCCTCCACTCATTCTTCTCTTCTCCTTCCTTCTTCACTTCATTTCCTGTAAACAAAGGAGAAGAGAGATGAGTGGACGAACCTTTTAAAGCATTGTTTTTCTCATGTGAGGTGTGTGAGCTGTCAGGCTTAGTCGTAGAAGGGTCTATGTTAGCATAATACTGCTCACTCAAATCATTGAACTTTTGAAGAAGTTACTGCCAGTCGCGCTCAAAACCTTTCTTTTCAGTTTCAAATCTCTCTCTCTCGTTATCAAGAGTTTTCTGTAGGTTTTTGAGCTTTTGAGCCATGGGAAATATACAAGGTTCCTCACCAGGTTTAGCAATACCTACTCTTGGGGGAGGGTCTAGAGGATGTCCTATATGAGGAATATCTTTAGCATAAGGGTCAAGGCATTCACTAAAGCAGGAAGTAGGTTTTTCTTGTGAAAGTTGTTTTTCATTAACAGAGGGATAATCACAAGAAATCGAAGACTTTGGATTCTTTCTGTTTTCTTCTTCTGCTTCAACGTTTTCTTCATCACTTCGAAAATACATTTTCTCGCCAAACCCTAGTCCCATGTAATCTTTGTTATAGATTTGAAGACAATTAACTTTCTTTAGATTACGTGGGTTGGTTATGCCCAGTCCCATTTTAGGATTGTAAAATCGGTCATCCTTTTGTTTGTTGTTAAGCAGAAAAACTGTTTGTTCTGATTGGCCTCTCTTAGCAGCTAGATCCTCTAGTTCTTTTACTTTATTTAAAAGTGTTCTTCTCTTGTTATGCAAAAAATCACATTCAGCCTTTGCTGTGCTTTTTTCTCGTTCACTATCCTCTCAAACTTCTGAGTTAATTCAGCTATCTTAAGTTCAAAGCTTTCAAAATCTGAGGACACCTTTTTGACCTGATCTTTAGCAATTTCAAGTTGAACACTTAAGGAAGACTTCTGGTCTAGATTCTGTTTCAGTACCCTGTGATTATTGTCTAGTCTCTCCTTTAGTTCTTTGATTAGATTGTCCTTCTCAAGTAAGGACTGCATTTGGTTATTTAAAGGAGTATGAGAGGTACTTACAGAACTTGTTGAGCATTCGGTTTCGGGGATCGCATCATCACCCTTTCTTTCATCTTCCTCCACTCGTGCCATCAGGGCATAGTTGTCTTCCTCCTCCTCCTCCTCAGAAGAATCTTCTGCCCAGTTCTCATTCTCAGCAATCATTGCAGAAGTTTCTTCTTCTTTCTGCACCATCAGCATTTTCTGCTTATTCCACAACATCTTCTGCTTGTAGAAATTAGCATCTTTCTTCTTTGGGAGGCGGCAGTCTTTGATGACATGTCCAGGCTTACCGCAATTGTAGCATTTGGGAGCGTCTTCTGCTGATGGTGCTTTCCTAGAAGATCCTTGATCATGGTTCTTCTGTTTGTAGTTTGAGGAGGAGGTTCTCAGCTTGTTGGAGGAGCTGTTCTTTTTAGCAAATCTCTTGGCAAGCAGTGCCATCTTCTTCTGTAAGTCTGCTAGCTCAGCCTCTAGATCAGATTTGTCATCATCACTCTCGTCATCATCTGATTCAACCACCACCTTCTTCTTTTTCTTCTTTAGTGAAGTGGTTGTCCTTCTTGGCTGAGCCTCAATTACAAGATCTCAGGGATTTGTGGTGTGGTGTTCCTCGGCACAGGCAACCTCGTTGACAAATTGCTTAAGATGTTCATAGAGAGTGCAGAGGTCAATTTCGTCTAAGTCAATCCGAGATCTAACATCCTTCACTATCTTTTCCCATGCAGGATGCAGACTGGATAGGAATCTAATATTCAGTTCCAAGTTGGACCTGAATACTTTGATTTTTCTGAGTTCATTTACCAGTTGAACGAGTCTGTTGTAAGTCTCATTCAATGGTTCTCCTGGACCTGCTTTGAAGGAGTCATAAGCTATAAGAATTGTCGTCTTCTTTGTCTTAAGGCTAATGCTTGTGCCTTGAAGAAGTTTCTCAATTTCATCCCACATTTCCTTAGCTGTTTGCATGCTGTCTATGAGAACGTACACTTCATTGGGGATTGCTTGAAGAAGGTATGTTTTGGCCATGAGATCACCACGAAGCCTGAGCCTGTCAGCTTCCGTGTATTCTGATGCCACTTTCCTCCTTATTTCTGGAAGAATGGGAGGGTTATTATCTGGATCACCACCAACTGAAATCAAGAGTTCAGCTGCTCCTTCAAGCAAGGATTCAAGCATCGCAGCGGAGTTCTCTTTGTGCTCAAGGAAATTAAGGAATCTGTTCCTCCACATTTGGTATTCTCCCTTCCTGAGACTAGGAGGGGTACTGCTGTTCCCTTGCGCATTGAATTCTGAGGCCATTGCTGTATTAAACTGACCGTTCGAGATAATTGATCAAAAGATTTTCAAAGGCAGAAAGTCGAAAAATCAGATGTCGAGATCTGAATATCGAAATCTCAGATTTCGATAAAGGAGGCCCGATATCTAGATTTGAGCTCGAGATTAAGGATCTCGAGATTTCAAATTTCGAGAAGAGGATCTCGAGATTTGAAATGTCGAGAAGTTAAAACTCGAAATCTTAATTCTGAGAAATCAAATGTCGAGACCAGATGTCGAAACCTTAACTCGAAATCAAGATCTCGAAATCCTAGATGTCCAAATCCTCAATGTCGAAATCCTGCAAATTGTAAAAATCAGATAAGCAAAATCTGAAGGTAGTTTCCTGTAGAGTAGGATGTCGAGATCCTCAGGTAAAATTTTCAGCTCGAAAAACGTAGCAGAACCTGTGAAAAACCAAGATGTCGACAAGGCCTACTCGAGATATCTCAAGTACAGAATATGCGTAAAACGAAATCTGAAGTATACCCCTTGATCGCTTTGAAAAGATGATTCTAAGGGTGTAACTTTTACAATTTTTGAACAAGAAACAAAATTACAGAGTGAAATATCGACAGTAAGAACAACGTAAAGAAAAAACAGAGTCTTCTGCAGGCGTTCTTCTGATCGGCTCTCGATCGGCTCTGATACCAATTGATAGTCCCTATTTCTGTAACAGCAATGAATAATGATCTAACAACGAAGATTAAACGTAAGGATGAACACCGATTGAATCAATGTAAAACCCTCTTTGATAGACCGTGAACTCGTACAACACAAAGATATGCGCGTAAGGCTATGAAGAATAAGTACGACGTTAACCTAATCCTAAACCCTCGGCTCCCTTTTTATAGGCGAGGTTTAGGTTAGGCGTACAAGGCTTTTAGCCTGATTATATGGGCCTAACACTTGCCCCAAGTTCTATCTAATCCATGCACTAATTAAATACAAGGATTAATTATAAAGCTAATCTATGACAAACTTGATTCACAATTAAAATATCTCCAACAGTTTCTGAAGGGTGGGCCGAGGAGCGTGAAACATTACATCACGGAGTATAAAATGACCGCCCTCGGCTTCATGAGGTACCATGTTTATGGTGACAAGGAAGGTGATCTTGAGTTATGGTCGAAGATGACCACCACCTTTGAGGAAGCCGACGGCCCGGATATGGGCATTCCTGCTGATGCCGATGGTAATACCTTCCCTGGCGTCTTCGTCTATGTTTTCTTTTATGTTTTGCTAATTTTTTGTTTTACTTGTGCAGACTTTGCTATGGATCGCAGATCCGTGATGGCCTTAGCAAAAGCTAAGGCGAAAGAGGAAATGGCCGCAAAGGAGGCCGCGAAGGTGGCCGCTGCGAGCGGCGTTACATCAAATGCTGATGCGGCGAAGAAACCGCCAACCCAGCCGAAGAAGAAGCGACCTGCTGATGACGGCCAGAAAAAGCTTACTGAGACAGGCATGCAAGCCAAGAAGTCGAGGAGGGCTTCCCCTTCGGCCGATGCTGGTGCCGGGGGCGTGGCCATGCCGGATGACGATGCCGGGGGTTCTAGCGCCGTTGCCGTTGTGGACGCGGTTTCGGTTCCTTCCTCGGCGATCCTATCTCAGCCGCCGCCTACCGGCCACGAGCCCCGGAAGCAAAGGGTCGGTAAGGAGCTAGCTGGCGGGACTTACAAGCTCGAGATCGAGTATCCCGTGAAGGGTGGCGTCTTCAATGACGCCATTGACGGCCATGAAGTCCTGGCCCAGGCTGTCCCGGTCGAAGATCGGGCTTATCTGAAGAAGCTGGGTGCCGTCAGGATTTACGATGGCGGTATGGACCTCATCGTCCAAGTAAGTTCCTCGTACTTTACGTTTTTTTATGCCATGGGTTTTGCATCGTCCTCATATTCTCATTTCCTTTTTTGTTTTGTTGCAGGGCGCTCTCATGCTGATGGAGAGCCACAAACGGCAAGAGCAGGAGATTGCTCGCCTACGGGAGGCTCAGAAGAAAGCTGCCTCAGCCGAGGAGGCCATGGCCTGCCTAGACCAGCTTAAGGAGGAGGTGAAGGCCCTTCAGAAGGGTGTTAATGAGGCCGACGTGGCCTACCGGCAGGTAACGGCTGACCGGGATGACGCTCCGAGGGCTAGGGATGAAGCCCTTCGAAGCCGCGATGAGGCCCTGCTTCGAGCCGAAGACGCCGCCAAGGCTCAGGCTGAATCTGAGAGGGCCGCTGAGAAGGCCGTTGATGGCGCCATCGAGAGGTTCCTGGCCGATGGCTGGAAGGCCGATGACCACCGGCCCTGGTGCTACGACGTCGTGGCGGACCGGCTCGAAGATTGGGGCCAGAACTGCCCTGCTGGCCAAGCATAGTTTGCTCGGGAGATGGCCGTCTACTATGATATGGGCCAGCAGAGGATGCAGCGGTTACTATACCGGAGGCTGAACCGGGCATTCAAGAAGCTGAAGTTCACTAAGAAGTGGGCTAAAAAGAACCTGAAGCTTCCCCGGCTGATGAAGGATCCTGCAGCCGAAGCGAAACTCCTCCCTCTGAGAGGCAGGATCCAGTGCTCAGCTCTTCTATCGGTTCGCCCGTTTATTCCGATGATGACGCCATGACCGATAATGCCGTCTCCTCAGCAGGCGAGGCCGGTGAGGGTGCCAGGACAGAGGAGGTCGAAGCGGAGCAGGTGGTCGATGAGACCGTTCCCCAGAGTTGATCGGTTGCATAATCTTTTGTAATTTAGTTAGGCTGTTGTGACGCCCCTTTTGTAATGGCCGTTGAGCCCTCCTTGTGTAACAAACTATTATTAATGAAGTATGCTTTTGCCTCATCGTATCTGTTCGTCGTCTTTCTTTCTTTACTCCTGTTTTCAAGTTTTTTCAGAATTTTGTCCAAGTGTTGGAATTGGGACTTAGAAAATTTTCTAAGTGTCAAGGCCTCACATGAGTGGATGTTGGCGTCGTCCTGGTATTACGCCCCCTTTCACTTTTGCCCAGAACTTTGGAAAATTCCCTAAGTGTCGAACCAAATACCACACGTGGTGATCCCGTCGGCCCGGTGTCTTTTTCGGTAGTCTAAACAGGGAGTTGTATCTGATTTTTGTAGTCGTGGACGATAAGGGTACCTGACTTTTGCCGTCTGAGTGTGATGGCCGAAGTGCTCCCCTCTGGGACTTAACCTTTGGATTGCATGGATTGCTCGTCCCCATCGGCTTTAAATGTTTATGTTTCTTGCCTTAGTTATTTCAACTTCGAAATTTGTTAAGTGCCAAACCAGAACATAGGTAATTACCGGCCGTTGGCGAAGCCGAGACGGGCTCCCACAAATGTTTGAATGCCCGCTTCGTCTTGAGACTGTTCCTTTGTTATTAAATAGTTTGGAGATTGCCCAAATTTTAGGCCCTGCAGTTTTCTCTGCGTAGTATCGTCGTCGGCCAAGTTGGGCGGTATGGCCGATGAAGGTACCCGGGTGTTTTGCCTCTTCCTTTGCATTTGCTTTCTTTAGAATTTTCTCTAAGTGTTGGAATTCACTCAAGGAACTTTTTCCTCAGAAATTTTCTCTAAGTGTTTGGGAATCACTTAAGCAACTTTCTTCACAGATTTTCAGCTTAAGCAACCGCCTAGGTTTTAGCGCCTGTAACGGCCAACAAGAATGTTGTGGCCGGTAGGGGTTGCCACTCGTGTGTTTGACTTTCCCGCGGGTGTTTTAGTGCCCGCTTCGTCCTGGGCCTCCTTTCCGGTCTTCAACTTCAGGATTGTGTTTAAGTGTGGATCTATGGTTCTTTTTTTTCATGCTAAGTGTTGGCACTTCAAGTGGTCATGGCCGATGAAGGTTACCACCCTTGTTTCACCCAACCACTGGTTAGGATTTTATGGGCGCATGCTCCGGCCTTGACACTTTCCTTGTAGTGGGTGGCCGCTTCGTCCGCGTTACCTGTTGGTAGTGTTACCTTTGTATTCAACTGATATGTACTTAGCCAAATGTGTGGCTGGTTTATGGGGATTTATTTTTACTGCTCAAGGCCGGCAAGTGCGCGCAGTCCTCGGCTTTCCTCTTTTTTTTTTCTTTTCCATTCCCTATTTCGGGGAGTGTCCTTCTTTCAGGCTTCGGCTGAAGGGGTCGATAGTCCTCCAGCCGGTTTGGACTTCGTTTATAACGTCCATGATCTCAAGGGGGGTCCCGTCGCCTACTTATGACGCGGGCTAGACTTTTGGTTGGTTTCCAATGGCTGCCGTTGCCCATCCTTGAGTTTGGGGATTTTGTCATCTCGGCCATGATTTCAGGCCTGTCGTCTTGCGATCAGGCGCGTGGACGACGCGGTGAACTTCCCGTTTCAAGACGCTGGCCGTTTGCAGGCCCATCATCCTGGGGACATCGTCGGCCCTACATGAGCGATTTGTTCTGAGGGGCCGGTACGACGTGCTCTTTCAGCTGGGCCTAAACCTTTCGTTGATACAAAATACAATGGGGCATACCTGAGCTTTTCGCTCTAAGGCTGCAGATGCGAAGCGCCACATCGGCCATGCCTGAGCCTTTCGCTCTAAGGTGGCCGATGAGGGCGCCTGTTAATGTGCTACTCGAATTCCAAGAAATCAAAGGAAACATGATTTTTATTCACAGGTGGCTCAAGGCCGAGGGCGGTGTTCAATCAATAACCCGTTAAGGGGTGAGGGCTTCGCCGGCTGCACCTCCTTCGGATTATTGATAAAACTTCACCAAATGGTGTACATTCCACGTTCGTGGTACATTGGTCCCGTTTGGGCGTTTAAGCTTATAGGTGCCGGGTTTCACCACGACACTGACGATGTAGGGACCTTCATACTTCAAGGCTAGCTTGCCCCCTTCCGTTGGCTGACTTGCTTCCCTTCAACAGAGGACGTAGTCCCCCACTTGGAATTCTCGGGAACGTATCTTGGCGTCATAGTATGATTTCACTTGACGCCGGTAGTTCTCTGCTCGGATGAACGCCTATTCACGTCTTTCGTCGACCAGGTCGAGGTCGATTTTCATGTTTTCTTCGTTGACCTCTGGGTCATACTGCTCCACCCGTCGGCTGGGAATGGTGACTTTCGTGGGTGCCTTTGCTTCAAAACCATAGCACAGGGCAAAAGGTGTTTCACCCGTTGCCCTCCTCGGAGTAGTACGATAACACCACAGGATGTTGGGGAGCTCGTCGACCTAACTCCCTCCCGCGTCCTGTAGGTTCTTCTTCAGCCCCTCCATTATAGTTCTGTTGACGTTCTCAACCTGCCCGTTGCCTTGAGGGTAGGCAACGGAGGAGAAACGGTGCTTTATTCCCCATTCTCGAAGGAGCTCCTGGAAGGGCGCCGCTTCGAACTGGGTGCCGTTGTCGGATATGATCTCTTGGGGGACACCAAAACGGGTGAGAATGTTCTTGTGGACGAACTTCTGACACCTAGCCCCCGTGATGCTGGCCAAAGGTTCCGCTTCGACCCACTTGGTGAAGTAGTCGACTGTGACGATGATGTAGCGGTTGTTGCCAGCAGCTCTGGGTAGAGGGCCGACCAGGTCAATCCCCCATCTCGAAAAAGGAATGGCAGTGCTGACGGGGGCGTAGTTGACGGCTGGCCGACCAGGGGCCTTCTGGAGCACCTGGCACGTGGTGCATTTCTTGGCTAGATCTGCACAATCCCGCGCCATTGTCGGCCAGAAATAGCCCTGGACGACGAGACGTCGGGACATACTGAAGGGGCCCTGGTGTGAGGAGCAAACACCATAGTGAACTTCCTCCATGGCCACGTCAGCCTCGTCCTGGTGTAGGCATAGGAGGAGAATACCATTATAGGACCGTTAGTAGAGTTTGCCATCTTCAATAGTGTAACTTGGGGCCCTGAGTTTGGCGAGCTTGGCCCTCTCCTCGTCTGGGGGTAGCTCCCCCGTGGTGATGAAAGTGGTGATGTCGGAGATCCAGTCCTCCGGCCGCTGTTGGATGCACAAGATGGGGCTGGCATGGATGCTGGACATGCTCAGCTCCTCGATCTTGGCCAATTTGGAGATGTGCTCCGGAGTATCCGAGCTGAGCTTGGAGAGGATGTCGGCCTCGGCGTTCTCGGCCCTTGGGATCTGTGTGATCTCGTCTGTTTCGAACGCCTTCAGCAACTCCTCTGCTGCCTGTTTGTATTGCTTCATCCGGCCTTCCTTTGCTTCGTACGTACCCTCAACCTGGCCCACTACCAGCTTGGAGTCGCACCTGATTCTGATGTGCCTGGCTCTGAGGCCAGCGGCGAGTCTGAGGCTGCTGAGGAGGGCCTCATACTCGACTTCGTTGTTAGATACCCTGAAGTTGAAGCGGATGGCATAGTAAGCTCTGAATCCTTCAGGGGATATGAGGACGACGCCGCCCCCGCATGATTTTGCGGCCGACGAGCCGTCGGTGAAGAGGATCCATGTGTCATCCAGCTCTGGCCCGGGGATGGTGGCGGTTGTCTCCCTTGCCGTGCATTCGGTGACGAAGTCGGCCAAGGCTTGCCCTTTGATAGATGGTCTTGGCTTGATCTCAATCTGAAATTGGCTGAGGAAGATCGCCCATTTCACCATCCTTGAAGAGCTAGTGGGGCTCCTCATGAGTGTGCCAACGGGCTGCTGGGTCAGTACGTGGACGGCATGGGCCTGGAAGTAGTGCCCCAGCTTTTTCACCGTATGGACGATAGCTAGCACCTTCTCAATGGGGGAGTACCTGAGCTCGGCCTCCCTAAGTGTCTTGCTGATGTAGAAAATGGCCTTCTGCACCCCTTCGTCCTCACGGATGAGCACGGAGCTGATGGCCGACGTGCTCACCCCCAAGTACAAGAAGAAGGTTTCACCAGTTCTGGGCTTGGAGAGCACTGGTGGGGACGAAAGGTACCTCTTCAGCTCTTCAAATGCTTCCTGGCACTCCGCCGTCCATTTGAAGCTGTTTGATTTGCGCATGATCTGGAAGAAAGGGAGTGACCTCTCAGCTGACTTGGAGAGGAAACGGCTCAGGCCCGCCAGTCGCCCTGTCAGCCGTTGTACCTCTTTGACGTTACGGGGCAGCTCCATGTTGGTGATAGCCTGGATCTTCTCTGGATTTATTTCAATGCCTCTCCGGCTGACCATGTAGCCGAGGAACTTGCCGCCTTGGACGCCAAAGGCGCACTTCTTGGGATTGAGGTGGAGCTTGAACTCCTTCATGATTTCAAAAATTTCCCGGAGGTCGTCAGCATGTGTGGTGGATCGCTTGCTCTTGACAATCATGTCATCGACGCATGCCTCCATCGTTCGACCGAGGATTGCTCTGAAGATCTTGGCCACCATCCTGGTATAGGTGGGGCCGGAGTTTTTGAGCCCGAAGGCCATGACGAGGTAGCAAAAAATTCCCTCCGGGGTCATGAAGGCCGTCTTCTCAGCATCATCTTCATGCATGAAAATCTGGTGGTACCCTCTGAAGGCATCGAGGAACGACATCAACTCGCATCCCGCCGTCTCGTCCACCAATTGATCAATGTCGGGGAGAGGGAACGGGTCCATGGGACACGCCTTGTTCAGATCAGTGTAATCAACACACATTCTGATTGTCGGCGGTTTTTGGGCGAGGACGACGTTGGCTAGCCACGTCGGGTATTTCACCTCTTTGATGTGGTTGATTGAGAGGAGCATGGCGACCTCTCCTTTGACGAAGTCCCGCCTATCGGCGGATAAGTAGCGCCACTTCTGCTTGACAGGCGCAGAGGCTGGATCGACGGTCAGCCGGTGGGTGATCACCTGCCGGCTGATGCCTGGCATGTCGTTCGGGCCCCACGCAAAGATGACGGCGTATGACCGTAGGACGAGGAGGATGTCGTCCCGCTGATCCTGTGGGAGCTGCTTCCCAATTTTGAGGACCTGCTCCGGCCGGGAGGTATCCAGGGGGACCTCCTCGACCTCTTCGGCCGGTTCGGCATGCGGTCTTTCCTCGTCCTTGACAACGGCTGCCGTGATGGTGTCTATTCTCTGCCCTTCCCTCTCGGACGGCCTCGTTAGCTTGAGGTAGCATGCCCTGGCTATCCTCTGGTTTCCTCTGGCGTAGCCGATGCCGCCGTTGGTGGGGAACTTCAGGCATAAATGTTTCATGGAGATGATGGCCTCCAGGTTCTCCAGTGCTGGCCGCCCCCAAATCAGGTTGTGGGCGCACTGAAGGTTGACCACCATGAACTCCAAGTCAATTTTGGCACGGTGGGAGCCGTCGCCGACTTCCACGGGGAGGACTATCGTGCCCTCGGCGTCGATAGAGTCCCCGGTGAAGCCGGACAACGGTGTCTTGATCGACTTCAGCAGAGCTTTGTCCAGCTTCAGCTGCTTGAAGGTGTCTAGGTACATCACGTTGACGGAGCTCCCCATATCGATGTAAGTACGGTGGATGATGGAGTCACCGATCTCACACCGGATGACGAGGGCGTCCCTGTGTGATTCCGTACCCGGAGGCAGATGCTTGTCGGTGAAGGTGATCGCCTCCGTTCGCTGCTTCTTCGGCTGGGGGGGAACGTGGGACACCTCCCCAATGTAAAGGGATTGGGCCCATTTCTTCCTCTGGGTGACGGAGTCCCCCCGGTATTCCCACCTACGATGAGGTGAATATGGTTCTTCTTTGGCAGAGGCTCCTCAAAGTCCTCGTCGTCGCTGAGCCTACCGATCTCCTGCTTCTTCGTAGAGGGTTCGCCCCCAGGTTTGCCGGTGTTTACCCACGTATTTTTGCGTGGGCCACCTTTAACAAATTGGGAGAGTTCCCCCTGATGAATAAGGCGTTCGATGGCTTTCTTCAGCGTGATGCAGTCATCGGTGTTGTGTGAAGAGTTCTTGTGAAATTGGCAGTATGTGCCGCCCTACTGGATGGCAAGGACCTCCTCGGCCGACCGAGGAGTTTGTTCGATGAGGCCATGCTTCTCGGCGTAGTCAAGGATGGTGCTGACCGGGTTGGTGAGGGGGACCCCCGGTCGCTCCAACCTCGGCCGCCAGTGACGGTCTTTCTTGTTTTGTCCACCAGAGCCGTGACGGCCCTGGGCACCCTGGCCGGTCGGGGATGGTCCCGGGGCCGGTGAAGGATTTGTCTTCTTGGAGGGATGGCCTCTGTCTTTTTTGTGGTTGTGGAGCTCGTCGGCGTCGGCGTACAAGCTCCCGCGTTGAAGCGCCTTTGCATACGACCTCAGATGGTCGGTGATGAGGCTCCTGGCATACGGGGAGCTGCGGAGGGCTCATTGGTATAGAACGAGGAGGGTGCGCTCATCGTCCCCCTCGACCTCTTCCGTCTCCCTCGTCCACCGATCAATGAATGACCGGATGGGTTCGTCATGTTGTTGCTTGACGAAGAGGAGATGGGTGAAATACTTCTTCGCGCGCTTCCTCCTAGCAAAGTGGGTGAGGAAGCGCTGGGCAAGATCTTGCCATGAGTCTATACTTCCTTCGGGCAGCGCGTTGAACCACTCGTACGCCGGCCCCTCGAGAGTGGAGAGGAACCAACAGCAGAGGTATTCATCCGATGCGTTCACCATCAGCATATTGTTCTGATAGCGGCTGAAATGTTCCCGAGGGTCTGATCGGCCATCGTAGGACTTGATGGCGTTTCCCCTGTACTTCTACGGGATGGGGGCCGAGAGCACCCTGTCGGTGAAAGGGGTCCTGGTCCTGACCTGGATGACGGGGTCACCTCGCCCTTCGGCCAACTCCCTCTCAAGGGCGCTGACCTTGTTCATGAGAGCGTTGAGGCCAGGATCGTTGGAGACGCCGGCCGTGGGGATGTTTGCTGATTGCCTGGCCTCCATCTGGGCCAGCCTCCTTTCCAGCTGGGCGATGACCTCGTCCCGGGGATCCCTGGCGGCCGCCGCGGCACCCTGCTGGTTCTTCATGCGCTCGTCGTGGGCCGCATTGATCTGGTGGCGCACGTCGTCCTCGTGCAACTTTCCTTTGCTCTTGTCCAGGCGGGACTGGTCCGCTGTCCGGGACACAGACTCCAAGCTTTCTCTTGGCGAGCCAGGCCGACGCTCACCAATCCGCCCTGCCATCCTCTCCGAAACCGGACGACGGCGCGTGTCACCTAGCCTATTGAAGGCGGAGGCTTTTCCACGCGCTGGGGTCTGCCCAGGCCGAAGAGGAAAAGCGGGGTGGGAGTGGGACGACACCGTGTCCTGAGCTATCACCCCCTCATCATTGCCTAACCTGACGGCCAATGGCTGGGGCTGAGGAGGTGGAGTGACGTTCCCCCCGGTCCTTGGCAAGAGTGCGCTGGGGACGGTGGGGTTCTGAGCCAAGCTAGCGATGATGACCGACAACGCGGCCTGGACCTGTGGATCCACAGACGGAGAAGCCGCGGCCATAGGCTGGGCCGGGGCGTGGTCTGTCTTCTCTGTGCGCTTCTTGTCTAGGCCGATGCGGGCATCAGGGGCGCCGCCGTTGAGCTGGTTGCGTAGGTCCGTCGTGAGGTTGATGGCCTCCTGGAAGACGTCCCCTCCTCCGACTTGGTCGGCCGTGGCGTCCTCCTCATGATCCCTGGTCTCCTGATCCTCAGGGATGGTCTTGCTGACGAGGTTGCGGTTTTACTTAGTTCTTCCCATGATCAGTGGTTAGCTGTGCTTGGTAGCGAAGAAGGGTGCTAACTTGATTGTTCTAGCTCTCAATGAAAGCACCAAATGATAGAGTATATATCTAGAGAGAAGTGAGAGCTAGAGAGAGAAGTGCAAGTAAATGCTTCAATAGAATGATTTTGTAACCCCTATAACTACCTCCAGAGGAAGTATTTATAGGAAAAATACAGGCTGGGCTCCCAAGCCTTGGGCTTGGGAGGCCCATTTACAACTGGACCGCTATTGGGCCGAATACAAAGTAGATGGTGGGATACATAAATGATTAAGTGTAAAATCTAGTTCTGCGAGTCCTCTGTGGCCGACGAGGGTCTGGCCGACGAGGGTACGGCCGATGAGGGCACGGCCGATGAGGACACCCTGGTTCCCCGGCCTCAGGGGCATATTCTGAGTCGGTCCCTCTTCGGCCGACGAGGGTCCTTTGGCCGACGAGGGCACCGCATAGTGGCTTGTGCTTTCTGTTCTTCTGAGTATGTGGGTCCTGGGGCCTAGACCCATATACTCCATCAGGCAACTTAAGCAAAAATAAAGCAAAAATAAGAGTGAGTTGTGAGGATTAAAATAGAAAAATGTGGGAAGCTGGGATGAAAACCCGAAAGGGCACCTAGGCAAAATGAGAGAATGAGAGAAAGTATTTTCTTTTATTTCTGCTGGATCCTAAGGGTAACGAAAAAAAAGAGTTGAGGTTGATAAAAAAAATATGGAGTTGAGGACCCCTCTTTACTGTTATATTTTTGGGGATACACTTTATGTGTTTCTAAAAACACTCTTGGATTTTTGTGTTGATACTCTTGTCATTTTAAGGACTTTTTGGACTGGATTTGGTTTATGTGTGGGGGTATTTGATATGCACTAATTAGTAGTGCATAAATGTATATTTTTATGATTGATTTGTGTGAATTTAGTTTTAATTGTATTTTAATCTTCATTTATAAGTTGTAAAGTAGAATTCGGAATTATGGTGTTGAAAAGGAGGACCTTGAAGTGAAGAAAAAGAAGATTGGACTATCCAAGAGCTGAAACCCGACCGGGTAGAAGACTTCACCCGGTCGGGTCTGATTTAACAGACGAAATTTCTTGGAAAATCACTAGACCGGTCGGGCCCACTACCTCACCCGGTCGGGTGAGAAGTGACCGGGGACAATCCAGCGTGCGAAGATCACTAGAACGTGGCAAATATTTGATTTTGACTGATACCCGATCGGGTATGACACTTTACCCGGTCGGGTATCCGCCCTAGGGTGTTGAAAATACCTATAAATAGCACATTTTTCCTTCACTTTTAATCATCCCTTCTTCTATACTCCTAAGCTCAGTTTAGAATATCATTTCTTATATTTTTATAGCATGTTTAGTCTCCAAATGAGGAGCTAAACTTCCAGTTCTTGGTTTTGCTCTTGAAGCTTGTTGATTATTAAAGTTGTGCGTTATTTTCTTAACTTCTTCTCTTGATTATTAATTCTTCCCTTAATCTCATTCTATATTAAAGTTGGAGGGTTGCTAAGTGACGATTAGTTAATGTTCCGACATTAATTACTACTAGAAACGATCAACGAACCGATGGTTAATCATTGGTGGTTTCATAAGTAAGTAACTTCGGTTTATTAATGCACGGTCGTGGTTAATAGACTTAAGAGGGATCAATTTTGTTGGTTAAACCGAAACCGTTGTGTTGAGGTTATCAATCTCAATTGATTTCATCAAGGAGTTAAAAAGATTGAATGCTACTATGATATCGGTATACGGCATTGTTCTATATTTGATTAATAGTAAGAGTTATTAATGAAAGGTCGTTGTTAATGACTACCCTCGATGAATTGGAGATACTCCTCGATTGAGTATTCGAGAGGGGATAAGTTATAGATATAACAAGAATCGACTAAAATATATCAACAGGTGGAAAGTAGCAAAGCCAAGTTCATTTTATTCTTGAATTAAATCTCATATAAGTCGTTCATCTTAGTTTCTTATGAAATCAAATCATTCAATCCAAATCCCCCCTTTATTTACATAGTTTTATAAAAAGAGAAGTATTCCTTTCCCTGTGGATATGAACTCTACTTCACCTATACTACGTATAAGTGTTAGTATCGAATTATTTTGACGCACCGTGACAAAGTGCTCGTCAGGGACTCCAAACGTTGCCAAATTGCCAAAGAATTTTTCAAGGAGTGAACTTCCATCAAAATATCGCGAGAGAGTGGCAAATATCCATGCACGTACCGCCTGATCTAATTTGAGCCAATGATAATACTCAGGATTTGGGGATTGAGCCTGATATAAATCATAGATATACATTGGCGGAGCTGGTAGAGATCCATCAAGGAAGCTTAAAAGACCGTTGGCTACCACGAAGGATTCAAACTGAGTCCGCCATGGCAAATAATCTTCAACAACCACCAATTTAGAGGTAACGATTTGTGTAACTGAGGCCCCAAAAGTCATGCCCTGAGCAAGCGATGCAAAAGTCAAGGGCATAGGAGTGGACTGTTGGCCAATAATTCCAGCCGAAGGCATATGCAAGCCTGGACTGTCCGATAATGTCGGCTCTGCGAACCGTGGGCCGCCGGGATTGCTGGAGACGTCAGGAGTATCGTCCGGTTGCTGCGATCGATGTGGCTGGATCATCGTCGGAAGAGCTGAGGGACCGCCGGAATTGGTGAAGCTCGGCGCTGACGGAGTCCAGGTGAAGATAGGGGGACCCTCGGCGCTGTCGAAATTGTAGAAGAAAACATCAAATAGGGTTGCGATCGAAACGGGTCACCTGGGGAGGAGAGAGCCGCTGTCTGCGAAGTGTCGGAGAGGTTCGATGTGTCGGTCGCGCTCAGCATAGGCGCAACTACGGCCGGTTCAAGAACGGCGGTGACTGCATGGGATGCGGCAGCGGTGGAGCCTTCGGAGGCCATGGAATCGGGGAAAAAAATTAATTTTGGTTAAAACCTAGAGCTCTGATACCATGTGAGAATAATAGAATGGCTTACCCAATTGGGAGCTCTAGATGTCATATATATAACAAGTAGAGTTCTGAGTACATTAGGAAACATAAGAAATATGGAAACCTAATTAATGAATATTAATTACTCTATTAGAAATATTATATGATCGCTAGATAAGAACTCTATATGTGTAGTATATAGGCACAATTTGAGGGCCTCGAATAGTTGGATTATTTTAGATTAAAAAAGTTGTCCTAAATATGATTAAAACGTGATCAAATTTTTTAAATAGGATTTTAAGTTTATTATTCCACTACTACGAAAATGAGATATTATGATGCTTAATATAGACTAGCATAGTCGCAAAAAATGCATCGGAAGTATTTTTACCGGCGCTGTTACAAGAGCTTGCTTTGCTTGTATCACTTGACCTTCCCACGATGCTGTTGGAGGAATTTGGCCGGATAAACCTCTAAAACAGCGTTAACGCTGTCCTCAAGAAAGTATTTTCGACTAGCGAAAACCTTTCCCCAAGATAAAACGAGCTCTTCGGCGTAAGCCGGTAATAGAACAACGAGAGTAGAAAATTATTAATCCAGCAGAGTGATATATTAGGGGATATTTAACTCCAAAATTATATGTATGTATGTATGTATGTATGTATGTATGTATGTATGTATGTATGTATGTATGTATGTATGTATGTATGTATGTATGTATGTATGTATGTGTATGTATGTGTGTGTGTATGTAGTAGGCTGGTACTCGATCAAAAATCATTATCTTCTTAGCCGCATGCAAGTGTATATATACACATTTACCAGCAAATACCAGCAAAGTAAAATATACGTTGGTGGCCAACGTTAGTGGCCTTAAGTTTGAACTGTTGCTAGAAAACGTTTGCATATTAATTAAGATTAATGTTTGATAGAACTCTGGAAATCAATATTCATATTAGTAAAAGATTTAATGTGTGCAGTGAATAGTCTTCTAACGTTTTACTTGACATCCATGCTGCACTAGTGGTTTAAAATTCAATATTAAACAATGAATTTAATAATTATGCAAGATACATGTTTGATTAAATTAAAAGTTATCAAAATAATTAAAATAGATAAAATTTTATTCATTTGAAATACTCCTATTTTTCCAACAATCCCCACATATTTCAAATGAATATTTTGAGATTTTGAAAAATAGTTTAGAATAATATCTGCTGGATTAAAGGAATGAGAGTTTAAGTTTGATGTCCGTAGACTTGAAACCCAACCGAGACGATTAAGTCTTAATAAACCGAGCTTTTGGTAAAACGTATAGTTTCTTGAGCCAACAAGCTACTATTGGTAAATCAGGGTCTTAGCGGTCGTGTCTCACCCCGCACAATTTCTCGGTATTACGCTGTGGTGCGCCGTAAGGCCATGCGCATGCTTGGTTTTCATGAGTGCTCTAGAAGTTTTGTCATGCTTCATGGAGGCGGCCCCACCTCACACTCATATAGGTGATATCATCAAGTGTGTACCGCTTTTGCACACCACCCTTAAGTTAAGAGCTATGATAATCATTAAGAGTTTTTAGCTCACCCTCTCAAAAAATGCGGTTTCTAGCCTATATCTCACATCATGGAAATGGACAAGTTTATTTAGGCTAGCAGAACTAAATGGAAGACTTGTTATTACCCATTTGAACTTGCTTCATGGGATCTCTAATCACACAAGTTGGGTTCCCATCTCCATTTGTTTCAAAATGACACTAGTCCCATTACCTTCGATGCTTCGGTTATCATTTTCATCCTAGGGCTTTTGTCAAAGGAGTAGCTAATTCCTTCCGACCTCACAAAATCAATGGAGATAATTCCATTCTCAAACATCATTGCAACACTTTTAAGCTAAGGGCGAATGGATATCTCATATGTCGTCGTTGTATCCCGGCAATACAACGGATAACTCTCAATAAGAAATAGCATCGATGTGACTCTTTAGTACATCGGATAATTCTCAATAAAATATATACCATCATTGTATCATTATATACAATGGATAATTCTCATATTGCATCATTGTACCTCTCTAGGATAATGTATATTTCTCAATAAAACATATCGTCGTTGTACTAATATATTACAATGGATAATCTCAATCAAATATACCATAATTAATGGTACCTCTCAAATATCTCAATAACCGCCTCGACGCAGTCCAATGATCCCCACTTGGGTTATAGTATATTAGCTCAATCTTCCAACAATATAAGCTATGTCGGACCTCGTATAATTCATCTACTGTAATAAACATCCAATAATTTGGGAATACTCATATTGAGCCTCAGGATCACCTCAATGGTTTTTTTTAATTGTATATGAGAATCATAAGGGGTGCTCACGGGGTAACATCAAAACGACAAAATCTCTTTAGAAGTTTTTCAGCATAACGCTCTTGAGATAGTATAGTACCATCATCCTTATGACTTTCATATCCAAAATCATTTTTGCTTCCCCCAAGTCTATCATAACAAATTTTGAAACAAAATAGGATTTTGTCTCATTTATTAACTCAAAGTTGCTACTAAAAATTAACATATCATCCACATACAAGAAATTAATAATGCACACACCATTTTTACATTCAGTGTATACACACTTTGTGTTTCTGACCACTAATCACATGACCTTCCGGTCGCACCATATAAATTTCTTCTTCATCTAGCTCACCATTTAAAAATGCAATTTTAATATCCATTTGACGAATAAAAAATTTGTGAATAAGTCAAAAAATTCATCATTAATAAGGTATGAATACAAATCATTTTCAAAGGATTTCTCTATCCTTGGCCTCTTACTTCTTCTCAAAGGAGAAGGTTCATCATTAAAAGAATAATTTTCTTTTAATGGATCACTATCACTAGAGGGTTCATCATTAAAGGTTTTATTTCCTTGTAATGGATCACAATCACTATATGGCGCAACGATCTTGTGTTCAATTTTCAAAGGAAACATATTCTCAAAAAATTCAGCATTTTTTGTTTCAACAGCTTATAAACAAATAATCAAACATGCATCATTTAGTGTGTACACATTCTCCAAAAGTGATCACATGAACATCAGAAATAACATAGCTTTAAGTATTGCACATTAGCACACCATTTCTTGAATTTAAGAAAGTTATATATGTGCTCCACTGTTTCAGTTTATTCAAAAGTAGCCAAGAGTTATAAAGCTCATTTTCACTCAAAGAGATAGCTAATAAAAATTAAACTAAGCACCCCCACAAATTTAAATATTTCAAAATAGGTGCATATATAGTCATTCTAGACTTCATAGAGAGATGATTTGTCACGCCCCGGACCGCATCCGAGCCACGTAGACAACCGCCGTACAACCCGATAAGAACGATAACAGTTCATCCCTATTGAATTGTACAAGGCGTCCGATTGATTCTATTTCCAAACCGATTAGTAAACACATATAATCAACATCAATATCATAATCAAACAAATACGGAAATAACAATATGTTTGATACTTAGCCACACGTGGCAACCACGGGCACGCAGGCCCCCAACCCTTTTAAGGAAAACATTGTTCAAATATCCATGAGCAGTTTATAAATTTCAAATACGAATGGAAGCACGAGCCATGTCTTCCTCCTTGAATGATCACCCTAGGCAAAGGTGCAGGTAGTAGGACTCTAGCCTTAACCTGAAAAATGTGAGGCCCCCCGGAGGGGTCAGTACTCCATAGAAGTACTAGTGACAAGCAGGCTATATGAAGAATAACTAATGTTTCAGACATGAGACCGAAAAATAGGGTGATACATATATATAGATGTCTCTCATCCATCCGATGATGCATACTGTATATATACTCGTAAAATACTCAACATGTAGGTCATTTACCTTAAAGAGTCTTTTAGAGTTAAAGTTCTTACCTGACTTTCCCACTCCTTTCCCGGTTGCCTAGCTCACAAGCTATAGTCTACTTTCGATTCATACTACCGAGTGTTTTAGGATCATTTACCGTCCAAGGCACTCAACCCAACTTGGAGTATTTAGGATTATTTACCATCCAAGGGTACTCGGCCCCACCTGGAGTATTCTGGATCATTTACCATCCAAGGGTACTCGACCCCACCTGGAGTGTTCTGGATCATTTACCGTCCAAGGGTACCCGACCCCACCTGGAGTATTCTGGATCATTTACCGTCCAAGGGTACTCGACCCCACCTGGAGTATTCTGGATCATTTACCGTCCAAGGGTACTCAATCCCATTCTATCTTGTACCAAATCCTAACCTGGATATGGCTAACCTTTCATTCCTTTAACTATGGACAATGCCTAGCCCTATAGTCATATAACAATCCTTAGGAACCAACGTGGGCGGGTCCCACTTGAACGGCCCACGTTAACCTACTCAAAACTGCCCGTTTTGAGCATAAACCAATACTCGATCGAGTACTCACCTATACTCGGTCGAGTACAGGAGACAGTAGCCCACAAAGCTAATTTTCAATGTATACTCGATCGAGTATCTACCCATACTCGATCGGGTATAAGAGGCAGTAGCCCCCTGGGGCAATTTTTCAGCAAATACCCGGTCGGGTACTTGTCAATACCCGGTCGGGTATGGCAGTTGACTTGGCGGTCAACGCCCGTTTGACCACCCAAACGGAGTCCAATTAACGTGAAATTTTACACACATGTTCTTCTTGACGTCCTCAATCCAAAAATACCATTTTGGATCCCTGTAACATTGCACATAATATTTTGTCACATTTTTAATCATCAAACGTAAATAACATGCTTTTCAACTATGTTTTATATATAATCATGGCATAAGCAAATACTTGATTATCCTTAATCATTCCATAAAACATATTTTTGATTACTTTAGGTAATCTCGTGCCTCATGCAAAATTTATAAAGCATAAAGCCGTCCTCTAACCTTAATGAAGCTTATGAAGTTCTAGCGTTCCCGATTTAGCTCTGGCGAAACTCCGGCGAACTTCTACGAATTTCGGCGACAACTCCGGCGACCCTTTCAACTCCGTGAAAGTTACTTGAATACCTTAGACAAGTTACTAACAAGGTTTTATCATCATAAAACCCATAGTAATACAAATAACCTCAAAAAGGTTATTTTCCGACGAACCGGTCACTTTGGCTTCTAAGGCCGTTCTTGGACTTAGAACTACCTTACAACCCCTCATTCAACACTTCCAAACATGTAGAACAATACTAGGGTGTGAAATATGATTGAATAATCATATAAGAGGATTGAAAAACAAGAGGTGGGATTAATGGAGTCATTACCTTGATAACCACAAGTTTTTCCACCTAAACTCCTCCTTCCTCTTCTTTCTTCCCTTCCTTCTTCCTCTCCTTGCTTTGTGCGGATATGGATGGAAAAGATGGAGTATTAAAGAGATTCTCTCACCTTACTTGAGGGATGGGCCGAGCTAGGGGGTGTATGGTTGATTGAGAATGCCTTTTTGGCATTTCTCACAAAGATGACATGGAGGGAGGGTCCATTCCATTTATTGGTTTGGCCTTCAGTCATTTGTTGCTCAATTCCCACAAGGTTGTGCGGCTCCCTTGCCCTCCTTGAAGAGCTAAAAACGTGGGTTGGAACCCACTTATGTGGGAGGTCAACCCTTTGTGTCCCGGAGTGTACAATCGGTCCCGAAAGTTGTAGTTTTCGGGCTGTTATCTGATAAATTGCCGATACTGATAATTTGGCCCCGTTTGACCAACCGGTCAACCCTATGCCATTGCCATGGCCCAATTAGGATATCTTCCACCATATACATATTATCTAAGCCAAGATTAATATAATATGTGGTCCCGACAGTACCGGGCGGCCCCCACTTCCGGTGTGGGCCCCACGTGAATTTTGCTATTCACGTAAAAGAAATGATAAAAATTTACAATTTCGTAAAGATGCTTTTATTCCTTTCTCAGGGTTCGGTACATAATTTGATAAGGTACAATTACTTGGGGGCGGTGTTACAAGTTCTACCCCTCTTATTTGGGATTTCGTCCCCGAAATCCACGTGTCTAATCAAACAGAAATGGATATTGTTCCCTCATCAGGGTCTCCACTTTCCAAGGTTGCTCCTCGATTCGATCACTCTTCCAAAGTACCTTTACCATCGGTACCTCTTTGCTCCTTAGCTTCTTCACCTGTTGGTCTATGATCTTTACCGGCTGCACCGTATAGTGTAGGTCTTCTCGGATTCCCACCGGTGGTTTCTCGAGAATATGTGACGGGTCGCGCACATACTTCTTGAGCATAGAAGCATGAAACACATTATGAATCTTCTCTAACTCTGGAGTCAACTAAAGTCGGTATTCCACAACCCCAATCCTTTCCAGGATTTTGAACGGACCTATGTATCGTGGGTTGAGCTTACACCGACTGAGGAACCTGATGATCCCTTTCCAAGGTGATACCCTCAGAAATACCTCGTCACCGACCTCAAACTCCAACGTCCTCCGACGTTTATCAGCATAGCTCTTCTGCCGGTCTTGGGCAGCTTTGAGTCTGTCCTGTATGACTTTTATCTTCTCTTTTGTGATCTCGACTAGCTTGGTGCCCTCGAGTTTAGCCTCACCGACCTCGTCCCAACACAATGGTGTCCGGCATTTCCTCCCATACAATGCTTCGTATGGAGGCATGCCTATACTCGCCTGATAACTATTGTTATAGGCGATTTCCACTAAAGCCAACTGATTGTCCCAGCTTCCCTAGAACTCCAAGGCACATGCCCTCAACATGTCCTCCAAAATCTTAATCACCCGTTCAGATTGCCCATCCGTTTGAGGATGAAATGCGGTGCTAAACCTCAATTTCGTACCCAGGGATTCCTAGAACTTAGGCCAAAACCGTGATGTGAACCGTGGGTCTCTATCCGTTACTATAGTAACCGGAACCCCATGCAGCCTCACAATCTCATCTGTGTATAATTTGGCCAATCGCTCGAGCGTATAGGTAGTGTTGATAGGTAGAAAATGAGCACTCTTGGTCAGCCTATCAACCACCACCCATACTACGTCGTAGTTCCTAACCGTCCGTGGCAGACCCAACACGAAGTCCATGGTAACATGCTCCCACTTCCATTCTAGAATGGTAAGTGGTTGTAGTAACCCTGCTGGGTGTTGGTGCTCTGCCTTAACCTGTTGACAGGTAAGGCAACGACTCACGTATTCTGCAATCTCTCTCTTCATCCCCGACCACCAGAAGCTTTCTTTCAAGTCCTGGTACATCTTTGTACCGCCCGGGTGCATGGCATACGCAGATGAGTGAGCCTCCTCAAGGATAGATTTTCGGAGCTCCTCATCCGATGACACACACACTCGTTCCTTGAATAGTAGAAGTCCATCTTCTCTCTCACGGAAACCCTCGACGGGCCCCACAAGCATCCGTTCCTGGATTTTCTGAAATTCCTCGTCATTGCCTTGACATGTTCTGATTTCATCTAATAAGGTGGGTCTCACCTCAAATCTGGCCAATAGCGCCCCATCCGTGGATACCTCCACGCGTGCCCTCAATGCCCGTAAGCATGTGAGTAAAACCCTCGATGATGAGCTCTTCCTGCTCAATGCATCGGCTACTACATTAGCCTTGCCTAGATGATAGTCAATGATCAATTTGTAATCCTTGATCAACTCCATCCATCTTCTTTGTCTCATGTTCAACTCTTTCTGAGTGAACACATACTTCAGGCTCTTGTGGTCTGTGTAAATGTGACACAACTCTCCGTAGAGGTAGTGCCTCCAAATCTTCAATGCAAACACCACAGCACCTAGCTCCAGATCATATGTGGGGTATTTTACTTCATGCTTTCTGAACTGCCGAGAAGCATAAGCAATTACCTTCCCCGATTGCATCAGTACACATCTCAGTCCCTGAATGCTAGCATCACTGTAGATGTCATACCCTAACCCTTGCACGGGTATGGCAAGCACTGGTGCTTCGGTTAAACATTTCTTTAACTCAAGAAACCCCTTCTCACACTTTTCATCCCACAAAAACTTAGCCCCCTTTTTAGTGAGCTTCGTGAGTGGAGATGCTATCACCGAGAACTTCTCCACAAATTTGCGGTAATACCCCGCTAAGCCGAGAAAACTCCTTATCTCCTTCACGTTCTTGGGCCTCTCCCAATTAGTGACTGCTTCAATCTTTGAATTATCAACTGAAATGCCCGAGCCCGATACCACATGCCCGAGAAAACCGATCTCCTCAAGCCAAAATTCACATTTAGAGAATTTGGCAAAGAGCTGCTTCTCCCGCAGTGTTTCAAGCACAAGCCTTAGATGTTTTTCGTGCTCCTCTTCATTCATGGAGTATATCAAAATGTCATCTATGAATACTATAACGAACTGGTCCAAGTATTGTTGAAATACTCGGTTCATGAGGTCCATGAATGCCGCGGGGGCGTTCGTAAGCCCGAACGACATTACTAGAAACTCATAGTGACCATACCTTGTACGGAATGCACTTTTGGGTATGTCACTCTCCTTGATCTTCAGTTGATGGTAGCCTGACCTCAAGTCGATCTTAGAGAACACGGTTGCCCCCCGTAGTTGATCAAACAAGTCATCGATCCTAGGCAAAGGGTATTTGTTCTTTATCGTGACCTTGTTCAACTGACGGTAATCGATACACATTCTAAGTGTACCATCTTTCTTCTTTACAAAGAGTACCGGTGCTCCCCACGGTGAATGACTCGGCCTAATGAATCCGCTGTCCAGTAATTTTTCTAATTGAACCTTCAACTCTTAAAGTTCAGCCGGTGCCACCCGATATGGAGGAATCGAGATGGGTTTTGTACTGGGTTCTACTTCAATGGTGAACTCAATTTCTCGATCTGGTGGGAGTCTCGGAATTTCTTCAGGGAAAACTTCTGGGTACTCACTCACCACCCTCACCTCAGTGAGACTCTTTCCCTTGCCTTCCTTGCCTATGACATAGGCCAAGTATGCTTGACACCCTTTCCTCATCATACGCCTTGCTCTTATGGCCGATATGATACAAGGATTGAATTTCTCTCTATCTCCCTCGAAGCATAGAGTATTTCCTTCTCCATCTTTTAGTTCTAACACCTTGATGTAGCAATCTACTTTCGCATGGTGTTTTTCGAGCCAATCCATGCCCAGTATAGCATCAAACTCGAGCATATCTAACGACACAAAGTCACCCGTTAGACAGTGCTCCCCTATCCCTACATTACACGAGGGATATTAGTGTTTCCGCTCTACATCATCTCCCAATGGCGTAGAGACCAACAAAGGTTGCATCATTGCTACCAAAGGCATGCCCAAACCCTTGGCAAATGCTTCGCTCACAAATGAACGGTATCGATGAGAATTCTCGCATCCCTATCGTTGATCTTTAGTGTCCCTACATACATAAGTCATGCAAGACACACTACTCAACATCCCGACTGAAAAGGACCGAACGAAAAATTTTTCAGTCTAGGGATACCCTATACCCGGTCGGGTAAGGCCCTATACCCGGTCGGGTATTACTCGAATCCCTACTGAAGAGACTTCCTGTTATCCCTGCCCGGTCGAGTACATGCCTCGAATTCGAACCAAATGTCAATATCCGGTCGGGTATAAACCCATACCCGGTCGGGTATCACTCGAAATTCTCAAGTAATAGCTCCCTGTCACCAACGCTCGATCGAGTACACACTTCGAAGCTCAAGTTTTACACATACCTGATAGAGTATATAGCCATACCCGATCGGGTATTGCTCGAAGTGTCAAAAATGAAATATCCTGCCTTGCTTGCCCGAACGAGTACACACTTCAAAATCGAAGCATGGCCTATACCCGGTCGGGTCTATAGGGATACCTGATCGGGTCCTTCATATTTTTTGAAGATTTTTTAATTCAAATACATGAACAAAATACGTGTGTAATCAAGAGATTACCTGCAATGGAGTCCGGGTTGGCCCGAGTACAGCCTCGGTCATTGCATACACCCGTGCTTGGGTCCTCCCTTGGTTAACAGACGCGGCGTTGCTAGCCGTGGGTCCGCCCCTTCCGGTGCCGGCCTGTGATGGTCCTGCACGTCCCCCACTAGCCGTAGGTCCTCCAATGGCCCCCGATGGCCCCCCTCCATTCAACATTGGGCAAGAGGATTTGAGGTGGCTCGTGCTACCGCATTTGTAACACCGGGGTGGTTCATTGCACCGCCCCGCATGGTTCTTGCCGCAATTTGCGCACCTCGGTGACCACGTACTCCTTGGTTTGGCCCCTTGCCCTTCTGAGCCCTTATTCTTTTTCGCCGGTGGTGCCGGCGCCCTGAATGAATTGCCACCCCGACGTGATGCTTCCGAGAGTGGTCTTGGGGTCCAGAGTTTTCCCATCTTCTCTTCTTCACCTCCTCGGCGTCCCTCAACTTCCTCTCGTTCCATTGGGCTTCCCCAAGGAGCCCTTGATCAACGATCTGGCTAAATGTCATGTTATGATGGTAAGTAGCCCGGTCACGGATGTCCAACTGTAGAGCATCCAAAAAATGATTGGCCATACGATTTTCATACAAAGAGTATTATGGGATGAATCGTGCCAAGTAACGGAACCTCTGTTCCAATTGCCTCACCGAGAAACCATCCTCCTGTTTCAGGTTTGTGTACTCTCTTCTTTTGAGATTGACTTCAAAAGTTGAGTAGTACTGATTATAAAACTCCACTTTGAATTTCTCCCAAGTGGCTTCACCGTGGAACTTCCCTTCCACGCCTTCCCACCACACAGCAGCTACCCCCTCAAGTAGCCTGGTGGCAACCCTCAACTTCACGTCGAGTCCAATTTGCACATTCCTAGAAGCGTTATTCAGCTTCTTGATCCAGCCGGCGGCCTCGGATATGTCGCCCTTTCCATCAAATGATTTGCACCCCAAGGCTCTAGCTTCCTTGAGGTACTTAGAGATACGTACCATCGTGTCTCCCTCGAATGCCCCAGATGGAGCACTAGAAGCACCTCGGCTTCCCTGCCCCATAGCTTGCCTAGCCTGTCTAGCTTGGCGCCACTGCTCTCTCTTTGCCTTATTCTCGAGGTACCATTCTAGTACCTCACTCATACGGTCATAATGAGGATCATCATCCTCATCTTCTTCCTCAAAGTCCTCCCCGTTGTACGGGGTCTCCTCTTGCTCCGTGCTTGGAGCATAGGTGAAGTCGTTCGGTTCGGTGGCCCATGACGGGTGCACAGAACCGATGCGCGTGCTACTTGTCATCGGCGTTGTAGAACGCCCACGACCCCTGCCTCGGCCTCCTCCTCGGCTTTGGCCCCGGCCTCTATCCCTAGAGGTCTGTGATTCCGCCTGAGTGGCATGCCCGGTGGCCCCCGACACATGCCCTGTCGGGTTCCTCCTAGTTATTCTGCGTCCACCCTCCATTTCTGAAAGAAGTAAGGAATGAGCCATTAGACTCGCTTAAATGTCAAGTAACGGAATGGTACAAAAGACACCCCTTGCTCCAACATTATGGCCAACAAACTGTTAAGGGTACCGTCTTAACAATAAGAGGTCAATAACTTTGTTTCCAACGGTTCCTTAAGTACAAAAACTTTTGCTCATGGTTTTATTCAAAACTTTTTTTGAGGATAACCATATTGAGAGGTTAATTATATAGTTTAGAAATCGATGGCTATGATACCACTTAATTGTCATGCCCCGGACCGCATCCGAGCCACGTAGACAACCGTCGTAGAACCCAATAAGAACGACAACAGTTCATCCCTATTGAATTGTACAAGGCCTCCGATTGATTCTATTGCCAAACCGATTAGTAAACACATATAATCAACAACAATATCATAATCAAACAAATGCGGAAATAATAATATGTTTGATACTTAGCCATACGTGGCAACCACGGGCACGCAGGCCCCCAACCGTTTTAAGGAAAACATTGTTCAAATATCCATGAGCAGTTTATAAATATCAAATACGAATGGAAGCACGAACCACGTCTTCCTCCTTGAATGATCACCCTAGGCAAAGGTGCAGGTAGTAGGACTCTAGCCTTAACCTGAAAAATGTGAGGGCCCCCGGAGGGGTCAGTACTCCATAGAAGTACTAGTGACAAGCATGCTATATGAAGAATAACTAATGGTTCAGACACGAGACCCAAAAATAGGGTGATACATATATATAGATGTCTCTCATCCACCCGATGATACATACTGTATATATACTCGTAAAATACTCAACTCGTAGGTCATTTACCTTAAAGAGTCTTTTAGAGATAAAGTTCTTACTCGACTTTTCCCACTCCTTTCCCGGTTGCCTAGCTCACAAGTCTACTTTCGATTCATACTACCGAGTGTTTTAGGATCATTTACCGTCCAAGGCACTCAACCCAACCTGGAGTATTTAGGATCATTTACCGTCCAAGGGTACTCGGCCCCACCTGTAATATTCTGGATCATTTACCGTCCAAGGGTACTCGACCCCACCTGGAGTATTCTGGATCATTTACCGTCCAAGGGTACCCGACACCACCTGGAGTATTTTGGATCATTTACCGTCCAAGGGTACTCGACCCCACCTGGAGTATTCTGGATCATTTACCGTCTAAGGGTACTCAATCCCCAGTTTATCCTCTACCAAATCCTAACCTTAATATGGCTAACCTTTCATTCCTTTAACTATGGGCAATGCCTAACTCTATAGTCATATAACAATCCTTAGGAACCAACGTGGGCGGGTCCCACTTGAATGACCCACGTTAACCTACTCAAAACTGCCCGTTTTGAGCATAAACCAATACTCGATCGAGTACTCACCTATACTCGGTCGAGTACATGAGACAGTAGCCCACAAAGCAAATTTTCAATGTATACTCGATCGACTATCTACCCATACTCGATCGGGTATAGGAGGCCGTAGCCCCCTGGGGAAATTCTTCGGCAAATACCCGGTCGGGTACTTGTCAATACCCGATCGGGTATGGCAGTTGACTTGGCGGTCAACGCCTGTTTGATCACCCAAACGGAGTCCAATTAACGTGAAATTTTACACACATGTACTTCTTGACGTCCTCAATCCAAAAATACCATTTTGGATCCCTGGAACATCGCACATAATAATTTATCACATTTTTAATCATCAAACGTAAATAACATGCTTTTCAACTATGTTTTATATATAATCATGGCATAAGCAAATACTTGATTATCCTTAATCGTTCCATAAAACATATTTTTGATTACTTTAGGTAATCTCATGCCTCACGCAAAAGTTATAAAGCATAAAGCCGTCCTCTCACTTTAATGAAGCTTATGAAGTTCTAGCCTTCCCGATTTAGCTTCGGCGAAACTCTGGCGAACTTCAATGAACTCCGGCGATAACTCCGGCGACCATTTCAACTCCGTGAAAGTTCCTTGAATACCTTAGACAAGTTACTAACAAGGTTTTATCATCATAAAAACCATAGTAATACAAATAACCTCAAAAAGGTTATTTTCCGATGAACCGGTCACTTTGGCTTCTAAGTCCGTTCTTGGACTTAGAACTACCTTCCAACTTCTCATTCTACACTTCCAAACATTTAGAACAATACTAGGGTGTGAAATATGATTGAATAATCATATAAGAGGATTGAAGAACAAGAAGTGGGATTAATGGAGTCATTACCTTGATAATCACAAGTTTTTCCACCTAAACTCCTCTTTCCTCTTCTTTCTTCCCTTCCTTCTTCCTCTCCTTGCTTTGTGCGGATATGGATGGCAAAGATGGAGTATTACAGAGATTCTCTCACCTTACTTGAGGGATGGGCCGAGCTGGGGGTGTATGGTTGATTGAGAATGCCTTTTTGGCATTTCTCACAAAGATGACATGGTGGAGGGTCCATTCCATTTATTGGTTTGGCCTTCAGTCATTTCTTGCTCAATTTCCACAAGGTTGTGTGGCTCCCTGCCCTCCTTGCAGAGCTAAAAACGTGGGTTGGCCCCCACTTATGTGGGAGATCAACCCTTTGTGTCCCAGAGTGTACAATTGGTCCCGAAAGTTGTAGTTTTCAGACTGTTTTAATCATATTTTATTTTATCGGGTCAAATAAAATATAACGCATGTTCTGAGTCCTTTTTGGACTTTATGATGAATATACATTCCTCAAATTTAATTTAGAAGTCCCCGAAATTCCTTTTCGGGCTGTCATCTGATAAATTGCCGATACTGATAATTTGACCCCGTTTGACCAACTGGTCAACCCTATGCCATTGCCATGGCCCAATTAGGATATCCGCCACCATATACATATTATCTAAGCCCATATTAATATAATATGTGGTCCCGACAGTACCGGGCGGCCCCCACTTCCGGTGTGGGCCCCACGTGAATTTTACTATTCACGTAAAAGAAATGATAAAAATTTACAATTTGGTAAAGATGCTTTTATTCCTTTCTCAGGGTTCGGTACATAATTTGATAAGGTACAATTACTTGGGGGCGGTGTTACAAGATTTATATCTCAACCTTTATTTGTACACAATAATTTTATCAAAAAGAAACCCGCCTTTTAAATTTAAATAAGATAACATTTAGTTTAATTTATCACGAAAAATCACCAATAAATGTGACAAAGAACTTTTAGCACCTCTAGCTAGTCACATCGTAAATGCTCTAATAAAATTTATATAAATTCATCAAATATATCATAATTTTCTAGAGATGCTCCCATGTCACTAAATATCAAACTTAGGATATTTAGGAGTTTCATATATCAAACAAAAATAAAAGACCAACAAAAATTGCCATATAAAACGCCAAATCTATTATATCACATAACACAATAATTAACCAACTGTAAGTACGCAGAAGCATAATCATGCAACATTTCGGAAATACTAAGCACAAAAAGTCAATTCTTACAATAGCCATTTCTCACAAGAACGTCATTTTTGGTCGTAACAAAATTGTCACAACCAAAAGAAACTTTAACCCCAAATTTTCCCAAGAGAGAAACGGAACTCAAATTAGTCCAAATCTCAGGCACATGAAGCACATCATTTAGTGATAAAGTTTTCCCCGATGTGAGCTTCAAAAGAACTTCCCTTTTCCATGCACCTTAACGGTTTTAGAGTCCGCTAGGTATACGAGCTCTTCACCATCTCCTATAATAGTATAGGAGGTAAAAGCATTTTTGTTTTTACAAATATGCTTGGTAGCCCCAAATTCTACCACCCACTGATTCACATCATTAGTTTTACAACTTTGAGAAACAACCGCAATAAAATTATCATCATTACAAACCAAGTTTAAACTTGATTTTAGTGAGTTGTTGTTTTCCATAGTTGTCATTTTATCACTGAATAAAAGAATAACTTTTTTTCTTAAAAAGTGGTGTTAAAATATGGCTTATTGTAAGTAGGAAAATAAAGAGAGTAAGCATTATACGTAGAGATATATCCAAATATCAGTCTAATCGCCCCACACATGCAAAGATAACATAGCCACGATGAGTGCGACAGCAATGCCTTGTAAGATCATGCGTGCAGACATATCCGACGCTAAGTACTTTCTTGAGATTGTTGGAGGAATTCGGCCGCATAAACCTGCAAAAAAGTGTTAGAAAAATAATATAGCTCGAGTCACGTAAACGCTGTCCTCAAGAAAGTATTTCCGACTAGCGAAAACCTTTCCCCAAGATAAAACGAGCTCTTCGGCGTAAGCCAGTAACATAACAACGAGAGTAGAAAATTATTAATCGAGCAGAGTGATATATTAGGGGATATTTAACTCCAAAATTATATGTATGTGTATATATATATATACACATTTACCAGCAAATACCAGCAAAGTAAAATATACGTTGGTGGCCAACGTTAGTGACCTAAAGTTTGAACCGTTGCTAGAAAACGTTTGCATATTAATTAAGATTAATGTTTGATATAACTCCGGAAATCAATGTTCATATTAGTAAAAGATTTAATGTGTGCAGTGAATAGTTTTCTAACGTTTCACTTGACATCCATGCTCCACTAGTGGTTTAAAATTCAATATTAAACAATGAATTTAATAATTATTCAAGATACATGTTTGATTAAATTAAAAGTTATCAAAATAATTAAAATAGATAAAATTTTATTTATTTATTTATTTATTTATTTATCTATCTATTTATTTATTTATCTATTGATTTATTTATCTATCTATCTATTTATTTATTTATTTATTTATTTATTTATTTATTTATTTATTTATTTAGTTATTTATTTATTTATTTATTTATTTATTTATTTATTTATGTATTTATTTATTTATTTATTTATTTATTTATTTATTTATTTCTTATCTAATTATCTATCTATTTATTTATTATTTATTTATTTATTGATTTATTTATTTATTTATTTATTTATTTATTTATTTAGTTAGTAATTTATTTACTTATTTATTTAGTTATTTATTTATTTATTCATTTATTTATCTATTTATTTATCTAGTTATTTATTATATAGTTTTATATTAATATTTATTTATTTGTTTATTTGTTTGTTGAGGGTAAATCCCGTAGATCCGAAAGCCCAACACGAACTTTGGATATATCAGGAATGGCACAGAATCAAGGTGTATAAACAAAATATAAAATATGAACTCACTAATACTCGAAAGCTCACTTGTATTAACTAAGCAGTCTGATTACAAGAAATTTCCCGATCGGTAGGTCGGAAACAATACTTTAATACAAGAAATAAGAGCAATGATGTTATTCTAGAGCCTGAGTATAGAAATGCTAACCCTTACAATGATGTTAAACCTTCTATTTATACTAATAGAGAGCATGGGCTGCCCTGTGCTGATTGGCTGTTGCTCCACCGACTTGGTCACCCATGTTTCCACTTGCTGATGTCATAATCTGGCATTAATTGCACCTGGCCACTTGCCAGTTGTCCGTTGCGCGAACGGGATGTTGGACTATGCTGAAGACGCTGTCATATTGGCCGAAGTATGATATATAGCCCGAACCCCGTTCGGTATGTCTTCTTACTGGGCCAACCTTTATTTGGGCCGAATCTCGTTCGGCATGAATTCTTTACTGGATCTATTCATCATAGAGTGATGGGCCCGTTGCTTGGGCCGGATATCTTGGGCCTTCTTGATCCGGGTATTGGGCCTCTAGGTCAATATCCCAACACAAGTCCCCCACTTCCGATGTCTCGAACAACAATGAGTGCATTAGGAAGTATGAATACCAATGTTGCAATCCGCCGAATGGCGATCGGGGTACAGAAGTAATCAGTTCCCCATGCTGTGATTTGACGGCTGCCGTTTCATTTCCCCATATTCATCATGGTAACCGTCGTTTAGTCTTTTCATTGGACACGCGTTTAGCTTAAAAGCTCCTAGTGACGTGTTGCTCCCTGATTGGTTCTTGATACGGCGGTTTCAAGGCTACAAATTAGCCCTTAACCTTTCAAATCCGGGTTTCGATTCCGTAATCTCCTTTGCATCGTTGCTTCCTCTGAATTTTCTCCCAGCTTCCGTCGCTCAGGTACCTTTCCTCCCTCTATTCCTTATCCTCACTTCTGGCTCGATCGAGATGAGTCCTCAACAGCATTCTTCTGATTCGGAGATGGCCTCCCATGGAGATGACCGTGACGCTGCTATTGTGGATGTCATCACAGTCCCATTCGTCGGTGGTTCTACTGAAACGGCGACAAATACCAGGGCTGAGGCGGAGGACCTTCCTAGCACTTCATCTTCCTCCGGTGAAAGTTCTGATGGCACAAAATCTGAGGACGAAATGGCCTTAATGGAGGCTGGACGGCCAAAAGATGTTCCCCGTCATTCCCTCGACTTAGGTTTAATTAGGGCAAGACGGCAGAAATTGACCGCCAATAATAGGGCCGAAATCCCGGCCCTAATCCCAGACCCGGTGGACTTTCGATTGCACGCTGGGCTTCATCCCCTACGTCACGCCCCTGGGATGACCGTGGTCCATTTTGATTCAGTGAGGGCTGGGCTTAGATTTCCATTACACCCCTTTTTTATTTCATTTTTTAATTTTTATGAAATTGTACCTGCCCAAGTCATGCCGAACTCCTATCGGGCAATGGCGGGCTTTATCTGTCGTTGTAAAGATGTCGGTGCTTCGTCGACCTTAGATTTATTTCATCAATTTTTCAAAGTAGCCCCTCAACAAACCCATGGGTACCTAGCTGCTAGTTCCCGAATGGGCCACATCCTATTCAAAGGCAATCCGACCTCAATCAATGGATGGAAAGATAGGTTTTTCTTCGTGTCTATCCCGGACGAGTTGATCCCTCATAAATGGAACGCCTTTCACCGCAAGACTCCCGACCCAGTTCTCACTGAGGAAATTTATAAGGACGTTCTTGCTGTGGAGAAGGACAAGTGTTGTGATATCATGACCTACCTGACTCCCGATCGGCTGGTTAAAGCCGGGATAGGTACTGCCCGTTCTCTTGGGTTTACTTGTTTTGAGAATCAAGTGCCATAGCCCGAGTGGTCCTTCCCGTGCGAGAACCGTTTCCTTCTTGTTACTAGTTTCTCTCATGCTAAAGGCCGCTCGGTACTAACATTTCCCTTTGTCATTTTTCAGCTCCCAATCCAGACGCTACTATGGATGACAGCCGTGTGCTCCTTGCCGGTGGGATCGGGAAAAAGGAAGAAGAAGATGAAGAGGAATCCAAAAGTTGATTCACCCACCACTGCTGCTACTATGGATGACAGCCGTGTGCTCCTTCACCGACCGTTCAGCAACCGGAGCCTATTCAGCAATTCTTCGGTCAGGATCATTATGATGCCATGATGATCGATGACCGCTTTGGTTCTGATGAACTGCATCAGTTCTCCCAACATTTCGATTCCGTTCAGGGGGAACCCTCGAACGTAGGTGGGACTCATACCGACCATATCACTGGTCAGGTCGAGCAGATCTCTTTATCGGATCCTGTTCATGAGGTGTTAGAAAGGGCTGGTTCTAACGCGAGCCAGATCTGGTCGACATCTTCCTGGTTCAACAATTTCTCCCTTCCCCAGTTGCCGGTCGAGCAATCTGAAGAATGCCTGGCCTTGACCGCACTGAAGGTATATTATCTTTTGCGCTCTGTTTTTATTTTATTCTCTGTAATCAGTACTAACTCTCGAATGGTGCTTTGTAGATGGGTTTGTACACCCTGCAAATGCGGGAAGCCCGTCTGGCCAAGGAACGGGAACTAATCGTTGCTCAATCCTCTGCTGAGCAAACCGGTGCTGCTGCCATCACCTCCCTGGAAGCCGAACGGAAGGCTTTTGCGGAGGAAAAACAAAGGCTGGATGTTGAGCTTGGTACCCTTCGGGTCCAACTTGCTGCCTCCCAAGCGAAGGTCATCGCTGCCGAGGCTGCACAGATCAAGTTTGAGGAGATGCCTTCCAGTATCCCGGACGGCCCATATGAGGTGAATGTGGATTTATCTGCTGTCCGGGAAGCATTCAAAACCTCTGATGAATTCTCCATCATCAAGGACGATCATGCCAGGACGCAAATCTCGTTCGCCTTTGGAGCGTACCTGAAGGGTTTTCCTAGGGGGTCTGGTCGGCTCTCGGCATAGGTGGCTCTTTTGGATAAGGATCATGAGGCCAAGAAATGGAATGACTCCATTGCTGCAGATCTTTATGCCAAGATTGGCCAGGTCCTGCTACGTCCCTTTGTATCCCAACTTCAAAACAATCTTGGGAGGCCGGTTCAGGCTTCTGATCTTCCCCAGGATGACATTATACAAGCTCAATTTGAAAAATTCCAGCGAGATCTGCAACGGGAGGCTGATCGGGCTGCCGGGAAAGAGCCTGAACCCCCGTCCGATGATGATGAAGACGAGGATGAAGATGGAGAGGAAATGGCCCCTGGCCAATAATCTAGATGTTTACTTTTTAATTAATCGTTGTAATTCACTTTTCTTCAAGTAGCTTGTACTTCCCGGTCAGTAGAACCGATGAATACAGATCTTTTGTATTGCACAAAACACCTCATACTGTCTTTTTTTTTGCGTTTATTGAATGCTTGCTCACCATTCCGGATTCGGCCCGTTTTGTAGGACAATCAATTTTCTGACTTTATTTTTTTACTTAATACTCCTAATACCGTATGATTGCCGTTCGGGCATTGGAGGGTTCTGATAGTTTACCAATGATAAACGCCCTTCTTTCTGGGACTCAGCCGTTCGGGCTTCAGATCATTTTTTAGGATTTAGCACATTCTGGTCTCAGATAATCTTTTACAACGTTGATAGCCGGTCGGGCTTCAGATCAATTCTTAGGACTTAGCATATTCTGGTTTCAGATAATCTTTTACAACGTTGATAGCCGGTCGGGCTTCAGATCAATTCTTAGGACTTAGCCGTTTTCTTGGTTTTCTTCGCACTTGGCAGTTTTTCTAACCAGCAAGTCCCTGTGATCTTTACTAATCCTCTGTAAGCCCGTTCGTCACTCGGTAATCGGTGATCTAAGTAGGTTTTAGTCATTCCCCCGTGATCTTTACTGATCCTCTGTAAGCCCGTTCGGGGTACGTGCACGAAAATGAACCATAAATGCCCCTGATTAATCGTAACCACTTAATGCCACGTGTTGCTCATGGATTAGGGTTTTGTGCGGCACTTTCCCTATTTATAGAGAGGTGCTTTCCCCTAATTTCTCCTGCTGTTTCCTCACTTTTCTTTCAAGCTTTCTCTCTCTAGAATTCCCAGAATTCTCTTGCGTACTTTCAAGCTTTCTCTCTCTAGAATTCCCAAAATTTCTCTAGTGTTTTTATGTATTACCCCTCTAGCTCAGAATCTGAAGAGATGCCGTTGATTCGCCTAAGTAAAACATCTGTTGGTAACAAGGTCGAAGACTCTTCTTCCCAAACCCCTAAACCCGGCAATCCTCAGGCAGGAAAACACACCGAACAGCTACAAGATGATGGATGCCTATCAGGTGATGATGTCCAGGTTTATAACAAGAGAATGCCCGAACGGCCACCCCGCATTCCCCTACACTTTACTCATATCCGCAAACAAAAACAACGCCTCCCAGAAGATATCGAACGACAACTTAGCCAGCTATTGCCCCCACCAAGGGAATACTATGCTGGATTTATTCGACACCCGATGAGGCATCGACCGGGGCACGTGCTAGTGCACCTTGACGCTTTGACTGCTGGACTTCGCTTCCCTCTCCATTCGTTCATTGTGGAGTTCTTACGCCGGGTTTCTGTACTACCCGCTCAGTTCGTGCCCAACACTTACCGCATTCTTACAGGCTTTATTATTCGATGCCACGAGTTGAGGATCACTCCAAGCGTCGACTTATTCCTCCACCACTACTGCTATCAGCCTTATTGGACGACCGGGTACCTGAAGCTGGTAGCTCGTTCTGATCGTCAGCTGTTCACAGAAAATCTCACTCCGCCGGCTGATTGGGAGGAGCGTTTTTTGTTTGTTCGGGTAGGTGATTCTCTGCCATTTCCGGATAGGTGGAACGCCTATCCCGTTCGGGATTCCCAGCCCAGGGTAGATGCCGTTCTACGCTCCCAAGTTGAATCTTTGCGGGTGGGAGGAACCCGAAGTCTTCGGAGTTTTGTCACTACTTCTAGCATGTTATCTGCCGGAATTGGTAAGCATAGCAGGGTTTTAACCTGATCGTCCTTCCTTCTTACAATTCAGCTTCTTATCTTTTATTCCTCTTTTTTGCAGGTGTGATATCCCCCATACCCGTCCGGCGTTCTATCTCTTCCGCTACCCTGACGGCTTCTTCTGGTAAAGCCAAGGAGAAAATGATAGCCGATCGTGCCTCTGCGGAGCAAATTCGGAAGAAACGCAAGGGGAATGATGGTGATCAATTGATCCCGATCGACCACGTGGTTGACTTGACCGGGCCGGAGGCTGAACCCAAAAGATCGGCGCCTGCTAAAACATCAACTCCGGCTCTTTCTGACGCACCGATCGATGATCGGATGTTTGTCGAATTTTCAAACATGGGCCCCAGATCAGAAGGGAGGTATCTGTTCGGGCTGATGTCATCTTCTATGTGGTGTCACACTGCGATCAAGGTTCCCCGAGCTTCACGAACTTGACCCACTGGTCGGATCTTTTCGAAGCAGGTCACCAGGAAGCACTCAAGGTACACCTCATTCTGATCCATGCCTTTCTATTCTTCATGTTTTACCTTATCTGACTTCTATTGCAATCTCGTTTTTAGGCCGGTGTATACTATCACAAGGCCTTTCTTGCGGCCGAAAAGGAAATGAAGGCCCTGGCCAGCGATCGGGATGACAGCCAGATCCTTCTTTCTGCCACTCGGAAGTTAGCGGCCGATCTTCAAGAGCAGGCCAAGGAGGGTGAGAAGGCAAAAGCTGCTCTGGCTGAGATGCAGGAAAAATCCCGACGTCGCGACCGGGAGATTAAAGAACTCCGGGCCAAGGTGCGAGCTGCTGAATCCGTTGGGATCAAATTTGATAAAGCCGTTGGCGACCATCTGCCCGAACCTTATACGGTTAACACCTCCCAGATCGCTCATCAATCGATTGTTGATTTTCAACGAGGCAAGGGGCTGAACGTCGCTCTGGAGAACACGACCCGACAGTTCTTGGGACCTCACCTTGGCCAATTCTTACGCGAAAGCGAAGATCCCATCAAGGCAGGGATCGATCTCCTGGACAGCACGCCGGAAGGGAAATCTTTCTTGGATGACCTGACCGAGAAAACTGTGACGCAAAGTCAGGACCTGCTTCTGGATAGGAACCTCGATTTGATCCTAGAGCATTTCCCCAAGCCGTTCGACCCTGACGAATTAGGCTTTGACGATCTGTTCGGGAATACGTATGACCGTATTATGGAGAAAAGGTCCAAAGCAGCGCCCGATGATGCAGTACAGGCAGGGAGCTCTCAACCTCCATCTTCCCCGAACGGCAATCCTCCAGTAGCATAGCCTTGTAATTTTTGCTTTTTTGTCCTTTGTTTTTCTTGTATATTCCGGCTAGTAATGCCGAAGAATAAACTGGACTTTTCTCTTTAACTGTTGATGTCTTTCTTCTATTTTTCCTTTGATTTTTCTTGTTCACAATCCTTTCTATGTGGCCGAACATCACTCGGCTCATGTATCTTTATGACTGACACCTTTCCCGAGCCCGTTTTGATCCCTTTTATGTTCGTGATCCACAGGGTCAAAACTCTTAGCTGAGGTGAATACCTCCAAAACGTTTTGATCGTGACCACAGGGTCAAACTCTCAGCTGGGACAGGGGCTCCCTCCAAACTGTTAACCCGTTCGTCATTGGGTCATCCGGAATGATCCCATGTGTTAACAAGCTGAGGTGAGGCTATCTCTTCAAAATTGTTCTGACACCTTTCCCGAGTCCGTTTTGATTCCTTTTTCCGTTCGTGACCCACGGGTTCAAAACTCTTAGCTGAGGTGAATTCCTCCAAGCCGTTTTGATCGTGACCACAGGGTCAAACTCTCAGCTGGGACAGGGGCTCCCTCCAAACTGTTAACCCGTTCGTCATTCGGTCATCCAAAATGATCCCACGTGTTAACAAGCTGAGGTGAGACTATCTCCCTTCCAAACCCATAATTCCGATGCATTCCGAACGATTCTCTCTGGCTTGTATCATCCATATTAGGGGTCTGAGGTAACCCTTTTCGAACTGTAAGCAAGGTCACCGGATTGGGTCATTCCTTACTTATAGCTAAAAGGGCGACTCGCTTCAAAACCATAGTTCCGATTCACTGGGCGACAATCCGTACCTTATCCGAACGTCGCTCGGTCAATCCATATCTTACAGTCTTGACATCATCTCCAAGCCGTTTTGATCCCTTTGCTCGTACGTAATTACAGGGTCGACTTTGGCTAAGTTGACGACTCAGCTCCCTCCAAACTGTTAACCCGTTCGTCATTCGGTCATCCGGAATGATTTTGCGTGTTAAAAAGTTGAGGTGAGAATCACTGTCCTCGAACTCCAGGTCATTTTGATCCCTTCATCAATGCGTAATTACAGGGTCAAAACTCTTGCTGAAATAATGGCTCCCTCCAAACTGCTAATATGTTCATCATTCGGTTGTCCAGAATGATTCTCATATTAACCGCTGAGGTGAGACTATCTGAGTTTCAAACTCCGAGCCGTTGGCTGAGAATGTCTTTCCTTCCATGTTGTTAACTCGTTCGTCATTCGGTCATCCGGAATGATCGTGTTAACCACGGGCACCGATTTTCTGAGCCTCAATTCTTCAAGCCGTTTTTTATCCCTTTATTCGTTCATAAATCTAGGGTCAAAAACTCCCTTAGCTGAGAATGATTTTCCTTCCATGTTGTTAACCCGTTCCTCATTCGGTCATCCAGAATGATCGTGTTAACCATGGGCTGTGTTTATGTAGAAGTTATGTCTCCCTCTCTCTACATTTTTTTTAGAGGTGGCAACAGCCGTTTTACTGATAAAATTTCCTTAGATGTTCCACATTCCAAGTACCTGCCGGTCGACCTTCGGTATTTTGTAGGCCAAACGTTCCTGAAGCGTACTTCTTACATATTTGGTAGGGGCCTTCCCAATTTTGTGCCATTTTTTCACCTTCGAGAGGTTTACTTTTTTCTCGCTTCCTTAGCACCAGGTCCCCTACTTCGATTGAACGAACTTTAACTTGCTTATCAAAATATCTTCTTGTGGCTCTGTGATACTCTTCCATTCGTGCGGCTGCCAGATCCCTTCTTTCTTCTATGAAATGAAATTCGGCCCGTAAGTTGTCCTCATTCTGTTCTGGGCTGTAATGCACCGTTCGGTGTGTGGGAACTAGGATCTCCGTTGGTACTTTGGCCTGGAAACCATAAGCGAGGGAAACTGGAGTTTCTCTCGTGGCCGTTCGGGGTGTAGTCCTATAAGTCCACAAAATATAATTTAACTGATAAGGCCACGATGAGGAGTATTCTTCCAGTTTCTTCTTCATACCATCCATGATAGTACGGTTCATATTCTCTACTTGGCCATTCGCCTGAGGGTATGCCACGGATGCTCTGGAATGCTTGATTCCCCATTTCACCAGGTAGTTCTCAAAGTTCCGGCTCACGAACTGCCTTCCATTATCAGTTACAATCTGCTCAGGGATTCTGAAACGGCAAATGATATTCTTCCAGACAAACTTTTGACATTTAACATCTGTGATGCTGGCCAGTGGCTCGGCCTCTACCCATTTGGTAAAGTAATCTATCCCCACGATGATATACTTGTTGTTTCCAGGGGCCGTGGGTAGAGGACCTAACAGGTCGATCCCCCATCTTGCGAACGGAAGGGCCACCGTCATTGGAGTGTAGAAAGTGGCAGGCCGTCCGGGGACCGGTGCGTACAGTTGGCATACTTTACATTTCCTAGTATGTGCGAAGCAGTCCTGTTGGATAGTCGGCCAATAATACCCTTCCAGGATGATTTTTCTGGCCAATGTCTTGGGCCCTTGGTGGCTGGAGCAGATACCTTCATGAATTTCTTCCATTACAGCTGCCGCTAGATCAGGTGGGAGGCATTTCAGATACGGCCCACCAAATGTATTTTTGTACAGCTGCCCGGCCACCAATTCGAACATGGAAGCCCTCCTCTGGATGCATTTTATCTGATAAGCAGGATTTTTATCTTGTGGGAGGGTCCCGTCTTTCAGGTAGTTGGTCAGATCTATGACCCAGCTCGGGACGGCATAAGATATGGCCTCGATCTGGAGCACCATGATTGATGGGGTTGCCAATGTTTCCCGATGGGCAAAACGTTGGATATGAGCCGGGATCTCCTGTGCCCGATCGTCGAACGCTGCATTTTCTAACTTGGATAGGATATCTGCTTCAGTATTCTCTATCCTGGATATTTGGTCGAGCACCACCTGTTCAAATTTACATATCTGCTCCTGAACTATCGCCTTGTAGGCCTTCATTCTCTCTTCTTTAGCCTCAGCAGTGCCGTTTACTTGATGTACTACCAATTGACTATCCGACCGGACTTTTAACCGATCGACACCCAGGGCCTTTGCATATTTTAAACCAGCAATGAGGGCCTCATATTCAGCCTCATTGTTGGTTACCTTGAAGTCAAAATGGATAGAATAATATGCTTTGAACCCCTCGGGCAATGTGATCACAGCTCCAGCTCCACAACCCTTGGCACTAGCTGCACCATCCACATACATTTCCCACCAGTTATCCAGCCCATTGTTCTTTGAATCTATTTCTGAGGGCCGGGAGGTACATTCTGCAATGAAATCTGCCAGGGCCTGCCCTTTGATAGTAGGCCGAGGCTTGAAATCCACCTCATATTGCCCGATCAGGAGGCTCCACTTGGTAATGCGTCCACTTGCCATAGGATTTCTCAAGATTATGGCTAATGGCTGGGTAGTATACACAGTTACCGGGTGGGTCTGGAAATATGGTGTCAGACGTTTAATGGCAGCTATCAGGGCCATCACAGTTTTTTCTAGCAAGGTGTACCTGGTTTCCGGGCCGTTCAAAGCCTTGCTTACAAAATAGATTGGCCGTTGAACGCCATCTTCTTCTTTCAACAGTACTGTGCTCACGGCCAGGTCAGCTACAGCAAGGTACATATATAGATGTTCCCCTGGTTCGGGTTTTGTCAAGACCAGGGGGGAAGACAGATATGTCTTGAAATCTTCAAAGGCCGTTTGGCATTCGGCCGTCCATTCAAAAGGGTTGGCTTTCTTCATGATCTGGAAAATGGAATCGCTCGATCGGCTAGTTTGGATAGGAATCTGCTCAGGGCTGCTAACCGACCGGTCAATCTCTGCACTTCTTTGAGATTTCTTGGAGCCTCCATATCCACAATTGCCTTTACCTTTTCAGGATTGGGCTCAATCCCCTTCTCGCTCATCATGTAGCCCAAAAATTTGCCCCCTCTTACAGCAAAAGCACATATTTTGGGATTCAGCCTCATGTTTGCTTTCTGCATTATCCCGAACACCTTTTCTATGTCCAGGACATGATTTTCCTTCTTCCTGCTTTTGATCAGGATATCATCAACATAAGCTTCCATTGTGACCCCCAGTACTTCTTTGAATAACATCCCGATCATCCTTTGAAAAGTTGCCATTGCGTTCTTTAATCCGAATGGCATGACGATATAGCAAAACACACCATCCGAAGTAACGAATGCCGTTTTCTCCGCATCAGCCGGGTGCATGAATATCTGATGGTAACCCCGGAAAGCATCCATGAAGCTCAGCAATTCACATCCGGCAGTTTCATCTACTAGCAGATCGATCCTCGGTACTGGATAGGGATCCATGGGACAAGCTTTATTCAGGTCCGAGTAATGCACGCACATTCTCCAAGTAGATTGTTTTGGGGCTAGAACCACATTCGATAGCCATTCTACGTGGATTACTGGACGGATGTGCTTTATTTTCAGCAAGGTGGCCACCTCCCGCTTTGTGAATTCCCGCCGTTCGGTTGCTTGATACCGTTTCTTCTGCTGGACTGGTTTTGCATCAGGCCGAACGGCGAGTTTGTGACATATTATCTCCGGATCAATACCGGGCATATCTTCTGGCCCCCATTCAAACAATACCTGAAACCTTTTTAGGACGGCAATCACGCCATCCCGGATGTCAGCCTCCAGATCTACCCCGATAGCTACCTTACGGTTCGGGGGGAATGCCGGTCGATTTGTTCAAGAAGAGTGGCGGGTTCTGGGTGTGCCTTGAACTCCGTTCGGTGGGTTTCCACCTCAATTGTATTAACCCGCATCCCACGAGTGTTCATCTGTTTCAGGGCCTCTCGATAACATGTCCGGGCTGTCGTCGGATCAGTTCTGGCCACCCCAACCCCAGTGTCTGTAGGAAATTTGATGCATGAGTGGCGGACAGAGGCTATTGCCTCCAGATCTTCCAATCCCGGTCGGCCCAATATGGCATTGTGGGCACACTTTATATCCACCACCACGAACGTCATTCGAAGTGACGCTTTGTGCGTTTCATCCCCAATTTCAACCATCAATTGGATGGTCCCCTCAGCCTCAATGCAATTACCGGTGAAACTTGCCAGTGGGGTCCGTAGGTGGGTCAGTTGACTTCTTTGTAGGCCCATTTTTTCGAATGATTTTAGATACAATACATTCACACTGCTCCCGGTATCGACCAGTACTCGGCGGATCAAAGCATTGTCAATACACATGCTCACCACCAGTTCATCCCTGTGCGGGCTTGGAGAGTTGGGTAAATCAGCTGGCCCGAACGTGATCGGGTCCGTCCTTCCTTTGTTCTGGGGGGGAGCGGAGATGGATCCCACATAGAGACTTCGCTCGAACCTTTTCCGTTCGGCGTTCGAATCCCCTGACTCCCCGCCCCCGAATATAACCTTGACCTCCATTCGAGGTTTCTTTCCAGGGCCTCCCGACCCCTCTGGTTCATCCCTGGGGGAAACATATACATCATTTTGAGGCTGGGCATCACGTTGGGCATCCCGGCGCCAGCTATTAGGTTTCCTGATCGGTTTCAACATGCCCACAACGTTTGGATCCTTATTCACATATTTGCCCAGATGACCTCGTCGGATCAAATCCTCAATGGCCGTTTGTAGGGCCCCGCAGACATTGGTGGCATGACCCTTCCTGTTGTGATATTCACAGAAAGCAGAGTCATCCGCTCCCATAAACTGTCCAGAATCAGTCGGGAGGGGAATATTGTCCCTCTCGTGCTGATAAATGGTCGCTACTGGTAGTACCAGGGGGTAAATCTCCCTTGCTTGGGAGGTATAGCGGCCGCTGGGCTAGGACCCAGTCGATCGACCACTCTGATCGGGGCAGCAGGCGCAATGACCTTATCCCTGATCATTATCTCCTCTTCTAGGGCGGCATGCTTGCGGGCCCTGTCTAATACCTCGGCGTATGCCGTACCCGGATTTTTCTTTAGATCCTTGTATAGCTCCCCCGTTCGGAGAGCGTTCGTGAACAGGGTAATGGCGGTATCATCCGTCATGTTTCCCACTGTCAGAGTTTCATCCCTCCATCTTTTCAGGAATTGATTGAGGGTCTCTTTGACGTTCTGCTTCACGCTGGTCAGATAGCTGAAGTGCCGTTTGGGATTGGCACTGGAAGCAAACTGGACCAAGAATAACGCCGACAATTCGGCGAAACTATTGATTGATCCAGGTTGGAGTATCCCGAACCACTCCTGGGCGGGCCCTTTGAGCGTACTAAAAAACAACCGGCAAATAGCAGCCTCGGGTGCTCCTAGCAGCATGAGTCCCCCTTGGTAACTCCTCAAATGCACATGGGGATCTCCCACCCCGTCATAGATTTGGCCGGTCGGTGGCTTGGCACCCCCTTGGATGTCTGCGTACATGAGTTTCCTAGTGAAAGGGGAAGTAATTCCCAGCTGAACTGGGGCAGGTTGTACAGGCGCCCTGTTTTTTTTTTTGGATAAACTGTAAATATATATATCCAAAGAGTTTATGTACATCTGTACAATATCAAAAACAACAAAAGGGGTCATCTCAAGTAAAGATGCCCAATCACCGCCAAAAGAAACCAAATAACCTAGCCACACTTATGTGCTAGCCATCACAAGATTGGTGATCAATCACAAAACCCAAAAGCACTTTTCAAAAAGCACTTTATACACCATTAGCTTGATCTGTTTAACCATTTCCCCCACGGTGACTTTAGCCTTTTCAAAGCATATCATATTTCTCATCCTCCATGTCAAGTATATCATGTAGCACAATGAGAGTCTCACGGCCTTGGCTTTAGCGTGTGCCCCATGATGCTCCTTCTTTATCCATTTGATTGCAATTAGTAGTGTAGACATTCTTCTTGATAATCCAAGCCAATCCTGCACAGCATCCCAAACCTGACCTGTAAATGTACACTCCAAATATAGGTGTGAAACCGTTTCCGGGCCACCCTTACAAAAAAGACAAACATTATCAATTTCCAAAAACCCCAATCTATCATATGTGGCTAATCTCCCCCGGAGAGCTAACCAAGATATGAAAGAGAATTTGGGTGGGATATAGCTTTTCCAAATCAATGACATCCATGGGTGGACATTGCCTTTGGTTCTAAATAAGTCATAAACCTTAGATGAGGAAAGTTTCCCATTTTGGGAGAATTTTCCAAGGCCCTCCACGGCCAAGTCCAAAGAAGGGAATTTAGAGACAATCATGTCACGTATGTTACCAATTGCCTTCAAAAGCCTAGAGTCTTTATAGTGTGGAACAAAGGTCCACACACACCTATCCCGAAGATACACCCCATGCACCCATTTGACCCACAAGGAGTCCTGCTTATTATGAATATTCCAAAGGGTAAGGGATAGTAAAGCACAATTCCATACTCTAGTATCCCTAATACCCAACCCTCCCTCGGCTTTAGGTAAACAAATGTCACACCATGCCACTTTAGCTTGTTTATTATACCAAAGGAAAAGCCGGGAAATAGAAGTGATCCTATCAAGAATGGCCCTTGGCATAGGGAAGATGCCAAGCCAAAAGGCTTGGACACCTTGCATAACCGAAGTAATCAACTCCACTTTTCCCGCATAAGAAAGAGTTTTTGGGTTCCATGCATTCAAATATTCTGTGACCTTATCAATCAAAGGAGAGAATTGGGCAACAGAGATATTCAAAGGTGCAATAGGAATGCCCAAATATCTAACTGGAAAGGATCCTTGTTGAAAGCCCACCCTATCAAGGATGTAAGGTATACGACTCTCCATATTCCCCCCAAGAAAAATATTAGTTTTGTCAAGATTAACCATTAAACCAGAGACTTTTCCAAAATCCGTTAAAGTATAAACCAAAATCTTAATGGAAGAGTAATTCCCTTTTGAAAATAACATCAAATCATCTGCATAAGCCAAATGTGTAACTCTGAGCTTGGAGCACAAAGGATGATAACGGAAATCAGGACAAGATGTCCTAATTTCTAACAGCCTTGAGAAGTTCTCCAAGCATATCACAAACAACAATGGATACATAGGATCCCCCTGTCTAAGGCCCCTCTTACCCTCAAACCATCCATGGAGTGAACCATTTATGGAAATAGAGAATGAAGAGGTGGAGACACACTCCATAATCCATCTCACAAACAGGGTGGGGATACCAATATCCAGTAATACTCTTTCAAGGAAATCCCATGACACTGTATCATATGCTTTCTTTAAATCAATTTTGATCATACATCTAGGAGAGGGTCTCTTTCTAGTGTATCCCCTCCCTAACTCCTGTGCCAAGAAGATGTTGTCAGACCTCAATCTTCCATCAACAAAAGCTCCCTGTGAGAGGTTGATAACACCAGAGAGACAAGGCCCCAACCTAGAAGCTAAAATCTTAGTAATGACCTTGTAAGTAACATTCGTGCATGAAATAGGTCTAAAATCCGACACTGTAGGGGAATGGGTTGTTTTGGGGATAAGAGACACCACCGTGTGGTTCACTTGTTTAAGTAAACTCCCTGAAACAAAGAATTCCTTTACAGCCTCACACATATCACTGCCCACCAAGTTCCAATTGTTTTTAAAGAAAGCTGATGAGAAACCACCCAGGCCAGGGGCTTTATCATCTCCAATGTCAAACACAACATCTTTAATTTCCTTATCAGTGACTGGCCTAATAAGGTCATTAATGAGCGTGTGATCAATGATACTTCCCGATGTAATAACCCCTGTATCATAGCCTGAAGTTGTAACATTTGTACCAAAAAGACTTTTAAAGAAAGAAGAGAACTCATTTGCCACATGATCTAAAGATTCGGTAAAACTTCCATCTTCCAATCTTAAGGAAGCAATTGAGTTCGAAGCATGCTTCTTTTTCATAATGGAATGAAAGTACTTGGTACATATGTCAGATTGTAAAATGTGGTTAACCTTAGCCTTTTGCTTAACATAGGCTTCCTCGGCTTCTTTTAAGAAAAGAGCATTCTTTTTTCGCTTTCACCAATTCCTCTTTTAGGGCTTCATCTAGAGGAGATAAGAGAGCTAATTGATAGATTCTTTTATACTCCTTTTTAGACACCTTTGCCCTAGCTGAAATGTGGCTGAACTCATCCTTATTAAGTTGTTTAAGGGGTTGTTTAAGTAATTTCAGTTTGCGGGCAAGCCTAAACTGAGCCGTACCCACCACCCCCCTCGTCCAAACACTTTCCAAGATTGTATGAAAACGCTCATGTTTCAGCCACATATTAAAGAATTTGAAAGGCTTAGACCCCAAACAAGTCACGGATCCAATTGTAACCAAAGAAGCGACATGATCAAACTCACATTCCATTTCCATTCATCTGCCTCCTCATATCGGCCATTTCTTCCTCCTGGGCCGTCAAAGGGGGCGGTGGTGGAGCCCTCATGTCCGTATAGTCCCGGTCCCAATGCCGTTGAGGGGCCCTGGTATTCTCCCGCTCGGCATTCTGGAAATGATGACCAATGGGAGTTGGTCCTCTAGCTTGTGACCCGATCGGGGTTCGGTCACTGGGACTATGGTGCACTGTTGGTGGGGCGCTACGTCGATTATCCCGATGGGCATGCGAACGGGATGATGCTGTGGTTGTTTTCGTGTGTGGAGTCTCCCCTGTAAAGTTGGACCCTCCTTCCTCCTCGTTCGCCATATGCTGCATGGCCTGAGGATTTCTTCTCAGAGATTCGGGAATCACAAAATCCCCATCAAAACGAGGATACGATCCTCGGCTGGATTGTCCCTGAGGGTTTTGACTCCCCGGGGTGTGACTCCTCCCGTGACAGCGTGAAACGTCGTTTGTATGATAGGAACTGATTCTGACCATTTTTGAAAATAGTGGTTTTTTGGATGTTTTGAATGTGAAACTTTTTGTAAGTTTCCCACAGACGGCGCCAATGTTGAGGGTAAATCCCGTAGATCCGAAAGCCCAACACGAACTTTGGATATATCAGGAATGGCACAGAATCAAAGTGTATAAACAAAATATAAAATATGAACTCACTAATACTCGAAAGCTCACTTGTATTAACTAACCAGTCTGATTACAAGAAATTTCCCGATCGGTAGGTCGGAAACAATACTTTAATACAAGAAATAAGAGCAATGATGCTCTTCTAGAGCCTGAGTATAGAAATGCTAACCCTTACAATGATGTTAAACCTTCTATTTATACTAATAAAGAGCATGGGCTGCCCTGTGCTGATTGGCTGTTGCTCCACCGACTTGGTCACCCTTGTTTCCACTTGCTGATGTCATAATCTGGCATTAATTGCACCTGGCCACTTGCCGGTTGTCCGTTGCGCGAACGGGATGTTGGACTATGCTGAAGATGCTGTCAAATTGGCCCAAGTATGATATATAGCCCGAACCCCGTTCGGTATGTCTTCTTACTGGGCCAACCTTTATTTGGGCCGAATCTCGTTCGGCATGAATTCTTTACTGGATCTATTCATCATAGAGTGATGGGCCCGTTGCTTGGGCCGGATATCTTGGGCCTTCTTGATCCGGGTATTGGGCCTCTAGGTCAATATCCCAACATTATTTATTTATTTATTTACTTATTTATTTATTTATTTATTTATTTATTTATTTATTTATTTATTTATTTATTTATTCATTCATTTATTTCTATGAGTGCTTGTATAACTCTCCTTATTTGAGTATTTTCTTGTTTGTTCAAGCGCACACTTCTTCTTCCTCTTGATTTCGATATATAGGCTCCTAGAGATAGATCCGTTGAAGTATTCTTTCCTAAGATGATCTAGTCATTAAGTGTGAGACTTGCCTTTTTATGATTTGAAAATCCTTCCTTGTGTGAGGATTCACAATCCTTCTCTCATGGTGCAACAGACTTCTTCGGATCACATTTACTCAATTATAGAATAAATACTTGAGCACAAAAGGTGAGCAAATCATGGAATACTAAACAATCAAACAACCATAGCAGTGAAGAAGAAGCAGATAGAAAGATATGAGATGAAAAACCAAATCTGGTATACCGTATGAAACCCCGCTGCTCTCCCTCGAGAAGGAGAGCAGCGGAAACCCTACTCTCTCTCTATCTCGCCTCTGCGTCTCTAAAGCCTTAATCGTTAGTTCGGGTTCCCGTAAGTTAGCCTCCTTTTATAGGAGAAGTTGGCTAACTTACGGGTTACAAGGAAGCTAATGGGCTGATACACATTTGTGGCCTGTATTACACGTTTAATTAATAACTACACAAATACAAAGTTATTTAATTATATTGGACACCATAAAATATTCCTAACAATCTCCCCCTTGGTGTTCAATCATGTTGAATCAGCATTGCAGCGCAGATATCTTTGTCTTTGTTGTTATTCAGCTTCCTTTGTCTTTGAACTTGACTTCTTGAGAAGGCTTCATGAAGAAATCCTCGCAATCTCCCCTTTGATGTTTTCTTGGCAATTCGATCTTTGATGTCGGGGTTTGAGGAATATTTTTCTTGTAATCCTTGACTTCCAGAAGTTGCTCTTGATCAACTTGGATGAAGTCCGGTGACGCCTCTAGAGTGAATGTTCTTTGGAGAATAGGAGACGCCAATAAAATCTGACCTTTTTTCCCTCCACAATGTAGTCTTTTTGACTATTTGGAATGAATGCATTTGAGGAGAACTTGTCGGTGGCACATCGGAACATAATGATGGTTGACTTGTGAGCGTAGTTGACCATTTGAGTTGCGGAGATAGTAGAGAGAGTGTTGGAGGAGAGAAGTGATAGACCCTGTTTCTGTAACAGCAATGAATAGCAGTATAACAAAGAAGATTAAACGTAAGGATGAACACAGATGAATCGATGTAGAACCCTCTTTGATATACCGTGAACTCGTACACAGAAAGATTTGCGCTTAAGGCTATAATGAACAAGTACGAAAGTTAACCTAATCCTGAACCCTCGGCTCCCTTTTTATAGGCGAGGTTCAGGTAGGCGTGAAAGGCTTTTAGCCTCTTTGTATGGGCCTAACACTTTGCCCATATTCTATATAATACATGCACTTATTTAATACAAGGAATAATAATAAAGCTAATCTATTACAAGATAGATGACAAACTTGATTCACAATTAAATGATCTTCAACAATCTCCCCCTTTGTGATCAAGTGCCACTTAGTTATTGCTTCTGTGATTTGAAATAGTGCTTCCTCATATTCAGTGCATGCTCGTATTGCCTTAGCATAGTTCTCTTTTCTAGGCGATCGTCGATGGCTTTTAAAATGGTCTCCACTGTAGAGTGTTCCTTTTGAACATATGACGATGCCTCCTGAAGATTTTGCTCTAGCTATTCCTTCATCTTTAGCAGCTGTTCTTTGATTATCTTCAGCGTTCCATCACAATATTTCTCAATTTCATTAACCACCATCAGGCGTTTTTCGTTCTTCTGGCGGTGTGAAGAAGAAGTGATATGCTGGAAACTCTTCGAGTTCTGGACCATACAGTCTTGGCTTTGTAAGATTTGTTTTTGTCAAGTTGCACTCAATAGCCATCTGTAGGTCGTGAGATGAGTGCACTCTGATTTGTCTTAGCATGAATTTTTTTATTGCTGCAAAGCCTTCGCTGTATGTTTTGCTTTGCCTGACCGGAATGTATCGATATGCCATAAACATTTGATAGATTTCGTCTGGTTTAAGCATGATGAAATCATTTTCTTGGCAAGTAAATTCACTCCCGTCAGTGCGTTGAAGCTTGTAAGAATAGAATTTCACTCCGTGATAATCCTCGGCCTTAACCTGCAGGATTTGATGAATAGGGAGAATATTGGATTTCAAGTCTTGTTCCATCAGCTCTCTTTGAGTACCGGTTGACCTTTGCAACAACATATGTAGATGACCTCCAGCCTATTTTCCTTTGAGATGTGTGAGACCTCGCAGTTTCAGTTCATTCAACGGTTTGACTTTGTCTGGTCTACGCCAAATACGCTCTCTGATTTCCTCTTGGAAGGGGGCTTTGATTCGTACGTTGTCCCAAGGTTTCTCTGTCTTGAGAAGTCTTCCCGCTGATTGTCTGACGACAGATTCAAGTGTTTTCTGAAATTCCTTGTAGTTCTCCCCTTCCTTTCGTTCATCGTCCTCGAGCCTGATTATATCTTTAGCACATTTGTTGATGAGTTCTCGTAGAAATCAGTTCCTCTGCATATCTTCACACTCTTCATCCTGCATGATTTGATCCATCTCCGTCCACTGTCTGGGCCATTTGTCGTGAATAATGATATCTTCTAGCTGATCATGCATTTCATCTGACGACAGAATGGTAGTGGCAGGTTGACCTTTTGGAGACGGAGGCCTGTTAATCGAAACACCGGGTTCACTAGGATGTAATACCCGAGATTAATTTAAGAGGATTAATAGTACTACTCATACCAACAGAGGTGCATCTCCTTTTAAGGGAGCTCATCACCCAAGAACTCCAAAGTTAAGCGTGCTTGCACGGGAGTAGTCTTGGGATGGGTGACCCCCTGGGAAGATTCTCAGGGCGCGCATGAGTGAGGACAAAGTGCGCGGTAAAGGCTCGTGGTGGTTTGTGAGGACAGTACTATTGGTCTAGAGTAGCTACCTCGGGTCCTGTGAGGCCGGGGTGTTACAGGTGGTATCAGAGCAACCCTGCGACAGTGTGTTGACCCGTTAGATATCGGGCGGGCACTTAGCGGGGCAAGATTCTGGGGTTTTATTGAGATTGGTTTAAGGGCGCAACGAGGACGTTGCGATCCTAAGTGGGGGTGATTGTAATACCCGAGATTAATTTAAGAGGATTAATAGTACTACTCATACCAACAGAGGTGCATCTCCTTTTAAGGGAGCTCATCACCCAAGAACTCCAAAGTTAAGCGTGCTTGCACGGGAGTAGTCTTGGGATGGGTGACCCCCTGGGAAGATTCTCAGGGCGCGCATGAGTGAGGACAAAGTGCGCGGTAAAGGCTCGTGGTGGTTTGTGAGGACAGTACTATTGGTCTAGAGTAGCTACCTCGGGTCCTGTGAGGCCGGGGTGTTACAGGGCACTTAGCGGGGCAAGATTCTGGGGTTTTATTGAGATTGGTTTAAGGGCGCAACGAGGACGTTGCGATCCTAAGTGGGGGTGATTGTAATACCCGAGATTAATTTAAGAGGATTAATAGTACTACTCATACCAACAGAGGTGCATCTCCTTTTAAGGGAGCTCATCACCCAAGAACTCCAAAGTTAAGCGTGCTTGCACGGGAGTAGTCTTGGGATGGGTGACCCCCTGGGAAGATTCTCAGGGCGCGCATGAGTGAGGACAAAGTGCGCGGTAAAGGCTCGTGGTGGTTTGTGAGGACAGTACTATTGGTCTAGAGTAGCTACCTCGGGTCCTGTGAGGCCGGGGTGTTACATAGGATTTCCCGTTGTCATCAGCTTTGAATGGGGTTCTAACTGATGGCCTGATGTAAAAGATGTACCAGTGGTAGCATCATCAGGACTTCCATCCCCTCCTCGGTTGATATCTCCAGGAGATACGCCTCGGGATGTTGCGTCTAGCTCGACCAGGCTAGAGATTTTGGCTGCGGGTGGTGGCTGTTGGTTGGTAGAGGTTTCTGGTTGAATGGGCTGTGGAGTTTGGCTAGGTAAAGCAGTTTGCTCAAGTGGTCGTGGCCGCTTGTTCTCCCCCTCATGAGGATCCGAATCATCGGGGTCCTCATGGGAACGTTTGCGACCACGAGGACTGTCCGTGCATTTGCTTTTGGTTTCAGGGGAAGAAAGGAGGGCTTCGAGAATGGCTTGCTGGTGGAGGGTAAGATTGGCTTCAGGGATGTTTAGAAGATTGTCCAGCAAGGCCGATGCCAGGGTTTCGAAAGGTAGTGAGGAGAGATCGATGGAGGGTGTGGTCGGGCGTGGGGAGAATACTAGTTCTGTATCCTAGGTTCCCCGAGAATGTGAAGGAATATGTATTTGGTTGATGGATTGGTGAGATAGAGGGGTGGAGGATACTGGTTGTGTATGGGAGATGAAGGGTTCGGGTGAAGGTTGGGGTGGGGGTTGTTCAGACTGAACCGCTTGGGTGGTCCTAAATTCTTGTGCTAGAGCGGTCATTGCATCTTGCACCCATGGTTTGATGGTGGAATCTAGGAAGCGATTTAGTAGAACGTTGACGTCTTCAAAGGTTGGGTGTCCAGTTACGGGGGTTGTAACTGTTATCACAGCATCAGTGAAGATAGCTGATGTGTGGCCTGCGTGCAATGATGGAATCATTGAGGGCGTAGCAGGACTTCCAACCGTCATAGCTTGTGCTCTGGTTGTTGCGTTCAGGGTGTGTGCACCTGTATGTGCTGTGAATAGTGTAGGTGTCCTAGAAAAAGAAGAAAATGTAGGAAAAGTGATACCTAGACTCGATGTATTTGAGGAAGGGGTTTTGACCTCGGGCGATAGGTCAATAGTACGCTCAACTGATTCGGAAGGAACCAGTGAGGGGGTTGAGTCCCTTGCTTTTGAAACGATAGCCTGTTGAGAGGCTATCGAGTGGCTAGGTGAGGGCTGTGCTTGCACAGTTGAGCCAGATGCTGCGACTTCTACCCGGGAACCGAAAAGATCGGCTCCTGTACTTAGGGATTCTGCTCGGCTTATCTGGATGAAAGGATCGCAGCCGGCGAATAAGTGTTCGTCAGCCTTATCTATGAGGCTCTTTCTGACGCGAGGCTGGGGCTTTGACTTAGCAGCTTTTTCATTTTTAATCTTAGCCCTTTTTTCCCGGATAATGACATCTTTGGAATTCTTGATAGTATGGGCTGCTTCATCATAGTCATCCTTGGAGCAGTTTGTTTCTCTGGGATCGCTTTTTGGTTTAGTCAGCTCTTTGATAGTGAAGACTTTGGGTCTGCCTGCGATTATTGGTGCTGCGTCTTCAGCAGTGATCTTCTTTGGAGATTCGACAGGCAGCTTTCCTTTTCGGATTAGAGCATAGGTGTGCTCAACGTCTTCACTGTCATTATCATCATCATCAGAGCCAGACTCCTCGCTATCCGTACCCACGCTCTCGGATGCCTCATCGTCAGTGTTTGGTTGGGCATCACTTGACGACTCATCGGCAGATTCCTCAGCGTCTGTTTCGGTGCCCTCAGCTGTCTGACTCGTCTCGAGAGAGTCGTCAGACTTTCCTTCATGGGGCAAACCGGCCACTGGTTTCTGTGGCTTTTGGACTTTCTTAGGACCCTTACCTACACTCGGCTTTGTCCCCGGGGTAGGTCCAGCTGGGTTTTGCTGAACCATAGGGACAGTTCTCTCAATATTGTCTTGGTACTGTTGGATTGCCGGATTTGATGATTTGACGAGTTGGAGCAGAAACCCAGGAATCCGCAGACCGAAGACAGGGTTTTTGTCTGCTTTGAAGTACTGCAGCTTCGGGGCGGTATAGTGTGGATCATCACTGCGTCTTGGGATATTGGTGTGCTCTGCCATGCAATCATGAATGATCAGCCCTAGCCACCTTGCGTATGGGATGGTACCTGGCCTGTTTTTCTCCTTTGTTTTGACCAGGTCCATGAGCTCTGAGAAGAAGAGCTGTGCCATGTCGTAGTTTTTGTTGAATGCAATGCCGTGAAAGATTAGCAGGATCTGCTTGTTGCACTTGTCAAACCCGGCATGCTTTGGCGACAGGCATTTGTTCACCAGCCCGAATAGGCTCTTCCACGGATGATGGAGATAGGCTCCGTTGAAATTTGATAGCTGTGGCAGTAGTGAGGTGTAGCCGAGAGCTGCCACGTCTTTGAGGAGATCGGGGATGGATGGCAGCGCATCATACGTGTCATGAACTGGCAGCACTAGTGTAGATCGTAGTGTTGATGGCGTCAGGATTACGCGCATGCCATTCAGTTTTGTCTTTATTTTGGAGCGATCCTTTGGTGAGTCAGTATGCATGTGACCCCAAAATTGCTGTAGGTATATCTCTGGCACTGGTTTTGCGTTGTGAAGTGCAGGCCAGAGATAGTGACCTTTCATTATGGCTGGAATGACTGGGTTCTGGCACTTGAAGACGGTGAGGTCTAGCTGGAAGTTGTTGTCCAGCACCTTGATCCATTTGCCCTTAGGATAGATGGTGTCGTCAATCTGTTTTTGAATTGTTCCTGCCATTATGAACTATAAAAGCAGGGGGAATGTCGAGATCATATATCTCGAAATGATGATTCCACCTGCAAAAACATAAGCAATAGATGCGAAAAATGATATACAATGAGATTTCGACCTTGAAATTAAACTTAAACCCTTTTGTTTTTGCTTTTGAGAAATTTCGAACGTTTTGCGAGAACGATTTTTCGTTTTCGAACGATGTTGATGGATTTCGATTTCGAATGATGAACTACCTTCGTAAGGGTAGTCGAGAAGAAGAAACGGGAGATGGAGAAGTATTTCGGAAAGAAGAAAACGGTCTGAGGAGCTCTGAGATTGCGAAAAAAATCCGTACCTCTGTTTTTGCGAAAAGATTTTAGAATGAAGGATGAAGGGTTTCGCGAGGGCTTATATACGCGAGAAGATTGGGCCTTTTTCGTAACAGATTTTTAAAAAGATTTTTGAGGCCCAATACCCGTAAAGATTAGAGCTCCCCCTCAAACAGTGAAAATTTTTCTTTTGCTCCCGCCCCCAAAAAAAAATGCAACAAACAATATGTACAAATGCAACACACACACACACACTATTTTTTGTTCTTTTTCTGATTTTCTCCCCCTCAACACATGCAACACACGCACATTATTTTTTCTTTTTCTGATTTTCTCCCCCTCAACACATGCAACGCACACACACTATTTACAGATCACACTCACACACGCTTTTTACAAGTCCCACACACACACACTTTTCAGACCAGTGGAGACAAAAAATTAAACAGGCTCGAGGTTCAACATGCCCAACTTGGAGACCAGGAACTGGAATCTTTGTTCATCCAATGCCTTAGTAAACAAGTCAGCCAGTTGAAGCTCTGAGCTTACAAAGTACATATCAATGTCTCCTTTCTCCACGTGATCCTTGATGAAATGATAGCGCAGATCAATGTGTTTGGTGCGGGAGTGGTGAACAGGATTGCTTGTGATGGCGATGGCGCTTTGAGAGTCACTGTAGATCGGGATATGGCAGAATGTGTAACCGTAGTCCTGGAGCTGAGTCTTCATCCATAATATTTGTGAACAACAACTAGCAGCCGCGACGTATTCGGCCTCATCTGTAGATGTTGACACACAGTTCTGCTTTTTGGAAGACCAACAGACTAGCTTCTCGCCCAAGAATTGGACGACTCCCGATGTACTTTTGCGGTCCATCCAGGAACCTGCAAAATCAGCGTCCGAGTATCCGACTAGATCAAAGCCTGAATGCTTGGGATACCAAAGGCCTAGATTCACCGTGCCTTTGAGGTATCTTAAGATTCGTCGTACAGCGGTCAGATGAGATTCCTTCGGATTAGCTTGAAACCGAGCACATAAGCATGTGGAGAAGACAATGTCAGGCCTGCTCGACGTGAGATACAGCAAAGATCCAATGATGGCCCTGTAATTCGTAGCATCAACTGGCTTCCCGGAGGGGTCTGAGTCCAGTTTATTGTTTGGGGACATAGGGGTCGTCATGGAAGATTTGCCTTCAATGTTGAATCTCTTTAGCATATCCAGAATGTATTTGGACTGGTTGATGAAAATGCCATCAGAGAGTTGTCTTACTTGCAGGCCTAAGAAGAAGTTAAGTTCACCCATCATGCTCATCTCGAACTTTGTTTTCATCAGTTTCTCAAAATGTTGGCATAGGCGCGGATTTGATGAGGCAAAGATGATATCATCGACATAGATCTGAATCAGAATGTAGTATCAATCTTTCCTTTGGAGAAACCTGAATCAATCAGAAATTCGGTCAAGGCATCGTACCAAGCTCTGGGTGCCTGTTTCAGCCCATAAAGAGCTTTCTTGAGCTTGTATACATGGTCTGGGAATTTTGGATCTACAAATCCTTCAGGTTGAGCAACATAGACTTCTTCTTCTAAAGTCCCATTCAGAAAAGCTGTTTTCACGTCCATCTGAAAGACAGTGAAGTTTTTGTGCGCCGCGTATGCAAGAAAGAGGCGGATTGCTTCAATTCTAGCTACGGGCGCAAACGTTTCATCATAGTCTATGCCTTCCTGTTGATTATATCCCTTTGCGACCAACCTTGACTTGTTCCTTACAACTGTTCCTTCTTCATCCCTTTTATTTTTGAATACCCACTTCGTGCCAGTGATAGTCTTTCTCTGAGGCTTAGGTACCAGTGACCATACATCCAGTCTGTCAAATTGATTGAGTTCATCTTGCATCGCAATCACCCAATCTGGATCAAGTAGTGCATCGGAGACTTTTGATGGTTCTGACTGGCTTAGGAAGCAGGCGAAGTGACATTCATTCATCGTTGCGGATCTTGTGCGCACACCTTGAATCGGATCACCTATTATCTGATCAACGGGATGTGCTCTCGTCCATTTCCTCTCATGAGCTAGAGGAGTTGGAGTTATGATTGGTTGATCCGAGTCCTGATAGGAGTTTGAGGGCTCTGGAGCAGCTGTGGTGTACAGTGGAGATGATTCTGGACTTGTAGCAAAGCCGTGATCATCCACACCTCTGAGATTGGATTGAGGGGTTGAGGGTGTGGATGGTACATCATCTGGACCTGTGAGGAGCGGAATCTCTGCTCTTGGAGTTGATGTTGAAGCTGGCGAGCATGGAGGAGGTGGAGATTGTGAGTTCTCGTAGAAGTTTCTGAAAAGAGAATCGAGAATCACATCTTCGTGTTCTGTGTTTGGTTCAGCTTTATCAGAAGCCACTAGTACAGCATGTGATGGATCAGCATGTAGATGTTCGATTGCGAAGTCTGCCATTTCATAGAATGTAACATTTACACTCTCGATGACAGTGCGCTTGTCTTTTAGATAGACTCTGTAAGCTTTGGACTGCAGTGAGTAGCCAATAAACACGCCTTCTCTGGCTTTGGGGTCCAGCTTACTTCTCTCTGTCCGATCATTTAGTATGAAGCACTTGCAGCCAAAAACCTTGAAGAAAGAGATGTCGGGAGTTCTGTTGAAGAGAATTTCATATGGAGTCTTGTCGAAGCGTTTATGGATGGATGTTCTGTTTTGAGTGAAGCACACAGTATTGATTGCCTCTGCCCACATGAAGTGAGGCAGTCTGGATTGGATTAACATGGTGTGTGCTGCTTCAGCAAGGGTTCTGTTCTTTCTCTCAACAACTCCGTTCTGTTGGGGAGTTTTAGCTGCTGCAAATTGCTGAGTGATACCGAGAGATTCATAGAACTCAGTGAGAGTTTGATTTTTGAATTCTGTACCATTGTCAGTTCTTACAATTCGAACACTGTGCTGTAACAGTTTCTGGATGGTCCTGATAAAGGTCATAATGTTTTCTGCAGCCTCGTCCTTTGACCGGAGAAATTTTGTCCATGTGTACCTAGAGAAGTCATCAACGATCACCAGAGTGTATTTGCGGCCGTTGATGCTTTGGACTCTCATAGGTCCACACAGATCCATGTGAATTAACTGCAGCTGGTGTGTAGATGATGGTACTGTTTTCGACTTGTGGGAGCTTCGCGTCATTTTGCCCATTTTGCAGGCACTACAATGATTTTCAGCGGAAGACTTTAGCAGAGGAAGCCCCTTGACAAGTTTCTTGGAGGACAAGATTGAGAGATGCTTGAAGTTCAGACGGGAGAGACGTCTGTGCCATAGGTTGTTCTGTTCTGTTGAAGCTTTGGACAGCAGACAGATGGAAGTGGTGGATTGAACGCTTTTCAGATCAATAGTGTACAAATTTGATGTTCTGTAACACGTTAATAATGTATTCCTCATGCTGTCTAGAACACAGCATTGTTTTGCAAAGAACCTCACTTCCATCCCGCTGTCACAGAATTGCCCAATGCTCAGTAAGTTGTGTTTGAGACCTTTGACAAATGAGACATCTTTGATAGTAACACTGGCACAGATGACGTCCCCATACCCAAGAATAGGAGATGAGGCGTCATTCCCGAATCTGACATTGCCTCCGTAACAGTTGGTGTAGTTGCTCAATAGGTGTTTTATTCCGGTCATGTGGGTTGAGCATCCAGAGTCTAAGTGCCACACATGACCGTCCTGCAAAACAATCAAATAGGTTTAGGTACCCATCTTAGAGTGGGTCCTTCCTTATCAACAAAAAACACCTTTCTAAATCTTGCTTTTAGCTTTGATCCAAGGTCGGCAGCTCTTTCAACAAACGATCTTTCTCTTGTGGACTCTCCAATAGCCAGATCTGCTTTTGCAGTGGGTCTGGTTTTTGGAGCCCACTTAGCAGTTTCCATTTTGGTGGGTCTGATTTTGTGAACCCACCTTTCCGTTTTAGTCTTGGTGGGTCTTTTCTTGGGGACCCACCTTTCAGATTCAGTTTTGGTGGGTCTTATCTTGGGAACCCACCTTTCAGTTTTAGTTTTGGGAGGAGAGTAGACATGAGCTTTGTGATTGAATGGCTGTTTCTTAAGTTTGGTTTTAAAAATTTCCTCTTTAGAAAGCCGATTAAGATGTTTCCTTGAATGAACTTGAAGAGAATATTTCATATCAGGTATACAAAATATTCCCTTAGAAGTTCTTTTCTCGGTTTCTCTTTTTGGTTTGAACTTTCTGTGAGACTTTGCTTTAACAACATTCACATCACATTCATAATTATGGGGGTCTGGAACTAAATAACCATAAGCAATACTTGAATTATGAATTGAACGATGTCTAGAAGAAGTCTCAGAAATATTCAGCTTGGGACTCAAGACTGAACTAGTAGAAGTTTGTTTTTCAGAGACAGAATTACAATTAACTTTAGAATGAAAAGTAGAACTAGATCTAGGACTGGCATTGTTCTCAAAAACTTTCTTTTTGCCTTCTGCGATTTCCTTCCTCTTCTTCCTCCACTCACTCTTCTCTTCTCCTTCCTTCTTCACTTCTTTACCTGTAAGCAAAGAAGAAGAGAGATGAGTGGACGAACCTTTTAAAAACTTTGTTTTCTCAGGTGAGGTGTGTGAACTGTCAGACTTATTATTAGAAGTAGAAGGGGCTGTTTTAGCATGATATTGCTCACTTAATTCATTGAACTTTTGAAGAAGTTCCTGCCAGTTGCTCTCAAAACCTCTCTTTTCAGTTTCAAATCTCTCTCTCTCGTTATCAAGAGTTTTCTGGAGGTTTTTGAGTTTTTGAGCCATAGGAAAAATACAAGGTTCCTCTCCAGTTTTAGAGATACCTACTCTTGGGAGTGGGTCTAGAGGATGTCCTATGTGTGGAATATCTTTCGCATAAGGGTCAAGACATTCACTAAAGCAGGAACTAGATTCTTCTTGTGAAAGTTGTTTTTCATTTACAGAGGGATAATCACAAGAAATCGTAGCTTTAGGATTCTTTCTCTTTTCTTCTTCTGCTTCAGCGTTTTCATCATCACTTTGAAAATACATTTTCTCACCAAACCCTAGTCCCATGTAATCTTTGTTATAGATTTGAAGACAGTTAACTTTCTTTAGATTACATGGGTTGGTTATGCCCAGTCCTATTCTAGGATTGTAAAATCGGTCATCCTTTATTCGATTAAGAAAAATTGTCTGTTCAGACTGACCTCTCTTAGCAGCTAGATTCTCTAGTTCTTTTATTTTGTTTAAAAGTGTTCTTCTCTTATTATGCAAAAAATCGCATTCAGCCTTTGCTGTGCTTTTTTCTCGTTCACTATCCTCAAATTTCTTAGTTAATTCAGCTATCTTGAGTTCAAAACTTTCAAAATCTGAGGACACCTTTTTGACCTGATCTTTCGCAATTTCAAGTTGAACACTTAGAAAAGACTTTTGGTCTAGATTCTGTTTCAGTACCCTGTGGTTAATGTCTAATCTCTCCTTTAGTTCTTTAATTAGATTGTCCTTCTCAAGTAAGGACTGATTTTGATTATTTAAAGGAATATGAGAGGTACTTACAGATCTTGTTGAGCATTCACTTTCGGGGATCGCAGCATCACCCTTTCTTTCTTCTTCCTCCACTCGTGCCATCAGGGCATAGTTATCTTCCTCCTCCTCATCAGAAGTATCTTCTGTCCAGTTATCATTTTTAGCAATCATTGCAGAAGTTTCTTCTTCTTTCTGCACCATCAGCATTTTCTGCTTATTCCACAGCATCTTTTGCTTGTGGAAGTTTGCATCCTTTTTCTTTGGGAGGCGGCAGTCTTTGATGACATGTCTAGCCTTTCCACAGTTATAGCATTTGGGGGCATCTTCAGCTGATGGCGCCTTCCTAGAAGATCTTGATCATGGTTCTTCTGTTTGTAGTTTGAGTAGGAAGTTCTCAGCTTGTTGGAGGAGCTGTTCTTTTTGGCAAATCTCTTGGCAGGCAGTGCCATCTTCTTCTGTAAGTCTGCAAGCTCAGCCTCCAGATCAGATTTGTCATCATCACTTTCATCATCGTCTGATTCAACCACCACCTTCTTCTTCTTCTTCTTCAGTGGTGTGGTTGTTCTTCGGGGCTGAGTTTCCATCACTAGAGCTAGGGGATTTGTGCTGTGATGATCCTCGGCACAAGCAACCTCATTGACAAATTGCTTCAAATGTTCATATAAAGTGCAGAGGTCAATTTCATCCAAGTCAATGTGAGATCTAACATCCTTCACTGTCTTTTCCCATGCAGGATGCAGGCTGGATAGAAATCTTATATTCAGTTCCAAGTTGGACCTGAATACTTTGATTTTTCTAAGTTCATTGACCAGTTGGACGAGTTTGTTGTAAGTCTCGTTCAATGGTTCTCCTGGGCCTGCTTTGAAGGAGTCATAAGCAATAAGAATTGTTGTCTTCTTGGTTTTAAGGCTAATGCTTGTGCCTTGGAGCAGTTTCTCTATCTCATCCCACATTTCCTTTGCTGTTTGCATACTATCGATGAGAACATATACTTCGTTAGGGATTGCTTGAAGGAGGTAAGTCTTGGTCATGAGATCACCTCGAAACCTGAGCCTGTCAGCTTCGGTATATTCAGATGCCACATTCCATCTTATTTCTGGAAGAATAGTTGGGTTGTTTTCTCGATCACCGCCAATTGAAATCATTAGTTCAGCTGGTCCTTCAAGCAAAGATTCAAGCATAGCAGCGGAGTTTTCTTTGTGCTCAAGGAAATTAAGGAATCGATTTCTCCACATTTGGTATTCTCCTTTCCTGAGACTGGGAGGAGTACTGCTGTTCCCTTGGGCATTGTATTCTGAGGCCATTGTTGTATAAACTGACCGTTCGAGATAATTGATCAAAAGATTTTCAGAGGCAGAATGTCGAAAATCAGATGTCGAGATCTGAATATCGAGATCTAGGATTTCGATAAAGGAGGCCCGGTTTCGAGATTTGATGTCGAGATTAGGATGTCGAGATTAAAGATCTCGAGATTTCAAATGTCGAGAGGAGGATCTCGAGATTTGAGATGTCGAGAAGTTAAGCTCGAAATCGTATTTCGAGAAGTCAAATGTCGAGACCACATGTCGAGACCTTAAAATCGAAATCTTGATCTCGAGATCCTAGATGTCGAAATCCTCAATGTCGAAATCCTGCAAACTGTAAAAATCAGATAAGCAAAATCTGAAGGTAGTTTCTTGTAGAGTATGATGTCGAGATCCTCAGGTAAAGTTTTTAGCTCGAAACACCTGGCAGAACCTGCTTAAATCCTAGATGTCGACAAAGCTATTCGAAATATCTCTGTAAGGAATATTTGTATTTAGATTTTGATGATGCTAGATTAATTAGGACTTTAGAGTACCCCTAATTAGACTTAATGTATTAGAATTTTCATTTGTAAAGTTCTTAGTGTAATCGACTTGGCAGAATGCCTTCAGAGCAGAAGACCTTCTGAGCAGAAGGGCTCCAAGAGCAGAAGACCCCTCTAAGGCATTATTGAAACAGAGGACCTTTGGTTCTCTGCTCCAGAACAGAAGACCTCAGGGTCTCTGTTAGTCTTTACTCTGACAGAAACCCTTCTGGGTCTCTGTTGGAAATATTCTGAACAGAAGTGCTCCAGACCTCCTCTGTTCAACTCTCAGTTAAAGACACCAGAAGGTCTGACACTTAGAAGAATTCCACAAAGCCGGGAAGTCAACTAAAAGATTCCTTCAACGGCTAGGAGTATTGAACGGAAAAGCTACAGTGCGCGCATTAAATGCTCATTTAATGCTCCCCATGCTCCGTAGAGTAATTGCAGATGATTGGCCGCAATGTCAGGATTACTTTATCCCAAAATAGTAACCCACCAACTTTACCGGGCTCTACTGGTCAAGTCAACTGCTCGCGCATTAAATGCAGTTGTCCTCCTACTCCTCCAACGGGAAGACAACCTCAGTATAAAAGATACACTACGAAGAACAACCAAATAACTTTGCAATTTTTGCTAACCTTTGCTTCTACTCTTCATTCAAGAAATTCAAACGCCTAAAAAAAAGCCTCCTTGAGATTAACACTTCATCATCTTCTACAAGAGAAGGCAGAAGTTGGAAAAATACTTTTTCCAACTCAAGCAAAGTTCGAAGTGTTCTTCAACTCTTCAAGCTCATCATATACAAATCCTTTGTAACGAAGCTAGTTGGAGGAACCCCTGTGTTAACAGAAACTCTTCTTGCTATAAGAAGGACGTCCAAGTAGCTGGAGTAGTGAAGTGGTGATACTTCCAGGAAGCTCAGTGAAAGGACCAGTCTTAAAGGAAGCCAGGCAGTGCATCCCAGGAGACATCTAGACTTGAAGAAGACGTGGAGAACTTCTTAAGTGCTAGGACTAAGGCATTGTAAACGGAAGTTTTTACAGCTTAGTGGAACAGTGGACTAGAGGAACAAGTTGTTCCTTGAACCACTATAAAAATCCCTGGTGTCATTTACTTACTGCTTTAATATTTGCACTTAGATAGAACTGTCTAACTCCTCAGACTTGGTATCTGTGTTCAGCAGAACTTGTCCTACGAGTTAACAGAAGGCCTACTGCCTTTGCTTCTCTGAGGCTAAATCAACAGAACTCCCTACCAGAACCCCATCCGCTGCCAGTCTGTTCTGCCAACAGAACATGCTATTCTGAAAAATATGGTACTTAGTTTAAAAAGCTAAAAACCAATACAGTCTATTCACCCCCCCTCTAGACTGTATCCAGTATAACCGGGACCAACAAGTGGTATCAGAGCCTTCTTGTTCTAATAATCTCTTAGGTTATTTGCTGAACAAAGATCCACTTGTTTTTCTGTTTAACTTCATTTCTATCTGATATAATGGATCACTCCTTGTCCAAGAATCTTATGTTTTCAGATCTTAAGTTTGATGACTGGAGGATCCGGATGAAAGCACATCTCTGTGCTCTGCATGATGAGATGTGGGAAGTTCTAGATATTGGCCCTTTCACAAGCTTCCAGAAGGTCAATCCTGAGCATGCTATTGACAACACCAGACCCCATATGATCAGTAAAGCCAAGTCAGAATGGACCACTGAAGAAAGGAGAAAGTACAACCTAGACAATATTGCTAAGGACATCCTCTACAAGTCCATTGATGATAGGTACTTCAACAGAATAAAGAAGTGCAAAACGGCAAAGGAAAACTGGGATACTCTTGAGCTCATTGGAGCTGGTGATGAGCAAGAGAAGGATAACAAACTGACTATAGCCAACAAGAAGTTTGATG